>OY747131.1:69602569-70875079 GCA_963556465.1 Berberis vulgaris | reverse complement strand
TAATTCGAATGTCAGATAAGAAGCATACAAATGAGAAGGTTCAAAGTGTATTGATAGAGAGCAAGCCATAAATAAACTTACAGTGGCACTGATGTGGCAACTCCATGTCGTTGTTTGAAGCTGGTGGCTGCAAAAATAAATAAATAAATAAATAAATAAATAAATAAATAAATAAGTAAACAATCATAAGTGATAGTTACGCGTCAGTAAATATATTAAAAACAAACCTGAGTATTTGGATGATATGAATGCGGTGTCAAATATTCTGATCCTTCAGCTCCACTCTGGGAACAACCCTATAAATGACATGTGTACATACAAATTTAATATTCTAGACTTAAGAAATAAAATATTCATAAAAACATATTAAAAAACATACCACATTCTTCTCAAGGGCTTGATCTTTTTTTGCTTGTTTATTTTTTTTCCTTTGCGTTTTTTTACAAATCTTTTCAAGTGTGGGTTGCATCCTTGAATTAGAGCGTCGGCCTTTGCTACGAACCGGTAATGGACTATGAATGTTGGATTGCACCCCAGAACTAGTAGTGTTGGACCCAAATTCAAAACACCCATGTGAATCAACACCCTCATCATCACTATCAGTTTTGAGTTGCTCCATTTTCAAAGTGATCCATTCATGAACTTGGCATGTCTTCTTTTCATCCTCAGCGGCGTAGTCGGCCATTTCATAGAAGTGACTGCACATCTTGTCAAACCTTGTATGTTCAGGCTTTGTTCCCCAATTTGAATAAACAATCCTAACCCTTGTATGAGCCCTCTTCACATCTTTCCTCCACCTTCGAAGAACGTATTTATCTGGTATAGCATGAATATGTCTTTCAAACAACACTTTCAATACATGTCTGCATAAGATCCCCTTGAACTCAAACAATTCACAATTACACTTGATATTGAAGTCGGCAACGTTAAAATATACTATAAAATTGACTGAACGTTGTCTATCTTCTATCACCAAGTCTTGTCTAACAATGTATACCTCAAAGCCACTTTCATCTATAACTTTACTACTTATTGTACAACATATATTCCCTGCTATCTCGAGTTGGAACTCCTTAAATTTTTTTGTAGTGTAGGCAGTTTGAAATGTTTTCTCTATTGTATAAGGAGTAATGCAAGGGATCAGTCGGTGATACGATTTAAAGTCCGCTTCAGCTTCCTTTTGAACCTTACTTCGTAGTGCATTCTCATATTGTTCAACGAATTGCTTCAAAGTGGTCTTCGAATTTACATAACCATCAAAAAAAGCATTCATGCTTTCATTCCTTTGAGTTGAAGACATCCCCGCCTAAAATTTTAGAAATCCAAAGCGAACTCAAAGTAAAGTAGGCCCAATATTATATCAAGTTCTAAAATCAAAGTAAAGTGAGCCCTTTGTCTCAAAGCCTTTTACATAGTTGGGACTCCGGTAAAAAGAAAAGAAAAAGAAAAAGAAATTAATGCTTCGGCATGAATTGAACCTTTGACTATTATGAAACTCAACTCAAGACTTACAAACTAAGCTTACAACAAATAATGTCTATAAAAACCGAGAAAAATAAAAACATTTATACAATTCCCCCTCCCCACAAAAAAAATAAAATAAAATAAAAATTGATAGGTGTGATATATAGTAAATGTATAATTGGCAGGGATACAGAGAAACAAAGATTGGAGTTTGTGGAAGACAAAGTTTTGGCCACTAAATTTTTTTTTTAACGAGATTTATTTTTATGACCTCAAGAAGAAAGGAAATCAAATCCTACATTTTCCAATCTAATGGAAAAGGTATTTTATCAAAAGTATAAATCCCCAATTTTTAGTTTTTTTTTGTTTTAGAAAAAAATTAAGAAAGAGAAATACTCAACCTTAATTATCTTGACAACTTCTCGTCTTTCTTACCTTCAACTTCTTTATAATCTTCAATTGTTGCTCTATTTCACCTCTTTTTGAATTTGTATCCATCATAACATATTCATATTTTTAAAAAGTTTAATAAACTTATTGTGGGTAGGAAACTCAAACATATTGATATGTATCCAATGAAAATTTTTGTGAAAAATAAAAGTTGGAGAAATGTTGAGCGACGCTCATATTAATGGCAAGAATATCCAGTTAAAATTTCAACTCGATTTGGCAAACACTCATCGAGATACATGTTATTTGGTTTTAGATTTTTATAGCTCCCTATGATACATACATAGTGTGCCTTGATGGATGACTCAACCCGATCTCGATGCTCAATTGACTCTTCTTACATGCAAGACACTCACAAACACGGGTTGTCCCCGTGTTGTGCACCTCCAGTGATCAAGTTAGAGAATAGTCGAGAATTAAGGAAAGATGACTCTAAGAAAGAGAAGTAGCAAAATCTAGTAGAGCTTTCTTAGATTCTAACCTCCTTCCTCATTGTCTAAGGGACTCTCTTTATACTCCCCTCCTCACATACCTTTCCTTTTTCGTGCATTAAATGACCTACCAAATAATCCCATAAAGCTTGATTCCTCTTTGCCGAAAACTACCATCGTCAAGACCAGTACTTTTTGGATGATGTGGCTTTCTTTGACATGGCCAGACTCCATCGTTCAACCCTGGCCCAGTCGCTCTCTTGTCTAGTCGACTAAATTCCAAATTTTTTGTTCCAGATCCACGTTTCTCTTTTTGATTGGCTATTCTACCTAGGATCCTCTCTGGAACCAGTTCCCAGTCAACATCCGACGAAGTTGACCGGATCCTTTTGTTGGAACCTCTTTCGTGCCTCCTCCTGATTAGACAACCCTTCCTCTGAACCACTCATTTTGCATTCTTCCCGTTGACTCTCTTCTTCTGAGGTTTGAGAACTGAGACGACCTCATCCTTCATATGTCATCTCCTCCTTCTTTCCTTAGTTGTTTTCCTTAATTAAGTACATGACAATGACTACTTTGATGACAATAACTAACTAACTTGGTGTCATATTTGATGGACCTCAATTGCGGAATGGGTTAGTTTAATTATAGAGTGATTCTACACAGCGAGGAAATGGGCGAGCGAGTGAGGTGGCGGGGGTGGGAGCCGTTCATCTCGCTTGGGATGCGCGCGCGAAAAGTCAACGCACGCATCTCGAGTGGGATAAACGGCTCCCACCCCCGCCACCTCACTTCCCTCGCCCATTTCCTCGCTCATTTCCTCGACACTTAGAATTTTCATTAATTATAATAGCCCAATTCATAGTTGAATTCTATTTGGACTTCATTTAGACATCATAACCCAGTCTCTGTGAGGATGAATATTTGATTGTGACTAAATTAGTATTCCTCAATTACTCATGGCATTTGCTAAATGATACTACCATTTCTGCTGAAGGACATCACCACCTAACTTTTTTTTATCTACTTAAAGGATACCACCACTTTCCTTTCTCCACCTTCTCTTCTTTCTTCACAGGAGCAACACCACCTCTGGCAGCACCACCACGCCCTATCACCGTTGGCCGCACTACCGTCGGCTTACCACCACTGGCCGCACCACCGCCTGTCTGGCCACCTTCCCTTCTCCACCTTCTATTCTCTGTTTTTTTTTCTTCTCCTCTTTTTTTTTCTCTGTATTTTTTCTCCTCCTTTTTTTTCCCTATATCTTCCTCTTATTCTCCCCGATTTTCTTTCTCCTTTGCCCTCGCGGAGGTTCTTGTGAGTGGAGGGTTCCCCACTCCACGAAACCTCCACGAGGGCAAAAAAAAATTGTCCCTCATGTGGCTCCTATGAGTGAAGAAGAAGAAGGAAGTAAGAAAAAATAGAGAAGAGAAGAAAAAGAAAAAGAAAAAGAAAATAACAGAGAATAGATGAAGAAGAAAAAATAGAGAAGAAGAATAAGTGAAGAAAAAACATAGAAGAGAATAGAAGAAGAAAAAAATAGAGAAGAGAAGAAGCAGGTTAGGGCTGGAGTGTCGTCCGACAGAGGCTTGGTGAGGCCAGCGTTGGAGGGGAGAGTCGACGGTGGCAGTGGTGGGGTGGTGGTTGTGCTTGATGGAGAAGAGAGTGAGAGAGGAGAATAGAGGTGGTTATGATTTTTTTGTTTATATTGGTGGTGTCCTTCAGAAAGATGGCGTGCCTTCAGAAAGTAAGGTAATGATGGTGTTCTTCTGCATAAATGGTGGTGTCATTTAGTCTGTGCCATTGCTTATCCCGCTCTCCTGTATTCACAATCAATATTCTCACTCATAGGACTCAAACTCACACTCACACTCACACTCAAAGTAGTTGTGAAAACGTTTGCACGCAAGAAACAAACCCACCGAACACGATGATATTTTATTCTTCAAATACTAGCAGAAGGTTTCAAATTCTATCACCTATTTGTGTAGTCGTGTTCCCATCAATGATCTTCTACACCACCACCACCACCACCACCACCCTACTATGGTATGCTACCTCCTCTTTCCCTTTTTTATTTCTATTTTCTTCATCCCAACTTTCATTTCTGGGTGTTTGCAATATCTTCACCATCGACGACTTCTACACCAAGACCCTAAGTTATGCTACCTCCTCTTTCCCTTCTTTCTTTCTTTATTCACTAATTGCTTTTGTGATTTATGCATATACCAATACTCCCAAAATAGGGGCAAGTAAGTTCGAAAGAGGCAATAAAAGTTTTATGAAATGTTAAATAAAACATTTGATAAAATGCATGGTAGCATGATCGAGGCCTTTGCAATTAGCAAAGCATCTACATGGAACTTAAAAATCAAGGCAAGTACCGAGGCCTCCCCTAGATTTCCGAAAAACTTAAGACATTGCTTATTTTAATTCAAGCCTGTTGTTATGCCCATGGGAGCTGGTAACATCCACCAAGGAGATGAGACAAATTCAGATATGGCTCCGAAAATTGAGTAAGTTCTTCAAATGGTTGTTACTTCTACATCCTTGGATGAACAAAAATTCTAAATTTGATGGTATAGATGGTCTCGTAACCTTATCCAAGGTAACAAGAATTCTATTAGATGCGAAAGACTCAGCAGGGAGATTTTTTTGTAGAGGCTATTGAGTTGTGAGGAGCATGTAGAGATTAATTCAAAAAGTTGTATGTTGTTTAGCACCCAAGTTATATTTCTTTGAAGTCCTTGTAAATGACCATTTATGTGCTTTATGGACATGACCAATACTCCTAAAATAGGGGCAAGTAAAGTTCAAAAAGATGCTAAATAAAAGTTTTGATAAAATGCATGGTAGCATGACCAGGGCCTTTGCCATTAGCAGAACATCATCATGGAACCTGAAAATTGTAGAAGGCAAGTGCCGAGGCCTCCCTAGATTTCCCAAAAAATTAGGACATTGCTTATTTTAATTCAAGCCCGTTGTTATTCCCATGGGAGCTGGCAACATCAACCGCTTTGATTATGAACTGCAAACAAAGCATGATCTCTAATTTATAGTGAGAGAAGATGCACTTGTTTGGAATTGCAGAGCCGAAACACATCAAAAGGTTGGTCTCTGGATCAGTTGATCAGTAGCTCACCTCAAACATCAGTTTCACTAGAAACAATGTGATTGTATGATGATAAACAGAGTCGTTGAACCCACCAAATGAATGCTACTAACTATTGCACATCTTGTTTTCATGAATCCATAACACCAAATATCATAGTGGAAGGAATAACTAACCAATACTTTAAGCCCGAAACCTAATACTTTAATTTTCAAAGATTGCTGCAAAAGAAAAAATGCTTGAAGCATGTTAAACCATGGTCAATATAAGCAAGTTATAGAGGCCAAGTGGAAGTTGAACAGTTTATATCTGATACTGGGATACAGTGGTAAAATGTTCTTGGACGTTGAATCATTAATTGGATGCCATCATCGTTCACCACCTGACAGTATGCTATCTCTGCCAGTGATTTGCCGATGAAGAACATATGCAGATATCACGATGTTAGATTATATACATTATCTACTTTCACCAACTCACAGAGGTGCTGCTAATGCCCCTCTTTCTACCATTTACAACACTGGGGGCAAAATGATACAAAAAGAACAAAAAACTAGGAACTATACAAAATTGAGAGGATATCTCTCCCATGAATATAGGAACTAAAAGGATCCCATGGTACTTTCATGTAGGTGGCATGTGGTTAAGACCAAAAATGCTAGGAAATTATGTTTTTGTAACCAGGTTTTGTAATCATGGTGACGTGGCGTGATCTTGAAAGAATGATGAAATCCCCAAAGTGTTTAATTGTAGCTCGAGGTTGTAAAAAACCTCCCCTAACGATGCCACATTATCCTGGTTATAAAACATGGTTACAAAACCTGGTTCCCTAACCTCACTCGGTTAAGACAGATCTGAGTGGCTTCTAGTGGTGACATTATGGGAAACATGATGTGAGTGGGGCAAGCCTGAGCTCCACTGTGATTGTTTGTTCTCAAAGAAAGCTTCGGTTGCTCCGCCATGATGTGTAGCAGCTTCTTTGCATGATCCAAGAACATTAAACTGTCTGGTTTGAGGAAATTCCAGCCATTGCTGCGTATTTGTCATCCGCCCATCCTACCCAAATTTGTACACAGATCAGTAACAGAATACAATTGTCATGACCAAACATAAGTATATGATCAATTGTATAAACCACATCTAGAAAAGGCAATACCATCTTTCACCAACATACTTTGAATATTTCATATTGTCAATTGAAAGATGAAAGAGAAAACATTAAGGCAAATAATTATTTGGCTATACCTTCTGCTGGTTCTCATTATCTTCATGAAGTGCTGAAACTAAGACGGTGTTTTTACAATGAGGTGCATACCTAGTTCATATTTCGGGATATGAATTGCGAACATCTCGAGCTAGTTCTGGAGGGGAACAAAACAATGCGCCCAGTGCCCATGATTTCTCATCCCCAGATGCGCCGATGGTGAATGATTGTGCAACATCATAAAATAGGAGTTGTGGTGCTCTTCTCTACAAAGGCTACAAGCAGAACCCCACTCACCTCTGAAACTAGATCTAGAGTTGACATCTTGCTGTTGAACCACACAAGATCTTAAAAAGTATGACTGTCCATAACTGGGAGAAGACTAGAAAGGTGGCAATCTCCCACAATCTAGGCTATCCAACTGTTGAGTTGGCTGCAAGTGTTGGGGTGTCATCGACCAATCTTCAATTGTTATTTGTTAGCAGGCTCTGTGATCTGATTCTGATCAAGTTCCACATGTTCCTCTGAGCTTCCCATTGGTTGTGAATGATTTGATCTCTCATTGCCATTTCAAATTGGAGTTCAGTATTAGCCATTCCCTACATCAATTGCAATATAAGAACGGTCAGTATGGACTGGAAAGGTCTAGTCTGAATCAAAACATCCCCACAAAACTAACATTACTTCAATACTACGCAGGAAGGTTAGAATTTTAATTGTCTTACTGAGATGTAATGCATAGTAAAGGGGGGTTGTCAATATCTCTGCTCTAATGCACAAAAAAGTACCCAAATTAAACATAAAGTCTCGTTTAATTGACAGAAGCATTGCGGCACAGTTCCAGTTAATGACAGATCCGGCATCCTTAAAACAATATATTTTGATGATGATATGCTCGACACCATCATATTAGATTTGCATATGATTGAACACATTCAATTGTTTCACCCAATTGATTTTCTTTCATTTACCGTAAAAGGGTATACATTACTGACAAGTGATCCCATTTGGTCCTAACAACGTGTCATGTTTCTCAAGGACATGTCGTAATTTTCACTGGGGCTTAACACTATTCAGTTACTTTTCATGCAAAAGGTTCGGGCTTGTTATCCCACGCACATAGCAAACGTACACCAATGTCATGGTTGAAGATATATAGTTATATTTCACGCCCGTTTCATGCAAGGAAGCACTCAAAACGACAATGACACTAGCTAAACAATTTCTCGTTGCAATATGAGAACACTACAGCATACCATTTTAGCATGTTAAAAAAATTAGAGATGGGAGTGGGATTAACAAAAATTCTTATTAAATTGCAATTAGTATACATCATAAATATAATGAGGCTTTATTGTACTACCAAAACAGTATGGTCAAGTTTTGGTCGAGCAAGAATATTTTGAATAAGATCTATAGGCTGGAGATTTAGTAATGCAACTTCAACGCAACTTGAAAAATATAACTAATATTAATAACAATGTTAAAAAAAAATCACATGCATGCCTTGCTGGCATAGCCAGATGAGAATCAATTGACTCGATTTTGAGTCACATGTATCCCTTGGTATACAAAAATGGAAGTATTTTGTTTAATGAAACTTAACAATAATCTGTACTTCCACTATCATTTTTCAGCGGATAGTTCACAGTGCTCATTCTATAGAGAAAAATAACGAGGCTGAGGATTCGCAAGTATGTTTTGTTACCATCATTACTAATAGCTTCCTCTATCATTTCCTGAAGCTGGCGTGGCTGTTTTTCATTATCTTCAATTTCCTACAGCAGGTGGTATGATTGGATGAACAACAACTCAAATTCTTTGCCGGCTATCAACTGATGAACTAATAGGAAAATATACCTGTTGGTAACAAGCACCAGTTTCATCATTGTCATGGATGCTGTCAAGAATTACTTGCCTTCTTGACCTTAAAGCTTGTAAAACTGCCCCATCCTTCTCAATAGCCTAAGACAAGCATAAAAAAACTTACATCCGTCTTCAAAATATAACAGACTTGTAATTGACCATATTTACAGAAAGATATGTAACTATAAATTCCCAATATTCTACGAATTTCTCTCAAGTATACCCATTACAGACCAGTGAATGACCAAGCTCCAAGATGCCAGGTCTAGCTTCATTTGAAACTTTATTATGTTTCACGACTAGAACCAAACCTAAGTGTGATAGAGAGAATGGTCATTTATCTATGGAATTTTTATGTATACTGCAATAAAACAAACCAGAAGTTTCACTGCAATCTCAAGAAATTGGCATCACAACCTTGTCTTTTGCAATGGCATCATCTAGCTGCTGCAAATCAATGCGGTTACGTAGGTTTGTTTCTTCAAGCTCGAACAAAGCTTTTTGTAGGTTTATTCTTTCCTGAACACTTTCACCGATTTCTTGGCTCAAGACATTTTCCAGGAAAGTTCATCATCTGCTGCTTTTTCAACAGGTTTTACACTTAACTGTGACTCCTTATCTGCTAGTTCTTTCTTCAGCTGACATACTTCAATCTGTAAATTCAGATTTATAATTTCTATTACAATTTTACAGTTTTCTTACATATAAAGCAAGGTAATTATCCTTTGAATAACACACCTGAAGATTGTCAATCATCCGTTGGTAATCCTCAACATGCGCGTCAACTGTGCCAATATTTTTCTGCAAATAACAAGAAAATAGCAACCATGACAAGAATGATCATCATTCAGTGACACATAACTAATTCCAATCTATCACAACATAACAATCATAGTCATAGTTCACTACAAATAACTTTACAAATGAAGATTATTAAGTATTACACAAATCGGCACTACCAACATATAATATGAGCAAAAGAATGACACTTCCCACACAAAAGCTTTAAAACAAAGATGCTACATGGCAGCCATCATGAGCTTTCTTGCAAGTCCAAAAGTTGAGGTATACAACCCACAAAGTATTGAACTTTATTAACAGGAATCAGGTTGTCTAGGAATGCCTTGCCCTGGCCCCAAGGTGAGAGCTTTAAATATTAAGCCTAAAAATCATTCTAAAGCAATGCATATATATTGCACAGTTCAAGCCATCCTTCCCACCTGGATGTTTGTCTTAATTTCCTTTGCACGATCAGCATATTTCAAGGTATTGACATTGTGGTGATACTGGTTGTCAGCAGGTGATACCATAGCAATCATGACCGTCCGAGAATTACCACTGAGACCATCTTTGAGGATTCGTGTGAGTTTGCTGCAAGAATGATGGTAATTAGCTTTATTTAAAGGGAAGATCCAAAAGGTAATGAGCACCATCAAAATACCTGTTGTGGTAAGGTACATAGGCAAGACCTTTGTCTGTTGCTTCCCCAGAGCACTAATACAATTAGCTAAAGCAAGAGGTGAACGGTTAATATTTGCTCCATCTCTCAGCTTTTACCCACCGTTTTTTGTTTCGGAAGCCCTTTCACTACAAAGAAATCATTTATGATTAACCATGTATCTCAGCATTCTTCATAACTTAACCATCTAGCAAAGCTGGCCTAGTTTAAGTAATTACCTACCTGCCAGCAAGATCAACTAGAGCAAGTTTCCCACAAAGAACTTGATCCCGATATTGATTTCTCTGCCTTCGTTTCACCGCAATCTCTAAAACGGCATGCGAGCTTTAGCAAAGCAGAGATTATGTTTAGAGTTAAATAGTGCAGGAAAGGAACAAAAAATGGTCCCAAGCTTTCTTAAACAGTTATTATAACCATTAAATACAAAAATTGAATGCATCTAATTTAAATACAAACCAAGTATGCTGCATCAATATGACATTAGCCCAAGGACAGATATGAAAACTACTTACTGATTCACATCACAGAAGAATATCACTGAATAGTTGTATGTTTATCACTAGAAATTGGAAAACAAAACATTTTTGCATGGGGGAAATAGATTGATTGAATATAACTTGGCAAAAAAAGAGCACAAAATGAATTGGTGTCTGCAAACAAATCGAAACAGATAGCCCACTATGTTTAATATAATCTATGCCTTATTACCAGATGTAGGCCGTGTAACTGAAAAATCAAAACATTTGTATAAAGGGGATCAATTGATTAAGAAGGAATGGCACAGAGTAATGGGGGAGATGAGCACAAAAAGACAAAACATGAGTAAATATTGAAATAGAAAGCGCACACTGTTGTACATAATCTATGGTAGAAAGAAAGATGCGTAACATAATATGAGATGATGATTGCGCTAGGATTTATCACAATCGCTTAGGACGGCATTCAAGTGAAATGTGGACTTGCATTTTACTCTCACCGAAGAAGTGAAACAATTTTTTTATTAAGCTATATTGCTACAATCTGAAAACCCAAATTAAGCATCATGCAACTACTAAAAGCAGTTTTTCCTTACTGTGAAGATGTTGCATTTGCCTCAGTACTTTCTGTTTTTCGTCTACTATTCCCCAAATTTAAGAGCTCTAGAATCTTGTCTGCTGAATATACCTGATATGCAAAGGTTTATGTACGTAGGAATATGAACTTCTTAAGACGTACCAATAGTCTTATAAAACAATCATTAACTCATCAAATATAAAGTGAATTATGTGCGAACAATCTTGTTCGGTTAAGAAATAAGGAATTTACGCGGAACCCATGTACAAATAAATAAATTCTGGGTAAAAAAGCTCCTTCACCTCTGTATGTTCCTTTGGACAGTGCTCCAAGGAAAGAATCTGGTTGTGGTTAACTTGAAGTGAATGGAATTGCTATTCCGAAAAATGTGTTGGACTAGCAAAGAATCCTCCAACCACATTACTGCTCTTTGACCAAGAAAATTTGGAACCTATTGTACTGGGAATTCTTTACCGAAGTAGATCAAAGGGAACATTCCAGATAGTATTAAGGGCTGGAAACTGTGTAGTATATCGCTGTTGGTTAAATGGATTTGGGATTGCAGGGTTCGTACCATCTTCTGGGCAGTGCGCAAGGAGAGAAATAGGAGAATATTTGACGGGAAGGTGATGACCTAACAGCAACTTTACAATAGGATCAAAGAAGACATGAAGATTGTACAGTAGTGGGTCGTTAGATAATGACGATTTTACGAGATATTATGAGGGAAATGTTGTATCAATTATCAAAATATTTTACAAGGGATATTCAAAGCAATTAGCAAGCTAGAACATAGCTTATCCTACAATGGGATGTAACAAATGCAGGAAATTTTTTGAATCAATAATGACAATATTGTGCGAGAGATATACAAAGCTATAGGTAGAGTAGGATTATAAAGTTTTAAATTGCTAGTATTTCAAATTGATGAATCAAACACACACACACACAAATATATATATATATATATATATACGTATGTTTTTGTTTTGAAGGACTTCTCCTTATCCCCTCCCCTTGAGTTATCACTTATCACACTTAAAAACACCAAACTTGACAAGATAAAATTTGGTACTACCTTCCAGTTGAGCCATATGCAAAAACCGTTGCATTGAAACCCTGAACGACCCCAGCAATTTTAGAAGACACGTCTGCAGTCTTGTAAACATCCTTCAATTCATTCACAGTGATCTTTTGTTAGGTAATATGAAACATAATGGATATAATCAGCAAATAGTCAGTTAGACTATTGCTCAAAGTGACCTTTTCCCCCCCTTTAAAGCTATTATTGGATAAAAAAAGGTTTCAACATGATTTATTTGTACTGTATAGCTTTGGGCACATATGCAACATGCCAAAGCTACAACAATTTTATTTTCATCAGATCTCTTTTTTATTTATGATTTATGAGCTGTTTGAATCCACTATTAACTGATGGTAGAACTATAATAACCTTAAACCTAAAGGATCGCGTGTGGAAACATTTTTCTATCAGCCTAAAAGGATCGTGTGAGGATATGAGTCCCTTACTACTGACTTTAAAGAATAGAAACAAAACTGGAGGACGGGGTTTGACAATTGGACACCAGAAGACAATGGTGGTGGAGTTTCATAAACATTACGGAGCATCTGCTACAATAGTTAGAGGTCTCCAGTCCAAAAATCTCATAACAGCCACTAAAGTTTACACAGAAATTTCGTTACAATGTTGTAATGGATATTTTGGCAATGTGTAGCATTTGGTGTCAAACTGTCAATAGAATTCGCTAAAGAAATCAGTTTTGATTTCTTCATGACTAATTGGATACTGATAGTAATAGCAAACCTTATGATGGAACAAAAGGGAATAAGGTTTTGACGATCTACAGCATGAGAAACCCTTTCTGCAAACCTCTCAAAACATGTGGAAAATGAGGTATGAAAACCCCATGAGAAAAGGGTAGATATGAAACAAGTTTGTTAAAGGCCACAAATTCCCACAAGAAAACATGTTTCTGAACTACACCACTAGAAATGACTCTCAGGGCCAGATGAAAATTACATGAAACAAAGCTCTTTCTCATCCTAGCCTCGTACAATGGGTTCATATATTCTTAACTGGTTGTTTAGGGGCAATGTACTTAAATGTTCAAACAAATTTTACAGAGTTGAGCGTCCAAGGTAAATACTACAACATAAAATGAATCAAAGTCTTAGCAGTTCAACACTTAAAGTAACAACATTCATAATCAAAACACGGATCAATGCATAGTATGCAATATGCATAACAAAGTAAACATAACATGTGAATTGCATACTAATACCTCTAAGCAGTCCTGATCGATAACAATGTAGCTTAATCGGAAAACTCTTGATCTGAAAACGTACCATGTTAGTTGAATTGGGACCAAATGCATAATCAAAGAAATACTTTTTTTCTCTTTGGGTCGATTTTGAACCTGATCAAGGTAGTCCTTAAACAAGTCAGGATCTGAAACAACCACCTCGTGCATTATCAAAGCAAAATTTCCTTTTTTTTTTTTTTTTTTTTTTTTTTTTTTTAAGAACATCCAATTTATTCAAATAAAAAAAAACCACGCCCGAAGGCTACATGACTGACCCAATAGGGATAACTAAAATTTCCTTCACCTCAACTCTTCCACACACTTACTAACAAATTAAAAGCAAGTATAAAATACGGACTTTGCATCACCTTATAAATATCCCGATTTCCGTTGGGCTCTTTCTCATTCAGCGGCCTACATTTCACAATTACCTACTACAACAACAAAAAGAAGCAATGTATGTAATCCAGCTCCAGTATTAAAAAAAAAAAAAAAACCCTCACCAGAGAGGGTGGCGGTTTGTTTCTTAGACGGTGCTGTGATACTTGATCAACGATGTTAGCCAGCTCGCTTTACAATTTACCTCAAATTCTACTAATTAACTCGTTGTTCAGAATGTGAGCTCCAGCACAAGAATCTTCCCTAATAAAATAACAAGAGATTTCTTCTTCAAAACTCAAAATGCGAGCCAAATATCTTGAAATCAAATCCACCATGAAAACTTACAAGGCAATCACATAAGTTTCTTCTTGCCACGACAGATCTTCAGCAGCTTCACAGCCCCAACAACACAAAAACAAAAACAAAAACAAATTGTCTTTTGTCTGACTAACTATACTCGACAGAGACTCGAATCAAGGAGGGCGGAGCAGAAGAAGAACATACGACACGAACGAAATTGTCAGGTGGAGAGGATTATCGAGGATATATTATTTAATTTACTGAAATTTTCGGAAAACGAGGACCAATTGGATTGGATAAACAAACTAGTGTAATATTTGTACGTACGTACTTGTGTTTTGGTTTGGAAGACAAGGAAGGAGAAATGAGCAAGAGTTGGAGGAGCTCCTTTCAAGCTGCGAGCGATGATGATGAAACTGAAACCAGAAATTCTGAATGGCGAGGAAACCAGCGAGGAGAGAGGTGCAACCCTCCATCCCCCTCGGGATGCGTGCCTCCATCCCCTGCACGTATCCCGGGGGTGGGGTCACACCCCCTCCCTCGCCCGTTTCCTCGCCGCCTAGCATCACTGTCATTCAATGTGTTTCAGTCGAGTCAGTCTAAATGGCGAGGAAACCGGCGGAGGGAGGGGGGTGCAATCCTCCATCCCCTCGAGATTCACACAGCACACATCTCGAGGGGGATGGAGGGTCACACCCCCCTCCTTCTTGAGTAATTCTAGATGTCGAGGAAGTGGGCGAGGGAGGCTCATGCGCACGTGCAAGAGCATCGATTCGAGGAAAAAAAAAAAAAAAAAAGAGGAGGGAAACGAAATTTGGGGGGAAAAAGATGAAAAAGGGAACCTCTCCCTCTCCCTCTCCCCATTTCCATCTCGCCATTACAGAGACACATAATCGCCCTCCCTCCCTCCCTCTCCCCAAACGAAGGCTGAGAATCACCCTTCCTCCCTCCCTCTCCCCAAACGAAGCTCGACAGAGAAGCCTTCATCTCCCCCAACGAAACTCGACAGAGAAGCACTCCCCCTTCGAATAAACACATAGGCAATTCGAAGCACATGTGTCGAGAGAAATTCGGGTTCCACTCCACCACTCCCCCTTGATTTTCTCCCACATCTGGAGTCCTCTTCACTCCATCTCCTCCTTCAAATCTCTCTCTGTTGTTGGTGAAAAAGCTAGTTTTGGGTTTGATTGAAGTTGGTGATTGGAGAAAGTGAAGTTTGATCTTCAAGCACGTTGGTTTTCTGCAATGTAAGTGGTTCTAGATTCTGAAATTGAGTAATTTTGTGCAAGTTTTGGTGTAAAGCTAGGGTTTTTATGAATGTTAGTTTAATTTTGATGTTTGGGGTCATTTGGGTTTTTGGGATTTTCATTTCTTTGTATGAATTGTATTTGATGCATGGGATTGATCACATTTTTGTGTTTGTTTGTTTGTCTTTGGTTCAATTTGTTTCTTTGCATATTTATTAGTAGAGATGATTGAATGCAAGTAGTTTATGGATTTTTTTGTTTGTTTCATTAGAGCATTTACATAAAGTTTGAAATTCAGCTAAAGGTGTTAGCTTTAACAACCTCAAAATTAATCTTGCATTTTATGAGGCCTATCTAGACTCCTTGGGTTCCCTTTTCATGTTGTTTGATTTACCTATATTGCTCATTTGCTTTTAATTATCTTGAGTGTAAGGGGTTGATAGGTGGTTTCGTCATTTTCATCATTTCTTATGTACTTGAACAATGCATAAATATTTCTTCCAATCTCAAAAGGGGTCTTTTGTTGAAAAAGGTGTGTTATCCAAATTCTTAGCTCTACGGTTCCAAGGTTGGAATTGCAAGTTGTAACTGCCTTCTTTTTTTTGAAAGGCATTGTAACTGCCTTCAAGTCCAACATATGTTCCTTTTTTAAGGGCGAGGAGGATTTTAAGGGATCCAAAACCAATTAAATTCCTTCGGCAGTGCTTAAACAACATGCTAGTGATACCATCAGCCGGAAGTCCAAGATATATTATCTAGCAATGAAAGTAATCAATTGCTTATGGAAGAAAAGGTCAGAGTTTTGAGCATTCATGTGAAGATATAATGAACTCTTAATCTCGGAAATATTTGCTCCAAGGGGTAACTATATTTAACTCCCATTCAAATATGACAATCCAAATCACATGGGTTTCAACTGAAAAAGGCACATTCTTTACCATGGTTGATTCCTACTAATTGTTGAACTACTTACTACCCTAGCCACTATGCCCACTGCCACTTTATGTGAAGGAACTATTTGATTGTTTATCCATTGGGCTTGGTGTAGCTGATGCCTTTTATTAGAATTTTGACTATGACAATGTTGAAGAATTTAAACTCATCGATGGGATAATATTTATGGACGCGGATTATATGTTTCACAATTTTGTGCTCCTAGTTTATGGTTGGGTTGTGCTGACTGTATTATATTGCATCTCCTTTGTAGTTGTTCTGCTGTCTGCCTTGCTTATTTTCAACATAATTTTTATATTTACTTAGACATTTTGAGTCAATTTATTGTGTAATGCAGAACCTTCACAGAGCAGAAGATTAGTTGATTTCCTGATCAGCTGCATGATGGCTGTTTCTATGTGTTTTTCAGTATTGCATGACCCAAGATGCGGAGTTCATTGTCTGCTGAAAGGAAATGCTGCCCTTAGACCATTAACCCGTCTATGGTGTGAAAATGGTTTGGAAAGTACTCTTAGAAGAAACTACTCCGTGATAGTGCTTGGAGCCAATTCCAAGAGTCATTCTCAGGAAGGAATCCCGTGATAGATGTGTAGGATCTGTAGTATTAAAGGAGGAGGAAATCAGAGTATTATAGTGTTGATCTTCAATCAAAAACAGTGTTAGTGTTTCCATATGGAAATCTGATGTTGTAGCACTGTCTGTTAGTATTTTGTGCCCTTTTTTGAGTTTCTGAAATGAAATGAATTGATTTGGCTCAGTCATTTCATGTGCTATGTTTTAACTGTTGAAGATCGAATGGAATGTAAATTTGGTGGCAATTAGTAGTGACAATGTCATTTTCAGTGTTTTAGTAATAATGAACAGCATATCATTTGGGAATTGGTTCTTTGTTGATTATATCTTGCTTCATACTGTTTAAATGTTTATATGTTGAAATGCATCTTGGTGATGGGGTATATGCTGCATTCAAAGAACTTTGTTAGATGATGGCTTCTAAAAGTATCTCATCCTGTTAGTTTTTTTTCCCGTTTGCTGGTTTTCTTTGTTTTTTTCAGTTTACTAATTGATGCCATTGAAACTTCATGATGGATGCTGACTTTCACAGTTCCTTGCATTTTTTTTTCTTTTGCTGCAAATCTCAGAACTGACACTTGAGCTGCTCTCCCCAAGTTGTATGAAGCTGAAGCTTACAATTATCACACTTTTTACCAACAACTGTCATAACACAGCACTTCTACTACAAGACTACAACAAGGATGATCACCGCATTCCCATGTTGGGCACAAAACAAACACCAAACATGAACAAAGATTCAATATTACATATAGATTCAATTTTACGTATAGATGACTACAAAGGCATCTCATTTCTTGTACTGAAATCATCCGAACTTTAATCAGCAACCATTCAACTCAATATTACATATAGATTCAATTTTACGTATAGATGACTACAAAGGCATCTCATTTCTTGTACTGAAATCATCCGAACTTTAATCAGCAACACCATTCAACTCCGACAAGCGATACAAAATTTGAAGATAACCATAGAATGAAACCTTAAAAATATGATGGATAAGAACTAAATGTTGAATTATCAATCAACTTCTTACACATAAAAACTCAAATAAATTAAACAGAAACATCAAAATCAATTTAGTATGTTGAACAATTCCAAAATATTTGATATTTCTCTGCTTTGAAGATGTCCTAAAAAACTTCACCACTGATTCTACAAAAACTACAACAACAATTGCCAAAATAACTCAAAATCTTTCCCCGAGTCACTAGTCGTTTCTCCTCCAAAATTTAACCTATGTCAATCCCAATTAAGTTGCAGTAGACTGTGCCTGTGCAGATTCTAGTACAAGGTTTACGTATTTGTAAGTTCGCAGGGAGAGTTGCTTGGTACTCTCTATGATCTGCTCATACCTGGCATAGAGAATATAAACATGTTTCATATGAAGAAAACATAAAATGAATACTTGCAAAAACAAATTATAAAAATATGAGTATGATCCATAGAAGTATACTGTATACTTACACATTAACATGGTTAGGTTCCATTAAAACAGTTCCAGACTTGGAGTCAATTTTAGCATCAAGCTTTGAATTACGGACAAGATTTACTATCCATCTCTCAGCCTCATCATGATTCAAATTCAATTTTTCGGCATGCATTCTGTCAGAAATACAAAAAAAGTCACATCTTCAACAAAAGCAAGTTGCAAAAATAGCTTGAAGAAAACAAAAACATATTGAATTTATGACCGATAAAATTTAATACAGGCAGTTTTTGGCAATTTCTAGACCAACATCAATTTTGTTAGCAGAAAAATTGTCTGCTCGAACACATCTCAGGTGCAATTACGAAAACATCTCCCTTGAGAAGTACAGTCAGCATACAGACAAATGGAGTGTTCTACAGAGAAAACTAGGGACTGGGACATAGCAGACCAGAGTGGGGATGGGTATGGCACCCCTGACTCCCACCCCTGACTAGAGTGGGGATGGATACATTAACAAAGGAATTGAAATGGCTAGTGAGATTAAAGTACCTTCCACTAGGTACTGAGTACATTAACAAAGGAATTGAGTAATCTAGAATTTAAATATAGTTACCACTTGGAGCAAATATTTCCGAGATTAAGAGTTCATTATATCTTCACATGAATGCTCAAAACTCTGACCTTTTCTTCCATAAGCAATTGATTACTTTCATTGCTAGATAATATATCTTGGACTTCCGGCAGATGGTATCACTAGCCTATTGTTTAAGCACTGCCGAAGGAATTTAATTGGTTTTAGATCCCTTAAAATCCTCCTCACCCTTAAAAAAGGAACATATGTTGGACTTGAAGGCAGTTACAATGCCTTTCAAAAAAAAGAAGGCAATTAGAACTTGCAATTCCAACCTTGGAACCGTAGAGCTAAGAATTTGGATAACACACCTTTCTCAACAAAAGATCCCTTTTGAGATTGGAAGAGATATTTATGCATTGTTCAAGTACATAAGAAATGATGAAAATGACGAAACCACCTATCAACCCCTTACACTCAAGATAATTAAAAGCAAATGAGCAATATAGGTAAATCAAACAACATGAAAAGGGAACCCAAGGAGTCCAGATAGGTCTCATAAAATGCAAGATTAATTTTGAGGTTGTTAAAGCTAACACCTTTAGCTGAATTTCAAACTTTATGTAAATGCTCTAATGAAACAAACAAAAAAAATCCATAAACTACTTGCATTCAATCATCTCTACTAATAAATATGCAAAGAAACAAATTGAACCAAAAACAAACAAACAAACACAAAAATGTGATCAATCCCATGCATCAAATACAATTCATACAAAGAAATGAAAATCCCAAAAACCCAAATGACTCCAAACATCAAAATCAAACTAACATTCATAAAAACCCTAGCTTTACACCAAAACTTGCACAAAATTACTCAATTTCAGAATCTAGAACCACTTACATTGCAGAAAACCAACGTGCTTGAAGATCAAACCTTCACTTTCTCCAATCACCAACTTCAATCAAACCCAAAGCTAGCTTTTTCACCAACAACAGAGAGAGATTTGAAGGAGGAGATGGATTGAAGAGGGCTCCAGATGTGGGAGAAAATCAAGGGGGAGTGGTGGAGTGGAACCCGAATTTCTCTCGACACAAGTGCTTCGAATTGCCTATGTGTTTATTCGAAGGGGCCGGGAGTGCTTCTCTGTCGAGCTTCGTTGGGGGAGATGAAGGCTTCTCTGTCGAGCTTCGTTTGGGGAGAGGGAGGGAGGGAGGGTGATTCTTAGGCTTCGTTTGGGGAGAGGGAGGGAGGGAGGGCGATTCTGTGTCTCTGTAATGGCGAGATGGAAATGGGGAGAGGGAGAGGTTCCCTCTTTCATCTTTTTTCCCCCAAATTTCGTTTCCCTCCTTTTTTTCTTCCTTGAATCGATGCTCCTGCACGTGCGCAGGAGCCTCCCTCGCCCACTTCCTTGACATCTAGAATTACTCATAAAATAAACAACTTGATGACGTCTGGTTCCAAACTCCTCATTGAGTAAAGAGAAACAAAAGATACTTTCCAGCTATTTAATGTCAATCGGATCTTCGTGGTCATTCCCCATTCCTTGCCAAGATGTTTGCTATTTCCCAATTTAATTTAATTTAATTCAGTTCTAGTTATTGAGTTTGAAACTTTAAATTTAAATATAACTATATAGGATAATAAAATAGGAAACTTCTTGTTTTGGTTGAGATACAGACAAAGTGGATTTGAGAGATGGAGGGGAGAGGTGGAGTGGAATGGTTTCAGTTTCCAAAGTATGGAGGGATTGAATCGCTATCTCAAGACGTTTTTTAATTTCTCACTCAAACCCCACCTCCTACTAGGCTAAGGGTGTTAATCGGTTCGATCGATTTAAAGTTGGATCAAAACCGAATCGAACCAAGAATTAGGTTTTCGGTTCGGTTTGGTTTCCACATTTATCAAATAAATAACCAAAACCGAACCGATCGATTTGGTTTCGATTCGGTTATTTTTGGTTTTTCCCTTTTTATTTATTTTTTGCTGCTACAAACAATCGTGTTGGCTCTAGCACAAAAGGAATAATAAAAGTTACAAAGAATGGAAAAAAAGAAATGAAGCTTGGTTTGCAATGGAAGAAAACTGTAACGACCCGATCCGCACAATATCATATTGTCCGCTCTGGGCCCAACCGACCCGCACGGCTTTAAAACGCGTGATACTATGGGGATCCAACCTCGCACATATTTAGCTCATCCCCCTTCCGCACCCAGGCGATGTCGGACTATGTCCCCTTTTGTAGCTCATGCAACCTCTCTCGGGCCTATTGGGTCTGTTGGGCCTATTGGGCTCCAACCCTCACCCTCAGATCCGTCCACTCCAGGGTCTCACAATCCACCCCCTTGGGGCCCAACGTCCACATCGGCACACTTCCGGCTGGGTCAGGTTCTGATACCATTCTGTAACGACCCGATCTGCACAGTAACAATATTGTCCGCTCTTGGCCCAACCGGCTCGCACGACTTTAAAACGCGTTGTTACTATGGGGATCCAACCTCACACATAAGTAGCACATCCCCCTTCCGCACCCAGGCGATGTGGGACTATGTCCCCATTTGTAGCTCGTCCAACCTCTCTCCGGCCTATTAGGCTCCAACCCTCACCCTCAGGTCCACCCACTCCAGGGTCTCACAAAAACCCAGAGGCAGAGAGTACAAATAAAATAAAATAAAATAGAGAGAAATAAGGGGAAGTAATAAAGGGAAATCAAATGTCAGATGAACATAAAAGAGTTTCAAGGCTCTGTTTATTCATTTATAGAGAATTCTTTCCTGCCCATTTCTCTTGATAATTCCATAAGATAAAAAAATGTCTTGTCTCTCATATACATAATATTATAACCATATCTGCATTGTTTGCATCTTAATCTATCTCCACCACACCCATGTGACGATCTGAACAAGACCGAAACCTTCGATGACGATTCCACCAGTTTCGTAATTTCATCATGTAAAAAGGTTTTTTTATCAAATCAGAAGTGTCGAAGTTGTCATCATTGCCATTGCTCGTCTTTGTTGCAAGGAAGCAAGTGAAAAGTTTGGTTTTCTTCAACAATATTGAGTCAATATCTGTCTCTCCTCCTCAACTTACAAGTGATTGGATAGAGAGATAGTTAAAAAAAAAGGACATTAATAAAGAGAGAGAAGTTGGGAGAGGTGGAATGGGTATGGCTTAAATAAGATAGAGAATATAGGTTTTTTCACTCTTTCTCTAAATGAGGCATTAAAAAAAAAGGAGAATGTGGGAATTAAGAGAAAGGGAGGGGACATGGGGTGCATTAGAATGGGGTGAGAAGTTAAATAAGAGTGGGTTGGTGGGGGATTAATAAGAGAGAGAAAGGGTTAGGGGGATTAAAAATAAAAAAAAGGGGAAAGGTTCAGTTCAGTCCGATTGTTTCGGATGTGTGAAAAACAAAAATTGAAACCAAACCGAACCAACTCGGTTCGGTTTGATTTTATAATGTTCGGTTTCGATTTTTCTCGGTTTGGACTTTTTTCGATTATATTTCGGTTCGGGCGGTTTTTAGGAACCAATTAACACCCCTACCTCCTTGTGGATGCAAATTTCCGTCGGATCGCGTGCTGATCATGCAGATCAATCTGCATAAGATAGGATCACGTGCTGATCACGCGGACTAATCTGCACAAGGTATAAATTAATTCTTGACACCGGTGTGGTGCCTGCCACGGGGACTCCGATGCCAAAGTTAGAAACAAATGAGAGAAGAAGAAACAAAGATTAAGAAGAAGCATAAACTATCTCTATGCTTTAGTGGCTTTTTGCCATATTTGTCTTAATTCGCAATTAAAAGAGTCATTCCTCAACAACCATTAAATTAGGTGGTTATTTGCAACATCTAAAAATAAAAATTAAACTTTTAACAAAAAAAAGTAAAAATAAAATAAAGTTGGTTTTCAAGTCTTGACTATGTCTTGACCAAGTTCTAAGTTGTATCGGAAATGTGTCCGATACATTGACCATGTGTCTGACACCTGCCGACATGTTGACTAAGTGTTCGATGCGTGTCGGATGTGTACCGAATGAGTGTCAGTGTCGGATACGTGTCAGACATGGATACAACAAGTTTTTCTAAGAGTTCGTGATTCCTTGCTATCCAATTAGTCATGAAGAAATCAAAATTGATGCCCTTGGCGAATTCTATTGACACCAAATGCTACACATCACCAAAATATCCATTACAACATTGTAAGGATATTTCTGTGTAAGCTATAGTGGCTGTTATGAGATTTTTCGAACTGGAGACCTCTAACTATTGTGGCAGACGCTTCTTAATGTTTATGAAACTCCACCACCAATGTTTTCTAGTGTGCAATTGTCAAACCCTGTATAACAACATGAAACTCCTCCAGTTTTGTTTCTATTCTTCAAAGTCAGTAGTAAGGGGCTCATATCCTCACACAATCCTTTTTGGCTGATAGAAAAATGTTTCCACACATGATCCTTTAGGTTTAAGGTTATTATACTTGGCAACGACTACTCCACACCACCATATCCTCTTTCTCACACCACCATTGAGTTTTTTTTTTTTTTTTTTTTTTTTTTTTTTTTTTTTTTTTACTTTCTCACACCACCAATAAATATGCATAACTTAACATTACTAAGAAACCCAAACTCAAATTGAAAAAAACGCAAAACAAGATAACTTTCGACCAATTTAAAACGGATATCAATTACCATCATTTAATGAACAATTCCAACATAAACTTAGATATCTAAAAAGTTTTGATGATTTCAGCTACCAAATGCAAGTCAACTATAATATAAGCCAAAATATTCAAAGTTCCACCTTTAGTAAGGCTTTACTACTGAACAATTCACAGGGATGATTTCCATTGTAAGGTATAAGGTGCCATGGTACCTCCCAAATGTACCGACCTACTAAACACAAATACTAATTCAGTAATGTTAGCTATATGTATATATTTGAAGAGATGATTTTGAATAAAATTTTCAAAGACAAGCTGGTTTTAAATGCTAATAATCACAATAACTTGATTTTTGAACTTAAATCAAAGGGAAAAAAACTATTAAATAGATCCTCTTGTACAAGGTACCATAGGAACCAAAATAGTGAGCCAGTGGTAAAAAAAATTGATGCAAATGATCATACACAAGCAGAGGAATGTATCAATGAAACATTGCTTTATTGAGTTACAATTTCAACAGTTCCAATTTCATAACTGAAATTTATTGAGTGTGTTTGATAATGTAGATAACACAGTTCAGGGATTTAGTTGTGCTGGTGTGCTGCTGCTTGCTGGTGTTGCGATTTTGTAAGCGTCCCTTCTTTAAATATCTGTTTACCTGAAACAAATATGAGTCATGAGTAATGATATGAATTAATGCTTAGTGATCAGTTTCAAGTTTATTAACATTATTGGCAGACTGGCAGTAACAAGTTTATGTTTTGTGATTTACTTTTTCGACTCTGTAATCTATAATACATTAATATACTTAGTGGGGGTATAAAAATATATTTTAAAAAATATTTCGTTATATCCCGATATAACCTGTTATAACCTATAACGCTCCTAGACCGTTATGGATCTATTATCCGTTTTAACTGCATAGTTGTAAAGTTATTTGTAGTGAACTATGATTGTTATGTAGTGATAGATTGGAATTAATTAAGCGTCACTGAATGAAGATAATTCTTGTCATGATTTCTTGTTATTTTCAGAAAAATATTGGCACAGTTGACGCGCATGTTGAAGATTACCAACGGATGATTGACAATTTTCAGGTGAGTTATTCAAAGGATAATTACCTCGCTTTATATGTAAGGAAATTAAACTGTAAAATTGTAATAGAAATTATAACAGTTAAGTGTAAAACCTGTTGAAAAAGCAGCAGATGAACTTTCCTGGCTAATATGTCTTGAGCCAAGAAATCGGTGAAAATGTTCAGGAAAGAATAAACCTACAAAAAGGTTTGTTCGAGCTTGAAGAAACAAAACTACATAACCGCATTGATTTGCAGAAGCTGGATGATGCCATTGCAAAAGACAAGGTTAGTGATGCCAATTTCTTGAGATTGCAGTGAAACTTCTTGTTTGTTTTATTGCAGTATACATAAAAAATCCAAATAAATGACCATTCTCTCTATCACACTTCGGTTTGGTTCTAGTCGTGAAACGTAATAATGTTTCAAATGAAGCTAGACTTGGCATCTTGGAGTTTGGTCATTCACTGGTCTGTAATGGGTATACTTGAGAGAAATTCGTATAATATTGGGAATTTATAGTTACATATCTTTCTGAAAATATGGTCAATTTACAAGTCTATTATATTTTGAAGACAGGGATATAAGTTTCTTTATGCTTGTCATAGGCTATTGAGAAGGATGGGGAAGTTTTACAAGCTTTAAGGTCAAGGAGGCAAGTAATTCTTGACAGCATCCGTGACAATGATGAAACTGGTGCTTGTTACCAAAAGGTACATTTTCCTCTTAGTTTATCAGTTGATAGCCGGCGAGCATATCATCATCAAAATATATTGTTTTAAGGATGCCGGATCTGTCATTATCTGGAACTGTGCCGCAATGCTTCTGTCAATTAAACAAGCGAAAATTCTAAATGTCGAGGAAGTGGGCGAGGAAAACAGCGAGGGAGGGAGAGAGGGGGCCGTCCACCCCCTCGGGATGTGTGCATGAAAAAGACAGTGCGCATCCCGAGGGGGATGGACGGCCCCCCCTCTCCCTCGCTGTTTTCCTCGCCCACTTCCTCGACAGGTAGAAGTGCTCTTAAACAAGACCTTAAGTTTTGGGTACCTTTTTGTGCATTAGAGCAGAGATATTGACAACCCCCTTTTACTATGCATTACATCTCAGTAAGACAATTAAAAATTCTAACCTTCCTGCTTAGTATAGAAGTAATGTTAATTTTGTAGGGATGTTTTGATTCAGACTAGACCTTTCCAGTCCATACTGACTGTTCTTATATTGCAATTGATGTAGGGAATGGCCAATATTGAACTCCAATTTGAAATGGCTATGAGAGATCAAATCATTCACAACCAACGGGAAGCTCAGAGGAACATGTGGAACTTGATCATGGGTTGGGGACTTGATCAGAATCATATCAGAGAGGCTGCTAACAATCAAGGAATAACAATTGAAGATTGGTCGATGACACCCCAACACGTGCAGCCAAGTCAACAGTTGGATAGCCTAGATTTAGGGAGATTACCACCTTTCTGGTCTTCTCCCAGTTATGGACATTCATACTTTTTAAGATCTTGTGTGGTTCAAATGCAAGATGTTAATTCTAGATCTAGTTTCACAGGTGAGTGGGGTTCTGCTCGTACCCTTTGTAGAGAAGAGCACCACAGTTCCTATTTCATGATGTGTCATTCACCATCGACGCATCTGGGGATGAGAAATCATGGGCACTGGGCTCTTGGCAGATCGGGCGCATTGTTTTGTTCCCCTCCAGAACTAGCTCAAGATGTTCGCAATTCACATCCCAAAATAAGAACTAGGTATGCACCTCAATGTAAATTAGTTTCAGCACTTCATGAAGATAATGAGAACCAGCAGAAGGTATAGCCAAATAATTATTTGCATTTAATGTTTTCTTTTTCACCTTTCAATTGACAATATGAAATATTCAAAGTATGTTGGTGAAAGATGGTATTACCTTTTCTAGATGTGATTTATACAATTGATCATATACTTATGTTTGGTCATGACAATTGTATTCTCTTACTGATCTGTGTACAAATTTGGGTAGGATGGGCGGATGACAAATATGCAGCAATGGCTGGAATTTCCTCAAACCAGACAGTTTAATGTTCTTGGATCATGCAAAGATGCTGCTACACATCATGGCGGAGCAACCAAAGCTTTCTTTGAAAAGAAACAATCACAGTGGAGCTCAGGTTTGCCCCATTCACATCATGTTTCCCATAATGTCACCACTTCAAGCCCCTCAGATCTGTCTTAACCACATGCCACCTACATGAAAGTACCATGGGATCCTTTTAGTTCCTATATTCGTGGGAGAGAGATCCTCTCAATTTTGTATAGTTCCTAGTTTTTTGTTCTTCTTGTATCATTTTGCCCTCAGTGTTGTAAATGGCAGAAAGAGGGGCATTAGCAACACCTCTGCGAATTGGTGAAAGTAGATAATGTATATAATCTAACATATTGATATCTGCATATGTTTTTCATCGGCAAATCACTGGCAGAGATACCATACTGCCAGGTGGTGAACGACGATGGCATCCAATTAATGATTCAACATGCAAGAACATTTTACCACTGTATCCCAGTGTCAGATATAAACTGTTCAACTTCCTCTTGGCCTCTATAACTTGCTTATATTGTCCATGGTTTAACATGCCTCTAGCATTTTTTCTTTGCAGCTTCTTTGAAAGTTAAAGTACTACATATTGGGCTTAAAGTATTGATTAGTTATTCCTTAGTCTATGATATTTGGTGTGATGGATTCATGCAAATAAGATGTGCTTTAGTTAGTAGTATTCATTTGGTGGGTTCAACGACTCTGTCGTGCTCTTGGCATTTAACGATACCATGCATTTTATCAAATGTTTTATTTAACATTTCGTAAAACTTTTATTGCCTCTTTCGAACTTTACTTGCCCCTATTTTGGGAGTATTGGTATATGCATAAATCACAAAAGCAATTAGTGAATAAAGAAAGAAAGAAGGGAAAGAGGAGGTAGCATAACTTAGGGTCTTGGTGTAGAAGTCGTCGATGGTGAAGATATTGTAAACACCCAGAAATGAAAGTTGGGATGAAGAAAATAGAAATAAAAAAGGGAAAGAGGAGGTAGCATACCATAGTAGGGTGGTGGTGGTGGTGTAGAAGATCATTGATGGGAACACGACTACACAAATAGGTGATAGAATTTGAAACCTTCTGCTAGTATTTGAAGAATAAAAGATCATCGTGTTCGGTAGGTTTGTTTCTTGCGTGCAAACGTTTTCACAACTACTTTGAGTGTGAGTGTGAGTGTGAGTTTGAGTCCTATGAGTGAGAATATTGATTGTGAATACAAGAAAGCGGGATAAGCAATGGCACAGACTAAATGACACCATCATTTATGCAGAAGAACACCACCATTGCCTTACTTTCTGAAGGCACACCATCTTTCTGAAGGACACCACCAATATAAACAAAAAAATCCTAACCACCTCTATTCTCCTCTCTCACTCTCTTCTCCATCAAGCACCACCACCACCCCGCCACTGCCACCGTCGACAGCATCGACTCTCCCCTCCAACGCTGGCCTCACCAAGCCTCCGTCGGACGACACTCCAGCCCCCGCCTGCTTCTTCTCTTCTCTATTTTTTTCTTCTTCTATTCTCTTCTATGTTTTTTTCTTCACTTATTCTTCTTCCTATCTATTTTTTCTTCTTCATCTATTCTCTGTTATTTTCTTATTCTTTTTCTTCTCTTCTCTATTTTTTCTTACTTCCTTCTTCTTCTTCACTCATAGGAGCCACATGAGGGACACTTTTTTTGCCCTCGTGGAGTGGGGAACCCTCCACTCACAGGAACCTCCGCGAGGGCGAAGGAGAAAGAAAATCGGGGAGAATAAGAGGAAGATATAGGAAAAAAAAGAGGAGGAGAAAAAATACAGAGAGAAAAAAAAGAGGAGAAGAAAAAAAAAACAGAGAATAAAAGGTGGAGAAGGGAAGGTGGCCAGGCAGGCGATGGTGCGGCCAGTGGTGGTAGGCCAACGGTAGTGCGGCCAACGGTGATAGGGCGTGGTGGTGCTGCCAGAGGTGGTAGGGCAAGGTGGTGTTGCTCCTGTGAAGAGAGAAGAGAAGGTGGAGAAAGGAAAGTGGTGGTGTCCTTAAGTAGATAAAAAAAAGTTAGGTGGTGGTGTCCTTCAACAGAAATGGTAGTATCATTTAGCAAATGCCATGAGTAATTGAGGTATACTAATTTAGTCACAATCAAATATTCATCCTCACAGAGACTGGGTTATGATGTCTAAATGAAGTCCAGATAGAATTCAACTATGAATTGGGTTAATATAATTAAACTAACCCATTCCGCAATTGAGGTCCATCAAATATGACACCAAGTTAGTTAGTTATTGTCATCAACGTAGTTTTTGTCATGTACTTAATTAAGGAAAACAACTAAGGAAAGAAGGAGGAGATGACATATGGAGGATGAGGTCGTCTCAGTTCTCAGACCTCAGAAGAAGAGAGTCAACGAGAAGAATGCAAAATGAGTGGTTCAGAGGAAGGGTTGTCTAATCAGAAAGAGGCACGAAAGAGGTTCCAACAAAAGGATTCGGTCAACTTCGTCGGATGTTGACTGGGAACTGGTTCCAGAGAGGATCCTAGGTAGAATAGCCTATCAAAAAGAGAAATGTGGATCTGGAACAAAAAATTTGGAATTTAGTCGACTAGAAAAGAAAGCGACTGGGCCGGGGTTGAACGATGGAGTCTGGCCATGTCAAAGAAAGCCACATCATCCAAAAAGTACTGGTCTTGACGATGGTAGTTCTCGGCAAATGATCAAGCTTTATGGGATTATTTGGTAGGTCATTTAATGCACGAAAAAGGAAAGGTATGTGAGGAGGGGAGTATAAAGAGAGTCCCTTAGACAATGAGGAAGGAGGTTAAAATCTAAGAGAGCTCTACGAGATTTTGCTACTTCTCTTTCTTAGAGTCATCTTTCCTTAATTCTCGACTATTCTCTAACTTGATCGCTGGAGGTGCACAACACGAGGACATCCCGTGTTTGTGAGTGTCTTGCAGGTGAGAAGAGTCGATTGAGCATCGAGATCGGGTTGAGTCATCCATCAAGGCACACTATGTATGTATCACGGGGAGCTATACAAATCTAAAACCAAACAACATGTATCTCGATGAGTGTTTGCCAAATCGAACTAAAGATATAAATTTGCAGATTGAGCATCGAGATCGGGTTGAGTCATTCTTTTGGTGTGATTTGCAGATATAAATTTAGGGTAAGTTATTCTTATTTTTTACCTAGTAAAAGTATGTATAATGAGTAAATATATCTATCATAAGTACCAATGTCACGCTTACAATTTTATCGCCTTTTATAAAATATTGAAGGAAACCAAGTGAATGAAAATAAAAACAAATAATATTAGCTACATTGAACATATAAACTCATGCATTGAAAATTGTGATTGAAAATTGTGATTTGACCAATGACAGTGCGATACTGTGATATGCATCATTTTAAGGAGAGAACAAACTATGTGTTTGCAGTGCAAACTTCTTAAATTCGGCAGTGACTTCTTTACACTCCCAAGTTTCCTCTTTGACACCACCACCCTATCTGTATGTATAACACCACCACTTCACCTTTTTGTCTAACTCCACTACCTTTCGGTCTAACATCATCACCTACTCTTGACCCCACTAATATATACCTCAAAATCCAAAATTTTCTCTCTCCCATTTCACCCTCTATTCTCTTTCAGGAATAACACCACCATTGCACCAAGAGTAATTCTAGATGTCGAGGAAGTGGGCGAGGGATGGTGAGGCGCACGTGCAGGAGGTGACGTGGTAAAAAAAAAAAGGGGGGGGAAATCGAAAATTTGGGGGAGAAGGAGGGAATGGGGAGCTTTCTCCCCATTTTCAATCGACAGAGAAGCTCTCCCACCCCATTTTCTCCCTCTCCCTCTCCCTCTCCCCAAATCCATTTCCATAGACTCTCCCCAAATCCATCTCCACAGAGAGTCCCCACAGAGAAGAGAAGAGAAGCCGACGCTCTCCCTCTCCCCAAACCACACTCGACAGATAAGAGAAGACCGACGGTCCATCTCCGAAGAACGAGAAGAGAAGAACCTCCATCGCCACCGTCGTCCCCATTCGAAGAAAAGCTCTCCCCATCAGAAAAACTCAACCGAAGGTAAGTTTCTCCCTCATTTCTGGGTGAGTTCTTATAGGGGGTTTCTAGATCTAGGGTTTCTACTAGATCTAGGGTTGAGAATTGGGGTTTTCAAAAAAAAAAAAAAATTGTGTCTCGTTTCTGTTTTTGATTGATTGGGTTGAGAATAAAAAAAATTCTAGTTTATCGTAAAAAAATTTCTTTCTCAAGTTTTGATCAGTCTGCAGATCAGGAAAAGTGGCAGATGTCGTTTGTGATGCCTTCCAAGTATGGGCATGCTCAGTGACTTCAGTTGTTGGTGCAGAGGAGGAAACAAAGCAAGCTGTATCCAAGGAGTTGAACTCAACATGTTCATCTCCCTGTGAATGGTTTATATGTGATGAAGATCAGACTGGAACAAGATATTTTGTTATTCAGGTAAAGAAGAAATTTTCAAAAACATATTTTCCACCCCAAGCAAAAATGAAATAATTAGAGTTACAATTTCTACCATTGCTTTGTAATGATATATTTAGTGGTAGTGTTAATGCGAGGTTTGAATGTGTCAATGTGCAGGGTTCGGAGTCATTTGCTTCTTGGCAAGCAAATTTGTTGTTTGAGCCCATTCAATTTGAGGTATATTCTTTCTCAAGTTTCTTTCTCAAATTTGAGGTAAAAAATTTCTTTCTCAAGTTTTGATCAGTCTGCAGATCAGGAAAAGTGGCAGATGTCGTTTGTGATTACTTCCAAGTATGGGCATGCTCCTATCCATCTTAAACACTCCAGTCTGCAGATCAGGAACTGTTGTTTCTATTATTATTTATCTTCTCTTGCAGATCAGGAACTGCATGTTTTGCATGACAAAGCAAAGGAGATATTTGAAGGAAATTTCAGAGTGCTCGAGAAGATTGTTGAGGAGTTGCTTGAGTATGAAATGTTGACTCAAAAGGTAATTACCAACTCTGAAAGACACGCACATGAACCTAGGTCTTCCACTCTCGAACCTCTAATATCATTGGCTTGATTTAGGATGCTATCTTAATGTCTCCCAGAAGCCTTGTTCCTTACCTGTTCTTCATTTCTTTTTTTTGTTCTGGTTATAGTGTTAGTACTTTCTGTCCAGTCTCAAAAGAGAGCAAATCTTTCTTCCTTTGTTCTTTTTACTTCTATTTATCTGTTCTTTCTTTCCTCTTTTTTCCAACCTTTGTCATAATTTCTTTAAGCTTTGCAAATAATTAAATTTCTTTGGATTGTTTTGGATATCTACCTTCTAAAGATGCTGATGTTCAATTATGTCACCATCCTAGCAGGATTTACAAAGGATTTTTGAAGAAAATGGAGGGGTCCGAGAAAAGGAACCATTTTTCCTGTCGAAATTTTCGAGAAAGGAGGTATGCTTTTTGATTTCATAGTGCGGCATATAAAATGCAACCATTTCAAATCTGACTTTGTTCCCCAGACTAGACTAATTCTGTTCATGTACTTGAGAATGTCAAAATAGTGTTGGGAACTAATGAACTAACTTCATTACCCACAAGGCCACAACACTAACCATGGGTGTAATTCACCATGATTTAAGATTCAACTATTTTTGTGCTTTCCTATATGTTAATGACTTTAAATGGTAGGCATCTTACTTAGAGATGCTTCTAGCACATTCTATACTTTGCTTATTCAATCCATGCTCCTTCGGCAAACTGTCTATTGCAGGTTTCTTATCAAAGCACCCTAGATGGAGGAAATGGGTCTGCTGTTGCACTTTTGAATGCACCCTCCTCAAATTGATGGAAGGAAACTATGAAGAACCTCTGAAGCATCAGGAAACATGTTATCTGAAGTAGATTATATGCGAGACTTAAAGTGAGTTTCATCAATAGAAGAAAAGCGAGTTGTTTATGTTTCATTTATAAGTTCTGTTGTCTGTAAGGCCAGTGTTTAGTCCTATTGTTAGATGAGTCAATTGCTTATGGCGATCAGAAGAGGTCGCCTTTTTCTTTCTCAGTCATGTACAATTTGTAATTTTAACCATTGTGAAAAAAATGAAAGAACATTTTTGTGGATATACTAACTGTGAAGGCCCAACTTCTTCGTTTACTGCATAGTGTAAATGGATCTTCTTGTGATTTCCAAGTGGATTTATTTTATTGATTTATTTCTTTGTTTTGGGTTAGGATGTGGATCTTGTTTTCTTTTTTTTTTTATGATAATATGGATTCAACATTCTGAAGACCTGTGTTTAGGCTTAGTTGCACAATTTTGACTATGAAGTGGGCTTAATGCTCTTGCGCGGGCCTTTGAAAGTTCATAGCCTCCACGATGAGCAGACGAGCATGTCAGACCCTAATCCAATTCTGTGAGATTAATCGTCATTTGACCAATTGGATCAGAACTGATGAGTTACTGGGTCAGGCTCCAACTAGTCGATTGACCATCCTAATTGTGCTGAGTTTGGATTAACCAACCAAGCCAACACACAAGTTGCATCCCAGGGTGAAAATGCTGAAAATTTCGGTCAGAGCTTTGCAATGACGATAAGTTTGACAAATGTCTGATATTTGCGCTGAGTAAGGCATATCTAAAACCAAATGGAAAATGTCTGATATTTACGTTGTTAAGAACTCGGTTCCTTTGTTCTTTTATTAACAAGTTTGTATCAACTTCATTTACAGGAAAGAAACGGTATAGAACTTAATATGACAACATGTTGTGACAATGTCGATGTGTTATCACACACCCCAACCTAAAAAAAAAGATAAAAAGAAATTCTACTACAGGGTGTGGCATAAACACTTGAAATGCGTTGTGTAACAATGTCAAATGATCTACTTGCAGAGGAGTGGAATAATTTCATATTCAATGAAATCAGATTATAGCAAATGCTCCCATTAGTAGAGATCGTGCAGGTATCAGAAGTAGAACTAACAAATGCATGTGTTGTGAGGTAACAAGCCTGCTGAATCGTTTCAACAGTTCCCTCCCAGTGTGCAAAAAGCCTGAGAAACTTGGCTGGGGCTGCTGACTCACATTGCTCAACACTGTCCGACCCACCAACATGAATTCCTTGTGAAACAAGAAGGGGCCACCATATTAATTTTGCGACGCTGCTCTCTCTCGGTCTTCCTCAATTGATTGAGCTCCAGACGTATCACTCCAAGTACAGATTTTAAGTATGAGTTCATGTCATGATCTCTGTATATAGCACCGTTGGAACCATATGCAGAGCGGTCACTTAGGATCTCCAGAGGGCGGGGTGAGTTGAAGAACTCAGCTTGTGCTGCTCTTAGTAGCTTCTCTGGGTCCTCTGAATCTGATGTAGCGCAGTTAAGAAGGTAGAGGCCACTACCAGAAGGAAGAAGGTCATGTTGTGGAGAGACTTTCTCCTCTGGTTGTAGGATTAGAATCTCTCCCATGGGGGCATAGAGAACACTGCATCAGAACAAGAAAACACAATCAATACATTATCATTTAGAAATAGCATTCAGAAAGATAGCATTATTAAAATTAATCTTCTTGATGATTTACCTGGTTCTTGAGGCATGGATGATTACGGAATTTGCCACTGACAGCTTTGAGAAGTTCGGCCACATGTCCAGGGTAATTACACGAGAAAGCCCGTGGCACAATGTCTCGGTGCATAGTAATGGCTTGAACATGACTCCTAGGTAAACCTAATCTACGAAGCAGCTGGTCACCTCCACACACCACAGATGGTGCACCGAATGTAATAACAGGAAGTAGAGCAGATAATGGCACTTCACCACGTATCAACAACATCAGGCTTACAAGTAGCGACAAGCTTCCTCTAAGAGAATGCCCAGTGAAACGGAAGGTTGCAGAAGGACCGCGTGACTTTAGGTGGGCATGGACTTCAGGCAACATTTGGTCATAGATCCCTTTGGCGGCTTCATAGATACCTCTATGCACAAGCACATCTAGACCCTAGATGACAAAAATGGTCCATTTTCTGTAAGAATCATATAAAGTTGGTCTTAAAATGACAAGAATGTCATTTCAGAAAACATTAAAACATCTGAATAGGACAATCAGAACACAATGAAGAAGAGTTCTCAGAGAGATCTTAAAATATTAGGATGATTTCTTGCATTAAAGAACGGGCTAAAATATATATAAGAAGGTATCGAACAAGCGCATCAAGAATATACCTCAAATTGAATGGGCTCAAACAACAAATTTGCTTGCCAAGAAGCAAATGACTCCACCAACCTGCACATTGACACATTCTAACCTCGCATTAACACTACCACTAAATATATCATTACAAAGCAATGGTAGAAATTGTAACTCTAATTATTTCATTTTTGCTTGAGGTGGAAAATATGTTTTTGAAAATTTCTTCTTTACCTGAATAACAAAATATCTTGTTCCAATCTGATCTTCATCACATATAAACCATTCACAGGGAGATGAACATGTTGAGTTCAACTCCTTGGATACAGCTTGCTTTGTTTCCTCCTCTGCACCAACAATTGAAGTCACTGAGCATGCCCATACTTGGAAGGCATCACAAACGACATCTGCCACTTTTCCTGATCTGCAGACTGATCAAAACTTGAGAAATAATTTTTTTTTATGATAAACTAGAATTTTTTTTATTCTCAACCCAATCAATCAAAAACAGAAACGAGACACAAATTTTTTTTTTTTGAAAACCCCAATTCCCAACCCTAGATCTAGTAGAAACCCTAGATCTAGAAACCCCCTATAAGAACTCACCCAGAAATGAGGGAGAAACTTACCTTCGGTTGAGTTTTTCTGATGGGGAGAGCTTTTCTTCAAATGGGAACGACGGTGGCGATGGAGGTTCTTCTCTTCTCGTTCTTCGGAGATGGATCGTCGGTCTTCTCTTCTCTGTCGAGTGTGGTTTGGGGAGAGGGAGAGCGTTGGCTTCTCTTCTCTTCTCTGTGGAGCTGGATTTGGGGAGAGTCTGTGGAGATGGATTTGGGGAGAGGGAGAGGTTCCCTCCTTCTTCTCCCCCAAATTTTCGATTCCCCCCCCCCCCCCCCTTTTTTTTTTTTTTTACCACGTCACCTCCTGCACGTGCGCCCACCATCCCTTGCCCATTTCCTCGCCCACTTCCTCGACATCTAGAATTACTCTTGCACCAACTGTACCTCTTTTTCTCCTCTGTTCTTTTTCTTCTTTTATATTCTTCTTCTTCTTCTTCTTCTTCTCCCCTCTTCTCATTAACCACCCCGCCGCCCCTCCTATTTTTGTCCTTTTTCGCCCTCACATATACTTTTGTGAGTGGGAAACCTATCCTCGCATAGGCGTGTGTGAGGACGAAAAAAATCTTGCTTTCTCTGTACCCATCTCTAACTATATATTTACTATATGTTACACCTATCAACTTGGGGGTGGTTATTTTGGATAAACTTTTATTTTTTATTTTTTTATTTACACCAGTCAAAGGTTCAATCCATGCCAAAGGCATTAATTTTATTTTCTTTTTCTTTTTACCGAGGTCCCAACTATGTAAAAGGTTTTGATGTAAAGGGCCCACTTTACTTTGAGTTCAGACTTTGATTAAAAGACCCACTTTACTTTGAGTTCGTTTTGGACCTTTAAAATTTTAGGACTGCCCTTGTATTGGACATTTCTATATTTTGATTTTTCAAACTATCATAACTTCTGATTTTTGTCTTCTTCTATAGGGTGCACTTGGCCCGTGCAATAATGCAATGCATCGGGACGATCAATAGCATGTAATTGATTACAAGATCTCCCCTTGAAAAAATTAATTTAATATTATGTGGGTCAATGACCCAAATAACAAATATCATGGCTTTTGACTTAAATGTTTTAAAAACTAATTCACTAATTCCAAATAACCACATACAAATTCTCGAGGCATGACACATCGCTAATTCCAAATGTATTTGATTGGATTAGCACCATTAGAGCAATGTTTGATATTTCTCAATCTCAAAGTCTACAATTAAGTTCGTCTAGCCATTGCAGGTATTCTTGAAGCTACAAAACTTGAGCTCTCCAAGTTTGGGATGTTATTCACTAATTTGCTTGTTTGCAATTCTCTATGTTCATACTTTTATTTATTAGATTAAGCATCCACAAAATTTTGGTTTTTGTATATGTTATCTTATTTTCAATTTTGTTTGTTTTATTGGTAGCATACTTTTTAACACACTTATAGTTTGGTGAGATCAACTTTATGCAAATGTATACTTGATATTGGAGTAGCAACAAAATGGCACTTACCTATAAACCATAGAGCAGCTGCTAGAAAAAGAACAGATGTGAGAATGAGAGTCGTAGTCCTCCAGTTTTCGATGTGATCCTGCACGATGGTGCCAAAACTAAACCAGTTAAAATCATATTTAAATAATTTTGTGGGTATTAACTATCTATGAGAAACCTCATAACATACAAAAATCATCATTGCAAAGAAAAATCATTTTAAGAGCATCTAAAAAGGACACCTTTATATGAAGTATCATGTTGAAGCTTGCAGTGTGATATCATGAGAAATATTGCCTATATAAATTTGAAGGCTGGTATGCTTCATAAGGAGAAAATATAGTGTATTTTGGCATGAGAAGCTCGTGCCTCCAATGTTTATGTTTTTTTTTTTTTGCCTTTGAAAAAGGCAGAAAAAAGGATTGCATTAATCAAGAAAAGATACCCAGAAGGCATTCGGGGTACAACGAGGTATGCCATTGATAATAAGAGTTTCCAGTTCATAAAAAGTGCCTGACACAAATTACTATTTCCATGTCTGTCATTCCACAATGCCTATCACAATCAATGCTTTTAGTGTTGCATGTGATTTCCACACAAATATGTTTCTTTTTAATTTTAGTACCGATAAATGGTCTCATTTGAAAGATCTCAAGACATTTGTTTTAAACATACCAATTTTATTTTAACAAAAAAACAAACAAATAATGTCATGAAATTAGTTCAAAATTACCTTTTTTTCAAATAGTAACACCAATCTTATTTTCCAAGAATAATCCTGTGAAGCCCCGTTATTTCTTTTCTCTTATTATATATATATTTTTTGAAAAACATTATCTTTTCTAGTTTTAAATAGTAACATTGGATGATTGGCGTTTTGGGCAGTTTTAGGGTTTGGGTAGCCCATGATTTTCGTGGCTCGTGTGAGTGTGAATATACACTTTTTAGTCGTGATAGGACCAGTGACGGAGCCAGGATTTTTGTCGGGGGGGGGGGGGGGGGGCGGAGTGATGTCATAATTAATTAAATATAATATAAAAATTAGTTACTTTAACATGAATTTTTTTTTTAAATCCAAAATTCTTCCTGGCCTGGAAAAACCAACGAGGTTGCTGCCTGGGAAGGCAAAAATACACTTTTGCCCCCCTATTTAACAACATTTTTGGAAAAAGGTGTTTAAAGAGGGGGGCAAAAGTGTATTTTTGCCCCCCTCTTTAACAACCTTTTTGGAAAAGGTGTTTAAAGAGGGGGGGGGGGGGGCAAAAGTGTATTTTTGCCCCCCAGGCAGCAAACCAAGCAGAGGGACCCAGGCCCTGTAGAATTACTACTATATTCATTGATTACTACTATAGCAAAAATGGGAGTACAACAAAGACAGTCATTGAAGATGATTACTATTATATTCATTGAAGATGATTACTACTTATAGAAACACAATAGAAGAGAAGGGTTTGAATCGTTGATTACTACTACATGAAGAAAATGAGGAAGAGATTGAGTTGCTTACGATTTTTTTTTGTGGAGATGACCAACACAGTGATTAATGAAGGCACCTGGTACTTAGAAGAAGAATAATAAGGTGGTTTTGATCCTACTGGATCTTGTGAAGATGAGCTCAAATAACTCAATAGTTATAGATCTTTGAAGATGATGAAATATAGGGATTTTCCTCATCTTATCTAATCGATGGAGTGTGAAGAAGAAACTGTGGATTTTGGTTTCTTTGAGGAGCAATTCTAGCTGGCCTGGGAAACCAGCCTGGGGGGCGAAAATACATTTTTGCCCCCCTCTTTAAAACACATTTTTGGAGTATGTGTTTAAAGAGGGGGGGGGGGGGCAAAAATAGATTTTTGCCCCCCAGGCAGTGGTTTCCCAGGTCCGCTAGAATTTCTGTTCTTTGAGAGATTTGAGGGATTTAACCTCTATCTCTAACTCTAAAAGTAGAGTTTGAATTTGATATGTACATGATTTGAAGGATGAAGTCCTGGTTGAAGTGAAAAGTGAGAATAGAGGAGCAAATTAAAAACTAATTGAGAGACAAATAAATTATTAAAAAAAAAATCTCAAAAGTCAGTGGGGGCAAGTGCCCCCACTTGCCCCCACCTGAATCCGTGCCTGACTAGATGTCCACATTACTTCCCAAAGGTCCACAATCCCATCTACGGATAACTTGGTTTTGCAAGTAAAATTTGCAAATTCAGGATGTTAAACATTGAGATGAAGCAGTGGGATTTTGTTGTATTAGTCGGTTGTGTGGGCAATTTGGTGGGTTCTAAAAGGGAACGACTACTTAACTAAGTAATGTTATAAAGATTCATATAGAGTGGACAACTAGTTTATTTCCAAACGAGAATCGCAAGTCAAGTCCAACATCTTTCACATTGTCTTGAAAGATTTGTTTAATTGATTAACAGCAAAGCTCGTATCTAGACGTAAATTGCATATGAACAGAAAGAAGGGAAAGAGGAAGTAGCATAAGTTAGGGTTTTGGTGTAGAAGGTATTCGATGGTGAAGATATTGAGAAACATCCATAAACGATCGAAAGTGGGGTGAAGAAAAGTAGAGTCCAAAATAGGGCAGTGCAAAGGCACTTATTTACACCCCCAAAGTTTCTCTTTGACACCATTCCTCGTATTTTTTTTTATTTTTTTGAGGATCCCACAACTTATCAGGTTTTTAAGGATCCCACAACCTATCAACAAGGTGCGACCTACAGGTCAACAACTATACCATAAGAAGGAAACCATGCCGCAAGTGGGTCTCAAACTTAGGACGTGGGGGACAAACCCACACAGCCCTAACCACTAAACCATAACACCATTGGCCATTCCTTGTATTTGCCCAATTGCCTCTCTTCTTTTCTGATCAATTTCATTTTTTACTCCTTGCATCATGATACGTGGCATAACCGATTTCACGAAATTATACAAAATTTTGTCAAATTTTTCGTTTTTTTCAAATTACGAAAAGAAAAAGGGCGAAAGAAAAAATTACATTTTTTCGAGAGTTTTTTTGAAATATTTCGAGGTTTTTTTTGTAAATTTCATAAAAATACAAAAACCAGCTACTAAAATTTACATTTTTTTGAGGATTTTTTTTCTAAAAATTTTGAGATTTTTTCATAAATTTAGAGGTTTTTTTATTTTTATTTTTTTTAATTTTATAAGTATCATTTATTCTAATTATTTTTTGATTTTTGAAATCAACCCCTAATTTCCTAATTATCACTTCTTCTACTTATATATTGATTTTTAAACTACCCCTTAATTTTTTGATTATAAGTATTCTGGTTTCATTTAATGTGTTTAATACATTTATTTAGTTGTATATTATTTTTTTTCCACATATTTAATATACCCTCGAAATTCATTATATATTTCATTTATCTTCAAAATTTTTATATTTTTTCTTTATAAAACGAAATATTTCTTAAAATCAGGAAACTAAAATATTTCTCAAAATATTTTTTTTGTTATCGATTAGGACAGCTTAGAGGTATTAGTATGCAATTCACGTGTTATGTTTACTTTGTTATGCATTTTGCATACTATGCATTGATCCGTGTTTTGATTATGAAAGTTGTTACTTTTAAGTATTGAACTACTAAGACTTTGAGTCATTCTATGTTGTAGTATTTACCTCGGACGCTCAACACTGTAAAGTTTGTTTGAACATTTGCTCCTAAACAACCAGTTAAGATTATATGAACCCATTGTACGAGGCTAGGATGAGAAAGAGCTTTGTTTCATGTTTTTCATCTGGCCCTGAGAGTTGTTTCTGGGGTTGTAGTTCGGAAACATGTTTTCTTGTGGGAATTTATGGGCTTTAACAAACTTGTTCCATATCTACACCTTTCTCATGGGGTTTTCATACATCATTTTCCACATGTTTTGAGAGGTTTGCAGAAAGGGTTTCTCGTGTTGTAGATCGTCAAAACCTTATTCCCTTTTATTCCATCATAAGGTTTGCTATTACTATCCAACTAGGATGCATGGACACGGATACGCGTGTTGTGTCGAATATGGACGCAACACGTTGACTCGACAATTTCCCAAAAACGAGGGACTCGACGATTCGTCGACACGTCATACAATTTTTTAATGTCATTTAAACATAAATAATAATCTAATAAAATGCCTTGAAGAAGATGATACTCTGTTGCAAGAAAAAAAAAATAAGGTAAAGAAAAAGTATAGTAGATAAGAAACAAATGAGAGAAGATGAAACAAAGATTAAGAAACATAGACTATCTCTATGCTTTACTGCTTTAGTGATTTTTTGCCATATTTGTCTTAAATCTCAATTGAAAGAGTCGTTCCTCAACAACCATTAAATTAAGTGGTTATTTGCAACATCTAAAAATAAAAATTAAACTTTTTAACCAAAAAAAAGTAAAAATAAAGTAAAGTTGGTTTTCAATTTTTGACTGTGTCTTGACCAAGTTCTGGGTTGTATCGGAGATGGATCCGATACATTGACCATGTGTCTGACACCTGCCGACATGGTGATCAAGCGTTCGATGCGTGTCGGATGCATACTGAATGAGTGTCAGTGTCGGACATGAATACGACAAGTTTTTCTAAGAGTTCGTGCTTCCTTGCTATCCAATTAGTCATGTAGAAATCAAAACTGATGCCCTTAGCGAATTCTATTGACACCAAATGCTGCACATGGCCAAAATAAAGGTGGTTATTTGCTACAGTACAGTTAAGTGTAAAACCTGTTGAAAAAGCAGCAGATGATGAACTTTCCTGGCTATATGTCTTGATCCAAGAAATCAGTGAAAATGTTCAGGAAAGAATAAACCTACAAAAAGCTTTGTTCGAGCTTGAAGAAACAAACCTACGTAACCGCATTGATTTGCAGAAGCTGGATGATGCCATTGCAAAAGACAAGGTTAGTGATGCCAATTTCTTGAGATTGCAGTGAAACTTCTTGTTTGTTTTATTGCAGTATACATAAAAAATCCATAGATAAATGATCATTCTCTCTATCACACTTCGGTTTGGTTCTAGTCGTGAAACGTAATAAAGTTTCAAATGAAGCTAGACCTGGCATCTTGGGGCTTGGTCATTCATTGGTCTGTAATGGGTATACTTGAGAGAAATTCGTATAATATTAGGAATTTATAGTTACATATATATCTTTCTGTAAATATGGTCAATTTACAAGTCTATTATATTTTGAAGACAGGGATATAAGTTTCTTTATGCTTGTCTTAGGCTATTGAGAAGGATGGGGCAGTTTTACAAGCTTTAAGGTCAAGGAGGCAAGTAATTCTTGACAGCATCCGTGACAATGATGAAACTGGTGCTTGTTACCAAAAGGTATATTTTCCTATTAGTTCATCAGTTGATAGCCGGCAAAGAATTTGAGTTGTTGTTCATCAAATCATACCACCTGCTGTAGGAAATTGAAGATAATGAAAAACAGTGATGCCAGCTTCAGGAAATCATAGAGGAAGCCATTAGTAATAATGGTAACAAAACATACTTGCGAATCCTCTGCCAGTACAGATTATTGGTAAGTTTCATTCAACAAAATACTTCCATTTTTGTATACCAAGGGATACATGTGACTCAAAATCGAGTCAATTGATTCTCATCTGGCTATGCCAGCAAGGCATACATGTGATTTTTTTTTAACATTGTTATTAATATTAGTTATATTTTTCAAGTTGCGTTGAAGTTGCATTACTAAATCTCCAGCCTATAGATCTTATTCAAAATATTCTTGCTCGAAAAACTTAACCATACTGTTTTGGTAGTACAATAAAGCCTCATTATATTTATGATGTATACTAATTGCTATTTAATAATAAATTTTGTTAATCCCACGCCCATCTCTAATTTTGTTTTTAACATGCTAAAATGGTATGCTGTGGTGTTCTCATATTGCAACGAGAAATTGTTTAGCTAGCGTCATTGTTGTTTTGAGTGCTTCCTTGCATGAAACGGGCTTAAAATATAACTATATATCTTCATCAATGACATTGGTGGTTGCTATTTCCGTGGGATAACTAGCCCGAACCTTTTGCATGAAAAGTAACTGAATAGTGTTAAGCCCCAGTGAAAATTATGACATGTCCTTGAGAAACATTACACATTGTTAGGACCAAATGGGATCACTTGTCAGTAATGTATACCCTTTTATGATAAATGAAAGAAAATCAATTGGGTAAAACAATTGAATGTGTTCATATGCAAATCTAATATGATGGTCGCGAGCATATCGTCATCAAAATATATTGTTGTAAGGATGCCGGATCTGTCATTACCTGGAACTGTGCCGCAATGCTTCTGTCAATTAAACAAGACCTTAAGTTTTGGGTACCTTTTTGTGCATTAGAGCAGAGATATTGACAACCCCCTTTTACTATGCATTACATCTCAGTAAGACAATTAAAAATTCTAACCTTCCTGCTTAGTATAGAAGTAATGTTAGTTTTCTGGGGATGTTTTGATTCAGACTAGACCTTTCTAGTCCATTGTGACTGTTCTTACATTGCAATTGATGTAGGGAATGGCTAATACTGAACTCCAATTTGAAATGGCTATGAGAGATCAAATCATTCACAACCAACAGGAAAAGCTCAGAGGAACATGTGGAACTTGATCATGGGTTTGGGACTTGATCAGAATCAGATCAACGAGGCTGCTAACAATCAAGGAATAACAATTGAAGATTGGTCGATGACACCCCAACACGTGCAGCCAAGTCAACAGTTGGATAGCCCAGATTAAGAGAGATTACCACCTTTCTGGTCTTCTCCCAGTTATGGACAGTCAATACTTTTTAAGATCTTGTGTGGTTCAACATCAAGATGTTAATTCTAGATCTAGTTTCACAGGTGTATGGGGTTCTGCTCGTACCCTTTGTAGAGAAGAGCGCCACGGCTTCTATTTCATGATGTCATGGGCACTGGGCTCTTGGCAGATTGGGCGCATTGTTTTGTTCCCCTCCAGAACTAGCTCAAGATGTTTGCTATTCATATCCCGAAATAAGAACTAGGTATGCACTTCAATGTAAATTAGTTTCAGCACTTCATGAAGATAATGAGAACCAGCAGAAGGTATAGCCAAATAATTATTTGATTGCATTTAATGTTTTCCTTTTCACCTTTCAATTGACAATATGAAATATTCAAAGTATGTTGGTGAAAGATGGTATTACCTTTTCTAGATGTGATTTATACAATTGATCATATACTTATGTTCGGTCATGACAATTGTATTCTGTTACTGATCTGTGTACAAATTTGGGTAGGATGGGCGGATGACAAAAGCAGCAATGGCTGGAATTTCCTCAAACCAGACAGTTTAATGTTCTTGGATCATGCAAAGATGCTGCTACACATCATGGCGGAGCAACCAAAGCTTTCTTTGAGAAGAAACAATCACAGTGGAGCTCAGGTTTGCCCCATTCACATCATGTTTCCCATAATGTGACCACTTCAAGCCACTCAGATCTGTCTTAACCACATGCCACCTACATGAAAGTACCATGGGATCTTTTAGTTCACTACAAGAAAAATGCCAATTAATAGCGTTTCAAAAACGCTATGGTAGCGTTTTTGAAAACGTTGTGTCTGTCGGAGCTATAATAGATAGAGGGTCTATTATAGCGTTTTTAAAACGCTATTGTAAGTTGACTATTATAGCGTTTCGGAAACGCTATAGTAAGTCTATTATAGCGTTTTAGAAATGCTATCGTAAGGTGACTATTTATAACATTTCTGAAATGCTATAATAACATTATTTATAGCGTTTCAAAAATGCTATAGTAAGTCTATTATAGCGTTTTAAAAACGCTATTGTAAGTTGACTATTTATAGTATTTATAGCGTTTCTGAAACTCTATAGTAAGTCTATTATAGCGTTTTAAAAACGCTATTGTAAGTTGACTATTTATAAAAATTTTTTTTGTTGCTATCAAATGACTTTTTATAACATCTTGTAAGTTTTATTTCTAGAAAATAAAAATCAAAATGTGCCAAACAGTTAAACATATCCATGAACGGGGGCAAAGTAATATAATTAATAAGATAATGTATTTCCATGAACTACATATATTGAGGTTCTGAAAACCATTCAACACAGAATGATCATAGTGCCTATTGGCAATGTCCTGTTCATCCAACCACTGAGGCCGATTTTGCAGAATATCTGAAGTCACATAACCAAAAGTAAAGTTTGATCTAAGCGTGCTTTGATCCTTCCTTCTAGAGATCTGAGGTGAGATAATTGGGGAGGACAGCGGTACAGAAAAAGGTTGTGCATATCCTGGAGAAGGCCCTACTGCAGATGTAGAAGGACGAGGCATGAAACTAGCGGAGTTCGGTGTCAGGGTCTTCGCCATTATAGCATTTATGTAGGACTGCGGGGCATAACTGTGGGTTCCTGCTTATGGTTCACTTTCCAGTTGTCCAGATGCATTTGACGACCTTGCTAAAAGCGGTGTTGTTGTTTGAGTCATCGAAACAATTGGAGCACTTGGCCTGGGACTAGGCATGAGAGGAGCACTTGAAGGCCTTGATATGCCAGGCAACTGGGTTGGCCTTTCAACTTTCACAGATGCGGGTTTCAATGGAGTTGTAGGCTTCTGGTCAGACTTCTGAGGTTCCATTCTGGCAACGGTAGGACTTTGCGGCAATGACGTTTTCAGATGAAGTTGTTTCTCATTCTTTTGAAAGGAAGTTGAAGATGTTTCCTTCACTGAAAATGGTTCAGAGGGAGCAATACGCTCAGCTGTTGACCTTGGTTGTGAAAGCAGATTTCTAGTAGGGCTGCTCATAGAGGATGATGCTTCAACTATTATTTTCTGCATTGAGGATTTTTCGGCATTGGCCTGCTCATTGACAAACGACTTCTTCTGTGGCATAGGAACTTCCTCTTGATACAGAGATTCAATAGCTTCGTATCAGAATATGAAATCTTATGGCAACTTTCCAAAAACCCCTTCACACCACAACAAACACAACACAAACCCATCATCAAAACCGACCCAAAGCATGCAAAACAAAACCCAAAACTACAAAAACCAACCTCACGAAACAACGAGTCTGTGTAATCCACCAACCATCTCTGCAACTGGGTCACATCCATTGCTCTCACTCCTCTTCTTCACTCAACCCCACTGATCCCACTCCTTGCTCTGTAGATCTTAAACACCCATTTCACAAAAATGGATCAATGAAACTTGAACAACAAGTACAGAGATTGAAAGGGGTTTGATGAATTCAATCCCTGAAAACAAATCTAAAAGCTTTTTGTGAATTGGCTTACCTGTAAAGAATGTAAAAAATATTTATCATAATGGAGTACCATGATCAGATGATAAACATTGTTATCAATCATCTGCTTAGTCTATCCAAGCCAGTTTAAAAAATCAAACCATTAACAAAGATTTCTCTTTGACAAGGAAATGCGTATTTCAAAACAGTCAATACCTGAATATGATTATTTGAGTTGGCTTGTGATGATCACTTGTTAAGTAGAACTGATTAAGCAATTCTCTGCAATCCAAGGTAAATAGCATGTTCAAGTGGACATAATCAAATGGATCATTTGAGTTGTAGTATCATAAAAATGACTACCTCATAATGCCAAAATCTCTTCCGTCTGCGAGTGGTTGGTACAAAGATTCGATCATCTCCACCTTTGGTGATTGCGTTCATACAACGGCCATATACCTTGAAATCTCTGGCCAATATAGTGAACCAACAACCTGAAATTCCATCACATTATTGTAAAACAATCTTCAAATTAAGCTCCAAAAATATCATTGCATAACAGAAATCAATCACTTGCAGAGAACTTAGTGAGACTACCGCAGCTATGGATGGGGTGTCTGATTGACCAGGTGACCCATGAGATACGTCCATTCCTAATACCATAATAGGGTTTTTCCTGATGAACGACATACTTGAAATGTGCTCCACTGGTAACAGCAAATTAGTGCCACCCAACTGGAATGAAAGCAAATGGATTTAACAGATCCGTGAGAATAAAAGATGATATAGGATATAGGTACATAATCCTTTTTGGTCAAATTTCACCTTGGCATTTAACTTTAGCAGCACATTTGTCAAGTATTGTTCGTTTACTTTTGATGGGCAGAGGCATTGTGTGGTTATTCCCTCTAGGTGGAGGTTCCTCTTCTTCCACGGACCTTTATAATGACATTGTTTAAGCATTTGAAGAAAATCAAGAATAAAATAATAATAATAAGAAGTCAAAATCATACCATAGAGGTTACAATTTTTCCGCTCTGGAAGAAGACACAGAAGGAATTTTGGAGGGCCCGGGAGCCTGGGTTTTAAGTTTCTGTACATCTTGTCAACCCTTGCCACATGCTCCAATTTCCTCCACTGGGGATCTTCCTCAATCACAGTGCAAGGATCGTTGATGAGCTGAATAAGAATGAAGTGTATATCGTATCCAAAATATTCGTCTGAGCTTGTGTGCCAGTAAAACCTCAAAATTTTAAATTATTATCACCTACCATTCCTTTACTTCTTGCTACAATAACAAGCTCTCGAGCAAGATGATTGATGTTGCATTTTGAAGAGAACTTTACAATAGCCAGAGTTTAACTTCCGCTGGCCTATAGAACCTCTGTGATCAAGAACAACTATTATGAGAGCTTCTTTTAAATTTAAGACATTCAAACCATGCATAGCCGAAAATAAATTATTGCCTTTCGATTGAAACTCCATCTTCCATTCCGAGGTACAATGTCCTCATTATGTCCAGCCTTCAACTGTGAAATAGAGGCATAATATAAGAATAAAGGTGTTGACCATCAATTAAGGCTTGAAAGCTAAAGACACAAAAAACTGGAGAGAAGTGAAAAAGATACAAAATTCAACAAGTTTAATAAAGCAACTCACAGTAGGTGGACTAAGAACACGTCCATCCAGAGCAGTTAACTTTTTTTCAATTGAAATACTGCACGCTTTTCGTTGAGGAGACATCTGCAGAAAAAAGTTCAAGAAAGATCAGAAAGGCAACAAAAAAATACATAGTAAAAAGATAAACAACAATAGGAAAATAAGAAATAAAACAAGATCAATCAAAAGGCGTACCCATATTCAATGATAGACCGTGCTCAGTGGCACGGAAACTTGAGTGAAATCTCCGGCAAGAGGACACTCCACCACCAATATCTACTAATTGTCGGACGTCATCATTGAAGAAGGATTGTCTCACTAGAAGACATCCCCTGTCCTTAGCAAGCAATATTTATATCATGTAATGGCTTTATATAATAGACTAATACCTTAAACACAGAAACGAAATCTAAATATGTGTAGCACCTCTTCGCTGCTTGCTGTCTCAAGATAATGTCTAGGATCATGTAGGATATAAGCAAGTGACTTCAGTAAGCTAATTATATGTGTTAATAAAACACAAATTTTGGTATAATGTGGGTAGAATATGAGAAGTAATATATAGTTGTGTTGGAGATAAGGAAACACATGGAAATTGGTGAATCAAAGAATGCATTCCAGAAAAAACTACCTCGGTGTCGTATCCTTCTGGGAGACTAGAGATGAAATTGTGAGCATTAGCCGCAATGCAAGCAGAAATCGCCTCTTTCTTGCTTGCATTCACTTTCCCCATCATCACATTATCTAGTATTGTAGTGGAAAATAGAAGTGGCTCCTACCCCATCATTCCTATCTGTGCCCGCAGCCACTTGACTTGCAGTGTCCTGATATCATGGCCATCCAAGCAGACCATGCCTGTTCAAACAAGAAATGCATCGATAATATTTCGAGGTGGCTTACCTCATTCAACATCCTATGCAACTCATCCCTCGCTTTAACAACTCGAAAATATCAGATTAAACCATACCACAATACCTGACTCCGGCGCTGCATTTGTACTAAAATTGAAGCATACCTCAATACCTACCTCCGATCATTAGTTGATTTAGTCCTGAATTTCATACTCAAATTGAAGCTGAAGTAGAAAAGCTTCAACATACCCATGCAAGCATATTCAGCTGGTACATACCCATGCAAGCATACTGACACGCCCCGATTTTCGAAGAAAACGAAAATCCTAAAATCCACGTAGGATTATCCGTTTTCCCAAAACTCGGGACGTGAAAATTCAATAACAACAAAAACAAATAGCAGCAACAACTAAATCATGATTAAATTACTGAAACAAATAAAACTCTAACTCAGAGAGACTCTGACGTTGCTAGCCCCACTAATGAAACTCCAGTAATGCTGTCCAAAAATCTCTAAACCTGAAAGGCTAATCGGCTACATTCCCAAAGGAATGCCAAGAAGCAAAAGCTCACTTGGGTCAGCAATAAAGCTGGTGTGAGAAATCTTCATCCCAAAATCAATAAATCCGCACATGACAACATCAAAATAAACAAAACAATAAACAACCACACCATCAGGTAGTTCCTCAATGAGGCAAATATGTTATCATCCTAACTATAGAAATTGACTATGGCAAGTCTGACCTGCAGAAATATGAGTAGACTTGCCATCCTGCATGAAAATGTTAGAAGCAACCGGATAATATTTCTAAGTTATCAGTCCTCACAAATGTGATTTATTTTCAAACAATGATACAATTCATAGTCATATTAGACTATTATTGAAATATTAACAAAACACATTTTCTATCTTTAGAAAGACATGTAGCTCTCATTCAATGGTTGAATGAGCATTTAGTTTCTTCCTTTAAGGTAATCATGCACATACACAAAAAAGAAATCTCGCTTCTTTTCCACAATCGCACATCCTCCTTGTGCCGAACACACCTCACCCAAGTGTGTCTCCCTTGCCTTCGAAACCACTCGGAGTGTACATGTTCCAAGTGGGGTGCCACATCGAGGAACATGTCATCTCACCCGAAGTTCGATCCAGGGCAAGCATTCTTCCTAAATCTACACGTACAATCGAACTCACATGGAATGGTGCACTGATATGCAAACAAGTCTGCATACCCAAAATCATATCATACGTATACAAATTTTTTTTTTTCACATTTTTTTTTCTCAGAGTTGTGGAAAAGAGCAAAAAAATCAAATAATTTTCAAAATTCTTTTACGCTGACACTTTGTCAACCATAAACACATCGATCACAAATATTCACCCTTTTTTTTGGTGAAACAAATAACATTTTTATAATTACTAAGCCTCAAGTTATACACTTCACAATATCACGCATAAGTCACTTATATTACACATCAAACGAAACTCACACTTAAAATGCGTTTGAAATAACCGTACACATATTATCATAAAAACGATTAAACTTTATTAATAAACAATAGACAATAAAGTTATATACATTACAGTATGACTAATCATCAAGCGAATTGGCAATCCCATATACCCCTACAATATGCTCAACTAATAGCAAAATTTTCATAAAAACTAAATTTAATTTGCAAACATTCATATACATAAATTCATCTAAACAAATTATATGAAAATAAAATGAAGGAAAACTCACAGATCGCTTAACAGGAAATACTTCAAAAGTCTTCGAGAAAATGCTCCTATCAAATTGGAACCGGAAAGCCTAAAATAAACCACGAGCACCAATCACTCGCATGCACACAGGCACGTGCAAAATCGTGAACTTAGGCATATATATATATATTCTTGTTTGAGTCTTTAGTGACCAACACAGTACACCCAAACCCATATCTCAAATACTTTACAACCCAAGATCTCAATCCTCAAACACCATCTCTGATAGTCAATTCGTCAAACAATCAAAAGGGGTCATTCCCTTCTTTGTTGCCAATCAAGTATCAACATTTAACACTTAAATGGCGGAGCATTACTGGCTGCAACAGGATGACATGATCAGTTGGCTTAAATGTAAGAACCCATGTGCTAATTTTTTTTTTTTCAATGTGTGGGTTCTGTGTTGTTTCAACTTCTAACAAGTTTTGAGCTCATAATTAATGAAGTTGTTGAGCAGGATGAGGCCCAAATCCCTTAACCACCTCACCTAGCTATGCTATTTAAAGTGAATGTCTCGCTTGATTTAGATGATGCTCACATGGGCAGCATTTGGTCCCCATAAGCATCAAAGCTTTATCTACCCATGTTGATCAGAATCTGCATAAAATCAATCCGACACAAACCTACCGACTCAGCCCGTTTGAACCTAAATGGCCGATTCGTTGCTTCACAAACACCGACCACTCACTCATCTCAGATCACGTGAACAAATACTTGACCCGCAATCACCAACAAGAAAAATACGTACACGAATCATGATTTAGAGGTTCGAAAACACAAACAAAAAAATTTTGATTGAGAACAGCGAAAACTCACATACAAGAAAGGAATGGAGAAAACTCACCATTCTAATCGCCACATCGTCCACCAATGGTAGCTCAGTTGGTCGGACATCCACTCTCCTTGTGAGAGGTCGCGGGTTCGAGACTCACCAGTTAGGATTTTGTGAGTTTTCGCCCGATTATTAGGAGCACATTTGCTCCGCCGTTGATAAGCCTTCGGGTATTGAATGTAGCTACTTAGATGGACTAGACCGGAGCGAAGCGAAAGCAAGTCTTCATGCAAGGTGGAGGCGATGAACCGGAGCGAAAGCAAGTCTCTATGCGAGATGGAGGCGACGGTGATATTAAGTGAAAATAATATTGTAGCCTTCGGGCTTGGTTTGGTTAACCTTATAGGGTCAGACATGTAGCCTTCGGGCATGGATTAATAAATAAATAAAAATTGTCAACGACCCAATTTAAAAAAAAAATTGCCACATCAAGCCATCACCACCTCTCGCCCTCCATTTCTTCCCTCGCACAAACCCTTTTCCCCGTCAGCCGCCATCGAAAGAACGTGGAGCAGGAAGAAGAAAAGAAGAAGGAAGAAGGAGAAAAGAAAAGGAAGAAGGAAAAAGGGTTTTTATTTATTTATCGTGGGTGGCTATTCACCCCCATTTAAATTCTAAAGGCAGTCCGCCCTTTAACTTCACAAAATAAAACCCTAATCATTAGTTTATAAAAGCCCAAAACCAAGCCCAAATACAATTTAGTAGCAACCCATCAACATTAAGGTTTATAAATTTTTGGCTAAACGCACACACACCTTATTCAATTTAGCCATGGCAAACAAAACAAATCTTTTTCCCAATAAATGAGATTACAACATATGCCACAATTAATGAACAAGAAATTTTTTTATATTTATTTATATAGGCGGGTATTACACATACCCAATTGTAAGTACTTGAACAACAGGGACTAATCAATGGCAAAATGACCAAATGCATTTAAAAGGTAAAAAATCTCAATAAGAAAAGTGGACCTGTGATTACAACTGCTGATTTTTTAGTCTCCAATCTTCAGCTAGTGTCCTGATTTCCTTTTACAATTTGTCTCTCTCATCATCCTTTGAAGTTAAGCGCTTAATAAAACACTCTAAACATTTTGGAGAAATCTCCTCATATTATTCCAACCAATCTCCTCATATCTATCTCTTAAAACTCCCTAAAAACCTATTTAGATGAATACAACTCCCTAAAATGCAAAATCAATTGAGTGAAACATCTTATTATGCAATACATAAACTAACATTTAACAGTATTCTACATCATTACAACATTACAGCATTACGCAACAGCAACATTACAACATTACGCAACAGCATTACAGCAGTAACAACAACATTACATGTGCAACATTAACAACAACGGTAACAACATTACACAGTAACATTACATCATTAACATTCCTATAACATACGTACATATGCATGAATACAAGTGGATCTACAAAATTGGTAGTAGTTCAAGCATATATTCAGGAATTAAAGACGAAGAGCGATATTCATTCAGGCATTCAAATATATATTACAAGTCTCGATCAATGCTTACCAAAGCTCTAAATCATAACAACTTTGTCTGCTGGCCATGCTACTGTAGTACCAATGGCATCTTCAATAAATTCCAGCTCAGATGTAGGCCTCCAAAGATATGCAGTAGAAACTTTTGGACTATCTACCCAAACTTTAATAGCATTAGGACCCAAGGGAATGTGATGAACAACCTGATTTGGATCACTTGAAAACCAACGTCTTTCAGCTACTACTGGTCCCGAACCACTAACATCCAACAACTTGCAGTTTTTCTTTGAGCCGATGTTCACACTCTAACAACAAGTCAAACAAGACAAATACATTAAACTGAGGATAGATTCTTGAAGATATATATAGTTACTTCAATTATGCATTAGTGTATGCGAATCACATTTAACTTACCAAATGATATGATGCATTTTTGACTTCCTGATTTTCAGGTACTTTTTTCAAAACAACTTTGTTAGCCGGCCATGCTATAGTAGAACCAACGACATCTTCAATGCATGTCATATTAGATGTAGGCCTCCATAAAAATGCTTCATGATTTTTTGAAATATCTACCCAAACAATCATGGCATTAGGTTCAAGTGGAATATCATTGATCAACGTTTTTGGATCACTCGAATGCCAACGTCCTTCCGCCACTATTTCATCTTTTCCACTCCAATCAAACAATGTGCACTTGTTCGTTGAATTGTTGTACTTGCTCTATCAAGAAAGAATGCATAAAAAACAGGAATCATATACACAAGAATACAACTATTTAAGTTACACAAATACATGATATAAATACCAAAGCAATCAATAATTATCTTACCAAAGGCGTGTCAATATTATCTTGTTCAATAGAATCTTGATCAAGTTGCAAAATAACTCTCTCGGCAGGCCATGCTATCGATTTACCTTGAGCTTGTTCTATACAAGTCATACTAGATGTAGGCCTCCATAGGAAAGCATCTGGTTTAGTTGGAATATCAACACAGACTTTGATTGCATTAGGACCCATAGGAATTTTATTGACAAGAGCATTAGGATCCCTTGATATCAAATGTCCTTCAGCAACGATTTTCTTTGTTCCACTCCAATCTAACAACTGGCATTTCTCTAGTGACTTGGTGTTGACACTCTGCAATTAATCAATACAAACATTACAATTGAAGCAAGTTTAAATTGAAGATTAATGCCACAATATTGAAACTAATTGTCATACCACTGCAGATGTTTTGTCCTCTTCTCCACTTTGCTCAATCTAACAACACAACAAATAGTTAATAAGAAAAATTCAATGACTAAGCTAGAATTTTACTTATTCACTGATCACAACATATATCAAACTTGCCTTGTTTTTCAATAATGTGTTCACCAATTTCTCCAAATGTTGGATCTTGTCGTGCATCATAGTTTGTTGCTCTTGCATCTTGGCCAAATGTTTGTCCTTAGTTTGAAGGAATGCCAATTTGCTGATGGTCATTCCTCTTAGTCGTCCAGGTTTTTCATTTCCTAAGACTTTGAAAAGAGCATCTTCGGTCACATTTGTTGTCGAGTTAGATGATGAATCGCTTTCAGCTTCGATTAGCTTCTCCTATATAATTCAACACATATAATAACATAGTGTATGGTTTCAGAAACTATACAAAATTACATAATTCTACATTACAAATAACATTTCACTCACAATGGTTTTGGAAACTCCTGTATTTACTGGTTTACCGTCTTTTCTGGTGCGCGACTTAATCCATACGTTAACCCTAGAAACAGAAGATGGCTCGATACAATTCTTTTTCTATAAGAAAAAGAAATTGATATCAGGTTCTGAAAAATTAGTAATTGGACCTACACAATTATTTTGACCGCAACATAAGAATGCATATGAATATAAAATATGTATCACCATATCTTCTGCTAATCGAGCCAATCCTTTTCGGCTGCATGTGTGTGGGATTTGCTTACGCTTGATTGCTTTATACTTATCACTTACAGCCTGAAATTGTATTACTTTAGCATGATTTTAACTGAATTTTAATGTTTCACCATATATTATAATATTACAATTAGTTTTAAAACATACCTTAAATGCTGGACTAGTTTTTGTCTTGACGAACTTTATCCACTCTGCTCTACTTTGAATGTTTTTAGGTTGAAGCTCAAGTCTTTCTTCCTCATTAGTTGGTTCTTGTATTTAGCTGACTAACCGTGATTTTGAGGCCCTTCATATACATCCCATTGATTTAACTACGATAGCCTTTTGCCATTCTGCATCCAAGTCGAATCTTGCCTGGAGTTTATATAAAATTATCACTAAGTAACTCAATACTGGTAATTTTACTGTAAGAGTTCTATCACAACTTCTGTAAACTGAAATGTATATGTCATTGAATTGTAAGAGTTCATAATACCTGAATTGATCTCCACAAGATTACTTTTATGTCATTACCAAGCTTCCTCCAATCGCATAATGTTACAGGTACGTGCTCTCGTACAAGTGGGCCTAAAAAAGAAGACAAACTAATTGACCCCTCTCCACATGGTTCACCTTTATCAGTAAATTCAACATGAACTCGACTTGCAGCCTCTACAACAATATCTCTCATTTTGGTTGGACCCCTAACTTTCTTAACTCCTATCGGGTTTGCAACTGACTCTTGTGCTGCTGGTGCATCTATTTCGACCAGTTGTCGGATCAAAGTCTGTTGACATGCTTTTGGACATTCTGATACATTCTTATCCGTTCCTTCAGAGACCTTGGATCTTTTTGTCGGTATCAAAGCACGTTTCCTTTTGTGATACATGTCGTTCTTCTTGGCTTCAGCAACCATTGTTGTTCACCTGTTTAAGAAAAAAAAAGTTGATCATTTCAGTATATGTAATGCATTAATAACCTTAATCATATAATGAAAACAAAAAAAGAGACAACATATGAAATGTGTAACTAATATATGAAAACAAAGACACTTTTGATAAAGCAGCCAAAACACAAGCTAAATAAAGATGAAGGTTAAGAACATATATTACACAAATATGCCCTCACAATTCTCCCTCACATATCTAACTTCACCACTAGACTCCTCAATGTCCATATCAACTTCTAGTGGTATTGAAGCTTCTGCACTTTCGTCATCGGCCTCTAACTCATGGAAACCTCATGGTGGTGCCTTCATTTCAACATACCGATTAGAGGAATCATCTTCTCTTGAATAAAATACTTGTTTTGCTTGAGATGCTAAAATATATGGATCTCTTGCATTTCATACTTGACTTTGATGGAGGTTCACGAGGGTAAATCCATAAAAAACTTTAACACCATTACATTTGTTTGCCCAATGACACCTAAAGATCGAAAAATAGAATACATGATAGTCTAGTAATATTATATCCGTTAATATTCCATAGTAAGTAACCCAATCAAGCACTTGTGCAGTATCTTTTGCGCTTGCCCTACACATGTTGGTTGCCTCATAAATAATCCCACTATTTTGGGTTTCCTGGTCGACATCTTTTGTGTGAAAACGCTGCCCATTGATAATATACCCAGAAAAGACAATGCACTATTCCGTGGACCATATGCAATCCATTGCAATGTGTCCGAGTCAGCTTTTGAATCAATATGAATCTGTTAAAGCGCACAAATTAAATGAAGAGATACAAAGTAAGTAGTTATTAAATTAAACACAAACTAAGGTAATAAAAACTTGAAAGATTTAATCGAACCTTATTTTTTATCCATTCTGCAAATTTTTCAGTATGTTTATTTCAAAGTAAGGTTGCATCACGTGTAAGACGTTTGTTTGATTCTTGTAAAACCTCCAAGTGCATGCTAGTAGGAGAGAAAACTGAACAAGTAAAATGGTTATGGTGTAACGATAGAGATCTAACATCTGTGAATTTCATTTTACTTACTCTAAATATGGATCGAGCACCGCTGTATTCATCAACAAAACTTGATGTGCAAGTTTTTTTTCTCTATCGCTTAGTGTGATCGATGTGGCTCTAGCAATTGGACGGCCTTCCAGAAAAACTTCATTCGCAAAATCATTATTGCGAACTTCTTTTTCCTCCACTTGTATTTTTTTTTTCAAAAATTTTCTACAAAAACTTATGCACTCTTCTGCAAGATATGATTCAGCGATACACCCCTCTGGACGTGCAGGGTTCCTAACGTAATCTTTTAGTGTTTTCATATATTTGTACATAAATAACATATAAGTTATTCAACATATTATGCTTCAAACAGAACTATTCAGACTAAAAAAAAAGAAATGATTTCTTACCTCTTCCTAGATGAACCGTTAAGTGCACCATAATATCAAAAAAAGAAGGTGGAAAAAACCTTTCAAGCATGCACACGGTTTCAATGAAGTCTTCCTCCAATATTTCTAATTTCTCTCTATCTATAACACGCTGACACAACCTATTGAAGAATGCACATAACCAAAGTACTGCATTTCTAGGCCCTTTTGGAAGTAATCCTCGTAAAGCAACTGACAACAACTGTTGCATTAGAACATGATAATCATGGAACTTCTGGCCAATGACCTTGCATTCCTCACAAGATACACACCTAAAAATGTTTGAACAATAGCCATCAGCTCCCTTGAAGTCATATAATCTCTTGCAAAATTTCTTCTTTTCAGACCTTGAAAATGTCCATGGAGCAGGTGGAAGGTATGTTCTGCTTCCATGAGGTTGTGGATGCAGGTCCTTCTGTATTTGCATATCATGTAAGTCTTTACGAGCATTAATCTCATCTTTTGACTTTCCACAGTGCAACATTGTGCCTATAATGCTTTCACAAACATTTTTTTCGGCATGCATTACGTCTAAATTATGACGTAATGGAAATTCCTACAAAAACATGAACGTAACCATTAATACTTATTTTTTTAGACCATTACTGAATATAAAAAAAAACAAATCAATTAAAGACATAAAAACTAACCTCCCAATATGGTAAATCGAAAAAGATTGACCTTTTCTTCCACCTTGATAGCTCATCACGATCATCATCATCGTCATTGCCATCAACATCGTCATCACCATTATCATCAGCATCAGCATCATTAGCATTATCATTTTTTTTTTTATGACATTTTCCAAAATCATTTGGAAAATTCTTAAGAGCAATAGAAATATTCCGACCAGACAAGATTCTAGGCTTCCTTCCATGTTCCACATTGTTATCAAACCAAACATTCTTTCCTCGATATTCATGTGTAGGTGACAGGAATTTCCTATGACTCATGTATGCAAATTTCTTACTATGCGTTAACCATCTGTAATGCGTATTTTTGCCACAAAGAGGACATGCCTTTTTACCTTTTGTATAGCATCCAGCGAGGTTTCCATATGCTGGAAAATCACTTATGGTCCATAGAAAAATTGCTTTGAGATTAAAAATATTTCTACCAAACGCTTCATAGGCCTCCACTCCATTGTGCCACAAATGTTGCAAGCCTTCTATAAATGGTTGTAAGTAGACGTCTATGTCATTTCCAGGTTGCTTTGGACCCGAAATCAGTAGCGTTAACATGATATTCTCTTTCTTCATGCACAACGCAGGAGGCAAATTGTAGTTAACTAGCATCACTGGCCAACAACTGTATTTAGAGCTTAACATGGAAAAAGGATTAAAAACCATCAGTAGAAAGACCAAGTCTGAGATTGCGTGGATCAGCTGCAAATGATTCCCATTTATCATTAACCAATTCCCATGTTACGGAATCAACAGGGTGCCGCATTTTTCCATCTTTGCTTTTATTATTGAAATGCCACCTTAAATCTGCAGCCATTTTTTCAGACCTAAACATCCTTTTGAATCTTAAAATTAAAGGAAAGTACCTCAAAACTTTAACTGGAATACCTTTTTTAATCTCTTTGGTCCTCTTATTTTTCTTCCATCTTGAAGCACCACATTTAAGACAATTGTCCAAGTCCTTGTACTCTTTTCTAATTAGACAGCAATCATTATCACAAGCATGAATCTTTTCATAACCAATCTCAAATGACTTGAGAAACTTTTTAACCGAGTCAAACGACTTCAAAAGTACATTGTCATGTGGAAGCATACCTGCCAATGTCTCAAGAAGCTCACTAAAACTTTTATCAGACCATCCACTTTGAGTTTTAAGTCGATATAAAGCTACAATGGTTGATAGCTTGTTATAATTTGAACAGTTCGGGTACAAAGGGGTTTCTACATATTTTAGTTTTGCTATAAAACATTAGCATTTATGTATTTAGTAGGCTCAATGTAGTCTTTATTAACCGAGTAGGCTTCATATATTCTTCATCAAAAAAGTGGGCAACTCTATATAAGTTATATGTCTCGTCATTCCACATTTTTTTAGGAAAGGTGTCATCCTTGCTCATACCAATCTTTACTTTGTTTGTACTTCGCATCCATTCCCCTTGTAACCAAATGTTCAACCACAGTATTGCCACACTGATGCTCTACATTGCGACAATCTATGCAAGGGCATAAGATCATTTTAGGATTTCCCAAGTTGTTTGTAACCATTTTCACAAAATTCCATGCTCCTATTTCGTAAAAATTTTATTGCCTCTTTCGAACTTTACTTGCCCCTATTTTGGGAGTATTGGTATATGCATAAAACACAGAAGCAATTAGTGAATAAAGAAAGAAAAAAAAAAAGGGAAAGAGGAGGTAGCATAACTTAGGGCCTTGGTGTAGAAGTCATCGATGGTGAAGATATTGCAAACACCCATAAATGAAAGTTGGGATGAAGAAAATATAAAGAAATAAGTGAAAGAGGAGGTAGCATACCATAGTAGGGCGGTGGTGGTGTAGAAGATCATTGATGGGAACGCCAACTACACAAATAGGTGATAGAATTTGAAACCTTCTGCCAGAATTTGAAAAATAAAATATCATCGTGTTTGGTGGGTTTGTTTCTTGCTTGCAAACGTTTTCACAACTACTTTGAGTGTGAGTGTGAGTCCTATGAGTAAGAATATTGATTGTGAATACAGGAAACCGATATAAGCAATGGCACAGACTAAATGACACCACCATTTATGTAGAAGAACACCACCATTGCCTTACTTTCTGAAGGACACACCATCTTTCTGAAGGACACAATCACCTCCTAAAGGACACCACAAATATAAACAAAAAAAATCCTAACCACCTCTATTCTCCCCTCTCACTCTCTTCTCCATCAAGCACCACCACCACCGTCGACTGCATCAACTCTCCCCTCCAACGCTGGCCTCACCGAGCCTCCTTCGAACGACACTCCGGCTCCCGCCTGCTTTTTCTATTGTCTATATTTTTTTCTTCTATTCTCTTATATGTTTTTTTCTTCTCTTCTTCTTCTTCTTCTCCTTCTTCTTCCTCTCTATTTTTTCTTTTTCATCTATTCTTTGTTATTTTCTTAATCTTTTTCTTTTCTTCTCTATTTTTTCTTACTTCCTTATTCTTCTTCACTCATAGGAGCCACCATGAGGGACAATGTTTTTTTGCCCTCATGGAGGTTCCAGGGAGTGGGGAACCCTCAACTCACAGGAACCTCCGCGAGGGTGAAGGAGAAAGAAAACAGAGGAGAAGAAGAGGAAGATAGAGGAGGAGAAAAAATACAGAGAAAAAAAAGAGAAGAAAAAAACAAAGAATGGAAGGTACCAACCATTTTTTGCCAGGGTTGGGCTCTTTTACACTTTTACCCCTTCTCTTTAAAACACAACCACAAACATCATTTATGGAAGAGGTAAAAGTACAAAGAGCCCAAACCATGACTAAAAAAATGGTTGGTAACCCTGGCTGCCTAGAGTTGTTGAAAATTAAATGTAAGAGTAATTCTTCTTCTATACATTGAGGTTGGCCCATGCACTAGTGCAACACTCAATAGTATGTCATTGATTATAGGACTTTCCCTTGAAAAAATTAATTTAATATCATGTGGGTAATAAGAAATTAATAAAAAAAAATTAATAAAAAAATCATTCCATAAGAAGTGTGACAAGTTGTCACAATTTCCACCTAGCTAGGTTGCATTTAGCTATGCAATTAATGCATTATGTGAACCTGTTATAAATAAAAGTTTATTTATACCTTTTTTTCATGTTTAGCGCACCTATAAACTCAATTCACAAAGTGATCATAAAATATTATTTCATTCTTTTGGTGTGATTTGCAGATGTAAATTTAAGGGTAAGTTATTTTTGTTTTTCACCTAGTAAAAATATGTATAATGAGTAAAAATATCTATCATAAGCAGGGGCGGATTCAGGATTGCAAACAAAGGGGGGGGGGGGGGGGGGGGCAAAAAAATATGTAATATTTTCAAGAAATTTCCAAAAAATTAGTAAAGGCATCAAAGTTTGTCTTCTTTTTTCTGGGTTTTGTTTAACTGATGGAGATATACAGCATAAAATTTTCAATTTTTCTGTACATTGCAAACAGGTTATGTATGTCATTATGTGTGTAGTGTGGAATATTTACATGTGGTGTGTATGGGGTGTGTTTGTCTTTGAGTGTGAGATTGATTGCTTAGTAACATTTTATGTAGAGCATTTTTTTTTTTTTTGCTTTTATAGAAAGATTATTAAGGCTTATTGTGAGATTGTTTTCAAGAAGGATGAGATTGGCTTGGAGATATTTCATATTGTATTGTCTGCTGAAATGGCTTTAGCAGCCGATCCAATTGCTTTTTGATTGACACAACATTCATCGGACATGTAGGTTTGTCATTGTTTCTTTTTTTTTTGTTAGTTGTAATATTAGATGGAGAATCTCTGAATCGGTTGACATGAAAAACTATATAAATTCAGGAATTTAGGTTTCATAAATTCTTCTAAATTTTTATTGCAAGACCAATGCATAAAATCAACAAGTCAGATATGGAGAAATAAGAACATTAAACAAACTCATATGTTTCAGACGGAGACGAAGAAGAATTGAAGAAGATATCGCAAGACGCAAGCGCATACGCAGACACAAGAGGCTCGATTTCTCTTGCGATTTGGGATCTATGATTTTTTTTATAAGAGGGAGCAATATGAAATTTCAAGGGGGGGCAATATAAATTTTCAAAAGGGGGCAATAGTGAAATTTTAACTACTTTAATGGATTTTTTTACAAAACCTAAGGGGGTCAATCAACCCCCTTATCCAAGTAGTGGATCCGCCCATGATCATAAGTATCAATGTCACGCTTGCATTTTTATCGCCTTTTATAAAATATTGGAGGAAACCAAGTGAATGAAAATAAAAATAAATAATATTAGCTACATTGAACATATAAACCCATGCATTGAAAATTGCGATTTGACCAATGACAGTGCGATGTGCGTCGTTTTCAAGAGAGAACAAACTGTGTGTTTGCAGTGCAAACTTTCTAATTTCGATAGTGACTTGTTTACATTCTCAATTCCTCTTTGACATCATCACCTTATCTTTATGTATAACACCATCACCCCACCTTTTAGTCTAACACCACTACTTTCTGTCTAACATCATCACCTATTCTTTGACACCATTAGTATATACTCCAAAATTCAAAATTTTCTCTCTCCCATCTCATCCTCTATTATCTTTCAGAAATAATACCACTATTGCACCAACTGCACCTCTTCTTTTCCTCTGTTTTTTTTTTCTTCTCTTCTATTCTTCTTCTTCTTCTCCCCTCTTCTCATTAACCCCGCCGCCCCCTCCTATTTTTGGTCCTTTTTTGCCCTAACACATACTTTTGCGAGTGGGGAACCTGTCCTCACATACGCGTGTGTGAGGATAAAAAAAATATTGCTTTCTCAGTACCCATCTCTAACTATATATTTACTATATGTTACACCTATCAACTTGGGGGTGGGGATTTTGGATAAAACTTTTTATTTTTCTTGGTTTTCATACAGACATTATTTGTTCCAAGCTTAGCTTGTAAGTCTTGAGTTGTGTTTTACACCGATCAAAGGTTCAATCCATGCCAAAGGCATTAATTAATTTTATTTTTCTTTTCTTTTTATTTTGTATTTTGGATTAAGTCTTGTAAGTCTTGAGTTGGATTTTGGATAAACCGATTCAGATCGGTTTCGGTTTGTTTCGGTTTTTTCTATTTATTTTCTATTTTTCAATCCTCTATCTTCTTCTTGCTTAAACAATTTTGCGTTGCCATTACTATACAGCTAAACCTAAACACAAAGATAAAACCTTTTCACACATACAGATTTCAACTAAAATTTGAATCACAAAAAGATTATATTATCCAAAACAAATAAAAATATTATACTAGTTTTTCTATTATGATAAAAGAAATTAGCATTGTAGCATTATGATTAAACAAGCTCAAATGACCATAAAATTCGACAAAATCTCCTATAGTGCTAATGCAAAGAAAATTAGTTGAACAAAAAGAAAAAAAAAACTCAGACACATGACGCCCAACGAGCCGAAATTCAAGACCCAATTTAGCATGAACTTCAAAGAGTCACCTTTCTCGGCCGATTTGACCCCTCTACGAAACCATCGGTGGCACCGAGGATGGCGCCGGAGAAGTACCCGCTCCTTTGTAGTAGCTGATGTTCTTTGACCATGTGCGGCATTGCACGATGACTTCTTCAGCGAAGAGGAACTCTGGCGATGTTGAGTGGTTTTTGACATATGTATACAACAACTCTACAACAAGATAACCAAGAGCACATAGAGATCATTTGTATCCAGTTGTTATAAAACAACAAAAACTCCTTTCAACAACAGAGCAGAAGAAAGTCTCGAAACAAACCTCATTTACAAGATTATCAATAATGGGTCTTAGCATACCAGACTCACCTATATCTATGATATCCATAGAGGACCTCTTTTACTTTTCTAGTTGGATCTAATATCTACATATTCACCTTAACTGAACTAAATGGGGTAGGTGGGAATTAAAGGGGGGTGGGTGGGTTGGGAATTGAGTTGGTGGAGTTGGGATTTGGGAATTAAATAGGGGTGGGTGGGGTTGAGAATTAGGGGGGAAATTGAGCTGTTTGTGATGGGGATATGAGTTAAAAAAATATATAAAAAAATTGATACAGTTTGGTTCGGGTTATTCAGGGCTGAAAAAACTCAAACCGAAGTAACTCAGTTTGGTTCTATTCGATTTTGGCAATTTGGTTTCGATTTTCGATCGATTTCGGGTTTTTTCAGCTCGATTCAGTTCGGTTCGGTTAATTCGGTTGGTTTACATGGACCAATTAACACCCCTAAATGCATTATGTGAACCTGTTATAAATAAAAGTTTATTTATCATTTTTCATGTTTAGCACACCTATAAACTCAATTCACAAAGTGATCATAATATTTTATCATTCTTTTTTATGCAGTCATTTACCGCTCCCTGCTTTGATTTAGTTCCTGCTGACCTGCCGACCTGCACAAGTAACACACGTGAGCCACGAACCACCATTATGGTGGCCGATGATACTCCGATGCTAAAGTCAGATAGGGATATGAGGAAGGTGTAATGTTGTAACAGAGAATTTGTAGCGTACTTTAGTTTACCAACCTCATGTCTTATTTATAGTGCAAGGAGTCCTGGTTCTACCGGGCCATCGTAGGCGTAGCTTAGAAAAAAGATCTTCATGAAAATCCTTCTCTAATTAGGAGTCATGCTATAAGAAGGAAGTTTCATGTTAGCTCCGTGCTCCTAGATACGCGGGAGATAGTTCCCAATCCAAGAGCAATCAGTAGAAGTGAGTTTCCCTGTGTAGAATGTAGTATGATATTTGCTTCCTGGTTGGAAGTAGAGAGCAACTGTAGTTGCCTGTCCGAAGCTGATCCTCGATATACCTGCCTTAGTATGACTTATGGGTATTGAGGATAGTTGTGAGATGTGTAGGCCTAGCATACTGTGAGAGTTCGAGTCCGCTCGACGGACTGAATTTTTTTTTTTTTTGGGCTTAAAACCGTTTAGGCCGGATCAGTGTTGGGCTGATGCTAGGGCCCGTATTTCCTTGAAATCATCATGACACGTGTGTGGCTTAGAGGTGTGACCATTTTTATGTATCACCAGCTACTCCTCCCAAGTTAGTGGGGCGTTAAGTCGGTCCACTGACTATTTGAAAAGACAATTGTACTATCACGATGATTAGACTCGAAGTGTCCGTCTCGAGCGGTGCATGACATTAATGGGTACATGACTGCTCAATGAGGGAAAATGTGGTTTGCCTTCCCTATAAATATTTACTGTCTTGAGGAGAATTTCCCCATTGTAATCTGCGTTATCTTTTCCAACTATAGTATTGTTCTTTTTTCTAGTGGCTGACAACGGTAAACTTTCTTCCAAGGATCCATTATCCCTTGCTTGTATCAATTTCTTCGAATGTAGTTTGGTCAACGAAACTGAGTTGATTAGGCTCCGTAGTTTGTACTGCATCCTGGGAGATTTGCAAATTGTTACCGCGTTTGGAGTTTTAGGTCCAATTGTACCTCCTCATGGGTTCATAGGCTTGCACCGAGGCATGTTCGAGTCCGGGCTCCGGTTTCCAATGCCAGATGATGTCTGGCGCTTCTTTACCCATTTTCGTATGCCTCCCGCTCAAATGGTGCCGAGCGGGTTCAAGATACTGGTCACAATTCTCCTGAAGGCTCATGACGCTGGCCTCCGTTTGACTTCATGGTGATCCACCACCTGACCAAGGCTCGAGGGGATTCCAGGGGTATCTGTGTGTTGAAATGTTCTTGTTGTCTGCAACTGGCGGCGGACAACGCTGAATCTTAGGAGAAGCAACAGTTCTTGGCTTTGGTGAATTCTGGTTACTTCAAGCTCGAGAGTCGTAGAGTATATCGATACTTTTAGTTTGATCTTGGTCGTCGGTGCATGCATATTTTTGTATGTTCCTTTTGTGATACTGGTTCTGAAGTTGTTCCTTTATTTCAATGAGGTTTGTTATTCCGTCTCTCAGTGAGGAAGAGAAGCGGATAGAGAGATAGTTTCTCGAGCTCCCTTTTACTTTCGTTGAGGAGTTCATAATGTCAGGCAATGTAACACGCTACGGGATGCTGCGGTGTTCTTAAGGTGTTCACCCCGTGTTAGGTTCACTGGTTGAGGGAGTGGTTGCTCGTCACACGAGGAAGAAAAGTCTGGCCTCGCCAGCCTTTTCGGGCTTGCTAAATTGGAGGTGAATGTACCTTCTGTCGTGGTCCTGAGGAAAAGGCAAACTTCTGTCAGGGCGGCTTCTTTCCTTAGTATGTCGCGATCTACATAGGCGACGCCCTTGGGGGCTCGCGACCTTTCACCAGATGCTCCGGCTTTCCTTGTTGACTTAGCAGGGGATAAAGTTGGGCCACGTGTTGAGGTTTCACGTCATCGCGGTCTCGGAACAACCACTCGTGCCCTAGAGTCATACAGTCCTGTCTCGTTGCACCTCAAAGCCCGTGGGAGGGTTCTTGCTTTGGAGAAGGCCTTCGCGAATTTGCGGATGTCATATTCGAACGCTCTTTATCGGGCGAACTCCTTGGATTGTCGGTTGCAGGATTCTGACACTGTTGCGAACCACGAGGGTGTGGAGGCCGCGACTTTTGTTACTGAAGAAGAAGTTGCTGGTATGAGAGCTCAGACAAGGGTCGCCGAGTCTGATTTTGCAACAACTCATCCCGAACTGAGGCGGACCAAGACCGAACTAGAACGCCTAGATGCGGTCGTGGACAGGTGGTCTTCTCAACGGGAGGCTCAGGAAGCCGAAATGAAGCGGTGGAAGAATGGGTCGTTGAAAGGCAGCAGCTGGAAGCCTCAGTTGACGAAGAGTTTCGCCTCGTTCTGGAGGCAGAGCGGTTGTTGGCGGAGGAGTGCTTGCACTATGAGGCCCTGTTGGTGGCGGAGGAGTGCTTGCACTATGAGGCCCTGTTGGGCACGGTGGACTTTTACGTGTCAAACAGGAAGTCGTTAATCTCATTTGAGGTCATTCGAGGCAGACTGAAGCTCCTACAACTGATTAGAGAAGAGCATCCCGGTATTGACCTTGATTTCGCTCGCTACAGGAAGGCTGCTTTCGGGCCGATCAATCAAGGGGAGGGCTCTGACACCGCGAGGCTTACTGATGAGGATGATGCTTATCCTTAGAGTGATTGTAACGTCCTTTCTTGGACAGATAATGTATAGCTATGTGTTTTTGAATGAAAGTATTATTTTACCCCGCATTGTCATGTGTACTTTAGTTGCTTCATAGACCGTAGAGTTTGCACTGCTAGGCGAAATGTTTGTCTTCATCAGTCAAAATATACTGCTGCTTTGGGTTGCTCTTGGGATAGATTAGGGGTTAACCAACAAAATTCGTTGTTGGTCAAGGGTTGATCAGGCTCCTTCAGCCATTGTCTGTAATGACTTCCTAAGTGTCGGCGGACTAGTGCTGAATTATGCTCTTATTCCTTTGGCCATTATGATCCGCGCGGAGCGGATTAGGCTTTGTGTACCAGAGGCCATCGTCATCAGTTGATGGCTGACTGAGCTTTCCTGGTAAGTTCGGCGATCATTGTCTTTATTGAGAGCAATGATCCTTTGGCGAGTCATCATCAGCGGACAAGCGCAGAATAGACTCTCACTTCCTCAACCGTTGTGATCCGTGCGAAGCGGATTAGGCTTTTGGCACCAGAGGTCATCGTCATCAGTTGCGAACTGACTAGGCTCACCTAGTAAGTTCGGCAATCATTGTCTGTATTTAGAGCAATGATCCCTTAGCAAGTCGTCGTCACTAGTGGACAAGTGCTGACTAGACTCCCACTTTCTCAGCCGTCATGATCCTCGCGAAAGAGATTAGGCTTTGGGCATCAGAAGTCGTTGTCATCAGTTGCGAACTGACTAGGCTTACCTGGTAAGTTCAGCGATCAATTTCTGTATTGAGAGCAATGATCCATTGGCGAGTCATCGTCACCAACGGAAAAATGCTAACTAGACTCCCACTTCCTCAGCCGTCGTAATTGGCGCAAAGTTGATTAGGCTTTGGACACCAGAAGCCGTCGTCAGTCGCAAGCTGACTAGGATTACCTGGTAAGTTCGGCGATCATTGTCTGTATTGAGAGCAATGATCCCTTGGCGAGTCGTCATCACCAGCGAACAAGCGCTGACTAGACTCCCATTTCCTTAGCCGTCGTGATCTGCGCAAAACAGATTAGGCTGTGGGCACCAGAAGTCGTCGTCATCAGTCACGAACTGACTAAGCTTACCTGGTAAGTTTGACAATCATTGTCTGTATTGAAAGCAATGATCCCTTGGTGAATCGTCGTCACCAGCGGACAAACGCTTACTAGACTCTCACTTCCCTAGCCGTCGTGATCCGCGTGAAGTGGAGGCTTTCGACACCAAAATCCATCGTCATCAGTCGCGAACTGAATAGGCTTACCTGGTAAGTTTGGCGATCATTGTTTGTATTGAGAGCAATGATCCATTGACGAGTCGTCGTTACCAGCAAACAAACGCTGACTAGACTCCCACTTCCTCAACCATTGTAATCCGCGAGAAGCAGATTAGGTTTTGGGCACTAGAAGCCGTCGTCATTAGTCGCGAACTGACTAGACTTACTTGGTAAGTTCGGCGATCATTGTCTGTATTGAGAGCAATTATCCATTGGCGAGTCGTTGTCACCAATAGACAAGCGCTGACTAAACTCCCACTTCCTCAGTCGTCGTGAACCGCGCGAAGCGGATTAGGCTTTGGGATGATATTCGAGTCTGGCCATAGCTGGACTAGTTGAGGGTTGTAACGGACAACAATGAAAAATTTGGTAAAAGCAAAATATTTTATTGATAATATTTTTTTAGGTGTTCTACATTCCATGGTCGTTTAAGTCTGTCGCCGTCTATGTCTTCCAGCGAGTACGTTCCCGGCCCGTTGACCTTGACAACTCTGTAAGGTCCTTCCCAATTCGTACTTAACTTTCTCACTCCGGCTTTTTTGGTGTTCTGCTGGATTTTCATGAGTACCTGATGAGTGCATTCTGAACATCGTTTTTTTCTAAGTTTAATTATTAGATTAGTTAGTAATTCTAATATTTTTTATACTAATTTTCTATTTAGTATGTTATATGTATTTTGATTTTGACAGGTAGTTTAATGGAAAGAAAAAGGAAAAAAAGCCACGTACAAGATCGGGTCGCTAAAAACGGAAGTTTAGTCAAAGAGGAAACCCAATTTGAAAAAGAAATTTATGTCGAATCCTAATAAGAAAGGGCAAAAAATTAAAAGTCTTAAAAGAACAAGAAGAGACCTCAAATTCGCCCCCTCTCTGAAAAGTGAATTCAGTCCTCTCTCGGCTGCGAATTTGGGATCTCCTTAGCTGAGAATTTGGACCTTTCTTGGCGGCGATTTTGAGCCCCTCTCTGAAACGTGAATTCACCTCTCTTGGACTGCGAATTTGGGCTCCTCTTGGCTGCCGTTTCACCATCTTCTTGGCTGTGATAACGTCGCTGCGATTTCCTTGCTGATTCGTGAGCTTCTCGCTGCGATTTTCTCTGTTCGTGACTTGAGCAGGGAAAAAGACTGTGTGAAGAAGCAAAAAAGAAGGAATGAAAGAAGGAAGGAAGAGCGAGCTGCTGAGGTCTGTTACAGATGGAGTGAAGAAGAAGTAGCAGCAGCAGCAGGAAGGAAAAGAAGTGCAAAAGCTTCTTTTGGCTATTTGCACCCCAGTGTTTCAGTCTCTACCACCGCGAGCAGAGTGTTTATTTCTTCTACCTTTCAAAGCTTTATTTGAAAATCAATCGTCCCTATAATATGTGTAACCAAATAATTTAGTTAGGGATAGATTGAAGTACTAGTTATGACTCCTTAGATTTTTTACATACTTTGATACACTATTTTTATAATGCTCAGTTGATTAATTTCTAGTTTGATTTCACCATTTATATGAATTTTGTTTATGCTTGATCACCATATACATGATTTTGTAAGCATTGTTACATGAGTAAATTTAGATGATCGAGTCTTGTGCTTATGCTAAGTAAGAAAAAGAGCCAAGTAAAATCGGTTCTGAAAATTAATCAACATAGATGACCGAAATAGATACCAAGTTTTGGGTTTTATGTTTTTCTCGATTTTCATTGATTTATGCTTTCTTGAGGTGCAACTTAGTAGATACCATGCTAAATACCTTTAGAATGAAAAGAGTTAGAGTAGACACCCATGCCTAATTTGTTGTTTAGAAAAATTCATAGCTTAAGGAGTAGACACCCATGCCCTTAGGTTGGTAAAATTTGAGCATTTAAATGTGATTTGTATCATTGTGCATGTTATTATTCAAAGGACGATGACTAGTGGCGGATATCAAGTCTCTAACTTATTTTCTCACTATTTGAATTTATTTAGTTTTTAATTTATTTTTTTCATTATCTTTTCTTATTCAATTAATTATTAGGTTTCATTGAAATAATAGTATTTGGAAAATTATTTTAAACATAATTGAACCAATCCTCATGGGAATGATCTCGTTCTTGTCATACATACTATTTGTATGATCTTGTGCATTTGCTAGTAAAACGTATAATTATAAGCTTATTATTTAGGTTAATGATTGTATAACAAGTTTTTGGCGCCGTTGCCAGAGATTGCGCAAAATTGTGTTTAATTTTTTTTTCCTTTAGCATAGTTATTTTTAATTAAAAAAATTTCTCAACAATCTCACTTTGATTTCTTCAGCATCTATTCTTTGCGAAACACTTACTTCGTCTGTGTTGTCTTGCAGGATTGAATCTTGTTTATGCATGGTCGTAGGTCCCAGGCCGTAAACATCATTGTATACGATCCAGAGATTGAACGAACATTTAGACAGCTTAAAAAACATGCTGTGAAGATAGAATCTGAGGAAGAAATGGACCAACTAGGAAATCCACCAATGCGAAAGCCAATGAAGAGCTCTTTTATTCCACAATATCTCAATCAACCGTCGTGCATTGCATTTCAGCCAACAACGAAACACAACTTCAGTTTATCTTCTTATTTGCTTAACATGGTGCCACATTACAGGGGCACACCTTCTGAGGATCCATATCTACAAATTAGGGATTTCTTTGATCTTTGCAAGACTCAGAATATCCAAGGCTTAGATTTGGAAGGAATCAGGTTAATTCTTTTTCCATTTTCTTTAAAAGATAATGTTTTTTTATTGGGTCATTGACCCTTTTTATTTATTTATTAATCCATGCCCGAAGGCTACATGACTGACCCTATAGGGTTAACCAAACTAGGCCCGAAGGCTACAATATTGTTGCCACTTAATATCCTCATCGCCTCCATCTCGCATAGAGACTTACTTTCACTTCGGTCCATCACCTCCATCTTGCATGAAGACTCGCTTTTGCTTTCGCTCCGGTCTAGTCCATCTAAGCAGCTGCATTCAATACCCGAAGGCTTATCAACGGCGGAGCAAATGTGCTCCTAATAATCAAGCGAAAACTCACAAAATCCTAACTGGTGAGTCTCGAACCCGTGAACTATCACAAGGAGAGTGGATGTCCGACCAACTGAGCTACAATTGGTGGACTTTAAAAGATAATGCTAAGTTGTGGTTGAACTCTTTGGCTGTAGGTTCTATAAATAATTAAGAGGAGTTGACCACTAAATTTTAAAAAAAATTCTTTCTAGCTCAAAAGACAAGGCAACTCCGAAGAAAAATTCAAACTTTCCAACAGAAAGATGGAGATATTTTCTTTGAAGCATGAGAACATTTCAATGAGCTACTTCGCAAATGTCCACACGACAATCTATCTAAAGATGATCAGGTACAATCTTTTTACGAAGGTTTAAATGATACTAACAAAAGTCTTGTTGATTCTGCTTGTGGAGGTGTACTTATGGAAAAGAACAGTGAGGAAGCTATTGAGCTGTTTAAGACCCTAAGTGAGAATTCTCAGCAATTTTCATCAAGAGGGAGGTCAGGATTGAAAGGTAAGGGTGTTTATGAGGTAATCACTAATGTTGGAATCCAAACTCAGATGACGACAATGGAGAGGAAGCTAGATATGATCGTGAAAGTAATGCCAAGCCAGAACCTCTCTCCAGTTCAACAAGTTGCTCAAGTAGAGGTACTAGCTATATGTTCTCATTCTAATCATACTACTAAGACTTGTCTTATGTCTTCTTTTACAGAGCAGGAGTATGCAAAGTACGTGGGACAAAACAATTATCCTCCCAAGAACAATCCTTATTCCAACACTTACAATTCAGGATGGAGAAATCACCCAAATTTTGCTTGGAGTGGAAATCAGAACAATCTAGATCCACAGGGGCAGCAGAAAATTTTCAGCAGCTAAATAATTTTCAAACTCCATCACAAGGGGTACAACCAAATCCTGAGCAGAAGAAAGATGGTATCGAAGGTGTCATACTTCAGTTCATTGCTACACAACAACATACCAATGCTCAAACCAGTCAAGCCATTCAGAGATTGGAAGCACAAGTAGGACAAATGGCCAAAGAGTTGAGTGAGAGAAAAAAAGAGTTTCTAGCACAAACGATACCAAACCTGAGAGGACACGAGTAGCTCAAGGCCGTGACAATTCTTAGGAATGGTAAAGTTGTTGACAACAAGGTGGGATTAGATGAGAATGAGGAAGAAAAAGTGGAAACACATCCAACAGGTATCACAAACTCCAAAAAGGTAAGTGCGACGGAGAATGTGATATTGCCACCCTTCCCTCAAAGGTTAGTCAAACAAAAGAAAGGTAACCAATTTCGTGATTTTTTGAAACTTTAAGGAAAGTAGAAATTAATATTCATTTACTTGATACAATTCAAAAGATTCCATCTTATGCCAAGTTTTTAAAGGATTTTTGTACTCACAAAAGAAAGTTTAAGGAATATGAGAAAGTTGCATTGGCTGAAGAGGTAAGTGCAGTTTTGTTGAGAAAATTACCGCCCAAGCTAAAAGACCCAAACAGTTTTACTATCCTTTGCAGAATTGGTGATCAATTAATTGAACGTGCTCTGGTTGATTTAGGAGCTAGTATCAATTTGCTGCCCTACACAGTTTATGAGAAATTGAAGTTGGGGGAATTTAAACCAACCTCAATTTCATTACAATTGGCAGACAGAAGCATCAAAAGACCTAAAGGTATTTTAGAGGATGTTTTGGTTCAAGTAAATCAGTTTACTTTACCTGTGGATTTTATTGTCTTAGATATGGAAGAACTTCTACGTTAACATATTTGCCTATTATTTTAGGAAGACCCTTTATGCATACCGCTGATACGAAAATTTGTGTTAAAAAAGGTACTATAAGCATGAAAGTAAATGGTGAAAATATAGAGTTTAAGGTATTTGATGCATTAAAATTACCACCGGATGAACATGATTATTTTAATATTGATGTAGTTCAAAGTATTGTTGAGCATGTTTATCAGGTACATAACATTGATCCATTGGAGGCCACCATCACTCATAATTTCAAAAGGTTGAATCCTGAACATAGAGATGACAGTGTGATGAGGGACATTATTGAAGCCGTACACTCTCTAGAGGCTTTTAAGTCTCATTCAAGTAAGTATGCACCTCCATTTGAAACTCTTATGCCTACTAGTACTACTCTTGTCCCTTGCATTGTTAGGCCGCCAAATGTAGAATTGAAGCAGCTGCTCGACCACTTGAAATATGCGTACTTAGGAGAGGACCAGTCACTACCAGTGATAGTAGCTGCAAACTTGAGTTTGGGGGAAGAAGAGAAGCTCTTCAGAGTTCTCAGAGAGCACAAAGCTACAATAGGATGGACCATTGCTGACATCAAGGGAATAAGTCCAGCTAAGTGAATGCATAAGATCCTTCTAGAAGACAATGCAAAGACTACCAGAGATGCACAGAAAAGACTCAACCCACACATGAAGGGTGTAGTCAGAGCAGAGGTTATGAAGTTGTTGGATGTGTGCATTATCTACCTCATCTCAGATAGCAAGTGGGTGAGTCCAGTTCAAGTAGTGCCTAAGAAGAGTGGAATCACAGTGATGAAAAATGAGGAGAACGAGTTTGTTCCTACCAGAATGACCACAGGATGAAGAGTTTGCATTGACTACAGGAAGCTCAATAATAAAACCAGGAAAGATCACTCCCCTCTCCCTTTTATTGATCAGATATTAGAAAGGTTGGTGGATCATAGTCATTATTGTTTCCTAGATGGGTATAGTGGATATATTCAGATAGTTATAGCGCCAGAAGACCAGGAGAAAATCACTTTCACATGCCCTTTTGGCACATTTGCTTATAGAATGATGCCATTTGGGTTATGTAATGCACCTGCCACATTTCAGAGGTGTATGAAGAGCAAATTCTCAGACATGTTGGAGTGCTTCATCGAGGTATTCATGGATGATTTCAGTGTTTTTGGTTCTAACTTTGATGAATGCCTTCACCATTTGCAGCTTGTCCTTAAGAGATGTGAAGACTGCAATTTAGTGCAGAATTGGGAAAAAATGTCATTTCATGGTACAACATGGCATTGTACTAGGTCATATCATTTCTAGTAGTGGCATTGAGATGGACAAGGCAAAGATCAACATTATCTCCAAATCACCACCTTCTACATCTGTTAAGGGGGTGAGAAGCTTCTTAGGGCACGCAGGGTTTTATAGAAGGTTTATAAGAGACTTTTCCAAGATTTCTAGACCTCTTTGTGCATTGCTTACTAAAGATGTTGACTTTATATGGACAGAAGATTGCACAACTGCCTTCTCCGATTTGAAAAGGTTACTCACATCCGCACCAATTATGATGGCATCTGATTGGAACCTTCCATTCGAGATTATGTGTGACGCTAGTGATTTTGCTCTGGGTGCAGTTCTAGGTCAAAGAGTTGGTAATACCTCATGCTATTTGTTACGCTTCTCGAACTTTAAATGATGCTCATCTTAATTACTTTAATACTGAAAAAGAATTATTAGCTGTCATATTTGCTTTAGAGAAGTTTAGGTCATATTTGATTGGATCTAAAGTTATTGTATTTACTAACCATGCTGCTTTGAGATATTTGTTTGCTAAGAAATATGCTAAGCCTAGATTGATCAGATGAGTATTGTTGTTACAAGAATTTGACCTTGAGATTAAGGACAAGAAAGGTAGTGATAATATGGTGGCAGATCATTTATCCAGGTTACTTCATGAAGAAGAAGGGAATGAACTTCCCTTGAGTGAATCATTTCCAGATGAGTAGTTATTCATAGTAGAGATATCACTTCCTTGGTATGCAAATATTGTTAATTATATAACTACTAAAGTTTTCCCTCCAGGGATGTTTAGCCAGGAAATGAAGATGTTGATATAATTTCGAGGTGCTACCATTGGGATGAGCCATACTTGTTCAAATTTTGTCCTTACCAAATTATTCGAAGGTGTGTACCAGAAGAGGAGCATATGAGTATCTTATGCCATTGTCATCAGCTTGCATGTGGAGGGCACTTTGGAGCCAAGGGAACATCATTGAAGGTATTCCAATTTGGTTTTTATTGGCCTAGTGTGTTTAAATATGCTTTTTCATTTTGCAGATCTTGTGATAGATGTATGTGTACAGGAAACATCTCCTCCAAGAATCAGATGCCATTGCAGAACATTTTAGTGGTGGTGCTCTTTGATGTGTGGGGTATTGACTTTATGGGTCCATTTCCCAACTCATTTGGTTATTTATATATTCTTGTGGGTGTGAATTATGTGTCTAAATAGGTCGAGGTTGTCCCCTCAAAGACTGATGATCACAAAGTTGTTGTGAAGTTTTTGCAGGATAATATCTTTACTCGTTTTGGGACACCAAGGGCAATAATAAGTGATGGAAGTAGCCAATTCAATAACCAACCTTTTTCTTTCTTGATGAAAAAGTATGAGATTACACATAAGGTTGGCACTCCATATCATCCTCAAACCAGTGGTCAGGTGGAGATAAATAATAGAGAGATCAAAAACATCCTAGAGAAGACAATGAATACTCAAAAAAAGGATTGGTCGCTACGCTTGAACTATGCAGTGTGGGCCTATAGAACTGCTTACAAAACTCCTATTGGCATGTTTCCATATCGAGTAGTTTTTTATTACAACAGATTGATTTAAAATTGTGGACAATGTCCGTGGGGGGGGGGGGGGGGGGGGGGGGTTTCTTTTATTCAATTTTTTTTTATAAAAAACAATAACTAAAAAAATGGTTAGGTTTAAGTCAATGATGGATTATGTTTTTTTTTTAGAGTATTGCTAAACTTTAGTTTTGATTCAAAATTCATTAGCGAGTTTAAAATGGTAAACACATGATCATATGTCTGGGAAATCTAAATTTGTACTACTTATTTTTGGTTAGTGAATATTCCACTTGTTTCACTTTGAATTTAACACATGCACACTGGCACATATTGTGGGGTATGTAGAGGTGAAACCAAATATGCATGCTTATATCTCCGATAAATTGGGAGATTTGTTGGATGAGTAACCATGACATAATGTTAAATAAACTAGTTTATCTCCGTAGTCTTTTTTACTCGAGTTAGTAAACCCGTAGCGGTGTCTCTACACATAATGCCCTAAAGTCATCTGGTTTGGGAGTCATTGGCCTAAAGCTCATTACATGGGTTAATTAGAAAACTTAAGGGAGCTAAACATTGCACATGTTGAAGTCAGGTTGTGGTTAGTTTAACTTTGTAGTCTTTTTTATTCGAGTTAGTAAACTCGTAGGGGTGTTTCTACACCTAATGCCCTAAAACCATCTAGTTTGTAAGTCATTGGTTTAAAGCTCATTACAGGGGTCAATTAGAAAACTTAAGGGAGTTAAACATTGCACAATCCACACAAATATCCTTATAAAATATTTGTGTTATATTCATTGCCTTGGTTGTTTCATAAAATAGATATTCAAATGCATTTTGAGGAAGTCATGTATATTGGATTACTTTGAAGCTCCGTAATTATGTGTTAGTTCACTTTACACCAACGAGAACTTGTGGTTTCTTACTAGCCATTTATAAATGATGTATCTTATTTTTAGTTCCAAAACTTGTGAAGATGAAGTTTATTATTTTAAATTTGCTAATGAATGAAAACCAATTTTTTTTGTGATGACAATTTGTGACCTTTATTAGAAGTCAAGATAGAGCAATTTTTTTGAAAATAATACAGTGTTTGTGGGTATCACTTTGGTAAACCTTCACGAGACTACAACTCGTCCACTAGGGACACCTAGGGGCTTAAAGGCTTGTTGCATTCGCTAAATGCAATCGAAAGTGCCAGCGAAAGTGGTATATATAAGAATTTTATGTCAGTCTTGAGTTTTAATTAAGTTTGAGTTGCTTGAATTGTTAGAGACTAGCAATAAGTTGGTTGGGGGTGTGATGAGTGCATAAAAGTGCACTCCGAACATCGCTTTTTTCTAAGTTTAATTGTTAGATTATTTAGTAATTCTAGTATTTTTTGTAATAATTTTCTATTTAGTATCTTATGTGTATTTTGATTTTGGCAGGTAATTTAATGGAAAGAAAAAGAAAATAAAGCCACGTACAAGGTCGGATCGCTAAAAGGGAAGCTTAGTCAAAGAGGAAACTCAATTTGAAAAAACAAATTTATGTGAGTCTTAAAAGGAGGAGAAAAGATCCGAAATTCGCCCCCTCTGAAACATGAATTCAGTCCTCTCTCGATTGCGAATTTGGGATCTCATTAGCTGCGAATTTGGACCTCTCTTAGCGGCAATTTCGAGCCCCTATCTGAAACGTGAATTCACCTCTCTTGGACTGAGAATTTGGTCTCCTCTTGGCTGCCAATTCACCATCTTCTTTGCTGCGATTCCGTCATCCTTGGCTGCGATTTCCTTGCTGATTCGTGAGCTTCTCGTTGTGATTTTCTCTGTTTGTGACTTGAGCAGGGAAGAAGACCGTGTGAAGAAGCAAGGAAGAAAGAATGAAGGAAGGAAGGAAGAGTGAGCTGCTGAGGTCTGTTATAGACCGAGTGAAGAAGAAGTAGCAGCAGGGAGGAAAAGAAGTGAGCAGAGTTTGTTTATTTACTCCATAGAATTTTAACATGCTTTGATACCCTATTTTTTACAATGCTCAGTTGATTAATTTCTAGTTTGATTTCACCCTTTATATGAAATTTTTTTTTGAAAGGCAAACAGGGTTTTTATAGGATCCCAGAACCCATAAAGATGCCACAAACTGCGTTTGAACCCATGATCTAGTGGTACCATCCGCCAAGCTCTAACCGTTGAGCTGACATGCCATTGGCCTTTTGTTTATGCTTGATCACCATATGCATGATTTTGTAAGAATTGTACATGAGTAAATTTAGATGATTGAGTCTTGCGCTTATGCTAAGTAACAAAAAGAGCTAAGTAAGACCGGTTCTTGAAATGAATCAACATAGATGACCGAAATAGATACCATATTTTAGGTTTTATGTTTTTGTTGATTTCCATTGATTTATGTGTTCTTAAGGTGCAACTTAGTAGATACCATGCTAAATACCTTTAGAATGAAAATAGTTAGAGTAGACACTCATGCCTAATTTGTTGTTTAGGAAAATCAATAGCTTAAGGAGTAAACACCCAAGCCCTTAGGTTGGCAAAATTTGAGCATTTAAATGTGGTTTGTATCATTGTGCATGTTATTATTCAAAGGACGATGACTAGTGGCGGATATCGAATCTCTAACTTATTTTCTCACTATTTGAATTTATTTAGTTTGAAATTTAATTTTTCTCATTATCTTTTCTTATTCAATTAATTATTAGGTTTCATTGAAATAATAGTATTTGGAAAACTGTTTTAAGATAATTAAACCAATCCTCGTGGGAATGATCTCGTTCTTGCCATACATACTATTTGTTTGATCTTGTGCACTTGTGAGTAAAATAGACAATTATAAGCTTATTATTTAGGTTAATAATTGTACAATAGTACCCAATCTCCCGCCTTAAATTCGTGTGGCTTGACCTTCTTGTTGTAGTATTGCACCATTCGTTGTTGGTAGACGACTATCTTGGTAGAGCCTAGATCTCATTTTTCTTCGAGGAGGTCTAGTCCCACGCGCAAGGCTTCTTCGTTATCGTCTGACCTGAACTCTTCCGTCCGGAAGGTTGGTACCTCAAGTTCTACCGGAACCATAGCTTCATCATGCTAGTCTGACTGCCTTTTAGAGGGTGAAACCGCTGGGGAAACAGAGCGTGATCCCTGCTCCGCTCGCCCTACCAGTTGAAGATCCGTCGCAGCGCAAGGTCCATGTTTGGACATCTGATTCCGGAAGCTGGTAGTCTACCTTCGGCTTCTCTCAGCCAATAAACTCAGCAATGAAATCTGCTAGTGTTTGTGCTTTGATGGTGGTTCTTGGAGCGTAATTTATGTCAAACTGTGCAAGCTCTACCGACCATTTCACCATCGTGCCAGATAACTCGGGTTTATGCAATGTCGAGCGAAATGGATGCTTGGTCAGGACCGTTATGGAGTGGGCCTGAAAATAGGGCCTCGGTTTTTTGGAGGATACGACCAGCGCCAAAACCAGCTTTTTTAGGTCTGGTTAGTGTGCTTATGCTTCTACAAACGTTTTGCTGGTGTAGTATACTGGTCTTTGGGTCCCTCGGTCGTCTCGTACGAGGGCTGAGCTGACAGCTTGTTTGGAGACAAACAAGTACAAGTAGAGTGTTTCTCCTATCGCAGGCTTCGATAGTAGCTTTGGGCTTCCCATGTATGCTTTCATGCTTTGAAAATGCTTGCTCGCACTCCTCGTCCCACGAAAATCCTTTGCTCCCTCTTAGTATCTTAAAGAATGAGAGACATTTGTCAAAAAACTTTAATATGAATCTACTGAGTGTTGTTACCCTCCCAGTCAGGCTCTGAACGTCTCTGACATTGGCGGGGTTTTCATGTCGAGAATGGCTTGAATCTGTTTTGGGTCGACCTCAATTTCCCTTTTGTTCACTATAGCCTAGGAATTTCCCAGACACGACTCCGAACCTGCACTTTTGTGGGTTGAGTTTCATCCGGTATTTCCTGAGTTGGTTGAATGCTTCGGCAAGATCTTGTATGTGGTCGGGGCTGGGAAGGTTCTTGACCAGCATGTCATCTATGTATACTTTCATATTTCTACCGATCTGTTTTTTGAACATTCGGTTGACCAATTGTTGGTAAGTAGCGCTTGCATTCTTCAAGTTTAATGGCATCACCCTATAGTAATATATTCTTCTTTCCGTTACGAAATTTTTTTTCTCTTGATCTAGATGGTGCATCAATATTTGATTGTAGCCTGAATAGGCGTCCATGAAGCTGAGTAGGTTGTGCCCTGAAGTGGCGTCTATGATCTGATTGATGTCTGGGAGTGAGAAGTTGTCCTTTGGGAAGGCTTTGTTTAGGTCGGTGTAGGATACACACTCTCTATTTTTCAATTTTTTTTTACGAAAACGGTGTTTACCAGTCAGTCGAGGTATCACGCTTCTTTTATCATGCCCATGTCGAGTAAACGTTGTACCTCTTCGTTTATGATCACGTTTATTTCGGGTGCCACGGGTCTTTTTTTTTCTGCCTAACGATTTTCTTCAAGGGGTCCACCTCTAGGCGATGGGTGATTATTGACGGATCGATTCCCACCATGTCCCATATGGTCCAAAAGAAGATGTCCTGGTTATGCTACAGCAGCTCCGTAAGTTGCTCCGCCACTGCCTTGCTCAGGCGAAAACCGATCTGAATGGCCTTGCTATTTTGAAGGCTGTCGAGGTAGATCATAACAGTCTCTTCCTCTGGCTGTCCGACATTGGGTCTGCCCCGAGGGCTTACTGGTGCTTCGTTATCTATTGTCGGCTATTCTTCTCCTACACTTCGAGTTGAACGAATGAATGTCTTAGCTGTTGGGTTAGTTGCTAGTTGAGAATTGACAGGTGGCAAGGCCATCATATATTGGCATTATCTGGCAGCTAATTGATCTCCTCTCAATGTATCGACCGCCCGGTTCGTTGGATACTTGACATACTGGTGCAGGGTGGAGATTATCGCTTCCATCTGATGTATCCAGGGTCTTTCCAAGACCGCGTAGTATGTCGAAGGCACGTCAATCACTATGAACTCTTGAAACAAGGTTTTTTGAGTTGGCTGCTCTCCTACTGTTATAGTCAGTTGTATCTTTCCCACTGGGAACTGTTTTTCGCCACTGAAGTCGATCACTGGACAACTGTCTGATCCGGGGTTAATGTTGCCTCGTCAAATTGCATTCTGCGGAGCGTACGGAGGAACAAGATGTTCATCAAGTTCCCAATATCTACCAACGACCTTTTTATCTCCCAGCCCGCTAGGGAAATTGTCACTACAAGGGCGTCGTTGCGCAGGAGCTGTATGCCTTAGAGATCTTCCAACCATGCTGCATCGGTTGCTCGCCATGTGGCACTAGGATCCTCATACCTTGTAAAACCCTTTTCCTGGACCTGTTGAATAGTTTGGACTCGGAATGTGTTTCATGAAGCACATGTATTCCGTTGATCGATGGCCCCTCGGGTTCGGTTCTTCCTCGGGCGATGAAACCCTGTGTTTCTTTTACCAGGTTAGTTGTGTTTGCCGAAGGACCCAGCGTCAGAAGGTTGTAGAACTTTCCTTTTGGCAGCCTGTCGATGAAAGCCAAGACGACTATTGCGGGTAGGGGTGTTAATTGGTTCTTGAAACCGGCCGAACCGAACCTAAAAAGCCCAAACCGAGAAAAACCGAAACCAAACATTAGAAACCAAAATGAACCAAGTTGGTTCGATTTCGGTCTTTGTTTTTCACATATCCGAAACAACCGAACCAAACCAAACCAAACCCTTCTCTTTCTCTTGTTTTTAATCCCCTAACCTTTCTTTATCTTATGTAATCCCCCACCAATCCACTCTTATTTAAATTCTCACCTCATTCCAATACACCTCACGTCCCCACCCTATCTCTTAACGCATGTTTTTTCCTTTTTTAGTGCCCCATTTAGAGAAATAGTGGAAAAACCTACATTCTCTATCTTATTTAAGCCTCACCTACCTCTCCCCCACCTACCAAACTTCTCTCTCTTTATTAATATCATCTTTTCTCTTTTTTTACTCTCTCCCTTTCTCTTTATCCAACCACTTGCAAGTTGAGGAGGAGAGACAAAGTTTGACTCAATCTTGTTAAAGAAAACCAAACTTTTCACTTGCTTGCTTGCAGCAAATATGAGCAATGACGATGGCGCCAACTACGATACTTCTGATTTGATAAAAAAAAAACCTTGTTGCAGGATGAAATTACGAGACTGGTGGAATTGTCATCGAAGGTTTCGGTCTTGTTTAGATCATCACATGGTTGTGGTGGAGATAGATTAAAATGCAAACAATGCAGTTATGGTTATAGTATTATGTATGATGTTATAGTATTGTATATATGAGAGACAACCGTTTTTTTAATCTTATGAAATTATCAAGAGAAATAGGCAAGAAAATTTTGAAAAAATTATCTATAAATGAATAGTCGGAGTCTTGAAACTCTCTTTGTGCTCATCTGGCATTTACTTTCCTTTTACTGTTTTCCCTTTTCTCTATCTTTTATTTTATTTGTACCCTATCTGTCTCTGGGTTTTCCTCAATTGCAAACCAAGCTTCATTTCCTTCTTTCCATTCTTTGTAGTTTTGACTTATTTCTTTTGTGCTAGAGCCAACTCGGTTGTTTGTAGCAACAGAAAATAAATAAATAAATAAATAAATACGAAAAAGAATAAAAATCGAAAAAAATAAAAAATAACCGAACCGATCGGTTCAGTTTTGGTTATTTATTTAATAAATGTGAAAACCGAACTGAACCGAACCGAAAATCAAATTCTTGGTTCAGTTCGGTTCGGTTCGGTGTTGGTCCAACTTTGAATCGATCGAACCGATTAGCACCCCTAGTTGCGGGAGCGCCAACTTGGTGCTCATGTGTTACCCACGTTATGGAGGGTGGTGAAGCAACGTCAAGCTGAGTGCTAGACGTTTCGCCACACTCCTTGTTATCACGAGATCTCGTGGTCACCATCTCTGTATATTTCAAAGGGAGATGATGCCGGTGAATAAGCTAGGAACTTTTCGTCCCCATAGACGGTGCCAAACTGATGCAGTCATTTTTTCGATCCCTACTTTGACCTAATTCCTGCTGACTTGCCAATTTGCACAAGTAATGCACGTGAGCCACGGACCACCGCTGTGGTGGCGGATGACACTCCGATGATAAAGTCAGACAGAGATCCGAGGAAGGTGTAATGTTGTAACAAAAAATTTGTAGCGTACCTTAGCTTACCAACCTCACGTCTTATTTATAGTGCAGGGAGTCTTGGTTCTATCATGCTATCGTAGGCATAGTTTAGGAATGAGATATTCGTGGATATCCTTTTCTAATTAGGAGTCGTGCTGTAAGAGGAAAATTCCATGTTAGCCCCGTGCTCCTAGATACGTGAGAGATAGTTCTCGATCCAAGAACAATCCGTAAAACAGGGATTCTCTGTATGGAATGTACTCTAATATTTGCTTCCTGGTTGTAAGCAGAGAACAACTGTAGTTGTCTGTCCGAAGCTGATCCTCGAGATACTTGCCTTAGTAGGACTTATGGGTATTGAAGATAGCTGTGAGACGTGTAGGCCTAGCATGCTGTGAGAGTTCGAGTCCGCCTGGCGGATTGAATTGAGCGGGCTTAAAACCGCTTGGGCCGGATTAGTGTTGGGCTGATGCTAGGGCCCGTATTTCCTCGAGATCATCAAGACACATGTGTGGCTTAGAAGTGTGACCGTTTTTATGTATCATCACTTTTGACGTGATTTGTAGATATAAATTTAAGGGTAAGTTATTCTTGTTTGTCACCCTAGTAAAAATATGTATCATAAATACAAATGTCAAGCTTACATTTTTATCGCATTTTATAAAATATTGGAGTAAACCAAGTGAATGAAAATAAAAACAAAAACAAAAACAAAAACAAAAACAAATATAGCTACATTGAACAGATAAACCCATGCAACGAAATTGCGATCTGACTAATGGCAGTGCGATGTGTGTTGTTTTTTCGAGAGAGAAGAAATTGTTTGTGTGAATAATGAATGAAGGGATACGGATGCCGAGTGAAGGTATTTAAAATGTAGTCGTTGCAGCAGTTCTCTTGATTTAATTTAATTTTAGAAACTTTAGAGTTTGCATTGTTTCTAAAAGAGCAATTCTAGATGTCGAGGGTTTGGGCGAGGTTTTGGGCGAGGGATGTGCGTCGCACGCGAGCAGCTGACGTGGTAAAAAAAAAAAAAAAAAAATTTGCGAGGGAAATCCAAAATTTGGGGGAGAAGAAGAGGGAATCGAAAGCTTCTTTCTCCCCCATTTTCATTCCCTCTCCCTCTGTGGCGAAGCTTCTCCCTCCTCCTCTCTGTGGCGAAGACTCTCCCTCTCCCTCTCCCCATTTTCCATCTCGACACCGGGAAAGAAGAAGCCCTCCCTCTCCATCGTCATCGACTGAAACGAAGGAGAAGAGAAGAAGGTCAAACGAAAATCAGGGAAGAAGAAGGAAAGAAGGTCTCCTTCGTCCCTTTCCTCTCGCAAAAGGTAAACCCAGCTCTTGATTTTCCCTCCCATTTTAGGTTTTAGGTTTTAGGTTTTTGGTTTTTGATTTTCCCTTTACTTGGGTGTTTTAGGTTTTTGGTTTTGGGCAAGGATTTGCCAACACCCAAGGAGATCTGCAAGGGACTTGATAGGTTTGTTATCTGCAAGGTTCAGTTCTTCTTCTTTTTTTTTTTTTTTTTTTTTTTTTTTTTTTACTTCCCCATATACTATATATGCACTTGACATTTGGGAATTGGTAGTTTAGAATCGAAAAAAAAAAATTGGCAGTTTAGAATCTTCCCCATATACTATAAATTTGTTGAGTTTTAGATAAATTATGGGAATTGGCAGTATAGAATCGAAAAAAAAAGGTACCAATGTAAGCTAGGAATATTTCTTCTCATAAGTAGTCCATCAGTTGAATACTAGTTGAAGTTGTGGTCTCATATAGGCATGTTGAATGGTGTAATTGAAATTGCTTCATGATTTTTAGCAATTACATGCATTTGTTGGTATTGAAATTCTCTGCATGAATTAGGATAACCAAAAAACAGACTTGAGAGAATGAGAAGCTTGGTGCTAGCTTTAAGAAGGCCAAGTCTGTTTTGATTGGAAAGGTACCTCCAATTAACTGATATGATAGAACCTTTGCCTTATAGCATGCATTGTATGTTTTTTAAAAATTCACTGCTTGATGCATGCTACAGGTTGAATGTGATGAGCATAAGGGTGTCTGCAGCAAATATGGAGTTTCTGGTTACCCTACCATCCAGTGGTTTCCAAAGGGGTCCTTGGAACCAAAAAACTAAGTGTTGTATTGGAGGTCTATGTATTGACTCCATGTTCAATGAATTTCCGTTCCAAAAATTTTTAGCTTCATTTAGATTTGCTTTAAACGATTTTCCATGTGATCTGTAGGTATGAGGGTCAACGTACAACAGAAGCTCTGACTGAGTTTGTAAACACTGGAGGAGGTATTGACTTGATCCTGTTTATTTTAAGCTAACGTTTTCTTAACATGGTCAGGCGGGAAAACTTTTACCATTTACTGAACAGAACCATTAAATTACAGGTACCAATGTGAAGCTGGCAACTATTCCATCCAATGTAGTAGTGCTAACAGAAAGCAATTTTGATGAGATTGTTTTGGATGCTAAGAAAGATGTTCTTGTTGAGTTTTATGCACCATGGTAGGCATTAGTGCCCAACTTTCTTTACCATTAAATTGTGGTCTTCGATTTTTTCTTTATTTTTAAGTTCAGTGACCTTATTATACTCCATTGATATTTTTAAATGGTTTTGTGTTTTGCAGGTGTGGCCATTGCAAAAACCTTGCACCTGCAAGTTCGTCAACCCTCTTGTATATTATAGCAACTAGCCTAAGATGCACTTATTTATTTTTATTTTTTTACGGTATTGAAGTTTCACTTTTTTTTTTTTTTTTCTTTTCTGTTCCTTAGATATATCAAAACGTTGCTGCTGCATTCAAATCTGAGGATGATGTCGTAATTGCAAATCTAGATGCTGACAAATATAAGGATCTCGGTGAAAAGTGAGTCCTAAGAGTATAACAAATTAATGCTACCACTATTAAATGCTTCCCCAATTGGATTATACTTTTTTATGGACGAGTGGTGTTTAATATGTTTTTACCTCTGCAGGTATGGCGTTAGTAAAGCTGAGATCTATGACAGGGTGATGATCCATACTTCAACAAGCTGATCCGTATATTGGCGACGAGATGCATGACTCAGGTAACTCCTTTTATTACATTTTTGAAGTTCCGTTTTGAGGAGAGGAGAGACACTGCATTTTCAATGATGGTTAATGGGATTGCTGGTGGGAATGGGTTCTATGCAACTAGTTATCAGCCTTTGTATGTTTTGGGTCAATGTGAAGGGGATTTGAGTACTGGGGATTGTGGTGAATGTGTCAAGGAGGCTGTTCAGAAGGCTCAGGTTCAGTGTGGACCTTCAATCTCTGGAAGGGTTTATTTGCACAAATGTTATATGACCTATGCTTATTATCCAAATGGGATTTCTAATAAAGACTCTTCTTCAGGTATGATTTGGGGTTTTTCATGTTTGTTAGTTGGTAGATTTTTGTCTAATTTTAATTGGTTTTTATTTTTGGGTTGTTCTGTAGACTTATTAGTTTTTTTTTTTTGTTCAAGTTCTTGAATCTGTGTGTTGTTGTTGATGATAGGGACAGGGCAAAATATGGGGAAAACAATAGCAATTGTTGTAGGTGGGGTTGCAGCAGTGGGGTTTGCACTCATTTGTCTCATGTTTCTAAGATCTTTGCTGAAGAAACATGATGGTGAGTAGCAAGATAATGATTTTTGTCATAGTGATTTGGATCCTTTTTATTTTAGGGGGGTGTATTGTATATGGATTCTTATGGAATTGATAAATAATTTGAAAAGTCCACGGACTCTTTAAATTGTCCACAGACTCTTTAAATTGTCCACGGACTTCTACTGATTTCTTAAATCCATAGACTTTTGCTACAGACTTTCTAGAGATTTATGAAAATCCACGGACTTTGTATGAACGACTTTTACAGATTTCTAATTATTTGCAAGATAAAAAAGAAGTTGGTAAATAGTGATGAAACAAAAAAAACGTCCATAAAATAGAGATACATATGCTAAAAAAACTAGAAAAAGAAAAGGTCATTAATTAGCATCTTTAAAATAAGAAGTAAACGTCCATAAAATTGTATATGATCATTCTTCTCCTTCATGATTATGGTCATTTTCTTCATTATCATTGTTAGCAACGTTGATGTTTGCTCGAGCTGCTGCCCACATTTGATTAGCAATACTCATTCTCCATTGATTAGCATTTTCTCTTTGCTGCTCTTGGGTTTGAATATCATCCCATTCAAAATTACCTTCATCATTCTCTACCGGATCATTTTCTGGTTCAGGAGGAAATTCATCTGAACGACATTCTTGTCGAAAAAAATTATGCAATCCTGCACATGCCAAAACAAGCTCCGCTTGTGTCTTGTAAGGAAATGGTGGTGCTGATTTGAAAATTGTAAACCACGACTTGAATATTCCAAATATTCTCTCAATTACGTTCCTCAATGAAGCATGACGAAGATTAAATAACTCAATTGCGTTGACAGGATGGTTTCCTGGACCGCCAAAATCTTTGAGATGATATCGAGTGCCACGAAATGGAGCTAAAAAACGACGTCGGTTTGGAAATCCAAAATCTCCAAGGTAATATTTACCTGATCATAAAAAAATGTGCAATTAGTATGTTTATACTTTATACTATATGGTATAAAATTCAATAAGTTTGCTACATTTTTAATGCACGTAACATTATACCTGATGGTATTTTGAGTCCATTTTGTCTAGAAATAGCATCATTTAACACTTTCGAATCATGAGCAGAACCCTCCCATCCACTAAGCACATATATGAATTGTAAATCAAAGTTGCAAGCTGCTAAAACATTTTGTGATAGTTTCCCATGACGGTTCCTGAATCTACTGACCTCACGTCCAACAACCGTTGCAGGAATATGTGTGCCATCAATAGCTCCAATACAATCCTGAGAAAAAAGAAAAATAATTACAACATATGTACAAAAAGAAGAAAAGAACCAATATTAAAGCAATACAGTGATATAAATATTTGCCATAAAACTTACATTGCGTACCTTAAAGAAAGGATAAAACCTTGTACTTTCTCTTATGTTAGGTGGTGTGGTATCAAGTAGCGGTGGTTTAGCCATGAACATTGGAGCTATTGTATTCAAGCTCTTCAAGATTTTGTTGAAACTTCTGCTAACAGTGAAATGAGATCGCTCAAATACCATTCGAGGTTCACTATATCGATTGTTTTGACCGACAACTAGTAAAAAGGTCGCAAGCATTTCTTCAACACAAATATATCTAGTACTCCGTAGAGGTGTTTTCTCTTGTATGATGACACATAATTTTCGAAACACTTCAGGATACATTCTGTAGACATTCCGAAAGATATGTGGGTCTCCATCCAATAACTTATTCATGTATATGTATCCATTTGATGTCACCGGTCGTCGAGTCAATGGATGTCTAATACGTTCATCACTTATATTGGGCACAAGATTATATAACACATAAATCACTGCTTGTATTGCCGTTAATAAAATTCTCATGGCCTTGTAAAACTCTTCATCCTGTTCATCAACTCCATACATATCCATTTCACAGATTGCTATCAAAGCAAGTACCTGAACAAGGTCATTATATATTCAAACCAAATATATTAGACATTAGAGAACAAGACATGTATCTAACAAAAAAAATAAATAATAACCAGGCAGGTAATGACATGAAAAATCGCAATCAAACATTCAACAAAATCAAATCATTCAACACAACCAAATTAAAAATCATCATTTGCAAAATGAAATCAACACACAGTATTTAGCCTTATGCATATAAAAAAGTATCAAACTACATGACTTAAAAATCCAAATGGCCTATAGCTTATTAGCTTTATGCATCCCTTTGTGCCCAAGTGATCCAATCAAGTCTTTGGTCTGGACTCATCTTCAAGAAGGTGTCTTGCTTTGTTTTAGTGTTAAGAAAACTAATCGCAAAAAACTGAGCAACATTATTCAATCCTGGGGTCTCTTGAATAGCAATCCAACATTCGCTGTTTGTTGATTCTCTCTTCTCCATTATGCCACAAATTGTTTTAAAACTGGTGACAATTTCACCAAAGCCACTTGATATGTTTTCCAGAATTGCAGCTTGAGTAGCTACCCCTTTTGAGTTGCTACTTTGTTCATAATCAGCTCTACTTCTTTTGCCATGAGCTCTGCTTTGTGGTGCATCATTTGCATTTTCAGTTTGCACAAATGCATTGATGTCTTGATCAAAGACCAAGTCATCCATGCCACCAAATTCCCAAGATTCATTTCCTTCTTCATCATATGTTGTGGCATCTGTATCATCACCTAGACCTATTGACCCCATCCCAGTTGCAGTTCCATTACCAACTGCAATCTTCAAATCCTCATAGTCTGCAAAAGTTTCTGACTGAAAGTGCGCATGCGCTGGATGTGACTGAAAAAAAGATTCAAAATATAAAGAAAGTTAATATGTTAAAGAGTCAAAAAAATTAAGCTGTAAAATAGAATAAAAGTTCAAGATATTTAACCCACCTTCAAATAGTCTGCCCATACTTCATCAGGCGCAGTGAATCTCTTTGTGATCGGGTCCCATCCAAACCCAGAATTGTGGCGCATAAGCTGAGAGTAATTGCTGTATTGCTTCTTAAACCATTTCACTCGGCTTTGATACTGGCTATAAGTTATCTCCTTACTAATTTTCTCCTTAAGTTTTGGAAGTAACTTTGCCTCTATGGTTGTTTTACTTATAATACCATTAATATCCCTGAACCCAAGCATGGCGCCTTCAACCATGAGCTGGAGCAAAGCATTGCTCTCTTCCGCGGTCCAAGTTTTATAATCTTTTCGTTTACCGTTACCTTGTGAATCTCCCATCTATATATTACAACAAGTATTTTATGAAAGCTATATATCTAACATAATACTGGTACAAACTGTACATATTGGAAAGTAATTCGAACAAAATCTGTTTTATGAAATATTTCATTACTTTGAGATCCGGATTTTGTGAACTAACTGTGACAATAGGTACTCAAGAGGATTGTTGAAAATGGGATAGTTTGTGGAATAGGTGATGATGTTTGTGAACTAACTGTGACAATAGGTACTTGAGAGGAAGCGACAGAGGCTTATGACATAGCAGCAATCAAGTTCCGTGGCACAAGTGCAGTCACTAACTTCGACATCAGCAAGTATGATGTCAACTGAATTTGCACAAGCACCGCCCTCATTGCTGGTGACCTTGCCAAGTCCATCTCCATTTCACTGCCTCCTCTTTCCATAACAAACAGTCAAGGTGATAATGGAGAATGGATCGACATTGTGGGCACAATCATCAACAACAACACCAGCAAATCTTTGACAGTAAGGACTACAATGTTGAATCGTCAAAGCAGACTTGTGTAACTATTGTATTGGAGGGTTAGAAGACCAATCATAGGAGTTGTTCCCTTTACAAGAGTTAAAATGTGAAACCGGCACCCAAAGTGACACTACTCATCATGGTGAAAGAGATAATGCAACATGTCAGCCAGGGAGGGTTGCTCAGCTACCGAGGACGTATGGTGGTGAACCAAGTAGAAATCGAGTTCACTGGTGACCAAGAGAATACTTTACTGCAAGAGAAAAAAAAAATTGATACAAGCAGAGCTATCTAGATGGCTTTACATAACCATGTTTTTCATGTGAATTTCGCATCATGGAATGCTTGGTTGTCTTGTAGTTGATTCTGCGCTGTTCTGCAGCTAACAGCTATGCAAGCAAATAGTTGGATTTAGACTGCTGATATTAGCAAACCATTTCTTCTTCCCCCCCCCCCCCCCCCCCCCCCCCCTCTTATGAAGCCCAAGAGTTCAAAATCTTCCAATTACTTCTTAAGATTGGGGGTTTTCATCTTCACCATGGTAGAAATCTCCAAAAAGCTATTAGGTATCCATCAAAGTAGAAGAAGCTTCAGGTGAATGATGGTGAGTTCATGTGATGCATCTCACGAGGTTATGGTTTCTCCATGTCAGATAAGTGTGAATTTTGTCCTCAAATTGATGTTTCGAATGTCATGCTCAAATGTCACTGGTAACTTAGGAAGGGCCACAGCATAAAGCAAAGTGAGTAGGGTACTTGGTGCAAACTCCAAAATAATCTCTTATGTTTCATTTTATTTATTTAGTTTCCAAAGCGAAACAAGAGGTAATATATACAGAAAACGAACAAGAAAACATGGAAAACAATAATACAAAGGCCGTCAATTGACTCCTTGAAAACACAATGAGAAGAGCACAAAACACCCATAAAAACCGTTCTTTAGGAAGAATAGCTCAAATATCCTGCTGTTCTATAGAAAGGAAGAAGTTCTCGAAGAATGCAAAGACGTCAATTCTTTCATAAAAAGTGAAAAACTAACTGTGACAATAGGTTCACAAACATCATCACCAATTTCATTATGTCATCATGATAAATCAAAGAATCCTTTTACCATACAGCAAAAAGATGTTACCATTATGATAGCATACGTTTTTTAATTTAATCCAAACCCTAACACAACTTATAAACCCTAATAATTTAATTCAAACCCTAATCCAAAATCATCAATGATGCAACTATGAACACTATGCAAAGATAGAAAAAGAATTGAGAAAACAAGAGGATGAGAACCAACCTCTTCACGGGTGGCACAAGGAAGAACTTTGAGAGACTTTTTTTTCACGTTGAAATCTTTGATATGGAGGCTGGCAAACTATTGAACTTTGTTATTTATACCTAACACTACAAAGTCCATGAGAATCCATGAGTTTCCAAATCCATAAATATGAATGATATTTTGAATACCCTAAAACTTTTGTGGACTTTTTGAAATCCATATTGAATACCCCTGGACTTTGTGGATTTCAGAAAGACTTTTTAAAATCCTGATTGAATACCCCTAGACTTTTGTGGACTTTTTAAAATCCAAATTGAATACACTTGGATTTTCAGAATCCATGGAATTTATTAAATTGCCCACAAAATCCAGATACAATACACCCCCCTTAATGTTTTGTGATTGAAATATGTGTTTTTTTTTTAACGCAGATTACTGAAAGAAAGGAAAAGAAGTGGGTGTTAAAGCAAGACATCCTTCCAATTTTGGAGTGATTTTACTCTAATAGTGGTGAATGGAGTTGTTTGATGAAATTGAGGGAAGGAGGAATGAAAGACAGCAAAGATATTGGATTTTGACTAGATAGTGTAAAGTTGGGAGGTGGGAGTGAAAGGAAAGGAGAGAGATATTATTTGTCTTTTTGGGCTGGTGGAAGTATGGAAGGAAAGATTGAATCATACATAGATGGGTGATGGTATTTTGAATTCTCTCTAATTGACATGAAACTTCATTTGTTTTTTGAATATACTTCTCCATGCTCTGGTACTATTTGTTCTTGTTTTCTCTGCTCACAATACTCCCTTTTGAGTGATCTTCACACAAAAAAAAAAAAATTTATACTCAATGAACATTCCCAAAAGTTTGATTGATCTCTTGACTTTCTGACACGCAGATTGAAATGTTTAGGTAGTGTAGATTATTGTATGCTTTGTATAGTGAGGTGACTTGGTATAAAAGAAGAGGAGCCTTATTTAAAATCTAAGTAAGTTAAAGATGTGATGTGTATGGTTTGGTGAAGCTACAAGCAAAATTTAAAAAAAATGGAATAAAGATAGCACAGCTAGGGGAGATTGGGATGGGTTGGCAACCATGCACAAATCTTTGTTTCTGTTTCTTCTTCTTATCAGAGACTGATCAGAGGTGTACTACGCGCTTTGTTGTTGCATTCACAATGTCACATGGTGGTTTGTCTTTTCAACGTAAGAAGAAGATATATTCTTCATGTTTTTTATTTGGCTTGTTGGTTAGCACATACTTTATAAACTTCAAATTATGGGTTAACTTAGGCGCTTAGCAGAGGATTCATATCCGGATGTGGGAACGCATGCACATATGGCATGTAGAAGAATAAGTGAACATTTAAAACACTAAACCCTGTCGTCTATCTTCAATCCACTCATACACAACATTTATTGATCCAAATAATATCAAATCCATGAGAAAGTCCCCTAATAAAACTTGGAACAACACCTAAAAAAAAGTCTGAGCAATCTAGACTAATGAACTAAAATAAGAGACATCATTTGGAAGGAGCTGGTGCTGCAGGTGCAGGGGCGGCACCACCACCAAGCAAGATGACCTGTTGCTTCTCAACGTCACTCATCTGCTGCTCTCTGTCCAACTCTATGATGAGTGGAACCACCAGTATCAGAAATGTGGTTCCAACCATCCAAGCTGCTTTTCCAGCGCTCTTCAGCAGCTTCTTGCTTGCATATGCTGCGTCTGACGCTGTTTGTTTCCCTCTACGAACCACGAGGGATTGGGATATGGTGTTTGAGGTCATAACTGCAAGAAGCTAAAGTGGCCAATCCATTTGAAACCATGCTTTTGAGATCTGTCAAATAACACAACATCAAAAGTCTAGAACCACAGATATAGTAAATCAATATCTTCAGAAACTAAATAAATGAAATAAAAATATGGCTCTTCTAAAATTTAAGAATATCGCCTGATTTAACAAATTTTGTATGTTATTTGACTAACCTCTGAAATGACTTCACTATTTTTTTCTTTTTCTTTTCCATCATTATTTTCAGTTTTTTTTCTAAAAAAAAAAATCTTTCCACATATTGTAAAAAGTGGACCAAATGCAAGTATGTTTGCAGATTCTAGAGCTCTTACTATCTTCTATTTTTCTCCTATGTACTCTAATTTTATGAGAAATTTGCATGGCCCTTGGGACCCGGACAAGAGAACAAGAAGTTACTGAACCACAATAAAACTCTCTTAGCTGACTAAAAATTTTGAAATCTAATGATGGATATGAAAGCTCATCAATACATGGCTTATTTTTCCTCCCCATATAATCTACATATAGCATATGAAATGAGAGGCAACAAGCTGCTACGCCCCTTTGGAAAGGTTGGGCACAACCATTCTTACAACATATCAATAATTATTTATTTATTTGATTATTTTCATTGGTAAAACAAGAGTTTCATTAAAGATCATCAAACCTGCAATGCTATTTAGAATGTTAATCGCACAAACGTGAAAGAGCGTATCTTTGAGAATACCCCATGTAAGACTCCAAAATCTGAATTTGATTTCATACATAACTAATCTGAATTTGATTTCATACATAACTGTTGCAGTTCTTTTTGTACTTGCCTTCAAGGACCCTGCTTTTCCTCTTTTCCGACAGGACACAAATAGTTGACACGAGAATACAATCCCACACTCAGTTTCCTCATTCATTGGTCTATGAGTAAACTCTTACAATTGTTACAGGGTCCCTTGGCTCTCATCCATCACGCACACTCAAATCTGTGTCGCACTTGGACAAGAAAAGGAGATGTGGCTGATAAACTCTTGTTGTCATTCTTCACAAAGATTGCAGGCCTGCAGCGGTTAGCAATTAGCAGACCCTTCTATTCAAGTTATCCACAAGTAAAGATTGATCATTGGCCCCTGTCCAAATAAAAATTTCACCCTTTCAGGGACCTGGTTCATCCAACGAACAGGGTCTAAACATCGAGTGGCTTCTGCCTTGAACACCCAATGAATACACACAAAGAATATGATTCCAAATAGATTTAGCAAAACCACATTCTAACAAAAGGTGTTCCCAGGACTCCATCTCCCCGTCACATATGACACATTCACCACATCTCATTTTGTATAAGCCAAGAGTAGTAAGTTGATTCCACATAAGCTCCTCAATGTATTTTTCCATACAAGATTCAATTAGAAAATTAGTCCAAAAACTTCAAGGAGACTGACAATAAACCACTCATTCTCAGTAGTGTTGGGACCATCAAGCAAGAGCTTCTATGATCCTACCCATCTCTTTTCCTAATCATTTAGAGCCCTTCATATGAAGATTTCACCTTCCGACGTCTAAATTATCTTCAAAAAGAAATCTTGGATAATGCCATGCTATTCAGTGATACACAAAATATTCTTTGGCACCTTTCCTCGAGAGCTACTAGTTACTGTAGCAAAGTTTTATTTTATCTCCTTCCCAATAGTGTGTTACCTACTTACCCATTAGAAACTAGTCAAAGCATTAGAGATACTCATTAAGACACTCATGCTATATGTCCAAGGTAACATTTACTTCAGTCTTCGTTGTTGAATACACGAGTGTTCATTTCCTTCCACAAAGCCAACATATAGCATAATGTAAGACTTTTTCCCTATTGCAGAGAGGTGATCGATTAGTGTGCCAAATACCTAGAAGTGCCATCACGGAGCTGGGGATAACCCATTCCCACCAGCAATCAAAACAGACTTGGCCTTCTTAAAGCTAGCACCAAGCTTCTCATTCTCTCAAGTCTGTTTTTTGGTTATCCTAATTCATGCAGAGAATTTCAATACCAACAAATGCATGTAATTGCTAAAAATCATGAAGCAATTTCAATTACACCATTCAACATGCCTATATGAGACCACAACTTCAACTAGTATTCAACTGATGGACTACTTATGAGAAGAAATATTCCTAGCTTACATTGGTACCTTTTTTTTTCGATTCTATACTGCCAATTCCCATAATTTATCTAAAACTCAACAAATTTATAGTATATGGGGAAGATTCTAAACTGCCAATTTTTTTTTTTCGATTCTAAATTACCAATTCCCAAATGTCAAGTGCATATATAGTATATGGGGAAGTAAAAAAAAAAAAAAAAAAAAAAGAAGAACTGAACCTTGCAGATAACAAACCTATTAAGTCCCTTGCAGATCTCCTTGGGTGTTGGCAAATCCTTGCCCAAAACCAAAAACCTAAAACACCCAAGTAAAGGGAAAATCAAAAACCAAAAACCTAAAACCTAAAATGGGAGGGAAAATCAAGAGCTGGGTTTACCTTTTGCGAGAGGAAAGGGACGAAGGAGACCTTCTTTCCTTCTTCTTCCCTGATTTTCGTTTGACCTTCTTCTCTTCTCCTTCGTTTCAGTCGATGACGATGGAGAGGGAGGGCTTCTTCTTTCCCGATGTCGAGATGGAAAATGGGGAGAGGGAGAGGGAGAGTCTTCGCCACAGAGAGGAGGAGGGAGAAGCTTCGCCACAGAGGGAGAGGGAATGAAAATGGGGGAGAAAGAAGCTTTCGATTCCCTCTTCTTCTCCCCCAAATTTTGGATTTCCCTCGCAAAATTTTTTTTTTTTTTTTTTACCACGTCAGCTGCTCGCCCAAAACCTCGCCCAAACCCTCGACATCTAGAATTGCTCTTTCTAAAATTTGAAATGTGCAAAAAAAAAATTAATAATAAAACTTTTAGAATTTGAACTTGTAGGAGGTGGTTGTTTTGGATCCTGACTTGTTGAAGGATTACCTTGATCACATTCAAAAAAATCGATCCAAACAGAATAATTATGGGTTTGATCTCGATTCCACAAACACAGTTTGTTTTGAGATCTAAAGTTTTAAGTCAATTCTGTTTATTTTTGTTGTTAAACAAGGTCAAGAAATTAGGTCTTAGGGAATGTATGTAACCAAGTAGGCTTAATTAGTGAATACTAATTAGGCCTTAATGGGAAATTAGGTCTAATTAATTAATGAAGGTGATTTAATTGGAGGTTGGTATCGACACCTTTGGTGTAAGTAACAGCTGAGTCGGGGAAGTGAAACCGGGAAAGCAATCAAATAGGGCGCAAACCAAACCAAACCAAACCAATTCATTTGCATCTCCAAAACCCATTTTGCAGAGAAACTCGCACACTCTCTCATGGAGTCTTCATCTCAGACACCTTCAATGTGCTCTGGATTATCCACTCAATAGATTCTCATGTTCTTCACGTTCAATCTGCGGAGCTCAAACACCAATCATTGGGGTCGCACAACGTCTCAAATGGGTTTCGATCACACGAACACAATTGAAACTCGTGAGTTACTACTTTTACATTTTCACTTAATATTCGTTTATAATTGCTTATGCTGCGAATTGTAAGTTTCTTTGTGATTTTGTGTTTATATCGACCGACCGACGATAATCAATGAATCAAGTGTGCCATGAAATCAAACAGTAAAGTAAAACTGATTTTTGAACTTTCTATGGTTAATTGATCACCTTTCTGTGCATGCATTTTAATGCTGTTTGTGCCATTGATTTGTGAATCAAAATAATAGTATGGTGGAGAATGCATTGCAAATGGAAAAAAAGTTGAAGTTTTTAGTTAAAAGGCAGTGTTTGGCAACTCAATGGAGATAATATTGTTTGAAGGTTGAAAGAGAAAATAGGATGGAGAGATTATAGATTGACCAAATCTGTATCAATGAAGCAACCAGACTCTGTTACGATCCTAGTCATAAACCTTTCCCTCCTGGACAGCTCGGGCTTTTGGGAGAGTTGGTTGGTTCTGACAATTGGTATTAGAGCCAAACCCCCATATATCCAAGGTTCGATTCCCGACAGCGGTGACCTATAGGCTGAATTAAAATAATTTATAATTATGTATGGACATAGTGCTAAGTTGTTGAATACTGGTGGGTGAGAGCTTTTGGGAGAGTTGGTTGGTTCATGACAGACTCTTTGATTCTCTCTACCAAATAGCTTCCAGAAGCTCACCAAACCCTCCTTGCTTCTCTACACCATACTACTTGATTCTTTGAACAAAGCAATCTAGTTTGAAATCTTGTTGAAGTGTATTGTACTAGGGTATTCCCCGTGCCCTGCCTTCGGCACTCAAATTCAATATGAGCCTTTAGATGTGTGATGGTTAGACTTAAAAAACTTCTTTCTCTGACTTTTCTCTTTGTGATCCATTAGATTTTTATGTTTAGTTAAATCTCAACCATCTTTTATCTCCAACCTGAAACACCATTCTAATTTGTTATATAGACTAGTGTGCCCCCATGCCATTAGAACAATATGATTTTTTTGGTAAACCTCATAACATGCCAACCCGTCAGCACCTACGTCACCATGAACACACTCATTTCACAAAATAAAATGTATACAAATTTGAAATTCAACACAATGATAAACACTAAAAAATCAAACTGTAAATTTATCTGTACAAATCAAAATGGACTTATAAATGAAAGATGAGAAATTAAAAGCGGGAGAGATGAAAGAGTGTAAGTGAGGGTTAACAAAAATTGAAAGATAAGAAATTGTAAGAGATATTGAAATATGAGAAATTGTGTAGGGTCGTTAGATATTTATGTTTGGTAAATCTCAGTCGTCTTTTATCTCCAACTCCAAACACTATTCTGAATTGTATTATAGATAGATATATCCCTGATCAATAGGGAAGTTTGTTTGTAACTTCATTGTAAATGCAATAGAAGACCACCTCATGCTTTGTGGTCTTGTAGCCTAAACTTTATTCCTTTAGAGGAGAGGAGGGCGTTGAGTTGCTCGTTGTGAAATGATAAGTAAAGTCAGCGATCACAAAATTCACAAGAAGAGAGTTAAAGGTAATGTGGCAAAAGGTAATGAGGAGAAATGTTTCATGCCTCATGTCTCACGCAAGGGTAATGACTGAGCTTTTGTTGATTGTGGTAAGGGATGGCAAAAGGGTTGTTCCTGGATTGAGTAGTGGGTGTTTAATTTTTCGCACGAAATATGTGCGGTGGATGCTGTGAAGCAGGAAGAGGTACTAGCAACGAAAGCTCAGAATGCTTGAGGGTTAATATCTCATCATTCAATTATGTTGCGAGAGGGCGGGCCTCAAAGTAGAGAATGGGTTTCGCGGTTGTGTGCTGTAGAAGACGTGATACACAAATGACTAAGAGTAATGTAAGAGCTTACGAGGAACAAAAACACACTATCAGAGATATTCCAATCCTTGCTGATTTTTCAGGTTTGTTCAGGATTGAAAATAAAATTTTCCATAAGTGTGGTTTATAGCGTTGGTGAAAGAGCTAACAATGGGTTGATAGTTGGTATGTTGGGCTGTCAAGTTGGTAGATTGCTAGCTATACCTGTTGGACTTTCTTTGGGCACTAAGATAGGAGCAAACATCTGGGGGGTTATGGTGGAAATAATTGGGAAAATACTTGGTATATTTTTGGAAGGCCAATTAGCTTTCGAAGTGTGGCAGGTTGGTCCTCATTAGAAGTGCCTTGGCTACTACGCCTATTTGTTACAAGTCCCTTTAGATGTATGATTGTTCAACTTCTTGAAGGATAAAAAAGATGATCATGAATGTTGGGGGATTGGGCTTAAAGTCCCTCAAATTCCAAATTCATACCCAGCAGGAGACCTTTTCATAATTTTATATTTCGGGTCCTAGCAAACAAAAAAATGGTTTTTTGACTCGTTTGAGCTTGAAAATTACAAATTACCAATAGAAACAATGTGTGAAAGTTTCAGATCGTTTCGACACCGTTCCTTGAGATATGTATTTAGGTTCTCAACATTAAATATCTTGATAAATGGTCTTTGTTAGTGTTTAAGCCTTTAAGGACTACCCTATTGGGTGGTCTTGGACAATGCACGCAAATTGGCTGATCCAAGGTGGGCCCTCGCTTTGTGATATTTATAGAAATTTTTTTTATCCCGCTTAGTGTGGATCTCGAGGCACATATGTCGAAATGAGCTGAAACTAAAACACATTGTTTTTTATGTTGGTATTTTCCTTCAAAATTTCAGCTCAAACAGAATAGTGGAAGGCTATAAAGTTAAAAACGTGTTTTCACAATGCAAAGCATGTGCAGTTTCAGAGACTTGAATTGAAAAAATTAGTAGACTGTCGTGCAGAGTGCATATTAGTCCAAATGAAGATCGTGAGGTCCTATTTCTAATGAAATTTTTGTGTTGTGCTGGGTAGGAAGATTGTGTTGTGTGTGGGGGTGGGGGGGGGGGGGTGGTTATCAGTGTGCATGAAAAAAAGAAGATAGGGACAAGGTTTTTTTTTTTTTTTTTTTTTTTTTTTTTTTTTTTCCGAGATTGGCTATGAAACATGGGCATGTTGGAGCATCTTTGAATTTCCCAAAGTGGACGACGTGATGGCATTCAGGCACGGATGCCCCCACTGACTTTTGAGATTTTTTTTTTTTTTTTGGTCCCCCAATTAGTTTTTTTATTTGCCTCTCTATTCTCACTTTTCACTTCAACCAGGACTTCATCCTTCAAATAATGTACATATCAAATTCAAACTCTACTTTTAGAGTTTGAGATAGAGGTTAAATCCCTCAAATCTCTTAAAGAACAGAAATTCTAGCGGGCCTGGGAAACCAGCGTGGTTTCCCTGCCTGGGGGGGGGGCAAAAATACATTTTTGCCCCCCTTCTTTAAACACATACTCCAAAAATGTGTTTTAAAGAGGGGGGGAAAATGTATTTTCGCCCCCCAGGCAGGGAAACCAGGTTGGTTTCCCAGGCCAGCTAGAATTGCTCATCAAAGAAACCAAAATCCACAATTTCTTCTTCACACTCCATCGATTGGATAAGATGAGGGAAACCCCCATATTTCATCATCTTCAAAGATCTATAACTATTGAGTTATTTGAGCTCATCTTCACAAGATCCAGTAGGATTCAAACCACCTTATTCTTCTTCTTCTAGGTACCAAGTGCCTTCATTAATCACTGTGTTGGTCATCTCCACAAAAAAATCGTAAGCAACCCAATCTCGTCCTCCTTTTCTTCATGTAGTAGTAATCAACGATTCAAACCCTTCTCTTCTGTTGTGTTTCTAGAAGTAGTAATCATCTTCAATGAATATAGTAGCAATCATCTTCAATGACTGTCTTTGTTGTACTCCCCTTTTTGCTATATTTAAAAAAAATATTCATGTTAAAGTAACTAATTTTTATATTATATTTAATTAATTATGACATCACTCCGCCCCCCCTCAACAAAAATCCTGGCTCCGTCACTGATGGCATTATAGAACAATCTCCAATCCACAGCGGAGCTGGCTCACAGAGGGATGGACATTGAAGTGGGGTGTAATCTGAGAGCACATTCCATTTTCTTCTCTACATTGGGGTGGATGCATTTCATTGGTTTGTTTAACTTGAGTTGGGTAATGCCTGATTCTGTGGAGGCGATGGTAAGATGTCCATGACCCAAACTACTCTTTTGGCCAAAGGGAAGGGTTTATGGAAACTCCTTCATTTTGCAATGTGTTGGACACTGTGGAAGGAATGCAATAGTATGATTTTTGTGACAATGTGAAAATGGTGGAGGCATTTACCTCTTTTGGGGGATTGGGTATCTCATCTCCTTCCCTTCAAAGTATTCTTCTTTGAAAATTTATTTGCTGGTTGGAATATATTAGAGATTATCCTTAATGCGTTTTAATGTCACTTTTTGATGGTTCAAAAGTAATTTTTTAACGCCCCTTTTTGGGGATTGCCCTTGTGCCATGTCTTAGTGGCGAGACAGACTTCTCAAACAATGGTACTCCGGGCTCAGATTTAGGACACGTCACCTTTCTCCTAATATCACTTGGATATATGATAACACCTGCTTAAGAGACGTTGGAGGTGGGTGCCTCCCCAATACTTGTGCCTTATTTAGATTTCAAACCTCCCAAGAACCTATAGAAATCGGTTGCTCTAAATCCTAATAAGAAAGCCTGCAAAATCTGATGCACATAGCATAATCGTAGTAATGATTAATTTCTTCTTATACACTGCACAGTGTGGTAATAGGTAGCCAAGGGAAGGTCTCCCCACGTGTGATTAGCAACTTCTTGTAGAGTTTATAAAGTTTAGAGAAGTTACCAATCGTAAAATACTTCTCAAAAGGAACCATACTTCTTAAGGGAAACCCTTTGTTGATTTTATGGTGGCCAGGGAATTGTCTTTGTTTAAGAGTTTTTAGCCTGTGTTGCTCATAGTTATTGGAGTCCTTATGTATGCAAGTTGTTTGTTAAAGTGTCTATATTTTCCCACCCGCCTTCACCTTATCCAAAGGACACTATGGATTTCAACCTTATGATAGCAATATTTATGTTGTATGCTTATTTCTCTCTTGCAGGTATGCAAAGGAAGACGAAAAAAAAAAAAAACTCTACGTAAACTCTACGATTTTCATTACCATACAGGGGACTAAATGTGGATGACGACATTAGCAAAGCATATTCACTGAAACACAAGGACTAAGTTTTACCATGTTAGGGCGTTAAATAAGGCTTTAGGTTTGGAGGGCAATAGATAGTGAAAAGCTAGGTGCCTAGGGCACGCTGGTAGAGATGGTGCCCTGTATAATGCTTTCTATAATGCTTCAGTTCATTTGATGCATTACGTGATCGAACTAGTACACTGGGTGCAATGCTCAGGGCCCTGGTAGGGCACTTTGCATTAAGCATCCAACACTTGACATTTCATTTACAATCACATGGTTTAAAATACAAATTCCAGAGATCGTGACACAAGGCGCGATTTGGGGGATTTATTATGGAAATGAGACCTTTGACCTTTTTTTTGGGTTTGGTTTTCTTATAAATGCCAAATTAATTGAGGTGAGATAAGAACTCTCCGACTACTTTTCACTAAGGGCCCACCATTTTTCTGTTAGGGAGCCCTCCACTACGTTTCCCTCAGGGCTCCTGTCACTTTGATTGCACAATCATTCTGTAGCCAACTCCATCTCTTTCATACCCTGTTTGTTGATAAAGGAGTGTAGGGTATCTGATTGTTTCCTACTCCAATTTCTCAAGACATCACAATCATCACCTCACACGCTAAATCTTGTCTGTCCTATTGAAAGGCCACTAGGCTTGTCCTTCACAAATTTAGGTAATACGATTAAGTTTAGTTTTTGTTTCTCTTGATCCTTATCATCTTCAAAGCATAGATCTTGTTATACCCTGGGATATTGAAATATTAACATCTGGTTTTTTTTATACATATAATATTGTCTCAAGTTTTTGGGCATAGAGCTTCTTATATTCTAAATCCTGATGAAAAAAAAATTGTTTTTCCTCAGGTTATTAAATTATAATGTATATGCTATTTAGAATTTCTCACACATATATATCTAAGGACTTAAGATTTAAAACTCCTTGTGCAAATCCCATAGTTACCTTTTGTGCGACAATTCATCCATACTTTTCAGGTTGGAGCTTCCCAATTTATTATCTATTACTCTTCATGTTTCCTAAGATATAAATAACAAATATCATCTTTCGTGCTCTACCCATCTGGTGCTCCCTAACAGGTTATTATTATCGCATGGCACAAAATCATGATCGAACTACCTTATTAGCATGTATTGTTTGCCATACTATTTTGGCATAATTGACAATACGATTATGTGAATATTCATAGGCAACCAACCTCAGAAATGGTATAGTGGATTACAGTTGTTTTTGGTGTATTGTGACATTCTAAAGTCATCTGAAATTTATACACTGCTTCAATAGAATTGTTTTTAACAGTCCAGCATCTGATTTCCTGAGTTGCAAAGTTTTATGCTAGGACCATTTTGTCACAGCTCTAATGCATTGAGTTGATTTGATGACAGGAGTTACATTGGGGAACTACTTGTTTGTCTTCTACATCAAACAGACTTGTCCTATGACAATATCCCTAAATTCAAGTTCCTAGCTTCCAGGGTTACAGTTGGATGGAAACTAGGTTTTCAAGTCATAAACTCAGGCTGCAATTTTGAAGCTCCATCTCTAATCTCTTCACCAAAACTGCATTCGTAGATCTTCTTACTAGAATACTGCATACCTTTGTTCAGTGAATGCACTTTGGGATGAGCCTTCCACTTGACAGGTAAAAGAGGCACACTCTACTTCTCCACCAAAGCATGCCACTCACATTGCAAGGAGTACTGCACAGATCTTTTTATGGAAACAATGTAAGAACAAAGGACCAAGAGTAAATTAAGGCTAAACGTCTTGTTTCCTACCATTCATCACTTGTTAATATTCTGCAAGTTTAGGTTTTTCCCTATTAGTCTAACTATATGTCTGAATTCTGCAAGTATAAAACAGGTTTCATGAAATTCAGACCTTTGACTAGATTACGAGACAAAAACAATAGTCTTTTCTCATCATAGAGATGGTTTACACCTTTCTATTGCAACTCTCATTTGGTTCAGGGGGTTCCTCTTGCTAGTTGTTTAGATTGTTCAGGATGCTTCTAGATTAAATATTACTGTTTATTTATTTTATTTCATCTATGATGGGGTACATGTGTATATACAAGCAATAGATTGAAGTGTTATTTACGTTTTATTGATTATTACACTGTAGATCTTCAGGTTTCCTTGGCCTTACTTTGTTTGCTTAAACGAGTATTGTTTTATCACTGCTCGTCCACGGATGTTGTACTAGTTCAAACCTCAGCCAGGGAAATACAACCTTAAACTCGGTCATGGATAGTTAGATACAATGTCAATGTGTGCAGGATCGGTTACATTTCTGATTATACTTGTCTAAACTTGCAAAAGAAGATTTGCAATGCATAGTCAATTGTGGTATTTAGGGCAGATTGTGGTTTTAATGAAATGCATGGCAGATTATGACCATTGAACAGGTCAGTAAGCCTTTGAAAATACTGAGGCATCTTCGTTCCACAATGTACAGAATGTCACACAATAATACAGAGTAGAAAATATTTAAATTCTGTGTCCTGTGATTTGCTGTTATGCTTACTAGTTTTGAATGGTTGGGCCTCCATAGAGAATGACATTAGTGGTTTGACGTTTTCCTTCATATTGGTATTGTTTAAACTCCATATCATACTAAATTTGTTAATATCTTCATCTGCACAGTTAACCTTGGCTTTTCTATAGCCTTGAACGTATGCTTGAACTTTTAAGTATTATCATATACAGGTACTCATTACATTACATAACCGAAAGTGGTGTTACTTATGCTGATCAGCATCATCTCACACGGGTAGGTGTGCAGTGGATGCCAATGTCAATGCTTGTCAAACCCGTGGTAAGAGCACATTCTCAATCTCTCCAATGCATGCCTTGTCAAAATATATTAAATGCATGCGTATATGTTCTTCATTATCACGCGTTGAAGTTATGGATTCCCTGGCCTCTCCTTTTACATTCTTTTGAACTCTTGTGTTATTCTGTTAATTATATATTAAAAAGTGCAAATCCATGCAAGACCAAGACCAATTGAACATAGTCAATCAGTAAACAAACTAGATATTCAAACAACACTAAGGGTGTGTTTGGTTGCATGGAATCCTAAGGTGGGAATTGGAATTCCATTCCATGGCATCCCATGTCATGACATCCCATGCCATGGACTTGACCAACTTTGATGTTTGGTTGTCCATGGGAATTGGATCCTATTGTGAGTGTTTGGTTGCCCAAAACTAATCATGGGAATTTTTTTTTAATTTTTTTGTTTTTTTTCATTTTGAAGATCCCACAATTCTATTTTTATATATAAACTAGAATATGGTTTTGATTTTGCTTCCTGCAAAACATCCTTACAGTATAATTTTAAACTCGACCCATTATCTGCTATTTTCCTCCAGTATTACTCTCATCCACCAATGTTCTAATCAAAACCAAATTCATCGAATCACTCCATTGTAATTTGGATGTCATACCTACAAAGATAATCTATCAATTATCAAAAACAACAAAAACATATACTAATAGATATCAATTACCAAATGAACATAAGTCACAAAACTAAGAAAGGTAAACAGGTTCAACCCATACACATAGACTTTGTATAAAAAAACATCATGTTTACACTCTATGTATTTGTTAGTAGATTCTCTAAATTAAGAACAGATGCAACAAGGATACATAGATTTGTGTTTGCATTCATCATAACATACAAAACAGCTGCCAAAATATTAAACAGCCTATATAAGCTGCCAAAACAGCTGCAAAAACAAGCCCTAGCTCGCCAACAAAGTGCACAAACAGAGTGCAAAAAAGCATTTCAGTGAAAAGCATTTTCTATTCATCCTGCACTCTGTTTTGGGCAATATAACAGAGTGAGCATGAAAAGAGCCTCAGACAACAATTTCATGCAGTCAAACAACACATGAAAAGAGTGAGCCTTATTTGTGCTAGGCCAACAGAAACTAAGGCTCAGAACTCCAGGTTGCACAGAAGTAAATTCAAACCATTCATGCAAAAATTGTAGAACGAAATAATTCAAACCATTCATGCAACTCTTATATGCACCTTTCTCTTTTCCAAAGTAATTTGAGGAATAATTTCAACATTCAAACCATTCATGCAACTCTTATACACACGTTTTTCTCTTCCTAAGTTACTTGAGGAATAAACTTCACATAAGGAGGTCAACAAATACATAAAATAAGTAATCCTCAGCCTCCTGTTCCAACCCAAGATCAGCACACACACTCAATAGTGTGTTATACAGAATGAAGTCCATCGGCCAGCCATTTGACCACATTTTTTCCCAAAGTTGTAATGCATCTCGACCCCATCTCGCCTTGCCATAAATCTTCACAAGAGCAGTCAATGTCTTTGCATTTGGTGTCACTCCTGCCTCAATCATTTCATCAAACAAATTTCTAGCAAAACCAGGCTTTTTAGCTTTACCCATTGCTTCCAACAATGTGTTGTAAAAAACCAAATTGGGTTCAACCCCAACAGACTTCATTTCATCCAAAACATACCTAATACCATCATAGTCACCAGCCTCACCAAACATCTTCCCTAAAACAGATAAAGTAATATGATCAGGCTTCCACCCAGTACCCCTACCTCTCTCATACAAACTCAAAACCTGCTCAACCTTGCCCAACTTAGCATAAACATCTAAAATAGCGGAGTAAGTCACCTCATCAGGCATCAAACCAGTCTTATACATCCTCTCAAACCACTCCACAACCTTATCAAACATGTTACTAGTCTTAGCACAAGTAATGTTATCTAACTCAATCCCACTATCAATCATCTCCTCAGCAAGACTCTCAATGAGCTCAAATTGTCTCCCATATCTCAAAGACTTCATAGTAACATTGTAAAAGATGGTTTCGATGGGAAAAGAACAATGGGTCTTGATCCAATTGAAGAACAAATGGGTTTTCTGCCATGGTCTCAAGCTATTGAGTATCAATAAAGCATTTTCTCCAGTTGGGGGTTCTGGGATTTGTTCTAAAACTGCTAAGAAAGCAGAGTTAGAAGACGAGTCACATTGATTGAGCCTTTTTGAGAAGAGTTTGAGGTCAGTGAGATTAGGATTGTAAGTTGGGGAAGAGCGTTTGTGGCGTTGGAGAGATAGAACTGAAGGTTTACGTTTAGAGGGATTGACCCAAGTTGATTTGGGCTTGGAAAGGAGATGGGGTTGAAGTTGTGAAGGGTCAGAGAGGACAGTGTTAGAAAGGGGTTTGAGTTGCTCAGATAGAGAAGGTGTTAGTTTGAGTTGCTCAGATAGAGAAGGTGTTGCTAATAGGGTTTGGTTTGGTTTGGCAACGAAGAGCCCTTCACAGAGACGAGGAGAAAGAGATATTCGTGAGTCTCTGATGCTGGAGATGAGGAGGTCTTCAATGGAGATCTGATGCTGGAGAGAGACGAGGAGATCTGATGCTGGACAGAGACGAGGAGAAAGAGATCTTCAATGGAGAAAGAGATCTTCCATGGAGATCTGATGCTGGAGAGATATGAGGAGACGAGAGGTTTTGTGTCCAGTGAATCGTATTCCCAGTGTGAGTTAGGTGTCTGATTCCCACCAATGGTGAGAATCTATGGTACGTGCTGGCATCCCTCACCCACCAATAAAATCTCAAACAAACATCTAAAATGCTATTCTAAGTGGGAATAGGATTCCTATTCCCATAAAATGTGTGCAACCAAACACACCGTAAGTGCAGTGGTATCTTTGCTTTGCTTCTTTCTCACTTCATGCTTGATTGAAATCAACTAATCAAGTACATTATTCAATTATGTTTTCCATCAACTTCTCAGAGTCCTATCAACTACGTGTTAAGAACAAGAGATGGCTTTTTCTGTACGTCCCATTAGTAAAAGACAAAACTCCCTTAAGATGATGAGTTATAATTGGGACTTTTAAAGATTTATCGAGTGATTTAGACTTTCTTGTGAGGTGGGGTTTGAAAGATAAAATAAAAGTGGTCCAAGAAAGGGTGGATAGGTTGCATTTGCATTTGCACGGAGATAAAGACAGTAGAAAGAAAGAAGAAGGTGGTCTGTTTCTAAGATCATCTGGCAAATTGGTTAAATGACCGCACATTGTATTTTTCGGTTAAAAGAAAAATAAACTACAAATTCTTATTCCCATTGCTAAAGTTGAAACTGTAATAAATCCCTTAATAAAGGAGTCGTTGTTGATATATCTCATCCTTTCGGAGTGAAGTGCATTTAAGTTTTAGAGTTCCAGGACAGGAACCTAACCTAGATAATAATCTTTTGATTGGGATTAGCCACTATTAACCAACTCAACTCATATTCATTACTTAATTTAACAATCAGATTATATCTCTTCCTAAACAAATAGACTAGTGATCAAACAATACTTCATATTAGAACAGTTTCCTAGCGTTTTATGCCCTATGAATCAAGGGTTGGGACAGACCTTGAAAATCTGTAAGAAGTCCACGAGAGTTCAACACCTTGAAAAGCTTGCACATACTCGTTATCACATATTGGAGTCGATCATTCCACTGAAACAAGTACTTAGAAAATTCAAGCATCTTGGAATTGCTCCCCTCCCACAAATAATTTTTTTAGTGTTCCACCATTTTAGTCGAATTGTTACCCCAGGGAAAACTAAAAAGTATATGGTCATGTTAATCTCAATTGTTCTTCATTTTTTTTTTTCATCCACTTTTCCATTGAGTTTCTCTTTGCAACCAAACACAACCCAAATGGTAATGTCTCGTCTCCCTTTTTCCATGGAGTTTCTCTTTGCAACCAAACACAACCTAAACGGTAATGTTTCTGTGAGTATGAAGGGACACAAACTTGTCTGCATCCAAGGACCTCATCATACGCATCTTAATAACATTCGCGAGAGGACACATTCATCAACACATGCACAATCTTTTGCTTTTTGTCTATGTTAAACTATATAAATATGATCTATGGACATTACATGCCTAAATATTTTTTTTATTAGTGTTCATTTTGTGCACGCAATTGCATGCCAAGTGTGAATTGGCAACTTCTGACTGGACATCAATGTGGGAATGGGTTGGAACTTAGTTGGAAGATGGAAGTGTTAAGTGAAGCAAAGCTTGAATGTTCTGCCTCTTATGAATAAAAGAACCATTGCCGAAAGCCAATGGAGGAGGAATCAGAGGTGGTGATGTGTTGATTCAAGTGTCATTACCAACTTCAGTAGGCTCTCTCAAACCCCATCACCATTTGTAGTAAATATCAAAGTGTTTCTTATATACATATATGCCTTCCCTATTCACACACTCACTCACTGTCTCTGTCTTTCTTTTTTCTTTTTTCCCTTCTTGTTCTTCTTTAGCTTTGGCAATTGAAGGATAAAGAGCACCCAAGTCACTAAGTCACTATACTACTAGTATTGAAAAGAGGTGTTTGACAAGACATTAGAGACTTGATGAGATGCTGTTGCTAGTTTAGGTATGTTTCCCTTCCAAGAGCCATAGACAAATGCACAAAAGCTCCCCATTCCTCACCCACCTTTTCCTTTATATTGTAGGGTTCATGAATTCTTTCCTTCACCTAACCCTACCTCCCACCAATTGAATGGGTCGGCTCTTGATATACATAATTAGTCCTTCCCTTTCTTATAATTTTTTTTAATCACATTTGGAAAAAAAAGAAAATGTTACATCAAAACCTAGCCAATGAAAGTGACATATGATGCTTGACACGTGCCAAATCGTCGTCGAACACCTAATAGAGTATTCCTTGAGGCGACACTTGGCATGCATTTATTCGGTTGGCACTGACAATAAAGGAAAAGGGATCATGTACTGCCTTTTTCTCTTGAGAGTTTCTGATTGATATGTAATCCCATGACACTAGCCACTTTTGAACAGGAGTGGGATTCCATTAAACATAAAGTTCATCAAGTTGACAAGCTATTCTTATTGATTTATATAGGGTGTGGGTTCCCTCATGGTAGAAATGACCTCAACATTTTATTTGGTTTATAGATTAAATAAAGGCTTTGTGTCATTATAAAAGTGTGTTGAGCAAACTGTTTGTTTTAGGAGAAAATTGTAGATATACACATTGTAATGAGTTGTGGGATATACTTTTGAATAAAGTTAAACCAAGTTGTAATTAAACAAGTCTTTCAACCTATTGGATCGTTAGATCGGAAGGCTGTCTCCATTAACATATTGAATTAACAATGAGATAAATGTTAGAATAGCTAGAAAGTGATTAGGGAAGTACGGTGAAGAGAAAAGGCAAAGATCATCTGGATCGCCATCCCCGACTTTCTTTTGACACGACTTTGCATCATGTCTTGTCGAAAAATGGTTACTTGGACATAGCTTCATTCAATGAGATAAATGAGATAAGTTTGTTTAGAAGTTATAAGGAAATTTTAATTCATATGCACTTAGCACTTGGACTTACATATCGAAAGAAGTAAGTACTGAAACATTTATCTAAATGATCTTTTCTAGTCTTCTATTCAGCTCGATAATTCATCAACATTACTTACTGCTTATAATGCTGTAGAAGATAACTGTCATTTTTATCCTACTCAATGTTGTTGTTATTGCATTATATTTTCTGATGGCAAGTGGGAAGTCTCCTTGGTCCACAACTGTCGGTTTGGTCAAGTAATTTGGCAAATTTGTCTTGTATCTAACAGTACATTTTGCAGTACGTGTTATCCAATAAAGAAGAAGACTAGTTGACACCTTTTCCACAAACCTCACAAGAAAAAATGACCATGTAATGTAATGGTTTGGTTTGGTTTGGTTGCAGTAGTACTTACATGAATAGATAGGAAGACAGAGTTGGTTGGTGGGGGCTCAAGATAGAGAAATGTAGGGAGAGTAAAAGATAGAAATAAAGATAGAGAAGGGTTTTGAGATGAGAGGAGGAAGTGCATTTAAATCTTTTTTTCTCCAATAAGAGAAGATAAAAGAACTGGAGAGAAGGATTGATTGATATGGTGGTATTAAGTGAGTGAATCATCCACTCAAAGGTAGCTAAAAGAGACGTGAATCCTTTCTTGAAAAATTTCCACTTGTGGGACATTTTATATTTGTTGTGTGTATAAGAGAGAAATTTGTTCTTTTGTTGAAGCGAAAGAAAACCAACGAAGTGTGGGATGGCAGAGGTGAAGAGAAATTTTTATTTGGAAGGATTGGGAACCACTGTTATGCAAAGCCCTTTGTTTTTGCTCCTAATTTTTTTTTTGTCATCTGACAAGTATACAAATGAAATTATAGCTGGATTTTGTTTTTACAGTTACAAGAAGGGGACCCCAATACCCCTTCCTTCTAAGTACCTCTCTCCCTCCTCTTCTACCTCTTATCATTGTTCTCTTTACTGATACAGGCCCCCCCTCTCATCATGTACTTTCTTTTTCAAAGTATGGTATGTGAGATTTTTTCTTTTCTTTGGGTTATATAGTTTTAAGGTTACGTGATATAAGCCATTGCTATCAAGGATTGAGAGGGGCTCCTGCGCACTGTGGGCAGGAGGGGCTCCTGCGCATCCATCTCAGTCGTTGGATCAGAATCCAACGGCTCGTATCAAATGGGAGGAGAGAATTTGAAATCCAAATTTTATTTAAAAACAATTTCCCGCCAAAAACCTCTCTCCTCCCATTCGATACGAGCCGTTGGATCAGAATCCAACGGCTGAGATGGATGCACAGGAGCCCCCCTCGATCCTTGCTATCAATTTTCTTTGTTTTTTTCTTTAGAGCTGTGCTTGGTTTTCAAAATTATATACATAAAATAGAAAGTAAAATCCAAAGAAAACTGTCAGAAAAACGACAGGGAAAAAGATAAACACTTGCGGTTCGTTTGGTTACTCGATGGAATGGGAATAAGAATGAGAATGGTAATGATAATGGGAATGAGAATGGTAATGGAAATATGTATGTTTGATATACTTTTAAAATGATATGGTGGTAATGTAAAACTTATTTCCAAAAATACCTTCACTTAAAAATCAAAAACCCCAAACCATCCCCCCACTATCTCACTTTTTAAGACAACTCTCTCTTCCTTTTTTTTTTTCATCTCTTGTCACAGGGAGAATGTGGGTGAGGTGGTGGTGGGTGTGGATTTCTTGTCACATGGAGAAGGGTGGGTGAGGTGGTGGTGGATTTCTTGTCACAGATAGAAGGGTGGTGGGTGAGGTGGTGGATTTCTTGTCACATGGAGAAGGGTGGTGGGTGAGGTGGGTGGATTTATTCACAGGGAGAAGGGTGGGTGAGGTGGTGGTGGCGGGGAAGATGATGAGAACAGTGGGAAGAAGAGATTACAGGGGGAGGGTGAGGAGGGTAAAAAAGGTCATTAAGAACCCTTGACCATTACAATGACCAATGTAATGGCCATTCATAGGGGGGAGGAATGAATGACCATTACAACCAAATCTGTAATGGAGATTACGATTACAATGGTTTTGTTGCTTCACCAAATAAAGGAATGTAATAGACCATTGTAATAGCCATTACATTACAATGGTCAAAGGAGTAACCAAACACGCCATTAGGGTGTGTTTGGTTGGATGAAATTCTATACCATGAGAATCCGTGAGAGGACCCTTACATTTTAAGTTAAAATGATGTATCACACCACATTCACTATTTGATTTTGTGATTAATGGTGGGAATGAAAGTCACATGAACATGAAAATCAGTCTCCCAAGGCATGTGATTCTCATGTTCATGGGACTTTCATTCCCACCATTGATCACAAGATCAAATGATGGATGTGAAGTGATTCATCAAATTAGCCTAAAATATAAGGGTCCCCTAATAAATTTTCATGACGTAAGATTTCATGCAACCAAACGCACCCTTAGATGACCATATATTTCATAACAGAAAAATATTCCTTGCCCTCTCCTCTTAGGAAAGTTATTTCTACAATTTCGGGAGAAAACACATTTTTAACCTCAAATTCTCCTTTCTATCACCCTGCTTCTCTTCCCCCTCCCTCGTCTCCATTTTTACTGTCATCTCTGAAATTATTTCTAAAAACGAAACACCGTTCTAGTCCTGAATTAAAACAGTCCTGAAACTCAGTTTATTTTTTAAACTTTTACTTTTAAACGAAACATTTTGAATTTAGTGGGTCCATCTGAATTAAACCCAATTAAGATCTGAAGTTAAAGAACAAATAGATTAACTAATATATTTAGTTTCCATTGACACCTGAAAAGAAATTGTCGTTAGTTTTAAATTTAGTAATGCTATGGAGAGTGAGCATCTACTTTTGGACTGGAAGTAATAGGAAATAACTTTCAATAAAGAAAAGTAACCATTTGCTTTTGGAAAGAAGAAGAATAGAAACTTAGAACCTGCTTGGTTTGATAGGGAAATTTCAGAGAGATGCTTAATGGACTCAAAACTTACATAATTCAGACAGGGAGAAAACAATAACGTTTCGCTTTTATCTTTCAATAGCATTACACTTTTATCTTTTCTTCTTCCTTTATTGTGTTCTTTTTGGGGGTGCACATGCCAATAAAACTCAAATAACATTTTCACTTGTATGATAAAATTGTATCACTTATTGCAGCCTGGAATGTATGCATTTTCTTGAGGTGGTGATCCAAACATGGCCATGTAGGAATGCCAGATGAATGTTTTAATTTTCCTTTTTAGCAATTAGGGTGTGTTTGGTTGCGTGGAATGGAATCATATTAACCTAAAATGTAGGGGTCCATTATGGATTCTCATTGGCATAGTATTCCATGCAACCAAACACACCCTTAGTGTTTTGGTTTTATATAGAAGGGAATAATGGAAAAGGTGAAGACAAATCCTTCTCTCCAGCCTTAAAAACAGCCGACAGCTGAACCTTTTCCACATTCACTTTCTCACTTGAAAGTAAAGCTAAATGTAGTATTAATATTTGTTTAATTACAATGACAAGGAGAAAGAAGATTAAAAAAATAAAAATACATAGAAAAGAAGAGAGATAAAACTCCTTTTCTAAATTACAAGTTGGGTTCAACCTACAAATCTCCTCTCAATGGCTTTCTCAATAGAGACTATTGTATTATAAAAAGAAAAGGAAAAAAAGGGGGAGAAAATAAGTTCTTATTCATTCACTGTAGTTGGAGGTACGAGTGGGTCTGTCTCTGATGATGCTGACTTTGGAAACCCATCATTAACAATTAGAATTTTCTCCAAATTTACCATAATTTGAGAGTCCTTAGTAATTTGTGATGGTAGTGAGTTAGAAGTAGTAAGAGAATTTGATGAAGATTGCGTTAGTGCTCTTGCTCTTTCTACTTGAACTAGCCAGTCTGTTTTGGCTAGAACGTAGAACATGAGGAATGCGCATGAAGCCTGAGCTGCTAACAATCCAATCCAAAGCCCTGGAAATCCCATTTTGGCTACAAATCCTAATAAGATGGCTACTGGCAAGCCCACCAAGTAGAACGACCCCAAGTTTATGTTTGCCCCGGTCGTAGGCTGAGCACTTCCTCGTAATACTCCACAACCTGTTGTTTGTGGACAGTTTCCTAGCTCGCAGAGTCCCATTATTGGTAAAGCGACCGCGCTTAGCTCCAAAATTTCTGGATCAGAAGTGAAAAATCTTCCCCATTGATGCCTCATCAATGTGGCAAATGTCATGGCCCCAAGACCCAAGGCAAGTGCACAAGCTAGTGAGACGATCATGGAGTTGCGGGCTTTAGCTGGTCGGTTTGCACCTAGTTCGTTGCCAACCCTTGTCGATACTCCTAGGCTTAGAGCTGATGGAAATACATAAACCAAGGAAGTAGTCTGTATAAGGATACCCATTGAAGCAATGGTTGCTTTGGGATTGGCAAGTAGTCCACACATCATTATCATGAACTCATACCACCACCACTCTAGGCACACTGATAGACAAGTTGGAATAGCAAGCGCAAGTAATGATGACCAACCACGGAGGCAATCCATGCTTGGTGCTACCCATGAGTCCTTGTACGCACCGGAGAAGAACACAAATGCCACCAACAAGAGACATAGATTGAGATTAGTCCACACCATGGCAATGGCCACACCACCAATGCCCATCTCAAATTTCACAACTAGAAGGAAATTCAGGGGAACATGTAGCAGAACAGAGATGGCCGAACAATATGTCAAAGGTAATGTAATGTTTTGAGCCCTCAGATAGATTCGAAGAGGGTGTAGGAGAGAAAGGAAGAAGAGGTCAGGTATAGATAACATTATAAACATTTGAGCTGTCGAGGAAATCTCTTCATCTTGGCCACACCAGAGAAGAATTCTCCTCATGTTGAGCCACATGAAAGAGATGGGTATCGATGTTGAGAGAAGGAGAAGTACTGTCCTTTGTAGAGTCAGTCCAAGGATTTTCCGTTGCTTGGCGCCGAATGCTTGACCACATATGGGTTCCATTCCCATCGCCAAGCCTGAGATCACCGAGTATCCAGTGATGTTGGCAAAGCCAATTGACAGAGACCCAGCTGCCAGCTCAAGCTCGCCAAGGTACCCAAGGAAGAGCATGGATATCATTGCTCTTGAATACAGAACCAGACCTGTGAGTGCTGTTGGACCTGAAATTTTCCCAATGGCTTTCATCTCCTCCACAATCTGTGAAACAAAAAGAAACATAGTGTTAGCATATCACTACTTAAAGAATGTTGTTGTCTTATCTTGTATGTAGTTTGGTATGATAAGCTTATATCAGTACCTCAGAGGGAGTTGGCCATCTATGGAGTTGTTGGTGTTCTTCATCACGGTTAGGGGAGGGATCCATGGTTTTGTTGGGAGTCATGAAATGGGTTTTCTTGGGAGGAAGGAAAGATGATGGAGTGGTTGGCTTGGGGTTACACATAGCTATAGCTCAATCTCCTTCTACTGGGTTTTGGAGACTTGAGGCTGAATTAATGAACTCTTGGTGTTTTGTGTGGTTACACTCTACTTGTATTTTTTTTGAATGTGTCGTAAAGAAGTGATAGAGGGGTGGGCTATATATATACATCGAGAGGGTGGAATTCTGTTGGTTAACAACGAACAGGTGTCGATACACGAAGAAGACGAAAAATGCGGCTGCTATACTCGTTGAGAGATTGAAGGGGGCCCCCACTCTTCTCTTTTGAATTTTTACTCTCTTCTTTACTTGTGTGAGTCGGGTTTGGTTTTCTTCCTGGTTGAAAAAACACATTTGGCAGAAAAAGGAGTGGACGGTTTTCATTGTAGGTTGAGTGAATTCACAGGAACAGCAGAGATCCTTATCTGAATGAATTAGGAGGGGAGGGGAGGGGAGGGGAGGGGAGGGAGGAAACCCAAGTGAATGATTGGTGGGATTTCATTGTTTTCTACCACCCAAACTAGTGTTCTGTCCTAGTGGATTTGGTTGGGTGTTATGATAATGTTCTTTTCTTTTGCCATATATTTATGCATGATTTGAGTGTTTATTCTAAGTTTTACTTTTTGTGTCTGAATTTGATGTCAGTTTATCTTTTGCTCTCTCACTGGGGTAATCTTGGATTGACAAATGTATTGTGTTGATTACAGACAGCAACTTTACTTCTTTTGCAGTCCAGGTTTGCTCCTTGCTCTGTTTTCCTTTGTTCCATAGGGGTGAAAAACGAGTGTTTCCCAACGCTTTTTAAAGCGGTTTATTCAAAATTATCGCCAATTAATAATAATGGTAATTCTTATGAACCTAGCTTTTATGAGTAAATCTCAAATAGTAATATCGTCCATGTCCTTTTTTTTTTTCCAAAATACTTTTCCTACCACTATAAATAGCACAATAATTTAATTGACATTGAAGACCAAGACTGAGCTGTGCTAAGCTAGTCTATTGAACAAGAAATTGTAGTGGCCTATTTTGCTCTATTATTTAACACACTGAAGTTAGAATGTGCCTTGAATTAATGTCTGCAAGTACCTCCTATCTATTCCTTTCCCTTATTAATAGCACAATCATCTCCATCATGCAAAGTTTTCCACTCTAGGAGATGTATTAATCATGCATATATAATAATGGAGTTCCAATGATCTGTGCCTGAACGCAGAATCTAGAGAAATTCAAACATTTTGAATCAATCATTGTTCTATAACAATGCGTTACACTTAATTGTATTGGAGTTCTGTGCGCTGCAGGTTATTTGGCCATTGATTGATTCTATAGAATCCAAAATGTGGGGTTAATTATCACAATCTTAACCATTCAATCGGGCTATCATTTGCACAAAGTGTCCAAGTTGTTACCTTCTTGCGAGGGAGAATACATAGAAGAACGATTTTGAGTTTGGCACAAATATTTTGGTTCATAATAAGAGTTCCTTGAGAGAGAGTGACGGTCTTGAGAGAAAGGTAATCGAAAAGTTCTTTTCTCACATCATTTTAGGTTTGATAATTTATAGTGAGTATCATAAAACCAAAATAGAGGTGGAAGGTTTCATTTTTTTTGGTTACAAATTTCTCAATGTTACGGTGTTCTAGAGTCAGTTGGATTTGTTAACATGATTAAAGAATGAAACAAGCACCAAAATTTGAGATCCATGATTTTAAAAAAAATGTGCTAATACTTTTTATACCTAAGGTGAAGGTGCCCATGCAAGACATGGAGAGAGATGGTATGCCTTGAGCACAATATTATCTATGCCCCTCCAGACTAATTACTTATGCAACTTCAGAATGAAATCACAGTGCCGGTGAATATATTATTATGCTTTGATATCCTTGGAAGTCATTATATATATATATATATATATATATGCCTTGAAAAGTCGCACTCAAGTTACTTATGAAAAGTGCGAATTCCATCCATAAGCTTCACTTGAAAGAGATTCGATTGTAACTTTTAAATAGCCTTCTACATTTGTTGGGTCCATTATAATCTTCCAAAACAATTGGATTTAGAGTCACCTTACAACAACTCTATAAGTTTGTTTTGTTGCATCTTGTGGCTGGCACGCCTCACCATCATGTGAGAAAAAAAAATTTTAATTAAATTTCCACCCTCCATAATTAAAAGTAAAAAAGAAAAAGAAAACAATATCAACACTGTTGCATCTTTTACATTACGACCTCCAGTGTCGGTGGACAACCATATTTACCCCTAAAGTTGGAATGATTTAGAGGCCTATCACCCCAAATTTGCACCACAGATATCTATGAGCGGTCAGGGAGTCTTGTTTGGGGCTTCTTTTGTGCATTTTTTTTTTTTTTTTTTTTACACTTTTGACCCTTTCTCTTTAAAAAGTAAGTTTAGGGATCTTGTTTGGGAGCCTATTTTGTTTTTTTTATTTTTTTATACCATTTTTATTTTAAAACACAACCACAAACATCATCCATAGAAGGGTAGAAGTGTCAAAAAACCTCAAAGAGGCATAAAAGATGCCCCAAACAAGGCTTTTAGAATTGTTGCTTTTTAAAACACAACCAGAAACATCATCTATAGAAGGGGTAAAAGTGTACAACAAATTTAAAATTTGACCCAAAAGTAGCTCCCTAAAATTGTTGATGAAGTTATCATTTTTTTTCAACAATTCTTAAGATCCAATCCCCTATGTCACAACTATCTTCTTGTCTGGCCAAGTGAGGTTGGCAAGTGTAAATAATGTAGAGTATTCCACATTGTTCTAGAGAGTTCTCTAGAACCTTCCATAAAATTTCATTGAGTTCCATAGGATTCTAGTCCTTAGATATTTCTAAGGAAGTGTATAGAAGTTCATTGTAGATCGTTAGATCAAATTGATCACCACCGTCCATTGAGGAGGTGGAGTTGTATAAATAGGCTAAAGTCTCATTTGTTGTAATCACCTCAGAGAATTCAAGCAATACAAGTTCTAGTTCTCTTAAGCTCTCTTGTGTGTTCTTAGCTTGCTTAGCTTTCCAAAGTCTAAGTAAGTCTTTTGTGGGCAAGGCTGACTAACTTACTTTGATAAGTCGGGGCAAAGTTTGCTAGTGCCGCACGGGAAGTACTTGTGAAAAGAAAGTCCGTGACAGTTGGTATCAGAGTCAGGTTTGGCAAGGTTGGTGAAATCATTCTACACAAGAGAATGTCGTCAGAGGTCAACAACCCAGCAATTGGCAACAACGACAAAGGTGGAAAAGTCCGCAAGGACAAGTCGAAGGACATGATCGCTGCGATGGAAGAAATGTTGGCTAAGTTGTGTGCCACCATGTCCGACTTGAGGGAGAAAGTCGAAGACATGGACCAACGCATCGAGGGCCAAGCGTCCAATGGGGAGGACCAAGAGCTCCGGGAAGAGATGCAAGGAGCCTTGAACGCAGTAGTGGACATGGTGTCCAAGAAGATCGAGTCCCTTGAAGCCCAAATTGTTGCCAAAGTTGTGGAGATGTATGTTTACAGGGAAAGAGTTGAGAAGCTAGAAACTCAACTCAGTGTGTGTATGGCTGCGGTAGCCAATGGTGAGAATACACCAGGGACAATCACCCACAGAGTCGAAACTCCCAAACCTAAGGCCTATGGTGGGGCAAGGAGTGCAAGGGAGATCGACAACTTCTTGTAGAACATAGAGCGCTACTTTGATGCGGTTGGCATAATAGATGAAGAATCAAAGGTACGTAGTGTCTTCTTATATTTAAATGATGTTGCTAAAGTTTGGTGGCACAGAAGGTCCGATGATGTCAAGAAAGGATTATGCACCATCGACACTTGTGAAAAAATTCACGAAGGAACTCAAGAGACAATTCTACCCGGAGGATGCCGAAAACGAAGCTAGGGCCAAGCTTCGTCACCTTCAACATAAGGAAGGCCACATAAGGAAGTATGTGAAGGAGTTCTCGGAGTTGCTCTTGGAGATTCCTGACATGGGAGAAAATGATGCTTTGTTTAGCTTCCTTGATGGCCTAACGGGTTGGGCCAAGTTGGAATTGAAGAGGCGAGTTGTGCAAAACCTTGCAACGCCTATGGCTGCGATCGAATCCTTTATTGAGTTCAAGAGAAAGGACTCATCGAAGGGGCAAGGGAAAAGGTCGAGTAACAATGGCAAAGGTGGGGGAGACAAAGAGAAGTCCTCCAAAGAACACAAGTACTTCAAAGACAAGGGGAAGGAGAAAAAAGATGGATCACCCAAGAAGATATCTTGCTTCTTATGTAGTGGACCCCATCGAGCATTTGAGTGTCCCAACCGGGGGAAACTTGTCGCGCTTGTCATGGAGGAAGAAGCAAAGGAGGAAAGGAGGATCGCCTCAACGAATCTCCTAAGTGTCATTCAAGCTAAGGTCGAAGAACAACCACGTGGAAGGATGTACGTGGAGACCGAGATCGGAGACAAGACTTTGAAAGCCATGGTGGATACCGGAGCCGACACAGTCTACATGGCCAAAGACCTTGCTGAAGAAATTGGTCTATCATATACGAAGGAGAAAGGATATATCAAGGGAGTCAATGCTAAAAGTTTTCCAATTGAAGGAATAGCTCGTGGCACCGATATTCGGCTTGGACAATGGCGAGGTAAAGTCGACATAACTATTGCTCCAATTGATGATCACAAGTTCTATTTGGGTATAGATTTCTTGGACATGGTGAAGGCGTTCCTGGTCCCATATGCCAACACCATGTGCATCATGGAGAAGGGACAACCTTGTGTTGTGCCCATGGTACGGGAGATAAGTAAGGGGAGAATGGTGTCCGCTCTCTAACTTTCTAAAGGAGTAAAAAGGAATGAGTCTACTTACTTGGCTACCCTCAAGGAAGACGAAGGTCCCATGGATGGAGAGGTGAATGTACCTAAGGCCGTCCAAGATGTTCTCAAGGAGTACAAGGATGTTATGCTTGCCGAGTTGCCTAAGAATCTTCCACCAAGGAGAGAGGTGGATCATGCTATTGAGTTAGAAGTTGGAGTAAAGCCACCCGCATTTGCTCCTTATCGTATGACACCTCCTGAGCTCGAGTAGTTAAGAAGACAATTAAAAGATTTACTAAATGCTGGTTATATCCGACCCTCCAAAGCTCCATATGGTGCCCCGGTCTTATTTCAAAAGAAACATGATGGATCCCTACGACTTTATATTGACTATCGGGCACTTAACAAGGTCACTATCAAGAACAAGTACCCGATTCCACTTATTGCGGATCTCTTTGATCAACTTGGTGATGCAAAGTACTTTACCAAGCTTGACTTGCGCTCGGGATATTATCAAGTCCGCATAGCCGAATGAGATGAACCAAAGACGACATGTGTTACAAGGTACAGGTATTACGAGTTCTTAGTCATGCCATTTGGTTTAACTAATGCGCCGGCCACATTTTGCACTCTAATGAATAAGGTACTAGCTCCTTACCTTGATCGGTTCGTAGTTGTGTACCTTGATGACATTGTGATTTATAGTAAGACATTGGAAGAACATGTGGATCACTTGAAGCAAGTGTTCCAAACTTTGAAGGAGAACGGGCTCTATGTCAAAATGGAAAAGTGCTCATTTGCCCAAGAGGATGTGACATTCTTGGGTCATATCATTGGCAAGGGCAAGCTTCGTATGGACGGGTCCAAGGTACAAGCCATCCAAGAATGGGAACCACCGACCAAAGTCACCGAGTTAAGATCTTTCCTTGGCTTGGTGAACTATTATAGAAGGTTCATCAAAGGCTACTTTTCCATAGCCGTTCCATTGACGGACTTGCTCATGAAGGGACGAAGTTGGGATTGGAGTTCAAAATGCCAACAAGCTTTCAAAGGATTGAAGAAGGCAATTGTGGAAGAACCGGTGTTGGCACTTCCCAACCATTCTATGTCTTTTAAGGTACATACGGATGCTTCCGATTTTGCTATTGGTGGGGTATTGATAAGAAGGGCATCCTATTGCCTTTGAAAGTAGGAAGCTCAATGATACTGAGAGGCGATACACAGTACAAGAGAAGGAAATGACTGCAATTGTGCATTGCCTGCGAACATGGCGACATTACTTGCTTGGGAGCAAATTTGTGGTCAAGACCGACAATGTTGCCACTAGCTACTTCCAGACACAGAAGAAGCTCACACCAAAACAAGCTAGGTGGCAATATTTCTTGGCAGAGTTTGATTACACTTTGGAGTATAAGCCTGGCAAGGCTAATCTTGTTGCAGATGCTTTGAGTAGAAAAGGAGAACTTGCTGACATAAGTCAACCTCAAAGCAACTTGAAGGGACGCATAAATGAAGGATTGACACATGATTCCATGGCTCAAACCATCATAGCTTTTGTCAAATATGGGAAGACAAGACGGTTTTGGGTAGAGGATGGCTTGATATACTCTAAGGGAAAGAGAATCTATGTTCCACCTCATGACAACCTAAGGAAGGAAGTCTTGAAAGAATGCCATGATAGCAAGTGGGCGGGACATCCAGGTATACATCGGACTCTTGCTCTTGTGGAAGATTCCTATTATTGGCCACATATGAGGGATTATATCGAAGCTTATGTGAAGACTTGTCTTGTATGCCAACAAGACAAAGTGGAGCAACAGTCACCTGCCGGCTTACTTGAACCCCTCCCCATCCCAGAGAGACCTTGGGAGAGTGTTTCCTTAGATTTTATAGTTGGGTTGCCCGCATCGGAAGGTTGCAATTGGATACTTGTGGTCGTTGACAGATTTTCGAAGTATGCCACCTTCATTCCCACACCTAAGGAGTGCACAGCCGAGCAAGTCGCACATTTATTCCTCAAACATGTGGTGAAGTATTGGGGTGTGCCAAAATCTATCATCAGTGATCGGGATACTCGGTTCACGGGGAAATTTTGGACCAAGTTGTTGGGTACCGACCTTAATTTCTCTACTAGCTTTCATCCTCAAACGGAAATGATGAATGCCTTGATGGAGTTATATCTTAGGCACTATGTGAGTGCCAACCAGTGAGATTGGGCTAAGTTGCTAGATGTTGCCCAATTCTCTTTCAACTTGAAGAAGAGTGAATTGACGGGTCGTAGCCCATTTGAGATTGTCATGGGACAACAACCTATGACCCCGAGTTCTATTGCCACTGGCTACACTGGAGTAAGTCCATCAGCCTATAAGTTTGCCAAATGATGGAATGATCAAGCTGATGAGGATCGAGCTTACCTGGAGAAGGCATCCAAGAGGATGAAGAAGTGGGCCGACAAGAAGAGACGGCCTCGAGAGTTCCAGGTTGGAGACCTTGGGCTTATCAAGATGCATGCTCATGCCAGCCTTTCTAGACTGCATCGTGGCCTTAGCAGGAGATATGGGGGTCCTTTCCCCATAGTCAAGAAAGTGGGAAAGCAAGCCTACAAGGTCGAGTTGTCACCGAGGATCAAGTTTCATCCAGTCTTCCATATGAGCCTACTGAAACCGTATAAGGAAGATCAGGATGATCCAAACAGAGGAGTTTCACAAAGAGCACTAATGGGCATGAGGATCCAACATAACAAAGAAGTAGAGACTATCTTGTCAGATCGTGTGGTGCGTCATTCCAACCAACCTCCCACACATGAGCTACTCGTCAAATGGAAAGGATTGCCAGAAAGTGAAGCTAGCTGGGAGCCAATCCAACATTTGTGGCAATTCAAGGAGCAAATCAAAGCGTACGAGGATTTGAAGGCAACGAGGACGTCGTCTGATTAGGTGGGGGAGAATGTCACAACTATCTTTTTGCCTAGCCAAGTGAGGTTGGCAAGTGTAAATAATGTAGAGTATTCCACATTGTTCTAGAGAGTTCTCTAGAACCTTCCATAAAATTCCATAGAGTTCCATAGGATTCTAGTCCTTAGATATTTCTACGGAAGTGTGTAGAAGTTCATTGTAGACCGTTAGATCAAATTGATCACCACCGTCCATTGAGGAGGTGGAGTTGTATAAATAGGCTAAGGCCTCATTTGTTGTAATCACCTCAGAGAATTCAAGCAATACAAGTTCTAGTTTTCTTAAGCTCTCTTGTGTGTTCTTAGCTTGCTTAGCTTTCCAAAGTCTAAGTAAGTCTTTTGTGGGCAAGGCTGACTAGCTTTCTTTGATAAGTCGGGGCAAAGTTTGCTAGTGTCGCACGAGAAGTACTTGTGAAAAGAAAGTCCGTGACACCTAGCACAAGGAGAGCCTCAAGACCCTCCATCATCCTATTTTCTTTATCTGTTCTTCATTTGTTGTTCTTCTTCTTTTGTTCTTCATCTTCATTTATTTTCTTCATCTTCATCACGTTCTTCAAGCTCCCCTGGCGCCAATCTGGCTAAAGGTTTGGCTCTTAAGAATTGTTCCATTTAAAAAACAAAAAAAGTCTACACAACCAAGTCTAGTGGCCACCTTTGCGCCAGGGCACTTGCGGCTAGAGAAAGAAAACACCCTAAACCTCTCTTCCTCTAGAACCTCAACAATCACTCCTTTCCACCACCCGTCATTAGAAAACACGCCTCTCTCTTCATTCAATTGATAAAATGGAGTGCTATCAAAAGGGGGTTGAGATCTAAGGTTTGAAGCATCAATGGTCTCTCTCAATGGATTCCCCTATTCATCAGTCAAGGTATGGTTCTCAACCAATTATTTTTTCTTCTTCTTTCCTCTGGATGGACGAAGCAATGTAGCAAGACCCCAAAAACCCATCTTCTTGGCTTGTGACTTCAACTACATCTCCTAACTCAGCAATTCCATTATAAAGGGAGAAACAGAGATGAAACAAAGTGTTTTAGGTTCAAATTTCAAATGGTGTTTTTGGAAATGGGGTTTCAGAAAAATCTCTCTAGCCGCACGTGCCCTAGTGCAAAGGTGGCCACCAGACCTGGCTGTGTAGACTTGCTCATTTTTTTTAATTGAAAAAAAAAAGTCTATGGAGCCTTGTTTGGGGGCTTCTTTTGATTTTTTTACATTTTTTTTACCCATTCTCTTTAAAACACAATCACAAACACCATTCATAGAAGGGGTAGAAGTGAAAAAAAAAAACCAAAGAGGCCCCCAAACAAAGCTTCCTAGAATTGTCGTTGAAAAAAGATAGCAAATATATTATCAATTTAAGAGTAAGTCTAGCGAGCCAGATTTGGTAGCCATTTTTTTTGTCATGTTTTGGTTTTTTTTACATTTTTTACCACATCTCTTTAAAACACAACCACAAACACCATTTATAGAAAGGGCAAAAGTGTAAAAAAAATCATAACTTGGCCCAAAAAATGGCAACCAAACTTGGCTGGCTAGAATTCAGTGTCACAACTTTAAGAAGTCTGTGTCACATTTAGATGTGAGGGCGTTGTTGATGGTTGTGCTACATGTCGATGTAGCTTAAATACAATGTATTGAGTATCTTATCGTGCTCATGTAAGATACAAATAAACTATGGTTTCAGGTAAAAGCCTCACACCTATGTGGAGGTGATTAAATAAGGATAATATCAGCAATGTAAGAGCCAATCTTACAATGAAATTATGAAAGAAATCGTCATTGAACAATGAGCCAATTACAATGAAATCATGAAAGAAATCGTCATTGAACAACAAGCCAATCTTGCCTACTTTTCATCCCTTTTTCCATACTTTTAACAAAATGGGAGAACAAAATTTTGATAGATGGTTTTTTTTTTATTATTAAAAACATAATGCATTAATAGAACTAGATAGGATACATAGGCTTCCCTGCCTGGGAAGCAAGTTCATGAGCCTCATAGTTGAGGTTCCTACTGAGATACATATAAGGCCAATCATTTAGCAAAAGCAAAAGGCGCTTAATATTACAAAAAAAAGTGGTTTCCACGACCAGTCCAAAGTAAAAGAAGAGAGACCATGATCCATAGAGAGCGCCTCACGCAGATTGGCAAAATCACAAAAAACAAGACCACGTTTCCACCGTTGGGCCTGGATCAACATGAGAGCCGCCTCACCTGCGAAGAATTCTGTCATCGTGCTGTCCATGGCCGTACTCGAAATCGTACTCGCCACTGTAGCTAGGACACGACCCCCGAGGTCCATGGCTATAACTCCAAAAGAGACCTGCTTCAAGTGATCATGAAAGCAAGCATTAAAGTTAACAATTACAGTATCAAGGTCTAGCAAGTCAAAACTTGGGATATAGGTTGGGAAGTGACCATTCACTCCGTGAGACTTGGCGAACTGAAGTTGAGTTATGATCAAAGTGACTCTGTTGGCTATAAGTGAAGAGGTTGAACCTACCTAGGAGTAAGAGGTGACATTTGTGTTCCGATAGATGTTCTCCGTACGAGCTGAGGTGATAATCTGGTGGACAAAGGTTAGCTCTAACGTAGAGGCTGGAGTGGAAGGACTAAACCATTGAGCGGCCCAGTAGGCCCAGGTTTTAGCTACAGTTGTAGTGAAATCATTTGTGGAATTTTGTTTTATTGAAAATGATATTGTTTCTCATTTTCCATATAGACAGGAGAGTTGCTACAAATTGGGAAAGCATCTCATCTGTGGACTGGTGATGAGTCTTCGCCGATTGCCATATGAATTTGAAGAAACGAGGAATAGAAGACAGGCGAAGGGGAAGAGCATTCCAATCAATAGGAATCGCTGATAGGAGCCAGAGGCGACTGGTGACAGGATACAAGAAGAAAAGATGTAAAGTGTCTTCTTCTTGACAGTGACAAAAAGCACAACGATTCTCAATAGAAACGTGGACCCTAGTTAAATTGGAAATAGTGGGCAGGAGATTATGGCTTACCTTCCAAAGGAAAAAAGGATGGCATCGGGGGGGGGGGGGGGGGGAGCTTTCAGATGCAAAAAAGCGAAGAATCTTGGGCTTTATGTGCAAGGGGACCGGAGCGGAGGAGGAAGTCGCTTCCGTATATAAGGAGAAAGCTTTGGTAGCATTCTTGACAGAGAAGATGCATTTTTTATCATTGGTCCAGATACGGCGGTCAGGAGTAGATGTGGCTCGAATACAAATATTTGTAATATCATGAACCACAGGAGCCGGGAGAAAGGAATGAAGCAGATATCCGTTCCATGAAATGGATGAGGAGGGGGAGATCGTCCAAAGGTCAGAGATGTGAAGAGTGCTCTCCGAGGGGGTCGCAACACAATCTTGGAGTAAGCCTGGTTTGACCCATGGATCTGTTAAGAGATTAACTCGATTTCCAGAAAGAACTTTCCAAAGCAAGAAAGGTTTCATGGCATAAGAGGCCGTAAGAGAACCTTTCCAAACGAAAGAGGCAAGATCCGGAGATTTCGTAATATGAAAGAATGACTTATAATGATAATAAGCAATTTTCACAGTTGAGACCTGAGTGTTTGAGGTGATGTGATTGCATTCCACACATTCTTTGCTAGAAGAGCCAGATTTTTACTTCTAGTAGTTAGAATGTTGAGACCTCCAAGATGAAAAGGGGATTTCATCTTATTCCAAGTGCAAAGGTGTTTGGCCCGACCATCCTCTTTACCATTCCACCAAAATTGCGAGCAAGAAAATCAATGCGCTTGGATAACCCAGTCGGAAGAAGAAAGATTTGCATTGTATGACTGGTATGGAATTGAGAACTGCTTTGATCATAACCGTTCTACCAGCTTAAGATAGAACCTTGGACTTCCATGTGGCCAGTTTAGCGGAAATTTTGTCCAAAACAAACTGGAAGTCTGAGGCTTTGTGCTTTGAAAAAGTGAGAGAGAACCCAGGTATTTTTCTTTTTGATTAAAAAGTGTAGCCCCTAGGATTCGAGAAATCATCTTTGCATGTTTAGAATGCACATTAGAGCTGGAAAAAAAATTGAAGACTTGGATAAGTTGACAGCTTGGGCAGAGGCTGTACAATATTTATGAAAAACATCTTTGATAGCGTGAGTTTCGGCTAGCGAAGCTCGACAAAAGATGAGGAGGTCATCAACATAAAGAAGGTGGCTGATAGAAGGGGAGCGACGCCTAATTTTGATACCCTGGATTAGGTCATCAGCTTCATCTTTGATCATTAAACGGGAGATAGCCTCAGCAACCAAGATGTAGAGATAGGGGGATAGGGGATCGCCTTGTCGGATGTAGCATGAGGGAGATAAGGGAGACAAAGGAGCGTCGTTCAAGAGGACTCTCAGGGAGGTGGTGGAGATGCATTGTTCGATCATGGTGATCTAGTTAGTCGAGAAACCCAATTTTCGGAGGATCTGAAGAAGAAGGGGCCATTCAACCCGATCGCAATCCTTGGCCATATCAATCTTAAAAGCCATCCAACCATGTTTTTTTCTATTGCAGTGTTGCATTTGGAAAAAAGTCTCGTGCGCGATGGAAACATTATCAATGGTGGATCTGCCTTTAAGGAATGCCCCTTGGTTAGGGGAGATAATAAGATCAAGGAGAGGTTTGAACCAATTCCCAAGGATTTTAGAGATCACCTTGTAGATAACATTACACAATCCTATAGGTCGAAACTTGTCAGGAGTGGTAGGATTGCTGACTTTGGGAATCAAAGCTATGAAAGTCTCATTGAATTTAGGGTCTAATACTTTCGTGGAAAAGAAGTTTTGCACAACACGGATGACGTTTTCTTTGACAATATCCCAATATCGTTGGAAGAAAAAAACGTGAAACCCATCTGGGCCTGGGGATTAGGGTCTCCCGAATAAGCTCTCCATAAGGGATTTCGAGTAATCTGTTATTGTCCTCATCTGAAATAACCGGTTGAAACAATTGGAGTATATCCGGGTCTGACTGGGGGTTAGATGTATGGAAAATATTAGTAAATCTATAGATGCTCTAATTAGGTGTTGATCTGAATTACAATCACAGGAACCATCCATATGCGCCTGTGTTACCTTCATTCACCTTATCCGTGTTCTGCGGTCCCGTTGTGGAATAATTAAAAGAGTTCATTAATCTAAATAGAAAAACCGATTGTCCCTTCATTTGGGGTTTAAAACTTCTGGGAGATTAAATTTGGATTTATTTGATATTTGGGATTCTTTGATTTGATTTATTAATTGTTGGATTCAGTGGAGATGATGGGATGAGCTTTATTTTCTGCCCATACTTCCTTTGTTGTGTTCTCATTGGTTTTGTTCCCTCATATACTGTGTTGCTGCATTAAATTGGAACATTCTGCAAACATATGTGGCAGACATCATCCACGTGCCTCTCTCTTCCAACCCATGTGAACTTCATCAAATTGCCAAATATGGCATTTGTAGGAAGAACACCAAATCAAAGATTTATTGTGGATTCTCCTTGGTGGGTCTCTAATGGTGGATTTTCTCTAACCCTCCAATCATACGTCCCTCTATAATGGGGGTTGTTCCACTTTGGGTGGAAAATAGAATGAGTTTTAAGCCAACCATCATTCAATGTTTTTGGCTCACTCAATCACTATGATCACCATGTGCTTTGATGGGTGTTGCTTTTAGTTTCAACCATTGAAACATTACAAGTGGGGTTTTGTCATCTTTTCAAATGACATTACTAGTGGGGGTTTTGTTAGGGTTTCTAAATAATGGATCTTGTTTGATTCAGGAATCAAACACAAAATCTAATATTTGTGGAGTTCTCAAATATAATTTAGTTTGGTATCAAAACAATGTGCTTGGTGGGTGTGATAAGCTTGAATATGTTATCATTACAAGTGGGGTTTGGTTTCATCAACTCACATTTTGTTTTCAAGAAAAATGAATTTATTCCAAAGAATAAATTGATGAATTTTATTTTTGTTGAGTCATGCATGGATGGTATTGAAGAAGAATAGTGGATAAGAGATGTGTAGTGAAGAGTAGAAGCAGTTGGAAGAAGGGGAACATGTCCATATGACAAATTCTCACAAATTCTTTATCCAATTTCTCTTGCTTTTCTCATTCACAATAATGAAATATATATAGTTCAAAATATTGCCAAGAACCTTGCTCTCCAAGGCTCGGTTGATCTCCCAAAAATCCTCCTAATCACAAAGATATGATCTCCTAAAAATCCTCCTAATCACAAAAATATATTTACCTAAAATACGAATACTATCTTAAGGAAAAATATTTCTCAAAAGATATGCACAATAAACTCTCCTATTTTAGTCACAATAATATCGTAATACCCCCCTCAAGTTGGAGCGTGTAGATCTCGAACGCCCAACTTGCGAAGTAGAAACTCAAGTTTCGCTTTCCCCAACGCTTTTGTAAAGATGTTTGCCAATTGAACACTAGTGGAAACATAAGATGGACAAATCATCCCTTCAGTCAGTGCATCTCGAACAAAATGACAGTCTGCCTCTATATGCTTTGTTCTTTCGTGAAAAACTGGATTTTGAGCAATGTACAACGCCGACTGACTATCACAATACAACTTCATACCCTGCGGATGTCGCACACCCAAGTCACCCAAAAGTTGTTTAAGCCACTTTAACTCACACACTGTTGCCGCCATTGATCTATACTCAGCCTCCGTAGACGATCTAGACACTGTTTATTGCTTCTTGGTCTTCCACGACACAGGAGAAAAACCAAGTAACACGAACCATCCTGTCAAGGAACGCCGCGTAAGTGGACAACTAGCCCAATCTGAGTCACACCACCCTTCTAGACTTAGGTCACTGTCAGCACGAAACAAAATCCCTTGCCCCGGACTCTTCTTCAAATATCTCACGACCCTGAGAGCCGTCTCCCAATGATCCTCAATGATCCTCACGAGGTTGTTGCATAAATTGTGACAAAATATGAACCGAATATGCAAGATCAGGTCTCGTCACAGACAAGTAAATCAATCTTCCTACAAGTCGCCTATACGGCGCCGAATCCGCAAGAAATTCACCCTTTGCAAGGGCCAAACTGTGATTTTGTTCCATAGGGAATGTCGCGGGCTTTGCTCCCAATAAACCCGTTTCAGAAATTATCTCGAGTGTGTATTTTCTTTGGCAAAGAAAGAATCCTTCTGGATTACGGGCTACCTCTAGCCCTAAGAAATATTTCAAAACTCCCAAATCCTTCATATGAAAGCACCTGCCAAGGTAATCTTTAAAAGTTGTTAATGCAACTTTATCATTCCCTGCAATAATCAAGTCATCAACATAAACTAACACGTTGATCTGAGTTCTTCCCCTGCACAACCCAAATAATGAATAATCGGAATAGGATTGCACAAATCCATAATTCTTCAACGTTGTTGACAGTTTTGCAAACCAACATCTTGGAGCTTGTTTCAGACCATACAACGATTTTTTCAACCTGCAAACCATGTTAGGATTTGTATTCTTGAAACCTGGAGGAACTTTCATATAAACCTCCTCACTTAAGTCACCATGAAGGAAAGCATTATGCACATCCATTTGATGTACCTCCCAATTTTTAATAGCAGCAATTGCAAGAAAAATACGAACCGTCACCATTTTTGCCACAGGAGCAAATTTCTCGTTATTGTCAATTCCTTCCACCTGATGATTGCCATAGATCACAAGTCTTGCTTTGAGTCGTTCTCTGCTGCCATCAGACTTATACTTAATTTTATATATCCACTGGCTACCTAGTGTTTTCTTTCCGGGTGGAAGAGTCTCCATGACCCAAGTCTCATTGTCTTCAAGGGCTCGTATCTCCTTACCCATCGCATCTCGCCATCCCGGGTCTTTCATGGCTTCTTTAAAATGCTTTGGCTCATGTCCCACTGTCACTGCTGCAAGAAAATTCCTATGTCTCACAGAAAAACGTTCACAATTCACAAAATATGTTATAGGATAGGGCGTACCTGAGGAAAATGAAGGAGCAGATGGATTCTCAGATGGACTTATTTTCCGTATAGTATGAGTAACAAAATCACGATACCGTGTTGAAGGAGTTTTGGCTCGTTTTCCTCGCCCTAGCTCACCGTCAACTTGCACACCTTGCTCCCCCACCGTATTCTCCAGCCCCTCATCACGCACGTCCTCCTGTGCAGGCTGTTGCACAGGCTGCACCGCAGCACCCGACTCCCCCTCGAGGGTGGCGCAGCCTCCAACCCCCCTCAACACACACATCACACTCATCGGCACCCTCATCCTCACTCTATGCCCCATCCTCATTGTTCGCCAGCATAGGAGTCACCACAGTCCGTGGTTGGTTTGTCGCAAAAGTAAATTTGTTCTCAAAGAACTTCACATCTCTCGATACAAAGTACTCATGTGTTTCTAAATCATACAATTTCCAACCTTTCTTCCCAAATGGATAGCCAACAAAGATACATTTACGGCTCCTACTTGCAAATTTATCACCGTTGTGTCGTTGATTATGAGCATAGCAAAGGCACCCAAATACACGAATAGCATCATAAGAAGGCACTTTCCCAAACAACAGTTCATATGGCGATTTAGTCTTATGTAAAGTAGAGGGTGTTCTATTAATCAAGTGACATGCTGCCAACACACATTCTCCCCAAATTTTGATTGGTAAGTTTCCTTGAAATCTTAATGCTCTAGCCACATTTAAAATATGTTGGTGTTTTCTCTCAACCCTCCCATTTTGTTGTGGAGTCCCAACACAAGAAGTCTAAAAAATAATTCCATTATTTTGAAAATAAGCATGCAAACAATTAAACTCGGTCCCATTGTCACTTCTCACACGTTTTATTACTTGTTCAAATTGTCGTTCAACCATGGCAACAAAATTAAGAAACATAGATTCAACTTCCATTTTATTGCATAACAAATATACCCAAACTCCTCTTGAAAAATCATCTACTATTTTCAAAAAATAGGTAGCCCCACAAGAAGAACGAGCCTTGTAAGGCCCCCACAAATCCAAATGAACAAGTTCAAAAATCCTACCAGCTTTAATCGTACTGATGGAACTAGACCGAGGTTGCTTTGCACGCGGACATACCTCACAAGCTTTATTATGTTTCCTACAAGAATGGCTCACAGCCGGTATCATCTTCAATATTTTCTCCGACGGATGCCCCATTCGTTGATGCCATAACTCGAACGACGAATCACCATCCACTGTCAAGACCTTCACTTGAGGAACACCACGAAAAAAATAAAGTCCATCCAATCTTTCACCCGCTCCAATCACCTTCCTCGTCGGTTGGTCCTGTATAACACAAATATTATTAGTGAATTGGACAACGCAATTTGATTCATCGATTAATTGAGTCACAGAAATTAAATTGCATGTTAATTGTGGGACATAAAGCACATTATCAAGCATCAATCCTCCTGGCAACACGACACTCCCCTCTTGGATTGCTTCTGTCGTGTTTCCATTCGGCAATCCCACCGAGCAGTGTTTCACCTTTCTCACATTTCTCAAAATAGATAAGTCACACGTCACATGGTTCGACGCTCCTGTGTCGATAATCCAACTAAAATTACCGTTCTTACCATACAGTCGATCTTTTGTTTTGGCCAAGTTCAAAAAATCAAGAAGTTGTTGCAGCTGCGTTGCTGAAACACCCGCAAGACCCGCTTTTTCGATCGCACCCGCCAGCCCCTGCGAGTTCCCTGCCTGCTGCCCAGACGAAGTTCCAGCCCCGCCAGTTTTATTTGCGCGGACAGGCGGTGCACCAGCCCCGCCAGTTTTCTTTTCTCCCTCTCCGCCAGCCATGATCTCTCGTGGAGGCTACAGTACTGAGAGAGAAAAAAAAGTGTGTTTGCCCTAGGATCTCCCTACGCTCTTGATACCGTGACAAATTCTCACAAATTCTCCACCCAATTTCTCTTGCTTTTCTCATTCACAATAATGAAATATATATAGTACAAAATATTGCCAAGAACCTTGCTCTCCCAGGCTCGGTTGATCTTCCAAAAATCCTCTTAATCACAAAGATATAATCTCCTAAAAATCCTCCTAATCACAAAGATATATTTACCTAAAATACAAATACTATCTTAAGAAAAAATATTTCTCAAAAGATATGCACAATAAACTCTCCTATTTTAGTCACAATAATATCGTAATACCATACGAAATGGAAATGGCCAATCAAATTATTTTTCTACGTACGTGCTTCAGTTTCATCCATCTAATGTTTATCAATATCAGCAGAGATGAGATTGAGATTTTGATCTCTCTCCTCACATACACACACACGCGCGCTGTGAGTCCTGTGAGGGCAACAGAAGCCCCACACTGAGTTGCAGAGATATTATCACTGTTTTCTTTTTGTTTATTTCTCCATGCATGCACAGTTTCTGAATAACTACTAAAACCTGCTTCAGCCATATTGTTTTTTTTTCTTTCAATAGTGGAAAAAGTAGATATTTCATGATATTCTGAAACCACCATGTCAGATTCTCCATGTGTCTTCAGTTAATTTGATAACCTGATTGTGTAGGATGATTTATATCACTGTAACACTCCCAAACAACATTATATAACTAGTCGGCAAGCAAGAAAACAAAAGTTGCAATATTACTACTTTTTACTCTAACGAGTCACCAACGTAGAAAAAGAAAGCATCCCAAATCATACGAAAGTTACTATTTTAACAAATTATATAATGCTTGAGAATTAAACAAACATAAATCATAGGGGCCTTCAAAATAAGAAGTTCATTAATATTACTTCAAGGAAAATTCAGATTAATTTGCTTACTAAAAGCAAGGCCACAAAAAAAAAAAAAAAAAACTTCAGCAAATATTGACTCTCATGGTTAATTTGTAATAAATATATACATGTACAGAAAAAGCAATTATAATGTAGACACATCGCATTATGGATTAATTTCAAATTGAACCCCGATTGGGGCAATTATTTTTATGAGCAACAACAATTAACCTAAAATTTTGATGGCGTGGTTTCTTTTCTTATTGACTGCATGTCTAATAAAACCATGTATGCACAATATCTCTTTGTAAATATTAATTAGAGTTTATACTGTAATTGCAGTCAAAATGATGGTAATACATTTTGAACACAAGAAAACCCACTTGCAAAAAAAGTTGAACATAAAGAAGAAGAAAAGCTTGATGTCGCGTAAAAGTGTTTCGTCTGATCAGTATATATTTCCTATACCATCAATCACTTTTCATGCACCAAAGATGCTGTGATTCCACACTTTCTGTTATAACCATCATTTGTGGATGATCAGTATACTACCAAAATGAAGTTACGAGGGATAGGAATGTTCCCTACTCCTCCAAAATGCTGATTCCTAAAGCTGAGTGTAACAACAACAATGGAAATGCAATTGCATGCATTCAGCCATTTTTTTTTTTTTTAGTTTTCTGAGCTGTTTATGCCTTTCTTCCGTGTTACACTTGTTTAGGATCAACTCATTTTTCCATTTGGTGGTTCTCTCAGATAAACAGATGATCGATGAATGAGAATAAATATGGGCGCAAAGTCTGCTATCAGAGAGATGCTCTCTCAGCATATTCTAGAATGCACTATTCATCAACATATTCTAGAGCACCGAAAATCTTTTTCATGGTTGTTTAAAAAAGTCTTGTTAGTGATCACTTTGACAAAAGTGGAAAACCAATTAGTTGTGGTCAAAACTAGTAGTAGATTTTGAGATGATTCATGCATCACAGATTGTATACCTAAGCCTTTCTCTATCGTGACATTCTTTAACAAGTTGGAGCCAGTGGACAGATCAAACTCAATTTGGATAAGATCTCTTGAAAGTAATCGATTTGTGGAATATATCCACCAATCGATCATGTTGTATCAATACGTAATATATAGTTATAGCAATAGTAATGATACAGGGTACGGTTGGAATAAACTTGACTGGGACGATGTTTTGAGTGGCATGTCAGCTTTAAATTTGAGAAGACATCCTTTACATGTGTTTTTGAGAAAGATTAGAAGGGATAAATTCTAGAGACATCATGTTTTATAAGTTCCTTATGTGGCATGTTTGGAGGGAAAAGAATAATTGTATTGATTTATCCTCTCCTTCTACTAGAACCATTGTGGAAATCATAGCTACAAACTAAATATCTTAAAAAAAACCCCGCTCGCCTTCCAAAAAAAAATAAAAAAAGGAACTCATATTACCCTGGCATCCACCCCAAAACTAACTGAAATAATTAACCTTTTTCGTTGAAGCCCAAGCAATTGCAAGGCATATGTACCATCATAACAATAGTACTCTGTATCTTCACATTATTCACAATACAGCTCCTTTTGGTGGTGTAATACAATAACTCAGAATTACTTGACTTCTTCTCAAATTCCCATTTTACTTGACCACTCTTTCATGGTCTTTTGAACCCCAGTGAAGCTTTTGGCACTGCCGCTACCCCCTTCATGTTTAACACTCTTGGGCCCTAAGGACGCCATTTAATGTACTTTGCCAAATTCTGTAATTGAAAAGCAAACGACCCACACTCCATTTCAGATCGTAGTAATAGAGGGCTGGACGATAATTTCAACTTTGTCTGACCATGGGAAATTTTGTCTAGGATTTTGGCAATTCATTTCGAAAGAATTGCAGTAGTAATAGGCTTTCTGTTCTCAATTTATGAGAAAATCGATTTGGAAAGAAACAAGCCAAACAATGCCTTGCTCTAACCCTATCCACTTTTCAGACAAGAGACACTATAGGCACACATTTAAAGGGGACTCGTTATTTCAAACAATGATTGTGATTTCACTTGATTTTAAGAAATATTTCGTTGTGTAGAAAAAATCTAAAAAATTTGATTGATTTTAAATTTAACAATATAAGTTACGCAATTAAACTTTTAAATACTACAAAAAAAATCTCACACGACTCGTAGTACTATACAAACTACATATTACATAAGAATCACTCACATAACAAATTTTTTAATACTAAAATAACATTAAAGTATGTTAAAATATATTAAGATTAAAATATTTATTTATTTTCTCAAAATTTTTTTAACATATTTCAGATTTCAAAAAAAATTTCAATAACTTCAAAATAGGAAATATTTTATAAAATTTCAACATATTTGGATAAATCACATTCCTTGATTTCAAATACACATTTTCATGGGGAACCATTTTTCATTCCCTCAAGTAGAAACATACACAGTTGTGCACATCAAGTATTATTTTTTTTTTATTAAATCAGAGTTCATTGATATCTTCTACACTTTTTCTAAACGTTGAGGAAGTGGGTGAGGGAAAGAGAGCGAGGGATGGGTGTAACCACCCATCTCCCTCGAAATATGCGCCGTCGCTAATCTCGATAGGGATGGGTCGCTCTCTTTCTTGGAAAATTCTAAAGTGCCCGGGGTTGTGCCCGGTCGCCACCAGGGACCGTCCATTTGCCTCGAGATGTTAAATAATTCACATCTCGAGGCAGATGGACGGTCCCTGGTGGCGACCGGGCACAACCCCGAGCACCCCACCGAGCACTGTAGTACAACTCCTCTTTCCTCGCTCATTCCCTTGACCTTGACGTTGAGAAGGGCTCTTCTACACTTTGCGCAGGTACATAAAATTGGTTCACTAATCACTTGGTAGTTGGCACCCAAATTGTACTGCTGCATTCGCCTGCCGTATCTTAGCACTAAATAATGAACACCATAGCATAATAATATTCAACATTCATCATTCATTCTGCCAAATCTTAATTCAATTTCTGACATACCCTTCCTAAATGTCCTATCTGTCATATCATAATTTTCCAAACGTATATAATTATTGCAACCCGTATATCAACTGCCTTTGATATTTCAATGGAGATTCTAGTACCATAGTTCAATGAGTTTTTCGTACTGACTGAATTTGATTTATCTCTGGGGTTATGTGTTACGCTTTATGTGTTGGAACATAAATTCTAGCCGGCCTGGGTTTGCCGCCTAGGAGGGGCCTTTTTACATTTTTTGCCCCTCTCTCTTTAAACACAACCACAAAGATCTAAAAATGAGGGGCAAAAAATGTAAAAAAGCCAAGCCAGGCGCCAAAACCAGGCCGGCTAGAAGGGTTGCTGTTGGAATTTGTATAGGAAATAACAAATATTGAAGAAATGATTGGTCTAAATTAAAAAAGGATGTGTCTTTTATACTTCAAGCCTTATTTGAATTAAGAAAAGATGTGTTTGATCAACACACCATTTTGTTTTCTATATATTGAATAGAAAAACAATTTCTTCAACACATTAATTTTTTCTAGAGTAATTCATTCTTCTTCACTTCTAAGGGAAATCACATTCGGTAAATTCGCCAGAGCCAACACCCTTGTGCTACGGTGTTAGTATTAGATAGTTGAATCCTGGTAGTCAGACGCCTAAAGAACTACAACATCGAGTATGGGCGAATTCTGTCTATAGGACATAGCGTATCTGCTAGCCTCTATCTACAAATCAAGACGTACCAACTCTGTCAATATAAGATAGTGATTTCGCAAGCCTCTATCTGCAATACAAGTTAGTAGATTTATTTATTTTATTTTATTTCGTTGTAATCAATTCATAATGTAAATAATATTTTATAATGCAAATAATAAAGAACTTTGGGATTCCCTGGAGAATAAATATAAAATTGAAGATGCTGATTAAAAAAGTTTATCATTGAAAATTTCTTAAAGTACCAAATGATAGACTCGAAGACTGTTGTGAACCAAGTGGAGGAACTCCAAATTATGATCCTAGAACTTGTTGCAGAGGGAATGAAATTGCCACACCAATTTGTAGTCGGGGCTGTCATTGAGAAGTTGCCTCCATCTTGGAACTATTTCAAGATTCATCTCAAACATAAGAAGACTGATATGACAATGGAGGATTTGGTTATCAAATTAAGGGTTCAAGAAGATCACCGCAAGAGTGAGGGAATGAGCACTTCTGAGTTCGACGCCAAAACTAATTTTATTGAGGATGGAAACAAGTCTAAGCCTAAGTACAAAATTCAGAAAAAGAAAAACAAGTATGATGGAAAACGTCCACACTCACATGCACTTGCTCCAAAAAGGAAGAATTTCAAACAAATTAAATGTGCATGTTGGGTATGTGGAAAGCCTGGACATAAGGCACAAGACTGTTGCCACAAGAAATAGAATCCTACTACAAACAATAAAACCCAAGTCAATATTGCTGAAGACTTTGTTGGTGTTGTTTCTGAAGTCAATATGATGACAGGTAGTAAGGATTGGTGGGTTGACACTGGTGCAACAAGGCACATATGTGGAAACCAAAATATGTTTGTCACCTACACTCCTATCAATGGTGAAGAAAAGTTATTCATGGGCAATGCATTTACTGCAAGTGTTGCTGACAAAGGGAAAACAGTCATGAAATTTACATTTGGCAAGGACCTTACCCTAATAGATGTATTGCATGTTCCTCAAATTACTACAAATCTTGTGTCTGGTCCTGTTCTAAGCCAAAAAGGCTTTAAACTTGTATTTGAATCTGACAAATTCGTTCTCACTAAAGAGGGGACATTTGTTGGGAAATGCTACTTGACTGAAAGATTTTTTAAACTCAATGTATTATTTTTAGATGTCAGTGATAATATAAATAATAATTCTACTTATTTGCTTGAGTCTTCTACATTATGGCATGATAGATTAAGACATGTTAATTTTAGATCTTTATGTAGAATGGTTAATCTTGGTTTACTACCTAGATGTATAATTGAAAATTTACAAAAGTATGAAACTCGTATAGAATCGAAATTTGCTAGTAAATCTTATAAGTCTGTAAATGAAAAATCAAATGAATTATTAGGATTAATTCATACAGATTTGGGTGATTTCAAATCAAACTCAACTCGTGGATGAAAGAATTATTACATTAAAGCTGAAGTCGAAAATCAATTAAACAAAAAAATAAAAATTCTAATATCAGATAGAGGAGTAGAAGATGACTCCAATGCCTTTATAGAATTTTGTGTTTCACATTAAATTATTCATCAAACGACCGCACCATACACTCTTCAACAGAATGGGGTTGCAGAGCGTAAAAACATAACTTTGAAAAACATGATTATTTTCATGTTAAATAGTTCTGGGTTGTCATTAAAAATGTAGGGTGAAGCTTTGCTTACTGCAAACATCATCTTGAATAAAATCCCACCAAAGAAAAATGATCAAAGTCCATATGAAAAATGAAACAAAAGACAACCAACCTATAAAATACTGAAAGTGTGGGGTTGTCTAGCAAAGGTTCAAGTACCACTTCGAAAAATGGTTAAATTTAAACCTAAAACGGTTTACTATGTGTTTATTGGACATGCCAATAATAGTGTAGCATGCCGATTTCTAGTCATTAAATCGAAAATTTCAAGTATTCATACACATACTATCATTGAGTCCAATGATACTGATTTTTTTTTAGAATATTTTTCCTTACAATGATAGGCTTATTGGAAATAAAAGAAAAGAACATGATTTTAATCATGCTAATGATGTTTCATCATCCGATGTTCAAGACAAAGACTTGGAACCGAATGAGTTTACACCGGTTGTCCAAGAACAACAAGTAGAGCCAATGAGAGGGAAAATAGTCAAGATTGCTAAAGATTTTGGACCTGACTGTTTAATGTTTCTCACTGAGGGTGAACCACAAACCTACAAAGCAACTATCACTTCTCATGAATCTATTTATTGGAAAGAAGCAATAAATAGTGAAATTGATTCTATCTTATAAAATCATATGTGATAATTAGTAAATTTACCTCCAGGTTGTAAGCCAATAGGTTAAAATAGGTTTTTAAAAGAAAATTAAAGCCTGATGCTAATTGCAATTGCTTCTGTTTACAATTTGGAGATACACCAAATGGATGTAAAGACAACATTTTTAAATGGTGAATTAGATGAAGAAATCTATATGGAGCAGCCCGAATATTTTGTGGAAAATGTCAAGAGAAAAATGTTTATAAGCTTGTAAAATCTCTTTATGGACTTAAACAAGCAAATAAACAATGACATGAAAAGTTTGATCATACGATGATATCACATGGATTTCAGATCAATGAATGTGATAAATGTGTTTACATCAAACAATTTGACAATGGTTCTATTATCATAAACTCAACTAAGAAATTATTGAACTCGAGTTTTGATATGAAAGATATGGATAAATTTGATGTAATTTTGGGAATAAGAATTCGAAAAAATAATGATGGCTACATACTTACCCAATCACATTATGTAGAAACAATTTTGCGTAAATTTGGTCATTTTGATAGCAATCCGGCTAAAACACCTTATGATCCAAGTTTTCATCTCAAGAAGAATAAGGGAGAAAGTGTCTCTCAATTGAAATACTCGCGTATCATTAGGACACTACAATACATTACAAATTGTACTAGATCAGATATTGTTTACTCAGTAAATAGATTGGCTAGATATACTATCAAACCATCCCATGACCATTGGGTAGCTATTGTTAGAGTATTGCGATACTTGAAGTTCACAATTAACTATGGATTACATTATTCAAAATATCTTCCAGCTTTGGAAGGATATACAAATGCTAATTGGATATCCGGTAAAACGGCAAAATTCACAAGTGGATATGTATTTACACTCGGTGGGGTAGCAATGTCGTGAAAATCACAAAAACAAACGTGTATAGCACGTTCCACAATGCAATATGAATTTATAACCTTAGATCAGACTACTGAAGAAGCAGATTAGATGAGAAAATTTTCAAAATATATTCCGTTATGGCCTCAACCTGTGACTGCTATATGTATTCACTGTGACTACACGGCAGCCATTGCGAGAGCAAAAATAACATTTACAAAGGAAAATCTAAGCACATAAGACGGCGACATAACACTATAAAACAATTGCTCAAAACTGTGATCATTTCAATTGACTATGTGAAGTCAAAAAAGAATATTGCGAATCAACTTACAAAGGGTATACCAAAAGAACAAGTGTTAAAATTATCGAGGGGAATGGGCTTAAAGCCAATCCAATAAGGAATATATCTGGCGGAAACCTAACCTAGCCAAATGGAGTTCCAAGGCCTAGGTTCAAAAATGCAAACTAGTTAGGTGAAACTCAAATAATAAAGTGTACACACTTACTTATTCCAATAATAAGAAATGTATACTACCTGTGATGGTCAGGGTGAATATTTATTTATTCTTAATATCACTAATATCTTGAGAGATAAGATGAATACAACAGAGTATTAATAATATAAATGTCACCTATATGGGAGTAAATGTGAGGTTTCATTTATGAAAATGATATGGCTGAGTTCTCTAAAGCTCTCATGAATTTGGGATTTGTTCAAGACCAAATGAACACGACCGTATGAATTGAAAAATGTGAAGATATGATATGTGAGATGCTCATTATCTTGATTTACTAAACATGGTGAACAGTTCAATGTCTCCTATACACACTGCGTCAGCGGTAAATATGATAAGTATTCACTAAGAAAGGTTCAAGTCCAAAAGACACTTATCCCAATGCATATCATGTCTAAGTTTCTCTCCAGAGACAACTATGTATATTTACTATACAAATGTGGGGTATTATTGGAGTTTGTATAGCAAATAACAAATATTGAAGAAAGAATGTGTATTTTGCACTTCAAGCCTTGTTTTGAATTAAAAAATGATGTGTCTGATCAACACACCCTTTTGTTCTCTATATATTGAAGAGAAAAACGAATTTTTCAACACATTAATTTTTTTTAGAGTAATTCATTCTTCTTCACTTCTGAGAGAGATCACATTCGGTAAATTCGCCAGAGCCAACACCCTTGTGCTACGGTGTTGGTATTAGATAGTTGAATCCTGATAGTCAGACGCCTAAAGAACTACAACACCGAATATAGGCGAATTATGTCTATAGAACATAGAGTATCCGCTAGCCTCTATCTATAAATCAAGATGTACCAACTCTGCCAATTCAAGATAGTGATTTCGCAAGTCTCTAACTGCAATACATGTTAGTAAATTTATTTATTTTATTGAATTTCGTTGTAATCAATTTATAATGCAAATAATAGTTGTATTGTTATATTATTTATTTCAAATAAATTTATACATTGTTGTGATTGTACTCCAACATTATGTTCATTACCTTGTTCTTTGGTGTTGTACAATCATTTTACAAGAATAACAAGCCATATAAATTCAAAACAATGATAAACAGGTTTTGCATGTAAAATTAGTGGGTGGAATTTTGTCAGAAAATTTCCCAGGAAAGTAAATGATTCTTTAAATTAAATTCTAACAAACTATTTATGACCATCTAGGATCTAATTCAATTTTCAATTGGGGTCTCAAACTAAGTAAAATCTCAGACTAAGTTCCATCCAGTAATAGCAAGTAAACGAGTAAAAAGAGTGAGGTGACCTATATTACACGGGGCACAGAGGAAAATGAGTCAATATTTGGTCCTTGGAACCTGAAAGCTAAATATAGCATTAAGAATGGCAGTTCCAATCTAGAACAAAGTGTGGTATAGATTTGTGCTCAAGGAGAGAATTGCAATGTCAAATGCTCCGACAGCTTCAATAGAAAGATGGAGATTACATCCATGTAACTCAATTGCAAGTTCTGTATAATAAATTGTAGAGGGTATTTTGCACTTTGTCCCCTATTATACATAACTAATTAATAAATAAATTCATCATTAATCACTATTATAATTACCCCCTAAACTAGCAGTCAACGTTCATTGACCGTCAATTTTCAAAGCAGATTACCAAAATGCCCTAAAAAATTAAAGGCTGGGATTGAATCTTTCGTATCTCGAACATCTCATCTCGAGGAAAATCCTAAGACCCAATTGTAATCATAATCGTATCTCGAGAAAAATCAAACAGTTAATTTTAAAAAATCTTTCATCTTAAACACCTCATCTCAAGAAAAATCTAACGGTTCAAATTTAATAATACACAAATCTCTAGATAAATCTAATGGTCCAAATTTAACTATACACACATTTTGAGAAAAATCTGACTATTTAACATGCATCTCGAGGAAATCTGACGTCTGAATAAATTTTAATTTAATTTTGCCCTTAAGCCCGTAAAATAAATTAATGGCAATAACTTAACCCAATAAAATAAATTTGAATTTAATTTTGTCCCCTGAAACAGAACAAACATGAGAGATGATCAAGAAAATATTGATTATCTTCCTCCTCTATCCCGCAACCTCGCCACCACTTCCCCCTTCATTCTCCCTCCTTTTCTTCATTCCTCTGTTTCACAGCCCCTATAATAAAGTAAGGGTTTCATTCCTTATTCCTCCACTTTCTTCTTCTTCCTCCCTCCTCCATTTCTCAGGCCTGTTCTATTTCAGAAAGCAAAATTAATTTAGACATAAGATTTCCTCGAGATGCGTGTACAAATAAATACGAGCAATTAGATTTCCTCGAGATGTGTGCTGAATCGGCATAATTTTCTCAAGATACGGGTTAGACCGTCAGATTTCCCCGAGTTGCGTGTTGAATCGCCAGATTTCCTCGAGATGTGTGCATAATTAAATTTGGACCATTAAATTTACCTAGAAATGTATTTACTTTAAAATTTGAACAGTTAGATTTCCTCGAGATGAGTTATTTAAGATGAAAGTTTTTTTAAAATCAACTGTTGAACATTCCTCGAGATACGATTATGATTTCAGTTGGGTCTTAGGATTTTTCTCGTTCAATCTCAACCTTTTATTTCTGAGGGGCATTTTGGTAATCTATTTAAAAATTGACGATCAATGAACATTGACCGCTAAAGGGGGTAATTGTAATAGTGATTAATGATAGATCTACTTATTAATTAACTATATATAATAGGGGGCAAAATGCAAAATACCCTAAATCGTAAAGGACAAACATAAGTGAGAAAGAAAGGACAAGTGGCAAATCTCTTTTACATGGCTCATTAGATATGGAGTAAGCAGTAAACAAAGGACGCAACAACAAAGTCTAAATGCAATTCTCTGCGAGAAAGAAAAACAGGGAGTGCAGACAATGCAGTTGAAAAGTTGTTCCATCACCGCCAACGTTGCAAGAGCACACATGTAGAGATATGCAAGGATTGTGATTTCGTTTTTCGAGGTAATTTCGGTAAAATTGATTTTAAGATATTTCGTTGTGTATAGAAAAAACGTACAAATTTCGATTGTAATTTTGAAATTATCAATATATAAGTTAAGCATTTTAAACTCGTACATATTACATAAAGAGTACCATGAGACTTGTAATGTCATACAAACTACATATTGTATAAGAATAACTTATATAACACAATTTTAATACTAAACTAAAATTATAATGGGTTAAAATGTAACGACATCGAGATTGACCTAATGAAAAAAAAAAATTCGGTTTCGAAAGAAATTTCAGTAACTAAAAAAAGAGAAATATTCGGTGAAATTTCTGACATTTTTGGAAAAATCACATTCCTTGGTGATGTGAAAGATTAAGCAAAGATTCATGGGCTGAAGCAGGATGTACCAAGTCGCAGACCTACCTTTGATTTATTGGCTTTTTCAAGTTAAGAAAATGTTTTCTTATGCTCACAATCAACAGATGATACTTGCTAGTTTTGACAGGCAATACTTCCAATTTTACAGGCGCGTGTCATAATCTAGAAGAAAAACACCAAATGGCTTCAAAAGATATAGTGCCGGACACAGCTTACACCTGATACCGAAAGATGATGTCAGAGTTCTCCAAGTGAAGAATGTCATATAAAAAGGAAGTTCTGTTAATAATTTCCTTTAACAGATATTCAACATGTTCAAGATAATAGAATTAGACACCAATGGGAGAGAACTGAAGATGCAAGGAGTCAATCGATCTGCAACACATTTTCTAAAATCACAATGAAAAAAAAAAGCCCTGGCATCACGCAGAATATAAAAGTAAGCTAGTGCTTCAAATTCTCAACCATACCCACTTTATTGTTGAGGAAGAAACTAATGTCCTCGGCATATGCAAGTGCATTAACATTGAGTACACTCTCCAACAACAGATTTGGGATGAAGGCTCAAACCTTGTGCTCATTAAGTTCAACCAAGATAATGAAGGGAAAACATAATCGTCTTGCCTAATACATCTTCAACTTTTAAAGAAACCCAATGACATTGATATTTCTTTCGGACAAATAAAAGGGAATCATTCTATTACTATGCCAAGAAGAAACATAAGATAGTCATTGTATGGCTCCCTTTCATAAAGCGGATTGAATTATGGACAAGCAAACTCAAATATACCTCCCAGTCGCTAAGAATATCTCACTTTACATGGGATCATAAGCTATTTCATAGTCAACTTTGCATGCCAAATAAACTCACATTTCAAATCTTTAATGAATCACCTCATTGGTGATCAAAACCCATCCACAACTTGCCTATCATCCAAATGGTGGAATTATGAAATAGTTCCTCTCATGAAACTTTTCAATCTCCTTGTGAAAGCCTACGATGGTCTTGCAAGTTGAAATCCTAAAGCCCACATGCCATTTTCTTAGGTATCACTCATATGAGAGTAGGAAAGGTGGACTCAAGTCCTAATCAACAGATAAAATATTTCACACCCCTTACCATTTCTATACTGTCTCCATCCATGACATGCCAACATAGACACCCATAGGGACCCATGGGAACAACACAACAAGAAAAAATAACCTTGTGAATCTCATCTTTATCAAGATCCATTTCTACCACCTTCCAAAAAAAAAGATTCATTTCTACCAACTCATTTTATTCATCTGAGGTACAAATAAAATTGATGGGCCTCATAGCCAATTGCCACTTATTTTATTCTCCTAGTATGAAGATCTAAACACGCAACATGCACTATAACCTCCATTCTTTACTGCAAGCGTACCCCTAAAAATGGGAGAGGGAAAAATAAAACAAAAACAAAAAAAACATAATCAATAGCACCTCAAAGTGTAGTCCACACCCGAGATTGTTAGATGGACAAAATTTGAAAAGTCCCAATGCTTCTGAAGATTGAAATGTTATTTTTCTTGTTCTCCAGATCCCATAACCCTTTAACATCATTCAATTCGTCCAAAATTCGGACTTGGACTTCTATCACTGTGACCGCAGACCTCCATGGCTGCCACATCAAGTCATAATCCTATTCTGACATTTGAGTGCGTCGTTCTTGACGTATGTAAGCTGGTTAGCCCATAAGGCTGGAATGCCACTGGACCTACCCATTGATGCCTGGAAGAAATTTCCAGCCCACATCCTTCTTCCCCTAGGCTTCTTAGACCCAACACACTACTGTTATTGGTTTCAGAAATAAAGAGTTAAAACCCGTACTACCAAAACATCATCAATTTCTCCTATCCTACTGCCCAAACCTTGTACATTCCATGACAAAATTGTAAAATTCATATCTAACATCTATTCCCAAATATGCTAATCAGATCCTCATTTCTGTGTCTGCAACAGGTTGTACCAGTGTCTCTACATCATGATGCGAAATCCAATCAACTACACTCTTTCAACTAGATCACAATCCTACACATCCATGTCATTTGGAGGGATGGTTCCTCGGTCGAGGAGCCAAAGTTAAACTACTGCTGTGCTCCAGCCTAGGGGTGGGCACGGTCCGGATCGGTTCCAAATTTGGAAGAACCTAACTCGAACCGTTTAAAAATAACGGATCCGGTCCGGATCCCCTCATTTTGAACATTGGAACCGAACCTAACTCGAACCGTTTGGAACGGTCCGGTTCCTACGGTTCCAATGTTCAAAATCTGGGGATCTTCTTTAAAATGAATCCAAACCAGAAAGCAGAGATTGGTATTCAGATCTCAAAAGCTTATAATTAGATTCACTGAATCCAACAAACAGAACAAACCCATGGTCTCAATTTTCTCTCAGAAAATTAAAATGAAAGAAACCAGACAAGGTAGAGCAGAACAAAGAGAAAGGTTTGATCAATTGATTCCTCCAATATTATTACTCCTATTTGAAAAGTTTCTAATACTGCCGAAATTATTGAATTGAAAAATGGAGGCAGCACTCACCTCTGAACTGGAACCCATTGGTGATAGGTGTAGTTGGCTTAGTTTTTGCTATCTTCTTCATGTTTTACTTTTGCAAAACTCTTAAGAAGTCAATGGTCTGAAGCAGCAGCTTCTTTGAAAGGACGCCAAACTGAAATGCAAGTATTGAACGAAAACAATCCAGATGACCCTTCAATACAATCCCAATCTTTTCGGCTACAGAAAAGAGACGGGAAGAGAAGAAGACCAGAGAAGAGAGGAAATCAGTACAGAAGACCAGACAGGAGAGGAGAAGAAGATCACGAATCATCGAGGAGAGGAAGACGAACCTGATTTAGCGGCCGTTAGCGGAGGGATGAGTTTTTCTCTTGATCTACAAAGTTTACAAATTTCTCACTAATCCATGAAAAGACTCAATCCATCTTCAAATTTCTCTTAATCTAAGTAAAACAAAAATCGAGATACCATTACACAAAACCTTCAAAGTTTACAAATTTGTCACTAATCTAAGTAAAACAAACATACCCAGACACCAATCCATGAAAAGACTCAATTTGATAGTGCCCTAGATCAATACTACAGTACATCAAGAACAAAATTACAAAAGATTAAACATTTTTCTTACTTCCTCTTGGTGAAAGAGTTGAACTTTGGTGGGCGAGAGAGAACAGTTGAAGCACGCACACGAAAATGGAGAAAGGAGGCAATGGAGAAAGAAACAGAGAGAGGTGAAAAGTGTCGTTGAGTCTCTTGCAATGGTGGTTTCTTCTTGTTTGACTGAAGGGGCGAAGAGGTCGTCATGAGTCTCTGTGGTTTCTTCTGGTTTGACTAAAGGGGCAAAGAGGCGAGTTCGACTGAAGGGGAAGAGGCGAGTTCGACTGCGGCCTGCGGGTGCTCACTTCTCCTCCTCTGCGGCTGCGGGTGCTAAAGACTAAAGAGTCTTGATTTAGGTTAAATAGTTCCATATTTAGGTTTTTGTTAAATTGATTTGAAACGGTCCGAAACGGGTCCAACCCGGACCGTTTCTTTTTTAAAAATAGGAACCGGGACCGGACCGTTTTATAACGGATCCGAACCGTATCTAAAAATACATAATTAAAATCCGGACCGTTTAGAGCAAAACGGTCCGGTTCGATTTGAACCCGCGGATCCTCGACCCGTTTGCCCACCCCTACTCCAGCCATATTCCAACATTCCCATCTGTCGCCTACAACACAACACCGCAACCAAGAGGCTAAGTGGTTGATTACTAGTGAATGGGAGGATCACTAAGGGTAATGTCATAGTGGATGGTCTTCAAAGGGTGAATTCTGTTCACACTTCCCCACTCTCCTTGAAGGTGGTACGGGACCTTCTCACATGATCCCTAACACATTCGACATGGACTGATTCAATGAGAGGATGGCCACAACTGCACCCAAATCTGGGCAATGGTAGCAAGATAGATGTGTTAAGGTTGATTAAGACTAGAAAATGTTTATGGTGCGCGCTTGAAGGGGTAAATCCAAATCTCGGATAAAGAAAATAAAGCTAGACTAGAAAGAATGTAAGCCTCATAATAGAATACAAAGCAAAACTTGATGGAGATTGCTCTTGGGAAACATAGAATAATTGCTTTGGCAGGTGCGGTTGCAGACCATGTTCCCTTCTTATTCGGAAATAGGTTTGACCTATGTAAAATGATTTCCATCAAATATGGGATGGCTTTGATTTGCTTCGAGATATGGGCACGCTGCCAGGGAGGCTTCATGTGCATGGTCTGCAAGCAACAATATGTAGTCCAAACTCCATTTCATAAAGGAAAGCTCAAAAGAACGGATAAGTGACTTCTACGATGAAACGAGAAAGGCAAACCTTTATGGAAGAAACCATTGCTATTGACCGGTTAGAAGAAGAGGCACACTTGGATTCTGAATTGACTCGACCTCATAGGTTGAGTGCATCCTAATGTTAGGGGCGAAGCAAGGCGCCAAGGTCTGCCACTAGATAGGGGGTGGAACTTGGGTGAGCCAACCCAAAAGCTTTGGTCCATAGGCAGGTAGAATTTGAAATCGGTTGGAGTCCTTTTTAAAAAAAGGCGAGACCGGTTTTTATTGGTTTTTATTGGATCTCAAAACCAATAAATGCCTATGGAAGGGGTCAAATCCTAAACTTGCGAAACCAGCCATTATAAGTCTTACCAACTGTTGGAGTCCTTACAACCCCAAGAACCCAAACACTCATTAATGTTTGACCATGTATATGATGAAATTTGAAGTATATTCCTTGATTTTGGGTAAAATAATACCTTAGACGACCATCCCGAAAAGTTTTGCCAATGGATTGATGTGATTGGGCTCAATCACGGGTTAACCCCTTAACATCTCAGGTTGACCCCCTAGCCCATCCAACCCACCTGAGTTGTAATCCTACCACTAGAGCCTTTGCGAGGTGAGGTGTTGCAAAGACAACTTTTTTAGATTAATTTTTTTTTTGTCTTTGTTTAAGTTATGATTCCAGAGTACCTACAAGAACTCGGAAGCCTTCGTTACCCTCCACCTTGAATAAGGTATGACCGTAAGCCACTCCAAAGTGGGGGTTGCTTGTATAATGAATTTCATATTCAGCATAGAAAAATTCCTTACAATTTGTTGTGTTGAGCCCTTGAATAAGGCATGGTGAAACTAAATTCCTGATTTTTACACTGAATTTCATATTCTTGTCTCGTAATGTGTTGATGTATTGCATAAATTTCTCAAACCCCCTGACTCGAATCATAAAATAAAAAAATAAAAATAAAAATGGAAAACAAAGAGAAACGAAATCTATTCATACATTTCACTACACCAAACCCCTAATTGACATACAAACATTCAAAAGTAATAATGTAGCAATGTTTCCCATAAAAAAAGAAAAATAGTGAGAGTTTAAGGAAGAAACTACATATCTCTCTATTTAAGGGTATCCTCTTCAACAACAGAGAAGGAGGACATGTTATTATTGTTGGAGTCGTCGTCGTCGTCAGGATCGTGAGTTGGATCAGACTTCTCCATGGCATCTCGAGCTTTTTCAAGAAAGGGCTTGAAGGCCATCTCTATGGTGAGCCATCCAAAGGCGAGTGCTCCAATCACTACGATTGCCGATCTAATCGAGTTCATCTTTGAAGAATTCTTCATTCTTTCTTTTTCTCTACTGCTACGATGCCACTTACTTGTATATGAAAGAGTAGAAGTTGAAAGCAATCTAATCTAGGGTTGATTAGACCAAGAAACTGAGACACGCAGAGGTAAGGAAGAATGGTAGAAAGAAGTAGGAAACGATGGAGAAACAGCCAGGGTAGGGTGCACACCTTTTAAGTGGAGTAGAGTAGTAGGTTGGCTACAATTAGGGGTGGGCAATGATACATCACGTACTGACCCGGACCAGTTCCAAACCATTTCAAACAATGTTAAAACTAGTTCTAATATTTTCATACCGGTCTTGGTTTCAGACTGGTTGGAATCGGGTACGAGCTCGATCCATCCCTAATTGTCTCAATTACTGTAGTGGACCTGCTTCGAGCTCATAGTAAAGTAACTAAAGAATAACCTCAACCCTAACTTCATAATTTTTCCTCCTCTCTCTTGCTTCCACCTCAATTACCAAGCACCATCGCCAGCCGATCGGCACTGTTAGGTCATCCACCACCAAAACTACAATCGAATATTGCTTTGTTGTTGTTCAACGTCTTCATCTTTGGTTAATTTTTAGTATTTGGAGTGTTTAGTTACCAAGTTCTAATGACCCTAATTTAGGTTTTTGTTCTATAAGTTCAGAGGAGTAGTAGAATCATCAAATCAAATCTTAGTTGAGGGAGAGTGTTCATCCATAAATCTACGCAGTGACATAAGGTAATTCCTTACCTTCCTCTTTAGTGCTTCAATTGTTTGGATTTTACATTTCCTAATAATCAATAACCTAAGGGTGTGTTTGATTGCATGGAATCCTAAGGTGGGAATTGGAATCCCATGTCATGACATGGGATGCCATGGACTTGACCAACTTTGATGTTTGGTTGTCCATGGGAATTGGATTCCTATTGTGAGTGTTTGGTTGCCCAAAACTAATCATGGGAATTTTTTTATTATTATTATTTTTTTTTTCATTTTGAAGATCCCACAATTCTACTTTTATATATAAACTAGAATATGATTTTGATTTTGCTTCCTGCAAAACATCCCTACAGTATAATTTTAAACTCGACGTCTGCTTAAATCTTTCAATGAGAAATCAACGTTCAATACTGGTATTCAGAATTCTAATAAAAAAAATTTAGCAATATATATTTTGACTAAAATTTTCAAAATGAAATAATGTTTACTGCATAAACATAACAAGTCTTAAACCACATACTCCCAAACACCAAAACATACAAAACAACCTATATAAGCTGCCAAAACATTAAGCAGCCTATATAAGCTGCAAAAACAAGCCCCAGCTCACCAACAAAGTGCACAAACAGAGTGCAAAAAAGGCCCCAGAATTGTAACAGAGTGCAAGAACAGAGTAGCAACAGAGTGCAAGAACCCTCGGCTCGCCACAGAGTGCTAACATGCACAAGGAATCATGTGATATGATCTAACCTTGTTTATAGAACTCTGCAGACTGAAAGCAGTTCAATCAGAAATTATGACAGAAACCAAAGAGAGAAATAGATGGAAGACTTGAAGATTCAACAAGCAATTGCTGAAACAAATATTGTTTTGATAGTGCTGAATTGCAATTACAAGATTCAATCTCAGAAAGAATGAAATACAATGTAATATGAATTGGCTGATAAAGGCTGTTTGAGATGCCTTGATCTCCTAAAGAGCATTTGCTCAAATGTACAACTTCTTTATACAATGAATGAATACAACTTTATTGCCATTCTCCTATTTATAATAGTACCTCACAGAGGTCTTCACAAAGCACTAACAGAACATTATTTCTAACCACTAATAGAGCACTGAAAAGCCCCTTCTATTAAGCCATCTGCCAATCCTTCTGCAACCCCTTGAGCACCTGCATTCTTTTGCATTACCTCTGCGACAGCTGGAGCACTTCCAATCTGTTAAACATTCTTGAAGGCCATTAGTAGCATTTGCATTCACTTTCATTCTGTTTAAACATTCCTGATAGTCACTAATAGTATTGCATTAAAGCCACTAACAACACCTGACAGCCACTAACAGTATTGCATTAAAGCCACTAACAACATTGCATTCATATTGCCACTAACAGCACTGCATTCATATTCTGTTTAAGCATTCCTGAAAACTACTAACATCATTGCATTAAAACCACTAACAACAGCCTTGCATTCATATTAAACCATCCTATTCCTTCGCTTAGTGTATGTGACTCGTATAGGGGGCCTATCAGCATGTTTACCCTAAATCATGCATCAAAGGCAATAGCACTACCACAAAAAATTAATGAGGCATGTAGTAAAAGAAACCTGAATTCATAATAAAAGCCTAAATGAATGATGGAAGAAATGGTCAGTAGACCTAAATCTCTGCAAAACTTTCATGATGTAATTTTAACACAACCAACCTTAACCCTACAATCAAGGGTGACTGCAAGCAATATTTCACAATTAAGTCCACTGAATTCATAATTAGACTGTAATTTTTTCCATGCTATGTTCTGATCAATTTTGTAACTCTCTAGTGAAGGAACATGTTTTAGTAATTAAAGAATAAGAGTGGATTCAGTAGTGGCTTAAACCTTGAAATCCATTTTGAGATACACCACCTAAAATCCACCACCTAAAATAAGATACACCACCTAAAATCCATTTTGAGATAATATTGACGCCGACACCAACATTTACCTAAAGATTAGTATCATTCATCAAAACCACTACTTTGATAGGCAATTTATTCATCTGATGACATAACAAAGGGCTTTCTCTTATTAAGCTAAATATATATACAGGCAAGGAAACCAATACTTGTGCATGACCACCTTGGAAGCATGAGCACTGAAAGGCATGGAGAAAGAACAATATTTAATTGATCAGCTTACTACCCTCTTACTCTTATAGAATTGTAGATGTCAATGTATTTACTACTGGTGTTATTCCAGCTGTTGTCGATTTTCATAACCTTCTGAACAATACTCTTCCATTCATTTGGCTCTGCATCAAAACAACAAGATTAAAAATATAAGAACTAACACGTGACATTGGCCATTTCAAAATTGTACTCTTTATGCATCAATGTCATATCCTTCTCTCAATTCTGCGATATTTGTTCTTAGCAATCAATTAATTAACGTTTTTCATAGTGAAACATATTTCAGAACTATCGCGTGCAATTTCTGAATATATGTTCATGTTCCAACTTGCAGAGGTCTACTAGATCAGTAAGAGTGGGAGAAGGCATTAAGCACCTTGACTACTTAACAGCTAAGCTGATAGATACTAGTCAAGAAATCAAAGCTGATAAATTAAATTGTTTTATATATATCTTCAGTAGCCTTGCCTTCTCATATTTCTCCTTGTCACTTTGACCATTCAGTGAACTGCTAGCAGCCAAGAAGACATATTTGAACTCATTTGGATTAATTGGATTGGATCATTCCAAAAGGCTAACCATGTCACTGTGTTGTCATGTTTTACTTCTTTCCAACTGTACCAGCAACACAGATATTTCAGAACCTGGACAAAGTGTTGAACTAATCCTAATCTAGAAATTCAAACACAAACAACTGAACTCTCACTTTTCACCAGGGACAAGATACTCTGGAACCGGAGCACATTTCCTGATATTTATTGTAATATCACTTGGGCGGATACGCTTTTTTAAGCTTTCCCATCTTACAATAAGAACCAAAACGACCACATAATTTAAAATACATAAAATCTGAATCATATAAAAGATGTTAGCCACTAGATTTTTAAAGCATTTCAATTCAGCAAACTTATTCAAACACTTTTTGAAAGACAATAAGGTAGTAAAGAACCTTGGGAAGCTCTCCACGCCCACTGGTTCTACGCTGAAGTTTCCAACCTGAGATTGAGATTACGAAAAGCAAAGAATCAATATCTTTTACCATGTAAATATTCTATTGTATGGAATAAATATTGTGTATGCATGGGACCATTCTTCTGGTCCCATGAGAGGGAAATAATTAGCCATTTTTTATTGATCGATGTTGGTCTGTCTGCCTAAAAGGGTCTTAGCATAATGCATGGTTCACTCAATAGTGTTAAGCTCACTCACTAGCCTTTTTTTATGCTGAAAGAATATACAAGTCTCCACTGTATAGACAAAAGCAAAATTGGTAGACATACAATGCTTTACATGAAAGAATGGATTCTGGCTTGAAAGTGGATTTCCCAAAGCTTTGAAGGCAAAGGACTGTAAGCATCAGCATCATATTAGATATTGTTCCACAATATGTTCAAATATCTGTCTGCCTTGCGATTCTCACAACAAAAATCTCGAAAGACTACCGTCTCATTTCAACTTTTAGATGATCGATGTCAAAACGAAGACATAAAATCATTTCCTTGAAGATAACATTTATGAATACATATAACAAAGCCTTCATTTGAAAGTTCTGGTTCCTAGGTAAGGTAAGTGGGGAAACATAGCTTTTGTGACAAAAAAAATTTGATTCTTTCTTAATGGATGAGGAAATGTGAGGGAACCTAATTCCTTGAAAAGCTGAAGCTTTTCTACTGTAAACATTTTCAAATAAAGATCAACAAAGTAAAGTCTTGTAGTTAAAAATAATGTTTCCCTTTGCCTGCATTTAGTTTATTGAGTTAGATTGACTTGGTGTTGTGGAGTGTTACGAATAAGTCAAATAAAACGGACAATGTTTTTCTGTATATTCATCATATTATAACTGTGATGAACTCTACTTATGGAAAAGTCTTATGGAACACAAACAGTGACAAAAAATATAGGATTGTATCAATATTGGTTCGAGATGCATAGCAACCGTCTCAAACGCCATGCCCTATCAATTGCACTTGGGACGCCAATGTTCTCCCTAACATGAGACAGTGATTAACTTACCAAACAACGTTACTCTCTCTTCCTTTTCTATTTTCTCTTATTGACCTACTTTTCCTAAATTATTTATTACTAGGGTGTTTGTAAAGCAAACACGGAGTGAAACTATCTCAATGACATTCAAAAAGATTGTGAAGGCGTGTGGTCATGGTAACAAGGAACTCCGGTGTCTTTGAGTTTTACAAACATCAATACCTCAAAGAATTTGGACTACCTCACCATATTCACTCTTGATAGGAAGGACAAAAAATGCCACCCAGGTCAGTAACTTCTAGGGATTCTTCTCAGAATCAGCTCTACCTCACATAAACTTAACAGGTGAGGTAATGGTTGTCTTTGCCACCAAGACAAACATAGGCACAGGTTGGTGTTCCAATTTTGAGATAATTTCACCCATTATTCAGAAAAGATCGCCTTTACGCATCATCATCATTGCGGCAGCAGTTATATCGACAAACATTTTTCAGACATACATGGCTTATTTAACATTCAGGAACCTTATTTATAGCAATTTGATATAAATCCCATCTTTGAAAACATATAAAAAAAACACACATACATACATGGCTTTGTGATTCAGTCAAGTGAGGGAAACCAAAGCACTAATCTACATACAAAACCAGTGTTCACACCCTCAAAACAACAAAATGCAGCATACTATTCCCATATTATTCTTCAAAACTAGAACATACCCTTTACTTCATTGATCTGATTCACTAACCCATTCAATTCAAACACCACTAATCCTAACTGATCTTCAAAATCCCCAAATTGAACCCAAATTTGAAATTTTTTTTACAAAAAATCAAGCCAAATTGATAGATCGGCAGATGAAGAGGACGAAATCTATACCTGAATGAGTACTCTGTGAGTGCAAAAATTATGAAGAAAATTGAAAGAGGCGTCGCTTGAAACTTTCACACGCGCACACAAAACTTCCTACCAAAAACATGAGACAAATCAACATACAAAACACTAGGGGTGGGCAAAAACCGATTTAAATTCGGTTAACCGACCGAACCGAAATATGAGTAGAAAGAAAATAATTTAAACCGAACTGAACCGATTATAAACGGTTCGAAATCGGTTTACGGTTTTGAACCGACCGATTTATAACCGAATCGACCGATTAATTAGATATATATAAATAATTAAATAACAAGTAGGTGTCAATACTTGATTAGTGCAACAAATGCACTGCAGTACACCCTGTTGCACTGAATCACCCCATTCTCTCAAAGTTTTTAATTTTGGGCTAAAAATTGGGTCTGGAAACAAATTGGGCCTATAAAAAAATTGGACATGTTTTAATGAAAGTCTTTCAAATGCTTGAGTCTGAAATTTTGGCCCAACCGAACCGAACCGATCCGAAATTCGGTTCAACCTAATTCATCGGTTTACAAATACAAAATTCGATTTCGGTTTGGGTTTTGAGCAAACCGAATGAAATCGGTTCGAAATCGGTTTGGGGCTCAAAACCGAACCGAACCGACATTGCCCACCCCTACAAAACACTGGATGCAAAGAGATCTAAGACGAGAATACAAGGAAATATAATTTACCTTTGATGAGAAGCAAAGCTTGTGTTGGAGGTATTCGTGAGTCTCTGATGTGATGGAGTCACAGAGGAGGAGAGGAGATCGCGGAGATGAGATCACAGAGGAGGAGAGGAGATCGCGGAGATGAGAGATATTCGAAAGAGGTGAGATCGAGCCTCTGATGTGATGGAGATCAAGAGATCTTCGATCAACCCTTCACATAGACGAGGAGAAAGAGATCTTCGTGAGTCTCTTATGCTCCTCTTCGATTCTCAACTCATCCATCAACACCACCAGTAATCAACTTGTAGAGATCAACACCACCAGCTGAGATCGGTGGAGAGTTCAGTGGAGAGATCAATGGAGAGATCAGTGGAGAGATCAATGGTAGTTAACGGAAAATTCTAGGGGTCGAGGGAGGGAACGAGGGAGGGAGCGAGGGATGGGTGGTAGCCACCCATCCGCCCCGAGATAAGCGTCATCGCGCATCTCCAATCCAATGCGCTTATCTCGAGGCGGATGGGTGGTTACCACCCATCCCTCGCCCCTTTCCCTCGCTCCCTCCCTCGATCTGTAGCAAAGCTCGGTAGTTAACATGTACAGATCGAGAAATAGAGAGGGAAGAATATGAGACGTACCTGGGGTTTTTTGCAATGACGAGAGTGCTTCAAAAACTTGCTTCAGTTGATGTGAAGAGAGGTGGAGAGAGGCGAGGCAGCGAGGGAGGATTAAATCGAGAGGTTTTTAGGATCGCCAAAAGTTTTCCTTGGTGAACCGAGGCGTCCGATTCCCACCAAAGGTGGGAATATGTGGCACGTGCTGGCATCCCTCACCCACCAGTAAACTCTCAAACAAACACCCAAAATGCTATTCCAAGCCATGGAATGGGTGCAACCAAACACACCCTAAGAGTGCAGATTATTTCTAAATTACAGATAGCATTTTCAAGAGCTTCTTCATCTAGCATCATTATTGTCAAATACAAAATCAAATGGTAGCAATCCAGCCAAATAGAGGCCCCATAAGAAAACAATTTCATACTAGATCTCAATCACAACTATTCCTGTAATCTGATCTTTTCAATAGCTAGAACCTAAAACATCTCTTCTTGTTGTGTAGTCTTCTTAGTCCAACTCTTGAACTAAAGTAGTCAACCATTAAAGGGAAATTATTGATCTGCAGTATAGTTTCCGCTTCTTGATCCATGGCTTCAGTTAAAAAGATTGAATCCTTGGTTGCAATGTAAACCAAGTAGACTTAACTTTTATTTCAGTAATAAATGATATTGGCAGCAGAAGATGCCAAGTTTGATAGATAATGGAGCTCTAAAACCTTTTTTAAAGTACACATTTTGAACAAATTATATGGTATCTGTTAGTTCTGCAATTATGTGGTTGTGTTGTTATTCATGTCCTTAACACTCTTATACCAATTTGTTCTAAAATTTCTAGCTTGTTATTGTTAAATTTGCAGATTTTTGTTGCATTGGAGGCATTAGTGATTCCCATAGATAACATTTGACATATTCAGTGAAAATTTTATAAATTTCAGTTTCAAATAAAATTACATTTTTTTTTTATCAAGCATGTCTGATAAGAATACATGACAAGCTATGAACTGACACAAGCCAACATTTTAACAAGAGTTGAAAAACTCAACTATACTGACCTATAGTTTTTTTCTAAAATGTGATCATTTGATATGTTTGATATGTTTTGTGTAGGGAAAACATGGCGATAACCAAATCCAAAGACACTAATAGGGCTACATCTTCAAGTGAAAACTCACCATTTCCGTTTAGGCATCCACAACCAATTACAAGCTCAACTCCACCTCAATCACATTCGACACCACCACCACCAATAGCAACAACACCTACTAGTACAATTACAATGATATCCTAAAACCTACCAGCCAGTCTAGATATATTCTACGATCTTCCATCAGGTATCCCAAAACCTACCAACCAGTCCACGTATCATCTCTTCTTCATCTTCGTTTTTTTCATATGATTTTAGGGCTAATATAAGTTTATAATCTGACATGGGTGGAATAGGTCTTTGAACATATGGACGTTGAGTGTCTATGCTACCTTAAGGTCTGTTTATAGTTTGATGAGGTCTGTTTTTCATATGTTCCATGTAACTTAAAGTTGGGCATCAATGTGTGAACTATCGCAAACTAAAAAAAATGAAGCAAACCCTTTAGTTGTCTGCATATGTATACATGCATGAATATTTAATAGGTACAGTTGGTACTATTAGAAAAAATATCATTTGTAGATACTGCATATGAACTAATGCATGCATATGTACTAGCTTATGTGTATTTATTTTTTCGCTAAAACCATTAGTAGGTATTGTTGGAAAAACTTTAGCCATTTGTAGTTCTTCCTTTTGAGTCATTGGAATTAGAACTTGACGGTGTTTTTTATGTTGGCGATGATTGTAGTATCTGCTATTAATGACCTCATTAAAAGAATGTGTTGATTTGTGGCCAAGGATTCCAAGTGTTGCGAATGTCATTGTCTATGACTTTTTGTTTGCTAGTGTTGTCAATGATTCAATGGGTTTTTGTTTTGTTTTTGATGTAGACGATTTATGCTCTCATTTCTCGCCTTGACCTACACTTGTACAAGTAGCACACGTGAGCCAAAGACCACTGTGTGGCGGCCGATGACACTTTGATGCTAAAGTTAGATAAGGCTTAGGAGAGGCTTAAAGCTGTAATTTGGGTTTCTGTAGTGTACCTTAGTTCATCGACCTTATCTCATTTTTATAGTGTGAGAGCTTTTGTCCGGCTAGGCCTTTGGTGGCGTAGTTTAGAGAAAAATGTCTTGTTGGAGATAATTTCCTAGTTAGGAGCTGTCCATGTATGGTAGTTTTCCTACACGACTTGTGTTCCTAGATCTGTGGGAGAGGTTTCTCTTTCTGAGTGTTGTCCATGCAAGGAAGTTTCCTTGCCCGACTTATACTCTAGTATTTGTTTCCTAGACGAAACTAATGTATTGCTGACATGTCTGTCTTGGGTCAATCCCCCATATACTTGCCTTATCAGGGCTTACTCTTGCCTAATTAAAGGCTTATGAGTATTGGGCTTGACCGTGTGACGTACGGGCTTATTAAGAAGCTGCAATTTGGGTTGACCTTTTGGATCCTGCCAATCGTGGGCTTAACGTTGTCTGGGCCTTACTGGATTGAGCATGCAATCATGCCTGTTTTGCTATGTTGATGAGATTATCATGACACGTGTACGATGCTGATTAGAGGACAGTTTGGTGTATCATCAGCTGCTCCTCCTCGAGTTAGTGGGCCATCATGTCAGTCCACTAAGTCACTTTGATAGAATCTGTACAGTCGTGATGATTGAACCTGAAACGTCATCTCTAGCGGCGCGTGTCATTAAATGAGTATGTGATTGCTCAGTAAAGAAGGGGGCGCAACTGCCTGGTGCTTAAATAAGTCGTTGCCTCTGCAAGAGGGAGTTTCTTTACTTTTGTATCTTTTTTGCCTCATTTCTGATTTCTTTGTTCTATGTTTTTTGCTGCAACTATTTTTAAAAGTTAAAACTTTCTCTCATGACGGACAACGTCGAACTTACTTCTGGGCAGAAGTTGTCTCATGTTTGCCTTGATTTTTACCGGGAGCAAAAAGGGTCTGATTTGGCTAAGCTTCTAGAGAACTATCGGATTCCTAATTACCTAGAACTTACTCCATTGGGTGCTACTCACAATCCATTGACGCCTCCGCAAGGGTTCATAGCCTTGCACAAAAACAAGTTACAAGCCGGGATTCGCTTTTCGGTTTTGGAGGACATTTGGCGCTTCCTTGCGCACCTTCGTATTTCTCCTTCTCAGATGGTTCCTAACGGATTTAAGACCTTTATTGTTGTCCTTATTAGGGAGAAGGACGCCGACCTTCGGTTAACTCCGCAAGTGATCCACCTGCTGACTTCTCCTCGGCTAAATGGTCACGGAGTCTGCTGGTTGAGTACTCTGAAGTGCTTGGGCTCCCTGTCTAATGATTTCAAGTTTTGGAAGAAGCACTGCTTTCTGGCTTCTTTTAACTCACCGTACTTCAAGGTGGAGGGGCGATCGCTTATCAGATATTTCAAATTCGATCTTAGTGAGCATAATGTCTAGGGGTGTTAATCGGTTTGGTCGGTTCAAAGTTGAGCCAAAACCAAACCGAACCAAACCAAGAATTCGATTTTCGATTCGGTTCGGTTATTTTCGGCTTTTTCCCTTTTTATTTTTTTTCTTTTACTTATTTGAACGGTTATTTTCGGTTTTTTCCCTTTTTATTATTTTTTCTTTTATTTTATTTATTTTCTGCGGCTACATACAACCGAGTTGGCTCTAGCACAAAAGGAATAAGTCAAAGCTACAAAGAATGGAAAGAAGGAAATGAAGCTTGGTTTGCAAAGGAGGAAAACCCAGAGACAAAGAGAGTACAAATAAAATAAAAGAGAGAGAGAAGGGGAAACGGTAAAGGAAAAGCAAATGCTAGATAAACACAGAGAGTTTCAAGGCTCTGACTATTCATTTATAGATAATTCTTTGAAATTTTTTTGCCTATTTCTCTTGATAATTCCATAAGATTAAACTTTTTTGCCCTGTCTCTCATATACACAATGCTTTAACATCATACAAAAAACTATAACCATAACTACATTGTTTGCATCTTAATCTATCTCCACCACACCCATGTGATGATCTGAACAAGACCGAAACCTTTTATGATGGCACAAGTCTCGTAATTTCATCCTCCAAGAAGATTTTTTTTATCAAATCGGAAGTGTTGAAGTTGTCGCCATCGCCATTGCTCATCTTTGCTGTAAGCAAGCAAGTAAAAAGTTTGGTTTTCTTCAACAAGATTGAGTCAAACTCTGTCTTTCCTCCTCCACTTGCAAGTGGTTGGATAGAGAGAGAAAGAGAGAAAGTTAAAAAAGATAAGAAGGACATTAATAAAGAAAGAGAAGTTTGGTAGGTGGGGCTTAAATAAGATAGAGAAGGTAGTTTTTTTCAACTCTTTCTCTGAATGGGGTATTAAGAAAAAGAGAAAGTGGGAGTTAAGAGAGAGGGTGGGGACGTGGGGTGCATTGGAATGGGGTGATAATTTAAATAAGAGTGGGTTGGTGGGGGATTAAATAAGAGATAGAGGGCTAGGGGATTAAAAACAAGATAAGGGGAAGGATTCGGTTTTCTAATGTTTGGTTTCGGTTTTTCTCGGTTCTTGCTTTTTCGGTTTGGTCGGTTTTCAGTAACCAATTAACACCCCTAATAATGTCCCTCCTAATTTTTTTTCCTTTTACGTGCTTTTGCAGAAAATGACATGTTGTTTTGCTATTTTGTGCAGGTAAATTTGTGACTCCAATTCTTGCTGAGGAGGAGGAATCAGTGAAAAGGGTGTTTAATGAGCTTCCTTTGGTCGCTGTTGAAGAGGTCATAGCTTCGGACAACGTTGTGTGGGCTGTTCAAATACTTTCACGTAGCTTTTACTTTGCCTAGGTCATTACCGAGGGAGACTGGTGGTGGCCGTTTCAGGAAAGGGAAGCTCACGATATCAAGCCCTTCAAGGCAAGTTGAGTTGGAGGCGGCCATGCCGCCCATTGGTCGGCCCAAGAGGAAGCGAGCTAGCAGCAAAACTAATTCTTCTTCTAAACGGATTCCACTAGAGCAGGAAGTGACGGCCGCAAAGTCTGGGCCCAATCAGTCAACTCAAGAGATGGTTCTGGGAGAGCGGAATGTCTATCTGGAGCCTTCCGCTCCACTAGTTTTATTGGAAGGGAATTGTTCAAAGTCAGCAGATGCCGACAAATTCAATGCTGCCACTGATGATCTTCGGTCTGTTAAGGCTGCTACCTTGGGAAACAGATCTTCTTTCCCGCCCCTGAAGCCCAATGCTGAGCACCAGGCTGATCTTTCAGTTGAGAAGGCTTTGGGTGTGGAGTTGGTATCTCCCAAAGGTCCCTTTGGATTGGTGTCGTTGGTTTAGGGTGGGATGCACCCTGACGCTCACAGTACATTTTATGCTTTGGAAAAGGCTTTTGCTGAGCTTTGTAAGTCGTATTCGGATGCGCTTTATCGGTTATACATCTTAGGCGAGCAGCTGGAAGAGGTGGTGGGCAAGGCACAAGCTGATCTGCAAGCCCAAACCGCTGAACAAGAGAGAGAGGTGAGTATGAGTTGATTATTTTGCGTTGGGAGTTTGAATCCGAGTTGGCCGACGGGCGATGTCGTGTCCATGAAACGGATACTCGAGCTGCTCTCACGCTGGTTGAGCTAAGTTTACTAAGACAACGACTGGTGGAAGAGGAATCTCATGTGGTCGCGCTCTCACATAGACTATCGAAGGCGGAGACAAGTTTAGTGAAGTCCAAGGCTCGGGGACATGAGTAGCATGTAACTTCAAAATCTCTTGATATCGCTTGAGGTAGGTTAGAACTACTTGGACTGATTGAGGAAGAGAACCCCCACCTAGAGCTTGACTTTGAATGATACATGAAGGTTGTTTTTTGGAAGATTGACAAGACATAAGTCTCTAACCATGTGTCCTCGTCTAGCAACTCAAGACTGGCTTCCAAAAATGTTTTATCTCCAGCAGTTCCTTATGATGTAACTGGCTCTTCGGCTTCTGGAGTGAGCTCTCCAAAACCATTGTAATTTTTAAAATGACTTAAAGAAAGTTTGTCAAGTAGTTTTTTTTTACATGTACCTTCTAAGCTTATCTGTGTTATCATGTCATTACGCCAGTCTGTTACTTGCATAATAGATTTTGAAGTGTTTGTACTTCTTTTTCTTTGACCCATCTCAATCCGTTTAATTCGGACTGGGCAGTAGCCTGGGTCCGAGCCATTGTTATCAACCAAAGCTGACTAAGCTTTGATCAAGTTCGGCGATCATAGTTCACGAAAATACAAAGAGAAGCCGTCTTTGTCAGGCTGCATGAGTGCTGACTAAGCTTCCACTTTTTAACCCATCGTCGTCTGCTATCTATAGACTAAGTGTTAGAGTGATAAGGTTCGACGATCATTGTTTGTGGAAGGGCAACGATTCCTGGCAAATCGTCTTCACCAAGCTACATAAGCACTGACTAAGCTCTCACTTTCTAACCCATCATCGTCCGTTATTCGCGGACTAGGTGTTAGAGTGATAAGGTTCAGCGATCATTGTCTGTGGAAGGACAATGATCCCTGGCAAGCCATCTTCACCAGGCTACATGAGCACTGACTAAGCTCCCTCTTTCTAGGTCATCGTCGCCCATTCTGTTTGGACTAAGTTTCGAGTGATATGGTTCGACGACCATTATCTATAGTTAGACAATGATCCCTGGCAAGCTGTCTTTACAAGACTACATGAGCACTGACTAAGCTCCCATTTTCTAGGCCGTCATCGCCCGTTCTGTTCAAACTAGGCTTCGAGTGATAGGGTTCAACGACCATTATCTATAGTTGGGCAATGATCCCTGGCAAGCTGTCTTCACCAGGCTACACGAGCATTGACTAAGCTCCCACTTTCTAGGTCGTTGTGGCCCATTTTATTCAGACTAGGCTTCGAGTGATAGGGTTCGACAACCATTATCTATAGTTGGACAATGATACCTGGCAAGTCGTCTTCACCAGGCTACACGAGCATTGACTAAGCTCCCACTTTCTAGGCCGAGGTCGCCCGTTCTATTCGAACTAGGCTTCGAGTGATAGCGTTCGGCGATCATTGTCCATGCAAGGATCCCTAGCAAGTCATCGTCATCAGGCATCGAGAGCGCTGACTAGACTCCTACTTTCTAGGCCGTCGTAATCCGTTATTCGAGGACTAGGCTTCGAGTGGACCAGAAGCTATTGTCATCGGTCGTCACCGATTAAGCTTTGGTCGAGTTCGGTGATCGTTATTCATAACCAGACAATGATCCCTGGCGAGTTGTCTCGAACATGCATTAGAACACTGACTAAGCTGCCACTATCTAAACCGTTGACACCCGTTTAACGGACTGTGCATTAGAGAGAACTCGAGGCCGTCGCCATCAGCCAAAATTGAATAGGCTCTAGTCGAGTCTGATAAGCCTGACTCTGGTGTCCTGACTTATTCAATTCACTGAGTGGGTGGGAGTCAGGTAATGGAATACTAATTGGTAGTAGTGGAATTTTTTAGAAAAATTGAATGTCCTTTATTGATAGTATGTTTTAAGGTGTTCTACATTCCATGGCTGCATAAGGCTTAAACCATCCATGTCTTCCAACCAATACGTCCCCGACCTGTTGACCTCGGTCACTTTGTAGGGCCCTTCCCAATTCGGGTTCAACTTTCTTGCTCCCGGTTCTTTAGTGTTCTGCCGAGTCTTTCTAAATACCCAATCTTCCACTTTAAACTCACGTGGCTTGACTTTCTTGTTGTAGTACTGAGCCATCTTTTGTTGATAGACGATTATTCTGGTAGAGGCCTGATTTCTCCTTTCTTCGAGGAGGTTTAAACTGACGCGCAAAGTTTCATCGTTGTCTTCCTATCTGAATTCTTATGTCCGAAAAGTCGATATTATGAGCTATACCGGGACCATTGCTTCCGACCCGTAGGCTAGGGCGAAAGGTATTTTTCTAGTGGGTAATGTCGCTTTGGTAGTCCGATACGTCTAGAGTATCCCTGGTAGTACTGAGACCCATTTCCCTTTGGCCGCGTCAAGTTTCCTTTTGAGTGCTTCCAAAATTGTTATGTTAGTGACTTCCGCCTGGCCGTTGCTTTGCGGATGCTCTGGCGATGAGAAATAGTGGTTGATGCCGAGGTCTTTGCATAGTTTTTCGACCTTACTTCCTTCAAATTGGGTTCCATTATCGCTGACTATTGTTCTTGGAATACCAAACCTGCAGATGATGGATGCCCATATGAATTTCTCAATTTGATCCTGGCCTATCTTGGACAGGGGCTTGACTTCGACCCATTTAGTGAAGTAATCCACTACTACAAGGAGAAACTTTTTATTGGCCAAGGCCGGAGCGGTCCGACAATGTCCATCCCTATTGCGCAAATAGCCATGGGCTAGTCATTGGTATCAAGGGCTAAGTGGGGATGTGTGTATATGGCGCGAACCTCTGACATTTTTTGCACTTGTGGACAATGTCTTTGGCGTCCTGTTGCATTTGTGGCCAATAGTACCCTAGAATTAGGGTCTGGTGGGTCTGGGTCCTCCCGGCTAGGTGATTCCCGCAGATTCCGTCAGGGATTTCTCTAAGAACACGGTTTGCCTCCGATGAGGCTAGGCATCTAAGCAGGGGACCAGTGGCCGACCTTTTATAATGTTTGTCCTTTAGGAGAGTGTACCGTGTTGCCTTGTTCTTCAACTTTCTGGCCTCTATCTTTTAGGCTGGGAGGATCCCATTCTTGATATATTCAATAATGGGATTCATCCAGGTTGATTCTACTTCCATTGCATAGAAATCATTGAACTCCTCTTCTTCCAGATTTGATTGCTCTTGGAATTTGATGAGCCCGTTAGCGGTTTCGGCAATGGCTAAGGCCTGCTTGGCTAGTGCGTCGACTTTTTGTTGTCGTCTCAAGGACACTAGAGGAGTTCGAATCTCCTAAATTGGCTTGTTGTGTCGTTGACCTTCTCATGGTAAGTTATCATCCTTGGATATTTGCTGTTGAATTCTCCCTTGACATGGTTGGCTACCAAGTGTGAATCGTTGTACGCAGTTAGTTCAGTTATCCCAATCCCTTTTGCGAGTTTTAAGCCGAACAAGAGGGCCTCATATTCTGTTTCGTTGTTTGAGGCCGAGAAATCAAACCTGACTGCCTTCTCCAAGGTGAAGCCACCTAGAGAGTGGAGAGTGATACCGACTCCGTTTCCTTTTACTGTGGATGACTCGACACAACATAGGATCCATCTTTTTTTGTCGGGTCCCTGTTCTGAGTTGTCAAATGAGTCTCTGTCGCCGGTAAATTCGGCGATGGAGTCTGCCAATGCTTGGCATTTGATGGTCTTTCTTGGCGCGTAGTTGATGTCAAATTGTCCTAGCTCCACCGACCATTTGACCATCCTGCCAGATAATTTTGGCTTGTGTAACACTTTGCGTAGTGGATGTTTGGTCAAGACCGTGATAGAGTTGGCCTGGAAGTAAGGTCGCAGCTTCCTGGAAGAAATGACCAGTGCTAAAGCTAGCTTTTTTAGATCTGGATAATTTGCTTATGCTTGCACGAAAGTTTTGCTGGCGTAGTACACTGGTTTCTGTACCCCCTTATCATTCTGCACAAGAGCTGAACTAATGGCCTGATTTGAGACAACTAGATATATGTAAAACGTCTTTCCTGAGACTGGTTTCGAGAGTAGCTCGGTACTCCCCATGTATGAATTTAGGATCTGGAAGGCCTACTCACACTCTTCGTCCCAGTTGGAGTCATTGTTTCCTCTGAGGATCTTGAAGAAATGGAGGTACTTGTCAGATGATTTGGAAATAAACTTGTTGAGTGCTGCCACCCTCCCGGTCAGGCTCCGAACTTCCATGATGGAGGTCGGGGACTTCATATCGAGAAGGGCCTTGATCTGTTTCTATTCCCCTCTAGCTTACTATGTAACTTAGGAACTTGCCTGACTCAACCCCAAACATATATTTTTGTTGGGTGAGCTTCATCTGATACTTGTGGAGCTGGCCGAATGCTTCGGCAAGATCGGATATGTGATCTGGGTTGTGGAGGCTCTTAATCAGCATGTCGTCTATGTAGACCTCCATGTTTCTTCCAATTTGGTTCTCGAACATCCGGTTTACTAGCCATTGATATGTTGCACCCGCGTTCTTGAGGCCGAACGACATCACCCTATAGCAGTATATTCAAAAAGAAGTTTTATTTTGGTATGGGTTTGTGGCTTGGTTCTAAATGGGGTTGTGCGAGACGTGCCTATCAGCTCTGGACGTTGGGCCTCTGTTGGCCGCTCCTCCACTTCTGGTCCCTTGAAAAGCTGCTGGGGCAGCACGACTTTCTTGAACGTGTTCCCTGGACCTCTATGGGGACTAAGCTCTTCGCCGCTCACGGTATCCTTCTGCGGGTGGAAGGTTCTGTCGTTTGAGTGTTTACACCGCTTGTGCGATTTGCTACATCTGGGTTGATAGTAGATCCACCATTGGGTCCGCCGTGGCTGTCAATGGCGCGGGGGTCTAAAAGGGTTCCTTTCGCGATGGTGGTGGCACTGGAGTGGGTGGCGCTCTGCTAGTTCGAGCGTTTGAGGGTTTCGTAACATCTCCATTGTTGCAAGACCTTGTTGTCACCATCTTTCTGGTTTTTTGGGAAAAATGGTACTATTGTTTCTTGTTAGGAACTCTATCATTCTCCATGGACGATGCCAAACTAATTTAGTTAAATTCTGTTATCCTTCCTCGCCTTGACCTACACCTGCAAAAGTAGCACACGTGAGCCAAAGACCACCGTGTGGCGGCCGATGGCACTCCCATGCTTAAGTTAGATAAGGCTTAAAGTTGTAAATTGGGTGTCTATAACTTACCTTAGTTCATCGACCTTATCTCCTTTTTATAATATGAGAGTCCTTGTTCGACTAGGCCTTTGGTGGCATAGTTTAGGGAAAAAGATATTGCTAAAGATCCTTTCGTAGTTGAGAACTGTCCATGTAGGGTAGTTTCCCTACACGAATTGTAACCCTAGATCTGCGGGAGACGTTTCCTGAGTGTTGTCCATGCAAAGAAGTTTTCTTGCCCGACTTATACTCTAGTATTTATTTTCTAGTCGAAACCAATATATTGTTGGCATGCCTGTCTTGAATCGATCCCCCATGTACTTGCCTTATCAGGGCTTACCCTTACATTATTCTGGGCTTACGAGAATTGGGCTTGACCGCGTGACGTATGGGCTTATTAAGGCACTGTAATTTGGGTCGACCTTTTAGATCCTGCCAATCATGGGCTTAAAAGATTATCATGACACATGTATGGTGCTGATCAGATGACGATTTGGTGTATCATCAATTTTCACTTTAGAAAGTTTGAGTTGAAAGTGAGAAATGCTTATTTAGATATGAATTTACATAATTTTTGTTGTGGTTATTGATATTCACATAATTATTATATAAAATATCTTTTAATTTTTATTAGTTTGTATTTCGAATATCATATTTTATTCTAATTATTTTCGTTTTTTATATCTTTACAGGAATTGGAGCTTAAACGATGAAATTGAATTAGCGCGACGAGTTTGGAAGAGCTAGCCCGAAGTGGCATAGATGGTGAAGTCGATGATAGAGCCCAAGCCCAGAAATTGACCTAAAACCCCAAATCCTCTTTTGTCTTAATCGAAACCCAAGCCAAACCTAAACTGGAGAAAGAAAAACTTATTTAATCTATTTTTCTTCCCTCTCCTTTGGAATCCCTATCTTTTAAGGCCTTGCTCCTTTCCCCTCTCTCTTTCTTCAGCCTCCCTTCCACTTCTCCATCTCGCACATCCACCATCACCATCACCTACATCGCCATCGGCTCTTTCTCGCTCGTTAGGAGGATGCAACACCATATTGATCTTGCCTTACAGCCACCCACATCGCCTCCATCTCCTCACAACTTCTCCTCTATCTCACCTCCACCATATCCTCTCATCACCATCTCTTCTTCTTTCTTCCATAACAGAGCACTCACATACCTTTCCTCGCAGCCATATCACGTCCCCAACCATAACAGAGCAAAGAACACCCACAGATTTCGTCCCATCTCTCCCTCATTCTCTCACTCGCATTCACGTCACCACAACTCCCTTTTCTTCACGTCATCACACCATCACACAACCCAACCAGCAGACACAAAATAGAATTGGTCAACACCCATCACACTTTCTTCTCCTTCCCCTCACACTTTCTTTCTTCTCCTTTCTTACTCCCTCTCGCCCTCATCTCTCAAACACACAGGAGTTCGCAGACAAGAGACGCAGGGATGACTCAAGAACAGCTCGTTGAAGAAGAAGAAATTGGGGGGGGGGGACCAGTCTATACCACCACAAACTCCAACTTTGCTGAATCACATTCCTGACATAGATTTTGCCTGCGCCACCACTATGACCACCTCCATTATGGGTTTTTAAACTCTCCACTAAGGCGTAGACGATTCCTTAGGCTTAGTAGAATTTACTTTTATTTTTTATTGTTTTCCGATCCATTGACATTTGATTGATTTGTGAACAAACACATATTACTTTCACCATGTATGTCATGCATCCATGGTAGTTAGAATTATTCTATGTTTATGGTCAAGCATGTTTTATTTGTATTAGGTAAACTTGTAAATAATTGTGCCTTAAACGGACAATTAATGCTAGAAGTTTGCATCTTTGTTATACACTAGGAGATAATAATTGATATTAGTATTATTTTATGAACCTGCCAGATGATTCAAAAGCCTTAACATCTCTATTTTATTCTCAGACTCTATTTTTAATTTTTTTTGCCTTCCATTAGCTTAGAAATTTTTTATTGTTGTAACCTATTTTTAAGTTAGTTTAAATAGATTGTAGTTTTCGATTGTGTCTTCAGCCCTCGTGGGATCGACCATTGTTTGTCATTGTTTACCATTTAGACAACCGTGCACTTGCCGTATAACAATCAAGTTAAATTTTCCTATTAATTTAGGTTAGTAAATTTTGCATCAAGTTTTTAGCGTCATTGCCGGAGATTGTAACGGTACAATCGAAATCTAGGGTTTATTTTCACTAGTTTATAGATTAGGTATAATTTTCTTAATTTGTTTAGGAACGGTGTTAGGAATCATTTGCTCTTTTTTATAGTTTGAGTTTTAATTACTTTTGCATTTGTTTTGTAGGTGGTTATACACATAGGTGCTCAAGCGGGAACAAAGTGAAGAGTAGACGTCGTAACACAAATCATCATCATCAAGCCCATTCCCGATACTTTCGGGGCCGGCTACACGGATTTTGGTTCTCCAAGCAATGCGATATTCCCACATATCCTTGCCTAATCCAATCTTAATGATGTCTTCATTCACCGCCTTCATTCAAGTTTTCAACGGTTGTCCCCTCCATCTACACCCTCTATTAACTTGCCAACCTAGACATTTTCTAATTGGCATCGTGCTTGGTCGCCTCGGCATGTGACCAAACCACGTTAAACGTCTTCCTCGTGCAGATGTCTCGTCAACTCATCCATGACCAAAGCAAAGAGGTATGGACTTAAAGATGACCCTTGATGTAGTCCTACTGAAACTGAAAATTCACTTGACATCTCACCCACTGAGCGAACACTTGTTACAGCCCTTTCATACATATCCTTAATGATATCGATATAACATTGAGACATTTTTTTCCTTTCAAACACCCACCAAATTAACTCTTCGGGGACCCTATCGTAAGCTTTCTCCAGATCAACAAAAACCCTATGCAAACTCTTACGCTCCTCTCGATATTTTCTATAATTTGCCTAAGCAAGAAGATGACCTCCGTAGTAGACCTACCCAGTATAAATCCAAATTGATACTCTGAAACAGTGGTTAATTAAACTCCTAAGTCTTCAATCTATAACCCTCTCCCAAAGTTTCATCACATGACTCATAAGATTTATCCCTCTATAATTCGAGCAGCTCTGAATATCCTTCTTGTTCTTATAAATTGGTACCACAATATTGTGCTTCCACGAATCTGACATTTTTCTAGTTTCCAAAATCTTATTAAAGAGCTTAGTTAGCCATTGAATCCCAACTTCTCCCAGACATTTCCATGCTTCAATTGTTATATCATCCGATCTAACTGTCTTCCTCGTATTCATTGTTTTTAAAGCTTCTATCAATTCTGTGACACTAACCTTGCGATGGAACACTAGATGTCTCCCTTCCTGTGAAACACACCCCTCCAAGTTTAACTCCCCTACATGTGTTCCATTGAGTAGGTTTCAAAATTAATCCATCCATTTATCTAAAATAGTTTTATCCTGCATTAAAACTCATCCATCCTCATACTTAATACACTTAACATGACTCAAGTCCCTAGTTTTTGTTCTCTAGCTTTAGCTATCATGAAAATATCATTCTCCACCTTCTTAGTACCTAACATGTTATACAGATCATCATATGCTCTCTTTTTAGCTTCCCCTACTATTTTACTACTCAACTTCTTAGCTTGTTATAAAGCTCAAAAGACTCTAGGCATCAATCTATTTGCTACTCTTTAAAACATCTTTTCTTTTCTGTAATAGCTTGTTGCACATGAGCGTTCTACCACTACGTCTCCTTATCATATACACTTCCTCTTTGGAATATCCTAACTATTCCTTCGCACATCTTCTTATTTGGTTTGCCAAATGCTCAAAATGATATATGCTACTTTTCCTAACTTTTGGTTCTAGATTCTCCCAACCCTCTGGAATTGATTAGCCACCAAAATCTTCTTTTAAAATTTTTGGCACACATCTCCCTTTAAGGTCCACCATTTAATTCTCGATCTAACATGTTCATTAGCAATACGACCCCTACTCTTAAGACAACTCGAAGACTAACAACCTATGTTGGTTTGTCAGATAATCCCCTGGTATAACCTTACAATTTTTACATCTACCTAAATCATGTCTCCTAACAAAAAAATAATCAATTTGACTTCTATTGCGCCCACTCGCAAAGGTCACCAAGTGATCTCCCCTATTCTTATAAAAATATTCAGGATCCCAAAATCCTTAGCTAAATCAAAATCTAGAATAGAAATCCCCATAGTGTTTCGATCCCCAAAGCCTTGACATCGATGAACCCTCTCATACCCAACTTTATCCTTACCGACATGGCCATTCAAATCCCCTCCTAGGAATACTCATTTGGAAGAGAGAATTCCTAGAACTAACTTTTCTAAAGAGTCCCAAAAACCCTTCTTAGTCTCCTCGTCTAAACCCATTTGGGGTGCATACGTACTAATAACATGCACTATATGTAGTTCTAAAGCTAATTTAATACTTATGATTCTATCCCCAAACCTCCTAATGTCTACTACTGCATCCTTAAAAATTTTATCTTCCACTATTCCCACCCTGTTCCTAGTTCAATCTTTTCTGGAATAGAAAATTTTGTACCGTCCTAAATTTTTAGCCTTGTTCCCCTTTCCACTTTGTCTCTTGGAGACAAACTATGTTTACCTTCCTCCTACGCAAGGCATCCACTAATTCTATTGACTTACCCGTTAAGGTTCTTATGTTCCAAGAGGCTAATCTAATCATTTTATCTCTAGCTCTAGCTTGAACTAGCTTCTTTATCTGCCCCGTCCAAAACACTACAATAGTGCGCTGCTGCAGCGCGTCTTGCTCATTTGTCACTACACCCGAGCGTAGGTGCAATGCGTCGCTTATAGCGGGGGATGCCCTATCTTTTTACATTAATCTTTTTTAACCAAATTCCATGAAAAAGGATGTGACGGGTTTTTTATAGTTGGCTGCCACGAGCCTAACACCAACCCTCCACTTTTGTCCCGGCTTGGGACTGGCCGTTGTAGCAGACAGAGTTACCGCCCCTTGCAACGAGCGGAGTTCGTCGTTAAGCACAAATAGAAAGGGAAAATAGAAAAGCAAAGAAAAAATATATATACATATATATTGCATTGTGATTTTTCCTTTTCAGATTGTGATTCACGTAGCTATTCTCAGAAGTCGGCGAGATGTCAGGTGGACAGTGCTTCTGATCAATGACAATTCAATTTCTAGCCGGTGTCGCAAGTAACCCGAAAGAGATTCATGCTGAAGGTAACTTCTCCCTACTACATCCGCACATAGTTTCTGTTGTGATCACTTGTGTTTTGTTTTTTTTAAGTAGCATTACATGCAAATTTTGAATAGTGGCAGGATTGATTTGTAACTTTTGTGCTCTCTACCGCGGATAAGTTAACCACTATTTATTTTAGGGTTAGGAACCTAAGCCTTCACTGTTTAAAATTTATAGCAAGATAATTGTTTAAGAGAGGTTTGACGCTCATATGGTCCCTCTTTGGAAATTTGAAAGCTTAAAATAGTCAAGTGAATGAACATATCCTATCTGGGAATAGTTCTTGAACTAGCAATTCACTTTGAGCTGGAAAGTAAAAAATAGGTAGGAGTAATTCTGTAGTGGCGGATTGATAGGAAATTACCGTGTCTCTCCCAATGTTTGGTAAATTGAATCGAATTTCAGCCCTGCATTAGTAACAAAACTTTAGGCCCATATTCATCTTTTTTGCACATCATTTAGGTGTTTTTGGTTTCCATTATTTTTTTTTAGAGTTAGATCATCTTCATATAATAGAGGTTAGGCTTGCATAAAAAAGATCTTGAGACCAAAGAGATGGCTTCTCCCCTCTTTCCAACAGTGATTCGTCATGTATTGTCTTACCTGAGACAATTGCAAATAGTTTTGAACTCAAACCATCCATTATCCATATTTTGCCATCCTTTTATGGTTTTGAGAAAGAAGATTTGTATCTTCATGTCAAAGAATTTCTTGACATTTGTGATACCCTCAAGTATCAAAACTTTTCAGATGATTCGGTTCATCTTAGGTTGTTTCCATTTTCTAAGAAAGATAAGGCGAAGTCATGGTTAAATTCGTTAGAGACAGGATCCATCACAATATGGGATGCGTTGTCAAGAAATGTCTAGTTTTCAACAAAAAGATGGCGAACATTTTTATAAATGTTGGGAAAGGTTCAATGAATTCATTGTTAAGTGTCCCAATCACAGATTTGAGAAGTGGCGTCTAGTTCAATACTTCAAATATTGTTTAACCCCTCAAAATCGTCGTATGATTGATGCCACTAGTGGTGGGTCACTTATGAAGATGTTCGTTAATGAGATTTGGGAGTTCTTTGAAATGCTTTCGGAAATTTCTCAGCAATGGGATTATTTGAGAAAGGATTCCGATAGGCGTAAGGGTGGTATTTATGAAGTTAGAGATACATCCGTTCACTCCCCTTCTGCCTCGATGCTAGAAGCAATTGTTATGACTATGGCTCAGAAAATTGATGCAATTTTGAATATGAATCAACGTACATCTCCCACGAATTTTTCATCTGAGGTTTGTGTTGCATGTTCGAGTCCTGGTCATTCGATAGCTGATTGTGTTTTTCAAAATAATTATCCTGCATACTATGCTGAGCAAGTCAATTCTTTTAATGCTATGCAGTGACCTGGTAATAATCCACAACCTAACTATTATAATCCAAGGTTCGCCAAGCATCCAAATCTCTCCTAGGCTAATGGCCCACACCAAGGGGGACATGTTGTTGTCTCTTGGGCTTCTTAAGCTCCTAGCCCTATTAGGCCTTAATTTTACCAAGTTCATCCATCCAACACATTCAGTTTAGAGGAAACAGTTAATCATTTTATGCAGCGCACAAAAAGTATACTTGAGCATAATTCTCATGATATATCAGAGTTGAATGCCGCGACTCAACACCAATCTTAAGCCATTAATAGACTTGAGTAGCTGTGAGTAAGATTGCTTAGTCATTCCCTGAGAGAGAGCCAGGAAGATTTCCTAGTCAACTTGTTCCAAATCCAAAGGGTCAATTCACAGTTGGTAGCACAACTGAGCCCTGCCATGAAGATGTCCAGTCTATTACTACCCTTAGAAATGGAACACAAATTGACAATTGGGTCCGAGTGCCTGATTCTAGTATCATTGCATCTTAGTCTAAATCAAAGCAGGTTGCATCTCCGTATGACAAGGAGGCTAATAAAGCCTCACCTTCTAAAGATGTTCCTCTTGACTCTGGCTCACTCATACATCTTATTTGCCTAGAACACCATTTTCGTCACTGTTAGCTCCGACAAAGAAATGAACAAATGCTAACAATGTAATGGAAAATTTTAAACAAGTTCATATTAACATCCCATTGCTCGATGATATTAAACTAGTTCCTACCTATGCCAAGTTTATAAAGGATATTTGCACACAGAAGCGAAAGCTACATGTGCAAAAGAGAGTTTTCCTCGTCGAGCAAGTCAGCTCAATTATTCAACACAGAACCCCGCCTAAGTATAAGGATCCCCGATGCCCGACCATTTATTATGTTATTGGTAATCATATGACTGATAAGGCATTCTTGGATTTAGGGGTGAGTGTTAATTTATTGTCATATTCTGTTTATGAGCAATTAGGTCTTGGTGAGTTAAAACTGACTGAAGTAACACTGCAATTGGCAGATAGGTCAATCGCAGTTCCTCGCGGTGTTATAGAGGATGTGATCATTAAGGTTGAAAATTTTTATTTTCAACTGGATTTCATAGTTCTTGATACACAACCTGTTCACAATCCCTCCAGTCACATTCCAGTTATTTTGGGGAGTCCATTTTTGGCAACATCTAATGCTATTATTATATGTAGGAATGGAATCATGAATTTATCGTTTGGTAACATGACCGTCGAACTCAATGTTTTTAATGTAAGTCAACAACCTCCTGAGTCTGAGGATGTTTGTGAGGTTAACATGATTGAGAGTTTGGTGGAGAATTTCTTTATGATTTTGCATGGCTCCTTCATAGTTTTAGGGCTGTGTTAGTATATGTTGTGATGCATGTGGTTGTTACTATTTGTAGGATTGGTCCTCAAATTTTTAGGTTGTTGCTATATTATTTAGTTAACATCGTGGACTAAGTGTCTAGGTTTGGGGGAGGTTGTTCGCTATGTTCTTCTTCGTCATTTTATGGTACATCATTTGTGAGGAAGAATATACGTCGGGCTGACGACGTTAAACCAAGCGCTCCTGAGAGGCAACCCAACTTCAGTTGTGTCATTATGGTTAGTCTGGATTCATTTTCGAGTTCTTTCTTGTTGCATTCCACTCATACTTGTTAGTTCCGTAACAATTTTGACTTACAACTTGTACATGTACTTTTTTTATTTGTGCATATTTTTGTATCATGTATGTGTTTTATTAATTTCTCATTATGAATCCACAATCCTTATGTTGTTGAGCTTTCATTGGTGAATGATCTCTTCGAAATTGGTAAAAGCTTCACCATGGTAATATCACTCAAACCCTCATTTTTTTCTTCTTCTTCATTTGTCATATTATTCTTTTTAGACATTGAGGACAATGTTTGGGGGTGAGGTTTATGAGTTTTTGTGGTTTTTTTTAAATAATTTATCAGAAATGTATTTCACAACTATACTGATTAATTACTGTATTCTACTTAATCTTCATTGAATACGTAGATGATTTTGGTAATTGTGAAAAAAAATTTATATTTGAAAATGCATTCAAAATCTAAAATTCTTTTCCAATGAAGAGAATATGCTTTCAAGTATGCTTTTAAATTTGAGAAAATATCACTTACATTGATATATTAATAGGGACATAAAATTTGATAATATGATTAAGTTAAATATATCTCGTGCGATTTTTTCGATTCGACTATTCTTGCATTATAAGCCAAGTTAGCATAATTTGATGTTGATGAGTGAGATATTAACAAGAACGCCTTAGAATAATAGTGAAGACTTAACCCTTGTGAGTTTTGAGCCATTCTATTTTTCATGAGAGTTATTTAATAAACTCTAATTTTTCTTGAGTCTGCATTATCTCGTTGATTATCTCATTATTTTTGTTTCTTTTATTGATTGCTTTGAGAATGACATTAAAATTGAATCACTATACTAGAACTTCTTGGTTTATTCAATTGAGATGTCATAATACCAACTAAAGCTTAGGAAGTGATATATGTATTTTTTCTTTGAACTGTTATTTAGCCTTTTAACCTACCCAATAACAAATATCTGTTTGCAATCTTTTGAGCCATTGAATAGCATTTTCTTTGCTAAACCTATCTTTTTTTTTTAAATTAAACTTCCAGTGGGGAGGGGCAACTATGGGATGCCAGACCTTTATTACTTGATTAAAATAATCTTATACACCTTTTGGGGGTACGTGAGAACTTTACCTGAGAAAAAACTAGTTGACATTTGTAAAAGCTAAACAAAAAATTCTAAGTCCATGAAAGAAACTGTCCTAATTCACTATGAAATGTGACCTTGATAAAAAAAAACCAATGAATGACTTTACCTGAGAAAAAACTAGTTGACATTCGTAAAAGCTAAACAAAAATTCTAAGTGCATGAAAGAAACTGTCCTAATTCACTATGAAATGTGACCTTGATAAAAAAAACCTATGAATAAAGGCCTTGATCATAAGACCTTGTTCACCAAGGTTTAGGCCTTACAGAATAAAGCCTACCACCAAGTAAACCACTACATAACAAAAAGGAAAATTGAACACCAGACCTATTTCACCCAGGATAAGGCCTATGCCAAGGAAAAAAAAAGGAAATAGCTTAGAATCACCATTCTAAACATCAATCAAAAACCATTTGCAATCTCTGTCAAAGACTCCTCACAAATCAGCAACTCATCATAGCATGAACAACAAAGCCAGCTGCTCCAAACCAGCCACCCCACAAAACTGCCAGAAAAAACGTCCCTGCATATTGCATGACGCTCCCCCTATTTCCATAACTTTCTCGCATGAACCGTTGCTCCAAAAATTGCATATAGCTTCTTTCCAGCCACTCCACGTCCACGGATAAAGTAACGCCTAGCCGCAGTGCAACCCAAACATAGAAAACAGAGTGGGCAACTCTGTTTTGAGCGCAACACCAACAACCGTCCTCGCATCCAGCTTCTCTGCTGCCATAACCCATCTGAGCCGCTCTAAACAATTCTAACAAAAAACAATAACCACCTCCTTTGGCCAGCCGCAATACACAACACTTCATAGCACCACCGCATGTTGGCCACCGATCGCACAAGACAAACAAACATCGTCCAAGATCAGCGCAATCAACAGCAACATCCAACACTAAACAACAGCCCGCAACTGGGTCCAAACCCAACCACTGACAGAGCTTGGCACCTCCACTCCAACCTCCATGCAGTGACAGAAATAACACCACAGACTTGAAAAACCCACAGCCTCTTGTGACGCACAATCGCACGGAAAGACGCCTCATTTAGGAACACGAATATACGTAGTATGAAGCTTGTCCAAACTGACCAGACCAGCAATCCTGTATGGAAGATCCGCGACACTGAATACACGACTTACTCCCTCCTTCTGAGCTCTATCCACCAAAGCGTCCGCCACCGCATTAGCCTCCCTGAAAATGTGAACACAACTAACTTCCATATGAGATGCCATTCTCCTAATCTCCCGCCAATTATTTTCCATGTGCCACGGAATTTTAAAGTCCTCATAGAACCAACTGCTAACAATTTTAGAGTCTGTTTGAATGCAAACCTTTGAGAGTTCCAATCTATTGCACAATCGGAGCCCCACAATAACTGCTCGAACCTCAGCAATATTATTAGATCCTTCAACTAAAACGACTTATTTTTCCACCAGACACTCTCCCAAACTATTTCTGATAATAATGCCAGCTGTCGCATTGTTTTTCCTTGACGACCCATCAACATTAAGTGACACCGAGTCCTCGGGGGGGGGGGGGGGGCGTTCCAATATACCACTCTATTGCCCTTCATAATAGTAGATATTGTCAAACCAAGGGCTAAAAGGGGTTTCTTGTTCTCACTAACCCGCTTTGGAGTAAAAAAGGAATTCGCCAAACGAATGCTCCTCGTGACAAGCAAAATTACTGTCACCAAATTTGGCTTTCCATTATCGAAAACACCCCGATACCACTGTTTCCAAATTTCCCAAATGATGAACATGGGTGTTAAGAAATAAAGTAATCTGAGTTGAGAGTTTTTGTTCGATCTCCCAAACCAAATTTTCAAGATCATGGTGATTTCCGTCGGCCTCCTAATGAGTATATAAAAAATAGCTTCAAAATGACTCCAGAACCCTCTAGCCAGCCCACCTTCAAGGAAAATATGATTTAGAGTTTCCACACTTGGTTAATCACAATAACAACATCTCGAAGCTAGGCTAACCCCACATCTGTGGAGTTCCCCATCAACTGGAACGCCTCTTAATAGTTGCTTCCAAACAAAGACTGAGATTCTGGAAGGAAAAAAGAACAACCAGATCTTGTCAAGCAACATGTTTTTACCTTTCTTGTCAAGGAGAAGCTCATATGCCGAATGCGAACTAAAAAGGCCATCCGGATCCGGGGTCCAAATACATGAATCCTTATCCTTCTCTCTCCACTTAATTCTACCATCAAATATAGATTCCGGATCCGGGGTCCAAATACGAAAGGCCTTAGTGACAGTGACAAGGTTCCTAACTCCCAGGCCTCTTTCATCCGTAGGGAAACATATTTTTTCCCAAGAGATCCATTTCTTTTTCGATTTGCCTTCATATTCTCCCCAAAAAAATCCGCCGATAATTTATGAATTCTAGATATTACTTGTTGAGGAACACACATGGCGCTTAACGTATAGACTGGAATAGAGCTCAAGACATGCTTAATCAAAGTCAATCTCCCACCTAAGGACAAAAGGTTTGCCTTCCACCCACTGATCTGTTTTTGGATTTTACTAACCAGCTCATCAAAATAGATAATCTTGCATCTTCCCTGATAAATAGGCACTCCCAAATACTTCATAGGAGATCCTGTTTATTGGAAGCCTGTATAGGTCTTAATATCTAACACACGTTCCACTGCTGAATTTTCCTCTACCATAAAAGAACTTTTCTCGGCGTTAATTTTTTTACCTGAAATACGAGCATATTTTTCCAAAAACTTGATACACCCTGTAATGGAATACTTTATTCCATTTAGAAAAATAAGAGTGTCATCTGCATACAAAAGATACGTTAAAGGCCGACAGTGTCTAGGCGTGTAATAATAACATATGTCACCTCTTGCAAAAGCGCCCAATAATCCTCGACTAAGAACCTCCGAGGCTATAACAAATTACAACGGAGAGAGAGGGTCCCCTTATTTCAACCCTCTTGAAGACTTAAAATACCCATTATAGACTTCTTGCAACAACACCGAAAAACCACAATGAGCAATACAGTTGGAGACAAGATGACAAACTCTAGTCGAAAACCCAAATCTCTTGAGCAGAGATAAAAGGAAAGGCCACTCCAACCTGTCATATGCTTTCTCCATATCAGTTTTGAGAACAACATTGCCACCTGTGACCTTTTTATGAATGTCACGCACCATTTCCTGGGCCAAACCAATATTTTCCACAATAGCCCTACCCCTGACAAAGGCCCCCTGTTCTTGGCCTATCATTCTTGGAAACAGTAAAGCTAGCCTATTGCAAAGAATTTTACTGAAAATTTTGTAAATAACATTGCAAAGACTAATAGGACGGAAATCAGATAAAGAACCTGGCGAGTCGACCTTAGGCAGCAGAGCAATAAAATTTGACGAGAAAGCCGAAGGCAAAGCCTCATCTTCAAATAATTTAATACTCGCTTTCCAAATATCAATACCAACAATCTCTCAGCAAGACTGAAAGAAACCCACTATAAACCCATCCGGACCTGGCGCGCTATTCCTCGGAATGTCAAAAGTTATGTTTTTTACTTCCTCCAAGGACGAACTTTCAACTAATCGGTCACACTCCAAGCCCGAGATAACCGAAGGAATACATTCCAACAAGTTATTATCAACTCCTTGAGTAGGCTGAGAAGAAAGAAGTTTATGGAAAAAACCATTGGCTTCTCTGATAATTTCCCCCGAATCAGATATCTCCTTGCCACACTGCAAGGTGATTGAAGAGATAGACCTTCTTTTCTGTTTAGATTTGACCGAGGCAAAAAAATATTTAGTACAAGCATCCCCATCTTTAAAATCTTTCTCCCCTGTTTTTTGCATCCAAAACAATTCCTCTTGCTTAAGGGCCAGTCTGTATTCCGCTTGACATCTGCTCAAGTTACAGCAAGCATTGACATCCCAATTAGCATCCACATTAAATCCATTGCGACCATTCGTTTCCCAACCTGAAATCAGATAATTTTCCCATTGACTCATTTCATCTTCTAGAGCCCTAAGCCTGCTCAAAACATTACCAAACACATCCCTATTCCACTGAATAAGCGTTTTGCGGATGGATTTGAGTTTAAAATCCACAATGCCCAATGCCCTCCTATTGAAACTCCCCTGACCCCAAACCGATTCCACCAAGGTGTGAAAAGTCGGATGAGTCGTCCACATATCTAAAAATTTGAAGGGGGAGAAGCCTGCCCTAGCCTGCATGGGTAATGAGACCAAATTTGGCACATGATCCGAGAACGTGTGCTGAAAATGTTCCGCCCTCGTATTGGGAAGATTGGTTAACCATAAAGAGTTAACGAAAACTCTATTCAGCCTAGCCCAAATACGGCCACCACCACGCCTATTGCTACACCAAGTATACTTCGGACCAATATAGCCACAATCAATCAATCCACAATGTTCAATACAGTCTGAAAAATTGGACATAATAACCAAAAAAGGAGGGTTCCCACCAAGTTTATCTTGCTCATTGACAATAGCATTGAAATCACCTCCCACCATCCAAGGACCATTATAGTGAGACGCCAAAAACTCCATCTAGGACCATGGGGCCCTTCTATCTTCCGCTGTGCACTTAGCATATATGAAAGTAATACAGAAAAACTAATCATTTGAAACAATTACCTGGCAATGAATGCACTGATCTGACACATCCAATACCGAGACTGATAACTCAGAATCCCAAAAAATCCATATCTTTCCGCCTTCTGCTTCATTAGACGTAAAACCTGACAGTTTAATTTTGTTGCCAATGTCCAAGAAACGACTAGTTTCTATCATAGGTTCTGCTATCATGATGATGCGCACTTTGAACTCTTTAACCATTGTTTTAAGTCTGCATTTTGTAGCTCTATTACTAACTCCACGAGCATTCCAGAACATAATGTTGTCATTCATCTTTGGTTTGGGCAATAAGATCAGACGGCCTTGCCAGACGACGCATGCCCGGTGGGAGCGTCATCCTGACTTTCTTACTATTTTTCTTACTTGTCCCTCCGTCTGACACTACTTCTAGATCCAGATCTCTACTCAACACTGCCTGCGGACCAACCTTGGGCTCTGAACCAATGCCATTACTATCATCACTAGTGCTCTCTAGCGTGTTGATATTTAATTTATTTCTCCGTAGCCGACGAGTTTATGTGATTCAAAAAAGCCTTACCTCAGGCTTAACCACATCCAAAAAAGCATCTTGAATCACATTACTCTGCAGCTTATCAGAACCAATGCATGATGCATTAGCTGGCTCTTTGAGACCCTGCGCGAGCGCCAAACATGACTCAGCCTTCACATCCCCTGCAACCTTGCTAACAGCGGCCACGTCCCCTGCTCCCACATCGTCTATGTCCCCTGCAACCATGCTACCAGTGACCATGGCTCCTGCTTCCAACGGGACTACTAGCCTTGCAACCTTGCTGCCAGTTACCACAGCCCCTGGTCCCAGCGGGACCACGCCCCCTTCAATATTAGTGACCACGTCCCCTGCTCCCACATTGATTGCACCAACATGACCAGCAAACACGTCTCCTGCTCCCACACTAGTAGCAGGCCTGCTCAAGCCAGGAAATATGTTGCCTGCCGATTCCTTCTCGACCACCATGGATGGTGTCGCAATCTTAATTGTGTCCTCCTCAGACTTTGCTTGAAAAACTTTTTCAATCTCACTAGAAGTGTACCCTGCCTCTTTGCAATGATTTGAACTTGGAAACTAATTTTTCCTTTGAAATATTAATGGAATGTCCCTCCTGAACCGAAATATTAAACTTGGAAACTTCAGTTTTTTTCCTTGCCGAATCCGCACCTTCTGAATACTTTTTCGAGGAACTCGCAACTGTATTCAGTGTTGTCCCTGCAACCAAATCCTCGCCTAGTACAAGAGAGTCCACATTTTCCTTCTCCAAGCCCGCTTGAATAGCTATTTCAATCCGGCTAGAAATATGTCTCGCTTCTTTAATTACAATCAGAAACAGAATTGGAACTTCTTCTCAACTTGGAGCCATTATTAGAATGTACTTCTCCTTCCAAATTAACATCCTTCTCCATATCTTTGTTTCCTTGAAAAACATAGTTTTTTTCCAAATTCACTATCGACTTAGAAACCAAATTAGCATTGCCCGAAACATCTTCATCTTGCAAATCTTGGTCCAAACTTGCTAATACTTCAAAAGCATTTTTCAAGCTAGTGCTATCATTCCCTATTTTTCTAGGGACAAAATCCACTCCCTCCCCCTTTTTGTTTTCCACTAGGACCAGCCACCTCTGATTTCGCACCGCCTAATCCAGCTGAGTTTTCTGCCTTCTTCATGACAGGTTTGTAAACCTGTTTAACTTTCTTGCCTTTCGGTTGTGTCACAAACTCTCTCTCCCTATCGGTTTGGTTTTTCATGATTTCCTCTTTCGATTTATTCATGTCAACTTTATCATTCTCCTTATGATTAGCCTTGCGGTTCCTCAATCGTTTCCTACATGCTTCAAAAGTATGCCCAATCATTGCACAATTTTCACAATATTTAAAGCCCGGGTACACAATCTTCTGCCAAAAACCCGTGGTTCCGAAAAACTCCAACCATATTTTGCTAGGAAGCTCCTCTGATAAATCCATCTCTACGCATATCCTTGCAGCCCCAGGTCGAGTGAATCCCAGAGTGCTATCATCAATTCTAAGAAAAGACCCTATGGAGTCACCTACTTCTTTTAAAAACAATGGATGAAAGAATTGTAATGGCAAAGTAGGAAGATCCACCCACAATGGGGCTATTACCGGATCTTCCCTAAGGCTAAATCCTTGATGTCAGCAGAACGCTTTAAATCTAACCCCTCGGATCATAAAAGAGTCCCGCGACAAAGCCTTATTAACTTTTTCTTTTGACTGGAATCTGACAAGAACATGTCTCTGATCCAGCAACCCCCATGGTGAACTCCAAGAGAAGGTCTATAACTAGAGAACTTAAGAACAATAACATATGATTCAACGTACCTTTCACATCTTTTTGCTTCCAAAAGTTTCATAAATAATGCTGGACATCCATCCTTGCGAAATCGATTGCCTTTCATTAGTTCCCCTACAATAACACCTTGCTTAACTATTCCCAATGCTTGGAGGAAACTTCGAGGAGGCTTGACATCAATGATCGAGGTGCCTCTACCCCCAACCGTGTGCTCATCTCCCTTGGCGGCTTGAGGAGCCACCATGAAGAAACTGAAAAACCCCTAAATTGGACGCTCCAGATTGCAATCAAGTTTAATCTAATGACTAAAATCAATTGTTGTATAAAAAGACCGTATTGCCCTTAGAATCAAAATCGCCCCCAAAAGCATAGTGTTTTAACCCTTTATGTGTGATGCTAAACTTATCTCCATTACCAACTCCAATTATGGAGTAATACCCCATATTATTTTTATCCTTGGCCAATTTCTTTGAGAATGTTTATGATTGGATATATGTTTGGCATGGGCAAATAGAAAGAGTTGAAACTAGATATTTCATGAATCCTCAAGAGTGAAATGTTTCATTGTGTAGAAGAGGGAAAACATGTCATTGATAATATATATAAAAAAAAATACGAAGAAGAATTGAAAAGGAAGAAAAATTTCTTCAGTGCCATATGTGTTTATTAAAGGGTGTAACATTCTCAGGGAATTTATGTATATCCTTTTTCATTCTTGTTAGCCATAATCCAAGACCCATTACAACCTAATTGATCTTAAGTGAAGGTTCGGTTCACAGATGTGGAAATTGAATAGACAAGAACTATGGTGTTTGATTCAGCATTCTCAAAGTAATTGATGTTCATGTCCACGAGATCATTCATTTCATTATTTGAAAAGTTTGTGTTACATGATAATTATATGTGAGATGTTTATGTTCCATAATTTATTCTTTCCTACACATATAAACTGAGTTATAAATACCCATTTTGAGTGATTCATTTCTGAGTGACATGAGAGATTTGTAGTCAAAGCGTACTTTGTAAAGATGATCTAGTCATGTCTTTACTGTGAAATAGAGAATTATATTGATAAGGCTATACATACACACACTTCGTGTTGATTATGGTGATGAAATTTATTTAAGCTTTGGATACTATTAAAATATATTGATATACTATTTTGATATTGTTAGTTGTTTTTCTTAAAAAAAATTTTGACAATTAGATAAATACTCTGAGGAAAATAAAGTAGAGTGATCATGTATTTGCAAATTTTTTTAGAAAGTAGGTTTTCTTTTATTGAGTAAATAATGTTTTTGGGTATCATTTATGGAAACCCTCATGAGACTATAACTCGTCCACTAGAGGTAATCTAGGGGTTTAAAGCCTTGTTGCACGTTTAAGGTAAGTGCAACCGATGATTCATGCGAAAGTGAATTAGGATTTTATTTTTATTTTGTTGAGGACTAACAAAATATAGGTCGGGGGTATTTGAGATTCATATAATTATTACGTAAAAAATCTTATAATTTATATTTGTGAGTATTTCAAAAATCATATTTTTGTTTTTATGTTTTTAAAGGAACTGGAGCTTAAACGATGAAATCGCATTAATGCGACGAGTTTGGAAGAGCTGGCCGGAAATGGCATGGACGGTGAAGTCAATGATAGAGCCCAAGCCTAGAAATTAACCTAAAAACCCCAAATCCTTATTTGTCTTAGCCGAAACCCAAGCCTAACCTAAAATGGAGAAAGAAAAACCTATTTAATCTCTTTTTCTTCCCTCTCTTATGGAGTCCCTATCTTTTCATGTCATTCTCCCCTCTCCTCTCTCCCTCTTCAGCCTCCCTTCCACTTCTCCATCTCGAACAACCACCATCACCCACCTCACCATTGACTCTTCCTCGTTCACTAGGAAGATGCCACACCATATCGATCTCGCCTTACAACCACTCACATCGCCTCCATCTCCTCACAACTTCTCTTCTCCTCCATCTCGCCTCCACTATATCTTCCTCTTGCTTCCATAACAGAGCACTCATAGACACCTCCTTGCAACCATATCACGTCCCCAACCATAACAAAGCACAGAGCACCCACAAACCTCGTCCCATCTCTCCCTCATTGTCTCTTTCGCATTCACGTCACCACAACTCCCTCCATTCACGTCATCACACCACCACACAACCCAACCAACATACACAAAACATAATCGATCAACACCCATCACACTTTCTTCTTTACAGATGAACACCACCACGTCTTCCCCTCGATCCTTTTTTCCTCATCTTCTCTCTCTCTTTTTATTCTCATTTGTTACTCTCTCGCCCTCCATCTCTCAAACACACATGAGATCGCAAATAGAAAATGCAGGGATGATGCATAAGTAGCTCATGGAAGAATAAGAAGAAATTTGAGGGAACCAACTGTTTTTTTAAATAGTTTGCTATTTGTACCCCAACTTCCAGTCTGTACCACCACGCACTCCAACTTTGCCGAATCATTTTCGTGACCTGGATTTCGTTGGTGCCGCCACTGTGACCACTTCCACTATGGGTTTCTAAATTCCCTGCTAAGGCATATATGATTTCTCAGGCTTAGTATAATTTACTTTTGTTTTTTATTAATTTTCGATACATGGACATTGGGTTGATTTATAAAAAAAAAATGCATATTGCCTTCATCGTGTATGTCATGCATCAATAGTAGTTAAAATTATTCTATGTTTATGTTCAAGCACATTTTATTCGGATTAGTTAAACCTGTGATTAGTTGTGCTATAAACAGACAAATAATGCTAGGGGTTTGCATCTTTGCTAAAATCAATCCACTAGGAGACAATAATTGACATTAGTATAATTTTATGAACCTAACGGATGATTCGAAAGTCTTAGCATCTCTCTCTTATATTCTCAAACTCTTTTAATTTTTTTTCTGCCTTCCATTAGCTTAGAAATATATAATTGTTGTAACCCATTTTCAAATTGGTTTAAATAGATTATAGTTTTCGATTGAGTCTTCAATTCTCGTGGGATCCACCCGTATTTGCCATTGTTTACCAGTTAGACAACCGCACACTTGTGGTATAACAATCAGGTTAAATTAGCCTATTAATTTAGGTTAGTAAAATCTGCATCAGTTATGATGGTTTGCATGTGTTTGATTTATGAACTCTTTTATGTGAAATTTGCAATGTTTTAGATTGAATGTGTTACTTGATGGCACATGTAAATTGGAGAGGTAAATGACCTTGGTTTTGTTAATTTTGCAATGTATTTGGTTGGGCCTAGCTGAAATTTGGGTTGGGCCTTAATAAAAAGTTAATTTAAAATTTGGGGGTTTTTTAATATAAAGTTAATTTGAAATTTGGGTTAGGCCTAGCTGAAATTTGGGGTATTTTAATTAGGGTTGGGCAGGTCCAGTTTACCGGCCTGTGTAGCCCAAATCGAGGACCGACCCAACATTTTAAAGCCCAAAATTTTAAGGAGCGAACTCGGACCGGGTTAGCGAGTTAACCGAGGGTTCGGTTGACTGATTTTTCTGGCCGGGCCGGGTCGATCTCGGTCCAGCCAGTTTTTCAGCCCAATTTTCTCAAGCACGATTTTTTAAGCTCAAAAGCCCAACTGTTTTAAGATAGTTTTCAACCTAATTTTCTCCTGCTCAGTTTTTTAAGCCCAATGTTTTCCAGCACATTTGTTTTTTAAGCAAGTTTTTACATCCCATTTAGTCCTACTAGAACTGGAGATGTCATCATAGTAAAAAGAAAAGAACAGATAACAGACAATGTTTACAACACCACCAAGCAATCAAGAAGAACACATCCTTAATAAGCTAAAACTTTACAACACCAACTAGAACTTTACAATACCACCGAGGAATCAAGAAAACTTGTTTCAAAAAATTCAGCCCCCTCTTTTTTTTTGTTGGATGGCTAATTAAACTAAAGACACATCCTTTTCTTTCATTGCATTTGCTTTGATGCAATCCATCATTTGTTCACAAATCAACGACTTGCAATCCATCATTTGTTCACAAATCAACGACCTGCAAAATAACAACGAATAACTTTTGGAGCCTGCTGTGTGTTAGCCTGCAAAATCGCAGTGAATTACATTGTGTGTGGCCTAAAAATAGCTTATTGTGCCATAGCATGCAAAGTCACAATGAATTACATTGTGTGTGGCTTGCAAAATCACAATGAATCACATCAATAATAGTATATGGAGGCTTCTCATTTGTGTAATTGATACTTTGCAGCATACCTTTGTTCACACTTCACACAGTCATCAATACAAATTTAAAAATTGTAAAATCTTGGCAGGTTGATGAAGCAATAAACTAGTATACGGAGGCTCCTCATTTATTTAATTGAAGCAAACTCTAATAAACTATGATTTGAAGCAAACTCCAATAAACTATGATATGAATCCCCAGACCCATTGCACAATAATCATTCCAAGACTTCTGAGGCTTATTAATGCTAGAAATCTCCAATAAACTATGATTTGAAGCAATCTCTCCAATGAAACCCAACAGTAAAGAAAATAAAAGAAGAGATAATTTGGAGATTCATAACAATTTCATAATAAAGTACAAACAGTTGATGAAAATAGATGATTTGGGTGTGAATGGGTACCTGTAACATCTGCGTTTTTATAAAAAAAATAAAAAAAGGATTACGGGCAGGGGTGTACTCAGTAAAGGTGGTGGGGGCACATAGCCACCCACCCTTTAAAACACGACCCCCCTTTTTTCTTTCTTTCTTCTCTTTCCTTTTCCTTTTACAGTGCGAGGTTCCTCTTCGACTCTTCGTCTCCAGCGGGATTTCGTCGACAGTTTTGGGTGATTTCTTCCCCCAAAGCTCACCTCCTCCTCCTCATTTCTTCCTCTCTTCATTCCCTCTTCGTTTCTCGGTTGGTTTTTCGCAAAAAAAAAAAAAACAAAAAAATCAGTTTCACATTTGTGTTTGGTGTTGGATTTGTTTTATTGGTTTCCATAGCTCCGATCAGTCGTGGAGGGGCCTTGGTGGCGTCATTTGGAGCCCTTAAAACCGACATGCAAGGTTGATTTTGGGGTTGGCTGAATTTTTTCAAAAACATCAGGGTGCATATTCATTTTGAGGGTTCTTCGGCATGAATTCGGGCTTTGGGTGCGTGGGTGAGCCTCACATTCGTGACTCCGTGTGTTCTTAGACCCATTTCTGGGCTGTTGTGCGGGTTGGAGGCGATCAGACCGAAGTAGGGAGGGTTTCGGCGCGTTTTCGCCAAACTTTGGGTTTCGGCGGGGTGTTTTGCCGAATTTTTATTGCCTGTAAGTTTTTCTTTCAGTCCCGCGCCGCTTGTAATTTATTTATTTTTTTTCAGTTTTCGGCTAGTTTGCTCACCTTCGAGTCCGCCTTGCAGTTTTAAAAAAATTTTCGTGGTCCCGCATTCGTTGTTTTGCGAGTTAGGAGCTCCGACCGGTAGGAATTGGATTTTGAAAACCCATTCCGCTCAGGTGAGTGGAACTATAATTTTTATTTTAAGAAATAATTATTTGAAATCCTGAATTTAAGTTTTACATCATACCGTCGATTGTGTACAATTGAATCCAAATACGAAATCCGAGGTTTTCAGATATTTCGATGATTGTGTTGGTTATTTGTGAATGAATTATGTATTGGGTTTCCTGAAAGCATGATATACTTGAATGAAATCGAATAGTGAATGAATTTTGGTGTGATTAGGCTTTGGTGTAATGACATTGGACTTGTATGCATCGTTTTCAAGTTTGCATGCTATGTCATGTTTTACCGTGGATTTCCGAGTCTTGAGCATGTATGATAACCGACTCGAATAAATTTATCGTGGTGAATTGGGTCATGTTGGGACCCTGACATAGTCGTGGTTTTATAAAAATTGCCGAATTGATTATGATTGCACGTCTGTTACCTTTGATTATGCACAGACTCGTCATTTGTGCATGTGGATGTTAGTATAAGTGTCTTTACCTCGCTATAATGCATGTTGTGTCGATGCTTAGGAGCTTGCTCGCATTGTGAGTTGGATGGTGCTTGAGATGACTCGCACCTGACATTGAGGACTCTATTGCATGTGGCAAGCTTGCTGAGGTGCGGTGAGCTCCCGCACGCACTTGCCATTATAGAGTGCAGTACGACGGATCCCGGAGGACGTGCTTTGGAGATTACTCGCTTTCCCTCCTAGCGCGCTTGAGTTTGATTGTGTTAGGTTGGCCGTGTTAGGCCAGTCGTTCGGGATGTTTGAGTTTGTGTCCTGGCAGATGGCACCCAATTAGGATACAAACAAGCCCGAAGTGGTACTGGTGCACCTTGTGGGATGTGTCTGGGTGAGACACATTCGTAGGGTATGCGGATACCTACGATATGAGACACTTATACAGAATTTTTGGTTTCAACCTGATTGCTATACGTAGGAGACTAGGAAGAATTATGAGATTGTCTTTATTTCCATCGCTTGATATTTACCATGTTTGAATCACGCGTAATGATCGGCATATATTGTAAACTTGTAGTTATTGTGGAATCTGAAATGTTTGTGTTGTTGCTTGAACTTAGAAACATTATCCTTAGAGACACGGTGTGATTTAGACTTTAGAACTTGTTGCTTATTCATTGTTGTGTGGCATGAATTTTCCTTGTTTATTATTCTATTATTTGTATGTAGTTCGCTCGCACCAGCTGGCTTTGTGCTTTGCTGACCCCGCAAGGGGTGTGCTTCTAATGGAGTGCAGGCAGTGTTGGCGTTCTTGCTGAGCGTGGTGCGTAGGCCCCGTTTTCCGTTGTAGGCGTGTTTTGTGGTGTTTGGTCGTGTCCACCCTGTACGGGTATGTTTTGCTTCCTATGTGTTATCAGGTGTACTATACTGCTATACTAGATGCTTGTATATTAGTTTGTCTTTATGACTCTGGTAGGCGAATCAAATATACTTATTTTGTTCAAATTTTATCGTAGTTTTTATTTCCGTTTCATTCTCGTATCAAGAATGTGTTATATTATGATGTTGTGGCCGGTTATGATCCGCCTGTGTTATGTGTTAGTTCACGCATCGGCACGCTGCGATTCCCTTGGCGGGTCGGGGCGTGACAGTACCTGTCTTGCACTTTTGTAAGTCTCGAAACTCAAAACTATCATGTTGCCATGACTGCGTGGAGAGGAGAGTGATTTGTGAAGAGGAAGAAGAGGCGGATCTGCAAAGAGGAAGAGGAGGCGGTCTGTCTCTGAATCTGTGAATAAAACCTAGTAAATAGTGAAAGCATTGTATTTATATTAAAAAAAAATTAATCTTGGGCCAGGCTGGGTAACCACCGAGTTCTAGGAATGGGGACCGACAACTAGACCAAAAATATCAGGCGGGGTAACCGCTGGTAGGAATGGGGACCGACAACTAGATCAAAAATATCGGGCCGGGCTTTGGGATTGACTATCAAATATCAATTAAAAAACTTATCCGGACCGAACCGCTCGGTTTGGTTCTCGGGTCGGTCCTAATTTTAGGTCTGAAATGCCTACCCCTAGTTTTAATATAAAGTTAATTTGAAATTTGGGTTGGGCCAAACCAAACTGAATTAGCCCAATGGACTTAGGTTGGGCCTTGCTAAAACATAATGGTATGGTTCAGTACCAGACCGACCTGGTTCAAACCGATCTTGGACATACCGGTTTTGCCAAAAAAATCTCAAATTCCAAACCGTTCAATCTCATTTCACATAATCGAGACTAGGACCGGGACAAGCCCAATCCCGACCCGTGCCCACCCCTAGTCACAATTCATTCAACATAGGTTTATAGAGGCCCAAATAAGGCAGTGAAAGGCATATGGAGGCCCAGGCCCAACTTATAGCAACTACAATGGTTTGTCCCCCCCCTGATATCTATCCAAGTTTTTAACAAGGTCGAATGTAACTGGGGTTGCTTTATGATACTCCTATTTATTTCCACTTTCTTAACGCCATCATTTTAGGTCCCAACTTTTTGACATCACTAATTCCCCTCTTTAGCACTATCACCCCCATCTTTCTATTTAACACCACCAGCAGCTCTTTCACACCACCAATATAAACGCTGATTTTAGATTTTTTTTTCTCTTTCCACCCTCTCCCCCAACTTTCAACAACTTTCCCCTTACTCTCAAATTTTGATTCATCTTCCCTCCCACTCCCCTACCTTTATTAACTTTACAATTACTCTCTTATCTTTCTCTCCCATTACTTCTATTCTCTCTTCCACTATCTATTAATAGTAAACTAAACGAGAGGTTGTGTGTGCGATTTGCTTAAACGAAAAGTCGTATGTGCAAGTTTATCTGATTTGGTGTGAGTGTGCGTGATTGTGCCTGTGCGATTCATGAGTGACTGTATCTGTGCGATTCTTGTGTGACTATGCTTGAGCGGTTCAATTGTCTGTGTGCGTGACTAACCGTGCAATTTGATTATGTGTGTGTGTGACTGTGCCACTGCAAATCGATAGGTTGCACTGTCTCATTCAACAAAACACATAAAGTCAGGTAATTTTGAACTCAAAATCAAACCCCAAATCGAATTCAAAATTGATTGCTCTTCAAACACTTTGCGCAACGCAGAAACCAATGCAAACACAACAACCACCACCGCAAAGGTCTCTGCGATAAACCAAATCACACTCGCATGAGCAAGTCCATTTAAGTAGTTCACACAAAACTGTGTGATGCCTCATTTATCCAAATAAATGTAAATTTTTTTGCAATATTCGGAGAATGGATTATTAATATAATTTTTAATTGTATCATTTTTTCAAATGTTTAGTAGTTCAAAAACGAACAAAAACATTGTATCTTCTTCGATTGTTGGTGGTGTTGGGGATGATCCAGTTGATAGATGGCCAATTGACCAAGACGAAGCGGCGAAATGAATAATCCAATTACAAAGTCAAGTCCAATTTCAAAGTAAATGTGGTGTGGGTGGTATGGGTGTTGTACATGAGGGTGAAGCGGAAAAAGAGGAAGGTGAGGATGATGAGGAAGGGAATGACGAGGAGGATGTGGATGATGAGGACAGGGATGAAAAGGAACTAATTGTTCTTGTTGACCCTGATCCGATAAAGAAGATGAGAGTCTTTCGTATCCCGAGGGTCCCAAGGATGGCTCGATATTATAAGATTTCTATAGACATGTTTCTCGCTCCATTTGAGATGGTGACGAGGTAATTATAATAATTTTCATTTCTTTAAAAATCTAAATGTTCTTGTTATTTACACTGAATATTTTTCATTTCTTTACACTGAATATTTTTCATTTCTTTACACTGAATATTTTTTGTTATTTCTTGTTGTATGTAGGAATGAGAGAATTTAGGTGTCGGCATCAATTTAAGAACTTTTTAGATTGGAAGTTGAGACATAAGCCGAAAGAAATAAGGATAATGGTCTATAAGAGTGGTCTACTAGGTTGAACAACTAACTGACTGAACCGAACCAAACCAACAAATTCGGTTTTTACGGTTTCGATTCGGTTCGGTGTAGGAAGTTGTAAAACCGATAAGTTCAGTTTGTTTTTTTATTATTTTTGAAGTCAATAAAACCGAAAAACCGAACCGACCGAAATAATATATATAATATAAGAAATGCAAAATGTATAATAACTCTATTGTATTTCACTTTATCAAGACAAATAAAGTAACCTTACTTTACTCAAGAAAACAATAAACTAGTCTTACTTTATTTTGCAAAAAGTAAACTAGTCTTAAAGTAAAAGTGAGGTTTTATGGTTGTCCTCAGCAACCCTTAGAGATCCTGACCTCTCTCACTCATTACATTACATTGTAGGTTCGAAATCCCACTTTCTCCTCCCTAACAAAATCACCAAACCGATTATAAACAAATTTGAAATATGAGACGAGACAAGTTTATAAGTGCATGCAAGGCAGTATTTAAAGGTCTATTTGATGGTCAAAGTGTTTTTTTGGTTTAGTGGAGTAAAATTTTGTATCTCCAAAGTGATTTCTTCTTGATTTTAGATCATACAAATTGGGACAAAGGCGCTTTCAAATCGTACTGAATTCGATCCATTTGGAACATTGACTTCACTTACAGTGTTGTTTTATGACTTGATTTCTTCAAAAATATCCAAGGAGTTGTTGGAGGTGAGGTTTTGAGATTGCTTCTAGGATGGAATCGAATGAGTTTCAAGGTTTTGATGGTCTTGAGAGAGGTAAAAATTGCTTCATGTTTTTATTTCTTTAAAGTTCTATTATAAAAGGAGTTTCAATGTTTCATTCTTCAAAACTTATGAAAAATTGAGAAAATTGATAAACTGAACCAAGCTGAATGTATCGATTTCCTGTGGTTTGGTTCGATTTCGGTTTATACAAAGTGGAAACGGATAATAGTTGGTAAGTTCTCAGTTTTGGTGAAAAACCCACCGATTCGGTTTTCAACTATATGGTCTATGCCCCTTGATCGACTATTGTCAAAATCTTGTTGATATGGTGACCATTTTTGCTTAAGTGGAGCATGGGCAACTTGAGACCAACACTTTTTACCTCCTTTTTAGATAGATGACTGTCACCCTCGACGACGTCCATCGTATCACTCAATTTTTGATCATTGGTAAGCCGATTATCTTGAAGAAAGTAAAATGAAGGCAGATGAATGTATCAAAAAGTTGGTGAATGGTTTGGGCATTAAAAATAGTGTAACACGAGAGAATGTCCATAAGAATATTTGTTTTGTGGAGATAAATTTGTAAAGGATAATTGTTATGGAAAAGTAAAGGTAATTGATTCTCTTCAAAAGAAACAAGTTGCTAGAAGTTACTTGTTATTTCTTCTGGGCATGACTATCTTTGTTGGCAAGATTGGAACTAAGGTTCGCATTGAATATTTGAAGTTGTTGATGAAGATGGATGATGTTGCGAAGTTTGCATAGGGCGTAGGTACTTTGGCATTCTTATATTATCAATTTGGTTGTGTTAGTAGAGAAGGTACCAAGCAATATCTAGATATTTGTCGCTTTTGTAGGTATCTTTAGACTTAATCTTCAGTTAATTATTTAAGATATGTAACTAATTAGCTTAATGTTTTTGTTCATTTATAAAGTTGGATATACGGTTGTTTTAGGCTTTGTGGTAGCACCAATGCTTCGTGGAATGATACTCTCCCCACCATAACAAAGTGAGAATGGCCCCAATTTGTAAGGTCGTGAATCAAGAAATCATCACTTTCAGGGAGCATCTCAATGACATGTCTCCTGGAGATGTAAATTTGAGTAATTAAGTACAAGTTTGATCTTATCTTGTCTTTTTCATTAACTGTATAATTTAATTACTTTCATGTTTGTATAGTAATGTCATTTGGGACCGTTATGTTGCATAGCATCACACGGTTCCAAAGTTTTTTTGTTATGCCCCGATGTCGAAAAACTATCACAGAGATAAAGTGATAAGACAGATGGGAAGGGTATATGTGATTTTGAATCCCCCATTTGAGCTAAAATGAAGAATAGAGGTCGATCTGGCAATAACTACTCGGTGAAGCACGATACAATGTCGTTTGCTGAAACTTGGCAGAATCATTTTGTATCAAGTGGCAACCAAGGTGCATCAGGAGGCATCCATGGGACTGCAGTGAAGACTATTTGGAGTGGTTTCATGACTGATGATACACTGAAATGTCCTTTCTTCTGCACCGTACATGTGTTATGATGATCTCAAGGAATAACAGGCCCAAGCGTCAGCCCAACATTGATCCGGCCTAGAGGTTTCAAGCCCGCACAGCGCGGTCCGCCATACGGACCCAGATTACTACAACTTGCAAAGATCACACGTCTCACAGCCATCTCCAATACCCATAAGACCTATTAAGGCAAGTATCTCAGGGATCAACTTCAGACAGGCAAGCCAACAACACCTTGTTTCCAACTAGGAAGCAAATACCAAAGTAGACGTCGTACATGGAAACTTCCATCTATTGACAACACTCTGATTGGGAACTATCTCCCGTGTATCTAGGAGCACAAGTCTAACAGGGAAACTTCCCTTCACAGTACAACTCCTAATTAGAGAAGAATCTTCAAGAAGATATTCTTCCTTAAACTACGCCATCGATGGCTTGGTCGAACCAGGACTCCAGCACTATAAATAAGACATGAGGTTGGTAAGCTAAGGTACGCTATAAATTTTCTATTTACAACATTAAGCCTTCCTAAGATCCTTGTCTGACTTTAGCATCGGAGTGCCATCGGCCACCACAACGGTGGTCCGTGGCTCACGTGCGTTCTTTGTGCAGGTCTGCAGGTCAAGGTCAAGCAGGGAGTTAAAATCGACTTCATCAATTTGGCGCCGTCCGTGGAGACGACAAATTTCCTAACCAATCACTAGCATCATCCCTCTTCAGAATTCAAGATGGTGACCACCAGATCATGCAACAATAGAGAACGGTGGGACACATCAAACGCTCAGACTAGCGCTATACCACCGCTTCCAGCGGTGCCGGTGACACAAGGACAGCATGCTCACACCCCCGCCCCAGCAGTAGCAACGACAAATCCTGGGATGGATTTGTTATCATCGCAAATATAATAGATTGCTAAAGCAGTGGAAATTCTCATACAACAGAACCCTCCACCTGTCGATGGATATCAGGAGCAGCATAGACCTCAATCTCTAGAGGACAACAGAGAGCAGGCACAGGAGAGTCAAGTCACTGCTAGTTCTCACTGGACTAGCGGTGGTGGCATGGTCAATGCGGATCTGACTTTCAAGGTAGATAGGCTCGCCCCGCAGAACCCCCTCCGTCGAGGGGCTCACGACCCAGACGTATTGTACCGCTTTGTTTCCCTATTCGTGGACCGCATCATAAACAAGGCTCTGCCAAAAGAAGTTCAGCCCTCCAAAACTTGATTTCTATGAGGGGACTAGCGACCCATTCAATTATTTGCATTATTATCAGTATGTATTGGTGCTCAAAAAAGGCTTTGAATCGGTGTTGTGCAGAACGTTCCCTACCAGCCTGAAGAAGTAAACGCTGACATGGTACCACAACCTCCTGCCAAAGTCGATCTACTCATTCAAGACACTGGCCAAAGAATTCCTGACACGCTTTGTCGAAAGCCAGTGAATCAGGAAAGTCCCGCACTATATACTCTCCCTGAGGCAGAAGTCAAACGAAATGTAAGGGAATACATCACACACTTCAATGACGAGCTGTCGCTCATTGACGGCTGCAGTGACGACAGCTATGATGGTTTTTACCACCGGCCTAAGAAAGGAAAAGTTTTACGACTTCCTCACCTTGGAACCCCCTGGATATGGCAGAACTCTTGAAGGGCGCCTAGAGGTACATCATCTTGGAGGAGATGAGAACAACAAAGAAGGAAAGTGAAGCAGAAAAGAAACCCTCCGCTTTTAGGGAAAATGCAAGAAAATGAAGAAATGAACAAGTGAAAGCACAACGACAACATATCAGACTCTGGCCGTGCCAGGCCAGAGAAATATTCTAATTACGTTGGATCCAGATCCATGACCCCCTCAATTCTATCTTGTCGGATGTCATTAATTCCATGAAAGATTGGGAAGATCTGAAGTGGCACCCAAAGCAATGCGCAGACCCCTCCAAACGCGACAATAGCAAGTATTGCTCATACCATGATACGCTATTTTAGTAGCATACAACTTAATACCATGCTTTGTGATTGTAGTATAGAATAAGTAGGGATCGTTCTGGACTGGGGATTAGAGGGTTTGCCAACTAGCACTAAGAATAACTAAAAGACAACTAACAACCTAATTAAGTAAATATTTGGGGATTGAATTTTCTAAGTTAAACTATGAAAATAACTACGAAAATTACTGTAAAGATAATAAAATTAAAGGAATGAAAAATATGAGAAATTAGCTAAGGGTTTATCCCCACACACCAAACATATGCTCATAAATCAATCTTCAATAATCATTTGCTAATTCGTGCGTGACAATGCTCAAGATTAACTGTGATCAGCAGTGCATTAATCTTATTATTTTCCCAAGTTCTTTGAATTAAACTTAGCGTCGCTTTCTAACTATTCTTATCATGCTATCTAATAAGGAATCGCAAGTTAAATAACAATCTAAGATCATTAAGTTTTGTGGAAAATATGAACACTGACTAAGCAATTACAAGTATGATCAACATCTTGTTCTTACCTAGGTTTTTACTTAACCTTACCAACGTTCCTTGGTATTTACTACTTGTGAGTACAAGATTGTAACGATTATGTGAAACTCTCCTATACTCTAGCCCCAGATCCTAGCATGCTTACTAAGTTGCCTACCTTAACAAACATAAAAAGAAAAGTTCTCTATAGAGCAATTAAGCAAAACACAATCACTAATCAACAAGGAAAATTAGATTCAATTAATTCATAAAGCACATGTTTGGGGCTTCGAATCCACCCCTAGCTAAGAGGAAGTTTAGCTAGAGATATTAATCATGTTCAGATAGTAATCCATAATTAAATATCCAACTATAAATAAGAAAAAGGTAAGAAGAAACTTTGTCACTGCGTGGTGGTGCAAATAGCATTAAGAAGATAATTAAATCTCTTCGCGATCTCTGCTATGTGAGAACAAAATTAGACAGCGAGAGATATGGAGGGAGCGCTGACAACGGTGCGATCGTGGTGATCAGTGAGAAGATGGCTGGACGGAGACTGGCAGACGACGGCAATTGTTGGGCTGCGAAGGGAGAGATGATGGTGATGTGAAAGGGTTTGGATTGGGTTTAGGGTTGGCTGCGACAGAAAAGGGACGATGAGCGAAAGATGGCGGAGAGATTTCAAAAGAGATAAGGTCTGTCACGGGAAGAAGGGATGTATGATGGTGTTAGTGTGATTGCGAGGATGGGTTGTTGTGATGGGTTCAGGATGATGGGCTCAACAGAGAGCTAGACGGTGACGATGGGTGGCGAGTCTGCGGCTTGTTGTTGTGAGGATGGGTGACGATGATGGAGGCTTTGCGGCTTGCTGTTGCGAGGAGGAAGGGTTACTCTCTGATGGAAAGATGTGAATGGGCAATGGAGGCTGATGGAGAGGTGTGGCTGTGGATGGGTTTGTGATGGCTTGCGACTGCGTGATTTTGTGAAGGCTATGGATTGGTGATTTTTCCAAAGCAAGGTATCGTCACTTTTTATACTTGTTTTCTTCTCGGTTTCCTTTTTTGCGTGGTTTCCCTTTTCAATCAGTACTTCTAAATTGCCATTTTGCTTCACTTAGCTTCTATTTTGGAATCTTGTAATTGGAAACCTACACAAACACGAAAATAGCAATTAGTACCATAATTAACAAGTAACAACCAAAAATATATATAGGAATATGATACTAAAAATAGCCTAATTATGCTCCTATCAAATTCCCCCACACTTATCTTTTGCTAGTCCTCGAGCAAATCCAATAAACAAAAATAAAAGACTCAAATGAATCAATCTATACTTTCCAACATTTGTCTCAGAGATTTTCAACAGATCATGACATGTTAAGATTCTTTGTAAACACAAGATTAAATCAACATCATTCGAAAATTAATTCATGTTCATAGCAATGATATAAAAATTCACAATTAAATCAATCCAAGTGACTATGAAACGCAAGCGCGTGCCAAGAAGAATTAACCCAAAAATCTCACTAGGTGCACTCTTTTCTTTTTCATTGATTGTTTGGTAAAATCACTCTTCCTATTCTAGTTATATGTGAGAGGATTGATGTAAAAGGGAAACGAATAGCTCACATATGATATAACAAGAAACAAAAGCATTTCTGACATTTTTTCTTCAGATATATGATCTCATGGAAGGAATGCTACTACTTGAATGCAAGAACTAGTGACACCATATGTTCATACCTCATTCAAATCTTCACAACGTAACATTGCAAGACACACTCAATCAAAAGGTCTTAATTCAGGTTATAATGAGGCCAATTGGTCAAGGGAAGAGAAAGAACGGATAGGGAATTTTCAAATGGCTTAAAGAAATGGTGAAAGCATACAATAAGATTAGAGATTAGCAAGGAATCACACGGTTCAAGACATAAGTAGGAAAAGGAAGAAGTGTCCTACTGATAATGAAGAGTTTCAGCCATTATTTTGTACCTATTGAAGGAAAAGAACTAGACTATTTGTATAATACTGAATGAATATAGACAAGGACTTGTGCCCCTTCTGTAATTTTGTACCCTTTTTTTTGTTTTTTTTTTTTGTTTTGTAACTCTTTCTTAATTGAACTGTCTACCATAAGGGTCTTCCCCCACACTTTCTTTTCAACATACCTTGAACCACAATAAAGTCTCTGCAAAGCAAATTATGTTCACTCTTCTGATTAGATTAGGGATAGAAAATGAGGTCAATAAATAAAAAGGCTTAATAACAGGCTCAACGGAGTTAACCTAAAGGAAATATATTATGAATCAGGCTTATTTGGCAATAATGGAAACTAGGCGCCTTTATCATGTCAAACATGCCATGCAATTCAATATAACGCTTTGAACAAAATTGATACAAGTTCTAGTGTTTAATTCTTAATTATGAAAGCAATCCAAGTAGCAACCAAAACAAACAAAATTGAGATCGTGCAACGAATCATTATTGACAAAAAAATAAAATAAAAGATCACCTAACTAAAAACTCTCAAAATCAAAGGAAAAATAGACTCAAAACTCACATATGGGTTATAATGAGTTAAATTCAATTAAGCATGATATGAGTACCAATTACTAAGTTTATTGCATGTGAATTTGCATATGATGACCATGAATAAGCATTAACCAAAGAATAATATTAGATCTTAACTCATGCTTATAAATCACCTTAAAGTCATGCAATTAAAAACCAAATCTCATCATTGTGTAGGAAAGTATTTTTAGGTTTTTTTTAATGACACTAACACCAACAAAGAAAATAAAAACCAACACTTTTTTTTTAATTTTTTTAATGGACCGACACTTTCTAATTTTTTTTTTAAAATAAAAACAATGTTGTTCCCCACACACTTAAACCTAACATTGTCCTCAATGTTAATAGATTATGGCACATGCAATGAAAGGTTTAAAAGCGGAAAAACAAACTAATAACAAAAAAAAAAATAACGAAAAGAAAATAAAGCGATAGAGAAAGCGAATTTGATTGGGTTGCCTCCCAAGAAGCGTTTGTTTTAACGTCGTGCAGCCTGACGGTATCTCCAATTAATCCTCAGAATAAGTAGGAACATGGAGTGATACGTCATGCTCCACAAATGACTCATAATAGGGCTTAAGTCGATGATGTTTCACTTTAAACTTCTTACCAGTTGTGACTTTTAATTTGGATAGCACCATGGGTAAAAATATTACTAACAATAAAAGGACCAACCCATTAAGAACGTAACTTACCAATTCTAAGACACGATTGGAAAAGCAATACTTTCTTTCCAACGACAAAAATATTTCCATGGATCATCTGATCATGAAAAACTATAGCGTTCTCCGTATAATTGCTTTTACTATCATAGGCCTCATCCTGAATCTTTTGGAGCTCATTCAACTGTAATTTCTTCCGCTTCTTTGTGTCATAGGGAACTCTATTGCTTTCTTATCCAACGGCAGTAGTGATGGTGGTCTCAAGTTCATCCTCGTTTATAACGTCTGACAATTTCTGGGCCAAATTGTCATTCACATTAATAGAAAAACAAGAATGATTTTTAGTAGAATATCTCGTGGTTTCAAAAACATTGAAGCCAATCACATCACCATCAAAATCCATGGTCAGTTTCCCCGCAAGCACATCAATATTTGTTTTCGCAGTTTTCATGAAGGGGCGTTCTAAAAGAAAAGGCAAATGTGCTGAAAATTTTGAATCTTCCATCTCAAGCACATAGAAATCTGCTGGAAATATCAAATGGTTAACCTGCACCAACACATCTTCCAACAAACCTCTAGGATATGCATTGAAACGGTCAGCCAATTGAATAATAACACCATCATTTTTTAGCTTCCCGAGATTCATAGATCGATAAATAGAATACGACATAACATTAATTGAAGCACCTAAGTCCAGCATTGCATTTTTAATTTTAGTAATACCGATAACACAAGGGATAGTGAAACTACCCAGATCCTTACACTTCGGCGGTAATTTCCTTTGAAGAACTGCGGAAACATTCTCACTCACCTTAACTACGTCTCCGTCTCGAAGTCGTCTCTTTGTTGTGCAAAGCTCCTTCAAAAACATTTCTTACTTAGGCACTTGCTTAATAGAATCAAGAAGCAGAATATTGACTTGGACTTTCGAAAGGTTTCCAAAATTTCCTTATCATGTTCATCTTTCCTAGATTTGGCAAACCTACCTGGAAAATGCATAAAAGGTAGAGAAATATTAGCAGAAACTGAATCTGGAATGCTCACCTTCTTAACTTGGAGCTCTGGTGTTTCAACAATGGTTGGATCATCCTTCTGTAACTCAGCTTCCCTATTTCGACTATGTTTAGGGGCTACTGGCTCATTCTCAATTTGCCTACCCTCCTCAATGTAATTGTTTTTGCGGTTTCAAACTTGCCTTTCGGATTTGGAATGGTAGAACTAGGAAGTTTTCCTTGCTCGCGAATTTGTCCAATAAACTCAGCTATTTGTCCCATCTGTAGCTTCAAATCTGTTATATCTTTTGCTTAGTTCTGCTGAGAAATAGTTAACGATTTCATAATCTCATCATAATTAAGGGGCATACATGAATTGTGCTGAGATGGTTCTGGCAGTCCTTGAAAGAAACCAGGGGTGGCCGATTCGTAGCTTGTTGTTGATGTTGTTCTGAATTTCTCCATCCAAAGCTGCGATGATTTTTCCCACCTTCATTGTAAGTGTTCGAATAAGGGTTATTCCTATAGTGATTTTGCCCCTTAAAACCTACTGCATTGACATTCTCCCAACCGCCATTCTAAATCAGTTGAGGACATTGATCAGATGGATGTCCTAGCTTAGTACACACGCCACAAACTTTTTGCCAACAGTCAATCTATTCAGTTGTTTAGTTTTCTTTCAGTAGTCAATGAAGAGTTATAATTCTTAGGAGCTTATGTGATTTGCAATCATTTAAGAAATAAAAGATAATTACACAAACACACTCAATTGATTACTGGAAAAATGTAACAACGATCGCCCAGAGGCAATTACAAAAGACTACAAACTACGAGCATCCAAATCCGATGCGACATACAGTAAATATTCGCTTAAACAATCCGACTCCAGAAGAGGACTCAGAAGTGACAACAAAGGTACCCTGGGTAAATTACTGAGCCCTCTAAAAGTTTCGCCCAACGACTTCTCCAAAGAAGATGACCCACCTTGCAAGGATGACCTGAGGTGGTACAGAATCAGCAATCAGAGGCCTCACGACACGCCGGCCGGAGCTACAGCCGACTCACACACTCGATCTGCCGAACCAGACAAACTTGGGACAAGTATTACGTTGAAACAGATTGAGTGCACCCTCCCACTGAGGGATGAGATGGGCATCTATGAGTCAATGGCCCATTCTGACAGGCCATGTCCAACTCCACTCTGCCCCGCAATCCCTAGTTCTCACGCAGCAAAATGTGTCAGGGCTAGCTGAGAAGGGAAGAAAGTAGTCGCTTCAAGGTTGAATGTTGGTGTTATATATCTCAAATATTAGATGGTTCGAAGCACCGACATAGCACCAGCACCTAAACGACAGACTCATCCCTTGCGGGAAAGTCGGTTCTTCTTCTATGAAATACGAGAAGGAATTATAAGGTCTCAGCGAACCAATTGGGTGCTCACCCAGAGCAGGTGATCACGCATAACATCAAGTCTTATCATGAATCATCGGCACAACTGCCAGAACATTCGAAGACTCAAACACTGGAGATCTTCCTTCAGCCTTCGAAAACCCAAAGCATGTTCTTTGAGTAAGAACATATGAAGAAATGCACTTTGTAGAACATAATGCCTACAACAATGAAGGAACATCATTATATAGACATAGTGGTTCACCAAACAGCCGCTTCAACATTAAATATCAGCATTGAATACCGTATGGGAAATGAGGAGGCGACAGTTCCCAAGGAAACTGCACAGGACCATGTTCATCCAATTAATGATGCTGCACACAACCCCATTAATTGGGGTGAGTAACCGATACTCAACCGTCTCGCGATCTACGTCGTATGTGTGTCACCATGCAATCTATGCTATACACGTGGCATCATGATCCTACGACATGACCTAGTTCTTCTTTTATGGGCCCATCGTCTTGGCCCACTATTTGAGCGACATTCTACCACGTGCATTGACGCAAGCAATAGAAACCCTAGTCACTTTTGACACATGGATCACACCTGCATATCACAACCTGATTTAAGGTACTTTTTTTCTTTTTTGAACTCTGCACGATGTTATCCGCCTGCGGAAGTAGGCTCGCACGCCCGTAACAGGTTGAGCCCCAACCTAACCAGGCAAACTTAGTCAGTTTCAACTGATGACAACGGCTTTTGGTTCAACTCGATGCCTAGTTCGTCGCGCACCAATGTTGATAACTTAGGAAGTGGGAGTCTAATCAGCGCTCTTATGCCTGACGACGACGACTTGCCAAGGATCGTCGCCCCCTTCGTGGACAATGGTCGCCGAACCCGATCATGTAAGCCTAGCTAGTGACGACTGACATCGACAGCTTCTGGTAAAACTCAGACTTGTAGCCCACTCCGCTTGGGTGTAGATGGTTTGGAAGGTGGGAGCCTAGTCAATTCTGACTGATGTTGACAGTTCGCTCTGGGACCACTACTCTTCTACATACCATGGTTGCCTAATTACCAACTCCCAGATCTGTAGCCCGCTCCGCGCGGGTATAGATAGTTTGGAAGGTGATAGCCTAGTCAGTCCCAATTTATGCTGACGGCTTGCCACGGGTCCATTGCTCTTCTATAGACCATGGTCGCCTAAAACTCTCAAATTTGTAGCCCGTTGCGCACGGGTGTAGATGATTTGAAATGTGGGAGCCTAGTCAGATTCAACTGATATCGACGGCTTGCCACGGGACCACTGTTCTTCCACAGACCATGGTCACCGAATTTTCTTATCCGACTCTGCGCGGATATAGATGGTAAGAAAGGTGGGAGCCTAGTCAACCCCGACGGATTTCAATGGCTCGCCATGGGAAGACTACTCTTTCTCAACACGGTGGTCGCCGAATTTGATTACAGCTCAAGCAGCGTCTTTATGCTCACACAGGTTAACATTCCGTTATCAGCATTGGCCACTTGAGCCAACTCAAAAATCAACCCGCTAACACGCGGACAAATGTTGCACGAGATACCAGTCCGAGCCCACGAAACATGACTCGGGCCAAACACTCTCGCTCAACTACAATGCATGTGCTCGGCTGCAACAGTTCACTCATGCCAGCAATCACAACCGATGATCAGATACACAACTTGAGTCTGTAATGGATTACCTTAAGGATGAGCTACAGTCGGGTAACGTAACCCACTGCCAAACCATCCGCAGAGCATCCAGTATTGGACGCAACCATTCGATAGCAACTCTGAGACCTCACAAAAGAACAGGCTAGAATTATCTGCGACATAAATGGTCGAGTTCTCAACAGCAGATAAACCACTTGGCTTCTTGCTAACCCAACCGGACCTATGTCAAAGTAAAATGACAAGGCAAAATGGAAAGCGCGCAACAGGGAGATCAAATAGAATATGGGTACAAAGCATACTCGAAATAAACTTGTTTTCATTAACAGTTGGAACAAAAATTATAAATGTGCAAAATTTAATCCTCATCAGGAGGAGGTACAAATACGGGGGAACTAAGCCTAGTAAGAGAAAAAGCAGAAGTTGTGTTCGTGCATGCCTCAGTCTGAGCGCCATGATTCGGATTGCCCTCTTCCTCTGACGACTCAGAGACCATTCTGAAGTCTACATAAGACATCTTCTTGTAATAAGCAAGGTCCCATTCGTGATACTCTTCCTTTATCAGTGCCAACAGTTATAACCTTCCATGCACGACCCAACGAAATTCACATTGCCTTGCGCCTTGAGAAGTTCTTCCTTGCGCACTTTTGCTTCAGCAAGTTCATGCTCCAACAACTCCAACTTGCCTATCAGCACATCAACTCGAGACTGCTCAGTAATCAGGCTACTCTTAACTGCGCTAAGTTCATGTTGCTCCAGGAGAAGTTGGTCCCCATCTTTCCTTGCTTCCCGAGCAATGAATTCCACGTCGGCTTCTAACTGTTGTCTCTGGGCAACCCACTCGAATTCTTCTCAACAAGATACTGCAATTCAGAGCGCATTTTAGCCTTAGTTTCCGGTGCAACTTCTAGATCACGGCGGACCAGGTTCAACTCTTGTCTGGATTTGTCCCTTGCGGACACCGCCTCTACTAAATCAGACTCAAGGGCTTCCAAACGAACTCTTTGAGTCTCGGCATCAATGGCTGATTGTTCTAGCCTCTTCTCCTCAATCTGCTTTCTTAGTGACTCAATCTCGAAAAGTGCATCAGAATATGACTTCTTCATAGTCGCAAAATCACGCTCCATGGTGTATACCCTCTCACAAGCCACCTCAACTTTCGTCCCAGCGACGACCACCTAGCTCAATTAGGACATCCACAGCATAAGGTGTTTCAAACCCTTATCCATGCGTTCCTCCAAAGAATCCTCCTCAGGCTTCAGAGTACAGTTCGCTAGCCAGCTATAACGTCTACTTATATGCTTCATCAAAGCATAATCAACATCAACCTTTTGGTGCCAAGCCTGGTTGCTCATTTTCACCGCGTCCGGAGCAAACAAACTCATCCGTGCATCCGGATGAAGCTCTCTCGAATGTGGGATCACGCCGGCACTGCTTTTTGTAGTCTCCACCGCACCTAGGCCCTCATCCACAACCTTCCCTTTTGTCACCAGCAACCAACCCTTTGTTGAGCTGGCTCAACAGAATCCGAAGGAATAAAAGGAAGTGAATTGTCTAACGGACCCTCCATTACCTTGATATACAGTCTGAAGTGAGATGGGGGCAATGCAGACTACAAGAGGAACTGTCCACACTACAACAATCGTTGTCAGACGATCCGCCAGCAGGACGATTGAACTTTGGGCCCACAGGCAAATCCTCATCAGAACCTTCCAGTAAAACAAGTCTGGATTGGTCAGCACCAGTAGAAGCCGCCACATCAGCCAGCATTAGCTTCTCACTCAAAGCCTCAACCTACTCAGTACTCAGTTGTGACACATCATCAACCCTTGTTAATAGCAGGTGGTCCTTCTCCAAGCCAAATGCTACAACCTCAGCCTCAACGGACTGGTCAAGATCACGCTCTTCCCTCACAAGAGCAAGTCGTTTGGAAGGCGGCTCGGCCCTAGCGTGGAACCTCTTCGAGCTTATGAAGAAGGCAAGTGCCTCAGAAAGCCCCTCTGTGTCGGACAGGGTGAGAGCATTAACTTTGGAGGCTTTCCTCTTCTTGGAAGGGGCTCCACCGTTGGTAGGGACGGTAACATCCTCCACACTCATCCAAGGCATGTCACGAAATGCCTTCATAGTGACTTTCTCTTCCGGAGAAAAAGGAGTAGTGGAAAACCTCCCTATAAAGAAACACGCACGATGATCAGCATACAATCAATGCAACGGAATCAAAGGGCAAAACTATACTTATGAAGTGGCTTGAACTCCCGCTCAAGCTAACGACCTTTGAACTTGAAGTACTTCGAATCCGAAGGAGCCAAGAAGCATAATTTCTGCCAAAATTTAATGTCATCCGACAGTTTCTCGAATCAGGCCGGGGATGTCATCTTACAAACGGCGTGATCGTTCAGCCGGGGAAGTCAGCAACTGGTTCACCCTCGGAGTCACGCGGACACCAACATCTTTCTCCCTGATAAATATGATAAGGATAGTCATGTACCTATTCGATACCAACTGGGCAGAAGGGATTCCAAGAAATTCCAGAAAGCCCCAAATCTCATCAAACACAGAAAAATGGACACCAATTTGAAGCATGTTGCAGTGCGAACAGACAAATCTTTTCGGAGGAAACATTGGCGTTTGATCATCATTTAGAGTATAGAGCGGCAGGTCCTCAGGGACCCTGAATGTCTTTCGAATCTCGGCAAGGCTCGATTCAGAAGCCGACCTATATTCAAAGAATTGGAGGCCCTTGGCAAGAAGCTCATCGTCAAGGTGACTTTAGCGTGCCATGAAAAAAATGAATAAACTTTGAATCAAAAGCTTAACAGAACGTAGTCTCTAAAAATGAAGAAATGGAAAAGTCAATCTCTGTAGAAAATGGGATCTAAATAGATATTGGTTTCCCGTTTATTCTCCACTGAATCAGCTCACGCTTAATTAATGAAGCGTGTTGCTCAAGTAATGGTTCAGACTCAATCATCATGAGCGGCGTACATTTTTTAGAAAGGAATTTAGTAAACCAATATGATGGCCCACTAACTCGGGGGGAGCAGCTGAGGATACACCGAAACATCCTCTCTTCTACACCGTACACGCGTCATGATGATATCAAGATATAACAGGCCCAAGCGTCAGCTCAACACTGATCCAGCCCTAGCGGTTTCAAGCCCGCACAGCGCAGTCCACCAGACTGACCTAGATTACTTCAGCCTGCTAAGCCTACACATCTCACAACCATCCACAATACCCGTAAGACATATTAAGACAAGTATCTCGAGGATCAGTTTCAAACTGGTAAGCCAAGAACACCTTGCTTACAACTAGGAAGCAAATACCAAAGTATATGTCGTACATAGAAACTTTCATTTATGGACAACACTCTGATTGGGAATTATCTCCCGCGTATCTAGGAGCAAAGTCTAACAGGGAAACTTTCCTTCATAGTACAACTCCTAATTAGAAAAGGATCTCCATGAAGATCTTCTTCTTTAAACTACGCCACTGATGGCCTGGTCGAACCAGGACTTCAGCACTATAAATAAGACATGATGTTGGTAAGCTAAGGTACGCCACAAATTCAATGTTTACAGCATTAAACATGCCTTAGATCCCTGTCTGTCTGACTTTAGCATCGGAGTGTCATCGGCTACCACAACGGTGGTCCGTGGTTCACTTGTGTTCCTTATGCATGTCAGCAGGTCAGTAGGTCAAGGTCAAGTAGGGAGCGAAAATCAACTGCATCAATGACATTAACCATCTTTTTGTTTTGCCGTTGAGAAGTAGGAAAGCTCATCACCTAAGAAAACAATTGTTTTTATCCAACAATAGGGTAATTTAACTAGACTTGAACAAATTTGCACATATGTCACATACAAATTTTCATTGTTTTTTACAAGATTCTAAAAATCGCTAGGCAATAAACTGGCAGTGAGCAAGGGACTAGCGCCCAGAGGCCTAGCCATTTTTTTTGTATTATAACTTATAATTTATAAAAGTTAAGCATAACAGCATATAAATTACTTCAAATTCAATGGCAAGCTAAATAAGCAAAATGTATAAAAAAATAATGTTTATTTTTTTATTTTTTTTGAACTGGAAAGAAATTTGTTTTTTAAAACCTGCCCATGCGGCCGTCTGGCGTTTCCTAGCCACCTAGCGCCTAGGCCAATTTTTAGAACAGATGTTTTTACTAAGGTCAAATGTTTCCTTGCAGTACAAGGTGGTTGATGGGGGGTCTTAAGTTGCTCAAGGCCTTTATTGATAAAGAAGGGAATGTTGATAAGCTCGTGTTGCTCTTGAGGCAAAAAAATGTATGTGACTTGCTGCAAGGAATATGTGCGCCTATGACCTTGGAGGACCAAGTAGAAGAGCAAGGGAGTCTTCTAGTGGTGGGTTTGTTTATATTGAGCTTGGGTTTATATGCTTGGGTGGTGGTTTTGGGCCAAGGACGGGTGATGAAATCCCAACCTTATCTTATATATGGGTGAAATGCCCTTAAATTTGTTTTAATGCAAAAATGACCTAAGCTAATGCATACAACAAAACAAAGTAAGGCTCAAACTTTTTATTCTTAGAATAAAATATATAATAAAGTAAAAAAAAAAATGGTGATCCCCCTGACTAGGAATTTGCCGCTAACAAAAGTGAATTTACCTCTTGCGCTATCTCAAGTGAATTTACCTCTGGCGCAATGATTCAAGTGAATTTTCTGGCGCAATGATTCAAGTGAATTTACCTCTGGCACTATCTCACGTGTGCTACATAGATCAAAAGTACAATTAAAAATATCCTAATCATGCAATTCCATGTGATTCATGTGCAATTACTTGTGCCTGTGTCAAACCTACAAATTATTTTATTTTTATTTTTTTGGTTAAAGACCACGGAAGAAAAAAATGAGAACAACGCCTCTCTGATTAAATATCCCTTTTGGACCCAATGTTTATCAAAAACATTATATGAAAGTCGAATCTAGAAACTTTAGAGAGAGATTGTGTTCTAAAAAAATATCAAAAATTAAAATCCTAAAGAAAAAAATCAAATTCACCTGCTAAAGTCAGGTTAACATAAACTATCCAGATTTGCGCAGGTCTTAAAGAATCCAAATATGATTTGGAAAGCTAACAGTATGAAGAATAATCTGAAAGAAAAAAAAAAATTACCCATCAAATAGTTCTGATCCTGAAATTACTAAGTAAATCTTACCGACCGCACATAAACTTTCAGCACCGAACTCTTCTACATAAAATATAATTGTCACCTCGTTTTTTTCTACTAATTGACTTCAGTAAAGTGCTCTAGAAAGTAGAAGATAAGTCCTACAAGGTTTTGTCTTCATAATTTATATTTTTTTATTTTTTGTATAAAATTTCCTGCAAAATCTATTTGTTAGTATTTCCTAAATTATAGTCCAAATTGTTTTTTTTTACTAAGATGTGACTCAAAGCTCTCTGAAATCTTCAAACTTGATTCGGCCACAATGCCATTTGATTTTGAGAAATCTTAAAGTAGTGTGTCATTGTGATTCTCCAATAAATACATAACCTGCCAAATATTATACTAAAATCTAACACAATGGTAAGTGGGAATTGACCAAACCAAGAGAAAATATTTGCGAAAACTTTTAATTAAATCTAAATTAAGGACATGAGAAGTACGATTTTTAAAACAATTTTGTATAAACTCAACCACAAGCTAAAAATATTTAATTTTAAGAAAAACAATCAATGGATGAAAACTCTAAAGGGAAAAGAATTCACCACCACAATTTCATATAAGCAAAAAAATATTGTTCTTCTCTTACCGTTAAACCAATCAATTAAACATATCAAGTCTTAAAACTTCTTCATTAAACAAGATGTGAATGCAAGTAGGCATTCGATGGATTACCACTTAAGAAAAACACAAAAAAATCATCCTTGTATTTCTTTTATGCAATAGAAACCTAGAATAAAAGTGTGAGTTTCATATTGATGTGAAACTACACCTCCAACTCTCCATCTAAAAGACTTGATTATCAAACAATTACTAACATAAAAAATAAATTGAAGTATAATAACACATACATCACTTATATTTGAAACATAGTGAGTTTATCTCTCCCTCGAGAGAGAAGAGATTAAGCTACCATCTTAGAGAAAGAGAAAATGAAAATAATAAGAACGAATCAAACATTATTTATTCATTAAAATATGAAACTTACAAGTTTGTGTTCTAGAGTACTTGCTCCTATCAATTGTTATTTTTTATCCCCTTCAGTTTTACTATAGAGAAGAATAAAACTCTTATTTATAAACAATTAAACCAAGAGATAAAATTCCTAAAACAATGAAACTCTTGAAGTTTTCTAATTTGCATCAATCTTGTCGTGTACTTTGAGAGTCCAACTTATTGGGTTTGGGTAATATGATTGGTTGAGAAGAAGTTTGGTTGAATTTGATTGAAAAAAGGAAGCTTAGTGTTTCAATTGAACTATAATTAAAATGGCTAGAAGTGGTGGTTTTGAAATAGAAAAGGATACGGGACTTAGAAAAGAAGTTTGTGTAGACTTCTTAGTGGAAGAGTTCAACATGGAATGAGAGATGTTGGATACTGAGACTCTAATTAATATAGGCTTGGGTTTTATGGTGCAAATGGGTCATGGGTAGGTGTTGTTGAACTTTGTGTAGGAATTTGAATTTGATTAATTGTAGGAATTTGCCCATAACTAAAAATATGTTTCCGGAATCTTCTCATCATGCTTTGGGTTTCAACCTGAAAATAAAAAAAATAATATATCTACTAGCATAGTTGGAAAATTCAATAACTATAAAAGTATAAATTTATCGGGTTTTTGAAACACGTTAACATGCGTTTTTATCGAGTTACAATAATGTTGTGATGTTACGTAAAAATGCATAAATACTCTTGAAATGTGAAATTTGCAATTATATGAGGAAAATAAAATGTATATTCCAAGAATAATGTTATAAATGCCATTAGAAGAGTACTAAAAATTATATCATTTGGCATTTATCAGATGGTGGAGGAAGGGGTTCTAGTCGTAGTAGAGGAAGTGGTGGTGATGGTGGAAGAAAGGGAGATGGTGATAAAGGAAGTAGTGTGATGGTGGAGGAAGGGGTGGTGGTTGTATAGGAAGGGGTATTATTGTGAAAAGGGTGGTGACAGTGAAACAAATGTTGACAGTGGTGAAAAAGGTGGTGGAGGAAGTGAGGCTAGAACCAATAAGAGGCATGAAGATATCATTTCAGTGCAACCTGAGAAAATAACTAAGAGGATTTTGATGTTGATGTTTGATTCTTCGAAGTGTTAAATTTTGGTCTATGCGTTTGTTTTAGTACATTTAGTTTGGTATTAAGTAAATTTAGCTTTGGTCTAGATGTTCAATGTATATTTTTTTCCTTATATACTTTGTTTGATGTAATCATTTCTAGTTGATGAATTGAATTATTCTGTCGAATACATGAATTATTTGTCAAAGCATTTCTTTATGCATGTTTTACTATGCTTACAAAGCTTAAAATTTCAAGATAGACACAAACTCAACTAGGAAAAAATCGAAACAGAACATGGTTCTAATCGGGTTCGAATAGGATTAGGCGAACACAAGGATTACCAACGCGCGGGATCCTGCGACAGGGGCCAAAATGCCCAGAAACACCAATCACAGGATCTTGTGCAACCAGGAGTTCTCCAATCGCATGATCAGGTGCGATTGGATTAAAAAAAAAACTAGACTGTCTAATTTGTGACTTTTTATTGTGAACATTTTGTAATTTCTATGGTTTTCCTATACTTATAAGAGATAAAAATCTACTCTCCAAACATCTTTTTTACATTCCTTTCAAAAAAGCCCACATTTCCGGGCCTCCAAACATCATGTCCCCTTTTTTCCAGGTTTTTTTAATTTCTTACATACTCTGGAAACAATAATTCATTTAATCACAAGGGTACGTAGAGTAATAGAGTAGACCCAAACAAAGTAAGCGCAAACATAGTAAACACCACAACACAAACAGAGTAAACGTTACACCGAAACATCCTCATCTAATCGGAATTGTAACCGTTGTAATTGATATTCACGTAATTTTCACATAAATTACCTATTAACCTACATTTTTTAGTGTTTCAAGTATTGTATTTTATTCTAATTATTTCGTTTCATATTTTGTGGGATTTTGTGCTTACATGATGAATTTGCATAAACATGGCGAATTTGGAAAAAAAAGTACTTGACCTTCACGTAGAGGCATATCCGGTGAAGCTCAATCCCAGAGATGACCTAAATCCCCAATTATTTATTCCCCTTCTTCCCATTTTCTTTATATTTTTATTTTTCTCTATCTCTCTTTGACAGCCAACCTCTTCCCTTCTTTTTCTCCTTCTAGCCAACTAACAACTAATAAACCCTCTCTTCCATTTTCTTCGCCCTCAGCCACACACACACAAACCAGAGACATCATCTTCCTTACAGTCACAACGACCCACATTACATCTCAAGCTCTCTTTTCTCTAACTCGCCAAGCTAACAAAACCTCTACACACGCATACCTCTTTGCCGTCAAACTAACAACCCCTTCTTCCTTCACCATCTCAACCTTCTCCCTCCTCTTTTCCCTCTCGCCATCTTTATCTCTTCTTCGATCACGAACATACATTAGACCACCTTTGTTTCTTCCTCGCTTTTAACTCACAGTAACAAACCCAACACAACCCTACTCCTTCTAGCCCTTGATCTCGCTATTTTTTTCCTCCCTACTATTCATCTCTTCCATCCACAGATCTGCTGCCAGAAACTGCCACCGACAGCCACCATGAATCCCCATTTCATTGTTTCTCCCATTCACATCGCAATCACCGCATCACGCCACTATCTCTTTTTGCTCGAGCCCTCACACACGCAACAACAACAGAAAAAATATCATGAAAAAGGTTTAATTCTCGGTTTCACGCTATTTGCACCGTGCACTCTCTTTTATACCATCACGGAACACCCACACCTTTGGTGAAGCGCGTACATTGAGGGGGAGATAGAGTTGACCAAAGCTTTCGCTGCAATCACCACCACCATGAGCTTATAAATCCCACGCCAAGGCAAAGATGAAACCATGGGTTTCTAGAGTTTGTTGAATTTAAATTATTTTTTTAGTATCACTTCAGTGTTAAATACAATTAACTTCTGAATATTGATGAACTGCTTTCACCGATTATTTTAGACTTGAAATCTACACTACTCGATCGCTAGAGTACTCTTTCTTAATATTCAAAACGTGTTGATTGATTATGTTAACCTGTGATTGTGTGTATCATAGCAAGACACTCAATGCAAGGGTTTTAGACTTTTGCTAAAATTAATTGTGAATTTAGAAAAATCTTAGTGTTATTAACGATCACATCATCAATGCAAGCAAGGGATTATGTATCTTTAATGTTTATCACTTTATTAAAACATTAATTTAGATTTAAACTATTCTCGAAGTGCCTATGGTGGATTTGATGTCTTGGTTCACTTTCCAATTGCCTTATTAATTCAATCTTTAGTGCTTAATTTTATTCCGTTAATTTAGAAATTTCCAATCGTTGTAACCCCCTTTTTAATTAGGACAAATAGATTTTAGATTTCAATTGTATTCAATCCTTGTGGGATCGACCCGTATTTTTCATTGTCTACTTGTTAGATAATCGTACACTTGCGGTATAACAATTAGATTTATTAGCCTATTAATTTAGGCTAGTAAAATCTGCATCAAGATTTTGGTTCATTGTCAGGGATTGTAATGGTGCAATTGAATTCTAAGATTTATTTTCACTAGTTTATAGTTTAGGTATAATTTTCTTTGTTTAGGAATAGTGTTAAGAATTGCTTGATAATTTGTCTGTTATTAGCTTTTGTCAGTTCAAAATTTTCAGGTTAAATATAAATTTGATTAGCTCTTTATCAGTTTGAGTCTGAATTTGTTGCATTGGCTTTGCAAACAACCATACACAGGTATTCATTGTGGGAACGAAGTGAAAAACAGAGGTCGTGAAAAGCAAGCAAACAAATACAAATATATATATATAGATTGCATTGTCATTGTCATTTTTCTTTTTAAGTTGTTATTCGTGTGGACACTCTCTAAAATCTGCGAGCTATCAGGTGGCTAGTGCTTCTGATCGACGACAACTCAATTTCTAGCTGGCTTGCAAGTAACAGAAAAGAGGTTCACGCTGGAGGTAACTTCTCCCAATCGCATCTGCACGTTGTTTTGGTTGTGATTACATAGTGTTTCAATTATTTGTTTTAGATAGTATTGCATGCAAATTTGAATAGTGACAGGATTGATTTGCAAATTTGAATAGTGGTAGGATTGATTTGCAAATTTCATGCCTTATCCTGCGGATAGGTTAACAAACATCTGTTTTAGGGTTAGGAACCTAAGCCTTCACTATTTAAAATTTGTAGCAAGATAATTGTTTAGGAAATGTTTCACGCTCATAGGACTCCTCTTTTGAAGTTTGAAAGCTTAAAGTAGTCAAGTAAAGGAACATATCCTGTTATGGAATAGTTTTGTAATTGGCATTACACTTTGAGCTGAAAAGTGGAAAAAATAGATAGTAGCAACTTTTGTAGGGCAAATTGATAGAAAATTACTGTGTTTTTCCTACGCTTAGGTAAACTAGATTTCAGCCCTTATTAATAGCAAAACTCTAGGTAAATTTGAGTTTCTATTAGGTGTTTGTCTAGGGTTGTTTGTCATTCATCTTGTTTGCCCATCATTTAAGTTTGTTTAGGGTTCATATGTTTTGTATTTTTAGAGCTAGATTATCGTCATATAGAGGTTAGGCTTGCATAAAAAAAATGAACCCTTTCAAGGAGTGTTAACTTTGAAACACTAGGTGTGTGATTTAAAGAATAGGCTAGTCCGAAAAGACCCCGAAGAGTTATTTAAAGTTCCTATTACCCTTCTAGGTTATCCCTCCTTGTCTACCGAGACCAAGGACATGGCTAAGGGGAAAGCCTTTAAAGATTACTTCTCACCTCTTTTCAGCAACACACAATCTTGCATTGTCTTACTTGAGATAATTGCAAATATCTATAAACTCAAATTATCCATCATCCATTTTTTGCCTTCCTTCTATGGGTTTAAGAAAAAAGATGCATACCGTCATGTCAAAGAATTTCTTGACATCCGTGCTACCCTTAAATACTTAAACTTTTTAGATGATTCAATCTATTTTAGGTTGTTTCATTTTTCTGTGAAAGATGAGGCAAAGTCGTGGTTAAATTCTATAGAGACAGGAACCATCACAACATGTGATGTTTTGTCAAAATATTTCCCCATTCATAAAACGAATGCTCTCAGAAGAGATATTTCATATTTTACACAAAAATATGGTGAACATCTTAATGAATGTTGGGACAAGTTCAATGAACTTATTGTTAAGTATCCCTATCACGGATTTGAGAAGTGGCGTCTAGTTCAATACTTTCAAGACATGTTAACCCCTCATAACCATCATAGCATTAATGCCACTAGTGGTGGATTACTTATGAAGATGAGTGTTGATGAGATTTGGGATTTCTTTGAAATGTTTTCCAAAAATTCTCAGCAATGGGATTTCTTTGAAACACATCCACCTTCGCCCTCAAAGATAGAAGTAGTTGTTATGACTATGATTAAGAAAATTTATGCAACTGTGAATATGATTCAACCTCCACCCCCCACGAACATTTCATTTGAGGTTTGTGCTGCATGTTCAAGTCCTAGTCATTCTACAGTTGATTGTTATTTACAAAATGATTATCCTGTATATTTTTTTGAGCAAGTCAATGTTTTTAATACTTTTCAGTGACCTAGTAATAATCCATAGTCCAACTATTACAACCCAGGTTTAGCAAAGCATCCAAATCTCTCCTTGGCCCATGGCCCACACCAAGGGCGACCTGTTGTCTCCCAGGCTCCACAAGTCCCTAGCCCTGTTAGGCTTCAATTTAACCACGTTTTTCCATCCAACACATTCAGTTTAGTGTAAACTGCTAAATATTTTATGTAGCGCAAAGAAATAATGTTTGAGTAGAATTCTCAGACTATATCAGAGTTAAAAGCCACGACTCAACATCAATCTCAAACAATCAATAAACTTGAGATAGGTGTGAGTTAGATTGCTCGGGCATTCCCTTAGAGAGAGCCATGAAGATTTCCTAGTCAACCTGTTCAAAACCTAAAGGGTTAATTCATCAGTGGTCGTGGAAATGAAGATGTCAAATTTATTACTACCCTTAGGAGTGGAAAACAAGTTGACAATCAGGTTCGAATGACCGATACAAGTGTTGTTGCATCTCAGTCTAAGTCAAAGCAGGTTGCATCTCCATCTGACCTTCTAAAAATGATCATCTTGACTCTAGCCCCATTCAGGCATCTTATTTGCCTAAGGAATCATTTTCATCATGGTTAACTCCAGCAAAGAAAGAAACAAATGTAAACGATGTAACAGAAAATTTTAAATAAGTTCACATTAATATCCCATTGCTCGATGCTATTAATCAAGTTCCTACTTATACCAAGTTTTTGAAGGATTTTGCACACAGAAGTGAAATCAACATGTAGAAAAGAGAGTCTTCCTCACCGAGCAAGTCAGCTCAATTATTCAACACAGAACCGCACCGAAGTATAGGGATCTCGAGTGCTCGACCATTTCTTATGTCATTGGTGATCATATGATTGATAAACATTGTTGGATTTAGGGTGAGTGTTAATTTATTATCATATTCCGTTTATGAGAATTAGGTCTCGATGAATTAAAATTGACTACAGTAACACTTTAGTTGGTTGATAGGTCTATCAGAGTCCCCCGTGGTGTTATAGAGGATGTGATCATTTTAAGGTTAAAATTTTATATTTTCCAATGGAGTTTATAGTTCTTCATACACAACATGTTCACAATCCCTCCAGTCACATTCCAGTTATTTTGGGACGTTCATTTTTGCCACATCCAATGCTATATTATTAAATGTAGGAATGGAATCATGAAATTGTCATTTGGTAACATGACCGTCAAACTCAACGTTTTTAATGTTAGTCAACAACCTCCCGAGTCAGATGATGTTTTTAGTTTAATATGATTGAGACTACTTTGCTTCTTAACCTATCCCCTCCTCATATTTTCATGTTGACTTGTTCAACGTATGTCTTCCTAGTGACTCATGCATGAAGTTTGATATTCAGTATTCTATGGAGTTTTTCCTCGGCTACTTTCACAATACAAATGACCCCGTAATTCAAGAAATAGTCAGAGCGGTATTGTTGTGATGACCTTGTACCATCCGATATATCTACAGACACACCTCTTTGCATCCCTTTCACATTGACTGACGCTACTTATGTGGTTACCTTATTTTTAAGTGATGATTTCAATTTCCACCATCCCATTGTGAAAATTATTCAATATTTTGATTTGGCACCTGAATTAGGATGTCCCTTTTTAGAAGTATGAAAGAATCATTGTTGCATATCACTGTTTGTGACCCATTTATGCTCCAGGTCCCTACAGATGTCCCAGGAATGCGAGTTCATTTGGATTTTCTCTATGATTTTGCATGGTGCCCTTGTAGCTTTTGTAATGTGTTAGTGTATGTTGTGCCGCATGTGGTTGCTACTTTTTTTGGATTGATCCTCTACTTTTCAAGTTGTTGCTATACAATATTTGACACTTTTGACCTAGTTTACATCATGGACTAAATTTAGGTTTGGAGGAGGGTGTTTGCTATGTTCTTCATCTTCATTTTGTATTAAATCATTTGTGAGGGGGAATATATGTCGAGCTGATGATTTAAACTAAGCACTCCTGGGAGGCAGCCCAACTTCAGTTGTGTCATTATGGTTAGTCTGAATTGATTTTCGAGTTTGTTTTAGTTGCATTCCACTCATACTCTATAGTTCTGTAACAATTTTGACTTACAACCGTTGCATGCATCTTTTTTTTTGTGCATTTTTTCGTACATGTATGTGCTTTATCATTTTCTCATGATAAGTCCATTTTTTTCAGCTTTCATTGTTGGATGATCTATTCGAAATTGGTAACAACTTCACCATGGTAGTATCACTCTAACCTCATCTTTTTTTCCCTTCATTTTTCATGATTATTCTTTTTTCATTGAGGATAATGTTTGGTTTAGATTTGGGCGTGGGGTTTGTGAGTTTTTTGTGTAGTTTTCAAAATTTTGAACTTAAATGTATTTCACAATTAAACTAATTAATTAATGCATTCTACTCAGTCGATCAATCTCCATTGAATACGTAGATGATTATGGTAATTTTGAAAATTCTTTTGTATTTTTTTTGTATCTCTTAACCCCTCCCACCCCAAATGCAGCCGGCTGGGATCGACCATGTGACCTAGTGATACCATCCGCCACTGCTCAACCACTGAGCCATATCACCTTTGGCTTTTGTATTTGATATGAAAATGCATTCAAAATCCGAAGTTTTGGTGAATTAAAAAAATGAGTCTTTTTCATGGGCTTGTAGAATGTTCTTTTCCAACTAAGAGAATATGCTTTGAAGTGTTTGATGCTTTTAAATTTTAGGAAATACATGCTATCACTTGTCACACTAATATATTAATAGGAAGACATAATGTTTGATATTATCTTTATATTAAATATATTTATGAGATTTTTTCAACTCAACTATCCTTGCACTATAAGCCAAGTTAGCATAATTTGAAGTTGATGAGTGAGATAATGAAGTAGAAAACCTTAGAATAATAGTGAAGACTTAACTGATATTCACATAATTATTACATAATATATCCCTTAATTTATACATGTTAGTGTTTCGATTATTATATTTTATAGTAATTATTTCGTTTTCATGTCTTTGTAGGAATTTGAGCATGAACGATGAAATTGTATTAAGGCGACAATTTAAGTATTGACAATTGGTCGATTCTAGCGGTGGTACAAAGCAGATGGTCACATACCTAAACCCTTAACCAAGCTCATAACCTAAACCCAAAACCTACCCATAAATCCAAACCCAATCCTACCCCTAAAGAATATTCTCTCATTTATACCTTGATGAATCTTCCCTTTATCTCATCCCTATTCACTTTGATCATTCTATATAAATACAAGAGAATAGGGTGAGAAAAGGGGGAGGAAGAGAAGGGAAAAGAAGGATTACACAAAAATCAAAACCTCTTCCTCACAAGTGATTCTCATCACCATCACCACTCATCCATCTCTCACTCACTCAGCAATCACCGCCACAGTCACCTCGCCACCACCATCACCCGAGCACCACCACCACCTCCGGACAGCACAACCGCCACCACCACGAAACAGGGGCGTGACAACCCTGTTTCACGTCAGCGCCACCTCCATCACCGTCCATGTCCCTCTCCTTGTCCATCATCCATCAACCAACATCATCCATCAACCACCATCACCTCCGGACACCACATCGCGAGCCACCACAACCACCGCGAAACAGAGCCACCTCCATCACCGCCCTCTTTGTTCCCCCTCGCCACAGAGCCAGAGCATCTCTCACAGCCGCCATCTCGGCCTCTCTTCGTCTCGACCTCCTTCTTGTCTCCCTCCCTCACGGCCACCATTACAGAGCGGCTCGTCCGCGACGCACAACCACCGCGACAGCGGAAACAGGGGAGTCTCCTTCTCAGACCTCTCTCTCTGTTTTTGAGTTTTCTCGCCGTTTCCTCACCTTCTCTCTTCTTTTGCAGGTTCTGGAGACAGTTGGAGGATGAGGACGCTCGCGAGGAGCACGGAGGAAGGCGGAGCAGCGCCGCTGCTCGCTGGAGACGAAAGCGGAGTCGCGGAGGCACTGTTCTGAAGGCGGGAGACCGAGTCAAACTGTTTTTGGCTATTCACCCCCCCCCCCCCCCGAATCTGTTGAGTACAACCACAGAGCGTTTTGGACATTTTCTCGGGATCTGTGTTCGGACCACCTGCTGATCTGCTGAGTACCACCACATTGAGTTTGCGACAAACCAAAGGGGTTGCATAATTCATTTTGATTTATTTTACTGAATTGTGTGCTTAATTGTTAATTACAATTTATTTCTGAATTTTTGATAAATTGCTTTCACCTTTCATGTTCGAGAAATTAAACTTGATATGTTTGGTAGTTAGAATTACCCTTTATCAATATTCAAAGCATGTGCTAAAAATATTAAGCTTAAACTTTGATTAAGTGTGCCCTAAAAAGACACTTAATACTTGGTAAGAGCGTATTTGCTTGAAATAATTTGTTAATGTTTGATAGAAACATGATATAAGTTGAATTGGATTGTAACGATCACATATTCAGTGTAAGCAAGGGATTCTCATCCCTATAGCTTCTCGTCTAAATTTTCAGTAATTTAGATTTAAATGTTTTTGCTAACTCATTGGTGAGTCTAAGCCCACAAAATCCATCTCATCTATCTTTTATTTTATTTTATTTTTCTTAATTTTAATTTATTTTTAGTTTAGTTTTAAAACACTGTAACCCCATTTTTCTCTAAATTAGTTTAGATAAATTCTAAAATTCAATTGCACTCACTTTCCTCGTGGGATCGACCCGTACTTGCCGTTGTCTACCAGTTAGGCACCGTGCACTTGCGGTTATTACAAGTGGGTTATATTAACCTAATAATTTAGGTCAGTTAAATCCGCAACATTAACCCTTATGAGTTTTGAGCCATTTTATTTTTCTTTATGGTTATTCAATAAACTAAGCACTCCTGAGAGGCAACCCAACTTCAGTTATGTCGTTATGGTTAGTCTAGATTGATTTTCGAGATTTTTTTAGTTGCATTTAACTCATACTCTTTAGCTCTGTAACAATTTTGACTTACAACTGTTGCATGCATTTTTTTTGTGCATTTTTAAGTACCATGTATGTGCTTTATCATTTTCTCATGATAAGTCCACTTTTTTTTTAGCTTTCATTGGTGGATGATCTCTTCGAAATTGGTAACAACTTCACCATGGTAATATCATTCTGACCTATCATCTTTTTCCTTTGTTTGTCATGATTGTTCTTTTTTAATTGGGGATAATGTTTGGTTTAGATTTGGGCGTGGGGTTTATGAGTTTTTTGTCTATTTTTCAAAATTTTGAGATTAAATATATTTCACAATTAAACTACTTAATTTATGCATTCTACTCAATCAGTCAATCTCCATTGAATACGTAGATGATTATGGTAATTGTGAAAATTCTTTTGTATTTGATATGAAAATGCATTCAAAATCCGAAGTTTTGGTGAATTAAAAAATGAGTATTTTTCATGGGCTTGTAGAATGTTTTTTTTTTCAATGAAGAGAATATGTTTTCAAGTGCTTGATGCTTTTAAATTTGAGGAAATACATGATATTACTTGTCACATTGATATATTAATATGAAGACATAATGTTTGATATTATCTTTATGTTAAATATATTTATGAGATTTTTTCAACTCGACCATCCTTGCACTATAAGCCAAGTTAGCATAATTTGAAGTTGATGAATGAGATAATGAAATAGAAAACCTTATAATAATAGTGGAGACTTAGCCTTTATGAGTTTTGAGCCATTCTATTTTTCTTGAGGGTTATTCAACAAACTCTGATTTATCTTGAGTCCACATTATCTCGTTGATGATCTCATTATTTTTTTTTTCTCTTAATGGTTGTTTTGAGAATAACATTAAAAATTGAATCATCACACTAAAACTTCTTGGTTTGTGTAGTTGAGATGTCATAATATTTTTATTTTTTTCTTTTATTTACCCTTAATCCTCCCCACCCCATGCCGCTGGCCGAGTTTGAACCTGTGAAGTGTGATACCATCCGCCACACCTCTACCAACTCAACTAGTACACCTTTGGTGAGATGTCATAATATTGCCTAGAACTTAGCAACCGATATAGGCATTTTTTTTAAACCGTTCTCTAGCCTTCTAGCCTACCCAGTACTAAAAACTGGTTTAGAACCTTTTGAGCTTTTGAATAGTTATTTCTTTGCAAACTCCATTCACCTTTACTTACTCCAAGTATGGAGTAGTACCTCATATTATTTTTATCCTTACCCAAGTTTTCTGAAAATCTGTATGGTTAGATATATTTTTAGAATGGCCAAATAAAAATAGTTGAAACTAGATATTTCATGAATCCCAAGGTTGAAACATTTTATCGTGTATAAATGGAAAAATGTCATTAATAATTAAAAATAAAACAATTTTGATGTTTCAAACAAAAAAATATGAAGAAGAATTGAGAATAAAGAAAGTTTAATGGTATACAACATTGGTTTATTCTTCAGTGCCCTAGGTGATTATTAAATGGTGTATTCATTATCAAATAATTTTTGTATATCTTTTTCATTTTTGCTAGCTATAAATAAAAAATAAAAAATAAAAAATAAAAAATAAAAAATAAAAAATAAAAAATAAAAAATAAAAAATAAAAAATAAAAAATAAAAAATAAAAAATAAAAAATAAAAAATAAAAAAGTATCATTACAACCTAATAAAGACCTAATTGATCTTTAGCAAGGTTCGGTTTGTAGAAGTGGAAATTGAATATACAAGAATTGTAGTGTTTGATCCAACGTTCTCAAAAGTAATTGATATACATGTCCATGATATCATATTCATTTCATTATTTGAAAAGTGATTTTTTCATGATAATTATATGTGAGATGTTTATGTTTTCATAATTTACTTTTTTCCTCACATATAAACTGAGTGACAAATACTCAATCTCCGAGTGCTTTGTTTATGAGTGACATAAAATTTTTTTAGTCTAATCGTATTTTCTAAAGGTTATCCAGTCATGTATTTACTTTGAAATTGAGAGTTATGTTGGTAAGGTTATGCACACATACACTTCGAATTGAGAATGGTGATGAAATTTATTTAACTTTTTGGTACTATTAAATTGTTGTCAATGTCTGTTGATATATTGTTGTTACACTATTAGCTTGTTGTTTTTCTTGAAATTTTTGGCAATTAGATTATTACTTTTAGGAAAACAAAGGAAATAAACCATTTTTTTCATTTCCTTCATAAAGTAGATTTTCTTTTATTGAGTTAGTAGTGTTTGTGGTAACATTTATGGAAAACTTCACAAGACTATAACTCGTCCACTAGAGGTAATCTTCAAAGCCTTGTTGCACGTTTAAGGTAAGTTCAATTGATAATTCTGCAAAAGTGAATTATGATTTTATTTTTGTTTTGCTCGAGGACTAGCAAAATATAGGTTTAGGGGGATTTGATATTCATGTAATTTATACATAAATTACCTATTAACTTATATTTGTTAGTGTTTCAAGTATTCTATTTTATACTAATTATTTTGTTTTCATCTTTTTGTAGGATTTAGAGCTTACATGATGAAAATGCATTAGCATTAGTGAGGCGAATTTGAAATAAAAAAAAGACTTGAGCTTCATGTAGAGGCGCGAAAAGTGAAGCCTTAGCCCACAGTCGATTTAAATCCTCAATTATTTATTCCCCTTCTTCTTCCCATTTTCTCTTTCTCTCTCTCTTTCGCAACCAACATCTTCTCTTTTTTTCTCACTACTACAAATATTAGCTTAGGTAACGCCACTTAGATAGCGCTTTTTTAAAGAGCTATCCAAGTGGGCACTAGGATAGCGTTTATTTGTCTTTAAAAAAAAAAATCAAAAAAAAAAAAAAAAACACTACAATAGCGCTTTTATTTTATTTTTTTCAGTTAAGCGCTATCTTAGTTATGTCTTAGATAGCGCTTTAAAAAACGTTACCAAAGCTACCATAGCGCTTTTAAAGTGCTTGCATAGCGCTTCCGAAGCGCTATGCTACTTACATTTAGGATAGCGCTTCATATCACTACTAAAGCGCTTATATAGTATAAAAGCCAAACCCTAACCCCCTAAATATCTCTCTTTCGTTCTCTTCTCTTCTCTGCTAAACTGTAACTCAGAGCCGCATCTCTCCTTAGCAGCAGAAGTAGAATTAGAGGAACGAACAACAACTTAGAAACCCTAATATCTTCCCCAACCCTAATTTTATCATTCCAATGCCTTCAATCCCAATCACTGATTCAATGATCTTCGAAGAGCAACCCAAAGACAAGAAGAAATCTTCGAAAGACAAGAAGCAGACAAGCGACGCCGCCGCCATGGAGATAACAACATCGACGGACAAGAAGAAGAGCAAGGAGAAGAAGAGCCCCAAAGTGGAGGAACCAAGCAGCGATGACTCTGCGCAGCTGAAGAAGTCAAAGAAGAAGAAGAAGAAGAGGAGCGCTGAGGAAACTGAGACTGAGACTGAGTTGGTGGGGGAGTCTGTCAAGAAGCAGAAGTTGCTGGAGAATGGAGAGGTGGTTGCTGCTCCTGCTGTAAAAGAGGATCCGAATGCGACTTCGAGGTTTAGGATTTCTAAGCCTTTGAGGGAAAAGTTGAAGGCTAATGGGATTGAGGCTTTGTTCCACTGGTTAAGAGCTGCTTGGCTGGTTTTAACAATTCAATTATATCATATGGACAGGTAGAGATCAGATTTGTGTTTTTTTTTTTGTAAAAGTTTGCTAGACCTTTTAGTTGATTTTTTAAGTAGATTGACAAGGCTTGCAATTGTTTGATTAAATTTCTGAAAGACGGGAAGTGGGAAGACTTACACGATGTGGGGTCCTCCGAGCGCAATGGTTGAAGGTCACTTACCTAGTAGCAATCAAGGCGTTGTTCCACGCATCTTCCAGATGCTATTTTCTGAGTTTCAGAAGGTGGGGTTTGTTTTATACATTTTATTTGCTAGAGAAAACATTGAATTTTGAAATGTGTACTGATTTGTTGTTATGATTGGTTGTTAGGAGAAAGAGAACTCGGAAGAGAAACAGATGAATTATCAGTGTAGATGTTCTTTCCTAGAGATATATAATGAGAAAATTGGTGATTTGCTCGATCCCACTCAACGAAACCTTGAGGTAGAGATCTTTCTATGTCTACTCTTCATTAAATCAGACTCATTTGGTCTGGGCTTTCTATGTTTAGTGTAACTAAAGGGCATTTTTCACTTTCTCCAGATAAGAGATGATTCCAAGAATGGTTTTTATGTTGAAAATCTGAGTGAAGAATGTGTTAGTAGCTACGACGATGTAACACAAATTCTAATCAAGGTAAGTAAGAATTGGTCTATATTTTTCTGATTATAGTGTAAATATGACATTGGTATTGGTGTATATTGTTTGATCCTCATGTCTAAAAGATCATTTTAAATATGTTGTGCAAAATATGTCTTTCCTACAAGGTCTTTCTGTGGTTTCAGTGTGGTACTGTGGTTGAATCAAATTTAACTTTCATAATGTATGGGCTTTCAAATAGAAAGGTTGGGGCAACGAGTATTAACTCCAAGAGCTCTCGTTCTCATATCGTCTTCACTTGTGTAATTGAATCCTGGTGCAAGGTATACCACTATAAGTTTCTTTTCAGTTGTTACTCACAAGAACCGCTTATTCTGATTTCACTTATAGGGTAGCTTGGTTTATGAAGTGATTTCATATTTCACTGTGCCTGTGCTGGTTGTTTGGGGCCTGTAGTCCATATTGCTTCTTGTTGTTTCTAATTCAACTTTGTATTTCTATTGCTCCAAAATTTTTTACAGGGTACCTCGTCAAAAGGCTTTAGTAGTTCAAGAAGCAGTAGAATCAACTTTGTTGATCTTGCTGGATCAGAGCGAAATAAGCCAGATGATGATGCAGGAAGGCAGAGTGTAAAAGAGGGTAAAAACGTAAAGAAATCTCTAGCACAGCTTGGGTAAGATTTCAGACCACTGTTTGTCTGTTTTCGTGGTAAACTCATATTGAGCATGAATGTGATCATATTAGATACATTTAGTAGAACAATTAACTTTTCTTCAATTGTAGTGTCTGAAGAAAAAGGTCAATAATTGTTTCTATCTATTCACCACGTAATTGTAATAGCTATTCTTGAGAAAGCACATCAGTTGCATCTTTTCTCACAAAACAAAGTGATGTAGGGACATTAATTATGTAATAGAAAACCAATATCATGACTGAACTCAGCTCTTCATTTCTCATTGCAATATTCTCTTTGGATGGATTATTGCAGGAACTTGGTGCATATTCTTGCTGAAACGGGTGCTCAAACTGAAATATCTCCAAATGTGCCATACAAAAGTTCCTGCTTGACTCACCTGCTCCAGGAATCACTTGGTGGCAATGCGAAACTCACAGTCATTTGTGCTATTTCTCCTCATGACAAGTAATCCAATACTTAAACTCTGTTTTTTTTTATTAAGTTCTATTTAATGTTTACTTTTGCAAATAATTCAATACAGCAGCACTCTTGTGTGGACTACTGAAACTTATGGTTTTAACCTAGTAAATGTGTCTAGCATATGTGTTGAAAACTGTAATATGAATTATACTTCTGCTTATTATACTTGCCTAAATGCATCAATTGCCTTGTTGAATACAGATGCAAAGGTGAAACTCTCAGCACCCTGAGGTTTGGGTTGCAAGCAAAATCCTTACAAAATAAACCAGTTATAAATGAAATTACAGAAGATGATGTTAATGGTCTTAGTGACCAGATTCGTCAATTAAAGGTAGGCTTTGTTCAGAATCAACTTGCATCTATTTTTATCTGCTCAAGCAAATATCTAGTTGATTCACATTTTTGTTTACTGCAGGAAGAGCTCATAAAAGCAAAATCAAGTGAGTACAATTCAGTCAACAGTAGCAGTGGGTACTTCAAAGGACGGAGTGCACGTGAAAGTCTGAACCAACTGAGATTAAGTATCAATCGCTCTATCATTTTACCTCACATAGACGATGATTCTGAGGATGAAATGGATGTTGATGAGGAAGATGTTAAGAAACTTTGTGTCCAGCTAGACAATGTAGGAAGCTCTTGCGAAAAGCAATCAGGAGATATTTTCAGTGATGACGAATGTTGTTCTTCCTTTGAAAGTTGTAGCACGGCTACATGTTTAGAAGACAGTGTATATGAAGATACCAGTTTGTGTGGTATTCATGAGGAGGACCTGCATTTCAAGGACACTGGTACTTCTGTGGCTAGCAATGACAAGTCCATTGCTTCTGACCATGCGTCTAGAAGCAGCATTTCAATCACAACATGTCGGCAACCTTTGGCCTTCCAGGAGCCACCTTTGTCTGAATCACCTAAAATTGAAAATGCATCAAAGAAGGCAGCATCCACCTTATCAAATCTTTCAGCTAGTCCACGCCCTGTCTTGGAGAGCTCCAAGTCCAATGTGGAAGTTCTGAGGCAGTCTGCCAAAAGAAGTGACCACATCCGTGCATCTTTGCGATCAAGCATGATGTTTCCAAGCCCAACTGAGTCTTTGGCTGGGTAGTTCTGAGAGAGAATGATCTAGCCATGATTAATGTAATATTTTTTTTTTTTTTTTTCACTTGGATATCGCTTTTTTAAGTGCTATTTAATTTTTTTTTAAATTTTTTTTAACTTTAGATAGCGCTTTTTCTAAGCACTATTTAAGTTAATAATAATATTTTTTTGGACTTGGATAGCGTTTTTTAAGCCACTTAGATAGCGCTTTTAAAAGCGCTATTTAAGTATTTTTTAGCTTGCATAGCGGTAGCTTAGATAGCTCTTAAAAGCGCTATTTAAGCCAAAAAAAAAGCACTATGCAAGCTGAAATCTGTAGTAGTGTCTCCTTCTAGCCAACTAAAAACTAACTGACATTTCTTCCTTCTTCTTCTTCCTCAGCCACACTCACACAAACCAGAGACATCATCTTCCTCACAGTCACAACAACCCACATCACTCTCGAGCTCTCTTCTCTCGATATCGCCAAGCTAACAGAAGTTCCATACACATACGCATAACTCTTCGCCATCAAACTAACAACCTATCATCTTCTTTCACCATCTCGACCCCCTCCCTCTTTTTCTCCCTCTCGCCAATTTTCTCTCTTCTTCAATCACAGCCACACATCAGACCACTCCCTGCTTCTTCATCGCTTTCATCTCACACGAACAAACCTGACACAGCCCTGTTCCTTCTCGATCTCGCTCTCTTACTCCTTCCTACTCTTCATCTCTTCCATCCACAGATCTATTGCCACCTGATCAGACAACTGTCATTGGCAGCCACCGTGAATCTCCATCTCGCCGGTTCTCTCTTTCATGGCTTAGCCACCTGCAACCACTACATCACGCTACTATCTCTTTTTGCGCAAAAGTAAGAATGACGTCCACAGTAACAGCAAGAGGAGGAATGTCGTCCACACTGTAGTAGGAGTAGGAGGGGTCATTGACATTGTGTAGTTTGAGTTTGTCGTTTCTTCCTTTTGCGATGAGAAATTTGGGAAGATGAGGTTGCATCTTCTCATCTGTATTTGTAAGTGTAATATGAAGAACACTAGAAATTTACTTCTTCCACCATCACTACCTACAACCCATAAATTCCATTAAATAGTTAACTATCCACTCTTCCAACCGTTACTAGATTAGAAATGATAGATGTCTGGGTAGGTTCAAGATGTGTTTATCGTGCATGGGGAAGCCATAAACGGAAAAAAAAAAAAAAAAACAATAATAACATCACAATTCATGAATCCAATGTCGAACGTAACCATAGTAACGACTGCGAAACAAAACCTGACAATTGCAGAGGACACTGCGACTCATAGATGCACGTGTGATTATAAATCCAAAAATCGCAAATTCTAATGCGCCCGATAAATAAACATGAGTTTTTAAGTTTTTTTCCCCAAATTTGGTTTCTTTTATGGTTTACCCCTTGATAAATAAACACTTTGTAAACATTTGTTTTTGCTTTTTAGCATTCCTTCCTGAAATTTTGAAAATATTGGTAACTCTATTTTCCTTATCCAAAGTATGTCACTCAATGTAACTATTCTTGCTCAACGCGTTCATAGTGTGTTGCAATAGAATTATCAATAGTCTTCAAATATGAGATATTGTTGGAAAATATCTCTTTCATACCGACCAAGATGTAGCGAGGCTAGGGGTGCACCCAACATCGACATATACTGCAAATATATGATTTATGTTTCATTCAATTTGCTCACAAAGGAATGAATAATGAGCGATTTTGTTTGAGGATGATTGTGGGTTCCACATATGACTTGCAACTTCCAATGGTTATTACCTTGTGGCACCTCTCTCAACTAAAACTGGCAGCCACGTTTCTTTGTATTGTTTGATCGACCATTACCACTATCAAGCTCATTCTTACACATTTGGTTTTTTTGGGGCTTCCCTCCCCTCTCACATCCAAAATGGATCATTCATTTATGTCTATGATTAGCAAATTTCGATTTAAATAAAATAACAATTGTGTTATCATCCCTACAAACGCTTTGGCACCAAGCTATTGAGGTTGACCTCGATGAGAATACCTACAAAAAAACATGTTAGGAAGAACAACAAACTTGTTATGAAAAACAATAAACTTTCAAAAATAGTTATACATGAATTAACCTTACCTCTTTCGTAAGAAAAAAAGTCATCATCGGGAACTACCTCTTCCAATGCTCTTACTTCAGTGTTGGCCTAGAAATTAGCCTCAGTAGTCTCACCATTTGTATCGACATTTCCATTAACATGATGATCATCCTTCTACATTAAGTAAATCAATCAAATTATAATTAAAGTATTATATTAAAAGTAATATATTGAAGAAAATCATTAAGGTAATAGTTACCTCTAGAAAGTTGGTCTCTTCCAAATACGGTTGAAGTAATTTTGGGTTATCAACATCGTCGGAAGCATATCAAATTTTTTTACGTCCATGAAAAGAGCCTACAGACAAAATAATCATGAACTTATAAGTAAAATCGACAAACAATAACAACAACAACCAACAATATCAAACTAACCCTAAACCAAAAATAAACATGAAATGATCAATGAAAATCAACAAACAAAAACAATCAAATTTTAGGGTTCAAATATTAATAAATAAACCTAACAATAACAATGTGGCTTCAATTGTAAACGAATGTTGAAATTAAACATGATATTAAAATAATCACAACAACAAAAAATACTCATGCAAGTTCATCTCAAATGGAGGGTCCTCCCGAAATTGTTCATCTTCATCGTTTTCCTCCTATGAATGGAGTATAATGAACATGTCTACAATGGTCACCCTCATATCCACCATTATCACCTCAAGTCTACTATTACCACCTTCACTAAACCCATCCATTTCCATGTAAAAACTTTAACCAAACTCTTTCCAAACGAAGTCGATGATGAATTAAAAAGGTGAGATAGAGGATGAGAGATGTCAGCGATGGGCGTCATTTTGGCGAGCTTGAGAGGGAGAGATGCACTCTGCGAGTGCGAGGAGCGGGGTCATTCTCGCCACCCTGGTTCAATCCATTTTTCTGATAAAAAATTGGCAAACATGTTTGGAACCCCTTTTTATTTTTTTTGGTGTCCTTTAACTAGGGATGGCAACATAGGGGATTGGCGAATAACCTTTTAAAAAATATATCCTCGTTCTACATGCATTGGCGAATATCCGCTCTGCCCGGATGAACCCTTGCAGGTTAAATGGTTAGTGGATATCCGACCTGCTCCCCCGCCCTTGCTGTGTTTTTTTCCCCAAATAAATCTCAGATTTCATTGAAGAAGAAGATCGGATAACAACAACAAAAAAATTCTATTAGCAGAGGAATCTCGAATTGATGCGACAACTAAACAAGAAGAACAAAATAGAGAGGCATGAGGTCGAGTCCATGATTATTCTTCTTGAGAGGTTTTCTCCATTTTAGCCATCACCATCAAAGGGTAAAGGGGAAGGCAATGTCTTCCCTTCGACGCTCAATCTCAGCAATCAAAGGGTTGAAGGCAACATGCTTGTGGTGTTTGTTAGGATCTCAAGAGGAAGGAGGAGTAGAGCTTGAGACGACGGTGGTCGCGATTGGGTTTCTGTTAGGATGCCAATCCTATTTAGTATTTACTTGAGATTAGAATGTCTTAGTTAGAACAATATTCTATTTTAGAGAATATTAGCTTGTTTTGAATTAGGAGTTACTGTTTGATTAGAATTAGGTTTGAATTCAATTAGGAAGTATTATTTTTGCTTTCAGTTATAAATACATATGATGTAATAGAGTTTAGGCAAACAATACAAGTTTTATTTTAGTTTATTGGTGGTTGATCCCCAATCAAAGGATCTAGGTGGTTTGATCTCCAATCAAAAGGTCAAGGTCTCTATTATCTGGTATCAGAGCATCATCAATTCCGAGCCAAAAAAAAATTTCTTGTTACTTCGTTCTTCACCGGCCATCACCTTCCTCGCGCATCACCAACAACTCCATAACAACCCTCCTCTTTATAATGATTGTTGTTGAATTACAAGAGAAAGTCGATGAGCTTATTGCTCAAGTTGTCGGGATCTCATCCCACCTCCACACGCTTGAGACCACTAATGCCACTATTCTAGAGGCATTAAGGAATCTCCGGCCATATCGCCCGGCACCATACGTTCAACCGGAACAACAACGGCCAATTATTCCTATTTCTGGCAAGGGCCTCCGTATTGACTTACCCCGTTTCGATGGAACTAATCCGTATGGTTGGTTATTTCAGGCCGAGCGGTACCAAGAACTCAATGGCCTTTCCAGCGAACAGATGCTTCCCATTGCCGCTCTTCACCTTCAGGGTGATGCCAACTCTTGGTACCGATGGATTTGCCAATCACTGGGCACATTAACTTGGCAACAGTTTTCGAAAGTTCTTTGCTCTCGCTTTGGCTCTCACGAACATATCGATCCGTGTAGTTTTTTTTCCAAGTTCGTACAACGAGGCACAGTTCGCTCATGTATTACCAAGTTCAAGAAGCTCTCTAATTTGGTGCCAGATGTTGCACCAAAGCCTGCAAGTCAGCTGGCCGCAAACTCACAAGTTGGATCAACTCCATATCTTGTACAACCAGCTGCATCTTATGGTCAGAGCATGAGCAAGCAGATAACAATTCCAAATGGGAAGGTTAGCGTTATTATTGGTAAAGGAGGTGAAACTATAAAATACCTCCAGCATCAATCAGGAGCAAGAATCCAAATAACTAAGGATACGGATGTTGATCTCTTATCTCCGACAAGAGATGTGACATTGTCGGGTACACCGGAGCAAGTTAGCAGGGCAGAACAACTAATCAATGATGTCATTGCAGAGACAGATACAGGAGGGCTTGCTCCTACTATAGGGCATGGATTGAGTTCACAGACACATGGAGTTGAACAATTTACGATGAAGATTCCTAATGACAAGGTTGCTTTAATGATTGGTAAAGGGGGTGAGACCATCAAGAACATGCAAAGCAGGTCTGGAGCTCATATTCAGATTATACCATTACATCTTCCACCTGGTGATATGTCAACTGAAAGAACGGACTACATAAATGGCACAAAAGAACAAATTAAATCAGTAAAAGAACTAGTCAATGATGTAATCACTGGGAATCGTGCAAGGATTCTATCTAATCCCAGTAACTACACACAGCAGGGTTACTGCCAATTGGGGCCAACCTCCAATGCAGCAACTTTGTTATGGGTATGCATAGCCTGGGACTTATTCTGCTCCCCCTCTTCCGTATTATTCCAACTACCCCCCTTCAGGCAACCGGATGGGACCCGTCAAACCCATCAGCTGTACCTCCGCCGCCTCAACCAAACACTGGATACAATTACTATGGGCAGCCAGTACACGCTGGCTTATCAAGTGGATCGGCCGTCCTATGGAGGAAGCTACTTGGGAAGACTACGAGCAGTTTCATGTACATTTTCCAGATTTTCAAGCTTGAGCGCAAGCCTTGTTTCAGACAGCGTGGGATGTTAGGATGCCAATCTTATTCAGTATTTACTTGAGATTAGAATGTCATAGTTAGAACAATATTCTATTTTAGGGAATATTAGCTTGTTTTGAATTAGGAGTTATTGTTTGATTAGAATTAGGTTTGAATTCAATTAGGAAGTATTATTTTTGCTTTCAGTTATAAAAACATATGATGTAATAGAGTTTAGGTAAGCAATACAAGTTTTTATTTTAATTTATTGGTGGTTGATCCCCAATCAAAGGATCTAGGTGGTTTGATCTTCAATCAAAACGTCAAGGTCTCAATTAGTTTCTTTTGGGAGTTGTTTGAGATGTACAAGATAAGGATAATGGCTACTGTGATGTAGAGTATCATTGAGATCTTCCCCATCAGTCACTCTCTCTTTTTGTCTCTCTTAGTGATGTTTTGGACTTAGAAATCGAATCGAATGAGAGATTGTTTTCTTCTTTCATTGTTTGTTTTGTTGTACAGATGAGGCAAAGAGAAGAAAAGGTCTGGATCTGATTTTGATTTCTTATATCTAATCTATCAATTAGTATTTTTGTAAATAAAAAATGGTGTCTCAATCTAAAACCTCCCTTGTTTTGCATCACTTTTAAATATTACTAGAAAACCAAGGCGAGGGAGGTGTAAGTGGAGTTGGAGTTGAGTAGGGGAAGTAAAAGCGAAAAAGAACATCACCATCTTATCTGTTTTGATTTGGGGATTTTGGATGGGACCTATAGATCCTCTTTTGAACATCACTATCTTTCTTCTCTCTTCTCTGGTTTTGTAGTCAACTTGTGGTGGTAAGAAAACCTCTGGTGGTGGTGCTGTAGTGGTGAAGGTGGTGAGAGAGAGTTGGATTTTGCTCAAACAACAGGTGGTGATGGAGAGTTACTGAAGAGGAGAAGCATCCATGGAGAAGAGAGGCGTGGAGAGTGGGTTATTTATTTATTTATGTATTTTTTCTGCAAGGGTATTTTTGTAAATTATCTATATAAAAGGATATTCGTGGGGCGGATATGGCCAAATTCGTAGCCGCCTCGAATCTATAACAGAAACCATTTGGATCCCCGAATCCGCCCCGAAATCCATTTATGCACATCCAAATTCGTCCCATTCAGGGTGGGCAGGGCGGATATCTGTGAAAATTCGCCCCTCTACCAACCCTACCTTTAATCGGTCCAATAAAATGGGGTGTCAAAGAAAAGAATTGGTGGTGTCAAAAAGTTGGGGTCTTTCCAAAATTCTGAGTTCCAAAACCCACCGCTTTTGCAAGATAAAGGTGGATATCTCCAACTTTTCTCATTTGGCAATATTTCTTCCAAACTTTCTCGGACTGATCTCAACCTCTTTTTCAGTTTGTTCAACCTCACTCGGCCTTTTTCTCTGTCTATTTTTCCTCAAACATCTTTTTTCTTCATTTTCAACTCTTTGGAGTTAGGGCTAAGGAGTTTGAAAGATTTAGGGGTAATTTAGAGATGAAGGAAGAGATGATTAATATGAAGCACAAAACAACATAAACCCATAGGAAGAAAACATTAAACCAAAACTAAGAAACAAACCAAAAAGCGATTAAAAAAAAAAGGTTTGTCCAAAGAGCAAATCTTTGCGAGATTCAGGCTTAATATGTTTTTGGAAAATAAAAGCCTTAAACTCACTCAACTTTAACATGATAGTTGCTTAAAACTGATAACAAACAAACTTGGCAAAGGTAACAACCATGTCATATGAACAATTACTGGCTGCTAGTATAAACGAGTTTATGACCATTTTTCGTCATTCCCCTACATGATTAGATTTGCGATCCCACACCATTATGTTTACCAAAAATTTGTAACACTACACCAAATTGGCACTTTTGTAACAACTCTCAAAACAATATCACTTTTAAGATGTTACAATCCATCAAACAATTTCAAGTCAAAACTAAATTTAGTCAAAAAAATGAAAAACAGTAACACAAAAAAAATGATACAATAAGTTGGATCACCATGAATAGTATCACTTTTATAACCATACTCTTCATGGTGATACAATTATTGTATCATTTTGTTTGTGAAAATGTGTAAAATTGTTAGATGGATTATTATTTTTTTTGGAAAGAGAGCTGGGTTTTAAGGACCCCAAAACCTTTATACAAATGAAACAAAAGCAAAAACAAAAATTAAAAAAAAGAAACAAACTCTCACAAGAAAGAGAATTCTAGTGAGAGTGAACATGGTTACTAGGCCTATAGAAATCTTCAACTAGCATCGGCCAAAGAAGAAACCTCTTATTTTTTATCCCTGTCTCCTTTGTTAAGGAGGAAATGATTCAACCTTTGTACTTTTTGTTTGCTTTCTTAGCCCTAGAGGATCTTCGAGGGCAGTAACTAAAATCTTTAGTGCAAGATTTTGAAAACAAATCGCTTGCAACCTCTTCACTAGAAGGATCTTGCTCATGTTCCTCGTTACTACTCTGTTTATCTGTTGTGGTGTTCTCTTTGTCCTGAGTCAGTGTGTGTTCATTTTCCTCCACAGTAGCACTACGCTCAAGCATTGGGTTGATAAGAATCAATGGTTGTGGACTCTGCGTGATGGAATCACTCTGGTCATCATTTATGTTAAGCTCTACCACATTGGCAGCCTCGATACTGATCACATTCCCTGCTTTTCCTGTGATAGGCCCTGGACTCCCCTCTAAACTGGGTTGAGTCTTCGACTTGAATGTATGTCTACCCTTGGCGATCGTCCAACCATCGGAGTTTTGTCTTTCTAGTGGATGGGTCCTACACGTAGCTTGCCATACCATATGGCTTGGAGTATTAGTTTCTTTGCTCTTTGAACACTGCTGTTTTGTATGGCCAAAAACTGCACAAGAACTGCATTTAACAGGAATCCATGCATACTCAACTTCCACTATTTTTTTCTTATCTCCATTGATAACCACAGGGATGTCTTTGGGTAATTGGTTGTTTACATCCACCTCCACACACACCCTTGCATACGCTAATCTTGTCCTTTCTTCAGTAGCTTTGTCAAGCATGATAGGCACTCCAATAAAACTAGCAATCCTTTGAATACCCTCTGGATTCCATAGGAATAAAGGAATTTTCTTCAGTGTAACCCAAATAGGTATCGAGGTAAGCACCTCGGCATCCTCATCCATAGAAGGTGACCAGGCCCTGAGGATGAACAACATGCTTGCAATATGCAGAGGTCCCATTTCCAATACCTTACTTCTATCTTCTTCCTTCTTGAATTTGAATACAAAATTCTTATCTCCGTGTATGCTCATCTCAAAATCTCGAATTCCCCACGTCCTTATCAGCCACTCTTTGAATAACCATATGCCAAGAGCTTGCCCACAAAGCTGTCAATAACCAACCTTTCACATTCTTCTATCCTACTCGCAAAGTCAGCAGTTTGCACTTGTACTATTTTCCTTCCTTCAACAGTAGCTGGAGGTTCATACCTAAGTTTTGTAGAGCCCGTATGCTTGCTTTGCTTAAGCTTTGATGCCCAACTCATCATCGTTGGTGCAACGGCAGGGTTTGTTGCCATTGTTGCTTGAATTTTGCTAGGGCCAGAGGATGTAACACTGGTTGGCATTGGACATTCATCTGCTTTATGCAGAACCTCTTCATTCCTTCATTCCCAACTCATCCTCTTCATCTGCTTTATGCAGACCCTCTTCATTCCTTCATTCCTTATGCAGAACCTCTTCATTCCTTAGGTGGATTGTTACACTTCAAAAGTGATACTGTTTTGAGGGTTGTTACAAAAATGCCAATTTGGTGTAGTATAAATAAGATACTTTCTAATAATTAATTTTTTTAATTGAAGATTCTTGATTAGTTAGGACCCATAACCTGATAACCATTCAACAAAATCCTCAGATTATGAGAAACTATATATGAGGCAGATATATTGATTATTAAGCTTTCAAAAATCCTTTAGTTGGATACCACTTTGTCGAAAATAATGTAAGCCATCTCAGTCTAATACCAAATGGATCTGGGTTCCAAGAAACTTAAATCCTTGTTTAAGTGCCACACAATCCTTTTTAACTGCGCCGCTCTACACCAACAGATGCACCAGTTATTTGCGAAAAATATCCAAATCTCTATACTGCTTTGGTCGTGCCTATAAGAAACTAACAAGTTGTATTAGTGATAAGTTGTAGTGGTTTGTTGTCACAGAAGCTCAATAATCTAAAAAATATGAATAGTTGCCCAAGACTTGGTCTTGCTAACTATGGATAGTTGGCTGTACAGATCAATGATTAGTGTCAAATTATAGGTTTTTAACCACATGTATCACACTCACTTCCCTATCACTATCTACTGTCAACAACAATTAATTATTTAAAGCATTCACATACACTTATACAGTTTACGCAATGGGAACCATTGATGGATTTGTTAAGCAGCAAAGATTCTAGTTAATTATGTTGTTGTTGGTATATTTAGACTAATCTTACCAGCCAACGCGTTAGTCTTGACCTAAATAAAAGGGTGAAGTACTTACAATAATATGCATGGTAGACTCCTTTTGTCTTTGATGTAGCTAGAATAAGGGGTTGGAAAGACTCCTGATATCATGGGAAGATATACAGGGTTTGTTGATGGCATGTCACACTATACATCTTTCACAATATAAATATATCGACTATATCTATATTAACATAACAAAACAAAAGGGTTTTCCTATTCACATGGACACAGTGAAACTTCTTCTGGAATGATTCATTATAAAAATAGGGTCACATGTAACATGTGATTATGGGAGAAAGGGATTTGGAAGTATTATTAGTTAAATATCTTTTTATTAGGGATAGCCGATTGGTGATTTTGACTTTACAGTTTTGAGATGGCATTATTGATTGAAAACTAGATGGTCTAATCCGAATGAGAGCTATATGAATCAACTATTGTTGGCAACTAGGAAGGTTTATTATGTTTTACTAGGGATTTGATGTTTACAACTAATTTAGGAGACAATTATTGGTTTAACTTATGTTTTGCCATCAATTTTCTGTATGTGGGGCACTTATATCATTGTAATTAATGTGTGTCGAGATATGATAATCATTACGAAACCTAAATATTGTAGAGAATTGACGATATGTAAAGAGCTGAGCGGTGACACAATTTCTTATAGAGGTTTATGTGACTAATAAAGTTCGATATGTCATATATATAGTAGAGATGGTAATATTCTAATTACATATAACTTATCAATCTTCCATTTTGGAGGTTCTTTAATTTTTTTTTTCATTTCTTTTTAAAAAAAAAAAAAAAAACAAACTTGGAGCTAAGTACTCAGTGTTTTTGCTGATCAATACCTTCTTAGTGGTGACTGAAATTGGCTTCTTGCATATATATATATATATTGGAATCTGTTTTTTTCGTAAACAAATAAACACCCAATTTAGAGTGGTCCACTTCTAATTCATTGGTTTTTTATCTTGATCATAAACAAAAATTATTTTTGTGTCTATTTTTTTATTTCATCAATTAATTTCATTATTTTTAGTATTTGAGTGCTGAAAAGGAAAATCAAATCAAAATCCATTTTTTTTTTCATTGACAAATTTAGGAATCACCAAATTGTAGTTCCTAGCTTTATTCCTATGTGATTGCCATGTCAAGAGCATCCAACCAAGAGAGATCATTCTAAAATTTTCCAGTGCATAAGTTATTGCTTTTGTCTTATATGTGAGTAACCTAAATAAATATACAATTAATATCACTATCTCCCAATATTGTGTCAACTTTACATTAAAAAAAGTTGAACAAAAACAACTTGTTTAATAAGAGAGCAACCTTTTGAATACAATTATGAGAGATTTTGATGAAATTCTCAGAATTCCTGCAATTGAAAAATTCAGGATAGAATTCCCAATATCTTGTACATATATAAGGTAGGGGTTGGGTCCCCTAATCAACTCTTTTATTTTGTTGTTGTTGCTAAGAGGCATCCTTAATCACCTTTTTTTTTTTTTTTGTTAAGAGGGTCCTTAATCACCCTATATGTAAGCATTGCATCAGCTAGCAAAGCTACTGTCAAAAACAGCAAAGCGTGTAGAAACCCACATACCATAATTAAGCGCGGTTTTGTTTACACTAATTTTAGTGATCCCCCCTACTCAACCACCAAAAACATGCTGGATTGATTTATTTCAATGTCTTCCAAAATTGAACAAATTTTGTTTCAAAAGTCTTCACACTTTGTATTAGTCTAGTTGTGTTATGACTTACGCGGTGTAGCTAAGACCTGTAAGCTAGCCTTCTTTGTCAACTGAGAGTTAGAATGTTCTTAAGCCTTATGTGATCTTAGTGATACTACTATATATTTATTATTATCAAAGTTAAAAGTGTTGGGTGTTATGTATATGAATAACTTCATTGTTAAAAGATTGATACCTCAAAATTTTAAGTAAATGGTCGGGTACAAGATCAGATCCGTTGAGATGTGGACGCCTTAGATGACACCACATGGATGTTGGGTATCATGGAGAAATTACATGATGGAAGGTCCCAAGCGAAGTCATTCCACAAACGATCTCATCTATGCTTGACATGGGATCACAAACCTTGATAGGGTACTCTAATCTACACGAAAGCAACCAAACCTCAATCTCACCAAAGATAAAGTCATAAAGATGCATCTAAGAAAAATTTTATTCCAACATTTCGAAATCTACATTCGTTTTTACATTCTGATGTGACAGTTGATGTATGAGATAATGAGAGGACGTCATCTCAGCTGTCACACTAAAATGATAAATTTTAAGTGTCATAGTAAAAGCACTCTTTGACCTAATTAAGAAAGAAAGAGAGAGAATTTACAAGTTATAAATGAGGGATTATAGTCTCACATCGCCTGAGTGCAGGAGGGGGATGTGTTATATATGTGCAAATTTGGATCTACGCAGTACTACGCGTTTTAAAGCCGTACATGCCTTGGACCCAAAGCGAACAATATAATACTATGTGAATTAGGTAGTACAATTTTCTAATGAACTTTTTTCAACACTCGGCACTAAGAATCCCCCTTTTGTTTCAGAACCTATTATTAATAAATTTTTAATCTTATTAAAAGTAATAAAATAAAATTTAAAAAAAAAAAAAAAAAAAAAAAAGATCAAAGTGGTTCACACTTCTAATTCAAAATCAATATTTTGATTAGAACAAAAAATAAATGTCGCAATATACTTTTCTTGTAAAGGTCATTTAGCTAAGGTATAGTTATAAACTAGACGCCCCAACGCGATAATTGCACAAGATTAGATCGAATCCGATCTATACACTAAAAATTTATACTTGAGTCTGAGTTCAAGGTTAAGTCGGATCGTCCAATCGTATTTTGATCAAGTCTTAGGACATGTTTGATTCCACGGAACCCTATTCTATTATTTCCACAAAATGAAATTTGAGTGTCATCTACAAACCCCACTTTCTATTGCTTTTCTAAATCTCATCATATTCAGACTTAATGAGATTCCATCAACCAAAGACACCCTTAGAATTGTGACGCTTGAATTACACCCTTAAGTATATCTAAGATTTGCTTAATAAGAGGGTATGTGTTTAATGTATTGTATGTTGCAAGTATACAAAGGAAACCTGTAAAAATTTAACAATATGGAAATTAACCTTGCTGTTCAAGTTTAGCAATTCGGTGAATCTTGAGAAGTGTTCATCACATTGATTTAACAATATGCAAACCTTAGTTGACCCATTCAGATATGCATAGTGATATTATCCTACTAATTAAAGGCATACCTATCCCTACCATTATCTAATAGTAAGTACCCCATATGCCCCTTCTTATGTCAACAATGCGTGTGGGAGAAAGAAATTAGAGAGAAAGCCCTCATTGGAACAGTGGAGGAAGGAAAGATAATAGACTGTTCACACGTGCAACAATTCTTATTTGGATTTCTGAGTATAAAAGAAGCTGGTCTTCTCTCATAAAACATAAGTTTTTTGGAAAACAAGATCCAATTTTCTTGTATTGCTAGCTGGTTGGGTGAGTTTTCTTCTTCCTTTCTTCTGATGAGTTTACTTTCATGGATTTCCTTTTAAGACTTCTTGAAGCTTTTTGTGTTCTTTGATGAAAGAAAGTATATATGTTTTTGTTATTAAGGTACCTTTGATCTTTTTAGGATCTTGGCAAGAGCACCTATTCTAGGTTTAAATGGAGATGTCGTCGTCGCTGCAGTGGTTGTCCGAAATGGTAGATTTCATCACAGTCTTCTTGGTTATACTTGCTGCGACTCTTCTAGTTTGTAGATAGAATTCTAATGGTAGTGATTGAAATTTTTACAGGGAATGGAAGATCTTCCGGTCTACATGAATGACTACAATACGAATTCTTTTGATGAGTTCACAGCACAACATATAGCTGGTGTACTTGGAGAAGAATTGCATCACACTTACTCCTCTGGGAGCTTCTCTTCTTGCCCACCCTTCAACCCGAATGCCAAAAACTTCAGTTCTTCGCCTCTTGACGCTTCACAACCAGGCTTGGAGCTACCAACAAAAATTCACAAGACTGACAGTTGGAACTCTTGCACCACGGAGCAACAAACATCAACCCCAGAAGCTTCTTCATCTCCTGCTTTTATCTGTTTTGGGAATTCGAATTCACCGGCCAATCACCATCAGCAGTTTCAAGGGAATCCAGTTGGTGCAGCGAAGCCCAAGGAAGAGACTGCCTCACCTGGTAGCATGACCACCCTCCCATCAAATATCATCATGACCCAAGGTTCATCTTATGTTAACCACGTGAATTATGCACCCAAAGCTAGTCAGGGGACTAAGAGGGCGGCTAATACAGCATCTACTAAACCTCCTTCCTACTCTCAAGATCATATACTGGCAGAGAGGAAACGGCGAGAAAAGCTTAGTCAGCGCTTCATAGCTCTATCGGCCATTGTTCCTGGCTTGAAGAAGGTACATCTATTCACCTTTGACTTAATTTTCTTTAATTTCTCATTATTAATTTACATAATTCATGTATTTTCATTGAAGGGGTCTTACATTTTACACAAAATAAATAGCAATTGAGATTTTATTTAGGGTATTAAGTCCGTGTTTTCTAATATATTGGTATCATAGAGACTAATCCACATTTTTATTTGAGGTGATAACCTGCACAAAATCAACATAAATCAATATAAGTGGAAAACACTAAAGCATGGAGCGACTGCCTGTGCATGTACTAGTGCAGACTAGAGGATCTTGCTTAACACTTCTTATGCTGAATTCTTGCAGATGGACAAGGCGTCTATTCTTGGAGATGCTATAACGTACTTGAAGGAACTTCAGGAGAAAGTGAAGGTACTTGAAGAGAAGAGCGCAAAAAAAACAATGGAATCAGTAATGTTTGTGAAGAAAACTCAAATTCCATTGGACGATGACACTTGTTCAAGTGATGAGAACTTCGTTAACTGCTCCAATGAACAGTTCCCTGAAATCGAAGCAAGAGTTTCTGATAAGAATGTTTTGGTACGAATCCACTGTGAGAATCAGAAAGGAGTTGTGGTGAGAACAATTGTGGAAATAGAAAAGCTGAATCTAAGCGTTGTAAGCTCCAATGCCATGGCCTTCGGGAGTTCTGCTATCGACATTACTATAATGGCTCAGGTAATCTCTCCACATTCTTTCTAGCTAGTAACTAGATTAAGAATCATAATTGGGTTTCAGAAATGAAAACTTTGTTCAATTTGTTAGAGCATGGTTATGCTAATATTATCCAAGGTGAAAGATAACCTTAAGATATAATTGTATGGATGAGAGTACCAGTTAAGTATCATAACAGGATAATTGTTTCTGAATTAATTGTAAACTTAAAAGAAACCTATACCAATGATTGGAACAAACTTTTCGATTAGAGCATGCTTTGCTATCCTATTGGTCGTGGAAGAGACTGCATATGGAGTGTAACAATGAGTGAAAAACACTGGGATAATCTATACCAGTATTTGGAACAGATCATTGATATAAATCTAATATTGGACACAATTTTTTTGCATCTGTTTTTTTATTTAGATCTGAAGAAAGATATTTGTAACGACATGCATGAGAGACATGTATCTTTATGTTTGTTCATGAAGAGTATAAACTGCAGCATCTGTTGTTAGATAGGTTCCGCTTTGGTGAATGTCTTGGTAGAAACTATGATTTCTTGGAACTGAGCTTTATTCTTTTTTAAGTAGAGGACAAGCAGCGATCAAGAGTTATTGTACCTCTACCCAAAATTTAAAAACATTTACATTCCGATTAGGATGTTCCCTATGAGCTTTGCTACAGAGCGAGGGAAAGGGGGCGAGGGATGGGTGGTAACCACCCATCCGCCTCGAGATAAGCACATCAAATTTGAGATATGCGATGATGCTCATCTCGAGGCGAATCGATGGCTTTCACCCATCCCTCGCTCCCTCCCTCGTTCCCTCCCTCAACCCCTAGAATTTTTCGTTCCCTATATATATTCTCCCTGTAGTGTACTATGCACTAAAGCTTTGTATTTTATACTTCTTGTCAGTGGCGAAATTTTGATTGAAACTAATGATGAATATGATATTGCAGATGGATGCAGAATTTAACATGACAGCGAAGGATCTAGTGAAAAATCTACGTGCTGCCTTTCTTCAATTCATGTGACAATAAGGAATGTTGCTGTTTTCCATCCAAGTACTAGCTAGTACTTACTTCCTGTACGTAAACAAGAATCTCTATTTCACCATCTCTTTTTGGCTTCTTCGTCGTGGTTGGTTGACAGAAGCTTCTGAAACCCTAGAAAATAATCACCAAACCATGTCCTATCAATCTCCTTTCTCCAACCTACGTACTTTTTAGACCAATCTTCTTCAACCATTTTGGCTCACCCGGCTCATTTTACAGATGGGTTTTTTTTAAATCAACTCCTTTTTGCATGGATGACTTTAATTGTCGACCATATATTTTTTTAACCCATCTGTTGTAGAGGAAATTAAACCTGGTGGTCAAATGGTGTTTTGGTCTTTCACTCTTTTTGGATGGAAAGGATTTTACAGGCTTTGTTGATTATGTGCTTGTTCTCAAGTTTTTTTCAGGGCAGGGCCCTTTGATATATTTAATGTACCCACTTGTGTCTTGTGATGTAATAGCTTAGTTGAGTTATTTAATAAAAATATGGATAAGATCCTTGTTAACAACACAATCTCTTTACTGTTGAACATAGCTATGTATATTGTATATTGTCTCCAAAATAATTGGTCTCCATCTGTCATTTGTAAACTTTAGGTTTTTTTTTTGAGTTTGAGACTCATTAGTTTATACCATATTAGGGATTAAACCACCACAACCTTAACCATCCAATCAGGCTACCATTGGCTTCAATGTGTTTTCTCCAAGAGCTTTAACCTATTTCATCTTTTTAACTCAAATTTATTCATTCACATAGAAATTTTCAAAATAAGTAACATGTATGTACATCACTTCACAAAATTTGATCATATGATAAAGTTGAGTTTATGAGTATAAAATTTGATCCTGGCCAAAATAAGATATGTGCCAAAAATATGTATCTATCAAAGCAGATTCGATAGGATTGCAGCACAACAACCTATTATTCTCTATATCCTAATGAGGCAGAGGTTAGGATAAGGAGAGGAATATTGGAAGCATCACAGGAAATTTAAGCTCAGTGGTCCCTGTTATGTATTATTAGGATCACTTGATGTTTTTGAATTGAGATACTCCCATGATATGATGTGATCAAGCATATTTTTTTCCCTAACCTACTGATTATGAATTAAACAGCACTTATTGTACTAACGTAAAGACAAACTCGAAGATCTGGGTCAATGCATCACCGATTTTATTTTCCTGTACTGTATTTCGAACAAAGACTTCAGAGGTCTGTGAAGATATATTTAGTCAATGCTTCGAGGAATTATAGATATCCATATCATATGACAATTGGGTGTGCAATTCTTTGACTCCTACAATGGACGGAGGATTGGAGTTGGTTGGAATGTCAACAACTATGCTTTCTAACTTTAGACAATTTTAGGGTTTTGCCTTCAGTCAATCATTGTTAATGTTGATCCCTTTTAACCGAATGACTCATCGTCACCACCGTCCTTTTGTTTTGATGATGATGCTTAGACTGGGCCAAAGACGTACTACTTACTTAGCTGCAGCCTGCAGCCTGCAACAAACAACATGAATCAGCATGGAAACCTAAATCTACAGGGACAGATTTTCTTTAGGCAAAAACCATTCGTGATGTCAACATTAGTATGTATCTAAACCAGTTTTGGAGGTTTTTGTTTAGCTTCTATTGTAGACATATCTGACCCTTCGGTTATTCTCATTGCAACATAACACCGTTAACCTATCTAGATTTATCAATACCACCACCCTGTTAAACTATCTAGATGTATAAATTCTTTTTTTTTTTTTTTTTTTTTTTTTTTTTTTTTTCGGTCAAACAAGAAGATTTTTATTAATGAAAGAAAGGGAAACAAGTTACAACAAGAAACATTCCTATGTCAAGGAATGCCAAGACACTATGAAAGTGTCAAAACCCAAATCCGTAAATAAATTACATGCCGTACCCATTTTCCACAACAATTCTCTAATCTCGATAAAGATAGAGTGTTCTGATCTGTTTAGTCTTTCAAAAACCCTTTTATTTCTTTCTTTCCACACACACCACATGAGAACGTGAGGGACCCTACGCCATAACCATTCCCCCCGACGGGAAGGATTAGCTTTAGACCACCAACTTAGCCAATTTAGAATGGAACCTTCAAATATCAAACTCAAACCGAATTCCACCAAGAAATTGCGCCAAATGGATTTGGAGAAACTGCAATGAAGCATCAAATGGTCCAGTGTCTCTTCAGATTCGTTGCAAAGCACACAGAGACTCCCAGTGAGGATTCCCATTTTTCTTAACCTATCCTTAGTCAAGATCTTCTCATGCAAAACTGACCTAGATGTATAAATTCCACCAACGACTTCTTCAAATTCACTTCCATCCTACCCGGGTCGCCGCAATTTCGATTTTGTTCTGGTCCCATCCCATCCCTTTTTTTTTGGTCCTTTTGGGATTGATCAAACTTAGGGATGGCAGTGGAGCGGATTTTCACGGATATCCGCCCCACCCAATCCGTATGGGGCGGATTTGGATATGGCTAAACGCGTTTCGTGGCGGATACAGATATCCAAACAACATCCGTCGAATATTTGGGGCGGATACGGATTTTGCCATATCCGCCCAACGGATATCCGTTTTAGTGTGAAAAATTACATAAATACCCCTTGCCCTTTAAAAGGAAAAAAAACTACCCATTTGATGAATTACATCTCTCAGACTCTCACTTTCGATTTCGAAGAGAAAAAAAAACAAAAAAAACTGATGACTCACGCTCAGACTCACACAAAGCAAATGTGAAGAATGAAGATGGACTCGTGGTGGAAGGCGGATCAGAAGAGGCGGGTGGCGGCGCCGAGGCTAATCAGATAGGCAGGTGGCGGTTTCCTCTTCTGAAACGAGGAGAAGATCCGGTGGAGTTCAAGAAGAACCAGGTGGTGGCGCCGAGGCTAATCAGATTGGTAGAGAGGAAACCGGTTAGATCAAAACCGAGTGAGCAGGTGTACGCCCGATCGACGGTGGCTATGTCGCCTTCTCCAAGGGGTAGGGAGGGATCTGAAGGAGAGTTTGGTTTATTGGTGCTTCTAGGGTTTCCGGGGAGAGATCTGAAAGGAGGGATCTGAAGGAGGGCGGTAGCTATGTCACTGTCTCCAAGGGGTAGGGAGGGATCTGAAGGAGAGTTGCTATATCCGCCATTCTTCTTCACAATAGCTATCTCAGATCTCAGAAGGAGGGATCTGAAGGCATTGATAGCTATCTGAAGGAGGGATATATCTGAAGGAGGGATTTGAAGGCATTGATAGCTATGGAAACTAACTTCTTCTCCATTCTTCTTCTCAGATCTCATATCTGGATTTTTTTTATTTTTTATTTTTTTGGTTAAATGGGGCTGGGCGGATATCCGCCCGGGGCGAGGATGGTTTTTAAAAATAATGATAAACGGATATGCGGGGCGGTTTCGGGGACCCGAAATCCCCAGCAGGGCAGGGATGGGTTTGCTCAAATCCGCCCTAATACGCCCTGTTGCCATCCCTAATCAAACTCATCTCGATCCTTTCCCGATCTAGAATGGGATGGGATTGGAATGGAGATTTTCAATCTCGTCCATCTCATCTCGTCCCGAACTTATTTATTTAATATTTATTATTATTAATTTTAATCAAACTACTCTTCTAAAGGAAAGTTTAGAATATGTTGAAATTATTTGAAAACTTACTTGCTTAATTTGGTACATTTTAGTACATGACATTTAATATTGTTATGACATTTAATATTGTTATGGTGAAAGTTATATGTACATAACTTAGACATTTTTGTGTGTGAGCAATGTTAGATGAAAATTTTTGTTATTCTCCATTAGAGGACTATTTAATACATGCACATCCCGTCCTAAACCCATTTGGGATGAGATGAGGTCAGTATGAGGTCTATCACGTCCCGATCTCGAATGAGATGGGATAGGGATGAGGTTCATCCTGTCCCATCTCGTCCCACTCCCACCCCTAACTAGCATTAACAAACTTTCAAAGGTCACCCCTTAACCATCGGGATTACCTCATTGCTTCCACTTCCTTCGTGGTCTCCCTACTCTCTAGTATTTCTTTTTTCTGCAAGGGCAAAAGTTCATTCAGCACAACATACAAATCCAAAAGGGTATCCAATGATATTATCGAAAAAAGGTCTCCAAAGAGATATTAGATATAGCCCATTTCCCTTCCCTTTAAAGAGTTTGGCAATTTTTGCTAACAAATAGACCCCAAAGAAAGAAAGAAAAAAATGATCCCGAAATTCTTGAGCAAAACAGGATGGGGATATGGTTTCTTGATTCCAACCTACCTACACAAATTACATACTCATTCTCCACTTGCATCCCCATTCATCTTAACACATCACTTGAAGGAATTTTATTCCAAGCCAAGATCAGGAAAAAAAATTTGCTAGAAGAGCAATGACACGTGCAGCAAAAAATCCTCCCAAGCTCAGAGGCAGAGGGATTTCTTCCAAAAAACCTTTGGGAAAAACAAGGTTACACTAGAAACAAACCTCCAGTTTTTTCTAGAAGGTACACATGGAAAAGAAGCTCCTCGATTGTCATCATCAAAACTTTCATGGTTTATAATTGATTATGCTGAAACACCTGGCGTTAGATAAAATAAATGTTGATTCCTCTATTAATTCATTCCTAATACTGAATTCAAGTTAAGTACCTCAAGGGTTGATGCCAAAAAGAACTCTCTTATTCACCAACATCTTTCACCGGTTGATTCCCTTAAAAACAAAGAAAACTACAATTTTGCCTAGAGAAAACAATGTGACATGAAGAGAGGAAGGAAATAGGAGGGCGAAAGGCAGTGGGTAGCAATTCTATGGTTGTGGTGAGATCTAGTCATGAGTGGTGGCGGGACAGTGATGATTTAGGGTTTAGAAGTTGTGCTGGTGATGGTGCATATGGGTAGGGCCCTTAGGAAGGAATGAGATTCCGTGGTAGTAAAGTTCATAATTTGAAAAACTCCAACAATAATGGGGACAGTGGCATAAGAAATCAAAGGTGACTTTAACCTATAATAGTAATCCAGTAACGCCTACATCTTCTCAATGTTTACACATGGATGGAAAATAACAAGCCGTGCATATGTGATGTTTATGAACTGACTTTATTTCATGATGATAGCCTCAACCACTTACAGGAGTTCAGTAGATTTACTTGAAATGTACTTTTCAGATTAAAAAGAAAAGAGAACATATACAATATGAAAATAAGGGAAAGAGAAAATACAACTAGTTGACCACTTGAGTTTTAGCTTTGTTGAATTCCACTTGGCCATGTCTGATTTTTAACAGGCTCAAGAATAGCTTCAACTTCCCGCAGAATCTCCCCATCCTTCCCAAAGACTGCAAGTTCCACAGCAGCAGCAATGTTTTCCTTAACCTGTAGAGAAGCCTCAAAATTTAGGATAGTTGCAAATAAATAATGAGTTATTGATTAAGCAGATCCCATGTCTTAGTCTATGACTCTGATTAGCAGGCATAATTTCTAAAACCCAAGACTGAATTGATGAAAATATTCTTTCCATTTCATAGTGATACTGAGGACATGCTTTGAGTGAATAACATATATAAATCTGCAATGACCTATAAGCATTGTCCTACCAAGGTTAGATGCTTAATGTATTGTCAAAACCAAAAAATGAACCTTTATGGAGAGGTTAGGAGATGATATCTGATCTTTGCATTTCATACATGCACTAAGGTAGTTGGGTTCATTGATGTAATCTACTTAACAAAAAATAGTTTGCTTCAACTTTTTCTTTATTAGTATTATCATTTTTTAATTATTATTTTGTGCATACGAAAGTGTGACTCCAATAGTGCATACTTACCATGAAGACACATTCCAGGAAAACTACATATCAAGAATCAAAACAAGAGCATAAGTTGTCATGATCTTTTGGTGGAAAAAGGCATGTCAAACTACATATGAAGAATCCAACATTAGCATGACGTAATTGATAAACTCTTTTACGGAAAGAAAAAAAAAAGACATTACTGTTGCGGGAGGAAAACTCAACATTCATTGTTGAGAACCATTTTGTAACTAGGAAGCTCTCTATCTTAGGGGTCACATTAGGTTTGCGTTTGCCACTAGGGACCTGATTGGTATCCAATGGAATTTTAGCAAAGGTGCATGACTGTAACAGACTTCCTGAAAACTGCATTTATTAATGTTGCTCCCAAAGTAAAGGGAGCTAAAGCCATTACCAATTACAGACCGATCAGCCCCTCAGTCATGGTGACTGCAAAAATGACCAAAGTTCTGTCCAACAGACCAAGAACTACTCTAGCTCTAGGTCATGTCGTCTCCAATTTTCAAGCAGCCACAATGACAGACAGACAAATTGCAAAAGGTGCCCTCAGTGAAAATGAGCTAATTACTTCTTAAAAAGAGGTCACATCCCAGGGATTGTACCAAACTCGACTTTGCCAAAGCTTTCTAAGTTGGACCCTTGGGATTACATTTTGGGCAGAACAGTTTTTAGCAATCAATGGTGCAGGTGGATCAAGACCTGTCTCTCAACCTCTAGATTCTCCATGCTCATCCATGCGTGCAGCTGAAGGTTTTGCATTACGCAAGCCTGCCCTCTCTATCCCAACTCTTCACTATTGTGGGAAAGACCCTTAAGTGATCCTGAAAGCATCGCAAGCTGGTTCTATTAAGGGCCTTTTGACCTCAAACACTAGGCCTGAACCCGGCACTTCAATATGCAAGTTCAATATATTGATGACCTATGTAGTTAAATCGTTAATTGGACCCTAATGGGTTAAGGAGCGATGAGATTAATCGGGAATAATCAGAATTAACTGAAATTAATCGTCATATATTTTATAAATATATTATATTTATCCTTCTAAGTAAAATGTTTACTTCTAGAAAAAATTTAATGTGTGTTGAAGTAATAAACATCAATTGTCACAATTTAACACAAATTATAAGAAAATTAAGAATTCAATGTCAACTTAAGTTGTGGCTCCATATCTTTAGTTTTGCTTATTATTCCTTTGGTCGATCATTCTTCTCTTTATATATATACATACACAGGTATCCCTATTGTATGTTCAACTAGGGGTGGGCACGGGACGGGATGGGACGAAATATACTCATCCCTATCCCATCCCGTTCATACGGGATCGGGACGGGATCAGCGTGCTGCCTGTGACTGCTGCGAAGATTATCATCATATAAAAGCGTGAAAAATAACTTTCTTATAATTAGATATAGATGTGGCGTGCAAATATAAGGGTAACCACTAAATCCCCTAACAATGAAGTCGAGTGGGCTGACTTTTAGAAAATGACATGATAAATGGGACCCACTAAGAGTATTGTGTCGCTGTGATGGCCTCCCAATTGATTTTACAATTTCATTACTGTGGGAAACAAAATTCATGGTTCCTTAACAAAATGACATTTCATCTTTTGTTAGGGAAGAAATATAGACCTATTGGTGATGTTCTAACATATTCATAATGGTTTACCATCAATACATATATCGTAATAAAAAAAAAATATTTTTACAGCCCGGGGCATCTCAAATTCTTGGCTCCGCCCCTGAATGTTCCCTTCTGCATATGTATTACTCAGTTAATTGTTATTTTTCATCTTCACCTGGGTATTATCAATATTTGGAAGTTAAATAATTGGAGCCACTTTTATTGGGAATCCAAGCAACAGTCTGCTATATTTCTCTTGCTTAATGAATATTTATTTCTTAAAGTAACATTTTTGTTACCACTGCAAACACCATGAGTTTCTGTCAATCATCTGTAAGTTTATATGAATAAAAATAAATAAAATAAATAAAAATATTAATAATAAATATTAAAAAAATTAGCTCGGGACGGGACGGGATTGGTGGGATTGAAAATCTTCATCTCATCCCATCCCATTCTAGATCGGGACAGGACGGGATCAGGATGAAATTATTCAATCCCATTAAGACCCGGAAAAAACGGAACGGGACGGGATCGGGATCGGGATCGCGGGATGGGATGCCCACCCCTATGTTCAACCACGGGTGGACCCCCCAATCGACCGCAACCTCAGCTGGGGCGCACTCATCGCGCGACATCTGTAAGCAGCGAAGAGAGCAACGTTGAAGACTACTTACCTTTGCATCATCAAACTCCTATTCTTATTCCTTTCTTTTTCGAAGCTTTTCAAGGAAAAAATATATATATTTCATATTTCTTTCTATAGCCTCTTCACACATTCTCATTTGTTTATAACACATAGCCATGGGTCAATAAATCGGTGAGTTTTGAAAGCGATTAATCGGTAAATCAACAAAAAATCGCCGATTACTCGGCCAAAAAATTATTCAAACGATTAATTTAAAATTCGTAACTTTCTATTAGCGAGAAGAGATTAACCGGAGATTAATCAACGAATAATCACATGACACAATAACCTTCTTTGATGCAGATTACATTCAGATCGTGGATTTAAACTTTAACTTGAAAGTGGTTAGAAACAATTTTTGGTTTGAAAGTTCATATGCATAAATCTTCATTGTACCCTATAGGGAATCTTCCTAATTCAGAGTACTTTTTTTTTTTTTTTAATTCAGAGTACTTAACCCAGCTTGATTGTGAAGTTGATGTTCTGCCCTTAAAATACCTCAGCTCCTCCTTGGTGCTGATCATATATTATACACTGCTGGGATTTTGTCATGGAACGATTTTGAGGCAAAGATAGAGCTCTTGGAAAAGGAAATGTTTTGTCAAAGGCAAGAAAGAAGAATCACAGTCACAGTGAACTACTTTTTCTCAATCCATCTATCCACCAAGAACTTGAAGGAGATCAAGTTTATGAGATTATGATGGTTGTTCACGTTCCCCTGCAAACACCGTACGTACAACCAAATTGTGTTGTTAGGCATATTTCTAAACCAAACAGCACCATTAATCCCATATTTACCTGCAATGACTTGCCTCCAGAGGTTATCATCTTCATTAACAAATCTCTAGATCCATTTAGGCATTAATGCATTGTGAGTTTCCTAAAGTTTTCTAATTCCAAATCACCTTTCTTTCTTCGGGGGCAAATTCTGCAGCGAGATATCACATGAAATTCTCCATCTTCTATTGCCCCATGTTAGAAGATATTAGGGATTACATTTCTTCTTCTTATTCATGTAGTGAGAATATGGTTGCATATATATACAACCTATTGAGGGTGAACTAGGGAACCTAATGGACAGCAATGAACAGCTAGATACACACTAGTATCCAGCTGTATACAACTAGATACACACTAAGGGGACCTAATTGACAACTAGATAAACAACCTAATTGACAACTAGATATACACTTTAACACCCCATAAGAAATCTTCTACAACCCTTTCCAATTTGTTGGAAATCTTCATTGGAATGGTGATGAGGGACAACATGTAGAGACGCATGCTTCAAAGGGGCTTTTGGTGCAAGAAGACTTTGCGTCCCCCTACAATATCTTCCCGAACTAAGATAGGATGGTGGCAGATCTCTATAATGATAAAGGTTTACAGGCACACACTGTGACATGTTCTCTAACAGTTCAAGGTTATAGAACTTGTTGTTTTACAGCTTTCGCCTAACCTCACTTGGGACCAAACAATTACTCTCACCCTCATAAGGACGAATCAATTCCAAGCAGAGGATAATCAAGTGGGTCAGATCACTTGCGTGCATTGAAGCCTTTTAAGATAAAACCCCACACTCAAGTCTCCGGCGCATTGATTAAGCTGGGGGCTATGTAGGTGAAGGGTGTGTTTGCCCTTGATATAATTTTCAAGGTTGATGAATGCTGCACTAAAACTAAAGCTGAATAAGAGATAAACGAAATAACATAAATTTTATTCAATCAATTCACCAACTACAATCTTCAATTCTATGCCTTATTTATAAGCTTAATAGTTTCTTTAGCAAGCAATCCAATCTAACCCTAAGCCTAATTTAGCTAATGCCCTAAATAATATGGGTTTCATTACATCTAGCTCAATTAACAAATAAATACTATCTAACTATCTGATGCATAAGGAAGAGTTGCTCTGAATTTGATCTTTCAATTTCAAAATAAAAGGGACAGGAACTCGATATTTGGAAATCTTCAAATCATGAATGAGTATCATTTCGGAAAAGGATTATGACGGATAGGAAAGGAAGAAAGACATTATGGTGTATAAAACTGGTGCCTTGTTCGAAAACGAACATGACTACGAAGCCATCATCCCAATACACCAATAACAGAGATAATTAGACAAAGGGCTGGAAAGTCAAAGAAAATAATCTTAAAATGACTTTGGAGAAACCCGGATTGATACAAGCAAAGTGCACGTCAATCTATGATGGACCTGTGAAATTACAATAGGTTTGCAGAACGTTCCCAAATAATTTGGGATCGCTTCTTCCCTTGAACTAATCATCAGGTCAATAAACCCCTGTTGTGTCTGTATCTTGCTGATATTTTTATTTTTTTTAATTACTTCCTCTTGCACACATTGATTTGTTTCCCCTTTTCAAGCCTTCCAGCTTCCACAAATGGTTTCAGCCTTCCAGGTTACATCAATCTCTAATTAGGTTTTGTCCCGGGAATCGCTAAGTAAGAAGAAAGCAACTCAAAAAGAAACTTTATATCCATCAATATGCAACTCAAACAAAAAATAGGAAGACATAAAAGTTGAAGCTAATGGCTTATGAAAAGATAAAATGGAAGACAAATTTGCCAATCAGCTGTCGGTCAACTTGTCAGGCATTCATCAATGTAGGAGATTACAGGGTCGAGTATTACCGGAAATAGGTGAGCATAAGATACAGTGAAGACATAGATGACCATACATGTATGAACTTATAGTTAGTAAACTTTTCTGTGTTAAATACAGGATTTTAGGCACAGAACATGCACATAATTTGTCTATTCTAGAAAAACATCCAATAGTCGAGAGAAGGTGAATAATCATGAGTAATTTAAATAGCTCGACAAACAGTGAAAACAGATGATTGATGGTGTAATTGGTGAAACAAGATAGTTTAAGGATGTGAATGGCTCTAACCTGTTGAACAGAGTTCATGCCAACTAACACGGAGGAAATCTCTTTATTGGACAAGCTGAACTGCATAGCTAACTTGGAAATGTTCTTTCTCTTTTCCTTACAATGTGTTGCGGCAGCTTTGCATGCAGCCTACAAAAAATATATATTCAGGTTAAGCATAACATTTCTACAAATACACATCCATAAAGAAAACAACCATACAAATTGTTTCTCATGTTGTGCAAAAACACTTCAGAAAATTTAGAACATGTCTGCTGGATGCCACAGGAACCTTAATTCCTCTTGGAAGAATTTCAAAGCAGCTTCCAAAAAGGAAAGGTCGTGGCCTACAATAGGTAGTAACTTGAAGGCCCAATAATATGAATCTATACCATTAAGAGCGATACAAGAACATTATTGGCATTTTAATAGGTAGTCACCTAAAGGCCCAATATGAGTCTATACTGTCCAGAGCAACACAAGAACATCATTGGCATTTTCTAGGAATGGAAGTATTGAGTGAACATGAATGATTATGCAAAACAGTAAGTCCAGAGTTAATAAAATAAAGGTTTATAGTTTTCATAGAATTTGCAGGTGTTGGAGAATTATCTCCAACACACCTAAACACCGGGAATAAGGTATGGGGTTCAACCATTTAATGATAAGACATATTTTCCACAATGTACCCTAAGGTGTTTTTTTTTTTTTTTTTTGTTGAAGTACCCTGAGGTGTTTTTTTTTTTGTTAAAAGTACCCTGAGGTGTTATACTTCTCATATATGATTAATTTCAAGTTTAGCCCCTTGTTTGGCATTTAAAAACAAGAAACCATAGTAAGTCGTTGCATTTGTGACTAAAAGTAACATAAGGGTGTTTCTTTAGCATTGGAAACACAAGGATTAAGACTTATACTTGTGTCTATATTTTGATGCAAACGCAACACTCTACTTCAAGACTTTCAATGAGACTGAAAACTCGCCCAAAGGCATTTTCATGGTAACTTAAACGTATCCAAATTCTATCAACTCAAAATACTCCTGTTCTGAAAAATGCACTAGCATGATAGAATACTTTGAAATAAGAGAACCACAAAAACATTTCTCAAATTGCTTACGAAGGCAAAAACAACCTTTAGTTCCGGCGATGCCGGGTGCCATTCTGGTGGACCATTTTCTGTGAGAAGCCCCATTGCAAGAGGAGAAGCAGTAATTACACCAACACCCTTACTCTTCAAGTAAGGCAACAAATCCTCCAAAGTAGTATCATTGATACTATAATGGCAATAAGATAGGATCACATCCACGGTCCCTGGCGGCACTCGATCAAGCACATTAGTGAATATCTCCAAAGGCAGCCCAGTTATTCCAATGTGCCTAATCTTACCAACCTCCTTCAGCTTCTGAAGCGCGGGAATAGTCTCATTCACAATCTGCTAACACAAATTCAGAAAATAATTCAATTAATCAAACATAAAATGAAGAAATAATATTTGTCAGTAAAACGAAAAAAAAAACCTGATCGAGATCTCCAAATTCCATATCATGACATTGGAGAATATCTACATAATCAAGATTCAATCTAGCCAAGCTCTCATCAATACTTTTAGTCACTCTCTCAGCACTGAAATCGAAACCCTCGGCGTATCGGCCGCACTTTGTGGAGACTATAAACTCGCTTCTTGGAGCTCCTAGCGCTTTAAGAGCCTTGCCGAGCATGGTTTCTGCTAGAGTTCCGCCATAGTACCTGAAAAAAGGAAAGTAGAGAGAATTGTGTGATTTAAATTAGTTAAATTTGGGGATAAATTAACAAGTTTTAGGGCTTTTTAAAAGAAACAGACGGAGAAGTGTCGAAGAAGTTGATGCCGAGATTAAAGGCTTCGTGAACGGAAGCAATGGCGTCTTGTTCGGAGACAGGGCCGAAGACGCTGCCGAGTGGCGAGGCGCCGAAGCCGACAGAACTGAGTTTTAAGCCGGTGTTTCCGAGCTCTCTTCGTTCTAGCTTCGCTTCGATTTTCGACATTGTTTCTTGATTTACTCTCACTAACTCACACAGTTGCAGAGATAAAAGAAGAGATGACGACGAAGACGACACCGAAATGAATTTGTCGTCTAAAACTTAACTTAGATCGCCGTCCAATTTGCTTCTAGATTCGAGTAATCGTGTCGCCATGCATGATAAGGAAAGGCTTTTGTTCTCTTCGGAAGGGAGGGCAAGTTTTGTAATTGGTGATAGACATGTCAACGTTGGTAGGTAAGTGTTTGGAAAACGTCTCCATCCATCTCTATCTATAACGAGAATTGGAGTGTGAGGAATTGGATTTTCCGAGAAATGCTCCTTGTTAAATCCTCTTTAGTCAATTTTAGTTGTACTGTAAAGGTTCATTTATATGACCAGCTATTGATTTAGTGATCCGAAATTCTAGGGAGTGAGGGAAAAGGAGCGACGGATGGGTGCATCCTTCTCGAGATGGGTGTTGGCGTGCATCTCAATAGCGTTGATGCTCATCTCGAGAAGGATGGACTCGCTCCCTAGAAGGGCTGGTTAGTGATACACCACTTCATACGGATATCTGGCTTTCCCAAATGCCCTGCCCAAAATTATTTATGCAAGGCAACCACTACTCTACACCAACACCACCATCTACTTTTTTATTTTTTTTTATTTTACTAATCCACACCACCCAAAAACAATGTAACTTTCGACCAATTTAAATCTTTAATTGAAAACTGATTCTCAAGCTCATCGAAACACGAGAATTGTAGTACTGTGAGTTATTAATAAACACAACTTGAATCGCTTGAAAATATTTTGAAATAAGCAAATTATGGTCATTTTACTAAAGTCGCACAAATCTATCTCGCAATAAAAACATAATAGTGTCTCTGACTTTCGGCCAACTTATATGCTCGATTGAGACTGATTCTGAATCTCATCAAACATGAAAATTGTAGTACTCTGAGTTACCTAACAAACACAATTTGAATCACTTGAAAATGTTTTGAATTGAGCAAGTTATAGTCATTTTACTAAAGTTGTGCAAATTTGTCTTGCAGTGAAAATGGGATAGTGTCTCTTACTTTCGGCCAACTTATATGCTTGATCGAGATCGATTTTCAAGCTCATCAACACAAAAATTATAGTACTCTGAGTTACCTAATAAACACAACTTGAATGACTTGAAAATGTTTTGAAACGAACAAGTTATAGTCATTTTACTAAAGTCGCGCAAATCTGTATTGCAATGAAAATGGGGTAGGGTCACTGACTTTCACCCAACTTATATACTCGATTGAGACAGATTCTCAATCTCATCAAAACACACAAATTGTAGTACTATGAGTTATCTAACAAACACAATTTGAATCACTTGAAAATGTTTTGAAATGAGCAAGTTATGGTCATTTTACTTAAGTCGTACGTGCAAATATGTCCGAAAAAAAAGTCTATTTTCACCCATTTGCCTGGAGTTCTGCAAGATTTTGAAAAAAAAAAACTCGCCTGGACCCTTCAAAAAACCTCACCTGAAACTTTGCGAGATTTTGCAATAACCTCGCCTGGACCTCTGCAACTCGCATTGTTCATTGCGAGGTTTTGCAAATTCTCGCATTGTTTCATGCGAACAGTACATTTTTCCTAAAAAATTCTCGCATTAATTCATTTTCTGGTGAACTAGTAAGTAGTGACTAAATAAATAAGGAATCCTCCAAAGAAATTGAAATTTCAAATGTTATGTTAACAAAACATTAATTTCGTGAAGCAATCGAACTAATCAAATGAAGGGGGAAGAAGAATCAGGTGCTTGCGATTTGCATTTTGCATTTTGAATGCGATAGAGAAAATGCGTTGCCTTTGCGTTTTGAATGGGGGAGAAAAAATGTTGATTTGCTTGTTTATATTGCTTGGAGTCGATTTTACGTTTTGCGTTTTTTAGAGATTGCGTTTTGGGGAGGTTGCGATTTGGGGTTCGATTTTAAGGGTTTCGATTTTGAGGGAATTTTGAAAGATTTTCGATGGAGGGGGAAGAGATTGGTTTTGATTTGAATGTGGGGAGAGATTTGAATGTGGGGAAATGGAAGAGATTTGAATGGAGGAGGGGAGGGGATTGTGTTTCGATTTGAATGGTGAGGGGGGAAATGTTATTTTTTTTGTTTATATAAGTGGTGTGGAAAAGAGTGGTGGTGTGGAAAAGAAAGTAGGTGGTGTGAGAGAATTAAATGGCGTGAGAAAACGTTTTTGGTGGTGTGAAGTAGTCGTTGCCTTTTTGCAATTGTAAACACTAATTCTAAAAACATGTCATTTACAAGTGATTCCTCAAATATGACAGCGACTTTTTAACACCACCATTTTTGCTTAAGGACTCCACCACTCTCTACTTTCTGAAGCATGCCATCACCTATTGATGGTGTCACTTTTACTTAAGAACTTCACTACCCCTACTTTCTGAAGCACGCCACCACCTATTTTAATATTTATTTGATACTTTTATAATTTGTCCTTGATCTTTGGAATTGCCTAAAAAAGGATGAAGAAACCACCTATATGTGTAATGCAAATCATGTAATTATCACTGTAAACCTACATTATTATTGTTTTCTTTTTCAGTGTATTTCATTATTAACATGTTTTATGCTATTGTTAACCACAGACATTTTCGTAAATGATGAGAATGTACCATCTCCTTTTATCTCTCTATATATTTTTATTGCAGAAATTTAGGTCTTATATCGTGATCAAAACTGTTCAATTTGAGTTTGGGGTTGTTCCCTTAACCATCCAACTAAGCTTCATTTAGTGAAACTTACAAAGTTTCTAATAGAACGAACATGACGAGGAGCGTCAAAAGCACGAGCCAAAGACCAAGGTGGCATATTGAAGGCATGACACGGTTGGCACAAATATATACTACTTAAAAAGTGTGTGGGCATGCCAAAAACACGACTGATACACTATTGACTTTAAAAATATTTTAATGGCATCCGAAGAAAAGAACTTTTGATATAGATCTCTTTGAAGGGGACCAAATTAGGGGAATCTAAGATATTTTTAATGATTGTGATCATCTTTATCTTATCTAATCCAATGTAATGAATGTGGCTAAATTCATGCCAGTACGATACAAATATTTTATGTTTTATGGATATAAAATGCAACATGGTGGTTGTACTGGTATTGTGTAGAAGTCATTTTCAAATTATTATTGGCATAAAGAAGGAAAGGTTTGGTATTCAAGTGGTCGAAGTTACAAAAGTATGTGTATTATGGTGTTTTTTTATAACAAGTGGCAGATGTCGTTGTATTGATAATAATTTAATGATTTTGGGCACAATATGGTTTCATGCCGTAGGTGATTGCGTTCCTAATAAGTTATTGAGTTACTTCGAACCCGAGTGAAATGCAAACTGCAAAGTGCTCGGGCCATCCTTCCTACACATGTTTTAACTATTGTTCTTCTTTTGTGTCATTCCCAATTTTACTTCCATCTGGAATATATAACGCAAGTTTCCCTTAGGAATGAACGGTGAATCCATGTGAGTTCGTCCTGATTTTTAGAATGCTAGAAATACCTTCCCAATTCTATTATATTTACAAGAAAAACCAATATGTGAGTGAATAGTAATTAGGGGTATTTTTTAATTTAAATTTTAAAAAATTTTATGTACCATTTTACCCTTTCAAATGATCAAAACTCGTCCCACTCAAATATTGTTAATTATAACTAAGTCTCTAACATAATTTATTTAAAGTCCTTCAATTATCTATAAATTATAAAAATGCCCTCGCATCTGATTTTTTGATTTTACATAAAAACCAGCACATGTAAACATTCATTAATTATACCTAGGCTTAATATATAATTTATTTGAAGCCCTCAAACTATCTAGAAATCATAAAAATGCCATTACATCAACTTTTGAATTTCCCATTTTAGCCTCCACATTACATATTTTTACAATAAAAACCAGCATCTCTCAAACATTCATTGATTATACTTAAGCCCTTAACATAGTTTATTTGAAGCATTTTATTTATTTATAAACTATACATAGACACTTAAAATTAAATATAATTATTTGTATAGAAATTTAATTATAATTTTTTTCTTTTATTAAATTGTTGTAATAAAATAAAATAATTATTGAATATCAGTGCATCGACACCCTAAATATATTAAAGAAGAAGATGGGGTGCTCAATCCTCTTTCACATTTCAATCTAATATGTTTCCTACTAAACCCTCCATTAAAGATACCAGTCATCGAACGCTCGATGCTTATGCTACAGTCGAAAGAGGAAATTTAGGTTTACTAATTTATATTTTTATTTTGAAATATAAAAAAAAAATTAATTATACAATTTTTTGCAAATTTTTTTGTTTGTAAAATTTAAAATGCAATACAAATAAAACGGTGACAATAAAAAGTAAAACATAAATAAAATATATAAAAATTACTTGAAATAAAAAATATATATTTAACAAAAAAAAATCCTTAAAATATCTCTTTCATAACGAAAATAGGGCGGAAGAACAGTGAACCTGCTGCCTCACGATGTCATGTCGATTTTTGCTTTCCCAAAATACCCCTTGTTGCCCTTTTAAAATTTTGGCTCTGAAATTGCCCCTGAAAAATGGCTGGGAAATCAAAGAGACTCTGATTACAAAATATATTACTGAAATATATATTACAAAAACACTAAATTTGATCTCTTTTCATTTTTTGTCTCATTTCTAGCTCACTAACCTTACCAGTACTGTCTCCTACGTATTGGTCTTCAACAAAACAAAACACACGTGTAGCTAAAAGCCCCTTTATTTGTTGATACATTAAAAAGAAATAAAAATTTTATCCATTGTTTCAGACTTACTTTGACTGCAAAACACTGTCCAACACTAATATATTTTTTTTAATGTTACGAATAATAATAGGGTGTTTTTCTTTTGGTAACCCAATTTAAATTTGAGTCAACATTTAAGCATTATCATTATAACATTCATGGTTTAATACAACATAGTTGTATATATATGCAATTATTCCATTACTTCTAATAACTTTTTCTATTTTTTTTAATTATATGTTGTCAACCGCTACCTGATTAAATATAGAGATGTATTAGTGTAATCATGAATTTTTTTTTTTTCATAGTTGGTAATTTAGTGACCTATTTGGGGAGTGTCGAAGGCAAGGCCCAAGGACCAAGGTGGCATGCCAAATGTTGTACTTTGTTCTTTCGACACAGATTTATCCCATTGGGTTTTTCTGTCGAGGTTTTAATGAGGCAGCAACATCCAGAAGTATGCCCCTGAGAAAACATCCAGAAGTATGCTACGAGATCATATAAAAGTATATTTGATTTATACGTGTTGTAATCTTTTTCCTTCGACAAGGTTTTTCCTACTGAGTTTTCCTGTCAATGTTTTAACGAGGCAACATTGTGCGCATACAACATCCTAAAGCATGCAAAAGTGGTGGATGTACTCTTTTTCCTTCGACATGGTTTCATCCCATTGGGTTTTTCTGTCAAATGTTTTAACGAGGTAGCACCATGGCAACGATGGTGGTAATACAATTTACATAAGGATATACTCATGACTCCAGAAAAAGACGTGAGTTTGAATGCCACTTTCAGAAATCATTGTTTGGTACTAAACTAAGACAGCTTACAATCTCATCCATTTGTTGTCATTATCAGAGAGAACGTTCCATAAGAGGGACCTGATTTTGCCAAAGACTTTGGACAATTTGTACATTGTACACTTTTCCCTTCGTTACAGTTTTGTCCCACTGGATTTTTTCCAGCAAGGTGTTCATGAAACAATATTTCATCCACAACAAGACTTCAAATGAGAAACAACATGCGATGAATATCAAAAGGAGAGTATTGTAAAATCTTCTAGCATATTGTAGATGACCACCTCCATCCACCTCATGCTTATGAGGTGGCATGGAATAAGCCAATGATAGTATATGAGGTGTCAAATTCATGTGTGATACAAAAAATTCTATATAGAGAGAGAGAAAAAATTGAATAAATTAGTACATAGAGTTAGTAAGAAAATTATGCCTTATTGATATCTTGCGGTTTTTAGTATATGTTATTCATTTCTCTTTTTCTACAACACATGTCTCATTTTAACAACTTTATAGCTTGGCTAGAGATATTTTTAGAGTTATTTCTCATTTGTCCCTATTAGTTTATAACTATTATTCTTTGGCCTTCATTAGTTTTTGTTTTCCAGTCTAACACTCATAATTATATGTTGAACCATGTTGACTAACAATTTTAATCCAAATTTTTTGAAAAGACACATTTACCCATACATGTAATTTTCCAAATCGATTTTTTTTTTTACAATTTCCGTTCTCTTTTTTTATTCCCACAAACCCGACCCACTATCTCTTTTTAAATCTCTCTATCTCTCTCTTCCCACCAACCCACCTTCTCTTTTTTATTTTTTACGTGTAGGGGTAAATTTGTCTTTTCAAAAATTTTGGGTGAAATTTATTAGTCAACATAGTTGAACACACAGTCATGGGTGTTAGACTGAAATACAAAAACTAATAGGGGCCAAAGAGGAATAACTGTAAATTAATGGGAGCTAAATGAGAAATAACCCTATTTTTTATTTTAGTTATTCAATTGGTTTTACTTTTATACCCTTGAGTAATTACACTTACATTCATACGATTAGAAAATATATAACTATATGACAAAGGGAAAAGTTCAGTATTTTGATGACTGTGAAGCATTTACAGTAGAGAAGAGATGAAGCACGAAGTGAAACTCCAAAGGTGCGTCTAAACTGACTATTTCTCTCAATGGGAACCGATGCTACTTACTTGGAAAATCGAAAGACCCCTATATATTTATTTCTAGAAACCTAAACATCTAAATCTAAAGTACAAAACGATTGTTCCCCTTAGAAAAAGTGATTTGTGTCTTCTGTCAAAGGTGTGATGGTATCACTAGGTCACAAGGTCGAACCCAGCTGGCGGCATCTGGGGTAGAAGGGATTAAGGGATAAAAAAAAGTGATTTTTTTTTTCCATTTGCCCTTCTAACTCTATGATATTTATAAAAAAAAAAATTAGAAGGTGAGTAAAAAGTGACAATGAGTGTTTCTGTCATTCAAATTAAAAACACTATTACACAATTTTATCATTTTACCCTTCTAAAGTTAAAATATTTAAAATCAAAATCAACCCTTATAAGCATTCATTAATTATAACTAAGCCTTAATATAATTTATTTGAAGCCCTCCAGTTATCTATCTAAACTAATATAATGCGAGCTCCCCTTAGGAACAATGAAATGTGTCTTTGACACCAATTTTCGCTTTCCAAAATGCCCTCCCAATTCGATCACATTTACAGTGAAAACCAACATTTGGGTGAGCTGTGGCAAGAGGTATTTTGGTACATTCAACAATAAACAATAAATTTTCAAAGTATGAACAATGCTATTTTTTTCGATTCCATCAACACCCTTCAAATTTCATATGTATTACACAAAAGCGATAAAGATCATGAACCGTTAACCGAGGGTATTTGTGTACACTCAGTGATTATTTTTAAATATAAAAAATTTAAACATCATTACAATGAACAATACTTTGTCTCTCACTTTAAACTTGTCTTCCCATTGTACCCTCACATATTCTTATTACGAGAAATTTCAATATAAGGGTGAATAGTCATAAGGGGTATTTGTGTCTTTTAATTATGGATAAACAGTTTGACATATTAAATCCTATTACATTATGTTTACAATGTTATCCTTTTAAGAAAATTATTTAGAATACAAACCAGCACCTCATATATATTTGCAAATTATAATTACGCCCAATCGTAATTTATTTAAAGCCCAAGTTTCTAATTTTCTATATTAAAAAAAAAAAAAAAAACCCTTACATCTAATTTTGTATTTTCCCTTTTACAACTCCTAAGTTTCTATATATTAAAAAAAACCCTAAAATCTATTTTTTTTTTCTTTCCATTTTACCTTTCACATTTCATAATTTTACAATCAAGCCGGCCCTCTGAAAAATTGATTAATTATATTTAAGACCTTACCATAATTTATTTAAAGTCTTTTATTTATTTACAAACTATACATATGCTCTGAAAATTTTAAACAATTATTTGATTTAAAAACTCAAAAATAAGTTTTGCTTATTACTGAATTTTTGTAGTTCAAAAAAATACTGAATATTCGCGCACATAGTGGGTGTCCACCCCTAGTAAACATAATGATTGTTTCCCTTAGGAACAATGATTTGTGTCTTCAACTCTAATTTTTTTTTTTCCATTTTCCCTCCCAACTCTATGATATTTACACGAAATAATTAGAAGGTGGGTAAAAAGCAAGGATTGTAATTTTGTTTTTCAAGTTAATTTCGTTCTCTTGATTTTAAGAAATATTTCGAGAAATTTTTTGTTGTGTAAAGAAAAAAAGTAAAAAAATCGAGAATACATGAAATATATATAATGAATTTCGAGGATATATGAAATATGGGAAAAAATAAGATGAAAGTAAATAAATCTATTAAACACATTAAATAAAACCTAAATACCAAGACATGAAATCTACATATAATAACAAAATTAGGGGGTGGTTTAAAAAATCAGAGACGTTAATCAGAAAATCAAGGAGGTTGTTCGAAAAATCAATAAATAATTACAATTAGTAAAAAACCTCGAAATTTACGAAAAAACTCCAAATTTTTTCAAAAAAAAAATGTAACTTTTGGTAGTTGGTTTTTTTATTTTTACAAAAAAGAACACCGAAATTAGCGAAAGAACCTCGAATTTTTTTTAAAAACCCTCAAAAAATGTAAAATTAAATTTCGCCATATTTCTTTCCAAAATTTTAAAAATACAAAATTATCGATGAAATTTCGCAAGATTCCTTGGTAAAAAGTGACAATGGATGTTTGTCATTCAAATGAAAAACATTATTATACGTTTTTACCATTTTACTATTCAAAAGTTAAAATATTTAAAATCAAAATCAGTCTCCGATAGACATTCATTAGTTATACCTAAGCCCCTAATATAGTTTATTTAAAGCTCTCAAATTATCTATAAATTATAAAAGAGAATTTACATCTAATTTTTGGAGTTTTCATTTTGCCCTCGACATTTATACTTTTACAATCAAAACCAACCATTCTCGAACAATGATTAATTATACTTATGCCCCTAACATAAATTATTTGAAGTCATTTATTTATTTATAAAATATACATAGGTCTTTAAAATTATATAGAAGTATTTTGTTTAGAAATTCAATAATAATTTTTTCTTATTATCAAATTATTATAATAAAATAAAAAATAATGAATAGACGCCCTAGTCTGAACATTATAACTAAAGTTTCCCAAATGAACAATGATTGTGTATGTCTTCCAACTCTAAATTTCCTTTTCAATTTTGCCCTCCAAGCTCTATGGTATTTATAATTAAAAATAAAAAAATGATTAAAAGTAAAAAATGGTCAAATAAGAAAATACCATTATACATTTTTACCATTTTACCTTTCAAAGTTAAACTTTTTACAATCAAAATCAGCCCCCTATAAACATTAATTAATTATACCTAAGCCCCTAATATAATTTATTTGATGCCCTTCAATTATCTATAAATTATAAAAAGACTCTTACATCTAACTTTTGGATTTCTCATTTTACCCTTCATATATCATACTCTTACAATAGAAATCAGCCTCTCTCAAACATTAATTACTTATACCCATGCCCCTAACATAAATTATTTGAAGACTTTTACTTATTTATAAACAATACATATGCCCTTAAAATTATATATAAATATTTTATTTAAAAATTCAATAATAATTCTTTATTATTATTGAATTATTGTAATAAAATAAAATAAAATAAAAATATTGAATATATGCACATGTAGAGTGCGTCAACACCCTAATTTTTTCGAGTTAATTTCGGTCCTCTAATTTTAAGAAATATTTTGTTTTGTGTAAAAAAATGTCACGCCCCGATTTTTTTTAAACAACCTAAATTAATAAATTGTCCAAAAACCAAGGCACGACATGAACAAATTAAATAGTACAGTCATGAGGCAATAAATAAAATAATAACCTTCCTCAAAATTCTTCCTCTCAAAATGAGGTCCACAATTATTAACCCAAGCCACAATATAAATCATAAAAGAATTATATTAATCAATCCCCAAATAAATCTCAGACTCAAACATCCGAGCATTAATAACTAATCCCTACATTTGATTACCTAGGAAAAACAATAAATTCAATATCTAACAAAACGTGTTGAATCTTCAGCTATCGTCATGCAGCTAATACCACATTTGCGCTCTAATTAATCTTCAGAAATCTCATAAAATTTTGCCGATAATTTCGTTTTTTGAATTCTGAAAAAATGGCGTTTTTTTCTAAAAACAATTGAGGTTTTTTTGTAAATTGCGGGTTTTTTCGAAAAAAAATTTTGAGTTTTTAAAGTAAATTTCAAAGTTTTTTTTTTCTAACTATCATTTATTCTACTTATTTATTGATTTTTTAAACCACCCCCATGATCTTCAAATTATCATTTCTTCTAATTGTATACTGATTTTTTAAACCACCCCTTGATTTTCTAATCGGAAAATTACTTTTAAGGCTTACTTATTCACAAAATAGACCATTTAGATATCATAGTTGATGTGATGGCTAATTTGTGCATACTTTTATAATTTTATGATCGACAATGACTATTTTATTAATTCAGGGTAACTCATAAAGTTATAGGACATATTTACCCTTTCTAAACAAATAAAAAAACCTAATTTTATACTTTTATAACCAACAAGGACTTCACAAAATAGTCCATTTAGATATTGTAGTTGATGTAATGGCTAATTTATGCATACTTTTATACTTTTATGATCGACAATGACTATTTATTAACTCATATTTACTCTTAAAGTTATATGACATATTTATTCTTCTTAAACAAATAAAAAAACCTACATCATACATGTGTCATCGCGCGATCTACGCCGTACACGCAACACACCGCACAGGAAACCCTAGCCCTTCTTTTACAGGCCCATGGGCTCAGCCTGTTATTCAAACAACACCCTGTCGCATGCTTGGCACGAGCACTTGAAGATCCTAGTCAACCTTGACATACAAACTTTACCACTAGCCGAGTTAAGGTAATTTCGTCATGAACCGTTAGGTTCGCACGTCCCTCAGAAGGTGGAACCTCTTTTCAAATTGGGCAAGCTTAGTCAGTCGAAGCTGATGACGACAACTTCTGGTTCAACCTGACACCTAGTTCGCTCAACGTGGGCATCGACAGTTTAGGAAGTGAGAGTCTAATCAGCACTATCAGCCTGGTAACGACGTCTCGCCAGGGATCATTGCCCCCTTGCGGTCAATGATCGTTGAACCTAATCAGGTAAGCCTAGCTGGCGACGAATAGCAACGGAAGCTTCTGATCAAAACCTAAACTTGTAGCCCTACTGCGAGGGTGTAGATATTCTTGAATGTGAGAGCCTAGTTAGTCACGAACTAATTTCGATGGCTCGTCACGGGACCACTGCTTTTCAGCATGGCCGCCAAATCATCAAACCTGGACTTGTAGCCCACGCTGCGAGGGTGTAAATAGTTTAGAATATGAGAACCTAGTAAGCCACGACCTGATAACGACGGTTTGCCATGGGACCGTTGCTCTTCAGTGTGGCTGCCGAACCCTCCCAAATTTATAGCTTAGTGCAATCAGGTGTAAATAATTTGGATGGTGGGAGCCTAGTCAGTCCCGAACTAATTTTGATGGCTTGCCACGGGACCAATACTTTTCAGTCTGATCACCAAACTTATACTCCTCGAATCTGTAGTCCACTTTGTTTGGTCATACACGATTCAAAAGGTGGGAGCCTAGTCAGTCCCGTACTGATTTCAACGGCTTGCCGCGAGACCACAACTCTTCAGCCTGGTCGCCAAACATGAATCTAGCCGAATCAGCTTCTTCACGCTCAAACAGACTGACATCCAAATACTCGCGAAGGCCATTCATGCCGCTACAAAAATAGTACAGCTGATGCCCGGATAAAAGCTAATTAGGATGCCAACCCGAACTTATGGAGCCTGACTCGATACAAGCGCTCTGACGCGTACATTCGGCTACCACAGCTTGCCCACAGCAACAACTACAACTGACTAGTCAGACAAACAAGGTGAACTTCAAGCAACGTACCTAAATGGCAAGACACAACTCGGATGACTCAACCACTAGTTAAATTGTTTGCAACATGCCCACTATCGGACATAACTACGCAGCAATGACCCCGAGTCATTAACAACACAGAGCGGTCAAACTCTCTACCGCAGACAGACCAGAAAACGTCCTATTGATTCAACCAGCCTATGCCAAAGTAAGACGACAAGGTAAAAGAAAAAAATACAATAGAGACAACAAACACATTACTGATAAAATTGTTTTCATTAACGATCAAAACTAAAAAGGGTACAATTACACCAAGGTCACTCCCTACCAGGAAAAAGTACAGAAACAGAAGAACTAAGCCCAGTGAAAGATGGAACAAGGATAACATCCACAAGCGCTGCAGTCTGCATATCAGGGCCCACATTGTTTTCCTCATCTGACGATACAAAAGCAACAGACAAATCAACATATGACCGGCCAAAAACCCACTCCAAATGCTCCTCCTTCATCAGTGTCAACAGCTCCAGCTGGCCATGTACAACTCAGCGAAACTCACACTTGCCTTGCTCCTGAAAAAGCTCTTTTCTCACACCTTCGCGTCGACAAGTTCACGCTCCAGTAGCTCCAACTTGCCAGTCAGCGTGTTGACCTGAGACTGCTCTGTGGCTTGACTGCTCTTCACAACACTAAGCTCGTGCCACCCCAATTCGAGTTGGTCCTCAGCCTTTCCCGCCTCGCAGGCGTAGAACTCCACATCGGATTTCAACTATTGCTTCTCAGCAGCTCAGTGCCTTTCCCGCCTCGCAGGCGTAGAACTCCACATCGGATTTCAACTATTGCTTCTCAGCAGCTCAGTCAGCTTCCTTCGAAGCGTTCTTTTTAGCAAAAGACTGCAACTCAGAACACGCCTTAGCCGCAACATCCTGCGCAACCCCGACTTCTTGGCGGACCCGGCTCAACTACTGCCAGAGTCCGTCCCTTTCGGACACTATCTCCGTCAGACTAAGCTCAAGGTTTTCTAGACGAGCCCCTGAGCCTTAGCGGCCACGGTTGACTGATCCAATCGCTTCTCCTCAGCCTGCATATTAAGCTGCTCGATTTCACGGAGCGCATCAGAATACAGCAGCTGCATGTGAGAGAAGACACACTCCAAGGTATATACTCTCTCTCTCGAGCCGCCTCGACTTTCATTTCAGCAACGGCCGTGTGGCTCATATGAGACATACCTAGCATAAAGGTATTTCATACCCTTATCCATGCATCCTTCCAATACTCTTCAGGTTTCGGAGCATGATACATCAACCAGCTGTAACGCCTACTTATGTGTTTTCTCGTAGCATATTCTACATTCACCTCTTGATGCCAGACTTGTGAGCTCATCTTTACCAAGTCAGGTGCAAACAGGTTTATCCGTGCGTTTGGGGTAAAGCCTTCCTTGATTGGGAACTACGCTAGCGCTGCCCTTCACGGTTGCCATCGTCCTCAGACTATCCTCCGTGGCCTTTCCTTTGTCAAGAACAACTGACCATTTATTGCGAGACGGCTCAATGGGATCCGAAGGGATAGGAGGGAGCAAATTATCCAAAAGACCCTCCAACACTTCCAATTGTGGCTTAGAACGAAACGGTGAGCAATGTGGACTACAAGAGACACGGCCAGTACAACGACCACCTTTAGGCGAATCAACAGTAGGGCGATCAGATTCTACCACCTCAGGCAAATCTTCATAGGAACCTCCAACAACAATGGTCCCACGAGAATCAGCACCAGCGAAAGCTGCCATTGCGATCCGCACCAGACGATCATTCAGAGCCTCGACCTGCGCATCACTAAGGTTCGACCTGCCCATGACTCCTGCCAACCGCAGGTAATCTTTATCCAAGACAAAAACGTCAGTCTCCGCCTCAACAGGCCCAGCAGGCTCACGCTCTTATCTCATTGGAGCGACTCGTGTCGAAAATGGCCCAACTCTAATGCGAGCCCTCTTCCTCACGAAAGAAGCAAGCGTCTCAGACGGCTCATCCACATTGGACAGAACATGAACTTGGGCCCCAGTAACCTTCTTCTTCCTAAAAGGGCCCTCAGCAACCTTCATCTTCCTAAAAGGGGCCCCATCTTCCAACTTAATGTGCGACTCACGATACAGAGTGGGGGCAACGTGCCAGTTGTCCCACAACTCACTACGGATGAAGTTGGAAACTCTTATGATATCAAACTGCCTCCCTTTTTGGTATGACACAAAATGTCTCCATGGTGATTTACTCCTCTAAGGTAAGAGGAATAGTGGGAAACCTTCCTGTAAGAGAACACAAGCAATGATCGCTTGGCCCAGTATCAAGCACGTCAAAGTCACAAGGAAGGAGTTGAACTTACGAAGCGGCCTGAACTGTCGCTCAAACGGATGACCCTTGCATCAGAAATATTTCGAATCTGCAAGGGCCAGAAAGCAGTACTTCTGCCAGAACTTGAAATCATCAGGCAGTTTATCGAAGCACTCCGACGACTTCATCTTACAAACAACATTGCTCTTCAGCTGAGGAGAGGTCAGCAACTGGATCACCAGCGGAGTCACGCTAACACCAGCCTCCTTGGCACAAAGCAGAATCATAAGGATGATCATTTATCCATTAGGCCCTAACTGAGCCGGAGGAATCCCTAAGCCCAATCACATCCAGTACTCGAAAATGCACTCCAGTTTGGAACATCCCACGATGTAAACAGATGAAACCGACATGAGGTGAGACAAACGTTTGGTCGCCCGTTAGGAGATATAATTGCAGGTCCTCAGGAACCCCAAACTACGTACGAACTTCGGCAAGACCAGGCTCGGACAACAACCTGTCTTCAAAAAAATTTCAGCGCCTCAGCCAAAACAACATCAAGAATGTTTTCTTGAGCCATGAAGAAGACGAACGATCTTTTCAGAATAATATTTTCGAAAGTAAACAAAGTAGAAGAATCATACTCTACACTGCGGATCACCTAAATAGATGATGGTTTCTTGCCTCTTTTCCGCCAAAACGGTGCACGTGCCATTAATGCGGTGTGCGACTCAAGCAACAATCCATGCCCAATCATCGTGAGCGGAACATCCCTTCAAGAGATGACCTAGCGAACTGATGTGACAACCCACTAACTCGGGAGGAGTAGTTGATGATACATAAAAACTGTCACGCCCCTGAGCCGTATACGTGTCATGATAATCTCGAGGAAATAAGAACCCCAACATCAGCCTAATACTGAACAGACCCAAGCGGTTCTATGCCCGCTCAATTCAGTCCGCCAGGCGAACCCGGACTTACACAACACGCTAGGCCCACACGTCTCATACATGTCCTCAATACCCGTAAGTCCTTCTTAGGCAAGTATCTCGAGGATCTGCTTCGGACGGGCAACTACAGCTGCTCTTTGCTTCCTAGTAGGAAGCAAACACCAAAGTATCTTCCACACAGGGAAACTCCCTTCTATGGAATGCTCTTGGATTGAAAACTATCTCTCGCGTATCTAGGAGTGCAGAGCTAACATGAAACTTCCCTCCTACAATACGACTCCTAATTAAAGACAAATCTCCACGAAGATCTCCTCCCTGATCTATGCCTACGATGGCCTGGTTAAACCAAGACTCCTTATTGCATTATAAATAAGACATGAGGTTGGTAAGCTAAGATACGCTACAAATTCCATATTACATCATTACACCTTCCTCATAGCCTTGTCTAACTTTAGCATCGGAGTGTCATCGCCAACCCCACGATGGTTTGTGGCTCACGTACGTTGCTTGTGTAGGTCAACAGGTCGGTAGGAACATAGTCAAAACAGATAGCAAAAATCGACTGCATCAGAGGGTAAATGAAATATGTGGAAAAAAATGCAAATAAATAAATCTATTAAACACATTAAATAAAGCTTAAATACCAAGAAATGAAATAAACATGAAATCTACATATATTAACAAAATTAGGAGTGGTTTAACCAGAATAAAATTAGAAGAGATGCTAATCAGAAAATCAAGGAGGTTGTTCAAAAATTCAATAAATAATTAGAAGATACCTCGAAATTTTCGAGAAAACTACGAATGTTTTCGGAAAAAAATCCTCAGAAAAATGTAACTTTTGGTAGTTTGTTTTTTTTTCTTTTTAATTTTATTTTTACAAAAAAATGAAATTACGAAAAACACTGAAATTAAGGAAAAAACCTCAACATTTTTTGAAAAACCCCTCAAAAAATGTAAAATTAAATTTAGCCATTTTTCTTTTAGAAATTCAAAAAAAGCGTAATTATCGGTGAAATTTCACGAGATTTCACGAAATCTCATTCGTTGGTAAAAAGTGACAATGGATGTTTGTCATTCAAATGAAAAACACTATTATATAATTTTATCATTTTACCATTCCAAAGTTAGAATATTTAAAATCAAAATTAGTCCGCTGTATACATTCATTAATCATACCTAAGCCCTAATATAGTTTATTTGAAGCATTCAAATTATCTAAAAATTATAATAGAGCATTTACATCTAATTTTTGGATTTTTCAGTCCCCTGTATGCACAACCACATTGATTAATTATACATATGCCCCTAACATAAATTATTTGAAACCCTTTATTTATTTATAAAATATACATAGGCCTTTAAAATTATATAAAATTATTTTGTTTAGAAATTCAATAATATTTTTTCTTATTATCAAATTATTATAATAAAATAAAATAAAAATACTGAATATTCGTGCACGTAGAGCGCATCGACGCCCTAGTCTGAACATTATAACTAAAGTTTCCCAAATGAACAGTGATTACGCATGTCTTCTAACTCTTAATTTCCTTTCCAATTTTGCTCTCTCAACTCTTTTATAATTAAAAATCAAAAAAATGGGTAAAAGTAAAAAATTGTCAAATAAAAAACATTAATCTACATTTTTACCATTTTACCCTTTCAAAGTTAAACTTTTTACAATCAAAACTAGCCCCTATAAACATTAATTACTTACATCTAATTATTTAATTCTTTCTAATTATTTATAAATTATAAAAAGACACTTACATCTCACTTTTGGATTTCTCATTTTACCCTCCATATATCATACTCTTATAATCAAAACCAGCCTATCTCAAACATTAATTACTTATACTTATGCCCCTAACATAAATTATTTGAAGCTGCCATTTATTTATTTATAAACAATACATATGTCCTTAAAGTTATATATAAATATTTTATTTAAAAATTCAATAATAATTCTTTCTTATTATTGAATTGTTGTAATAAAATAAAAAATACTGAATATCCTCGCATGTAGAGTGCATCGACACCCTAGTTTTTTTTTAGTTACTTTTGCTCCCCTGATTTTAAAAAATATTTCGTGAAATATTTTGTTTTGTGTAGAAAAAAACATAAAAATCTCGATAATGGTTTCAAATTTACCAATATAAATTATGCATTTTAAACTCTTAAATACTACATAAAATGTATCACACAACTCATAGTATCATACGGGCTATATACCAAATAATGAGATTTCGCGAAATCTCACGAAATTTGGCCGAAAATTTCATTTTTTGAATTTTGAAAAGAAAAATGGTGTTTTTTTTGAAAACTTTTGAGGCTTTTTGTAAATTTCGAGATTTTTCCAAAAATTTCTGGAGTTTTTAAAGTAAATTTCAAAGTTTTTTTATTATCATTTATTCTACTTATTTATTGATTTTTGAAACCACCCCCGTGATTTTCAAATTATCATTTCTTCTAATTGTATACTGATTTTTTAGACCACGGAAAATTACTTTTAAGGCATACTTATTCACAAAATAGATCATTTAGATATCGTAGTTGATGTGATGTCTAACTTGTGCATACTTTTATATTTTTATGATCGACAATGACTATTTTATTAACTCAGGGTAACTCATAAAGTTATAGGACATATTTACCTTTCCTAAACAAATAAAAAAAAAAAATCTAATTTTATACTTTTATGACCAACAAGAACTTCATAAAATAGACTATTTAGATATTGTAGTTATGTAATGACTAATTTGTACCTACATTTATGACTGACAATGACTATTTATTAACTCAAGTTAACTTATAAAGTTATAGGACGTATTTACCCTTCCTAAACAAATAAAAAAACTTAATTTTATATTTTTATTACCAACAAAGACTATTTTATGAATGATTCTATTTTTTTTTTTTTTTTTTTAACCCTTAACCCCTTCCAACGGCTTTGTCATAAATTTTTACATGCCAGTAGAATTATAACATAGTTATTATATGTGTAATAATAACAAGTGATTCTAAGCGTTTTTTCTCCATGAATGATAACATGAACCTTCTTATAAATAGGATTACTCTGCAAAAGCAGATGAATCTTGCTGCTTAGAGTTTTTTTCTACATATTCGTACTCCACTCCCTTTATTTCAAGTGCCCATCTAATCCTGTAAACAAATGGACTCACCCATAAATCCAAAAGTTTCACTTAATCATGTTTCTCCATGCCAACTTCTTATTTCAATAGTTTACAATGTCCTTTTGATCATTATTTATACACATCATCTCTGAAGGCTCATAGGACATCCAAATTTGACTAATGAGTTCATATGTGTAAATAAAGGTTTGGGAGCCACCTTTCTCACCACCAACAATCAATGACCACAAATCCATAGATTTTCCAGATGATAGATCATTTATTGATTTATTTTCTGAACAAAAAATGACTTGATATGTAATAGTTCTGTTACAAATTCTAAATATTTAATGAGACTAAAAAGTTGATGGAAGCATACATTCTTCAAGAAAGCTAATGATTGAACTTGGATGAAGTTGGAAAGATGTGAGACTTCATGCTTTTTTAACTTTGACATCACCGTTGCCACGCTTACAACTTCTCTGTTGATTTTTTTTAACATCAATGGTCCTAAGTATTGAAGGAAGAAAATAAACTTGACACAAAGAGTATCTAAAAAAATTAAAACATTAATAAAAGAGTCTTTGTTAGTCATAAAAGTATAAAATTAGGTTTTCTATTTTTTTTAGGAAAGATAAATATGTCATATAACTTTATGAGTTACATGGATTAATATAATAGTCCTTGTTGGTCATAAAAGTATAAAAGTAGGTACAAATTAGTCATTACATCAACATTGATATCTATACTGTTATTTTGTGAAAAAGCAGACCCTAAAGTCATTTTCCGTTTCCTAATTATATAATTTATTTTTCATTTCTTGGTATAGGCTTCATTTAATGTGTTTAATAGATTTATTTAATTGTATCTTATTTTTTTCACATATTTCATATACCCTCAAAATTCAATATATATATATATATATATATATATGTATTTTATTTATCCTCAAAATTTTTACGTTTATTCTTTACACATCGAAATATTTTTTTCAAGTGACCGAAATTAACTCGAAAAACGAAATCCCAATCCTCGATGGAATCACAATCATTGCTTGCCAATAAGGGTGACATTTCAGTTGGAATTTTTTGGATCATAACAAGTTTTTACAATTTGAAGGATCATGCGGTTGTAGTCGTGTCAACCCGTTATTTATTTGACTGAGCCATGCCATCCACCAATCCTCCATGACATGAACTGACGACCCAAGCCGATTGACCCCACCCATGGTTATGTGTATTCCGGATAATTGCGGTGTAGACATATATCTTAGCGGTGGCAATATCAAAATCTTCTTCTAGTCAATGTCAACCAATGGTCAGGTCAGTCTTCCAAACCAACAACATCCACGTAAACTTTCCTTCCGGAATACTCAAAGACCACATATTCAACCAATCACTACTCTCCACATCACTTCCTCCCTCCCCATTATTGGTCCACGTCATCTCCCTCCATAAACCTCCACTACTATTTCCCTCTCCGTGTTTTTCCAATTTAAACCAGAGCACCTCCTATATCTCCTCTTCAATCCATCCAAAATTTTCATCAAAAAAACAAAAAAATCCCATCTTGATTTGCCCCATCTCTCCCTCTTCATGTCGTCTCGTTCGCGATGGCTTCTTCTACTTGTCTTCCTGACGATTGGGTCGTCTGCGAACGCTCTGCTTTCTACCCCACCGTCATTCCCCAAAGTGATTACCGATTTGAAGGAAGCAATAGCCAAGGGGCTCGGGTTTCAATCCGAAGATTTCAAGATTTTTGGGTTCGACATTAGAGATTCCCTCGTCGGGCAATCTGTCATGTACGAATTCGATGTGGAGATTGATAACAAGGTCCTGCCTTTGAAGCTTCTTGAAGATGTCAATAGATGGGAATATGTTGATTTGCCGATTCTGAGAAGCGTAGAGGAGGAGAATCGGAGATTGAATGATGATGACAAGGTTTCCGCTTTGGTGGAGAAGAATCGAATATTGAAGGATGAAGAACAGAGGGTTTTGCCTGTATTGGCTCCGTTTCAGTTGGCTGGACCTATGGAGCTTTGGATCCAAGATGCCAAAGATATGAGGCTTTCTTTACCTGTAAGTTTCAATTCCCCAATCAAGTTTTAATGTTTTTAAAATTTTGGACAAAATCATGCAATTTTATTAAAATTTATTTACTGGTTGCTGGTTTGATATGATGAGGTTTTATTTACTGTGTTTTCAATTGCCCAAAGTTTAAAATTTGAAATTGATTTTTCCAATTTCATTGTTTTTGATTCCCCAAAGTCTCATTTTTGAGAATGTGACAAAATCGTGGCAATTTCATTGTGTTTTCAATATCCCAAAGTTTCAAATTTGTGATAAATTATTTTTTTTCAATTTTAATGTGTTGATGTTGGTTGGTGACTTGTTTTGCAGCATGATGTGGATGCGGGAGTATTGAAGAAAGTGATATTGGCGGATGGTGCTGTTGTGACAGTAACAGGAGCTAGATCAGTTACCCTGCGCCAACCATTGGAGCTTCCTCTCCCATTGAACCGCACCAGCAGCGGAGGAGGCATTGCCTCGAGTCTTTTAACTCTAGCAGAGCGTCTTCGTCTTGCTTCCCGCAACCAACAAGGACTAATATCCCTTCGCATTGTTGGTCCAACCTCACTTACATCTTCTCCATCGTCCTCTTCCTCAACCAACAATAGGCTTAAGCTCAAGCGTCTAGCACCAGGTCTAGTTGAGCTCTCCTCACCATCAAAAATCACTGAAGCAGCTGTCGAAGAAGACGGGGACACATTCATGGCACCGGATAGGTTGTGGCCTATTGCATCAGTGAACGGATCAAATTCTAACCTACGAGGATTTGAGACGCTGCTCTACTCAGTTCTTGGTGAGAAGGCTAACAAAAAGGGATTATTTAAGTTATTGAAGGCCGAAGCTTCAGCACAGACATTTTTGAAAATGGGGTTTGGATTGGAGAAGGAAATAAAGGAGGGAGATGGGATGGTGAATTTTGAAGGATTCCCGGAGTGGAAGACGAAGCCAGAGTCACTGAAGATGCATTTTGAGGTGTTGGCCAAGGTTGATGGGGACAAGGTTGTGCCGGAGAAGGTGATGCAGGTTCCTGAACCAGTGATCATAGAGGATACTGTGGTGTCTAATGTCCTAATGAGCAATGTGACCATGTCAAGGATTCCTCAAGTTTTCGTTCCTTCAAGTGCCTTTACCTTGTAAGTTTGTTTTGGATTGTAAACTGTAAATAAAATATAGAGAGATGAGATAACCATTTTTGTTTTTCTTTCCACAAGATTGTATATACATTAATTTTGGAGAGTTGAATAATGTCATTTTTTCTGCTAGTCTGGCATAGAACAATCGGCTTTAGATAGAGGGCTCCCGAATGGGAGATAGAACAATTTGGGAGACTTTTTCGGTCAATACATTAAATTGATTTCAAAGAAGATTTTGCTGTTGAGAGAGAAAGACTAGCACTAGCATGTATCTAGACGAGCAGGAAATAATGTCGTGATCAACCACTGCAAGGCACCAATAACTAGGTCAGCAGAGTCCTACGCTCGCTAGTAGTTAGTATTCTATTAGCCCCTTGGTGGTCAACCCAATGATTTGGCACGTATATAAGTGTATCTAGCTAACCAAAGGTGTTGGTGTGGTTCAGATGGACTGGTGGGAAAAGTTTCCATGGAGATAATGTGGCATTGGTCTAGTTGGGTAGTGATACTAAGGCTTATGGACACTTAAGATATAATGTTCCCATGGTTTACTTGGTTGCTCAGATGGTTCGGGAGGGCTAGAACAATCTGATATGAAAAGAAGATTGGGTGAGAAAGGCTGCTAACGCACACATAATTGAGCCACAACAAATGATACGAGATCAACTATGCAATTCACTTCAGGCATTTATGCCTTCCTGTATATCTATGCGGGTGTATAGGTGAAGTTACAAGGCATGGGGATTATTCAGATGGATCCTAGGGAAAATGTTTCGGGGGGAGGATGACATTAGTGGTGGGTACTCTCATTGAGGTACATCCATGTGCAGAGATGTGCTCCCATTGATTGGGCTCTTGTATGGAACACTCGAACGTGGGTGAATTAAGGTCACTTGGACACTTGTATGTGAATTAGTCAGGAGCTGATATTCATCGTATTAGTGCTCAATTGCTCCTAAGATGTGCTCCCATGGCACTCAGATGGTTCGATATGCTAGACAACTGACAGCCTGATCTCAATAGAAAGTTGGGTGAGAAAAACAAGCAACTGCGCTAGCACTAGCACACACCTAGCTGAGTCAGGATAAAACTGACGAGGAAATTCTCTAGTTTGCACCGAAAACTGGGTAAAACAGTTACAAGGATTGATGCAAGCTTTTTCACATGAGTGAGGTATACCTGTTTGTACAGGTGTGGAGTATGGTTCAGAAGGACCCTTGGGGAAAGGTTTCATGCAGACAATATGGCATTAATCTAGTGAGGGTTGCCTCATTCAGGTGTATGTCTGACATGCATCAATGTACTCCCATGGTTTTCTTGGGTGCTCTGTGGACACACTGAAAATGCATGCGAAGGTCAATTGGCTGCTCGTATGATTAGTCAGGTTGAGGTGATAACTTCTTCCAGTATTGAAGCTCGACTACTTCTCTGTGCAGATGCAGACTAAAGTGAGGCACTCAAGTGTAGAATGTGGCTCTTAACATGTGCCAATCGAGTTGAACTTGGGGTTGGTGGGTTGAGTTTTGCTGCCAAAGATCTATTCCTAAATGTCTTAGTTCTGTTACAGAGGGGATTCTTTGAAAATTCAAAATTTACAAAAGGGGTAGATTAACATCAAAATTTCAAACTAATTTAGGTCAGTTGATTATAGCAATAAAAAGATATAAGACATCAATCTTCTAATACATTTCCATGAACACAGTCGTTCAATGACTCATTGTAGCAAAACCAACAGAGATATAAAAGAGATGAGACCAAGACTAAAAGCGGAAAAGGTTTGAAACCGGGGCTCAACAAAAAGCCACCACAATAACAATAGGTCTACCCTTGCAGATTTGCCCCAATGATTAGGCACGTATTGTACACTCGTACACAAGCTACGTATCTGTGAAGGTCAGTGCTTTTGTGGTTCAGATGGACAGTTGGGGAAAGGTTCCATGGAGAGAAAGTGGCATTGGTTTAGTTGGGTGGCATTACGTTTATGGACACTAAGATACAATGTTCCCATGGTTTACTTGGTTACTTGGATGGTTTGGGAGGGATAGAACAAACTCGGATGGTTCGGGAGAGATAGAACAAACCTGAAATCAAAAGAAGATTGGGTGAGAAAGACTGCTAGCACACATAATTTAGATAATTGAGCCAGATAAGCGATATGAGATGAACCATAATGCAATTCACTTAAGTGTGTGCCAAAAACTAGGAAAGCAGATTCCTAAAAAGCTTCCCGTGCATGCGCGCGGTTGTTGTGCCAGCACTTTTTTGATTCGCCTGGATGTTTTCAGGCATTTATGCATTCCTGTATGCGTACAGGTGAAGGCACAAGGTGTGGGGATTATTCAGATGGACCCTTGGGGAAATGTTTCAGAGTGGGTTGGGGTGGGTTTAGGTATGTCCATGTGCAGAGATGTACTTCCATGCATGGTTTGATTGGCCGTTCATATGGAACATTTGAATGTAGGTGATCCGTGATTAAGGTCACTTGGACACTCGTATGTGATTTAGTCAGGAGCTGATGATATTCGTCATATTAGCCCTTGATTGCTCCTAAGATATTTGCTTTCCTGGTGCTCAAATAGTTTGGTGGGTAGACAACTGAAAACCTGATCTCAATAGACGGTTGGGAGAGAAACAAGCACAAACACTTGCACACACCTAGGTGAGCCAGTATAAATTTATGAGGCATTTCTCTCTAGTGTGCAGCAAAAACTGGGTAAGCAAGAGTCCTGAAGCTCCACGCTTTGTAACCTATGGCCAGCCCCTCATTGATTCGCCTGGACGCTTACAGGGATTATGCATTGCTTGTACAGAGAGTGAGGTATACATGAAGGTACAGTTGAGTGGTTCAGGACCCTTGCAGAAAGGTTTGATGGAGACGAGGCATTAGTCTAGTGAGGGTTGCCTCCTTCAGGTGTGTATCAACATGCAGAGACGAGGCATTAGTCTAGTGAGGGTTGCCTCATTCAGGTGTGTATCAATATGCAAAGATGTGTTCGCATGCATATGGCTTTCTTGGGTGCTCTATGGACACTCAAAGCGTTAGTGCATGTTGGTTGGATGCTCCTATGAATTAGTCAGGCGGAGCAGATATTCTTCTAGTGTTGAAATTTGACTGCTCTTAACGGAGAATGGGGTTCTTAACATGTGCAAATCATGTTGAACTTGGGGTTAGTGGACTGTTTTCAGCCGCCAAAGATCTATTCCTAGCGATCTTGGTTCTCAATGTTGCATGGGGAAATTCTTTGAAAAATCTAAATTACCCAAGGGGTAGATTAACTAATCAATTCGTTCGAGCTAATTTAGGTCCAGTTGATTAAAGCAATGCAAAGATATACAATGTCAATCTTCTCATACATATTTCCGTGAACACATTCCTTCAGAGACTCACTTTATCAAGAACAAAGAGATGAGACCAAGACTTAAAGCGGGAAAGCTTTGAAACCCGGTCTCCGACAAAAAGCCACCACCATAACAATAAGTCCACTCTCAGCATCTTGAAGATGAGTTAACAGAAAGACACAGCTGAAAACAAAATAAACCACAACTACAAATGCTTGCTCTACCTAACTTTGTTATATTTTCAATACATCCCTTCACTTCTTTAAGTATGCAATGAGTTGCATCTAGAAGGAGAATATGAAGGTTTTCGTTCAGTATTTTCTCTGTTTGATTTTTTTTTTCTCAAAAATGTAATTTTGCCCCCAAGCAGGGAAACCAGGCCGGCTAGAATTTCTGTTTTTATATTGGACATAAGGTCAAGGTCAAGATGTGTGGAGTGAAGTTCTTTTATATTGTTTTGGGCTTGTGAAATTCTTTGGTAAACTGAGACATCTGCTAGCTCCATTTTTGCCCCTCCTCCAAAACACAAGCCCACTTCATTTGTCTCTACTCTTAACCTCTTGTTTGATGAATTGGAATAAATGGTGTTAGAACAAGTTATGATAAGAGCAAACTCTATTGTATTTTCTCATATCTGAAATGTACACCATACAATGTTTATATAGACAGAATTCTAATGACTGATTAGCTGTCAAAACAGACTAACAGATGTGCTAACAACTTGACTAACAACTTCTACATTCTTAATGCTATTGCTTAACACTTGTTCTTAATGCTATTGCTTAACATTCCCCCTCAAACTAAGTGTAGCAACATCTACCACACTTAGTTTGTCACGCAACAATAAGAACCTGGAATTACCAAGTGCTTTAGTGAAAACATCAGCAACCTGTTCAACTGCTTGGATATGATGAACATGAACAATCTTGCGAGCAACCTTCTCACGCACAAAGTAAAAGTCAAGCTCAATGTGCTTAGTTCTAGAGTGAAGAACTGGATTAGCACTAAGCAGGACTGTGCTCTTATTATCACACCAGATATTAGGTGTTAAGCAACCAATCTTTAACTCATGAAACAGAGATTGCAACCAAGCGAGCTCTGCTGTAACCGACGCAAGACTTCTATATTCGGCTTCAGTACTACTTCGAGAGACAGTACTCTGTTTCCTGGAAGACCAAGAAATGAGGTTATCACCCAGAAAAACACAATAACCAGAAATAGACCTCCTATCATTAGGATCAGATGCCCAATCAGCATCACAGTAGCCAGTTAACTGCAAAGAGGGGGCAGGACCTATGTGAAGGCCAAATGTGGGTGTAGCCTTGAGATAACGCAGGATTCTTTTCACCACTCGCCAGTGTGACTCAAGCGGATTCTGCATGAATTGGCACACACGATTACTGAATATGCAATTTCAGGCCTAGTAATCGTAACATACTGTAATGCACCCACAATGTTACGGTAGAGCTGCACATCTCTGACTGGATCACTACCCGTAGCAAATAATTTTTCCCCACCACTCATAGGAGTAGGTAAGCCATTAGCATATTGCATCTTAGCTCGACATAATAGATCACTGATGTATGCAGACTGGGATAAAAACATGCCATTGACAGTATGTTGCACCTGAATACCAAGAAAGAAATGAGCAAGACCCAAGTCCTTTAATGAGAATTGATCATTGAGCTGTTGAATAATCTGAGACACAGCTTGTGAATCAGCACCAGTGATGAGAATATCATCAACATATACTAGAAGAAAAATAGGAGATGGAGAATGTCTGATAAAAAGAGAGGAATCAGATTTAGTAGAGACAAAACCAAGCTTGAGCAGGGCATGGCTAAGCTTATCAAACCAGGCTCGAGGAGTCTGCTTTAGACCATATATGGCCTTATGAAGTCTGCATACAGCCTTAGGCCTTGAAGGATCACTGAATCCAGGAGGTTGCATCATGTAGACTTCCTCTTGTAGATCCCCATTCAGAAAAGCATTGTTGACGTCCAACTGAAATACAGGCCAGCCATATGTGACTGCCACTGTGAGCATAATTCTTATGGTAGTTGGCTTCACAACTGGACTAAAAGTTTCTGCAAAATCGAGGCCAGCAACTTGTTGAAATCCTCTAGCCACTAAACGGGCTTTATATCTGTGCACAATGCCATCAGTATTGCGCTTAACCTTGAAGAGCCAACGACAACCAACTATAGATCTATCTTTAGGAAGATCCACCAGCGACCATGTAATATTTCTCAGTAATGCCATATATTCATCTTGCATTGCAAATATCCAGTGAGGGGTATCCAATGCTTCCTGCAAACTGGACGGTGCAGTGGAAGCCATGTATACCTTGGGTTTGTAAATACCTGCTTTAGATCTTGTGAGCATAGGGTGACCAGGAGCAGCACGAGGAGAGAAAGTAGGCAACAAAGTAGTACTAGAAGACAGAGAAGTACTAGTACTAGGAGCAAGACTAGTATGATTCACTAGACTGAAGGTAGGAACAGGACTAGCATGATTCAATGGACTAAAAACAGTAGGAGACATAAGTGGACTCTGAACTGGATTACAAGATGGAACCATAGCAGGAATGAGTGACCTAGTGACAGTAGGAATATCAGCAGAAGTGGGAATATGAACAATAGGAGTGGAGGTAGCAGACTGACTATGCCATCTGATATAAGGAAATGACTTTTCATTGAATAGAACATCTCGAGAGATGTATAACCGGCCAGCAGAAGAGAGACATTTATACCCTTTATGCTGAAGGCTATAACCAAGGAACACACATTCAACTGATCGAAATTGCAGTTTAGTAGAATTATAAGGCCTTGTGTTAGGGAAACAAGAGCACCCAAACACTTTTAGAGTATGATACTCAGGGACTTTGTGATAAAACATTTCATATGGTGAGAGACCTTTAAGAACAGCAGAAGGAACTCGATTGAGAAGAAAAACAGATGTTCTGACTGCATCATCCCAGAATTTCATTGGAAGTGAGGCATGAGCAAGAAGAGTAAGAGTTGACTTTATAATGTGCCTGTGTTTTCTTTCAGCAACACCATTTTGCTGATGTGTAGTTGGGCAAGCAAGTCTATGTGTTGACCAAGAAACTTAGAAAAAGACCTATACTCCCCTCCCCAGTCAGACTGAACACACTTGATGGGAAGATCAAATTCTAACTCAACTCGAGCTTTGAACTTAAGGAAAGTATCAAAGGCATCAGACTTGTTTTGTAAAAGAAAAACCCAAGTGAAACGACTAAACACATCTATGAAATGAACATAATACTTAGACCCAGATGCAGACATGGTAGAGGCAGGGCCCCATAGGTCAGTATGAATTAGTTCCAAGGGTTTTGTATATACAGTAGAAGAACAAGAAAAAGGGAGTTTATGAATTTTGCCTAAGCAACAAGAAGAACACAAATCCATATTGTCACATGTAGAAACAAGAATATTACATGATGTAAGTATTTTCTTTACAAGTTGAAAAGATGGATGTCCTAACCTAGCATGCCACAAACTCAATGAAGCGGACGACTTAGCAGTAGAATGAATAGAAACATAATCATTCATATTGACAGAACTGCTGAAATGTTGACTAGAATGCTGAACTGGATGCAGACTAAAATTCTCAGCTGATAGAGTGCTGGAATGCTGAGCTAAAGGACAGACTGGAATATGATGAGATGAAGAAAAGCTGGAATGCTGAGCTGAGGGACAGACTGGAATGCTGGAATTCCGAACTGCTGCTTGCAGAGATTGCTGAATCTGACTGATACACTGTGATGGAATATGAACTGAACTATTGGAATTAGATTCAGCAATGAAAGACTTGGATGAATCATCACTAATAGGTGCAGACTTTAAATCAGGAAGAGTCATTGATGGAAACACATACAGACCGCCCTTAAGCTTCCCTTCCAATAGAATTTGATGTGTGACCTGATCCTTGACCAAACAGAAATTAGGGTGAAATTCAAAGAAAACATTATTGTCTCTAGCAAACCTAGACACACTTAATAGGTTCTTGGTTAATTTAGGAACTTGAAGGACATTCTTAAGAAGTAAAACTCTAGAAGAGTGACCAGAAAGAAGAGATGACTGACCGATGTTTTCAATGGGTAATGCAGTACCATCTCCCACAAATAACTGCTCATTACCATGATAAGGCATAGAATTCATCAAGTTCTGGGAATATGGTATGCAATGGTCAGTGGCTCCTGAATCTGGGTACCATGTACTATCAACATTTCTCTGTACCTGAGGTGTGGAAACAACATTTGATTGCATCTGAAACTGTGAATCAGCTCTCCAAGAAGGATGATTATATTGACTTGTTGATGTAGAGAAAGCCTGTCTTGGAGTTGAATATGCTGAATGAGATGAATAACCAGAAGAAGAAGGGAACTGTGAATTAGAACTCCATGGATTTGAGACAGAATTATCAAATCGATTGTAGCATTTGAAAGCAAGATGACCAATTTTGCCACATATTTGACATTGGGGACGATTTGATTGAGAACCAGATCCAGATGGCCGAGAACCTCTACCAGATCTAGCACCCCTGGGATTGAAAGAACCTCTGAACTGAGGTCTCCACCCTTGTGAACTGGACACAAAAGACCTAGGTGAAGGTTTGTATGAAGACTGAGCCATATTGATAGAACCAGAGATATCAAGATCTTTTGTGTGTCTTTCAATTCTTGCTTCTTGAGCCAGTAGAAGAGATTCCACTTCATCAACACTGTACTCATCCGATCTTGAACTCACTGATACTACAAAGGTATCATATATCTGTGGTAAACCATCAAAGATGGCATTGACATGATCTCGTGAAGACAACTGATGGCCAACTTATGCCGATTGATCAGTAATGAACTTGAGTTTCAGAAGATATTTATTGATAGACAAGTCTCCTTTCTTGAAGTTTTGGAGTTGATTTCTAAACTGGGAGATCTTGGCGACTGTTTGAGAGTTGAAGAAGAGCTCAAGAACATGCCAAATATGTGCTGATGTTAGACATCCTACTAACCTTGTAAGGAGAGATTCTGTCATGGAGGAAAGCAGCCAAGAAAACAACAGTTGATCTTGCTGTTCCCAGATGAGAAAATCTGGATTGACAATATTACTAACTCGATCTTCATTGGAGAGAAATTGTGTTGGAGAAGAGTCTTTCTCAATGAACCTTTGAAGCTTGTGTCCTCTGATCGTTGCCAATACTTGTTGTTTCCACAGTAGGTAATTTTGTTCATTCAACTTTACTGACAAGGCATGTGTGAACATTACAGGCCTTGACTCTGCTAAGACAGAGTTAGTAAGAGGTGTAACATTAGAAGCTGTTGAGTCTGCCATTATAGCTACTATGAATGCTCTGATACCATGTTAGAACAAGTTACGATAAGAGCAAACTCTATTGTATTTTCTCATATCTGAAATGTACACCATACAATGTTTATATAGACAGAATTCTAATGACTGATTAGCTGTCAAAACAGACTAACAGATGTGCTAACAACTTCTACATTCTTAATGCTATTGCTTAACAAATGGGTTTCAAAATCTTTAATAACTTGAATAAGATTTCCAATGCCATTTTGATAACAATTTTTGAAATCTTGAAGATATGTAAGGTCGAATACAAGTTATGATGAAAAACTTAACCAAACATATTCTCAGAAAAAAAAAAATCCAATACATATAGGTTCAAAAGGGCATTCATGATGTAGGACGGCACAAGGTGTATGCAGTGAACTTGTAAGAAACAAGCTCAGGCATATCCAATGAACTTAGTTTACAAGCTTTTTACCGATGAAGATATACGTGTCTTCAAGGTAATGAGAAGGTAACTTGGCCAAGCTCTCACAACCTCACGCCTCAAGGTCTTTTTTACTTCAAACGAAGAATGATTACACTGAAGGAAACTTCAACCTCCCCCTTTATCCTTCAAACGTACATGGTTACTGCAAAATTCGCAGAGTGGTTACTTCAACCATTTTTTTTTTTTTTTGGTAAACTTTGATATGATTGAGTTTTGGGCTATTTTTGCCCAGTCATACAAGGATGCAAAACCTAGCTTCAGTTGGGCCACCAATTCAAAAAGTCTATTTTATTATTATTTTTTTATTCAATTTATTTTTATAAAACTTTGAAATATCCTTTTCTTTTCTTGGTTTTTGGAAAAAAAAAAAAAAACTTTATTTTTAGCGGACTTTATAAGAGATTTGGACCAACTTTTAGGGGATAGCCAATCCTAAAAAAGAAAGAAAGAGGGTTGATACTTTACCTAATTGTTGTTACAAAGTAGATGCTCCGAGCTTGCACTTGAAGGAAGATGGTCCCGTGAGATTAGTGTGGCAAATATATTGAAATTCAATCCAATTAAATTGTTAATATACTTCACATATAATTATTTGAAATGTAAATGTTAAATCTTATAAGATCATTGGAATTTTGGCGCCCTTTTATTTGACTATACATCCTTATGAGTCTCAAAGTTGTGTTTTATCAATTTAGTCCCAAATCAAAACAAAACAAAACAAAACAAAACAAAACGATACAATACAATACTTCCAATCTTTCCAATCCCATTCTCGATAGCAATCTCTACAAGAATTGGCAATGTCGCGGTAGACCCCTTCAAAACCTCTACCACTATTGTAACTCTTCGAACCACAAGATCCAACGATCTGCTCGGATAATATCTTCCCTTCCCTTCCCTTCCCTTCCAATCCAAAACCAAACCTCGATAGCTACCATTCCCCCAATTCTAACCATTTCTTCAATGGACCCTTCCAATACTTTACCATTTTAAATGACAAAACTAACCTCATCCATCAAACCATGCATGACATTACACCCCCAATAGGTTGATGTACACTATAGTAAAATCACTGTGGGTGGTGCAGAGTTCCCATGTCTTATACGTGGATGAATCGATCAGTCATTTTCGAACCAGAAAGCAAAGCAGTTTCTCTGATTGAACCAACAACTCTGTAGTGGACACACAAATCGAGACATCCATCCATCCATTCAGTGGCAATTCTTGTAAATTGAACTAAGTATTGAGGGCAGATTAGGTACAATAAAAGTTTGGTGTCTTGATGATGGGACCCCAAGAGCTGTAAAGAAAGTAAAGAGACAAAGAAAGGGAGTTCCATAAAAACACAATCCTCGTGTCTGGTCCCAGTCAAACCATCATTTGACCACACACACACACTCTCTCTCTCTCTCTCTTTGGTTAAAGCAAAACCCATAAACTACTAAAATTTGGTCTTCTTTTTTCACAAAAAACATAAAATTGAAAAGTTATAAAAAATGTAATTGGGAACTTTATTAGTGTCATTTGGGCACACCAGGATGATGTTACCATCTTTGGATGGAGCCCATGAAATGTGAACGATACCTACTCGTATCATGTCATCGAGACCTCCAATCCAACGGCGTCAATTGATGGATGATCTTCGCACATGGTTACGACTATCTAAGGTGATGGGGATGTAGCTTTTGGGTATTATTTCGATTATTCAGAAATGAAATTAGTTTAGAATTGTTAGAAACTATCTAAATATAGTATATGTAAGTGGTCCTGTTAGTGTAGCAGGAGGACCCCCCCCATAGGCAATGCTCATCCATTTACCAACTAAGGTCTGCTTTTACCTAGCCAAAGTACACCAGTGTTGACTAATCCACATTTCATAATGGAATGTAACAATAACATTGCATGATTAAACTCGAAGTGGACCCTTTGGACAGCATGCATGATTTACAATCTGAGTGGACTAATTTACATCCATTTGGGTAGTGAACATGATTATAATTTGAGGTGGACCATGCATCTTTGATCATTTGGGCAATTGGATCCAAGGTACAAAATTGGTGCATGCACTGCTTGTGAAAGAGCATGTATTTGGAAATGTACATGATGTGCATGTAGTAGCATTACCCTTGGTCGGTTGGCAAGCTAGTAATTAAGCAAAACATGGAGACGCACAGTAAACTTTTGACCCATAGAAACAATCACTATACTAATTCAACCGCAAAAACCACACAATATTAGAAGAATGCAAGTCTACATTTTATCAATCTTCATTTGAAAGGTAATTATCAATGCGACATTAGGCATGCAAATAGATCGACTTTTATCAAAGCATATAACATATATTCCTAATTGTTGGGCTGTTACTATAACGATGAAGTTATGAGCCTTATAATTAAGGTCTTTATAAATAAAATTATAAAAATCAAAGATTATGAAAAGAAAACAATCTAACACCCAATCAATAGCTGCTCTAAATTATCGCTGATCATCATGCAAAATAGAGTATACATTTACAACTATAAATGATACGAGTCATGGAATGACAAGTCTTGTATAATACCAGTATTGTCCTTAACTATTCTATAAACTAAATAGTTTGCATTTTTAGTGTTGGTTTGAATTAAAAGCTAAAAAAAGACGGAAAAGAAAAGTTGTGGCTGAAAAATTATTTGTTCTCATTTTCGTCACACTCTTGGGATTGTTCTACGAGTTTGTAACACTTAAAATTTGCTAACATTTTGAGCCATGTGTTTTTTCACCAACTTGGCATGAAAAGTACTATGAAAATCCCAGTCCCTTGACTTCAATAAATGTTAACTAATTATAGATTTCCCCATAGCCTTATTTACCTCCACCTTGATATAAGGCCCATTAATGAGATTGTCCTGGCAACCACTTCCTGATTTCACCATCCCATATGTAGCCCATAAGCTACAGTACATTACCTACAAGCGTTAATGCTGCATGAATGACAAGTGTTTTAACCCTAAATATTACTTACCCTATCCACAATGTTCCACATTCTTTCTAACTTCAAATTATTTCATGTCTTCAAGATAATCTTCATTTCAAGCAACAACCCTTTTGATGTCCCATCTTAAACATCCATCTATAACAGTAACAAAGATACGAACAAAATTTCATGATTTTTTTTAAAAAATGAAAAAAAAAAAACAAAAGAGTCACATAAAATTAGAGAGCATCCGAGGGCAAGGGGAGTGGTGGTGCCCGTCATGGATAGATAAAAGAAAAAGCTAGAAAAGACATGATGAGAAGCTGGCAAGCAGAAGCATACCTAATTCCCATAACCCTTCATCTAATTAAATAATTACTTTTTTCTAATCTAATCACCATTCCCCGTAACCTCCTATTTTATTACCCAACTTTCAAAAAGCAACCCAAAACATTTAACAACCCAACACTCCTTTCAAAAACCCCAAACAAACCCACTCACTCCCATCCTCACACTTCACTCTCTCTTTCACTCTCACAAAAGCAGCCCAAAACCAAACCAGAGGAGAGATAGTAGTAAAGAAGAAGTGAAAAAATGAGACTTGTTGTTCTTGTTCATGTCCTCCTCCTCCTTTTCTACATCAATGAAGCAAAACCACCACATTTACCCGAATACAAGGCGTTGTTGTCGATAAAAGCAGCCATCATCGAAGAGCCTGGTGCCACTTTACAAGCATGGAACATATCAACCAGTCACTGCACTTGGCTGGGGGTGACCTGTGACACTCACCGCCGCGTTCTAGCTCTTGACATGACAAACCTAAATCTCTCTGGCATTCTTTCTCCGGATGTCGGAAACCTTCGAAATCTCGTCAACTTCACTCTTGCTGATAACTCCCTCTCCGGCCCCATTCCACCAGGCTTGTCATTAATTTCTGGACTCCGCTACCTAAATCTCTCCAACAACATTTTCAATGGCACTTTTCCGACGCAGTTAGCTAGATTGCGTAGTCTTGAAGTTCTTGACTTGTACAACAACAACATGACCGGACCTCTCCCGGTGGAGGTTTCGGAAATGTCGAGCCTCCGGCATCTTCATCTCGGCGGGAACTTCTTCTACGGCAGCATCCCGCAGGAGTATGGCCGGTGGGAGTTTCTGGAATATTTAGCAGTGTCCGGGAACGAGCTAAGCGGAAAAATACCTCCGGAGATCGGAAACCTAACGAAGCTTCAGCAACTCTACTTGGGATACTTCAATAGTTATGAAGGCGGGATCCCTCCGGAGATCGGAAACCTGACGAATTTAGTCCGAATAGACATGGCCAACTGTGGACTCTCCGGTGAGATACCTAAGGAGATCGGAAACCTTCAAAACCTTGATACCCTGTTCGTTCAAGTCAATGGTCTTTCAGGTGGAATCACTAGAGAACTGGGGAGACTCAACAGTCTGAGATCCATGGATCTCTCCAACAACATGCTGTCAGGCGAAATTCCTGAAGAGTTTGCCATGTTGAAGAACCTGACATTACTGAATTTGTTTCGCAACAAGTTACACGGAGCAATTCCGGAGTTCATCGGCGAGTTACCTCAGCTGGAGGTGTTGCAGCTGTGGGAGAACAACTTTACAGGCAGTGTTCCACAAGGGCTTGGGAAGAATGGGAAACTTCAACTTCTGGATCTTTCGACGAACAAACTTACAGGAAATCTTCCCCCGGATCTTTGCTTTGGAAACAAGCTGCAAACATTGATTGCTTTAGGCAATTTCTTGTTCGGGCCGATACCGGAGTCTTTAGGGAAATGCGAGTCACTTGGGAGGATTAGAATGGGGGAGAATTTCCTTAATGGGTCGATTCCGAAGGGGCTTTTTACATTGCCTAATTTGGCTCAGGTGGAGCTTCAGGATAATTATCTGACTGGTGGGTTTCCCAAGGAGAGTGGGGCGGAGAGTCTTGGGCAGATTAGTCTGTCCAATAATCGGCTCCGAGGGCTACTTCCTCCTTCAATTGGCAACTTTTCTGGTGTGCAGAAGTTGCTTCTTGATGGCAATTTGTTTTCCGGGGCAATTCCAGGGGAAATTGGGAGGTTGCAGCAGCTTTCCAAGTTGGATTTTAGTAATAACAGGTTTTCCGGGTCGGTGGCACCGGAGATTAGTCAATGTAAGTTGCTAACCTTCGTGGATCTTAGTCGAAATGAGCTTTCAGGGGAGATTCCAGGGGAAATTACAGGTATGAGGATCTTGAATTACTTGAATTTGTCGAGGAATCATCTTGTTGGTAGTATTCCTGCATCTATTTCGACAATGCAAAGTTTAACTTCGGTTGATTTTTCCTATAATAATCTGTCTGGTTTGGTCCCTGGAACTGGTCAGTTTAGTTACTTCAATTCCACATCCTTCGTCGGAAATCCCCAACTTTGTGGCCCTTACTTGGCTCCTTGTAAGTTTGGGGTTGCTAATAGCAGTCATCATGGTCATGTTAAAGGTCCATTGTCGTCGTCCTTGAAATTGTTCCTTGTAATTGGCTTGCTTGTGTGTTCAATTGCATTTGCTGTTGCTGCCATTATTAAGGCACGGTCACTCAAGAAGGCAAGTGACTCTCGTTCCTGGAAATTGACTGCATTCCAGAGACTTGATTTCACCTGCGATGATGTGTTGGATTGTTTGAAGGAGGATAATGTTATTGGTAAAGGAGGTGCTGGGATTGTTTACAAAGGTGCAATGCCTAATGGTGATCAGGTTGCAGTGAAACGGCTTCCTGCCATGAGTCGCGGGTCGTCTCATGATCATGGTTTTAACGCGGAAATACAAACCCTTGGTCGTATCCGACATCGCCACATTGTAAGACTATTGGGATTCTGTTCGAACCACGAAACAAACCTTCTGGTTTATGAGTATATGCCCAATGGAAGCTTGGGAGAGGTTTTACATGGAAAGAAGGGCGGTCATTTGCATTGGGACACTAGGTATAAGATTGCTGTTGAGGCTGCCAAAGGCTTGTGCTATCTCCACCATGACTGCTCGCCGTTGATTCTTCACCGTGATGTGAAATCAAACAACATCCTTCTCGATTCTGACTTTGAGGCCCATGTTGCAGATTTCGGTCTTGCCAAGTTTCTGCAGGATTCTGGAACTTCAGAATGCATGTCCGCCATAGCTGGTTCTTATGGATACATTGCTCCAGGTACAAAAAAGTATTCAAGCCTTTATGAATTTTCTATTAATTGATATCGTTTATTAGGGATTACAATTTTGCGTTTGAAATTCTAAAGTTAGTTTTACCCCAATACTACGTATTTCAATTAGTGGTTTTGCTTTTAATGTTTGGGGATGTTTATTGGTTAGTAGGGATCCATTTTTAGATATGAAAAGATCAGTCGAAGATGCGGTCCTTGTTAGTCTCTATATATGCTTTGAATTCGAGATTCTGTATATCTCCATCTACATTATTATCATTGTCTTATTATGTTTAACATATGAAATATGTGAAACGCGAGTCTTACTACCTACTACATAATTCCATTACTGGTTTTGCTTTAAATGTTTATTGCTTAGCAGTCATGCATGTGTATATCTTGTTAGTGTCGATATTTGCTAATGATTTTACATATTAAGTCCATAATCGAAAACCTGCTTTGGATGTCATTTTCAGAGTATGCCTACACGCTGAAAGTTGACGAGAAGAGTGACGTTTACAGCTTTGGTGTAGTTCTCTTAGAACTGGTGAGCGGTCGAAAACCGGTTGGTGAATTTGGTGATGGAGTGGACATTGTGCAGTGGGTGAGAAAAATGACTGATTCAAAGAAGGAAGGAGTACTGAAAATTATAGATACCAGACTTTCTACAGTTCCTCTGCACGAGGTTATGCATGTCTTCTATGTAGCAATGCTATGCGTTGAAGAACAGAGCATTGAGCGCCCCACCATGAGGGAAGTCGTTCAGATCTTGACCGAGTTGCCCAAGCCACCCTCTAATTCAAAGCAAGACGAGTTGACAATCACTGATCAATCATCCCCACCAAAATCCATCATCACTGCAGAAAATGATCAGGAACCAAAGGACCAGCAACCACCTCAATCACCACCACCTGATCTCCTTAGCATCTAACTTCGCTATCCATGGGTGAAGCCAATGGTTTTTCTATATAGGTTGTTCTAGTTTTATTTCTTTGAATTGGGTTGGCTTTGTTTTCACTTCTTATGTTTTTACATTATCTAACTTATAAGATGGACAGTAGTAGTGGTTGTTAATGATATGTCTGTACAGTTTTTTAAGCAATGTTATGGGATGGGGGTTGTTCATGTAGGGTTGTTTTCCAGCATCTCTGCCAAAAATTGGAGCAGGTGCTTCAGTGCAAACATCAAGGAAATTTTAGTGTTGTTTTCTAGGATTGATTGCTTGTCAGTGATAGATAGATTGCACAGAGAATCATCAAGTGGTTTATGGAAATATGTGTGAAATAATATAATATATTCAATGAGGTCTCTGTTCAAACTGAGGTGGACGATTTAAGTAGAGCAATCCTTCAACTACCAAGACTTCAGGGTGTGATTGGAAACTTTAATCAGATTCTGCTTTTGAATTGAAACCAGTCAATTAAATTACTGGTTCAAGATAGGGAGAGAGAGTCCTAACAGATTGTAATCAATTCAAACCCTAACCTCTACTGTACTAACAACCTACCTGCAGTGTCTAGTTCAATTATTGATTCCATATATTGCAATGTCATATATCGTTCCATGTTTGAGTTGATAACATGGTCAATGGGTTGGAATTCTTGAAAAGAAACACAATGTAGTCGACTTAAAAAACAAAAACAAAAAAATCGATGAGTCGGATTCATATCCTAATATCAATGTCAATGACCAAGAATCTCTCCTAATAATGACCAAGAATCTCTCCTAATATCAATGTCAATTTCGTGTGCTTCCTTTGAGAAACATGCATGCTTCATTTCAATTAGCCTTTATCTGTTGGGGATTTCAAAGGGAGAAAAGGTTGAGGCTGAGAATAACCTCAGGGTAAAATACAAAGATAGTTACTGTGCATGTTGATCAGCTGACTTTCTTTACTTGCTCCTTCAATAATTGCCCATACCAGAGAAGAGACAGCTCTCTATCTATTGTTCATTTTGAATTTCTGGAGCTCTCTCTTTTAAGTATGGTAGAATGACTTGATTCCATAGAGACAATTCTTCAAAGACATTGAGGAATTCAGTGTGGGGAGGATGCACAATTTTTCCTTGTAATTCTACATTAAAAACTTTGTCCAAAGGGTGGGAAAAAAGCCCGTCTCTGCTTAGACCATCTCCAATAATTACCCGGTGATGGCGCCGTGAGAGTTGATCCATAACCACCCACAAATTATCATTCTGCCTAAAAGCTCGAAGCGGAGAGGTTGAATCTTTTCCATAATATCTAGCAAAAGTAGAGACATTGAAACACATAACATATGACAGGTAGAAATAGGTACAACTATACCCTAAACTCACATGGGACTTGTCCTAGTAATGTCCATCACAGTGACGAGTTAGGATTTAAGCTGAGCAGGGCAAATAGTTACTTAAAAAATATCTATATTACAATATAGAGTGATATTTTACTATTTATTGTTGATTGGGACAAAGTCAAATCATAAGGATTGGAGATAAAATATGAAAATGATGGAAATTCATTTTCCATCATGACATATTTTTAAATATAAAATATGTAGAAGTACAAAGAAAATGAATTTTTTTTATCAAAAAAATTTGTAAAATGTACATGTGGCGGAGAAAGAAAGTATTTTGTTTTCATTTTTTTTAAAAATGAATTATGATAACTATCAACATAGTTGTCGGATTTTGGTAAACTTATTATCGTTGAAATGCAATTTTGAAGATCTTTCCAATGAAACAAATAATCAATACAAATGCTTAAAATTTTAAAATATGTATTTTATTATTAAAATATGCAAGTATTTTTAATTTTTTAATGTCTAAGTATAATATTTTTCAAAAAAACGAACGAACATTTTAATTAACATTCAAATAAAGACCCAAACATTCAATCAATTCGAATTTTAACCGAGTTAGACTCTAAAAAAGTTAGTATTTTAACCGTAAACTAGGCTTGCACCTAAAAAAATCGTTTACATTCTAAAATATGATTTTATTTTTATTTTTTATGGAACTAATTAAGGGCGATGATGGGGATGGTGGTGAGAGTATCTAGTGCATGATTTTTAGTAGCAAAAAAAATGTATTTTGAGTGCCAGCACGGGTAATATGCTAGTATTTTACATTATATAATAAGATACACTTAAAAAAATTCTTGATAAAGATGTAAAATTAATTACTTTTATTCTTAACATTTTGTGAAGTTTATGTATTATTTTTAGGCTCAATAACCACTCTTACATGCGCACAAACATACACACCTTGCTCTCTATCAATAAATATAATGATATGAAATTTGAAACTTTATAACAAAAGTGTTGGTGTTTTGTTGCGTGATGTAATGTTATGAAAGTTCTTATTAGAAGGTATTACATATGTTTGTTTAAATTGATAAGTAACTTGTCTAAGACAATGATTACTCCATGCCACCAAAAACGCTTTTTCACACCATTTAACTCTCCCACACCACCTACTTTCTTTTTCACATGACCATTCTTTTCCACACTACCTATATAAACAAAAAACCAACAATTTTCCCTTTCCCATTCAAATCGAAACGAAATCCCCTCCCCTCCCCCATTCGAATATCTTCTCTATCCCACATTGAAATCTCCTGCAAATCTCTCCCCGCATTCAAATCGAAAATCTATTTTCTCTCTTTCTCTCGAAAATTCTCAGAATCCCCTAAAAATTGAAACCATTAAACATCAAACCCCAAATTGCAACCTCCCCAAAATGTAACATCTAAAAAGCGCAACTTCTCAAACGAAAACCCAAAATCAACTCCAAGCAATATAAACAAGCAAATCGACATTTTTCTCTCCCATTCAAAACACAAAGGCAACGCATCTTCTCTATCGCATTCAAAACGCAAATCGCAAACACCCGATTCTTCTTCTCCCTTCATTTGATTTGTTCGATTGCTTCACGAAATTAAAGTTTTTTTAAACATAACATTTGAAATGACCATAACTTGCTTATTTCAAAACATTTTCAAGTGATTCAAGTTGTGTTTATTAGATAGCTCAGAGTAATACAATTTTTGTGTTTTGATGAGCTTGAGAATATGTCTCAATTGAAGGTTTAAATTTGTCGAAAGTTATCATGTTTCTAAGTTATTTTTTTTTCAAAAAGTTTTTGGGTGATATGGGTTAGTAGAAAAAAATAAAAATAAATGATGGTGTGAGAAAACACTTTTGATGGTGTGGAGTAGTCGTTGCCCTTGTCTAATGGATGTTGTACTATCAATAAAAATTCTAAGATAACTAATTATTAATACAGAAATTCTAATTGTCGAGGAAGTGGGCGAGGAAACCAGCGAGGAAAGAGAGGTGGCAGGGGGTGAACCGTTCACCCCCCTCGGGATGTGTGCCCACTTTTCGGCGCGCGCATCCCGAGGGGGTGAACGGTTCACCCCCCTCCACCTCTTTTTCCTCGTCACGTAGAATCACTTACTTCAATTGATGAACAAATTTCGACATAGGAAAAACAACTAAAAGAGGGGAAAAAATTTGGTATTTCGAAGATTTTGAGGATTCAGTCTGTGGGAGGAAGAAAAAGAACCTTCCTTTAATTCTAGATCATGTATTAAAAATAAATTGTCATTCCATTCTTAAAGTAGGGAGGCTGAATCTTTTCCATATATCAAGAAAAAAGTGGAGGCGCAAGACCACAAAATATACAACAGGTACAAAACATGTAGAACTACACAAACTCACATGGGACCTTGTCTTGCAAACTGCAAATTAAAGGCCATGGACACTCCTTAGCAAATCTTTAGGCCGAGATCTATAGAGAGCCTTCTTTTGTAAGCAAAACTTCTCTTCCGACCAATTTGTCCATCCATCCAACCATTACATTATTGCTTGAAAATAGTACGTAACACGAGCCCCATTCAATCAAACAAAATTATTGTTTGAAAATTGTATTTGCCTTGTCAATTACGGATTAAATTTAAGGTGACAATATATAATAGGGATTTTCTCTGCGCTGCACATATATTTATAAGAGGATAATTTTTTTTTCAAAGATTACAAATTAAATCCTTCCTTATAAAGCAATGATTATGTAAATCCGCAGGTTTTACCTTGTGATACAAAATACTTGAAAAAATAAAAATAAAAATATTGTGTCACCACAACAAAAAGATTACTATTCTCCTCTATTTTCCCTTCATTTTTTGCCAGTAGGTTTTGTTTATCTCTAAAATTACTTTCGTTCTTCTTTGGTAATCTGTTATATTCTTCATAAATATCACATCTCTAGATTTGCAAGAAACACGACGACCACCGCGGCTACTAAATGCATAATTTCTAGCTAGTTGCAAACCGAAGCAATCACCAAAAACATCACACTGCACTATACTACAACTATGCTAATTTTATGCAGAGGAGGTATGCAGATAAAAAACAGAGAGGTTAATGTGTCACACTTTGGGTAAATTAGGTATCCGTTACGAATCTCATAATTCCTTCCTCATGTTAGTGTAAACTCTTCATTGCTATGACTACTATTCACACGTCTAGTAGTAGTGTCAATCAAATGAAATTTGAGCCTTGAGGGGCTCAGACTGGCGGTAGGGACAAATGCCCAAAAAAGTTTCATTAAAGTGACAAAAAACTTTATGTATTTATCAAACTTTGGAGTCTAATCTAAAAAAGATAGATAGTGGGAGTGGGATCCATAAACAAACAAACAAAGAAACATACGAACCCTCTTCTTGTCATTTTGATTTGCTCAACAACAAAATGTCTTAGAGTACTGTATGAAAGGTTGATTGCAACTTTTTCTTGTTTGTTTCTTATGAAAGAAAATACTACGTAAGGGATGTGACCTTGCTTCAATTTCTTCCCCTGTCGATTGATTCCATCTTTTTATCTCATTTCACGATACACCACCGACACAGTACAGGGCCGGCCCTCGGCAAAAGTCCACTAAGGCAACCTTAGCTCATATATATTTGCCTAGCTCCCTCGATCGTAACATTAATTGCTTGGATGCCCCACCTTATATTAATGTTAATTCTTTTTGCATTAGTGGAAATGAACATTTAAGTATGTTATATGGTGATTGTTTGTGATATCAGAGTTTTTTCTTTGGCAGTACAATGAAAAGAACCCAACAAGGTAGGTTTCACAATCGTAGCAAAGCTTTGACAAGCATAATAGATATTTCAAGAGTCGCCTCCAAGCAAAAATAATTGGAATGCCATAAACGCACTATACTATACTATGGTCCTATACCAATCGACAAGCATCTTTCCAAGCTTAACTATTTTGATATTATCAGATTTTATATTACTGTTCCTAAGATGGTATCAGATTTATGTTTGGTTTCTGGGATTTCAGGTTGTTCTTCGCTTCTTTATTATCACTTATCAAACTTGGAGTAATAATACTAAGGTGGGGATAACACATGGGACCCCTTCCCTTGTCATATTTTGATTTGTTCAACAGGTACAAGATACAGACATGTTTTGGCTGTATGAGAAGTGCGGTATCCTTTATGTTTGTTGAACTATGAAGAAAATATATAATGGATGGGACTTCCTTCAATTCATTACACCTTTTTTCCAATTCACTAACCACAGATCACAGTTTATGACAGTACAAAACGGAGCAGGCCAGTATAAGAGAAGTTAGGCCCTAGACAAAAGTAGTCCACCAAGAGCCTTAATAAAAGATTAGCTGACATCCATCATGCACTGAAACTTAGGTAAACAAAAAAAACTTGGGTGATTAAGAAGACATATAGTGAAGTATACTATTGCATAAACAGCCCTATACGGTTTCACAGTCAACATACCGAAGCCATTACAACAGAAAACATAGATATTTCAAGAGACACCTCCAAGCAAAATAAGAATGCCATAAATGAATGTGCTAAACTATCGTCTTACGTATACCCTTTGACAAGGATCTTTCTAAGCTAACCTATTGTGTTATATAAGATCAGATTTTGTTATTGTTTTTAACATGGTATCAGGTTTATGTTTGGTTTCTCAAATTTCAGGTCTTTGTTGTTCTTTGGTTTCTTTGTTAATTATGTTTATTATTATTTTTCTTGCTGATTTCTAGAGTTGACAAGCACTGATATCGATGTAACCTCCTCCACCCACAGCCTTATCATCTCCCATCCCTTATTTTGATGAGCATGAGCTTGACTTAAGAACCACGAGCTTCATTGGTGCATGATCTTAAAACTTGGAAATTCTAATCTAAAATGAATGTAGGATAACACATGGGACCCCTCAGCTTGTCATTTTTGATTTGCATGCCCACCAAAACGTGATGCATGTTTTGGCAGTATGAAAAGTGATTGTCATGGGAAAATATATAATGGAAGTACTAGCTGCTTGTTTCTTTATGAAAATAATACATATGGATGGAATTTCCTTCAATTCATTCCAAATTTTCTTCCAATCATGACATGTCGACAACACACTGACACAGCTGCCAACAGTATTAAACAGACTTGGCCCAAGACCGACAGAGAATTGAGCCCTAAGGGCCCAAGAAAAGATCAGGTGACATCGATCATCCTTGGAGAAACCAAGACTTAATTGTATGATCAAGAAGACAAATCAGGAGTGAAGTACTATTGCATAGATGAGGAATTTCTATAGATATTTTCTATAATGCATGCATGAGTCGAAGCAGAAACCATAGTGTGTGGTGTGAAACAAGCTGCATATATACAACCTTTTCTAATCGGCTTCAAAAGTTAACAGATTTAGAATTTTGTTATTCTTCTGTATTCTTCTTTTCAACTACCTGTATACTGAATCTCATCTCGGAAGGAGAATAGTGTTGAGAAACTAAACAAATGAGCAAAGTTTTCTGTATTTCATATCTTGTAAATGTACAGATTACATTCTTTATATAGGCAATATAGTACTATAGGTACAAGGCAATGCCTAGCTGGCAAAGCATTAACAGCCTAACAGACAAACTGATAATATGATATTACAAACTGATATTCTCAATTAACATTCCCCCTCAAACTAAGCGTGGAGGCATCGATTACGCTTAGTTTGTCTCTGAGCAATAAGAACCTGGATTTATCAAGAGCCTTAGTAAGAATATCTGCAATTTGATCAGCTGCTGAAATATGATGCACATGAATGAGTTTTCGAGCAACTTTCTCACGCACAAAATAAGCATCTATCTCAATGTGTTTGGTCCTAGAATGCAGGACTGGATTTGCACTAAGCATGACAGTGCTTTTGTTATCACACCAGATAATAGGAGTGTTACAACTGATTTTAAGCTCAGAAAAGAGTGACTGTAACCAAGTGAGTTCAGCTGTAAGTGCCGCAAGACTTCAATACTCTGCTTCAGTGCTACTTCTAGAGACAGTACTCTGTTCTTTGATGACCAAGAGATAATGTTAGCACCTAAGTAGACACAATAGCCAGACGTAGACCGTCTATCAGTGGGATCAGATGCCCAATCAGCATCACAGTACCCAGTCAGTTTGAAAGACTGAATAGGAACTACGTGTAGTCCAAAATTATTAGTTGCCTTGAGATAGCGTAGTATTCTTTTGACTACTCTCCAATGTGATTCAAGAGGGTTCTGCATGAACTGGCAGACTCTATTGACAGAGTACGCAATTTCTGGTCTTGTAATTGTAACGTATTGTAATGCACCAACTAAACTTCTATACTGCTGGACATTTGGAACTGGATCACTTCCAATATCATATAGTTTCTCCCCACCACTCATAGGAGTAGGTAATCCGTTGGAAAACTGCATTCTGGCACGGCATAGTAGGTCATTGATGTACTTAGACTGAGATAAGAACAAACCAGTGGCATTATTTTGAACTTGAATACCCAGGAAGTAGTGAGCAGGTCCCAAATCTTTCAAGGAGAACTGGTCATTTAGTTGATGAATCAACTGTGATACATCATGTGGATTGGTTCCAGTGACAAGAATATCGTCTACATACACCAGAAGAAATATGGGAGAAGGAGAATGTCGGATGAAGAGAGAAGAATCAGACTTGGTATAGGCAAAACCAAGCATGCGTAGGGTATGTTTTAGTTTATCAAACCAGGCTCGAGGAGCTTGCTTCAATCCATACAATGCCTTATTGAGTTTGCACACTGCATTACGACGCGAAGGATCAATAAAACCAGGAGGTTGCATTATGTATACCTCTTCTTGGAGAGATCCATTCAGGAAAGCATTATTGACATCTAGTTGAGAGACTGACCAGCCATATGTAACAGCCAATGAAAGTATGATTCTGATAGTGGTAGGTTTAACAACATGACTGAAGGTCTCAGCATAGTCAAATCCAGCTATCTGTTGAAACCCTCTAGCTACCAGCCTGGCTTTATATCTATGTACTGATCCATCGACATTCTCCTTGACCTTAAATAGCCATTTACACCCTACTATTGATCTATCCTGTGGAAGATCAATCAATGACCATGTATTGTTCCTTATCAAGGCCAAGTATTCATCTTGCATAGCAGAAAACCAATGAGGAGTGGCTAAGGCCTCCTTCAAACTAGCTGGTTCAGCTTGAGCTATGTACACTTTAGGCTTGTACACACCGACTTTGGATCTAGTTACCATTGGATGTCCAAAACCAGGAAGAGTCTGAACACGAGTCTGAGCATCAGTCTGAGCACTATCAGTAGCTTCAGTAGTAGTTTTAGTAGTAGCACCATCAGTAGCATTTGTAGTACCATTTATTCCCCCATTGATAACCTCATTTGTAACACCATAGTTAGCATCATTTGTGGCCACAATTGTAGAACCAGGATGACTTATAACATCAGTAGCAATTGTATCCACAGTTATAGGAACAGGCTGACTTATAACATCAGTAGCAACAGCAGTGGGATTAGTAGAACTTGTAGGAGCATCAGTAGAATGATTACTTAAGTTTCCATGTTGGTTAGACACAGAAGGTAAGAGTGAACAAGGATGGGCAATAGTGCTGGTAGTTATGTCATTGCATATGTTCCATAATTTGGAATATGGAAAAGATGTCTCATTAAAGAGAACATCTCTTGAGATATAAATCCGTCCATTTGAAGCCAAGCATTTATATCCTTTATGTTGCAAACTATAACCAAGAAAGGTACACTCAACGGACCTGAATTGCAATTTGTGAGAATTATATGGTCTAGTGTTTGGAAAGCAAGAACAACCAAATGTTTTGAGACAATGATAATCAGGAAGCCTTTGATAGAGTATCTCAAAAGGAGAAGAACCATGTAAAGTAGAAGAAGGTACTCGATTATGTAAATAAACTGAAGTTCTGACTGCCTCATCTCAGAACTTCAAGGGAAGAGAATCATGAGCAAGAAGGATCAGTGCTGATTCAATAATATGTTTGTGCTTCCTCTCAGCAACCCCATTATGCTGATGAGTAGTAGGACAAGCCAACCTGTGTTGAATACCGTGTTCAGCTAGGAACCGTGAAAATGACCTATATTCCCCACCCCAATCAGATTGAATGCACTTGATGGGGAACTCAAACTCTAACTCAACTTGTGCTTTAAACTTAGTGAAAGTATGAAATGCATCAGACTTGTTCTTTAACAAATAAACCCAAGTGAACTTGCTATAAGCATCAATAAAATGGATATAGTACCTATAGCCAGAAGAAGAAACACAAGAAGAAGGTCCTCAAAGGTCTGTATGAATTAACTCCAATGGCTTATTGTACATAGTAGAAGAACTAGGAAAGGGAAATTTATGAATTTTCCCTAAACAACATGAAGCACACAGATCAACATTGGTTTTGTTTGAAATAGAGATATTACATTTGTTAAGTATCTTGGTCACAAGTGGTAACGAAGGGTGTCCTAGTCGAGCATGCCAAAGTTGCAAAGTAGAAGGGGATTTGGTTGTAGTAGTATAGACTGAAGCTAATGAAGACACTAAATTTCCTACTGAAACAGATTGAATACCATCAGCAGAGCTTGCAGCAGTAGAAGAAGACACTAATTCTCTTTTAGCAAGAGATAGTGGAGGAAACACATAAAGACCCTTGCTAAGCTTCCCTTCCAGGAGGACTTGACTGGTGACCTGGTCCTTGACAAAACAAAAAGCAGGATGAAACTCAAAAAATACTCCATTATCTCTAGCAAATTTTGAAACACTAAGAAGATTTTTGGTTAGTTTAGGTACTTGAAGTATGTTTTTAAGAAGTAGAGGTCTTGAAAAATTGGAAGTGTGTAGGAAGGACTGACCAATATTCTGAATTGGCAGGGCAGAACTATCACCCACATGAAGATGTTCATTACCATGATACGACACTGAGGAAGCCAAATTCTGAGCAAAAGGAGTACAATGGTCAGTTGCTCTAGAGTCAGGATACCAGCGATAGTCAGCTGATGAAGAAGCACCACTTGTTTGAGAGTCAGTTCCCCAGTTTGGATGAGTATACTGACTAGAGGCAGCATAATAGACATGAGGAGGTGCTAAATGAGCTGACTGAGACGGTGTGCTTGAGGACTGGTTAGAGTTCCATGAACTTGACACATTGTTATCAAACCGATGGTAACATTTGAAAGCAAGGTGACCAAGCTTGCCACATATTTGACACTGAGGTTTACCATTCCCAGATTGATAACCTGATTGCTTAAATCCACCACGTCCTGATCCAAACCTTCCTCCTCCTCTTGTTGAGTGAGGTTGGGAGTTGAATGAAGACCTTGCACCTCTAGGTAAATTAGAAACAAAAGACCTTGGAGATGGCCTGTATGAGGTGTGAGCAATATTGATAGAACTAGAAATATCAAGATCTTTAAAATGACGTTCAATCCTCGTCTCTTGAGCAAGCAACAGAGACTCAACTTCAGCAATACTATAGTCATCAGATCTTGAACTGACTGAAACTATAAATGTATCATATGCTTGAGGTAAGCCATCAAATATTGCATTAATATGGTCTCTTGAGGATAGTGGATGCCCTACTGAAGCTAATTGATCAATGATAGACTTCAATTTTAATAAGTAATCATTGATAGAAAGATCTCCTTTCTTGAAAGTCTGCAATTGAGTTCTGAATTGAGAAATTTTGGCTACGGTTTGAGAGTTGAAGTAAGTTTCAAGTGTATTCCAAACATGTCCAGAAGTTTCACAGCCTACTAACCTTATGAGCAATGGTTGAGTCGTAGAGGAAAGAAGCCATGAAAAAAGGAGTTGATCTTGTTGCTCCCAGTGGATGAACTCTGGATTAACAACTCCATTTGATTGATCATCAGCCGATAGAAACAGTGGTGGAGATGAATCTTTGTCAAGAAATTTCTGAAGTTTATGACCTCTAATGGTTGCCAACACTTGTTTCCACAACAAGTAGTTGTGCTCATCCAGTTTGACTGACAGAACATGAGTAAACACAACTGGTTTAGTCTCTGTTGATGCTGAAGTTGTGAGTATTGCAACATTAGAAGATGATGAGTCCGCCATTGATACAACTATGAAAGCTTGAAAATAAGTAGAAGATTGAACATACAAACAAAAGAAGAAAATGGAAACAGAGAGTGCTCTGATACCATGTTGAGAAACTAAACAAATGAGCAAAGTTTTCTGTATTTCATATTTTGTAAATGTACAGATTACATTCTTTATATAGGCAACATAGTACTGCTATGTACAAGGCAATGCCTAGCTGGCAAAGCATTAACAGCCTAACAGACAAACTGATAATCTGATATTACAAACTGATAAACTGATATTCTCACTTAACAGAGTGGAAGCTAATAATTGTCACTAGCCTTCTTCTTCATTTTTTTTTCTTTTTCTTAGACAAGTATTTACTTTTTGTGTAAGCCTATATTAATTCTTGGTTGCTATTACATTAGGTAAAATGAAATGTTTTGTAGCACAATTTCCTGTTGTACGTACTATGGCTGAAGATAGCAAAACACACTATGATGAACATAAACATACTTTTGTTTGTCGCATAACAAAACACAAACTAACTTTGTTGCATGAGCTTGATTTTAGGCCGAAATGGATCTGTCACTCAATTAGTTCACCATAATGAGCATGGTTTCGGGTTAACATCCTTTTGTTTCTCAATGTTGGGGATGGAGAAAGTGAAAGGTGGACACATTATTATGTATGTTGCAGCCATGTGAGTTTTCCACCGTCTGGGCTCGAGCTATTTCAAGCTCTCCACAATGGGAAATATGTCACACTTGAATAAGGCTTTCAAACATGTGTATGTTCCTCACACCCATTTGTTCCTTTGACATAATTTTTATTACGTACATTTTTACCACTGTTTGGTTTTCAATTAAAATTCAGGAATTGCGTCAACATCCATGTATTTATTGATGGATTGTTGATATCATCAACTCATCAGGTTGATTCTAGCTAAGTAAGATATTATCAGGCTCAGCCTGAACTAAACAATTCACCATACACACCATGGTTTAGTGCTACAAAACCCGAACAAGCAAATTAAAAAATGCCTAACTAAAACTTTTGGTTCAGTATGAGGAATTAACATTGTTTCTCTTGATCATAAACAGCCCTAGCTAGATTGTGCAACACAACTCGCACCCATCCTAGGTTGTGTTTTGGAGGAAAAAAACATGAAAGCAATTGAACCAATTAATCACAAACTTTTATCATATCCAGCCTGTACGTAAAAATACTTTATTAGAAACCCCAATTTTTCTGAAACACTAATTTTTCAAACCAATTAATCTCAAACTTTCCGTATTTTACAGAACATGGAAAGTTTGTTCTAAGAAAACAATTATGCATATGTAACCCCAATTTCCACAATATGTGTAGAACATATAGAAGAGTCACCTTGTGTAAGATACCAATACAAATATGCGTTTGAGAGTGGCACCAAATACCCTTTGCTATATGGATCAAGCCAAATAGATGCCTTGAAGATTCAATGCAAGAAAAAGAAAAAAAAAAACCTCGACTTTTTATTGTTAGGCACAGGTATGATCCATCTAAAATGTGTCAACATGCTTGAACATGCCAATCTAGTGCCTGTGGAACTTTTCCTTTAGAAACATGCATTGATTACCTTCCATATATCTAGCAAAACTTCAAATCATATCATATAATATACAATTTGGTATTAACAATTTTTCTTATTTGGAAGACCTTGGACCAATTATTTGGTATTAACAATTTTTCTTATTTGGAAGACCTTGGACCAATTATTTTCCCCAAAATAATAAGATTATAAAAATTAATTTTCATGTTAAAAACTATGACTTTTTGTATTTAAAGCATAAAATTATAACCATTTCTTTTAACCTCAAGTACATTCTTCTAGGGGTGGGCACGGGATGGGATGGACCCATCCCTATCCCGACCTCGTCCCATCCCAAACAGGTTCGGGACAATACGGGATCAACATGCTTGATCTGTTGATAAATTATTTTGACAATTTATAACATAATAAACATAATTTGTAAAATATTGCAACATGTAGCAGAATAACATATTTCAACAAAACATAATAAACACAATCTCTAGTATAATAAACATAGTAATATGTAACATAAACTTTATTCACAATCTATAACATAAACTTCATTCACAATCTGTAATATAAGTATAGACTTCATTCACAATATACACTTCATTTATTCATTATGACTTCATTCACAAACATAACAAACATAATACACAACCTGTAACATAATAAACTTCATTCTGGTTTAGTTTAGCAAAACAACGTGTAACATAATAAACTTCATTCTGTAACACAATAATACACAACCTGTAACATTATGCCCAAACTTTATATGGGCATCCAAACAATTGCAATTCTAAAATAAATATTAAAATTATTAATAATAAATATTACAAAATCAGTACGGGACGGGATGTGATTGAAAATCTTCATCCCATCCCATCCCATCCCATTCTAGATCTGGACGGGATGAGATTAATCAATCCCAATAAAACTCAAAAAAATCGGGACGGAACGGGATCGGGATCGGGATCGCGGGATGGGATGTCCACCCCTACATTCTTCTTCCAGATACATCGGTAATGCCTAAGAAATGCTAAAAAAAATGAGGCCTATTTAAGTAATAGAAATATTCATCGTTATGATTATTATTATTATTATTATTTTCAATTTGGCTATGAACTTGATAACAATATACTTACCACACATAAATAAATAAATATTAAAAAAAAAAAAAAAAAAAAAAAAGCACGCAAAAGAGAAAGAACATATATAAAATCAAACAAGTACTCTTCATAATTAATCCATAATCCATTTACTGATAGAAAGAAATATATAAAATCGAACAAGTACTCTTAATAATTAGTCCATCATCCATGATCAATGAAGCTACTGTGCCAAGATTGAGGATAGAGACCTAAATTTCGGAAGTTTTCTCTCCTTCTTTGGTCCCTTCTCCTTGCTTTGTCTCTGACTGGCTTTCTTGAATGGTGTCCACGGATTGAGACATGGCCTGCGGTGAATTGATCGCTTGCCTTTGTTACTCCATTGTAAAAGTGTTTCAACTGGGACTAAATGTCCCACAACAGAGCATCCATCCTTGAAGGTACTTGTAAGTGACACGAAGGGGATATGAACTGATTTCGCTTCATATCCCCCGCGGTACACCCCCAATTTGACATCTACCAACATGGTTTTTTTTTTTTCTTTTTCTTTTCTATTCAAGTTTTAGACACAGACTATTGAAAATTTTCTCGCATTTTGTAGCAAAATGAGAAGGTCCAGTGAAGGAATCTCATAATCATGTATTAATGAGAAATTAATGATACCATGATATGATAGTCTGGAAGTTAATAACTTACCCCACCAACAAAAGTCTTCCAAGATTACCCCTACATAAATTATATATATATATATATAATTTGGTGTTTATCATCGTTTTGAGTAATATAAATGGAATATACTTTAATGGTAAAATTATTTTTGTTGATTTTGTTAACAATTCATGTAAATCCAAGATTGAGTTACAGAGCCAATACTAAAATATTTAAATATTTTGGATTGAAGATTAAATTTAAGAAATTAATAAGTTAGACTTATGGCAACTTTGCTGATTTATACCCAGCAAGTTTTGAGATTTCAAATGCTTCTTTCAAGGCTTAGGAAATATAAGAAAAATGAATATAAATATATCGCCAATTTCTAATTTTTGTAATTTAATGCCAAGTCCAATATAGCTGTTACTTTTTAATGGAAGCAAAAAATTCAAAAGTTCCTACAGACGTTGACTATGCGTGTGCTTTCACTTTTAAAAGTAATTTGTCATTTAATTTTTTTTAACATTCCTAGCTAACCCTATTACGTGGGTTTTTTGCAACAAATTCACGTACAAAGAAATGTGAACACGAAGTATGAGATTTTGTCACAAAATCATACGAGATTTTGTAACAAAATCATGTGAACACAAAGTATGTGGTTTTGTAACAAACTCATGTGTAAGAATACTCGAACTTTATTGGAACTTAATTTCTTTATGCATCAACTCTGGTTGTCATTCAAAAAAAAAAAAAAAAAAGGATATTTAGACTTTAGGTCTCATCATTTGTACCAATAGAGTCTTTGGGTCCAGGATATGTCCATAGGCAAGTCTAAGTCACATGACCTTCGTGTCGACTCTGACTTTAGTTACTTAACAGTTTGAAAATTATATATATATACTCTGAACTTGTGATGACATCTGCCACAAGTCTATCAGTTGAGCTATTACCAGTTGATTGATCATGGGACCTAGACTCACCTATGAACAAATTGAAGATTCAAACATTCTATTGGTATAAATGACTGAACTTAAAGTCTAAATATCCCTACAAAAAAATCTAACAAAGCAAACAAAACCTCATAAGAAAGAAAAATATATAACAAAAAAAGAAAAAATGAGGTTAGTTCATATCTTTTTTCTGATACGAAAAAAGAAAGAAGGAAAAAGAGAGGTAAACGATAATTGTGTGTTCGTGCTTCTAACATGATATGAAAAAAAAAGGAGCAGGATTACCATCATTACTGGTCCATTACTCTTTCTATTTGTCTCAAGTGAGGTTAGTTCATATCTTTTTTCTTTCATCACGTGAGAAGTAAATGCACAAGATAATGGTTGACTAGAGATGTAACTTATTAGAGACATTGGCTTGTCTCGTACCTTATTCCTTCAAACAATTACAAGACAATGAGTACTTCTTTGGCTCACATGTCACTTTTTCAATGAAGTTGGCGGATTGGGCATAGATAATGACAAGAAAACTTATAATTGAGACTCTGAAGCAATAAGTAGAGCTTAGGTTTAAGTCATGAAGCAATTCGAATGTGGATATCTTGCATGATAATGCATTTCATTTCATTCTTTCGAGCTTACTACTAAATTAAAAAGCTTTACACTACTACAAATTCACCCTTTTATAACAGTTAAAAACCATCCTAAATGTACATTTATGACAATTTTCCAGACTCATTATAATCATCTTAAGGTACAATGTCATAAATAATTCAGCATCTGGCAAAATCGTCCTAATTAATTTCTTATTTTCGTAAGTTATTCGTACTGTAAAAATGTAAAAATGTAAAAATGAAATGAATAGAGTATTTGTACTGTAAAAATGTCGTAGCCTACTATATTTTTCTCATAAACCTAGTCTAGTGCCATTAATATTGTTTATTATCCACATTTAACCACCAACAACTTGGTACAATACCACTTATTGGTTCGAACGAGCTTCAATAAATTGGATTTTGACTTGCATATGCTGGGTTTCGAACCCTTGACACATGCTACCGTTAAATAGAATCTCTGTCACTGAGCCACTCCTTAATGAGTGTAAATTTTCACTTAAATATAACATTCCTATTCCAACCATCACATCCTTTTGGACTCGAACCATTTCCAAAACATCATCTTGTCAGTCTCCTATCCAAGAGTTGAGATATTACACTAAATAAAATTTGTATTGAATAAATTATAAGCTATTTATGTTCCAAGATTTTTTTTTTCTTAGAGAGAGAACATAGAGAACTTGAGTTTCTTCCCTACTAACTAGAACAATATAATAATTGAGAAATAGTTTTGTTTCATCGACTTTATAACCCTCTTAAGATATAGAGATATACAAAAACTTGCAAATATGTGTTTTCAGATATGTCAACATGGGATATCTAGGCATATTTGGTTTGATTTACCTAAAAACATTGTCCAAGATTTTTAAAACTAGGCTGACATTTTTATACATAAAAAAACAAAAATTAATAAAATATGTTTGAAGAGTATTTGTGAAGTTTGTCACCAAAAACTTTAACCAATTTTTTTAAGGCTTGTAGTTCTTACAAATATTATAGTTCTTTTATGACGTTTCATTATTAGTCGTCAATTCAAAATTATTTTGTTTCTTAATTTGATTTGTCATTAGATTTCGAGGAGGAAAGATATAATGATGTACCATTTAAAAAATAAGTATTTTGTAAGAACAACTAATGACAAACCGTCCTAAAAGTACTACATAATTCTTGATAGTTTAAGAAGCATCATAAAAGTTGTTTAACTAAATTGTTTGGTTAAAATAGTCCTAAATACCCTCCAAACATATTTAATTGACGTTTTTTCTAAAAACGTCAAGAAACTGTCCTAAAAGACCAAATTTGTAGTAGTGTTACAACTTGGTTTTGTAATGTTTCCATAAATAAGTTTAATTCATATTAAAAAAAAATGTTACCTTTTCTACGGGCTCCTTGCATGCTTCATATATATTAGCACGGTCAACCCATTAAACACCGAGTGAATAGATTAGCAACATTGTAAACCAAGCATGGTGTGTTATAATTAATATCTTTAAAATGAGTCATTTGAATTCCATCAATGATTTGATTAATGTACATTTATAATCTTAACATATATTTTTAATGTAATACGCTATAAGCTCATCCATATTTGACTAAGGGTACCGAGTCCCTAAACTCTCATACTTATCTTTTACTATTTTGTCTTCAAAATTTATTTAGGTATTGCATACAACTAGGTTAAAACGTTCAACTGTTCTCTTGAAACTTGTTGTTGGATATTTTGTGCATAGTAACTGGTTTACCAACAGTCACCATTCTTATGAAGAGAGTTGGATAGTTTGCTAATATTAATTGTTTTATGAAGAGTTACAACTATTGAATATGTAACTCTTGATCACACCCCTACAAATCCTATTTATACTTCACAGATTGAAGTAAGAACATACTTCAAAATCATTCCCTATATCCTTTGTCAGTTTACATTTTTTTTAGAGATATACACAAATCTTCAGAATTTCTATCTGGAGGTTTATTCTACTTTGTTGTATCCTGGAGAGGATTTGCTTGAAACCTTTAGCAAACTCTTATTTGAGTAGGGGGCAAAAATATCATTAAAGACAGTAATATTCGCGCCTCAAAGCTGTAAGAATTTTTTGCTTTCAACCTATTTTACTAACAATTTTAAGGAGGCATTCACAATGGAAGCAAGATCAAGTTCTACAATAGCTTTCAAGATGATGAATCAAGATTTCGTGAAGTTGGATTGGTTCAATGGAACCAACTTCACTCGCTGGCAAGACAAGATGATGTTTTTACTTAGTACCTTGTAAATCTCATATGTTCTGGATCCTAGTGATCCGTAGCCACTTCCCGAACCAACTGATGCAGATACTGATCGAATATAATTGACATAAAGAAGTGTGCAGAAGACTAATTGTCTACAGGGGACACATACTTAATTCACTTTCTGACATATTGTATGATCTTTACACACCGATCAAGTCGCCAAAAGAAATATGGACTGCTCTCGGATTTAAATTCAAGACAGAGAAGATTGGAATAGATAAGTTTACTATCATAAAATATGTTGAACTTAAGATGATTGATACAATGTTTGTCCTGGATCAAATACTTGATTTACATGTCTTGGTTCACAAATTGCGTGATCTTAATGTAATCGTTCCTAAAAAATTTCAAGTGGGAGCTATCATTGCTAAGTTACCTCCAAGTTTGAATGATTATAGAAAGAAGCTTCTGCATATGACAGAAGAAATTTCTCTAGAAAAGCATGGTCAACATTTGAGAATTGAGGAAGAAAATCATATTCGTGATGGCTTTCAACCTAATTTTAATGTTCACATGATAGATCACAACAAAAGCATGGTTTGATTGATTATAAACATGAGAAAAATGCTAAATGTGAAATTTGTATACAAGCAAAGATGACTAAGAAACCTTTTCCTAATGTTAAGAGAAACTCTGAAATGTTAGAAATTATACATGCTGAAATCTGTGAACTAAATGGTGTACTAACTAGAAGAGGAAAAATATATTTTATAACTTTTGTAGATGATTATTCCAGATTCTTGTATGTATATTTGATGAGAATAAATTATGAGGCTTTTGATATGTTTAAGAGATTTAAATCCGAAGTTGAGAATCAAAAGGAAAGGAAAATTAAGATGCTAAAGAGTGATAGAGGAGGAGAATACTTTCTAGAAAAATTTTCAGTTTTTGTGAAGAACATGGAATACTACATCAAGAAATTGCTCCTTATATGCCTTAGCAAAATGGTTTGGGTGAAAGGAAAAATATGACACTTGTTGATATGGTGAATTCTATGATTTTGAATGCCAAATTGCCTTTAAATTAATGGGGAGTGGCAATGCTCACAACATGTCATATTCATAATCGAAACACCTCAAGAAAAACTCGTGAGTCACCTTATGAGTTATGGAAGGGCAAAACACCCAATCTGAAATATCTTAAAGTGTGGGGGTGTTTGGCTTTTAATAGAGTTCTTGATCCTAAAAGGACCAAATTGGGACCAAGAGCAATCAAAAGTGTTTTTTCTTGGTTATGCAGAAAATTCTAAGCCTATAGACTTTTAGACTTGGAGTCTAAAGTTATAGTTGAATCAAGAGATGTAGAATTTATTGAAAATAAATTTTGCAACAACTCAACTGAAGAAAATATGCCAACTTCTAATTTGAACATTGGCAATTCTTTTAGCAACAAGAAAATTAGAGAGAGCCAAGGAAAAGTCAAATAGTAAGAAAATAAAAGAGTTATTGTTCTTGATTTTGTATCTTCTCAAGCTATAGTATTTCTTGTGGAAGGTGATTGAGAATTTGTTCACAAGAAAATGCCAATTTTGCTAAATATGGAAAAAGATCCAAAGACTTTTTTAGAAGCTATGTCTTCAAGAGGTGTAGCATTCTAGAAAGAAGCTATCAATGACGAAATGGACTCAAAATTATCCAATAGTACTTGGGTAATTATTGATCTACCGTTAGGCTATAAACCTATTGGTTGTAAATGGGTATTTAAAAGAAAATACAACAGAGATGGATCAATACAATCCTTTAAAGCTAGATTAGTGGCTCAAAGATTTAGACAAAAAGAAGGCATAGATCATTTTGATACCTGATGATACATAAACACGATCACCCCTCTAAGCTATACACGTGTCATGATGATCTCGAAGAAATACGGGCCTCTAGCATTAGCCCAATATTGAACATGCCCAAAAGGTACTAAGCCCTCTCAATTCGGTCCGCCGGGTGGACCCGAACTCTAACAGCACGCTAGGCCCACACGTCTCATAGTTGTTCTCAATACCCGTAAGCCCTACTAAGGAAAGTATCTCGAGGATTAGCTTCGGACGGGCAACTACAACTATTTTCTGCTTCCAACTAGGAAGCAAACACTAGAGTATCTTCCACATAGGGAAACTTCCTTATACGGATTGCTCTCGCATTGGGAACTATTTCCCGCGTACTAGGAGCACAGCGCTAATAGGGATGGAACTTCCTTCCTACATCATGACTCCTAATTAGATAAGATCTCCACGAAGATCTCCTTCCTAAACTACGCCTACGATGGCTTGGTAGAACCAGGACTCCTTGTACTTTAAATAAGACATGAGGTTGGTAAACTAAGGTACGCTACAAATTCCTTGTTACAACATTACACCTTCCTCAGATCCCTGTCTGACTTTAGCATCGAAATGCCATCAGCCACCACAACGGTAGTCGGCATAAGTTTGGCATCGTCCGCGGGGACGACATAGTTCATAACTTTACACTAAGTGTCGTCTCCTTTCAAAACACAAAGACATGGTGACCACCAGATCACGCAGCAACGAAGAACCAAGGGACGTGTCCAACTTTCAGGTCGTCCTTGTATTGCATATTTCAGTAGTTATTGTCGTGCACAGACATCCAACTCATGGTCCCGCGCCGACGTCAGCAGCATTGAACCCCAAATCGGATGAACGATCTCTTTTCATGCACCAAAATTTGTCTATAATTAAGGTGCTCACATTAATAAAGCAAAGGCCTGACGAGACACTAGAGACGTATCTAACCCACTTTAACAGTGAGTTAACCACCGTCCACACGTGCAACGACTCAACGGCTATTTCAGCCTTCATTAACGGATTGCAGAGAGGAAAGTTTTACAACTTCATGATGCTAGACCCTCTGACAAGCATGACAGACCTAATGAAGCAAACACAAAACTTTATTGCCATGAGAGCGGAACAGAGAAGAACCAAACCGAACCCGGGGAGCCATCGATCAACAGAATACATCTGCTTCATGGAACACATTCCGAGTCTGAGCTATCCAACAGGTCCAGAAAAAGGGCTTTACGAGGTATGAGGATCCAAGTGATATGTGGCGAAAACCCAACACAACATGGTCGAAATCAAGGCCATCTGCGCCGTTGGTATTTACGAAGGAGAATCTCCAAGGCATATAACTCTTGCACGGCGACGCTCTGGTGGTGACAATTTCCCTGACAGGTTGGGAGGTAAGAAGGTCCCTGGTTGATACCGGGAGCTCAATGAACTTCTTGTTCCTTCGTACGCTCCACAACATGCAACTAGATGAAACAACATTGATTCCTGATGGTCGTCCAGTAATCAACTTCAGTGGCGAAAAATGGTTTCAGTGGGAAAGATACAGCTAACAATAATAGCGGGAGAGCAGCCAACTCATAAAACTTTGTTTCAAGAGTTCATAGTAATTGACACGCCTTCGAAGTACAATGCAGTTTTGGGAAGACCCTGGATACACTAGATGGGAATGGCGGTCTCCACTCTGCACCAGTGCGTCAAGTACCCAATAAGCCAAGCGGTCTGTACATTAAGAAGGGATTAGTTGGCAGCCAGGAAATGCCAATACATGGCGACTTTGCCACCCGACAATCCTCAACATGCAGCCAATCCAATAGCCAAGACTACCCTCTGTTCAACTTCAACCTGAAGCATCGGGGAAGAACGATCGCACCAGGTAACGAGGCACCGGTAAGCCCTCGAGGCCAACCCAATGCTGAACAACCAGAGGAAGAGACCGTTATGGCCTACCTCAACAACCCTCAAAACAATAAGGCCATTCAGATCAATTCCCGCCTAAGCAAGGTAGTGGCGAAACAACTTACGGAGCTGCTACAGCGTAACCAAGACATCTTTGCCTGGACCATACACGATATGGTGGGGATCGATCTGTCGATAATCACTCATCACCTCGAAGTTGACCTCTCAAAGAAAACCGTCAGACAGAAGAAAAGGCCCTTGGCACCCAAAAGGAACGCAATCATAAACGAGGAAGTACAACGTTTACTCGACGCAGACATGATCAAAGAAGCATGATACCCCGACTGGCTAGCAAACACCGTTATCGTAAAAAAAGAAAAAGGGAAGTGGAGAGTGTGCGTAGACTATATTGATGTAAACAAAGCTTGCCCAAATGACAGTTTCCCATTCCCCGCATAGATCAGATCATAGGCACCACTTCGGGACACGACATACTCAGCTTTATGGATGCCTATTTGGGCTACAATCAAATATTGATGCACCCTCTAGATCAAGAGAAAACCTCTTTTTGTACGAAAATAGGGATATATTGCTATAGGGTAATGCCATTTGGCCTGAAAATGCTGGAGCTACTTACCAACGATTGGTCAACCGAATGCTCAAAGAACAGATCGGTAGAAATATGGAAGTATACATCGACGATATGCTGGTCAAGAGCCTTCGCAGCCACGACCTTGTGCAAGATCTTGCCGAAGCATTTGACCAACTCAGGAAATACCGGATGAAACTCAACCCACAAAAGTGCACGTTCGGAGTCTAGTCTAGGAAATTCCTAGGCTATATAGTGAACAAAAAGAGAATCGAGGCTGATCCAAAACAGATTCATGTCCTTTTCGATTTGAAATCCCCGACCAATATCAAAGACGTTCAAAGCCTGACTGGGAGGGTAGCAACACTCAACAGATTTATATCAAAGTCGTTCGACAAATGCCTCCCATTCTTCAAGATACTAAGAAGGGGCAAAGGATTGCAAACAAGTCTTTCAGAACTTGAAAGCATACATGGGGAGTCTAGAGCTATTCTCAAAGCCCGCGATAGGTGAAACACTATACTTGTACCCATCTATTTCAAAACACGCTGCCAGTTCGATACTCGTACGAGACGACCAAGGAACCCATAGGCTAGTATACTACATCAGCAAAACCTTCGTAGAAGAGGAAACACACTATCCAGACTTGGAAAAGTTGGCTCTGGCACTGGTTGTATCCTCTAGAAAACTGAGGCCCTATTTTCAGGCACACTCTATAACGGTCTGACCAAACATCCACTCCGCTCGGTATTACATAAACCCGAGCTATCTGGCAGAATGGTGAAATGGTCGGTAGAACTTGGGCAGTTCGACATAAACTACGCTCCAAGAACCGCCATCAAAGCCCAGGCACTCGCGGACTTCATCGCTGAGTTTACTGGCGGAGAAGAGTCGAAGATAGACTACCAACTCTCAGAATCAGATGTCCAAGCATGGACCCTGCACTGCGACGGATGTTCAACCGATAGGGCAAGCGGAGCAGGGATCACACTCCGCTCCCCCAGCGGCTTCACCTTCGAAAAGACAGTCAGCACTACAACACAAATGCCCAATAATAGCATTTGTTAATAGCGTTTTTGCTAAATACGCTATCAAAGATCAAATTTTAATGTAAACAAAAATGAAAACGCTGTAAAAAAAGGCGGGCTTTTTGGCGGCTCGCTTAATTCCTCCCTTGTTTTACTAGGCGCTCGACTTAGAGCTCGATGAAACTCCACCCTCCCCTCAATCTCGTCGTCTCCCTCACGTCCCTCATCTCGCCATCTCCCTCCCTGCTCTCTCCACATCTCCATCTCCCTCACTGCTCCCTCCATCTCGCCATCTCCCTCACTGCTCCCTCCATCTCTCCATCGCCCTCACTGCTCTCTCCATATCTTTATCTTCATCTCCCTCACTGCTCCCTCCATCTCTCCGTCGCCCTCCCTCTTTCTATCTGTTGTTTTCCCTCCCTTTTTTGTCGCTTGATCTCACTCTATCACAGTCGATTCACCTCTCTTGCACTCGATTCACTTCTCACTTGATTCGACAATAGTTGTTCGTCTTTCTGGGGTGTTCCTCTCACATCAACGCCACAAATGGATCGATTTCTCCGTCCCTGTCGAAGACTATGTTGCTGAAGAGGCATGGTCTTGCATGACTGGTATGATTTCCTAACAACCCTTTAACAAAGTTTCGATTTTTATGTTGAATGTTACTGAATTTTTATGTTGAATGCCCCTTTTCCTTTCTCCTCTTCTTCGCAACAAACCATGGCTCTACCTCCATCGAAACCCTTTTTAGATTAGAGACTAATAACCACATGTCATGTTTGTTTGATTTTATGACTATCGCTTGCTAAATTTCTCAATTTTTGGTGTGTTATAGGAGCAACACCTAAATCAGTTTTGGAGCTAATGAATGTGAAGGATCTAACACTAGCTCATGTGAAGAGCCATTTACAGGTTAGATTAACACTTTGATCTAAAATCAGAGAAGGGGTTGGTTTTGATCTTAAAAATTCCTTTTTTTTTGTGTATGTTTTTGGTGGGGGATGGAAAACAAGGGCTAAGGACAAAAAGGGCATCTACGGAGTAATCTTAGCAATGTGGACTCTCTCTAAATTTCTTTTGTTTGGATTATCATGCAGATGTACAGGACAGTGAAGAGCACTGACAAAGGAGGAGCAGATATAATTTGGATTTTTACCTTCAAAACAACCCTAAGTTAGTTTTCTTCTTCATCATCATCACAATTGTAGTGAGCTAATAAGAGAGGAAAATAAAGAGATATATTCAACAGGTTAAGCTGATGCACTAGCTAGCTAGTAGTCCTCTTCTACTGTTTTCAACTATAAAATAGTGGAGAGATTTTGGAGTCCTACAGACTTTTCACCACATGATTTTGGTTGGATGTCTGACAAAGTAAAAGCAATGACTCAATGTTGGTGTGAATGTGTTGCAGGCCAAGGCCAAGGCCAAGGCCAGACAGATGCAGGCTTGAATAATCAGAAGGCATGATTTTTGGAGGTGAAGGGTGGCTTATCTTGTGACAAACCTGATACCAATCCCTCTCACTCTCTCAACCCACCACCACCACCGTCAATATTATCTCCTAGGTGAGTGCATTACCACCTCGATTTCCATCATTTTCTTTGCATCTCATCATCATCATATAACATGCAAATGATATGATTCAATTAAGGGCCGGCATCAAAGTCATCCACATACAAGCAACAACAATGGTCTTTGTGCAAACACACATTCACACATGCCTTGATTCTTGTTTGTAGGTATTTTACTTAATATCATTAACGGGATTTTGAGCAAGACAATTAAGTACATTGATATTGATGAAGACATAGAGTCTAGGACCTCTACAGGTCTAGGTCTCTAAGAGTTTGATTAATAGTGAGAATATTAATTAATGTTGTTTGGTTGTTGGATTTTATTGACTTTTTACACAAATGCTGGAGAACCAAAGACAAAAGGAATGGATTTTAGTTACCAAACATTAGTGATCCTTATTGGGTTTAGCTCATTTGTTGAAGCTAACAGGCAAAGGGAAATAATGTTTTCAAATCAAAACATGGTGCATGATCCTATGACTATTGCTCTATTTGCAAAAACTAATCTATATGTTCAACCACCTTATTGTGAAAGCTACATCAAAAGAAGATGTTCATGAACTAATCAATCAAGTTCCATGTAAACTTTTGAAATTGAGGTTCCGTTTGGACTCCTATCCTTTCATACAAGTCTTGAATAATTTTGTGGAATTTAACCCTTGACATGGGCTTGGCCAATTGAACAAAAAAGGCTTCTATCCGCCAAGCTAGTGAGATAACAAAAAAGGCAATTGAATATAATCTTTAGAGGTCTATCCAAAGCTTATTTTTCTTCCCTAAACTTCACCCTCTGAGCCGAGCCAACCTTGAAGGAAAAGTTATTCATGAACTCATATTTATGGGACATAAATGCTCTCCACCATGGCACCACAAGCACCCTCGAGGGCCAGTGACTTGGAAAACCAGCCCTGTTGATCTACTATATAATTTTAATCATAGATTATTTGAAGGAAATTCTCATGAGATAAAGATGGTGACTTAGTTTGTAATTTGTTTTGTTTTGGTAGACTATTTCAGCCTCCTTAATCCAGTTTTAGTTTTTTAAATATATCAACAAGAAAAATGGAACTTTCAAGAGTTTCATAATACTGGAAGAGGCATTTGACTTGTCCACTTGGCAGCTTTGTCTAGGATTTTTTTTTCCGGGGAATGCTTACCATAGCGTTTTTATTATAGCTATGATAGCCCCTGTTTCTAATATAGCTCCAGCTGTCATAGCGTTTACTAAAACGCTATGGTATCCTACCATAGCGTTTTTTAAACGCTATTAATCAGAATTTTTCTTGTAGTGCAGATTCGGCTTCCCCACTTCAAATAATGAGGCTGAATACGAAGCACTCCTGTCAGGTCTAAAGCTAGCTTTAGGGATCAGCATAGATCGCCTAACAACATACGGCGACTCAAGACTAGTAGTCAACCAGGTCAAAGAAAATTTCAATAGCAAAGATTCATGCATCATAGCCTACCGCGACAAGGTACTTGGCATAATGAGCAAATTCAAGAGCTGTCAGCTCACATAGTGCCCTCGAGACAACAACAAAAGAGTTGAGGAGCTAGCAAAAGAAGCATCGGCCTCCAATGAAGTCTCCAATGGCCTTATTGAATATCAAGGGAAATCAAGCCTCGACGATAAAGAGCATAGAGATTTCTGTGCCGCGGAAGCACAACCCAATTGGATGACTCCGATACTATAATACATAGCAACCAGAGCCCTACCAACCGAGAGGGTCGAAGCACAAAGACTTAAAAATAGAGTCGCAAGTTACATTCTCCTGAACGAAAAATTATACAGGAGGTATGTGACAGGGCCCTTGCTCCGATGTCTATCGCCTTCAGAGGCAAGCCAAGTCTTGGGAGCCATCCACAGTGGTATATGCAGGAATCACCCAGGCGGGAGAACCCTTGCCCATAAGGCTCTAACTCTAGGATATTATTGGCCGACCATGCAACGAGACGCCAAAGACACCATGACAAATGTCAAAGGTTCGCGTTGTACACCCATATGCCAACTCAGTCACTAATCTCGATGACTAGTCCATGGTCGTTTGCGCAATGGGGAATGGACATCGTCGGGCCGCTACCAACGTCGGCTGGTAAAAACTACATTCTTATCGCCGTCGACTACTTCACCAAGTGGGTCGAGGCCAAGCCCCTATCCAAAATAGGGCAGGTCCAGATCAAAAAATTCATATGGGCCACCATCATTTGTAGGTTTGGCATCCCCAGAGTATTGGTCAGTGACAACGGAACCCAATCCGAAGGTAGCAAGGTCAAAGAACTGTGCAAAAGTCTGGGAGTCAAGCACCACTTCTCCTTGCCAAAACACCCCCAGGCCAACGGCTAAGCAGAAGTTACCAACCGAATGATCCTAGGAGCCATCAAAATAAAACTCGATGCAGCTAAAGGAAAATGGGTTCCAAAGCTATCAGGAATACTCTGGGCATATCGAACAACTAAGAATCCCTACCGAAGAGGCACCCTTCGCCCTAGCATACGGGTCTGAAGCTATGGTTCTGGTAGAACTCGAGGTGCCAACCTTTTGGACATAAGAGTTCATACCAAACGGTTGTGACGAAACCCTGCGCGTGGGACGAGACCTCCTCGACGAAAAATGGAATCTAGCATCCGCCAAAATAGCCGCCTACCAACAACGGATGTGTAATACTACAACAAGAAGGTCAAGCCACAAAAATTCAAGGTGGGAGACGGGTACTCAAGAAGACCTAGCAAAACACCAAAGAAGCCGAAGCGCGAAAGCTAAATCTGAACTGGGAAGGACCTTATAGAGTTGCCAAAGTCAACAGACCGAGAACATACTGGCTGGAAGACGCCGACGGTGACGAGCTTAAAAGACCATGGAATGTAGAACACCTCAAAAAATATTATCAATAAAATATTTTGCTTTTACCAAAATTTTCACAGCTGTCTGTTACAACCCTCCACCAGCCCGACTATGACCAGACTCGAATATCATCCCAAAGCCTCATCCACTTCGCGCGGATAACGACGGCGAAGGAAGTGGGAGTCTAGTCAGCGCTGATCCGTTGATGACGACGACTCACCAAGGGATCACTGCTCTCAATACAGACAATGATCGCCGAACTTGCCAGGTAAGCTCAGTCAGTTCAAGACTGATGACGACAACCTTTGGTGCCCAAAGCCTAATCTGCTTCGCACAGATCACGATGGCGGAGGAAGTGAGAGTCTAGTCTCAATACAAACAATGATCGTCAAACTTGCCAGGTAAGCTCAGTCAGTTTAAGACTAATGATGATAGCTTCTGGTGCACAAAGCCTAATTCGCTTCGCACGGATTACGATGGTGGAGGAAGTGGGAGTCTAGTCAGCGCTGGTTCGCTGATGACGACGACTTGGCAAGGGATCATTGCTTTCAATACAAACAATGATTGCCGAACTTGCCTGGTAAGCTTAGTCAGTTCGCGACTGATGATGACAACTTTTGGTGCTCAAAGCTTAATTAGCTTCGCACGGATCACGACGGTGGAAAAAATGGGAGTCTAGTCAGCGTTGGTCCGCTGATGACGATGGCTCGCCAAGGGATCATTGCTCTCAGTATAGACAATGATAGCCGAACTTGCCAGGTAAGCTCACTCAACTCACGACTGATGACGACAACTTCTGGTGCCCAAAATCTAATCTGCTTCTCGCGCGGATCACGACGGCAGAGGAAGTGGGAGTCTAGTCAGCGCTGGTCCGCTATTGATGGTGACTCGCCATGGATCATTTCTTTCAATACAGACAATGATCACCGAATTTGCCAGGTAAGCTCAGTCAGTTCGAGATTGATGATGATAACTTCTGGTGCACAAAGCCTAATCTGTTTCACGCAGATTACGACGACGGAGGAAGTGAGAGTCTAGTCAGCGCTGGTCCACTGATGACGACGACTCGCCAAGGGATCATTGTTTTCAATACAGACAATGATCGCCAAACTTTCCAGGTAAATAAGCTCAGTCAGTTCGCGACTGATGATGACAACTTCTAGTGCCCAAAGCCTAATCCACTTCGCGCGGATCACGACGGTGGAGGAAGTGGGAGTCTAGTCAGCGCTGGTCTGCTGATGACAACGACTCGCCAAAGGATCATTGCTCTTAGTATAGACAATGATTGTTGAACTTACCAGGTAAGCTCAGTCAGTTTGCGACTGATGACGACATCTTATGGTGCCTAAAGCCTAACCTGCTTCGAGCGGATCACTACGGCAGAGGAAGTGGGAGTCTAGTTAGCGCTGGTTCGTTGATGACGATGCCTCGCCAAGGGATTATTGCTTTCAATACAGGCAATGATCGCCAAACTTGCCAGGTAAGCTCAGTCAGTTCGCGACTGATGACGACAGCTTCTAGTACCCAAAGCCTTATCCGCTTTGAGCGGATCACAACGACAAAGGAAGTGGGAGTCTAGTTAGTGCTGGTCCGCTGATGACGACGACTTGCCAAGGGATCATTGCTCTCAATACAAGCAATGATCGCCAAACTTGCCAGGTAAGCTCAGTTAGTTCGCGACTGATAACGACAGCTTCTGGTGCGTAAAGCCTATTCCACTTCGTGCGGATCACGACGGAGAAGGAAGTGGAGTCTAGTCAGCGCTGGTCCACTGATGACGACGACTCGCCAAGGGATCATTGCTCTCAATACAGACAATGATCGTCGAACTTGCCAGGTAAGCTCAGTCAGTTCATGACTTATGACGACAGCTTCTGATTCCCAAAGCCTAATCTGCTTTGCGCGGATCATGATGGCGAAGGAAGTGGGGGTCTAGTCAGCACTGGTCTGCTGATGACGACGACTCGCCAAGTGATCATTGCTCTCAATACAACAATGATCATCGAACTTTCCAGGTAAGCTCAATCAGTTCCCGACTGATGGCGACGGGTTCCAGTACACAAGACCTGATCCGTTCATTGCGAATCACAAAGGCCAAAGGAATAAAGAGTAGAAGTCAGTGCTAGTCCGCTAACACTTAATGAGTCGTTACAGACAATGACTGAGGAAGCCTGGTCAACCCCTGACCAGCAACGGTTTCTGTTGGTTAAACCCTAACCTATAACAGAACAACCTAAAGCAACAATATATTTTGACTGACAAAGATAAGCATTCCACCTATCGGTAAAAAACTCTACAATCTACGAAGCGACTAAAGTAAAACACCACAATATGAGACAAAAACAACACTTTCATTCAAAAACATGTCTATATATTTTCTGTCCAAGAGAGGACGTTACAATCATTCTAAGGAAAAGCATCCTCCTCATCAGTATGCCTCGCGGAGCTCTCCCCTCGATTGATAGGTCCGGAAGCAGCCCTTTTGTAGCGAACGAAATTAAGGTCAGTATCGAGATGCTCTTCCCTAATCAGCTCCAAGAGCTCCAGTCTACCACAAACAACCTCGAACGCGATGAACAACCTCCTGCCTAATACGTCAAAGTCCACCGCTCCCAACAGGGCTTCATAATGCGAACGCTCCTTTGCCAGCAACCGTTCTGCCTCCAGTGCGCGGTGAAGCCCCTCATCAACTGTGGCTTCCAGCAGGTGCCTTTCGACTGCCCATTCTGCCTCCGCTCGCTTCCTTTTGGCCTCCAAGCCCTCGCGGTCGGCAACAGTGGCAGAAGCTTGCAACCTACCTTCCAAGGAGTCCGCCCGATTTAGAGCATCCAAATATGACGTCTGCAGGTCCGCGAAGGCCTTCTCCAAAACAAGCACCCTTCCACGGGCTTCGGGATGCAACAAAACATGACCATGTAACTCCAGGGCGCAAGTAGCCATTCCAAGACTGCGATGACGCAAAACCTCGACAGGCTCTCCAACTTCCTCCCTCGCTAAGTCAGCAGGGGGAATCAGAGTGCCAAGCGAAGGGTCGCGACCCCCCGAAGGTGTCACCTATGCAGACCATGACATGCTAGGGGAAGAGGACGCCCTAATAGAAGTTTGTCTCTTCCTCGGGACAACAACGAGAGGTACGTTCGCCTCCAATTCAGCGAGCTCGAAAAGACTGGGCAAGGTCAGACCTCTCTTCCTCAGGCAACGAGCAACCACCCCCTTAGTCGGTGAACCTGACATGGGCTGAGCACCATAAGAACATTGCAGCAGATCGCAGCGCGAAACATTGCCTGACATTATGACCTCCTCAATGGAAGTCGAAGGAAGCTTGAGAAACTCCTTTTTTACCCGCTTCTCTTCCTCGCTGAGAGACGAAATAACGAACCTCCCTAAAACGAAAGAACAACGTCAGAACCAGTATCACATAAGGGACATAACAAAACACGCATACTCCGATGATCGAGAGACTCACAAAGATCAAACTGGAAGTATCAAGACACTCTAGGACTCCCGAGCTTGAAGTAACCAAAATCTGTCGAAGCAAAGAACCATTGCTTCTCCCAAGATTTGGCGATGCCCGCCGCCAGTTGCAGACAAGGAGGGCACTTCAATACACAAAAACTCTTGGAATCCAGCCGAGCCTCGATCAGGTGATGGATCACCGACGAAGATGAGCGAAGGCCGACATCATGAGCCCTCGGGAGAATAGCGAGCAGTATCTTGAACTCGCTCGACGCCATTTGAGCTGGGGGCATTCAAAAATGAGTAAAAAATGACCAAAGGTCATCTGGCACTTGAAGTCGGAGCCCGAACTCGAACATATCTCGGTGGAAACCTATGAACCCATGAGGAGGCACAGTCAGACCTAAAACTCCAAACACGGGAACAATTTACAAATATTCCAGGAGGCGGTACAAACTACGAAGCCTGATCAACTCATTTTCGTCGACCAAACTTTCTTCGAAGAAATTGATATAAGCAAGGGATAACGGGTTCTTAAAAGAAGATTTAACGTTGTTGGCCATTAGAAGATGGAACAAGTACTATGGTTAAAAAACATAGCGCAAATAGTAACGGAGAAATCCTCCTCAAGACAGTGAATATTTATAGGGAAGGCAAACTGAACTTTCCCTCCTTGAGCATTTGCGTACCCATTAATGTCATGTGTCGCTCAAGACGAATGCTTCGAGTCCAATCATCACGACGGTACAATTGTCTTTTCAAAGAGTCAGTGGACTGACTTAACGCCCCACTATCTCGAGGAAATACAGCCCCTAGCATCAACCCAATACTAAACAGACCCAAGAGGACCCGAACTCTCACAACAAGCTAGGCCCACACATCTCACATCCGTTCTCAATACCCGTAAGTCCTACTAAGGCAAGTATCTCGAGGATTAGATTCGGACGGGCAACTAGAGCTGCTCTATGCTTCCAACTAGGAAGCAAACACTAAAGTATATTTCACACAGGGAAACTTCCTTATACGGATTGTTCTCGCATTGGGAACTATCTCCTGCGTATCTAGGAGCACAACTCTAATAGGGAACTTCCTTCCGACAGCAAAACTCCTAATTAGAGAAGATCTCCTTCCTAAACTACACCATGATGGCCTGGTAGAACCAGGACTTCTTACACTATAAATAAGACATGAGGTTGGTAAGCTAAGGTACGCTACAAATTCCCTGTTACAACATTACACCTTCATCAGATCCCTGTCTGACTTTAGCAACAGAGTGCCATCGGTCACCACAACAGTGGTGCGTGGCTCACGTGTGCTACTTGTGCGAGATTAGTGGCTCAAAGACTTAGATAGAAAGAAAGCATAGATTACTTTGATACCTATGCCCCTTTAGCAAGAATAGCATCGATCCGATTTTGATGGCACTTGCTTAATTTATCATTTGCACATACATCAAATGGATGAAAAAATTGTTTTCCTTAATGGCGATCTAGATGAAGAGGTATATTATGAAACAACCTGAAGGGTTTGCTTTACCAGGAAATGAACATAAAGTCTGCAAATTAATGAAATCACTTTATGGATTGAAACAAGCACCAAAACAGTGGCATGAAAATTTTGATTCTGTTATTATTTCTAATGGATTCAAACACAATGATGCTGACAAGTGTTAGGGTTGGCAATGGGGCGAATTTTCACGGATATCCGCCCCACCCAATCCGTATGGGGCGAATTTGGATATGGCTGAATGGTTTTCGGGTGATTTCGAGGATCTAAACAGTATCTGTTGAATACTCGAGGCGGATACGGATATGGTCATATCCGCCCCGCGGATATTCGTTTATATTGCTTATTTACTATAATACCCTTCATCTCTTAAGTGAGTAAAAAACCCTAAAGTAACTAAACAACCTATAAGGCTAAGAAGAAAACGATCCGCCGCACTGCTCTCGTCCCTTCTTTCTTCCACCTCCAGACACAAAGAAGCAACAACCAAGGTAATGGCTCTTACTGCTCTCTTCTTCATTTTTTTTTCATTTCAATTTTCAAATTCGTTTTATGGTTTTCTTTTTCTTTTTCTTTTTATTTTTATTTTTATTTTTCTTCTTCTTATTTTTCTTGTTCTTCTTATTCTTCTTCTCTTCTTCTTCTTCTAATCTTCTAATCTTCTTCTTTTAGGGTTTTCCGCCCCACTCACTACTCTCTCAGTCCCTCCTTTCTTCCACCTTGACACAAAGAAGCAAGGTAATGGCTCCTCTCCTCTCTACTTTCTTCTTCATTTTTCTGTTCATTTCAAATTCGTTTTAGGGTTTTCTTCTTCTTCTTCTTCTTCTTCTAATCTTCTTCTTTTCTTCCATAATTTGTTCTTGCTAGTGTTTTGTTTGTAGGGGAACAAATGGGTTTCCCTAACATGAATTGGTTGGGGAAATTTTGGTTTTTTTTTTTTTTTTTGAAATTAATCTGGGTGTTTGTTTTTCTTTGATATTTGTTTTGGGTTTGCTTTGGGATGGAGGTTTATATGTTTGTTTGTTCATAACTTGAAACTTTGGGATCAAATTACCATTTATCTATATTTGTTCATAACTTGAAAACTTTGGGATCAAATTACCATTCTCAATATATCAGACAACCTGAAAATATTGAACTTGCACCATGGTTTGCCTTATTTTGAGCTGGTTGGTTTGGGGCAAATATATAAAATAGTATAGAGGATGAGTTTCCAAGGTTTTTTTTTTCTCTCCTTGGATCCTACCACCATATCTCTATGTTTGACACCCTACATCTAGTTTAAGATCCTCTTTTTTTTCTTCAGAAAATTCAATGGCTTTTTCTCTTCAAGGTCAGGTTCGCTTATTGGCTACGAAACCTTAATGGATCCAGACTCTGCAACTTTTCTTGATTTGATCATATGCATTTTTTTAGTTTGTTAGTGTGTTTGATTTGATCAACTAAAGCTTGTTTTTCTTTGTTTTGTTTTCTTGATGTATAGAATATGGCAGGAGATTGCCCCAGGTCAATTGAAACTAAAAGGAGTTATTTTATATTGTAGGAACAAAGTTGCATGTCGGTAGCATGATTGAAAGGTCTTGAATGTTTTTTTGTCAAGGACTTGATGGAGGTGATGTAAAATAACACCAATTTGTCTATTTGTTCTCATATAGCTTCTTTTTTTCTTATAGAAACTAACTTAGAAATATTTTTATTTATTTATTTCAGGTTGTGCAAGTTTTTGTGAAAACAAAAAAGCAAAGCACGATGGTGGTCATGTTTGTTGTTTGTTTTGCTTGTTTTGTTAGACTATCGTGACAACAGATTGTGTAATACTTGACTAACGCTTAGTAGTTTGTTATAGTTACTTTGTTACAAAAACATTACAATTATAATTATACAGATTTGTAAAAACATACAGAATGTAAACACTTAATAGTTTAGTTTACATTGAATTATAAAGGTTTATAGCATTAAGGTTTGCAATTACAGATTACAATTTGCTATAAAAACATATAGCATTACAGGTTGCAGTTTGCTATAAAAATTACAGCATTACAGGTTATTGTTTGTTGTTTGCTATTTGCTGTAAAATTTGGGGCGGGGATCCAACACCCACCATGAATCCAATCTTAAACGGATATCCGGGGCGGGTCGGATATCCACCAATCCGTCAGGTGCGGGGGTGGGTTTTAATAAATAGAATAAACGGATATGCGGGGCGGATTTGGGGACCCAAAATCCTCAGCGGAGCAAGGATGGATTTGCTCAAATCTCCTCGTTGTCATCCCTAACAAGTGTATTTATTCTAAATTCACTGATAAGTATGGTCTAATTTTTTTGTTTTTATGTGGATGATTTACTAATTTTTAGCACCAAATCATTGGTATATTAGAAACTAAAAAGTATCTTACTTCAACTTTTAAAATGAAAGATTTAAATGAAGTACATGCTATTTTAGGAATTAAAGTGAAGCAAAATAGTGAGGGATATTCTATGTGTCAATAACGTTACATAGAGAATGTACTTTTCAAATACCATTATCTTGGTATTAAAGAAGCAAGTTCCCCATATGATTCAAGCTTTAAACTCACTGCAAATTCTGGAAAAGCTATTGCACAAATAGAAGATGTTGGCGTAATAGGAAGCTTGATGTATGCTATGCATTCAACTAAACCAAATATTGCATTTGTAGTTTGTCGACTATCTAGATATACTAGTAATCCTGGTATAGATCATTGGAAAATAATTGGAAGAATACTTGGATATCTTAAAAGAACCAAAGAATTGGGTATTTATTATATAAGTTTTCCAGCGGTGTAAGAGGGCTATATAGATGCCAGTTGGATTTCATGTGCAAAATCAACATCGGGATGGATCTTAACTCTGGGAGGATGAGCAATTTTCTTGGGCTTCTAAGAAACTAACGTGTATTTCTCATTCCACAATAAAATATGAATTTATAGCACTGGTTGCATCATGTAAAGAAGTAGAATGGATAAGGAATTTGTTGTTAGATATATTGTTGTGGCCACAACCAATGTCAACCATTTCTTTACACCGTGACAATGAGGCAACAATGTCTAGAGCCTATAGCAAGGTTTATAATGGAATAATCTAGACACATTAGTTTGAGACATAACTACGTCAGATAATTAATTTTGAATGGCGTAATTTCTATTGTTTATGTAAGGTCAAGTAAGAACTTGGTAGATCCCTTGACCAAAGGTCTTAACGGAGATATGATAAGGAAAACAACAATAGAAATGGGATTAAAACCTTTTAGTCACCAGTAATGGGAACCCAGCCTTATTCTAGCATACCACTAATATCAAGGTTTAATGGGTAATAACAAGTTACTGTTATGTGATTGAAAACACTGATACATTATTAACCTTAGGAAATTAGCGTTGGATGCTACTGTTAGGAGGATAAGTTTTTAACTTTTAATGAAGTTAACTTTAGAGGAGATGTCTTTATGTAGCACAAGACATATTTCTAACTTCACCTATATAAACATAGGAGTGGTGCTGCTTTCAATAACAATTTGGGTTTATTCTTGTAAATTTTTATTAAACCAGGATAAACACATGGCCAAAATAGTGCTACACATTTAAGTTTTTCATTAGAAAATGAAATAAATTTATGTGTGTAATTTCTCCTGTTCTAACATTTAGAAGTACTGGTTTAAGCTGAGGGCACCAAATACTTCGTTGGAGCTTTCAGACATTAAACACTAACCTAAGGTTAAAATCGAAAGATACCTTCAGGTAAGTGTAACTTTCAACTTAAATATAACATTCCTATTGCAACCATCACATCCTTTTTTACTTGAACCATTTCCAAAACATCATCTTGTCATTGTCCTTTCCAAGAGGTGAGATATTACACTAAATAAAATTGGTATTGAATAAACTATAAGCTATTTATGTTCAATGATTTTTTTTTTTCTTAGAGAGAGAACATATAAGAGAACTTGAGTTTCTTCCCTACTAATTGGAACAATATAATAATTGAGAAATGTTTTTGTTTCATCGACTTTTTAACCCTCTTATGATATAGAGATTATACAAAAATTTGCGAATGTGTTTTCAGATATGTCCACATGGGATATCTAGGCGCGCATATTTGGTTTGGTTTACCTATAAAACTTTGTCCAAGATTTTTAAAACTAGGCTCGACATTTTTATAAATAAAAAAAAGTTATGTTTGAAGAGTATTTGTGATATTTGTCACCAAAAACTTTAACCAATTTTTTTAAGGCTTGCAGTTCTTAAAAATATTATAATTCTTTTATGACGATTCATTATTAGCCGTCAATACAAAATTATTATGTTTCTTAATTTGATTTTTCATTAGATTTTGAGGAAAGATATAATGACATTTAATGATTGACCATTTAAAAAATAAGTATTTTGTAAGAACAACTAATAACAAACCATCCTAAAAGTACTACATAATTCTTGAGAGTTTAAGAAGCATCATAAAGAGTTGTTTAACTAAATTGTTTAGTAAATACCGTCCTAAATACCCTTCAAACATATTTAATTGACTTTCTTTTTCTAAAACGTCAAGATACTGTTCTAAAAGACCAAATTTGTAGTACTGTTACAACTTGGTTTTGTAATGCTTTCATAAATAAGTTTAATTCATATATTTTTTTTTTTTACCTTTTCTACGGGCTCCTTGCATGCTTCATATATATTAGCACGGTCAACCCTTTAAATACCTAGTGAATAGATTAGCAACATTGTGAACCAAGCATGGTGTGTTATAATTAATATCTTTAAAATGAGTCATTTGGATTCCATCAATGATTTGATTAACATAGATTCTTAATATAATACGCTTTAAGCTCATCCATATTTGACTAAGGGTGTCGAATCCCTAAACTCTCATACTTATCTTTTACTTGTTTGTCTTCAAAAATTTTTAGGTATTGCATACAACTATTCTAAAAGCGTTCAACTATTCACTTGAAACTGGTTATTGGATTTTTTGTGCATAGTAACTGTTTTACCAACAGTCACCATTCTTATGAAGAGAGTCGGATAGTTTGATAATATTAACCGTTTTATGAAGAGTTACAACTATTTAATATGTAACTCTTGATCACACCCCTACAAATCCTATTTATACTTCACAGATTGAAGTAAGGACATACTTCAAAATCATTCCCTACGTCCATTGCTAATTTACGTTTTCTTAGATATATACACAAATTTTCAGAATTGCTATCTGGAGGTTTATTCTACTTTGTTGTATCCTGGAAAGGATTTGCTTGAAACCTTTAGCAAACTTTGATTCGAGTAGGGGCAAAGATATCATTAAAGACAATGATATTTGTGCCTCAAAGTTGTAAGAATTTCTCTGCTTTCAACCTATTTTACTAACAATTTTAAGGAGGCATTCACAATGGAAGCAAGATCAAGTTTTACAACAGCTTTCAAATGATGAATCAAGATTTCGTGAAGTTGGATCGCTTCAATGGAACCAACTTCACTCGTTGGCAAGACAAGATGATGTTTTTACTTACTACCTAGCAAATCTCATATGTTCTGGATCCTAGTCTATAGCCACTTCCAAAACCAACTGAACCAACTGATGCAGATACTGATCGAATCATAACTGACAGAAAGAAGTGCGCAAAAGATGAATTGTCTACTGGTGACACATACTTAATTCACTCTCTAACAAATTGTATGATCTTTACACACCGATCAAGTCGCCAAAGAAATATGGACTGTTCTCGAATTCAAATATAAGACGGAGAAGATTGGAACATATAAGTTTACTATTCTGAAGTATGTTGAATTTAAGATGATTGATACAATGTCTGTCCTGGATCAAATACACGATTTACATGTCTTGGTTCACAAATTGTGTGATTATAATGTAATTGTTCCTGAATCTTTTCAAGTGGGAGCTATCATTGCTAAGTTACCTCCAAGTTGGAACGATTATAGTAAGAAGCTTCTGCATATGACAGAAGAAATTTCTAGAAAAGCTTGGTCAACATTTGAGAATTGAGGAAGAAAATCGTTTTCGTGATGGCTTTCAACCTAATTTTAATGTTTCACATGATAGATCACAACAAAAACATGGTTTGATTGATTATAAACATGAGAAAAATGCTAAATGTGAAATTTGCATACAAGCAAAGATGACTAAGAAACCTTTTCCTAGTGTTAAGAGAAACTCTTAAATGTTAGAAATTATACATGCTGAAATCTGTGAACTAACTAGAAGAGGAAAAATATATTTTATAACTTTCGTAGATGATTATTCCATATTCTTGTATGCAGTGTTCTAAAAATCGGCCTAGGCGCTAGAAGGTGGAAAACCGCCCAGATTAATGGCTGGGCAGGCAGTCTGGGCGGGTCTAGGCGGGTCTGGGCGGGATCTAGGCGGTCTGGGCGATTTTTTTTTTTTTTTTAATAAGGCTGATTGTGTTCTTATTTTATTTTTCTTTCCTATTTTTTAGAAATAAACTATTTAATTGTTTTTTATTCAGTATATGTCTAAATGTAGCAAAAGATGATTACTTAATGGAATTCTCAAAGGATCTGTCGGTACCAATTTTACTAATGTAGATTTTATCAAACATAACTGAGGTTATTCATGCAATTTGAAGAAAAATAAAAGAATACACAAATTCAAATTTATATAAAGTACCCATCATGACCAACTTCAGTCATTTGAGTTTTAATAAATTTTGTTCACGATTGTTAATTTTTCATGTTTTTAAATTTTGCATATGTATATTGGCATTAAATTGGATGTAATTGATAAGGTATTATGATTAACTTTTGTAAATTATTAAAGTTATAATACAAAACCTAAGACCGCCTAGGCACCTGCTCGCCGCCCGCCTAGCGCCTGGCGATTTTTAGAACACTGCTTGTATGTATATTTGATGAGAATAAAAGATGAGGCTTTTGATATGCTTAAGAGATTTAAATTCGAAGGTGAGAGTCAAAAGGAAAGGAGAATTAAGGTGCTAAGTGATAGACGAGGAGAATACTTTCTAGAGAATTTTTATGTTTTTGTTAAGAACATGTAAAATGTAATACTACATCAACAAACTGCACCCTATACGCCTCAGCAAAATGGTTTGACTGAAAGGAAAAATAGGACACTTGTTGATATGGTGATTTCTATGATTTTGAATGCCAAATTGCCTTTAAATTTATGGGGAGAGGCAATGGTCACAGCATGTCATATTCATAATCAAAACACCTCAAGAAAAACTCGTGAGTCACCTTATGAGTTATGGAAGGGCAAAACACCCAATCTGAAATATCTTAAAGTGTGGGGGTGTTTGGCTTTTTATAGAGTTCTTGATCCTAAAAGGACCAAATTGGGACCAAGAGTAATCAAAAGTGTTTTTTGTTGGTTATGCAGAAAATTCTAAAGCCTATAGACTTTTAGACTTGGAGTCTAAAGTTATAGTTGAATCAAGAGATGTAGAATTTATTGAAAATAAATTTTGCAACAACTCAACTGAAGAAAATATGCCAACTTCTAATTTGAACATTGGTAATTCTTTTAGCAATAAGAAAATTAGAGAGAGCCAAGGAAAAGTCAAAGAGTAAGAAAATAAAAGAATTATTGTTCTTGATTTTGTATCTTCTCAAGCTATAGTATTTCTTGTGGAAGGTGATTGAGAATTTGTTCACAAGAAAATGCCTATTTTGCTAAATATGGAAAAAGATCCAAAGACTTTTTTAGAAGCTATGTCTTCAAGAGGTGTAGCATTCTAGAAAGAAGCTATCAATGACGAAATGGACTCAATATTATCCAATAGTACTTGGGTAATTATTGATCTACCGTTAGGCTATAAACCTATTGGTTGTAAATGGGTATTTTGGAGGAAATACGACATAGATGGATCAATACAATCCTTTAAAGCTAGATTAGTGGCTCAAAGATTTAGACAGAAAGAAGGCATTGATTACTTTGATACCTATGCCCCATTAGCAAAAATAGCATCGATCTGATTTTGATGGCACTTGCTTAAATTGTCATTTGCATATACATCAAATGGATATAAAAACTGATTTCCTTAATGGCTATCTAGATGAGGAGGTATATATGAAACAACCTCAAGGGTTTGTTCTACTAGGAAATCAACATAAAGTATGCAAATTAGTGAAATCACTTTATGGATTGAAACAAACACCAAAACAGTGGCATGATAATTTTGATTCCGTTATTATTTCTAATGGATTCAAACACAATGATGCTTACAAGTGTTTTTATTCTAAATTCACTGAGAAATATGGTGTAATTTTTTTGTTTTTATGTGGATGATTTACTAATTTTTGGCACCAATATCATTGGTATATTAGAAACTAAAAAGTATCTTACTTCAACTTTTAAAATGAAAGATTTAAATGAAGTACATGCTATTTTAGGAATTAAAGTGAAGAAACATATGAGGGATATGCTATGTGTTAGTAACATTACATAGAGAAGGTACTTTTCAAATATCATTATCTTGGTATTAAAGAAGCAAGTTCCCCATATGATTCAAGCTTTAAACTCACTGCAAATTCTGGACGAGCTATTGCACAAATAGAATATGTTGGTGTAATAGGAAGCTTGATGTATGTTATGCATTCAACTAGGCCAGATATTGCATTTGCAGTTTGTCGACTATCTAGATATACTAGTAATCCTGGTATAGATCATTGAAAAATAATTGGAAGAATACTTGGATATCTTAAAAGAACCAAAGAATTGGGTCTTTATTATATAAGTTTTCCAGCGGTGTAAGAGGGCTATATAGATGCCAGTTGGATTTCATGTGCAAAATCAACACCGAGATGGATCTTAACTCTGGGAGGATGAGCAATTTTCTTGGGCTTCTAAGAAACAAACGTGTATTTCTCATTCCACAATAAAATATGAATTTATAGCACTGGCTGCATCATGTAAAGAAGGAGAATGGATAAGGAATTTGTTGTTAGATATATAGTTGTGGCCACAACCAATGTCAACCATTTCTTTACACTGTGACAATGAGGCAACAATGTCTAGAGCCTATAGCAAGGTTTATAATGGAAAATCTAGACACATTAGTTTGAGACATAACTACGTCAGATAATTAATTTTGAATGGCGTAATTTCTATTGTTTATGTAAGGTCAAGTAAGAACTTGGTAGATCCCTTGACCAAAGGTCTTAACGAAGATATGATAAGGAAAACAACAATAGGAATGGGATTAAAACCTTTTAGTCACCAATAATGGGAACCCAACCTTATTCTAGCATACCACTAATATCAAGGTTTAATGGGTAATAACAAGTTACTGTTATGTGATTGAAAACACTGATACATTAACCTTAGGAAATTAGCATTGGATGCTACTGTAAAGAGGATGAGTTTTTAACTCTTAATGAAGTTAAGTTTAGAGGAGATGTCTTTAAGTAGCACAAGACATTTCTAACTTCACATGTATAAACATAGGAATGGTGCCGCTTTCAATAACAATTTGGGCTTATTCTTATAAGTTTTTATGAAACCAGGATGAAACGCATGGCCAAAATAGTGCTAGGTTTCTCATTGGAAAACAAAATAAATTTACGTGTGTAATTTCTCTGGTTCTAACATTTAGAAGTACTGGTTTAAGCTGAGGGCACCAAATACTTCGTTGGAGCTTTGAGACATTAAACACTAACCCAAGGTTAAAATCGAAAGATACCTTCAGGTTAGTGTAACTTTCCACTTAAATATAACATTCCTATTGCGACCGTCACAACCTTTTGGACTAGAACCATTTCGAAAACATCATCTTGTCATTCTCCTTAAGCTATTTATGTTCAATGATTGTTTTTCTTAGAGAGAGAGCATGTAAGAAAACTTGAGTTTCTTCCCTACTAATTTGAACAATATAATAATTGAGAAATATTTTTGTTTCATCGACTTTATAACCCTCTTAAGATATAGAGATTATACAAAAATTTGCGAATATGTGTTTTCGGATATGTCAACATGGGATATCTAGGTGCACATATTTGGTTTGGTTTACCTATAAAACTTTGTCCAATATTTTTAAAACTAGGCTCGACATTTTTATAAATAACAAAAAAATTATGTTTGAAGAGTATTTGTGATGTTTGTCACCAAAACTTTAACCAATTTTTGTAAGGCTTGCAGTTCTTAAAAATATTATAGTTCTTTTATGACGATTCATTATTAGCCGTCAATACAAAATTATATGTTTCTGAATTTGATTTTTGTAATTAGATTTCGAGGAAAGATATAATGACGTTTAATGATGGACCATTTAAAAAATAAATATTTTGTAAGAACAACTAATAACAAACCGTCCTAAAAGTACTACATAATTCTTGAGAGTTTAAGAAGCATCATAAAAACTTGTTTAACTAAATTGTTTGGTAAAAACCGTCCTAAATACCCTAACATATTTAATTGACATTTTTCTAAAAATGTCAAGAAACTATCCTAAAAACCAAATTTGTAGTAGTGTTACAACTTGGTTTTGTAATGCTTCCATAAATAAGTTTAATTCATATTTAATTTGTAGTAGTGCTACAACTTGATTTTAGAACGACTAATGAACTTGAGCATTGTATGAGAATTGTAGTGTATTCCTTAGTCTTGAAATGTTTTATTCATAGGTTTTATCTAATTAATTTTTTCTAGTGTATATTAAAAATATTTGATTATTGTTGTTTCAGTTAGATTTAGTTTAGGTTTAGGTTAAGTAAAATAGTTTTAAAAAAGTTGTTCTTAATACGCAATCTTTGTGGGTTCGACCACACATTCTCATGTCTATACTATTGGCGATTCGTGTTGTTGTGAGCATACAATAAAAGTTCCACAATACATGTTATAATTAATTTGTTAAAATGAGTTATTTGGATTCCATCAATGATATTTGATTAAAATATATTAAATCATTAACATGCATTCTGGGTGGAATATGCTTTAAGCTCACCCATATTTACTAAGCGAAAATGCTAGGAAATCATTTTTTGCAACCAGGTTTTGTAACCATGGTGACGTGGCATGATCTTGAAAGAATGATGAAATCTCTATTGCGGTTAGCTTTAAGATTTTGAATGATTTTGTAGAGTTTGATTGTTGCTTTTCGATTGAAGTGTTTGTTTCATAAAAAATTAAAAAAAAATAAAAAATAAAAATTTCTCTTGTAGGAAAATGCATATAATTTTATTCTTTTAACTAAGGTAAAATATTCAAATGTTGTTTTGATATTAGTTTTCAAAATTCTTTCTAGCTCCCTGGTGAGCTTTATCCACTTGAAGGTGGACAATGGTGCATGCCCTTAAGTTATAAGCTCTAGTTCATTCCAGTTTTGATCATCTTCTTAGAAGTAAACATTTTCAGAACGTTTTCTGCCAACAACTTTGATCTATGGTTGTTTTTGGCAATTTTGACTTCATTGCTGGATGATCTTCTAGTATACATAAACCCTAATTTTTTGAATGATCGAATTGCGTATGTTATTGGCTTCAATAGTTCCCATAATATTTAATTCTTTAAGATTTTTCTTTCTTAGATGACAATCTGGAGCATATATAATATGTCACACTAACACCAATTTTCATTACTTTTACTCTTTACCCCGTTTATGTTAGGATGTTTAGTATTTTACAATTAGTTTTCCAATTCGATCTATATGTATCTTTCCTTGTACACTCACATTGCACTTGTCTATTATAACCAACAGAGGACCATGCACTTGTGGTATTACTTGGTGCTCAATTGTATATCCATCACAAAACTTTCGTCCTTTGGAATAATTTTCAAGATTAAGCTTTAAGTATGAGTTGAAGAATTACACATTAGTTTTATTTATTTATTATTTAAAATTCCATCAATGAGAAGAAACAAAAAAGATTGATCGAACCCCATGTTAGGTTAACAAGGTTTAGGATCACGATTCCAAGAATACTATATATATGAATTTGCTTCAAACATATACCAAATGGGGATGAGAAGAATTCCTGAGTAATGCCATCATTCCACGTAAAACCCCTACTCCATAATCATCAATGTTATCAAGAGATGTGATTGGTTCCACATCCAAGGAAACTAGAAGCAAGAATCGAAAATGAATTGCTATTAGAACAACAGATGGTCTACTATTTATTTAAGCACCGAGTAGCTAGCATATTCAACACTAAGGTGACATTAACGCAGAATCTGAATAAGAAACGAACCACTTTGACATGGTATTTGTTTTTAATTCTAACCAGAAGTTCTTAGTTTGTTCTGAACTCTTAGCATTTTAACTTGTGAGTGGGTTTATTGTGAAAGTTTTCTTAAAATTATGCCTTTAGCCATAGAATAAAAAAACAAAACAAAAAAAAAAAATTGTAGTAGGGGTTTTTGTTAGCACCGAGGACAAAAAATGGTTTGATCATACCAAACAGATCACATATTTTTGTTGCAGGAATCAAAATAAACAACAAACGAAACCCACAAACCTGAATTACAAATTGAAGTAAAACCAAAGCGCGTGAACTGAACGTTCAGATTTAAAATTGTTGAATTATAAAGTAAAATGAAATAACATTTGCTCATTTGACTTCGTCTGTCCAAACGACACCTAATCCTCTTGAGAATCATCAATGTTTGGGTAAAAGTTGACACTCCCTTCGCTAAATAAGTTCTTATCATTTTCTTCCATCTTCTCTAAAGTATCATTCCCATCATACATGAACATCTCATTGAACATGTCTTCAGGCATACTGATCAGTGAGTCCACAACTCTGGTCACTGTCCTGTTCTCGAAAAAAATATCACTTGCTCTTTCAATCTCCTCCGAGATGGACATCATCTCTTCACTGCTGCTGCTAGAAATGATATCAAAATTACTAGCATGTCCTTCCTTATAGTTTGGAGGTACATAATCAGGTGTTACTCGTTCATCCCTTTCATGTTTGATCTGTTGTACTTTTTCAGTTAAAGCTTGGAACGCATTTGGGACTTGGTTTCTTGCATCAACGCAAAGCTTCTTTAGGTCTCTCCTACCGACTTCTCTCCATAAAGCTATAATATCGTTATTGGACTTCCTCTTTCTCCCATCATTGTTGTTTGGCGCCATTGCAATACAAAACTTGGTTCACATGCATATGCAAGCACTCACTTTTTGGGGTATGCAAGTTTAACTGGGATTAAGATGAGTACTTGTGGATGAATTGATATAAACCAAACTTGGTGATACCCTACTAACACCAAATATGGTATTTATCATCATCATCATCATTTGAATTAATTATATAGAAAATACTTTCATCTATTTTAGTAAAACTACACATTTGATTTTGGGTAATCTTTTTTACTTAAGTGTTTAAAATTCCAAACATAGATCAAATAATGAGTTTAAGGTTTCAAAAATCTCCATAAATGTTTATTTGTAATGGAGATTGGAGAAGATAAACATGTTAGAAGGACAGCACTAAAACATATCCCTGACTTTCTGGTGAAATCTTAGTAATTAATAAGTTACATATTTGCTGATTTATTTGATTCATCCCAAGTTTTGAGATTTTATAATGCTAAAAATAGGAAATATAACAAAGCATCTATTTGAGAAGAAATTGACATGTATGCCGATTTTTCATTTTTTGAACCTTTTATAGAAGATAGGGTCAAGGATAAAATACAAATTATATCGTTTCAAGATATACTTCAACTTCATAACCAAAAGACAACATTAGAAAATCTCTAATATAGCATGGAAAATCATAACTATTTGATTTTTTATTTGTTTTTTGGTTTAAATACCAATTGGGGATTCAACCCTTATAAGGAACATAGTGCTAATTTAACCAACAAACAGGACATAATTGATACGAAAACACAAGGAAAACATTTAATATTAACATCAATGCATAACTACTAATTAATTTTTTATTTTTTTTTTTACTAGTTTTAGGCACTTGAAGCCCATTTATTATTTATCTATTGTTAAGCATACATAACTCGGGGTGCACAAAATGCAAACAACGGGTGCATATAGTACTTACCAAAACTAGCACTTGCTATTTGATACTTTCCATGTTTTGTTACAAGTATCTATCTAAAATACCGCACCCCTCTAAACCTCTCTCCCTATTGATTGAGAAAAAAACAACTTAAAAACTCGTCTTTCCTTCACAGATCACCCTCTGTTGATCCTCCATTGCTCCTTTCATCACCAAGATGTCTAAAAAGCCATTGAAGATGAAGAAGGTGACCCCTTCTCCTTCTCCATCTCCTTCTCCTTCTGCTTCTCGCAATCCTTCCTTCTTCAAGGTCATGTTGGACAATTCTAAAACCTCACTAGTAAGTTTATCTTTCATCCCATCTAACTAAACCTCATTGTGTCATTAGTTGTTGTTAAAATACTTGCACATAACATTTACAAATTTGGCATTGATCTTTGGTATGCAGAGAATACCCCCAGCATTTGCGAAACGATACGGTGAAATATTCCTAGGAGAGTCCACAGTCACCCTTAGAAGAAGTGGTAGGGGTGCTTGGGATATTCAACTGAATAAGATTAAAACCGACTTGCTTTTCGAAAAGGGTTGGAGTGGTTTTGTGGAAGATAACAATCTAGACAATGGGGACTTTCTAGTTTTTACTTACAACAGTGGTGATAAAAAATTTGATGTTATGGTGTATGATCGAATGGGCTGCGAAAAGGGTATTTCTTCATCATCAGATGTTGTTGATGCCTACCCCAAATCCCTTGAACCAAATTCTGGCGAGTTTTATTTTGTCATACTTGAATAAATTTTGAATTTCTTTGTTTTGTTCATTGTGATAATGAGGATACATTGTACATGTAGGTGGGGTACGTAATGAGGCCACCAAGGGGGTTCAGTCTGAAAGAAAAACTGGACAAATTGGAGTAATTTTGGCTTCTAAAACTAGAAAGCAGAGTAAGTTTCTGTTTCTAGCGTAGTTTTTTTCATTTATATTATTGTACACATGTAAATAGTGTTTTAGCAATATGGAATTTTATTAGTCCTTAACATTTCGACCATAATTTTCTGAGCTTTAATTGTAAGTAGCTTCTTTTTCATTACTTTGTAGCATAAATCTTATTATATGAGCTCGGAGATATATAAGTTATAGTCTTAAAAGGCGAATTTGAAAGTTATTAAGAATGAAGTTTAAATTACTAGTAGATTTTGTGCAAAGATTACTTGTATAATGTATCATTCAGCTCGTGGAGTGATGTGTTTGGTCTAAAATTATGTTTAGGGTTTGTGAGTATGTGGATCAATAATATGTCAATCATTCTCAATGTGTTTTGTTTATTTGGTTTTGTTAGTTTATGAATGCTTTTGCTAGTTACAAGCTAGAACTATTACTAGGTCACCTGGAAGGTTTTGGACTTTATGCAAGAGGTTAGCTTCATATGATAAAGGGATTTGGAAGGAGAACCATAGAATCCAAAGAGTTGCCAGTTTAGAAGCATTATTCTTTATTCATGTGGTATTGCATGGAGCAACTTTAAGTCTTCGGTGCATCAGGATATTCTGAATATCTAGCTGCCTTGTTCTGTTCTTGCTCAAGTTAGTATAAAGACGTACGACAGTAATTATAACACTTTTACCTTTTCGAAAATAAAAGATTTCGCATGGACACGGAATATCATTAGTGTCTTCCACTAATATATTTTGTTCTCCATGTTCAACAAGTGAAACAAACTGAGCTAGTGAAATATTTTGTTCTAGTATTTCTTTACTGCTCCCAAGTTTAACAGGCTTGTCTCTCTAATGCTAGATATTTTACATGAGGATCCAATTAGGGCCAATCTCAAAAGATCATGCACGCTGTATGAAGAAGACACAGAAGAGAATTCTATGGAAATTTTGGGGGAATCCGGGCGCAAGACCAAGGGTGCTGCTACAAATGCAATTGTTCGTATAAAAGAAGAAGATGAATTAGATGCAAGTGCAACAGAGGACGACAATTCAGAAGCATCAACTCCGTCTAGCAAAGGTATGATTGTTCAGTTAGCTAAATTATCAGACTTATGTATGGATTTGGGGACTGAATCTTGACAAGATATTATAAATGTTCATTATTGTCAATTTTGTGTGGATCCATACAAAATTGACAGTTATGAACTTGTGATCACTTGTAAATGTTTTTGTCAAAAAAATTTAACATCTCTAGTAAGTTTCTAGTAGTAGAAACTGTTACAAAGTTTTCGAAGTTAGTTTTAGTATATTGTTTGTGACTAACTAACAGATGTATCTGGTTCATTTACAGAAGAGGAGAAAACTGACACGGCAACTAATGGAAAAGCTCCACGTTTGGTGTATAAGACAAGGATGCATCCTACTGAAAGTGTGCGTGCAGCAGCTCAAAAATTCAAATCTACCAATCCTTTTTGTGTAGTTTATTTGCGGGAAAGCTATGTGGAAAGAGGATTCGTGGTGAGATGTTAAACTTCAAACTTCATCCTGATTTCTTTCTTGTAGCACAAATTGATGTAGGCTGTACATTCTGAATGTATGTGAATGTTTTGAGTAATTTACAGAATCTAGGGATCTCCCACACCAATAATGATCTTCAAAGGTCTTTAAGCATACTGTTGACTAATTTTAATGTGTTCCTCCTTCTGCAGTACTTGCCGTTCCATTTTGTCAAGCAATATCTGACTAAGAAACTTGGGGATGAAATTGTGGATAAAGATTCAAAGAATGTCACTCTCATGGTTGAAGATGGTAGAACTTGGCATGTTCGATTGACTCATAAAAACCGTAAAGCTTACATATGTAATGAATGGAGGGAATTTGTGTTACAAAATGATCTTGGAGCAGGAGATGCATGTGTCTTCGAGCTTATTAAGTCAAGGGGAATTGTTCTGAAAGTTTCCTGTTTCAGCTCTCGTTAAGACATGGTGGTATGTTCCTCTGCACATTTTGTCTATCTCTCTGTAAGATATTGGACTAACATTCAATTGCTTATAGTTTCTATTAGGAAATACATCCTATTGTTAGGAAAATATTTTCCAGTATTAGGAAATACATCCTATTATTAGGAAAATATCTTCCAATATTAGGAAATACATTCTATTGTTAGGAAAATATATTTTAGCATATTGTATTGCAAGTTTTATGGGGTTAGAAGTTTTATGGGGTTAGGAAACTTTCCGATGGCTAGTGATTTGTTTCCTTGGTTTGGGAGGTTTCCTAGTGTATGGTGGTTTCCTATTGTATTTTGACTACAGTATTTATATTGCTGATGAATGAATGAAAGAACACAATTTGGCCTTAAACTTATCATGGTATCAGAGCCTACCTAAAACTTTCTTCTATCTTGATTGCTTGCTATGGCTGGTGGAGAAACTCCTTCATCACAGCCTCCAAAGATCGAGGCTAATTCACCATTCTTTCTAGGGCCGCAAGATAGGCCTGGGGATTTTATCACTCCGATTCGCCTCAAACTCGACAACTTTGATGATTGGTCTCATGCAATTCGTGTTGCTCTTACTTCCCACAGAAAATTTGGTTTTCTTGATGGCTCCATTAAAGACCTGGTTCCCCCTTGCACGAAGGATGATTGGATTACAATTCACTGCATGCTCGTTTCTTGGCTCATGAACACGATCGACTCGGAGGTAAAATCTATGTTATCAAACTATGATGATGCAAAACGATTGTGGGATGATTTGCATGAAAGATTTTGTCTTGTCAATGGTCCAAGAATACAACAACTAAAATCTGACATAAATCGCTGTGAGCAGACCAAAACTATGCCCATTGCGGTTTATTTCAGCAAACTGACTATGTTGTGGGATGAATTAGATAAACACGAACCCTTAATCTCTTGCAAGTGTGGCAGGTGTACTTGTGGTGTAGGTAAACAACATGCGGAAAGGCGTGAGAGAGATCGATTGCATCAATTTCTGCTTGATTTGGTTTCCGAATATTATGCCTCCCTGCGTTCTACTCTTTTGTCTCAAGACCCCCTGCCATCACTAAATAGAGCTTTCCAAACAATAGCTCAAGAGGAAAGAGTTAGGGGGATAACACGCATTAAAGACGAGGCATTTGAAGTTGCGGGCTTTGCGGTACGTATGGACAATCGTTCCAAACCACGCCTTACTCGCGCCGAGAAGGCTGCCCTGGTATGCTCACACTGCCACAAGACGGGTCATACCGACACCACCTGCTTTGAGCTGCACGGCACTCCAGATTGGTTCATTGAGAAGTATGGGGCTAAAAGTGGGACGAAGGGGGCTGCACCAGTTGCTGCTGCACGTGGCCGCGGACACGTCAAGGCCAACAAGGCCACGCCTGACCAGGCCCTGATCGCACCGCCAGGATCTTCGTCGGCTGCACCTCTACCAGGTTTTTCTGCCGAACAATGGCAGGCTCTCATGGCCGCTTTCGGCACTCCTCACCCTTCCCCTCATCGGTTGAACGGTAAGTGGATTATTGACACTGGGTGCTCCAATCATGTTACGGGAGATTTGTCGTATTTGTCGGATTTAAGAAATGTGACTCCCTGCTCTGTTGGCCTCCCGGATGGTCAGAGTGTTGTTGCCTTGAAGGAAGGACTTGTCAAACTTACTGACAAAATTATCCTTAACCATGTTCTTTATGTTCCAAAATTAAATTGTAATTTAATTTCGGCTTCACAATTGAGTGATGATATAAACTGTGAATTCATAACTAACTCAGACTTGTGTGCTATTCAGGACCGACACACGAGGGAGGTGATTGGAACGGGTGACAGAAGGGATGGACTATACTACTTACGGGAGGAGACAAAGGTACAAGCAGTTTCAGTTAATCCTTCAACTTCTTTGGAGCTTTGGCATCGCAGATTGGGTCATCCTTCCGAGAAAGTGGTGAAGTTGCTTCCTTTTTTCAGCAATTCTAGTGGTAACTTGAATAAAGCATGTGAAATTTGTCACCGTGCTAAACATTCTAGGGATAGTTTTCAGTTAAGTGATAATAAATCTACTCGAATTTTCGAGTTAGTACATTGTGATTTATGGGGGCCATATGATACACCCTCGTCTTGTGGGGCTCGCTATTTTTTGACATTAGTGGATGACTTCTCCCGCGCTGTATGGATCTATCTGTTAGTTGATAAAACGGAGGTTTTTAAAATGTTTATGTCCTTTATAGCTATGATTGATAGACAGTTTTCTCAGAAATTGAAGATTGTTCGTAGTGATAATGGTACTGAATTTAATTGCCTTAAGGATTATTTTTTGGCCAATGGAATTCTGTTTCAAACTTCTTGTGTGGGGACTCCTCAACAAAATGGCCGAGTAGAAAGGAAACATAAACACATTTTGAATGTTGCTCGGGCACTACGATTTCAGGGTGGTTTACTGCTTTATTTTTGGGGGGAATGTGCCCTTGCCGCTGCTCATATAATCAATCGGACACCTTCTAGTATTCTTGGCAATAAAACTCCATATGAAGTCTTGTTTGGTGATCCGCCTTCCTTTGGTGAATTGCGTGTTTTCGGTTCTCTGTGCTTCGCCCATAATCAGAAGGCAAAGGGTGATAAGTTTGCCAGTAGGAGTCGTAAATGTGTATTTGTGGGATATCCGTTTGGCAAGAAAGGTTGGTATTTGTTTGATTTGGACAAGCAAGATTTTTTTGTGTCCAGGGATGTCACGTTTTATGAGAATGTGTTCCCATATATTGATGTTGAGGCTACTAATTTTGCTGCTCGCAATGACATTCATGGTAATCTGCATGACGGGGTGGCTGTGGATCTTCTGGATTTTTTAGAAAATGATGAGGAGGTGCAGCCAGTACGCCCTCCCACGCCCAGGGGTGCTCCAGACCCGCAGCCGCAGTCCACCACACAGCTGCAGCCGCCACCACAGGCCGCCACACCGTCCACACCTAGGCCTGCTCCAGCCCAGCAGCCGCGAGCCATACCACAGCCCACCGCCACGCCGTTACAGCCCGTGCTCCCTGCACCGCAGCCACAGGTGTTGCCTATGCCTTCTCATACGGATGATTCAGGGGGGCAGTGTCGGGAGATGCTCCGCCAAGTGAGCATTTAGGTCGTGGCTTTCGGGAAAAGTATTCTTCGGTTAAGCTACGTGACTTTGTTACACACACTACGGTGAAGAAAAATAGTCCATCCTCCGCTTCACCTGCTTCTACATCTTCACCTCCCTCAGGTACACCTTATCCTATAGCACATTATGTTAGTTGTGACAGTTTTTTTGTGAAACACCGAAATTTTATTGCAGCTATTACAGCTGGAAGAGAGCCACAGTCTTTTAAGGAGGCTGTAAAAAATGCAGGGTGGCGTGCCGCTATGCAAGCAGAGATGCGGGCCTTGGAAGACAATGGGACGTGGACTATGGAAAAGTTGCCTTCAGGAAAGAAGGCTCTTGGTAGTCAATGGTTGTATAAGATAAAGTACAAATCTGATGCTAGTATTGAGCGATTGAAGGCTCGTTTGGTTGTTTTCGGTAATCATCAGACTGAAGGGATAGATTATGACGAGACATTCGCTCCAGTGGCAAAAATGACTACTGTTCGCGCATTCCTTGCAATTGCGACTTCTAAAAATTGGGAGTTGCATCAGATGGATGTACACAATGCTTTCCTGCACGGGGATCTAGATGAGGAGGTCTATATGAAACTCCCTCCTGGCTTTACCTCTGATGAACCTGGTTTGGTGTGTCGGTTGCGTAAATCTCTATATGGATTGAAACAGGCTCCTAGATGTTGGTTTGCTAAGCTCGTGTCAGCTTTAAAAGGGTATGGTTTTTTACAGTCCTATTCTGATTATTCCCTTTTTACTTATAAGAAGGGGCCGGTTCAAATTAATGTGCTCGTGTATGTTGATGATTTAATACTCTCTGGAAATGATTCTGCTGCTTTGGATCTGTTTAAAAGCTACATTGGCTCCTGTTTTCATATGAAGGACCTCGGGGTCCTTAAATACTTCCTTGGTATTGAGGTTGCCCGCAGCTCTGCAGGGTTGTTTCTTTGTCAACGTAAATATGCACTTGATATTATTTCGGAGGTGGGTCTCTTGGGTTCGAAGCCTGCTATGTCTCCGATCGAACAAAACCATCAACTAGCGCGTGCCACGGGTTCTCTTCTCTCGGATCCTGAGTCTTATAGGCGTCTAGTGGGGCGTTTGGTCTATTTGGCGGTCACACGTCCTGATTTGACGTACTCGGTTCATGTGCTATCTCAATTTATGCAGCAACCACGATAGGAGCATTGGGATGCTGCATTGCGCGTTGTCCGCTATTTAAAAGGTACTCCGGGTTACGGTATTCTCCTGCGCTCGGATAGTGACTTGACTTTGCAAGGTTGGTGTGATTCTGATTGGGCCGCTTGCCCTATTACTCGAAGGTCCCTGATCACGGGGTGGTTGGTGTTTTTGGGCCATTCTCCGATTGCTTGGAAAACTAAGAAGCAACATACGGTTTCTCGTTCTTCGGCTAAGGCGGAATATCGCTCTATGGCCGCCATAACGTGTGAGTTGAAAGGTTTATTATTGAGTTTAGGGGTACTTCATCCCAAGGTCGTTCCCCTCTTTTGTGATAGTCAGTCTGCCATATACATTGCGCAAAACCCCGTCTTCCATGAATGTACGAAGCATATTGAAGTTGATTGTCACTTCGTTCGTGATGCCATTCAGGATGGTCTTATTGCTCCTTCTTATGTACCGACGACTGATCAGTTGGCAGACATTTTCACAAAGGCTTTGGGCAAATCGCAGTTCGATTATCTCCTTGGCAAGTTGGGCATTCTTAACCCTCATGCTCCAACTTGAGGGGGGGTATTAGGAAATACATCCTATTGTTAGGAAAATATTTTCCAGTATTAGGAAATACATCCTATTATTAGGAAAATATCTTCCAGTATTAGGAAATACATTCTATTGTTAGGAAAATATATTTTAGCATATTGTATTGCAAGTTTTATGGGGTTAGAAGTTTTATGGGGTTAGGAAACTTTCCGATGGCTAGTGATTTGTTTCCTTGGTTTGGGAGGTTTCCTAGTGTATGGTGACTACAGTATTTATATTGCTGATGAATGAATGAAAGAACACAATTTGGCCTTAAACTTATCAGTTTCAAAGGGTTGTTGTAAGGAAATTCTTTCTACCTTCTTGATCGAACATTTAATGAGCTTCTAGTATTTTTTTTTTATTGCTCCCAAGTCTATCTCCCTTTGCCATCGATAAGTGTTACCCCTTGTTATGTTCTTTTTATCAAATAAAACTTACTATACATGTGAACCTTGATTATATGGAATCACTTCTTTGGCATAATCTGGGTATATGTTCTCAGTACACCTGATCATAAGATATGGTGAATCCACATAATATTTTTTCTTATATATGTTTTTTTTTTTTTGAAAGGCAAGCGTGCCGCTGGTGGGTATAGAACCCAAGACATGAGAGTTAAACCACCACAGCCTTACATATGTAATCACATCAATGATAAAGATGTGATGTCTCTGAACTAAGAAGACCTTATATATCAGACAATCACACTGCAATGTTGACCCACAACTACAAACACTTTCTCTCAAACTAGAAGAGGAATTTAAAGCTTCAAATGAAATCTGAAGAAGTTGATGACTCACAATTGATTCTGATCCATGAGGTCAGAGTTTGAATCCCAAAGAAATAGAATAAACACAAATAGATCAATGAGTTCCTATTGAAGCAATGGATACCTTTTTTTTTCACTTAATAGCCTCATGCTTTTGAGTGCATGTTTGCCTTGTCGACATATGTGAAGAATAGAGAATGTACATGTGACAAAATAACAAACACAAAAGAATTGATTTTGTGTGAATCACGTTCTGCCTTTCTCATTCCATTCTTCTGTTTATATACAAACTAATTAAGAGAATATTCACAATATAATCTGCTAACTTCCTTAAAACTATTATACAATCTTGACTCAATAAGCAACCTTCCTAATACCAATATTCTAGTTCCTAATCAACAATATTGACATAATCAATCAGAGTATTCTCAATATATTCTCAATTAATTAGAATATTCTCAATATATTCTCAATACCCCCCCTCAAGTTGGTGCATGGAGATCACGTATGCCCAACTTGCGAAGTAGATACTCATATTGTCGTTTGCCCAATGCCTTTGTGAAAATGTCAGCGAGTTGCGCATTAGACGGGACAAATGTGGGATTGATATGGTCAGCAACAATTTCATCACGGACAAAGTGACAGTCGACCTCAATATGTTTTGTCCGTTCATGAAATACGGGATTTTGAGATATATGGAGAGCCGCCTGACTATCACAATGAAGAGACATAGGACGTGTATGAGGCATCCCGAGGCTAGCTAAAATAGCTTTTAGCCATTTCAACTCACATGTAGTCATAGCCATAGACCGGTATTCTGCTTCTGCGGAGGAGCGGGATACTGTATGTTGCTTCTTCGTCTTCCAAGATACTGGCGAGTTCCCAAGGAACACCAAATAACCAGTGAGGGACCGCCGAGTCAAGGGGCATCCGGCCCAGTTAGCGTCACACCACCCATGTAACTGCATGTCACACTTGCTACTCAAATGTATACCTTGACCCGGATTACCTTTTAAGTACCGGACCACCCGCAAAGCAGCTTCCCATTAGTCCGCCCGAGGATGCTGCATGAATTGAGATAAAACATGAACACTATAAGATAATTCGGGTCGAGTGAAACACAAATAAATTAGCCGTCCCACCAAGCGACGGTAAGGCTCCGGGTCAGCGAGCTCTTGACTCGTGGACAAGGCGAGTCGATGATTCTGTTCCAATGGCACCGCCGCGGGCCTTGCCCCTAGCAATCCGGCTTCAGAAATGATATCAAGCGCGTATTTGTGTTGACAAAGCACAAACCCATCTGGTCTGCGTGCCACTTCAACCCCCAAGAAATACTTTAAAGGACCCAGATCTTTCATGTGGAAACAAGCATTGAGGTAATCCTTGAATTTCCGTATATCAACCGGATGACTCCCAGAGATGATGAGATCGTCGACATAAACAAGAACACTGAGCTGAACCGCACCTCGCTATAGAGTAAACAAAGAATAATCTAAATAAGATTGCTGGAAACCATATTTCTTCAAGGCAGTTGACAGTTTAGCGAACCAGAACCGGGGTGCCTGCTTTAGCCCATATAATGATTTCCTAAGCTTGCACACCTTTCTGGAAGTCCCCACGTGAAAACCCGGGGGGGAATTTCATGTATACCTCCTCCATAAGGTCACCATGTAGAAATGCATTATGGACATCCGTCTGATGAACTTCCCAATGCATGGCAGCCGCAACGGCAAGAAAAACCCTTACTGTAACCATCTTGGCTACTGGAGCAAATGTATCTGTATAATCAATTCCTTCAATTTGATGATTCCCAAGAATAACCAGCCGAGCCTTCAATCGCTCAATGGTATCGTCAAAATGATACTTGATCTTGTATACCCACTTGCATCCTAGAGCTTTCTTTCTTGGTGGCAGTTCTGTGACAACCCAGGTTTCATTAATCTCAAGAGCCTCAATTTCCCGTCGCATGGCATCTCGCCAGCGGCTGTCTTTCCCGGCCTCAGAATAGCACACAGGTTCCCGATTTGTTGTCAAGGCTGCAAGAAAATGTCTATGTCGCACAGAAAATTATCACAATTCACGTAGTGTGCTATAGGATAGGGTGTACCTGAGGAATGCCGTGGTGCGGGTGATGCAAATACGAATGGACTCGTTTTCTGAATGGTATGAGTAACATAATCACGGAGTCGAACCGAGGCTTGCCTTCTGCGTTGACCCCTGCCCAACATATCTTCCTGATTCTCTTCCGGGTTGTCCTCCTGGTTCGCACAAATCAGCTGCCCAGCAGCCCCTTTCGGCTGTACAAACTCCTCGGCATCCTCCTGGTTCTCACAAACTGGCTGCCCAGCAGCCTCTTCTGGTTGTACAAACTCCGCGGCACCCCCCATCAATACAGGTGTAGATGTCTCCTCAAAGTCCTCGTGAACGGCCTCAACATTAGGCAGGCTATCGTGGTCTAATTTAAAATTATCTACAAAGGAAAAAACTCCTTCCGAGAACACAACATCACGAGAAACAAAGAAATCTCGTTTCTCCAAGTCATACAAACGCCATCCCTTTTTTCCAAAAGGGTACCCAACAAAGACGCACCTACGACTTCTACTTGCAAACTTATCCCCCGTCCTCACATGCGCATAGCACAAAGACCCAAAAATGCGCAAGTGAGCGTAAGTAGGTGTGCTGCCATATAAGACACTATAGGGCTTTTTCCCATTTAAGATCAAGGAGGGAGTCCTATTGATCAAGTAGCTAGCTGTCAACACACACTCTCTCCAAAACTCAATTGGAATAGAGCCCTGAAAACGCAACGCCCGAGCTACGTTCAAAATATGTTGGTGTTTCCGTTCAACCCGCCCATTTTGTTGAGGTGTTCCCGCACAAGACGTTTGAAAAACAATCACATGATCAAAAAAATATTGTCGCAGGCAAGTGAATTCAGTGCCATTATCACTGCGCAAAATTTTGACTTTTTTATCAAATTGCCTCTCAACCATCGAAAAAAACATTTTAAGGGTATGAGAGACTTCTTTCTTGTCAACAAGCAAATAAATCCATACAGCACGGGAAAAATCATCAACGATGGTCAAAAAAAAAGAAGCACCAGAAGAGGCAATTGTTCTATAAGGTCCCCATAAATCAGTGTGAATAGTTTCAAAAATAGCCGAAGCTTTATGTTCACTAACAGGAAACTTATCTCTACTTTGCTTTGCCCTCTGACAGACATCACAATTTTTATTGAAGGTATTGTTCCTTTCACTAGAACTTACTTCGGGAACTAACTTTGTTACTTGTAGAGATGGATGACCCAGTCGCTTATGCCACAGATCAAGAGATACCACACTATTGGCCGTCGTTGCGTGAACCCGTGGCAGCCCCTAGAAGTAATACAGTTCATCTCGTCTTTCACCTGCACCAATTAGCATCCTTGAAGTGCGGTCCTGTATAACACACAGACCATTAATGAATTGGACAAAACAATTATAGTGATCAGTCAATTGTGACAAAGAAATTAATTTGCAAGTTAGCCCTGGCACATAAAGAACATTTTTCAAAGATAATTTTTTGTCAAGAATTACCGTCCCCTCTTTAGTGGCGATGGCGTTACTCCCATCTGGCAATCCTACGGGACATTGAGCAATTTCCCATAAGTCAGGAAGATCCCCGATCATGCCAGTCATGTGATTCGAAGCTCCTGTGTCAATAATCCAAGGCCTACCAGTCATCTTATAGCCGCCAGCCATGATCGATGTTTAATGGCTATTGCTATTGCTCTGATACCATGACAAAATAACAAACACAAAAGAATTGATTTTGTGTGAATCACGTTCTGCCTTTCTCATTCCATTCTCCTATTTATATACAAACTAATCAAGAGAATATTGTGAGAGAATATTCACAATATAATCTGCTAACTTCCTTAAAACTATTATACAATCTTGACTCAATAAGCAACCTTCCTAATACCAATATTCTAGTTCCTAATCAACAATATTGACATAATCAATCAGAGTATTCTCAATATATTCTCAATCAATTAGAATATTCTCAATAAAATGGGTTAATAGATAATCTTTTAATTTGTAAAGACTAACAATTCACAAGTTTATACATAGATATTGATTTTGATTAACTTTATTTTTGGAAATCAATTGCCCAAAGTCTTTCAAACAAGAAAACATATTAATATCAAATCCTAAAAGAGGAAAAAGAGAAGTTGTATACTATGTGTCACGATCTAAAAAGGTTTTAACGTATCTCGAGGAATTCATCATCCTTCCCTTCCATGCCATGCGTCGTAGTTGTAAAATCCTGATTCCCAAGTACTTTTGTATGTTTTTTTAGAATGTGCGAAATTCATGGAATATTGTAACTGACGTGTCAAAGGCAGTAGATTGGCATGTTCGAGCCATATGACAGTACATTGGAGGTAGCTAACGTGTAAATAGAATCATATGATATGTATCAAGGCACGTTGACCCCTTTAAGAAGCCAGGACGATACCAGTATCCAACAATCTATTTTTTTTTCTTTGAATCTTAATACAAGCAGTGTGACACTAACAAATTAGAAGAAATTGCATATGTTCTATCCAAGTTTGGAGTCTCAGTTTTAAGATATCTATCAAAACATTCATGAGCACTATATTTTCTTGGAAGAATTGATGGCATGGAGGAAGTAGAATTTGGTGCAAGCACTTATAGTGAAAATTTGATAATTTTATCTGTAAAATTATCTAAATCCTCATAATGAGCATGACTCTGAAATATGGGTGGTCATAGAATATCGTGTGTAATACTAGATGCTTGGCGTACAAAGTTTCTCTTTATAACCTAATTATATATTTTCTATGTTACAGTACCAAAATTTTCACTCTGTCAGATGAGAAAACTACACGATGAAGTAGAGGACATCCGGTGAAGCAATACCATGACAGTACTTCACAAACTAAACCTAACAAATGCAGCAGAACTCCAAGAAAACATCCACACAACACAAGTTTGCAATGAAGTTCTCGATGCACTCGCAGCCGCACTCGTAACTACACCAAAACACATGTGCTACATAAGAATTTTAAAGAATAATTAATATATATATATATATATATATATATATATATATATATATATATATATATATATATATATATATATATATATATATATATATAATGTCTTGTCATCTTGCTTTCCCATCTCTTGAGCTTGGGGTGAATCCATGACTTCTCTCACTGCAAGTGGTGTGGTCTCTTCACTAAGAAATTTAATACCAAGATTTCAAGTTAATTGGATGAATACATTCACCATACAACAGAAAAGTGGTCAAAGAATTTGAAGTTTCAAGCAGGCATGAGTACATTGACCAATTTCCTCAAGCTGTGATAAAGTTGTCCACTGCTTTTTCTGTGTTTCTTATATAGAAAGTTGTATATATTCTAATTATAGAAACAGGTATATATTTAGGATATTCTAATTTCATATTTAGGTAATCTAGAATATATTGTTTCTTATTCTATAAGATTGTTTCTTGTGAGACAAGAAACCCCATTGTATATATACCCCTGTTGTGGGATGAAACAAATACACAAAAATTGAGGTATTTCTTTCTACATGGTATCAGAGCAGGTCCAATCCTTTGAACTTGTTTTGCATATTTTTTTCTCTTTCGAATCCCGAATCCCAGAAGACACCAAACTCGCAACCTCATCCGCATTCTCTGAAGTTCAAGCTGCCACAACAACTGAATTCCTAACATCCGCATCCACTGAGTTACTAACCACCACATCTACTGAAATTCGAACTGCCTTTTCATCCCCTGTTTTGCCAAAATCAGCACCCTGAAGCGATGTAGTTTCCTGGTAGGAATCGGTCTGTGCAATCACTTGCGGCCCCGCTGCAATTCTCAGTTCCAACCCTGCTTTGACTTCCTCGCCAGCTGCTAAAGAGCTAGCCGAATCCATCACCACCATTGGACCCTTCTCACAACAGCTCCGTAACAACCACAAGACTCATTCATCCCTTCGCATCCACCTCTCAATTCCTCGTCATTAGATTCTTCACAACCTCCGTCGAAACACTATCGTTCCACACCCTCGCCTAATCTCTCTTGTGTGATTCCCTGGTCGACACCAGCCCCGCAAGCATTGACCACCATTGCCCTTCTCTCTCGCAGTTTCTTCTCGAAGCATATCAGTGGAAGAGAAGTAAAGTAGATCGAAAAAAAAAACAGAGAAGAGGTCGAAGGAGTGTTTTCTTTTATGCGCGTGCTATCCGCACCCAACATTCCTCTCGCACACCTTCTTCAGGTCAAAGAATACGCATCAGATCTGACGAAGAGAAAATAGGTTTCTTATGCTATTCACAACCCAGCCAATAGTCGATCACACCATGCAATCCTCTGTTTTGGCTATTCAGAGCAGGGCAGTTACTCCTTCAGGCTTCTCCGGTCCTCCTTCTCGTCGTCCTACAGGTAAATCAAATCCATATGCAAATAAGAAGTGTAATATTTGTGGAGAATTAGGCCATAGCAAGGAGAGATGTTATGAGGTGATTGGTTACCCTGATTGGTGGGACTTCACCAAGAAGCCACGAAAGAATATAAGCAAGGCTGTCATTGCTACTGCTGGGAATGAACATCTAGATAGTGCTTTTGCTAATGTAGCACAATCAGGTATGAATGATAAAGTTATTTTGAATAATACATGGATAATTGATTCAGGTGCATCTGATCATATGACAAATGACCCTAACCTTGTGGTAAATCTTAGAGCTTCCCCTCAAAATGTTGTCTCTACTGCGGATGGTACTCCAACTCTGGTTAGCGGAGAAGGTTCCATTGTGTTATCTGATACCCTAACTCTTGAATCTGTCTTAGTTGTTCCATCACTAGCTTATAACCTCTTGTCTGTCTGTCAAATTATTCAAACACTTGCATGTATTGTGACGTTTTATCCATCTTTCTGTGTGTTTCAGGACATTCTGACTCGGCAGATTCTTGGTTATGGTGTTAGAAGGGGAAAACTGTACTACTTGGATCGACATAAACGAGAGAGAAACGCAAAAATCTTTTGGGGCAAGCTAATCAGGTCATAAGGGTCGATAATGTGAAGGCAGTAGTATGGTTATGGCATCGTCGTTTAGGACATCTGTCTTTTCGTTATCTTAAGAAGTTGCAGCCTCATTTGTTTTCGGTTGTTAGTGATTCAGAATTTCATTGTGACATTTGTGAGCTAGCCAAGAGCCACTGTATTCCATATTCGCCAAGTATTCATAGATGTCATGTTCCTTTTATGAAAATTCACTCCGATGTTTGGGGTCCTGCAAAAATTCCTTCTTTTTCTGGAGCTCGATATTATGTATCTTTTATTGATGATTGCACTCGGATGACCTGGGTGTCATTATTAAAAAGAAATAGTGAGGTATTTGGAAGGTTTACTGATTTTTACAAAATGGTGGCGACACAGTACCAACAATCCATCAGAGTGTTTCAATCTGACAATGGTGGAAAGTTTGCCAATGGCCTTATGTATGAGTTTTGCCGGTCAAATGAAATTCGTCATCAAACCTCCAATTCTGATACTCCTCAACAGAATGGTTTAGCCGAACGAAAGAACAGACAATTGTTGGAAGTTGTTTGTGCTTCCCTGTTTGGCATGAATGTACATCGATCCTATTGGGATGAAGCAGTGAAATCTGCAGCATATGTTATCAACCGTACTCCCTCACAAGTAATTGAGTTCAAGAATCCTCATCAGAAGCTTCATACACTTTTGTCCATCCCATCTATGCCTAATTTGGAGCCCCGAGTGTTTGGATGCACAGCCTATGTCCACATACCAAAACCACACCGGAGCAAGCTTGATCCCCGTGCGAAGAAATGTATTTTTGGAAACAGGTATATATTTAGGATATTCTAATTTCATATTTAGGTAATCTAGAATATATTGTTTCTTATTCTGTAAGATTGTTTCTTGTGAGACAAGAAACCCCATTGTATATATACCCCTATTGTGGGATGAAACAAATACACAAAAATTGAAGTATTTCTTTCTACATCTTAGGGAAGAGATTACCATGATAGTACATACGCTAACCAATATTGTCAAAGTAATTGGTTTACTGTACTTTTAATTTGACAACCTCTGTTGTTTTTTTTATGTTGATGTAACTTAAATTAAACATGTTAAATGATTAGAAAGAATAAATGAAGAACTCTGGAAATTGCTCTTGGATACACAATAATGAGCTTGTGTATTTAGAAGGAAAAGAAGATCACAGTAATTTCTACTTCCCATAAAAGCAAAAGAGCAATGTAGAGAGAAAACTTACTATTCCTCGTGCCAATAAGATTCTCCGTTGCCTTATCTGTTGCACTCTATATACCCATCTTAATGTCCCAACAAATCAGGAAAATCTCGTCATATTGAAATTTGAAATCTAATTTCAAGAACAGAGAACCATGGGAAATGAACCACTGTCTCACTCATAGTAGAAGTTGTAATCGCAATTTCCTCTATTTCTTAAAAAAGGTTCTCGTAGTGTATTCTGCTATTTATCCAGGTGAAAATTATTGTACTGGGTTGTTAAACAGGCCATAAGCTCGAGTACCCTAAAAATGTGTTGGAATATTAAGCCCGCTCCAATTATCCATGGGCCTAAATTGCCCATTGCTTATCCACGGTAGTACCGTGTGAATTTACGGTGTAGTTATATGATTGGGACCCACGGATGTAGTTGTTATCCCACAACCCTGCTCTTGTTTTCGCTTAATATATGATTGACTCGCCTTCTCTACAAGTTCGAGCTTTTTAGACAATTGACAATCATGATATCGGAGCATTGGTTCTCATAGGTCGTGGATTCGAGTCTCGTCAAACGCAAACGCAATCGCTGCGAGAATAGCGCGAGCAGGGTGTTGAAATATTAAGCCCACTTCAATTTTTCATGGGTCTAAATTGCTCATGTGCTTATCCACGGTATTACCTACCATATGAATTTACGGTGTAGTTGTACGATCGATACCTACCGATTGTATGTTGTAGTTCCACGACCTCTCTCTTTCTTCCGTTTGATATATGATTGGATTCACCATCTCTACAAGTTCAAACGTTTAGAAATTTTGACAATTTATCAAAAAGCTCAACAAATATAGAAATTCAATGATAATTGAAGTTGAGAATAAACATTAAAACCTAACTTATGTGTTATGATCCATTTTAGTACACCTGATCAATGGTAACATCTTTGAATTTACAGTATGAAACCAAAACTGAATGTTGTTTATGTAAGAAACAATATGTTGCAAATGCATTCTAATCAAATGAAAATTAAGGAAAACTCAGAAAAAATGATTTTTACTAGAGAATATTCTCTGAGGCAAAGTAGAACTAGGATTTGCACAAAAAACAAAAACCAATTGCATACTTCTCTGATTTCATTGCTATTATTACACTTAGTACTCTATTGTATTGAAGCAACATTGAACATCTCAAAATAATTCAGATTTCTATAAAGTTTGAGCTACAGTTTTTGCTGCAGGTCAAGTGCAAAACTGTTGCGAAAAATATGAAGTGCCAAGAATGTACTTCTTTAGTAGAACTAACCCTACAATGCACGAATAGCCAAGAAAAAATAAGTTTGCATGTCATCTGTTAGGAGGGTGTTTTCTCTTGTTACAGATGAGTCAAACATCATTCAAGGTCATTTTAAGGAAATGTGGGAGGAATTTAGTTGTCTTCAGGGTGTCAACAATGTGCTCCTCATGGCCATCTATCTTCCATGGCTCATGTCGGTAAAGTTGTGGATCCACGATACCAAAATCATCTTAGATTTCCATTTACAACAACTTTTCCACCAGAATATTTTTCCTTTGTGATATTCGCTAAGACCGAACCCATCATGTATTCAATGGTTTATGCTATCATTGTTGAAGATCATCATTAACTCCAGGGAGTTCTGGAGTCTTCTAGATCTCATCTTCTGGAAATGACTAAACAAAGCAAAATATCTAGATACTTGAAAGAAGTCTAAGCTTCTCTAGAATTCTCTTTAGAAAGATCTTAGATATTCTCATGGTTATCCACCGACCTAAAACAATATAAAAAGGGGACCTCCCCATTGGTTTGGGTCATTGAGAGCAAAGTAGCTCTAGTAAGGTGTTTTTCCTTAAGTGGTGTTAGTGTATGTGAGACTTGTGGGTGTGAAAAAGTGTGCGTCAAGAGTTCCATTTTTCTAAAATATTTCCCAATATATATTAAATTATAGTGGTTTTATATAGAGTGTTCTCCCCAATTTCTAACAATTTGGTATCAGAGCCAGGTTGAGCTAGATTAATATTGTTCACTGCGCGACAGTATTGTTCACAGGAGGAAGATGACATTGTTCATTGTTCATTGTTCATATGTACGGTACCATGCACAGTTCATACGTAGGTACTATTCATACGTACGATTAGGGATTACTTTTCAATGAGCAACTTGTGGAGATTGTTCGTGAGACTTGAAGTCGATTGGTTATGGACAAATGAAGAAAAGAATGAGGAAGAGTCTGGATTATATCACCACACCATAGAGAAACGATGGAAATCTAGGTGATATGCTATGCAAACTTGAGGTGTCACGCCAAGCACCGACATAGTGTGTCCATGTATGTAGATGTAGCGGGTCCCCGTGAGAGGACTGGTAGGCAAGGTGATGCAGAAAAAATGATAGACTACAACAAGGGATCGTAGAGTCGCGTTGTGTGGTTGTGCCAAAAGAGCACATTGTGTGTGAAAGTGTCAAATAGCACGTTGTGTGGAAATGCCAAGAGAGCACGTTGTGTGTGAAAGTGCCAAGAGAACACAAAGTTGTAAGTATGTGTGTGCCAAGGGAACAAATAGAATTGATGAAATATGAAGATCGTGTCCGAGAACCAATTGGTCATGATATTGAAAGAGTGCAGTGTGTGAATGTGATGGCAGTATGGAAACATGAAACATGAAGAAGTGACAATACTAACTCAACATTTCTAGATAATTCTTTTGTTGCAACCACCACAAGTCTATAGAGATTTATCTTTCTACATTAATCTCTTGAAAAATATATTTAAGTGTCTAGAGAATTCTCAATAGACTTCTCCAAGGAATTCCACATACTCTATGAGCAATTATAAATAGGCCTCTAGGTGAACATTGTGAAGCAGCTCAAGTGAACTCAAATGTAGTAGAGTCAAGAGCTCTTAAGTGGTTGTGTGTATGTTTGAGAGAAATATGTGTAGGTTTGTGGTTATATGTTGTAATTTGTAACTTTTGGTATTGTGTCTTAATGTAATTCTAAGTTTGTGATCAATTTAGGGTTGAGAATTTCCAACAATTTGGTATCAGAGCAGTCAGGGACCATTGGTGAGACGCTACTTGTCAGAGATCATTTATTTGTAGTTCGAGACTGTGAAGCAGACTGGTCTAGGACTAATTAAGCTTGCTCGATGCACAAAGAATGTTGCACCTCGTCATGATGAGAAATCTCGTTGGCACAACAAGTGATCTTACAAAGCTCAACCATCATAATTATAAGAGTTGGCAAACAGGGATAAAGTCCTATTTGCAAGGACAAGACTTGTGGCGGGTTGTTGGCGGTAGTGAGACTGCACCACCGCCAAGGGAGAACACTGCTGAATTTAGGAAGTGAGAAGTTAAAGTTGGAAAAACACTTTATGTGCTCAAGACGATGATCGAGGATGATATTTCAACACATTGAAAATGCAAATACACCCAAAGAAGCATGGGATACATTTGCATCCCTATTTTCGATAACAAATGATGCTCGCCTACAGTTCTTGGAGAATGAATTGATGAAACAATGAGGTATGTCTGTTAGAGAGTATTTTTTTAAATAAAAAATTTATGTCATAAATTTTCAAAACTAGACTCTTCCTAAAAAATTAATGAAGATATGATGAAAAAAATAATTATCCACGAACTAAAGCCTGAGTATATCGAGAATGTCACGACGATTCGTGGTTGGCCAACTCAACCCTCTATTGTGGAGTTTGAAAGTTTATTTGCCAATCAAGAAAGCGTCGCAAAACAAATGGCAGATGTCTCTTTGAAAAATGAGGAAGAAGAGACACTCTTCTTAAAATGAAAGGCGGATATAAAAAGAAAAATTTTGTTAAAAAAAAAAAAAAGATAACAATCCCAAGAAGTCCCAAAAGAAGAGTTACAAGAAAGGGAGAATGTTAAAGATCATCACTAACTCCAGAGAGTTCTAGAGTCCTCAAGATCTCACCTTCTAGAAATGACTAAATAAAGCAAAATATCTAGATATTTAGAGAAATCTAAACTTCTTTAGAATTCTCTTTAGAAAAATCTTGGATATTCTCATGGTTATCCAACGACCTAAAATAATGTAAATAGGGGACCTCCCCATTGGTTTGGGTCATTGAGACCAAAGTAGCTCAAGTAACTTTAATAAAGTATTTTTCCTTGAGTGGTGTTAGTGCATGTGAGAATTGTGGGTGTAAACAAAGTGTGTGTCAAGAGTTCTATTTGTAAAATATTTCCTAATATATATTAAATTATAGTGGTTTTATATTGAGTGTCCTCCCGAATTTCTAACGATTTGTATCAGGTCCAAGAAAATTTTGGTAGTGGTTTTATAAAAAGATTTTTTTGCAAAACAATCAAAGAAGAAGATAGCAGGCTCAATTAGTCCCAAGAGAGGAGTTACAAAAAAGTGGGAGCTCAGCAAGGCTGAAACAACAATGGTCGACGAAATGATGGTTGCTACAACTACGGCAAGAGAGGTCACTATGGCCTAGTGGTTAGGGCTGTGTGGGTTTGTCCCCCACGTCCTAGCTTCGAATCCCACCTGCGGCATGGTTACTTTCTAATGGGTGTTGACCTATAGGTCGCCCAGTTGATAGGTTATGGGATCCTTAAAAACCCAGCTCGCCTTCCAAAAAAAAAAAAAAAGTCACTATGCAATAGATTGTCTGTCAAAGAAGAAGACACTTGAAGGCAATTTGGTGACATCTCACAATCACCAAGACAATAGTGAAGTAGAATAGGACTTCAAGGCATCCTTTGCAACTACTCAGCCTGTTCGTGAAAATTTCCTGAAAAATAAGTAAACTTCTCCAAGAATCAAGTAGCCATGGCCTGTGACAATCAAGTATTAGCAGTCAACTGCAACAAAGTTTGGATTGTTGAATCAAGCTGCTCCATTCATATGACCGGAGACAGGGAAAAGTTGTCAAGCCTCTGTGAGTACAAAGGAGATTGAATCGTGATAACTACTGTCAACACGATATTGACGATTGCTCACACTGGGGAGGTTGCATTCATTCCTCATTTCAGTCCCAATCAAATTCAACTGTATATCATGTTCCAGGTATGAAGAAAAATATATTGTCAATATCACAATTAATAACATCCGACAATTATGTGGTGTTTGAGCCGAAAAATGTTAAGGTGTACAAAAGCCTAAAGCCATCGGGTACACACATCATAAAGGGACGAAAGTTAGAGTCTATCTACGTGATGTCTGCAAAATCAACATATGTAGATAAGACTTGATGCAGTAAAATTGTTGATTTGTGGTACGCGAGACTAAGGCATGTTAGCTGTCAAAAGTTGAAGACGATGATAAGTAAGTCAATGTTAAAGAGTCTACCCCACCTAGATTTCTAAAGAAAACAGTTTGTGTTGGGTGCCAGTATGGAAAAGCTCATCAACTACCCTATTAGGAGTTAGAGTTCCAGGCTACGGAACCGTTGCAACTCATCCACTGTGCAGCAAGCATAAATAAGCGGGATGTTCTACATGGTGACTTTTATTGACAACTTTTCAAGGTATGTGTGGGTTTACTTTCTTAATGAAAAATCAAAAGTCCTCAATACATTTAAGGAATTTAAAAAGAAGATTGAAAGTAAAGTAGGAAAGAATATTAAATGCCTACTTGCAGATAATGGCAGAGAGTGCACATCGGATGAGTTCTCCAATTACCCGAGGGAATGTAAAATTAGGAGACCTTAACATGTCCAGGTACTCCACAACAAAATGGCATTACTGAAAGGAAGAATCGGCATTTGGCAGAGACATGCTGAAGCATGTTAAATGTGCCAAGTCATTTTTGGGCTGAGTGTATTAAGATTGCAGCCCACGTTATCAACAGGTTGCCACAAGCAAAGTTAGGGTTTGTTTCACCCTTCCAAAAGTTATGGAATATATAGTGAGTCACTTTCGAGTTTTCGGATGTGTGTGTTACATGTTTGTGCCCGATCACCTGTGAAGCAAGTTCGACAAAAAGGCGATTCTTGCATTTTTGTGGAATACAACACTGAAAGAAAGGGATGGAAATGTTGCAATCCTACAACTAGGTGCTGCTACACATTAAGGAATGTGGTGTTCGATGAAGCTTCATCATAGTGATATGCACAACAAATACTACTGCTAGATTCCAAAAGTCTAGAGGAGGAAATGCAGGAAAATAAATCAACACCTGTAGAAGGTGAAGAAAAAATAGGGCTCAACCTGCCAAAAGCACCGAGTAGGTCTACAAGCTCATGGCAAACTAGTGTACATGAAAGAATACCAAAAGAAGTTCGAGAAAATCAGGAAGATTCGAGAAAGCAACTGAGAAGGTCAACTAGACAATGAAAACCCAATCCAAAATATGCAAATGTTGTGGTTGAAAAAGACAACATTAGATAACCCACAACATTTGAAGAAACATCTCAGAACATGGAATGACAAAAGGCAATGGAAGAAGAAATCCAAGTTCTGAAGCAGAATCAAACTTGGGACTTAGTACCAAAACCCAAGGATGTAAAGCCTATATCATGTAGATGGGTATACAATATAAAGACCCATCCTAATGGTTTGATAGAAAGATACAAGGCTCGATTACTAGCCCGCGGGTTCTCACAGCAATAGACTACGATGAAACATTCAGTCCAGTAGCTAAGATAACTACAGTCAGGGTCTTGCTTGCACTGCAACAAACTAATCTTGGAAATTATAGCAGATGGATTTGAAGATCGCATTCCTGCATGGAGAAGTTGACCGAGAAATATAAATGCATCAGCCTAGAGGGTTTAAGAGTAAAACCCAACAAAATTATGTCTGTAAGCTAAAGAATGCATTGTATGGATTGAAGCACCAATATCTTGGTATGGGAAGATAACGGAGTTCTTAGTTCAAAGCGGGTATTCAGTTGCACATTCGGACTCGAGCCTATTTATCAAATCTCGATAAGGCAAACTAGCAATAGTGCTAGTATACATAGATGATTTGATTGTCACTGGAGATGACAAAGAAGAAATCTGAATAGTACAAATAAACTTGGCGATCCGATTCCAAATGAAGGTGCTAGGAGAACACTTCCTGGGGCTCGAGAACTAAGTGCAAAGGTTTATTCCTTTGTCAGCAGAAGTATGCTAGAGATATTTTGAAGAAATACAGGATGCTTGAGTGTAAGCCGATCTCAACACCTATGGAGGCTAAGTCAAACTATATATTGAAAAATCCAATCTCCCCAATTTCTAACAATCATAGATCCCTTGGATTATTCCTGCTGTCATTCACAAAATAGGATCTAGAATATCGTTGCAAATAACAACAATCTTATGGAGACAGTCTAAATATGCTTACACAGAGACCGATACTCACCTTATACTTGATCATTCATCGGAAAATGAGCTTTCTAATGTTTTTCCTCTCTTTAATTTTCTTTACTCAAATTTTCATTTAGACGAATGAATCTCTTGGTTGATCAATAATCGTGATTTTCACTTTATCGAAGTTTGATGACACAAATCAAGAAGATTTTTCTTCATAAAAAAAAAAAAAAAATCAAGAAGACTTTTCACTAAATTGGAGCAACAATTTTATATTTTGTTTTATTTAAATGTTTTACAGCCGGTGATAGCTGATGAACAACATTTGTTACAAGAAAGTAAAAGTAGCTGATGAACAACACATCTAAGATTCATTTTAACAATCAAACCAGATTGGAAAGTTCGATGTAAAGAAGAAATAATGGATCTAAATTTACAATCCATATGAGCTAATTCTTGTACTAACAAAAAAAACACTCTGCGTACAGAAAATAACACCATTCTCAAACAACAAAAAGTTGCAAAGAACCAATCCCACAGTCACCCCAGAGGTGCACTGACTAGTGTGATCAAGCACTTACTGGCTTGCCACGGCCCATCGTAAATCCACGAGTCCCATCTGGCATCCTTGGCCCTCGAAGTGGTGTTTGCTTGAGTGATGCTGCTTCAGGCTGAACAGAGGAACATCCATTTGGTTGTGGTGAAATGGTGGCAACAGGACCAGGGCCAAGACTACTGTGACTTTGAGCACGCCCACGCGACTTTCCTCTGCCTCGGTTCCACCCTCCTTTCTTTGATCCAGATGAATTATTATCTTCAGCCTAGCAAACAAGACGCATCCATCATGATAGTATGAAACTATGAATGATAGTTCTTATTAGACAGTATATACAGCTCTAGAATATGACATGCATAACATGATGATCACTTACTTACATTGACCCGATCAGTTGTTGGATTGCTTTCTGACGATGACTCCAGAGTTTTGTTAGGCTGATGATGAGGAGAGTTGTCCGATGATTCAGAAGTTGGTGGAGCCTCATCTTCTTCAGAGTTCACATCGAAGTGGTCATAATCATTTTTCCTGTTCCTTACAACAGATCTTGGCTGAATGAATTGCAGATAACCAAAGATAGATATCGACATAGAAACAGTAACAATATTATATTAGCCAAACACTGCAAGCATCAAGGAAAAATATTAACCAAAATAATTGATGGTTTCTGATTATAAGAACATACTGAACGCCTTAGCAATAAACGCACATGAAGGCCTTTCCTCCAGTTCATTTCATCATTTAGCTTTTCAACCTGTTCAAGATAGCATATATAAACAATTTAAGATACAAATAATTTGGAGTATATTGTTCATACATGAATGAAGTAACAAGTTTTAACTGAACTTACAGCTTTCTCTGCTTGTTCGACATTCTCATATTCCACGAGTGCGTGAAGCTTAAACAGAGAATTAATATGTATATGTAAATAACAAGAGAACAAATTTGAGAAAATTATTTCATTGGTTTCTATAACCGCCAAGTGATCACATCATATATACCTTGTTACTGATGAGTACATCTCCTTTCGAGATAGAACCATTGGATTCATTTGGATGGCATATATGAATGTTCTTTACGCTGCTCAGGACATAAGTTGCCAGTCAAGATCATCTATGCTTACACAATATAGCAAAAAAAAAAATTTCATGAGTTAGTGAATAATCAGACCTTCCAGCCACGCCAAATACTTTCTCCAGATTTGGATAAGAATGATCCTCAGGCAAGTTATCAGCCACAACCACACGATACTGAATGGTGCAATGACAAAAAAAAAAAAAAAACGATAACATGTATTTAGTTACATGGTTTGTATTTCCAAGAGGTGGTCTTGAGATATTGAAGTTATAAAGATAATAACCTGCAAGTCCTCTTTGTCCCGATCTGTAAACTGGTTTTTACGTTTGATCTTTTTACCATCACTGCTTACAACCTTGAGAATACAAAAGGGAAAATAAGAGAGAAATTTGTGAAGGGAAAGGTACATATGAATAGAATTCAGTATATCTTGAATGTGGACTAGAATAGCAGAAAAAATATTGAAGGAATGCTTACAAGCTTTGAAGAGGTTCGGAGTGCTTGGCAGAGCAAAATGTTGCTAGTGACAAGGGCTTTAATTATCTTAGAAGATGCAATTACAGATATTGGAACTGTTACATTACCAATAACAGGTAAGTTTGTTATTGTCAAAATGATAATAAATAATAATAAAAGATGCACGAACAACAATGCCTTCACCATATCCTTCAGGATCTTTGCTCATGTGTTTCGTGAGGGTGTCGTTAGATAGCAGGCTCATGTCACTAAACTGGTATTCCACCTATCACATTGGAAGCCATATCTCAGATCAGAAACTGCTACCAAACAGCGGACACGTACCATCGTTGAAAATGATAGGAAATAAGGTTTCTTTCTAGAATTCTAGACATGATATGAGCAAATGGTCCTTTTCAGGAATATAGTGCTTGCTACTGTATATAGGATAACCCATACAGAAGTTGAATGAATTGCTGATCTTTGGGTAGGGACTAAATCTCCTACAATAAGATATAAAAGATTAACTGTTAGACTGCACCGTCTTTCCGTAAACCAAATTACCAGATTTGAAAATGACTTAAAACTGTTCTGAAGATGATCTCGACACCATAGAGATCATCATTAAAAAGAATATTTATTTTTGCCAAGACATATGTTCGGAAACACGTACAGAAGCTCCTATGACTGAAGTTACATCGGAAAACATTAATGGGAATCGTACAATTTACATGATGATTTTGAGTGGAGGGACTAGTTAAGGATTTTCCCCAAAAACTTAAATGAACAGATCTAAGGACAGATCATTACAAAAAAAATGAAACCTTCAAAACCGAGATCCTCCTTACGAAAATATAGTTTATATCCAGAGTAGTACATATAAAACTTTACAGTATCGCATAAGTAGTCTTTCTAATAATTGAAAGAAAGTCAAGAGAAAGAAGGAACCTGTTTAACAATCTTCTGACGAAGATCATCACAGAGGAAATTCTTGGGAGCATTCGGAAGTGCCAGATTGGTCGAGTTAGGAATGTAGGGGCCTAGTTGCTGCTGTCCCAAGTAAAACCATTCAGAACCTCCACCAACACCAACACCACCACCACCACCACCACCAAATAAGTGGAAGCATGGGTGAATGTAATAGCCCGAAACCAGCTGTTGCACCTGCAAAGTGGGAACAAACTCTGGTGCATCCACATTGAACTTGAACGAAACATCAACCTGATCCGCAGACGATGAAGACTCTTCCTCTACTAGTTTTCCTGATGATTCCTTCTCTGCTGCCTCTGCTTGTGCCATTATTGTTTCTTCGATTGTGCTGTATTGAATTTTCTTTGCACCTCTAGTATGTTTGTCTCTTTGTATTTCTGATCTCTATTATGTAAAAGAAGAGTAGTAGGAGAGATTGAAAAGTTTGTAACTGAAATTGAGATAGAATTCAACATTTCCCGCACACTCTATATTTTGTACCACCTGAAGGGAGATATCAGTGGCTATATTTTGGTTTTCATTACACCTGACAGTTATTTGCTTGACCATTTTTAGAGCCTAGCTCATGACGTACTAATCGCATTTGCAGTTTTGCTTTTGTGGCTTAACCGTGATTTTCTTGGTCTCCTTTATCCCCATTTTTTTATACAAATAGAGTATCAACAATAGAGTCTAGAGACACTAAAAGATCCATAATGAAGTCCTCTGACATTTGAAGGGAAATTGTTTAGCCTTTAAGGTTTATTTCTTGATTTTGTGAGAAACATCTTCGTTCACCCCCTTTCTCTTATTTTGGTAGTTTTAAATAAAAAGGAAAAAAACTTCATATCAAATAGTATCTACAAACAACTTGTTGGTTCAACTAGACCGTAGCCAAATCCTTTTTACATTTACACAAGAAGATAACGCTGATTGATTGTGATAAGTGAGTCTTATATTTTCTAATTCGATTCCTTCACATGGATTCTTTGTCGTTGATGTTCCTTGTATGTCACTTCAGTGATTTTTACACCCGAAACCTTCAACAGATTAAACAAGTGCAAGACACTACAATTTTAATTATTAAAAATTTTTAAAAAAAAAGACCGAAACAAGAAATGGGCAAAAAAATACTTCTCAACTCAATCCATATTTAGAAACAGCCCATGCCGAATACCAAGAGAGGAATGAAACCGAATACCTGCCCTGAAGTTGAAGAACTCTTCTGAATTGAAGGAGGTTCCAAGTCTCAAACTTTTTTTCCTCCTATATAAGTGATGATTATTATGTAATATGAAGTGCTAGAAGGACTTTTTTCCTTCAAATATTTACTGATGTTCGGAGGTTACAATGCAGTCCCTAAACAATGTTCGAAAACTACATTTTTTCCACCTACCATCCAAGTTGCCTCCACCTTGCTTTCACTCCGGTCCACCAAAAACGGCAACATTTCACACCTAAAGACTAATCAACAACAAAGCGCAGCAAACGTACTCTACCTAAACTATACTCGAAGACTATATCTTTGTTGCCACCCACCATGCATCCAGGTTGCCTCCACCTCATTGCTTTCACTCCGGTCCATCTAAAACAGCTACATGCCACACATAAAGACTAATATCAACAACGGAGCAGAGCAAACATGCTCCTACCAATTAGGTGACAACTTAATAATTTCACTAGTGAGTTTCAACACTCAACCTTTCACAAGGAGGGTAGATATATGTCCCGTCAACTTTGCTACAATTGATAGACAATTTGAAATTTGGTACCATTAACAAAACATCTTTTTGAAAGGTAAAAAGCACACCATGTTTTAACTCCGTATTTGAACGAGATTCAATTTAAATTTAACAGAAATTTAATGTTTGGTTTGAGAGAGAGACAACACCAAGGTAAGGAAAAAAAACTTTAACAAAGAAATTGTAATTAATTTTGAGATTTCTACGAAAAAAAAAAAAAGAACGAATGTACACCTCTTTTTTATGCAACTTCTTATTAACATAGTGTAATGCTTGTTTAAGTTGCCAATGGTGTTATGGCCTAGTGATTAGGGCTGTGTGGGTTTGTCCCCCACATCCTAGCTTCGAATCCCACCTGTCTTTTTAATGGGTGTTGACCTATAGGTCGCTCAGTTGATAGGTTATGGGATCCTTAAAAACCCAGCTCACGTTAACATAACTCTCCGATGTGAAGTTTGTGCAATATATATAATGTAATGCATATTACATGAAATGCAATTTTGAAAGTTGGTATCAATACGAATTATTTCAAGTAAGATGGTAGAGTGTCCCGTCTTGTGGCACACACAAAAATAATCCATATCAATACGAAATATGTAGGGGAAAAAACTATATATTAAAATAAATAAAATTGATAATTAAAAAATTAAATGCATTTCACCTGATGCCATGTCCGGGGGCCACATGCAATATGTTGAATCCAAAGGTTGGTGGTGGTGCCTGGACCAATTGAGATGCAATCATCTCCAGTGTCTTGATCATGCTGTTATTAATGGTTACATTTGTCGATAATTGAACATGTATCCCATCAGTGTTAGGGCTATTAGCTGCTGCTTTCCAAAAAAAAGGGCTATTAGCTGGTGCCATAATCTGCAAACCATCCATCTTCACATTCTGGCAACCATTCACTGCAATGTGAAACATTTGGCTGTTTGTAATTGTAGACTTCAAACCCTTCACCACTATGTTCTTCGAATTGGTAAATGAAAGTGACTGCAATACATTACAGACAGTGAAAACAACACAAAACGTTACTGATATAGTAAAAAAATGCCAAAACAAAGTCACGTGATTTTTTCCCCCTATTCTTCTTCTTCTTCTTTTTTTTAAGATATACCGTGGCTCCGCCCGAGCAATTTTTCTTCCCAGCAGCCTTGCAAACCACAGAGTCGATCCACTTCCGTCAAGGATCCCACCTTGGAGTGAAACTCCCATGACCCATGCAAATGAGATCCACCTGCCTGGGTCACCAACAATGGTGTGGTAATCCCATGGAGCAACGAGTGTTCCATCAATGTGGAATGTGATATCAGTGCTACTGCAATATTGCCCAGAAAAAACTACTACATGGTTGATCAAAAACCTTCCGGGTGGGACAAGGATGATTGTGGAGTTGGATGAACTACAAGCCCTTGCCCATGCATCAAGCAAGAAAAGGTTTGGTGGAATCGGTTTGGCTGTCTGGTATTGCGCCAAAAATATTTGATCACATTGTAGATTAGTCATGCGCTAACTGATGATGATGAGAAGAGAATCATGAGTAGGAAACTCAAGAGCTTCAACATATAGTAGCACTAGAGGTTTAAGAGCATAAGAACAGACAGACACTTGAGGGGAGACATATATAGTCAGAATGGCATTAAAGTTCAGATTTCTTCAGTTTGGCTGTTTGAGGTTCCAACAAACTGTATCGACACAAATAGTTTACAAAAGTCTAATGGGATCGCCGTATAGGACTGCTTCAATCCCAACCGTTTATGATGCATCGAGATGTTTATTTCCACAAGTCCCTATCTAAGTCAAATTTCTTTTGCAAAAGGGTCTATTTACATCTCAAAGCACCGCTGAGGGTTGTGGTAAGGCTGGCCATTATCTCCTATATAGAACTGGGTCCGTGTGAAAGTTTATTTTTCAAGGAGTTCCAGAGATTCTTTAAAAGCAAACTTTTTTTCATTTAATCAGGAGTTGGATCTCCCTCTGTGGTGAATAGGATAAGAAAAGAATGCACCAAATCAGAGTTTCATATAACAGCTGTTGTTGTCCAGGCGATCGAGATGGCCTACACCATGGACCAGACGATCTCAATTCTTAAATTAACACAAGTCCCAAGGTTTTTTTTAGCACTATGTATCTTTGTTGATCAAATATAATGTTCTAAGTTTATTATTTTGCATTTTACCTTTTTTTCTCTGATTACTGAACTTTCAGTTGACCATGAATCTCACATTTATGTTCCACGTCTACTTCGTACTATTTAGCAAGGTCAAATCACCACATAGGGAAGATACTTAACGCAGTGGATCAGATGGAAACAGTATGATATGTTTAAATTAGTGACCAGTCAGAAACAATACAATGTAGGTTGATACTATGACAAAATTATTTCCACAAAAAAGTGTCAAGTATATTCTAATTTACGAGAAAACAAGAAGTTGCCCTTTGCAAGGCTATAATGCAATGGGTAATATATACAAGTTTTGCTTCAATCTCCAGCCCTGCTACTCACTATCAAATAATCAAGGGTGATGATGATCAACGTTCTCCAAAACTGAGGGTATGTCATGGGCGGCGAGGAACGTATAATGAGACAAGACATGTAGGATGCAGATTTTTACAATGCCATTGTCATTTGCTCCATCCCAGCATGTGGGACTTTCATTCCAATGGGTCTTCGACAACCATACAAGATGTTGGTCCCAGAACTCACTCACTCTGACACCATTGCTCTGAAGTTTGCATGCACTTTTGAGTAGGGTAAGAGATAAACTAGAAAGGGCCTCAAGGATTGAAAGAGGTGAATGGTGGATATCCACTCCAAAATCCGAAGATTCAGGATGAGACTGTCGGCAAGTTTTCACTAGACAAAAACAACAATGCTGGATGAAGCTGGATTTGGTGATGATGTGGTTACCCCAATTGAAAAATGTTGTTGGTAGTCTCCCCTTCTCTTTCCCCTTTTTCTTCTTGTGCCGTGCATGCTTCTCTAGGATGAAATTATTTTTAGCTGAGGAAACCACCTACCCATTAGTTGATAGCCTTCCTCTCGGAGTCGGTGATATGGGAGATGGTGGTATTGAATCAACAGTGTACTTAATCCATTCCCTTGGGATATATGAAGTATCCTGTACAACTAACCATGTTAGTTAGAAAACTATTTGTTTAAAATAAATAAATAAATAAATAAAATTTTAAAAAATACTGATCTTACTATAGAAAAACTCAAGGAGCAAAAATTTTTTATTTCTTTCCATTTATTACCAGTTTCAATCCAGAAAATGCCTGTGTACGAGCTGGAGCATCCATCTTTTTCTTTTGATTGCTAGCTGGAACATCCATCTTTTTCTTCTGATCGCTAGTTGCAGCATCCATCTGCTGGGAGCTTCTTAGAAAAGGGTGATCTAGTAGCTTGAACGCCGATGGTCTGTCTGCAGGATTTCTTCGAAAGCAACATAGAAGGAAATCCTTCCCTGCAGGTGATAGTGTATCTGGTATGGGAGGAGTCTCCTTCCAAGCCTTAAACATAGCTGCAACCTGTATTAAAAACGGATACAAATTGACCAATTAATTAGTATATACAATGATGGAACTTTCAAAAGACAGTCAAGTATCTCAATCACTAGTTAAGGGTTCTTCCACAACCGACAATGTTCTCATATCGTCCTTAATTAAGAACAATTAGAGAAGAACGAGAAAAGCTTCAAAAGATGTTAAGTGACTTTTAATTAGGCAAGCTGAGGCTCTGGCCCTTGTCACTTTGTGCCAAGTTTTCTGCATGCACTTATCACCAAGCCTTTGGTTAGGAAAGATAAATTCTAACAATCGGCCATGAGGTAAATTCAAGAACTTTGGTAGAGATCTAGGTGCCTCCAATAAGATATGGGAGATCAGTGATAAAAAGTGTTTTCTCTAAAGCAATTCACTATGTATCAATTTCGAAAGATAGCCAAATATCTGCATGCCTAGAATGAGAAATGGACAAGCTTATTCCACATCCAACAACGAAAAAGTGATTAGATCTTCAATACGATTATTCAGTTGAAGTGAGGGATGTCAGATAGAGCACAATCATTATCAACAAGACAAAACACGAACCAGGGTAGAAGGTTGAATTTACTTTCTGTATTTCTATTTGTTCTTTTTTACCTAGCATTAGCTGGAGAAAAACAAATTTACTTTCTTTAAAATACATAAATAAATGGTGGAATAATTAAGGATCTGAGTTGACACAATCCGCAGAAAGAACAGTCCTATATTTAGTGCTTTGATATGTGAGTGACACTTGAGTGCCTTCAATCTATATAATTTGAAGTACTGGAATGTGTTATGTACAACAAGAGGCAAAAAGAAAGGCATCTGAATAGGAGAGCAATGAATCACGGTGAAGTATTGATTGTTGAAAAATTGCCTTCTACAATGAGTGCCCTGTTCAGAAAAAAGTCTCAATCAAAATGAAGTTCAAAGGACTTCACCAACAAGATCTGATAAAGAGTATCCAAGAACTTCAGACCATTTGTCTATAAGCAGCCAACATGAAAATATATGACGTAAAAGATTTTTTTTTTTAGCAAACTGGAGGAGCTAAAGGAGTGGGTTAAGCAAAAGCTGAAAACTTCACTACTTAAAAAGTTCATATTACACCTTGACAGTTAAATGACACAGAATAGTTAATCTTTGAGTTTGTTTATTTTGCTCAGTAAAGACAAGAGAATGCTGCAACTTGAGGATGAGGACAAAGAAGAAGATTGGTTGGAAAATGAGACGGAGGTAGAAGATGATGTAGCATACGATGATTGCTCATTGGATCACCCTACAACCCATTAAGATAGAAGACTTTTACATTGATTGAAGCATCATGGGAATCATATTAGTTTTGATTGTCTCTGTGATAATCTGATTGAAACTATTTGATTGTAGAGAGACTTAGCAGTGTTTGCTTTTGCCTCTTAATCTAGTCAAAGACCTGAAATGTCTTGAAGAAAGGGCAATTATTTTTAGCAAAATTCGGACCTCTAGTAAAACCTATACTTAATGTGTTGTATGTAATAGATCATTTCACATGCTTACCCCTTCATATTCACCCCAAGGAGGTTTCCCATTCAGCATCTCAATAATGGTACAACCTAAACTCCAAATGTCAACTGCAAAAGCAAAATCACCACTGCTATCCTTCTGAGACCCAGGATGTATGACCTGCATGAAAGAAACTGGTGTCAAAGTATCATGATTGTGGATTTTCGTTGATAAACTGGATTCAACTCATTGCAAGACAAAAACTAAGTTTGGCCAAATTATTTGCAGTTCGGTTGGATTAGAAACAAATTAAATAAAAAGATACCTCCAGCTTATTACAAACAGCGAGGTTGAGCATATGAATAACATTGGTTTTGAGCTAAGACCTGACCAAACTTGAATTAGCTTGCTAATCCAACTTAGGACCATCCAATTATTTCATCCACGACAATCAGTATTTTATGAATTATGAAATAACTGACAAATAGGGAAAAAAAATATTAAGAAAGAAAGAGAGAGTGATACCTCCGGAGCCATCCAATATGGGCTGCCCCTCAATGAAAGTTCAGCTGCTTGACCACTTAGCTGAATACAATGCAGGTACCAAAAACATTAACCCCAAAAGCAAAAGTACATTAGATGTAATTTGATAGAATTAAACTTGCGAAATAACATAAATTGAAAGATAATGCTGGAAATCAAATAAAACAAATTGAACGACAAAGTAAATCAACAATAAATAAACGAAATAAACTTTTTTTCATCAATCAACTAACTGACAATGGGCAATCTATGCCTTATTTACAACTAACTGAACTTCGAAAACTAACTCTAAACCTAATAGAAAACAATGTCCTAAAATACTAGAATCCTTAATATGCCTAAAATACTAGAATTGCTAATAATACTACTACCCTAATTACATCAACCTCCCTGGGTTGAAAAAGCACGTCCTCGAGCTTAAAGTCAAAAAAGTCTGATGAGCGCAAGCAACCGGTCACTGAACATAAGGCGAAGTGTACTCGAAGTAGTCTTCTCCTAAACTTGCACCGATATACACTGGCGAAAAAACAGAGGAACCAACTCAGGAAAAAAATTAATAATAAAATAAATAAATAAATAAAATCGAATATGATTCAAAAAACCGTAAGTTGCAAGAAATCTGAGAAGACACATGTGCATAAGCTCGTGCCACAAAAATGTTCCGATATGGATCAACATAATCCTCGTCAATCACTTGTCTACCTCTATAGGAACATCCCATGTTTGCTCAAAAATGGTAAAGAGGTTGCACAAGTAAAATGACCCACAAGTAGGATATCGACTGCGAGTGAAACTATGACAAACAGTAGTGCTCAGCCTGCTCTTCGCGCATTCGAGCAAGGTCATCTGGATTCAATAGTGCTTTCGAATATTGGCAGTAGCGATCTTGCACAGTTCTCAATACATGGTTGCAATTTCATACCAAGTCGTAGTCGAGTCTGTCTCAACCTTCAACACAGTGAAGTAGTGGAGTGTACATTACTAGTAGCTAGAGGTGGGATATGTTATGGGTACGGGTCATAATATATGTCACTCTTTTTTAAAATTTTAATTTCTCACTGGGGTGCTCTCATAATTCTCGGGGTGTAAATATCTAGGAGGACCAGAGACTAACTTATAAAAACAGGTCAGTGACCTTTTTAGAATTTCAGAAAATGAGTTTTCTACTCCCCGCGATCTGTAACTAACAAAAAAGGGAGAAGAGGGGTTGGAGCTGTGGGTTGTGGCTAGATGAGGGTTGCGGAGGGAGCGGCGCGACAAGTAATGGAAAAAGGACTGCGGCTGGCTTGCGACAGGCCATGACTTGTTGAGGGGGTGGCGACGAAGAATGTGGACTGCGGATGAGCGATCGTGGGGTGAGTGAGGGCTGATCAATTATGACTGTGGCAATGACAGCGATGTTGAAAATCATCACTAACTAGCCCAAATGTTTAAAGCCTAAAACCCAAAAGTTAAAGCCCAAACCCATTATCTAGAAGATCCAACAAGAATGAGTATTCTCTAGATGGTTCAATGTCTAGAGAATTCTACACCTTTGTAATACTCTAGACATTTGAGAGAGTTCTAGAGAAGCAAAGATGTGTGGTTGAGATTGTTTCTCTAGAATCCTCCCACCTCTTTAGAGCTACTATAAATAGAGGAGAGGTTGTGAGGTGTAGATATCAAGGAGCAAACAAGCTCAAGTGTAGTAGTGAGTGTTGTGAGCATAGTAAGGGTGTGAAGTTGTAAGAAACTTTTGAGAGATTAATAAAAGATTTTAGTCTTTCTTAAGTTCTAGTTCTTCCCAAATTTTCCAACAATCTGGTATCTGAGCCAGCTCACCCTATTCATACATAGGGTACTATTCTCACTTTTGGTGAAACACTGTCTAGTCGGAGATCGTGCACAGTTCAGGACTGTGAAGCAGATTGGTGTAAGACCAAGCTTACTCGGTAGTACAAAGGAGTTTGTACCTTGTCACGATGGGAGATCTCGTTGGCACAACTGGTGGGCTTACAAAGCTCAATCGCCATAATTACAAGAGTTGGCAAACAAGGATAAAGTCTTACTTGCAAGGGCAGGACTTGTGGCAGGTAGTTGGTGGGAGTGAGACTCCACCACCACCAAAGGAGAATGCTATCAAATTCAAGAAGTGGGAGATCAAAGCAGGGAAGGCGCTTTATGTGCTCAAGACGACGATCGAGGATGAAATGCTTCAGTATATAGAAGATGCAGACACGCCCAAAGGAGCTTGGGATACATTTGCATCCCTGTTGTCAAAAACGAATGATGCGCGCCTACAGTTCTTCGAGAATGAGTTAATGAACTCCAAGCAAGGAGGTATGTCTATTAGAGACTATTTTCTAAAAATTAAAATTTTATGTCGTGAAATTTCAGAGTTAGACCTTGCCTCCAAAGTTACTGAAGATAGGATGAAAAGAATAATAATCCATGGTCTAAAACCTGAATATACTGGGATTGTTACTGCTATTCGTGGTTGGCCAACTCAACCTTCTATTGTGGAGTTTGAAAGTCTGTTGGCCAATCAAGAAAGTTTGGCTAAGCAAATGGCAGGTGTCTCTCTGGAAAATAAGGAAGAAGAGGCGCTCTTCAACAAAATAAAGAGCGGGTATAAAAAGAAGAATTTTGATAGCAGGCCCAAGAAGTCCCAGAAGAAGAGCTACAAGAAAGGGGGAGCTCAGGAAGGCAGAAACAACAACGACCGGAGAAAGGACGGTTGCTTCAACTGTGGCAAGAGAGGCCACTATGCAAAAGACTGCTGGTCAAAGAAGAAGACAGCTGAAGGAAACTTGGTGACATCTCACAATCACCAAGATAGCAGTGAAGAAGAATGGGACTTCCAAGTATCCTTTGCAACTACCCAACCTGTTCGTGAGGATTTTTCAGATGAAGAAATTGACTTCTCCAAGGATGAGGTAGCCATGGCCGCTAAAGATCAAGACGTGCAAGTCAACTACAGTAAGGATTGGATTGTTGACTCAGGCTGCTCCAACCATATGACTGGAGACAAGGAGAATCTATCAAGCTTATGTGAATACAAAGGAGACCGAATTGTGATAACTGCCAATAACACGAGATTGCCGATTGCTCACACTGGGGAGGCTACATTCACTCCACGCTTCAGCCCTAATCAAGTTCAATTGCAGAATGTCTATTACGTTCCAGGTATGAAGAAAAACTTATTGTCAGTATCACAATTAACAGCAACTGGCAAGTATGTGGTGTTCGGGCCGGAAGATGTTAAGACCGAACTCTAAAGCCATCGGGTACACCCATCATGACGGGAAGAAAGTTGGAGTCTATCTACGTGATGTCTGCGGAATCAGCATATGTGGATAAGACTCGATGCAGTGAAACTGCTGACTTGTCGCATGCAAGGCTAGGGCATGTTAGCTATCATAAGTTGAAGATAATGATGACCAAGTCAATGTTGAAGGGTCTACCTCACCTAGACGTACGAGGAGGAACAGTCTGTGTTGGGTGCCAGTACGGAAAAGCTCATCAACTACCCTATAAGGAGTCGAAGTTTAGGGCCAAGGAACCATTGCAACTCATCCACTCAGATGTGTTCGGCCGGGTGAAGCAACCATCAATCAATGGAATGCGATACATGGTGACTTTTATTGATGATTTTTCAAGGTACGTGTGGGTTTACTTTCCAAAGGAAAAATCAGAAGTTCTCGCCATATTTAAGGCATTTAAGGAGGACATCGAATGCAAAGTAGGAAAGAAAATCAAATGCCTACGTACCGATAATGGTGGAGAATACACATCGGATGAATTTACCAACTTCCTGAAGGAGTGTAAAATCATGAGGCAACTAACATGTCCAGGCACCCCTCAACAAAATGGCATAGCTGAAAGGAAGAACCGACATTTGGCAGAGATATGTCGAAGTATATTGCATGCGAAGAATGTACCAAGTCGTTTTTGGGGCGAGTGTATGAAGACTGCAACCCATGTTATCAACAGGCTGCCACAAGCAAAACTAGATTTCTTTTCACCGTTCCAGAAGTTATGGCATACCAAGCCTATAGTGAGTCACTTCTGAGTATTCGGATATGTGTGTGCTACATGTTCGTGCCTAATCACCTAAGAAGTAAGTTCGACAAGAAGGCTATTCGTTGCATCTTTGTGGATACGACAGTCAAAGAAAAGGGTGGAAATGTTGCAATCCTACAACCGGGCGGTGTTATACATCAAGGAACGTAGTGTTTGACGAAGCTTCATCGTGGTGGTCTACACAACAACTACTTCTGCCAGACTCCAAAAGTCTACAAGAGGAAAAGCAGGAAAATGAGTCATCACCTGCAAATGATGAAGGAGTACGACCGAGCTCACCCAAAACACCAAGTACATCTTCAAGCCCATGGCAAACTGGTGTATATGAAAGAACACCAGAAGAAGTTCAAGAAAGTGAAGAAGATGAGGACCAACAGTTAAGAAGGTCAACTAGACAACGCAAGCCCAATCCAAAGTATGCAAATGTTGTGACTGAAGAACACAACATTAGGGAGCCCGCAACATTTGAAGAAGCATCTCAGAGTCTGAAGTGGAGAAATGCAATGGAAGAAGAAATCCAAACCCTGAAGCAAAATCAAACTTGGGACTTGGTACCAAAACCCAAGGATGTAAAGCCCATATCATGTAAATGGGTCTACATGATAAAGACTCGTCCTGATGGCTCGATAGAAAGGTACAAGGCTCGATTGGTAGCTCAAGGGTTCTCACAGCAATATGGATTGGACTACGATGAAACATTCAGTTCAGTAGCCAAGATTACTACGGTCAGGGTTCTACTTGCACTAGCAGCAAATAAATCTTGGAAACTATGGCAAATGGATGTGAAGAACGTGTTCCTGCACGGTGAAATTGATCGAGATATATATATGGAACAACCGAGGGGGTTTGAGTGTAAAACCCAACAAAACTGTTTGCAAGCTAAAAAAGGCGTTGTACGGACTGAAGCAAGCACCAAGGGCCTGGTACGGGAAGATAGCGGAGTTCTTAGTTCAAAGCGGCTACTCAGTTGCACATTCAGACTCCAGCCTATTTATCAAATCCCATGAAGGAAAACTAGCAATAGTGCTAGTATACATAGATGATCTGATTGTCACTGGAAATGACACAGAAGAGATTCAAAGAGTACGAAGAAACCTGGCGGTCCGCTTCCAAATGAAGGAGTTAGGAGAATTAAGACACTTCCTAGGGCTTGAGATAGAACGAAGTGACAGAGGCTTATTCCTTTGCCAGCAGAAATATGCTCGAGGTTTATTGAAGAAGTCCGGGATACTTGAGTGTAAACCAAGCTCAATACCGATGGAGACCAATGCTAAGTTATGTGTTGATAAAGGAAAAGACTTGGAAGATACAACAATGTATCGCCAGCTTGTCGGGAGCCTAATCTACCTAACCCTCACACGGCCAGACATAGCCTACGCAATTGGAGTAGTAAGCCGGTTCATGCAGAAACCGAAGAAGCCTCATCTCAAAGCAGTTCGCAGAATCTTAAGGTATGTGAAAGGTACCATTGACATTGGAATTCTATACAAGAAAGAGGAGGAATGCAAAATGGTTGGCTACTGCGATGCGGATTATGCTGGAGATCATGACACAAAGAGATCGACTACAGGATACGTGTTTAGTCTTGGTTCAGGAGCAGTCACTTGGTGTAACAAGAGACAACCAACAGTATCTCTCTCAACTACAAAAGCGAAGTACAGAGCAGCAGCTATGGCAGCACAGGAAAGTACTTGGCTAGTACAACTAATGAAGGACCTTTACCAACCAGTCAACTATGCAATACCATTGCATTATGATAATCAGTCTACAATACGCTTAGCTGAAAATCCGGTGTTCCATGCAAGGACAAAGCACGTAGAGGTCCACTACCACTTCATTAGAGAGAATGTACTTCAAGGAGAGATAGAGATGCAAACAACCAAAACGGATAACCAAGTAGCAGATATATTCACTAAGGGACTTGGCACGACAAAGTTCGAAGACTTTCGGAGACAACTTGGCATGATCTTCAACGGAGTTAGTGATAAGGGGGAGTGTTGAAAAACATCACTAATTAGCCCAAATGTTTAAAGCCTAAAGCCCAAAAGTTAAAGCCCAAACCCATTATCTAAAAGATCCAACAAGAATGAGTATTCTCTAGATGGTTCAATGTCTAGAGAATTCTACACCTTTGTAATACTCTAGACATTTGAGGGAGTTCTAGAGAAGCAAAGATGTGTGGTTGAGATTGTTTCTCTAGAATCCTCCCACTTCCTTAGAGCTACTATAAATAGGGGAGAGGTTGTGAGGTGTAGATATTAAGGAGCAAACAAGCTCAAGTGTAGTAGTGAGTGTTGTGAGCATAGTAAGGGTGTGAAGTTGTAAAAAACTTTTGAGAGATTAATAAAATTAGTCTTTCTTAAGTTCTAGTTCTTCCCAAATTTCCCAACAATCTGGTATTAACGTGACCCTACGATCCCTTGTCTAGCCTACGTCGCCTTCATCACCCTTCCTACCAGTCCACTCACGGGGACCCGCTACGTCTACGTACATGGACACACTGTCGGCGCTTGGTGTGACACCTCAAATATGGCTTCACTTGTCCATGACCAATCGGCTTCACAATCTCCACGAACATCTCCTCGAAAAATCTCACTTTGATCGTACGTATGAACAGTGAACAGTACCATATATATAAACAGTGTACAGTACTTATGACTATGAGTAGTGTCGTCTTCCAAGGAATAATATTGTAAGCTCCGATGAAGAATATCACTCCGGCTAAACCCGCTCTGATACCAAATTGTTGAGTATTCCAGCTCCCAGGATCAATTACAAACAATAATCTTACATTACAATGACAATATTACAACAATACAATACATAAACACATAAATCTCTTACACACACAAATAGCTCATCACTAAGCTTCTCCTCACAATGATCCAAGGCTCACAAGCCTGGATGCCTTAACCTCAACAATTTTTCCCCTATTTATAGTCTCACAATGGAGGTAGAGGAAGGCTCTAGATAGCCTCAATATTCGACCCTCTAAATTTCTTTAGCATTTTCTACTCTTCTTCTTCTAGAGAATTCTACCTCCATCTTCTCTTCTTCTCCATGTTCTCAATTTCTCTAGAGAATTCTTGAAACACCAATCAAGTTGGTGTTGCTAATCTCAACAAGCGACAGTGCCATTGACGGATGACTGCAATGGGGAAGGGTTGGTTGATCTCTGTTGGCGACAATGGCTGCGAAAGTGGGGCGTTGTGAGGTTGTCGGCGACTGTGACACAAATGAAACAGAAGGGCTATCTGGATGGGCTTGCGATTGGGCAGCTGCTGTAGTGGCTGCAATTGTTGGTGAGTTTCCTTGTTTCTTCTTCTTCGATCTCTGTCAACTTATCTTCAAGTCTTCAATCTTCTTCTATCTTCAAAGTTTTATTTATAAAAAAAAATCAACCAAATAATAAGAATCGTTCGGCTCTGATACCAATTGATAGAATAAAATTTGTGGAAAAACGAAAATTGAAAGATAATGTTGAAAATCAAATAAAATAAATTGAACAACAAAGTAAATTAACGATAAATAAAAGAAATAAACTTTTTCTCGTCAATCAACTAACTAACAATGAATAACCTATACCTTATTTATAACTAACCTAACTTCTAAAACTAACCCTAAACCTAATAGGAAACAATGTCCTAATAATACTAGAATTTTTATTATGTCCAAAATACTACAATTACTAATATTACTAATATCCTAATTACATCATGATTAAACAGAGGTGATCAAAAATTAAATTAACAACTTTACAACAGTTTTACATTTTATTAGATAAAAGCAAGAGCCAGATAATGAACCCTTTCACCAAATTACGATTTCATGCTAATATTTTATAAAAAGAACATAATAGCAATGTACATTTTCCTAAGTAAATATTTTATAATCTGGACAAATATATAAACTAAACAGCACAATACTTCAAAAATATTTCAAAGAAAGATAATTTGGAATCCATGAACAATTCATCTCTAAGACAAATGTGATGAACCCCAACGGCAGATTAATGGAAAAAAGAGATAAGGACAGAAATCACTGGAGGGGGACCCAAAGTCAATTCTCAGCAGTCCTGACCGATCCTAAGATTTTCGAATTCATTTACAAAATTTCTATTTTTAGTGCAATTGGTCTCATCATTTTAGGATTGAACTGTAAAGTCGCAAGAACCTTCTAGATTCAGTCTGGCCCTTTTTCAGTGTTTTAGTGAACTTCTTTGGTCAACTTTTTGCCTTTCTGCTTATATTCTATGGCCTCAAATAGCCCAAAGGCATATCAGACATTTCATTTTGTTTACGAAAGCTATAAATACCCTCCTTTACAAAGTTCGTTGATTTTGAATAAAAATGATAAAGTTTAGAGAAAACTGTCTCCTTGTGCACCTACAAACGACCCAAAGGCATATCAGACATTTCATTTGTTTCCAATTGATTGTAAACCAACAAATGTTGAGATCAATATCTTGGCTGATGTCATCATTCCTTTAAAACTAATCTTCATATGGGGGTTCAACTATGGAAGAAGGATTTGGAGTTAAAGGTATCCTCAAAATCAATTACTTCTTTAACGTTTGATTTGTTAAGCCATCTCTGTTTTTCATCGACTTCTTAGATTCAGGATTTGGAAAGAAATTTAGCCTTAAAAAATAAAAAGGAAAACATTTCCCTAGATTCTGATAAAAATAAAATACATCAACAAACAAAAGTGTTTTTTCAAACTATACCTAGGAAATCAATAAAAGAGCACAGATTTCTAGTTCAGAAAGTACCAATTAAGAAACTCGTTATAGAATTATATAAAATCTGAAAACTTATGAGCATCAAAAAAATTCAGAACTTACGTGTTTAGCCATCCCAAAGTCAGCTAGCTTAACAACTCCATATGCATCGACAAGCAAATTTGCACCTTTGATATCCCTGTAGTTAGAATCAGCAAATTTGGAGAAACAATGTAAATGAGTCACCAATTGACAAACAACATATATAACTGGAAAATACCCATAGATTGCAAAAAAAAAGTAAACATAATATTTTCAAAAATATATGTATCCCATTTCTCTCTGCGTAGACAAAGTAACAATTCAATTTAGTCCCATTATTTTTGTTTTTAATCTCCTACACTGATCCAGTTCAAAATTCTAGTTGTTCCTGTATAATGTGAAATCCTCTTATTACAAATTGAGCCCCACATATGAACTCGCAATCACAATATACTTTGTGCAAATAAAGAGGCACGAGGTAAAGGCCATCGAAATGCACAGAAAACAGAAAAAAAAATATATTAAAAAGGAAAAGAGAAAAGAGAGAAGTGCTAGCTCTTTTCTAACACCAATGTGATTGCAACTTATGAAGTGACAGCACACCAAACAAAGAATAAGATAGGTTACCTGTGGATTGTATTTGTGCTATGTAAGTAAGCCAATCCGTGGAGAATATGGCGGGTGAAGCTACGAGCCACATTTTCCGTCATAGCTCCACAATGATCTTGGACATATTTATTGATTGATCCAGGATGAACATACTCCAAATATATGTAGAAGCGATCATCAACCTACATATAATTTTGGAGTAACTGAATTATTTCAGTAGAAAACTTTTGTTGGGGTCAAACAGAAGAACACACAAAATACATGGGCAATAACGGAAAACCCACTATTTCACTGCCATAATACTGCACAATGTTCGGATGCTTTAATTGGCTTAGAACTTTGATTTCCTACATAGTCACAAGATTTATCAGTACCAACAAAACTTAAGTTTCTTAGGTACCCCCTAATAATCTGCATCAAATGATTCCATAACTATCTCAGCCCTTCTTACGACTAGATCCTTCTTACAACTAACATAAGATTCTACTCTTGTCTATAGTTCAAATAAAACGTAATAGATTCCGGTAAGGACTATCGCAGGTGTATTTACATGACGCAGGTCACAATTGATGTACCTTGTAGGTACAAACAACGTAAAAAAGCCAGATAGGTGAAATCAGGCGTGAGAAGGGAGAACAGCAGCAAAGATAAATGAAATAAAGTATCCTGCACATGATTCTCCTACTCGATCCTTGAAAGGTTTATCAATAATGTTCCTATCATTTAAAACAGTGAGTCGCCGAGAGTTATCTTTTACAACATAGTGCATACCTGCATGTATCTACATTTAAAGGGCAGGAGGAGCAAAAATTATGCAGAAGGTACCTGCTCCAATTGTTTTATACATTCAGCAGATTTGGGGTCATCGGGGATCATATCAACTTCTTTCATAGCACAAAGAGCTCCCGTTTCCCTATTGCATAAAAGATTGATTGTTTGTCAATGCAGCCGAGACAAAGAAAATGGGAACTACAGAGGGCATGCAAACCTGTTCGTGGCAACATAAACACTTCCAAATGTACCGCGTCCGATAAGCTTTCCTTTTTGCCATTGAGTTTTCATTGGTGACACTTCAGGTTTTGCTGTAGTTTGATGGGCTAAATCTGTCTGTGAAGATACTGCAGCTCTTGGTGGAAGAGGTAGAGGATGAACAGTGGCCGGACCATTGTTCTCGTGCCATGCTGAAGAGTTATCATTGGACAATTTATTAGGTAAATGAGACCCAGCTCCACTTGCAATTTTAGGATTCAATACACGTGAAGAGGTTTCCGGGCTAGCCAAGGTTACATCTGGAGAAGCTTGTCTGGAGAAACCACTAGGCACATCCATGGATGGGATATCTGGGGCAGACCATACCCCCAATTCTTTGGGAGATACACAGGGAGAATGCCAAAAATCCCCAGTACTTATCCTTCGAGGGCTAAGGGCAGGACTTGAGAAACCACTGCCAGGAGCACTCATAACAAAGTCATGCAGCCTGAAGTTGCTTCGAGTATTATCAACAATGATTGGATCTTGGTGCATCCTCCTAACACGGTAAATTGGAGAGTTGGTTGCCTGCGTGTCTACTTGTTCTGATTTCTTATGATAGTTTTGGTAAGTGTATCTCCTGCAATGTGCCAATAAAATGCCTGTAACCAACAAAACTCAAGATGCTCCATACTATAATGTAAAATTATAAACTGCTTTACAATACAAACCCAATTTTTAACTTCCCAAATCACCTCATTCTTAATTTTATTTTATTTTTCACATAACTTGTATGATAAGTAGAAACCATGGTGTTCAAACAAATAAAATATTTTAATATAAATAAAAACACAGCCATGTTGGTCTCCTCATTTGTATCTTTTCCCACACTAACCCTCATTACTAGTTTGCTACTAATCTTCATATCCATTGAAAATCCGAACTAATATTTGCAGTCAGTAAAGAAGAGATTGAACAGTACCAACTAACAGCAATTAATAGTGTAAAGAAGAGATTGAACAGTACCAACTAACAGCAATTAATAGCGTAAATCACTACAAGCTAATGACACCATATCAATGTCATTACTACTACAAACTTATGGTAGCAATATATATTGTCAACAATTTCCGCAGAGTTCATTCGGGATATGTTCAAATGACAATGCTTGCACCTGTGATCTAAATAGCTCTTTGGAAGTTTGGTTCTAAAGCACATTAGAATCAATCAAACTGTTGTTTTCCATGTTCACTGAATCCGGTGCCCATTTCTATATAATGTTCTCTCCTTCCTTTTTTTTCTATGTATCAAGTATGCCATTAAGGTTCATTTACATAATGTATACCTTTTCTTTCACGAGGTTAGACCATGTCTACAGGACAAGCACTTATGCAAGGGGAATGATGCATGTGCAAATAAAAGATGTAAATCACAATTCTCTGTAAGTTTATTAATAACTCTTAGAAAGTTATAGTTGTAGATTCATATTATTCGGGCAGAAAATTAGGTTCTGCCACCTCATTTCAGGACGTGTTTGTGAAAAAGGAAACATAAAGAAGGTTTTTTTTTTTTTTTTGTGTGTGTGCTTCATTGATAGCTACTCTATGTGACTGTTAGCCTGTTAGGTTAAAAAGGTTAAGATATCAAAAATCTACTACTTCTAAATGGGTGTCTTTTCTAGTAGGCTACAACATGCTCCATACCGTCCCTGTTTCATCTACCTCTCTCAATTCTCTTTGCAGTTGGAGTTGAACACAGTAAACACTCTGAGTTTTACCTTCATTCAAATGACCGATCCCAATTTCTCCAGCAACTGAAAGCAGGAGAAAACGAGCCAAGGCCAACTCAGTCAGTGTTTTGGCTTCCTTTGTTTAGTATTACAAGCTCTCAAATGGAAGTTTCAGATCCCAATTTCAAATACAAGCTCTCAAATGGAAGGACATTACTTCATTTGTTTATATTACTTGATTCAGTGTGGACCAACAAAATCTCTCAAATTTTGAACTCCTATTCCATTTAACTGTGTTTGTATTTCTCATGAAAGAAGCAAATGCCGCCATAATCAAGAAGCAATGGCAAAGATTTCAAATGTTATCAAACTCATCTAGAGGTGAAACTTGAATCTCCCCTAAATTATCTTTCATCCAAAAACAATTTTGGGTTGTGAACTAGCAAGCACCGCTATAGAGAACAGTATAAGTGATATTCCAAGCACCTATTAACAAGGAAACTTTGTTTTGTAAAATAAAAAAAAATTAAGAAAACATACACTTGTCGAACATGCTTACATCATCAACTATTTTACATTGCCTTTCAAAAGTTTTCAACTATATAATGTTATATAGATTTATGGCAAGCCATGAACACATATATAGCAGTATTGATCTACAAGTGAAAAATATGCCTAACAATGTCAAATCTATAGTAAAAATAAATAAACAAAATGGTAATGCTAGAGCAAGTCCGTATATTGGGTTCTTCTAGTCGTTGACACTCGTGTTGATGCCATTGTTACATAGCCAAGCATATATATATGTCCTATTAAGGAGAAGTCATTCGTCAAGTAAATCAATTAACATTAATCAATCTATATAAGAAAGCGTAGTGTGTGCATGAAAACCAAAATACAAGGAAAAGCAGAAAAGGGGCATTTACCTTGTAGCAGCGTCCTCTGAATCAGCATCAACATCAGAATCATCTGCCCTGCTGCTGCTGCTGGGGATGTCCCTATTAGGAGTAGGAGGTCTCGGAGAAGGCAACGGGGAAGGAAAAGGAAGGCAGAACCGAGGCGATTGACAAGCAGAGGACACCGCAGAATCACGCTGAAGAATCACCTGCTCAGGCAAAGGCAATGGCTGCGGGGACGGAGCTGCTGGAGGCTCAAGAACAATGCTGCTCATAGAAGGCGCTGATGACACCGTCCGGGTCAAACTTCCATTCTCATTATTCTCCTGATTGGAGGAAGAATGTATAGGTAGACGACCAACATCAAGATCCGTCAAATGCCGAAGCTTCCGCTGCCTCGTAAGCCTCGGCTTGATGTTGTTGTTGGTGCTATGTTGATTTGGTCTGTTTTGCTGATGGTTTCGGAACAAATAGCTGAATTCTCTTCTAAGGTTCTTGTTGCATCTAGAAGGAGAAGCAGCAATGAGGGCCGTCTTCGGTTTGGGGTTGGTGATGGAGGATGATGCTGTTGATGATGAAGATGATGATTTGGGAGAGGAGGAGAGGGTCTTCTGCCACCAAGGCATGATCATTTCTCTCCAACTCCCAAAACATTGCCCGTAAAACCGCACTCTTTCTTCAAATCCTCCTCCTCATCATCATCATATCAAACCATTTACATTTACATGATGGTTTCAACAACAACAACATTTCAAGATTATCTTTGGGTGTATTGCAACCAGGATGAGATCAGCCTCCGCCATGCCCGTGCCTGCCCATCGAACGCCAACACCAAAGATAAACAAATGAAATGGAAAACAATGAGACTGCAAAATTGCAGATCTGAATGAAGAATTATTTTGGAGGGAGAGGAATATAATGGAGGAAGGAGAGAATGATGACTTGAGAGAATGTTTGCTTGCTCTCAGCCTCGTTACAACGCGGTTTTTCCTTCATCCTCGTATTTTAATTGGTATAATAATCAGGTTTAATTGATTAATATTTGGAAATTCTAGGGGTCGAGGGAAAGGGGCCCGCGCGTATCTCCAACGAGATGTGCTTATCCCGAGGAGGATGGGTACCACCCATCCCTCGCTCCCTCCCTCGCTCTTAGAAGTGTGACCAAAGGAAGGCACCCAAGGTCAAATCATTGCCCCAAAGGACCCGATTAGATATCTCCACTGCCATATCTGATCTGCTCTCCACCACATCCTTCATAACTTTCTTGTTGTGTGCGAACTAAACACCATGGGGCATGGGTTTACTACAGTCTAGTCTACTCCTCCATCTTTGGTCATCTTCAGGACCAATGCTACAAGTCCTCCCCCCACCTTCATTCCTTCTTCGTCTCTCCCTTTCTTTCTATTATCTGTCTATATACCTTTTCCTCTCTATATGACTTTGTGAGTATTATCCATCCCAGTTGGATACTTCTTTTTAAATCATTTTCATACAACTAACATAAAAAATGTGGAATTATCCATTTTGTAGGTAGGAATAGCCTGCAAGAGAAGAATCATCCATGTTCTTTCATTAGCTTATATTCCAATGTCACTAATTCTTTAGTTCCATGGCCATAAAAGAAACAATGCATATCTACAAAAACATCTGCATACAACAATATATTGTTAAATATCCCTATGTTCATTTATTCCGTTGCTACTCTGGCGTGTAAAACTTTTTTGATACCTATCATGCCAATGAAGCTTCTTCTTTTTTGGTAAAAGACTTAGCATAGATTAAGTAATATTACATAGTTTGTGTCTGAAAGCCAACAAATGTGCTTTGCCGTTAAGTTTCCTAGGAATAAAATTATACGTCCAATTCGGAAGATTAACAAGAAAATACTTAATACTATAAATAATGGGTCACCACATCCAACGTAGCTCTGATTGGTCATCAACCAAATCAGAGTGCAAAAGAGAGTGTAGAGTACCGGAGTCCCCCAAAATCAAGCCAGCTGACCAATTGTGTGACTAGATCAGTAGAAGCGCGGCTTCAGTAGCAAAACATTCGGCGATAGTACTGTCAAAAACTCAGCCTGGAATCCTATCGGCAATGCTAGCACGGATCCTCCCAAAAGTGTCTACCGCAACCACTCCAAAATCTCTCTGCTGCGATGGAAAGTTACTATAATCATCTCAGACGACAGAGTAGTGAGGGTAGGACTAGCATTCTAGACCCGCGCGTTAATGTGGTGTTTTCTAACTACCAAAAGTTGATTGTGTAAAATCTATAATCTGGAGTGTTGGGTATTTGATAGCAATTGCATGGGTGAATTTGGGGCAAGATTCAGTTCAGGATGAGGGTGGATCGTCCCGGGGGGTTTGCTAGGACTATTGTTTCAATCACTTGGTGAAGAGAAGAGGGGGTCGATGTGTTGCTCCCATCGGTAGGAGAAGGTTGGAACCAAGCGGTCCAAGTGTGATAAACCGCTTCGATAAACACCGGTAGAGAGGGTTTGCCCATTTGGAAGATGATATTGTTCCGGGATTGCCATATAGAAAGAACCACAGTCGTAAATTGGGAAAGCAACTCTTCCCGGGCCAAAGGTTAGGCGAAAGCTGAGTCCCAGATATAATTGAAAGCATCCTGGGTCGATTGATTCGGGAGATTTGTCGTTTGCCATTTGATAGGGAGAGGAAAAAGAAGCCAGAGTCTTTGGACAATGGGGCATATGAAGAAAAGGTGGGATTATCTTCTTGATGTTGTTCGCAAAAGACGCAGCGGTCCTCAATGGGCAAGTGGATCCGCGTCAGGTTAGACATTGTCGGCAGAATATTTTGAGAAACCTTCCACAGAAAGAGGATCGCATTGGCTGGGGCTTTTATTCTCCAAAATTCTCGGAGGATTTTTGGTTTGAGTTGCCCAACGCCCCGGTTTGAAGGGGAAGCTTCCTGATCTAGACAGACAAAAGCTTTGGTGGCACTTTTAACTAAAAACAGACCTCATTTATCAAATTTCCAAATTAAGGTGTCTTGTGCTCGGGGAGGACGAATGAAAATGTCCAAGATGTCTTTGACCACCGGAGGTGGGAAAAGATACGTGATTAGATCAACATTCCTTTGATGTCCTTGGCCATTTATGTTAAGCCAAAGATCCCACATTCTTGAAAGTGGGGCGGCGGTGGCCTGTTGAGAATAGTAGTCCGCCAGTAGCAAATTGGGTTTTACCCAGTAGTCGTTCCAGAGATTTGTCTCATTCCCCGAATGGATTTGCCAAAAAAGATAATCACGCATTTTGGAGAGAGCTGACAGGTTGCCTTTCCAGGCAAAGGAAGCGACAGAAGGTGTTTGCTTAAGTTGAAAGATACTTTTGTTGCCGAAGTAAATTGCTTTTAATTGTTCATTGTAGGGGGTGCAAGGATTGTTAATGAGACTCCAAATACTTTTAGCTTTCAAAGCTAAATTCTTATTCCTGGCTTTAGGAATATCCAAACCACCTAACTGGCATGGAAGAGTAATTTTGTTTCAAGTGCAAAGGTGTCTTGACTTACTATCCTCCGAACCATTCCACCAGAAGTTTCGAGCAAGAGTATCAATTTGGTTGGTGGTCGTCCGAGGAAGGAGGTAAGTTTGCATAGTGTACACCGGAATGGAATGTATCACTGCTTTGATCATCACCATTCTGTCTGCTTGAGATAGCACCTTAGCTTTCCAGGAGGATAATTTCGCATTACTCTTATCAATCAAGAAATGGAAATCCGAAACATTTTTCTTAGATAGTAGCATCGGTGTGCTCAGGTGCTTTTCTTTCTGGTTGTACAGCTTTGACCCCAAGATTATGTTGATCATCTTAGTATGTTTGGGATGGATGTTAGAACTATAGAAAACAGAGGACTTGTCGTAGTTCACTGTCTGACCCGAAGCTTTGCAGTAATTTGCCAGCAAGTCTTTTATCGAATGGGCTTCAGTGAGGGTGGCTCTGCAAAAGAGCATAAGATCATCTGCATAAAGAAGGTGACTTATCAAAGGTGCGTGGCGACAACCAGCCCCTTGTTGTCCTTCTTGGCTTCAACCTTAGTGAGCATTCGGGAAAGTGTTTCGGCTATAATGATAAAGAGATAAGGTGAAAGCGGGTCACCTTGTCTAATACCCCTGGTGGGTTGTAGCTTATCAAGGGGAGAACCATTTAGCAGAACTCGGAAAGACGAAGTCGAGATGCATTGTTAGGTAAGAGTTATCCAATTATTAGAAAAGCCTAGTTGTTTGAGAAGCTGTAACAGGAAACTCCACTCGACTTGGTCATAAGCCTTAGCCATATCAATTTTAATTGCCATCCAGCCATGTTTTTTCTATCGAGAGTGTTTCATTTGAAAGAAGGTTTCGTGGGCAAGATTGACATTGTCCGAAATGGATCGCCCTTTGAGGAAGGCCCCTTGATTAGGGGAGATAATGTTCTCCAACACCGGTTTCAACTGATTGGCCAGTAATTTGGATATGACTTTATAAATCACATTACAAAGGCCATTGGGTCGAAATTTGTAGGGAGTGGTCGGGTTTGAGATTTTGGGAATTAAAGCAAGAAATGTCTCATTAAGTTTAGGATCCAAAGTCTTAGTGAGGAAAAAACTAGTAACCACCGTGACCACGTCATTCTTGACTATATCCCAGTAGTGTTGAAAAAAGAACGCATGGAAACCATCTGGGCCAGGTGCTTTGTGACTACCTATCCCAAAAACTGTTGCGTGGATTTCCTCTTCATCCAAAATTTTTAGAAGATTGTCATTGTCGGTATCTGACACTACCGGAGTAAAGAGGGATAAGATATTCGGATTGGGAACCGGATTTGAAGAGTGAAAGATGGTGGTAAAATAGCCATTAAGAATTTGCCCCATGGAGGTTGGCGAGGAATGCCACTTGTTGTCCGCATCTCGAAGCTGTAAAATATTATTACGATTTTTTCGGAGTAAAGAAGATAGGTGAAAAAAAATTGTGTTTCTACTTCCATCTTTGAGCCAAGATTCACCTGATTTATTCCTCCAGAAAAGTTCTTCTCTATGCAGAAGTTCAGATAGCCTATCCTCCAAAATGTGAGTTGCGTCAGCATTATTACTTGACGGTGGAGCATTTTGGAGATTGTCAAGGTCTAGTTGTGTGTCCTTGATATTTTGAACAATGTTGCGGAAGACCTCTTTATTCTACCGAGAATTTTTTTAGCTGAGTCTTTTAGTTTTCATTGTGAAATTAAGAGCTGTGTGTAGAGGAGCAGAAGTCTCCCACGAAGATTGGATTAGGGAACGACAACGCGGGTCCCTAGTCCACATATGAAAGAACTGGAAAGGTTTGGGACCCGAGTTGTGGTTGGAGCAGATTTGAAGGGAAATGGCTCTATGGTCACAAGTTGAGGTGTGAATGGACCTGGCGAGCGCTGAGGGGAAGCATTCCAACCAGTCCGTGGAAACATGAATTCTATCCAGTTTTGATTTGATGCCATATGAGTCTTGTCTTTTACTTTTATTGTTCCAAGTAAACTTGGAACCATTTAGAGGCATATCAACCAGATTATGGCAGTTTAGAAAAGTCTTGAGGTGTTTAACATTCGAGGCTGAGACCTTCCTACCACCTAACTTAGGGGTGGGCATCCCATCCCGCGATCCTGTTCCCGTCCCGATTTTTTCGGGTCTTAATGGGATTGAATAATTCCATCCCGATCCCGTCCCGTCCCGATCTAAAATGGGATGGGATGGGATGAAGATTTTCAATCCCGCCAATCTCGTCCCGTCCCGAGCTAATATTTATTATTAATATTTTTATTTATTTATTTATTTTAAAATTGCAATATTAGTGTAATTGAAGAAAAATGAATTTAGTTGAAATCAGTGTAATTGATATTAGTCTATATCTGCAACTACTTGATATTGGTTTATTTCTAGAATTCTAAATTAATTATTTAATTACAAACTCTTTAAAACTCAAAATGGGATTGCTAACTACATTGGAGAGTTTTATTTCGTGTCAAAACAATGAATTTAATGACTTTTTTTTAAAGCAATAATGAAACATTCTTCTTAGCACCCCAAATCTACTCATCCTTTTGTTCACTATTCGAAATAGTAGAGCAGATCCACCATTGCCATTATACTGTCCACCTCTTAGTCATTCAAAACTCTGCAGAAATCTTAATTACAGGGTGAATTTCAGCTATCATTTATAGTAGTTTATTATGATGTTGCATACTCAATCTAAGGCTATCATTAATGTGTAGTTCTAGGAATTGCCTTTGCCTTTTTTCAACTAAGCAAATTGGGTCTTGGGTAAGCAGTAATTTGTAAAAAAAATGAGAGCACGCTGATCCCGTCTCGTCCCATCCCGTCCCGAACCCGTTTGGGATGGGACGAGGTCAGGATGAGGTTTTTCCCATCCCGTCCCGTCCCAATCTCGTATGAACGGGATGAGATAGGGATGGGTTTATCTCGTCCCATCCCGTCCCGTGCCCACCCCTAACCTAACTTATCATCCTGAGAAGCAATAGCATTTAGATCTCCTATAATCAGAACCGGAGTGTGCACAAGAGATATCATATTAGATAGTGAATCCCAAAAATAGGAGTGTAAAGATGGATTAGGCTCGCCATAGACAAAAATAATTTACCAGGAATACTGAGAGTAATAGTCATCAACAGTACAATAGAAAAATATTTACAAGAACTAATAACATTTAAATGCATGCCTTTTCTCCAATACAAAGCAAGACCACCTGACAGACCACTAGCTGGTACCGAAGCTCTGTGTTTATAGCCCAGTCTCTTGCGTATATGATCCATTTTGGAAGATGTTTTTATCTCAAAGAGGAAGATGATGTCGGGATTGGACTGTAGAGGAGAGGATCTGCAAGGTTCTGAATGCGCAGGGCGACCCTATGCCCCTTGCAATCCAACTGAGTATCATGGCACCTTGGGTGACCCTTTAGAGGCGGTCGCCTCTTCCTCAATAGTGTTTCCCAGATTGATAAAAGATTGGCTTGAAGAAGTCGGGTGGCTAGCAAGTGAGTGATCAGCAGTGGTTCTCTGAATAATATCTGCCCCAATAAGAGTAAGCAATTCTGGTGGAGGAGGGTGAGGCAGATTTAGCATAAGATCAGAATATGAAATATGAGCACGAGAACCAAGATCCCCAAGTGGTGGTTAGCACCAAAAGCACTATCACACTACAAATTCTCTGAGTGTCTGAAAAAGATCCCCAAGAATGGGCATTTGCCCGTAAGAAGGAATCTGTCCTCCTGGATCAGACCCATAGCTGAATCCATTTTTCGTTTGACTTTCCCTTTGGACAGTTTCTTGGTTGTAGTTTCTTTGCATGAGGAAGGAGGCAGAGTTGAGCTGATTGGAGTCTGTGAAGACTCTATGAACTGTTGGGTAGTAGCCCCCATGGAACCTCGCTGGAGACACCTCGCTCACATCTTAAGGATGGCTTTTCTGTTCGCCTTCACTTGATCCGCAATTGTGATCATTTGAGAACAATGAGGAGTACCGGATTCAATAAGAAGTGAATGAGAGATCGACTATACCGGGCCATTGTGAAGGGCATGACCAAGATCAGTGCTTGATGGTTGCATCTCTTGAGTCAAGGAGACCTCAGGGCCAATAACATGTTGCCCAAGTTGTTGTAGAGAAGGTGGATCAGATCAGAAGAAGTCTAAAATAGCATTCACAGTCGGAGATGGCAGGCCAAATATTTGGTCTGTGACAGATTTGGTGGTGCTGAGGTGGAAAGAGCACGCCGTCTGATTCTCTGATGATTGCTGCTTATTCAGCGAGCTTGGCATCGCCGGAGAGATTGGATGGAGAGGGGCACAAGGTGGCTATTACCTGTGTTCTGAGATAGTTGTGATCCAACAATTTGGTATGGCTCAAAACACCTATTATCAGCAAGGATCACGGCCCATTCCTTTGAATTGTTGGGCCTTGACAAAGCCCAAAGACCTCAAGTCCGAACATCTTGCAGACCCATCGTTCCTCGTCCCCAAGTCAGGAGGAACTGTGGATCGCTCAGATTGGAACTCCATCTCAGTGGGATTAGCGAAAGAAAGAAAGATTGTTGTTGTAACTCATAGTTGGGGTGGGTAGCTGATTGATGGGCTTGGGCTTGGTAGGAAGTGGTGGTAGTGACTAAAGTTGTTTGATGGGCCTGAGTGAGAAGCGGTGGTTGTTGGGCTTGAGCTTGAGAGAGTGGATTGGTGTTGAAGGTGGGTGAGTGTGATGTGAGTGACTAGTGGTTTGGGCTTGGTGGATATTTGGAGATGTGTCCAAAACGTTGTGGTCCACACGGTTTCCTTCTATAATAGCATTCAGATCAAACGGGAGGGCTTGATGTTGTTAGGCCGACATCTCTTGATTAGCATTATGATGGGCAGGTCGTTGGGCTGGATTGTCCTGGTCCACCGAGATGTGATGGAATCACTTGCATTTTCAAGGTTCCCTTCAAAGTGATCAATAGCTGGAACAAAGGAAAATTGATTTGCCTGTTGTCGACTAATAGACAGAGCCATGCTAGAACGAAGAGCCTGTCAGTGTCGGATTTTGGAGTGAAGACCAAACAAAAGCAATGTATTAAGCATATCTTGGTGGGTTTTGCACCAATGAGGGAGTCCAAAATTGAACATATATCAGACATTGCCTTCCAACCTTGTGTCCTACTAACCCACGGCAAAAACAAAAATTAAGCATATCTTCATAGGCAAATCTGATCAAATAAACTCTTCCATTTGTAATTCCAAAAGGGGTACACATCATGCTAGGAAGTGGGGGAGAAACATCAAGCCACACTTTGAACCTGACATACGAGGTGGAGAGTTGGCTCAGTGCGTGGAGATCAATATCCATAAGCGGACCAATATTGTTGGCCAGTGTCTTTACGTTGGAGAGAAGAAGCTTTTGCAAAGGGAACTCATGGAACCGGAGCCAGCATGGAATAATATCAAAGTTTACAGAAGCATGTTGTGCTGACCATTTTTTTATAGAGACAAGCCACCCAAATAGTAACCAAGGACCAGTAGTAAGAACTTTCTCTTCAAATTTAAATTTAAAATAGAGTTACATTTAATTGAATTTAAATTTCAAAATTTGAAGGTTTTATTTTGTGAAATTAAAGGGTGTGTGCCCTCAAAATTTTAGTGGGGGCAATTAGCCACCCAAATCATAAGAGAAAACCCTTCTTCCTTCTTATTTTCTCCTTTTTCCTTCATCTTTTCTCCCCCTTCATGTTTTCTTCTTCTCATCCGGCGGCGAGCATAGTCTGTGACGAAGTTCCCACCGCCCCAGACTTCTTCCTTTCTCCTTCCTCTCTCGTCCCTTTCCTTCTCATTTGATTTAAACACCAGAAACATAGTTTCAAAGTGAGTGCTCAATCGAGATGTCGTTGCGAGGTGGTGATGATTGGCTATGGGGAAATCGCGAGGTTGAGAAGAAGTGGCGAATGTGAATCTATGAGGTGTGATCAGCTCTGTGAAAAAACGATGAGGGAACAATTGGCGGTGTGGTGAAGGTTAGCATGCGTTTGTTCGTTCATCAGTCCATACATCGATCGGATTTCATAGCAGTGAGTTTTCGCCTTTCTCAATCTAAATTTTTGTTTGTGTTTTCGAATCTCTAAATCTTGATTCATGTACGTGTTTTCTTGATTATTGATTTAGTTGTGAACGGTGTTTTTGGTTTTTGATTTTGAGATTTTAATGTTGCTTTTGTGGTACATGGAGCGGTTGGAGATTTGGGTTTGGTGAGAGAATGATGGGACGATTGCGTTGGTTGCGCAATCCTTTGTGATTTGCAATTTCGGTGAGTTTTTTTTTCATTCTCCTTTTTATACTTCTGTATGAAGTGGAGAATGTTGGGTTTGTGGATTAGATTAAAATTTGTGAGATTTGTTTCCTGTCTAATTGTTTGCGTGAGGTTCAACCCAATTGGTTGTGATTGTTTGGATTATCGAGTGATTGATTGGGATTGTTGATGAATGTTTTGATATTTAATCATATCATATGATCAGATAATATCTTACTGTCTTGCATGTTGTTAAACTTGTTTGGTTATTTGTTTGAATTTGGTTTGATCTTCTGTTCTTTTACGAGTTATTGGAGAAAAAAAATAACGTAGATGCCAACATGTTTTGAACATTTCTTGGAACTTGTTATAGCAATTGGTATTTTTTGTATGTTTTTTGTTCAAGAGAAAAATGACCAAAAACTGTGAAATGTGAATGAAATATATTAGTATGGATTTAGAATATCCACTCTTTGTTTCTGGAAGCAGAGGTTGATGTTCCTCCATGCCAACCTAAAGTCCAACAACTTGCAATTCAAAAGGCTGGCTAGTTCAGTGAATCATATAATTGCAAAAGCAGTAGCAATCTATGTATCTTTTTGAGGTTCATATTTCTATGGGCATCAAAACATCTTGGACCCTAATTTTCAATTTTTAGGTCTAGCTTTGTCGAGTGTCAACCAACACAATGCATACCATCTATACCTTCATATTATTTTGGCCAATTATGGTACAATGGATGAACCCCACTTTAGCTGCCATTTTGTATGAAAATGGATACCATATTCAATCACATTTAGGGACCCCTTATCCTCCAGATAACAACCCCAAGAGGTTCCTTTCTCTTCTCCTAACCTGAACAAAACATGTTAGAAACACACAAGAAGACTTATTTTGAAATGAAAAAAAGTGTACATTGATCCGATTTCACTTTTATACAAAGCCTGTTGGGATAAGCTTTTGGGTATGATTTGCATTTTCCTTTTGAAGATTTGAACCTAAAATGTTAATAGCAACTATACTATACCTAACTTGCCACCACTCGTCTATTGGTCTATTGTTTGATAATGTCGTCTCAGGTACTTGTTCATTTTGGGTCTCATGGTGAGCCCACAACAATAAATTTGGATGAAGTTTCCATATTCTTTATGGAGTTTGTTGCATCAAGCCTTTTTAATTAGTATCTTTGGGCAGAGTTTTTGAGCGAGTATAGTATCATGTGATATATCAAAAGTTTCCTGTTTGAGTCTAGTTTCTAAAGGATTTGACGATATGACAGTCTGAGTTGTGTACAGGAAGATATACTCATTTTAGTGACGATAGGTAAATCAGCCGACGGCTGACAGATGGCCTGTTTTGTTTGTAAAATTTGTATTGTTATAGACAAGCTATCCGGTTAGGACAGCTCATTCATTTCGATATTGTTGGCAAGGTTATTTATTTGACGGTTTTGGGATGGAAACATGGTTGTTTAGGGTTTGTCTTGGGTGGCATTTGATGTAAAAGAAAATTGTTGTTTGGAGCCGAATGAAGTTACAATTTATCGCCCAAATAAGGTTGGTTGCTAGGATGCGTGCAGAGTCAAATTGATTTTATTTCGACATCACAATTGAGTTTTAATGGGATTATTGTGGTAACTAAAATTAGGGTGTATTGGTTTTGTTGTGCGGACTGAAGCGTGATTTTCTTGGGACTGTGTTACGGGCTACAACTAGGATGTATCCGGTTGAGTTTGGGGAAGGCTACGGTTGACATTAGACGGTTGGTTTTAGTTGATTTTGGGAGTTTGTAGATATGTTTAATGCTTATTTTAATTTAAGCAGGCATTTTAGCTGAGTTTTGGATATTCAAATCAGTTGATTTAGGGGGATATTCTAGTTGATATACATTGTTGTATGAATCAGTCCAAGCTGTTTGTTCCAGTTAAATTTAGAATTTTCTTTTTACTGTGTTTCACGCTTTGTAGAAAGTTTGATTGATCTAAAATGCAAATCCCTTTGCAATTATCTTGCATTTCAGTTGTTTACTTTGCCATAAAGGATGGGTTGGTATAAATGCAACTCTTGTGATGAACATTATGAACTCCTTTGCTATATGCAGTAATGTGGGATAATGAGAATTGGAGTATGGTTTATATATATATATATGTGTGTGTGTGTGTTTTTTTTTTGTTTATGGTTAACAATGTTATTAAGTAATGATGTTTTATTTCATAGCTTGAATTAGACTCAATAAGGAGCTATGATTGAAAGTGTGATGTTATTATACTCGTATGAACTTGAACCCTCTTATTGAATGGGTTTGATCCCCGCTCTGCTATATAAAATTTGTTTCCAAAAGTGTTATATTTCCCCAAAAGTATGGGCGGAGATTGTGGTGAATCGATTTATGAATGACAAAGTGTCATTGTGAGATAAAGTTGAAATATCAAAAATAAACGATATTGATAAACCTTGATTCCTGAAAATTTAATCACTTGAAATTGTATCACTTAGAACTACCACACCTCTTTTTGTTTATTATTTCTCATCTCTTATAGAGAAACTAAATAACCTGCGGGTTGTCTTGCGGATGTGGGGCGCCTATTTCTTATAGAGAAACTAAAATAACATTCGGGTTAGTCTTGCGGAAATGAGGTGAATTTTTATGCCTAAGATAGGCTTTGATATTTATCCGTAAAAAATGTGACGTGACTTTATACGCATTGATAGCCCAAGAGTGACTTTTGTTACTCATATAGTTAGGAGTATCCGGTGATGCATGTCTGTATGTGATGTGTCCCCACTTGGACATGGATGACGTAGAAGTCATCCTTTATATGAAATAGGCATGCGGGCATGTATGTTCGGCATGGAGGTCGTGCGAATGTGGTATCGTCTAAGTGATCAATCCGTTAAAAATGAATCAAATTCAAATAAAAATGAATAATATGCGTAAGTCAAATATTGTACGAAGACAACTGTTTAATTAATAATTTACGTTTATATTGTTTCTAACCCTTTTCATGCAGGATGGCAAGTCCACTAATATTTCTGCAGGTCAGACTTGTCATAGTCAACTTCTACAATGTAAGTACAAGTAAATGCATATTTACTTATTAGGATGATGACATAATTGCCTCGTTGAGGAACTAAATTCTTTGAACTGTGTTTTTTCTTGCATGACACATTTGCCTTATTGAGAAACTATATGTTGGTGTGGTTGTTTATTGTTTTTGTTTAGTTTGATATTATCATGTGCGAATTTATTGATTTTGGGATGAAGATTACTCACACCAGCTTAATTGCTGACCCAAGTGAGCTTTTGTTTATTGGGTACATTCCTTTGGGAATGTAGCCGACTAGCCTTTCAGGTTTAGAGATTTTTGAGCAGCATTACTGGAGTTCCATTAGTGGGGCTAGCAACGTCAGAGTTTTTCCTGGTTAGAGTTTTCTTATTCGTTTCAATTTTTTTTAAATCATGTTTAAGTTGTTGCTACTAAATGTTTCTATTGTTATTGAATTTCACGTCCCGAGTTTTAAGGAAACAGATAATCCTACGAGGATATTAGGTTTTTGTTTTCTTCGAAAATCGGGGCGTGACAAGATCAATATCCATAAGTGGACCAATATTGTTGGCCAGTGTCTTTACGTTGGAGAGAAGAAGCTTTTGCAAAGGGAACTCATGGAACCAGAGCCAGCATGGAATAATATCAAAGTTTATAGAAGCATGTTGTGCTGACCAGTTTTTTTTTACAGAGACAAGCCACCCAAATAGTGACCAAGGACCAGTAGTAAGTACTTTCTCTTTATCTTCTAGGCAAGTGAATTGTACCAAGTAATAAATAATGTTACTAAAAAGCACGATGGGAGGAGTTGAGAGACTAAAAAGGGGTGACGAAGCAGAAAGAGTAGAGTCAAGGGGAGGTGTCGGAGGTGGTGATGGAGGTGGTAATGACGGAGGTGGTGTTGCTAGTGGTGATGGAGGTGGTGACTCTGGCAGTGACTCGGGCCAAGAGAGAACCGAACGAGGGTTGTGGCTATCAAGATCAATGGTGGGACTAATGTTGTGTAAGGTGAGTGAAGGATGGAAGATTAGAGTGGGGTGTTGAAGAGATGCATGTGCATTATGTGCTTGAGGCAAGCAGGGGTGGAGCCAGGATTGCAGATAAAGGGGGGCAAAAAAATAAATCACAGATAATTTAATTCTTAAAATAAATAAATAAATATGATTAAACCGCAGCTTAATTGACCCTATAGGGTTTACCAAACCAGGCCCGAAGGCTACAATATTGTTGCCACTTAATATCCTCGTCGCCTCTATCTCGCAGGGAGACTTGCTTTCACTTCGGTCCATTGTCTCCACCTTGCATGAAGACGACTTATTCACGACGAAGCACATGATCAGGTGAAAACTCACAAAATCTTAACTGGTGAGTCTCGAACTTGCGACCTCTTTCAAGGAGAGTTGATGTCCGATCAACTGAGCTACAATTGGTGGACAACTGTTAATATTAAGAATGTTACCGTCCAATTGCTTAGCTGAAGCAGGCAACCGTGAAGACTGAAGAATGTCGATGAGGAGCAAACAAGCAAGAGAAAGAGTAAGACCACCTCCATAAATTGATCTCTGTCTAATCGAAATTGTATTGTGCGATTGGAGAAATCATCAATCTCCGTTGAAATCGTCTTGTGTGAATGGAGGGGATTGGAGAAAATCGATCTTTATCGAAATCGTTTTTGGCAATTGAGAAAGCGGAGAAGTGAACTTGCGAAGGGTTTGCGATTTTGTGTATATTTGTATTTTATTATCTATGAGATGGGGCAATCTAAAATTTTAAAGGGGGGCAAGATTGCAAATATTATTAGTTTAGTAGAATTTCTTAAAAAGCTGAGGGAGGGCAATTGCTCCCTAAGCTATAAGGTAGATCCGCCCATGGAGGCAAGTGGACAACAATTGAACGCCATTAACAGTGCTCTGTAACAGTAATGATGTTGAAAAAGATACGAATTAAGTGAATGTGGACGAGAAAAATTTGGGAAGTGAATGTGGTGCTGGTGCTGGTGCTGACCAGTGAGGAGAACTACTTTCAAGTGCAATATGAAGATCTAGGCGGGAGCATGGATGTGAGTGGTGATGATTATTCATTTAAATTTGTGGGCTGATGTGAAAAGAAGAAAAGAGAAGATGGGACGTAGAAATAAATGTATAAGCAGAAGAGATAAATTAGCATATACAGTCTTAAATACTAAAAATAAAAAATAAAAAATAAAATAAAAAGGCCAATTACAATGGGAGGAATAGCTGAGAGAGCAAATGGAGACAAAAGCACCAACTTCCTGAATCGTTATACGCTGGAGACCTGCATGGACAAACAAGAAACAAAACGATAAGCAACCAGTCGAACCATGGCAAACATTATAAAGGAAGAGAAGGAAGCAAGAAGCAAGGGAATAGAAACTTAGAGCAGGAGAAGGAACAGACTATCAGTGAAGAATGAAGATGGAGAGGATTAATGAAAAGAAATGAGGATTAGCTCATAAGTAGCCTAATGAAAACATAAGTAAACAAATAGAATCTTAAAAAGGAGATGGAAATGGGGATGAGGGGACGAAGACGGAAACAAGGAGTAATGTAGACAATAACAGATTAAATAGAGGTTTGAGGTTTGAAGAACGAGGAAAAAGTATATGTAACCAGAGAAATGTAGATTACAGTGTATAAAACGAGATTTAGAACAGAGAAAATCCAGAATGAGAAACAATGAAAAATGAAGAGCCTAAAACAGGGAAAGGAATATAGATCACGAAAAGGTAAATAAGTCAAGTGTGTCTGGGTTGCCAATGGTCTTATAGCTTAGTGGTTAGGGCTGTGTGGGTTTGTCCCCCACGTCCTAACTTCGAATCTCGCATGCGGTATAGTTACTTTTTAATGGGTGTTGACCTATAGATCGCTCAGTTAATAGGTTATGGAATCCTTAAAAACTCAGCTCGCTGTTCGACGTACTAACACATCTCTATTTATACCAATGAAACTTCATACAAGTATAAACATGCAATAGACAAATGAGGAAATTAATGATGATAGGTCGTCCTCAGTTTATTCCAACTGGGATTCTGGATTATCATAACCTGTTTTTAACTACTTGAAATTACAACATCCATGACATGTTGCGTTAAGGTTCAATTTAGCATGTCTATGAGGTGGATACAAACAGACCACATTTCAGTATCTGCGTGCTACTGAACAAGTAAAAGTTGAAGCTCAGAGTCTCAGATACATACTTCAGTCATCTAATCAACTAAATAACTTGCCATACGGATAACTAATTATTATTATTATCTAAAACACCACTAGAACTGAAAACCTCAAATCCAAAAATTAGTCGAAATCTCAAAGATAAGGTTTCCACTCACCAATACAGACTAAAAACCTGTATGCTGATAAAGTTGAAACAAATATCTTATACTCTCAAATCTTCTGCTGCTAAATTTTTTCAATTCTAAACAACTAGAGGCTCTGACGCTTCAGATATCATCTGCAAGCCTATAGGTTTGGGCTTAGTTGCCATAACTTTACATAGGGGCTTGTCAGTCTTATTTAAAACCTTCAATGATGAATGAACTTCAACATCACGCAAGAACACTCTATCCCCAATGTCTAGATTGCTCACGTCCACCTCAACTTTCGAAGGAATGTGCTCAATTGGGCCCTGGAACTTGAGAGTTCTTCTAAAGCCCTCCAGGTGTCCACCTGCACTCCACAAAGAAAATAGTTAACTACAAACCATTAACTATAAAACAAATAACAGTCGAGGAATGGCAAACTAACTTGAGAACTCCAGCAAAATTGTTTACTTAACAATTTCAACTCGAGAGAGGGGGGGGGGGGGGGAGGGAGGGGAAGATACAAGATACCTACCCTACTCAATCAACTGTCCATGAAATTAAGGAGTTTTTATGAGACGGAAGGTAAAGGTCCAAACATAGAGAGCAAATTTGTGAAACAACAAGGTGAACATAACTTTCAAGGACAAAACACGCTCAAGAAGAAATCACTGTGTGCTAAAACTACAAATGCTTCCCATGTGAAGCGCTAGCACTCATAAATACAAGCGTTTCTCATTGGAAGCACTCCTTGCCTCGGTAAAATTAACACAGTATCAGACAAAGTAATCGAAAGATATAGTATGACAAAGTGAAGATGGCGACTCAGCTTCAATGCACAGTGAACTGAGAGAAGAATGAAGCAAAGGAGGTGTTGGGTAGGTTATATACATATATTTGATCAGCAAAACAAACTTGAAATTGTATTGAACAAATTACGATTGAGTGAAAGTCTTACTAGACCAAAAATTTACATCACGTGTCTCTATCATGTGGGGCAGGTTAGCACTAGAAATTGCAAGGAAACCCCCTTTTAGGTATAGATTAGTCTATAGTGAAGAAGTGCCTCATTGTAACCTCCAAACTGCCCACACTACTGAGAGTATTTACAAGGAATAGCCTAGAGAGAACAGGAAAATGTCTTACATTACACCACGTACATTTGGCACCCTTCAGAAAGAAATCCACCAATTCAAATTATTGATCAAATCATTAAAATTCCTCATCTTTTCGAAGGTTCTACTTCCTCCCTTGTTCAATATTGCATCCCCAACTAGTATCCCATAACCCAGTAACTGCAGCCGAATCATCATAAAACTGCTGCAAATAATAATTTTCTGATGAGCTGTAAATAGTAGAAGATACCAAGTAACACCATCTTCAATGCTACTGAATTTTAGCAAGAAAGAGAATGTTCCTTTGAGGTAATCTACTAGTTCCACTCTCCTGTCCCATATGGTCAAAATCCCAGTAGAACTACCAATTGGTGGGACAAATTCCCAAGTGAATAAGTCTCGGCCACAAACCTCTTTAATCAAGTCTTAACCGCACTCTTCAAACTGACTGAATAAACAAGATTTCAGGCCTACAATCGCCACCAGATTTCATAAATTCATCATGCACTCGAGAGAGGCCAATCCTCTCAGATTCCACTATACATAATAGTTTTTATCAAACCATTGTCAAACACATCGTCATCATTGTTTTCCAAATTCAACTGCTCACATCTTGCACAAATTTTGCGATGCAGTTCCATAGCTTCGTCAATCCAATGCTAACTCTTTCCACCATCATCTATATTCACGCTAAAATTTGATATTTCCTATGATTATGGTAATGGCCATAAGATGAGAATGCTACCCTGGAAATCGGAACCCAAGCCCACTAATCATAGAAAGACAATTTGGGTTGTTGTGCCAGGAAGTGCTAGGAACTTTTGAGGCTGGAATTTTCCAAAGCGAAGCAGCAAATTTAAAAAATAAGGCTTCAGGAGTCGCGGAGCTTCAGACAACATAAGTGACACGATTCCACATGAGAATGCTACCCTGGAAATCGGAACCCAAGCCCACTAATCATAGAAAGACAATTTGGGTTGTTGTGCCAGGAAGTGCTAGGAACTTTTGAGGCTGGAATTTTCCAAAGCGAAGCAGCAAATTTAAAAAATAAGGCTTCAGGAGTCGCGGAGCTTCAGACAACATAAGTGACACGATTCCACATGAGCTCCACATAAAAGACGTTTTGAAATGAGGCAATGAGCACACATTTCAAAGACAACCCTAGTTCCTCTGCAGTCTCGCCTCCAAATGATTACAAAGAAAAATAACCTAAAAAAACTCATTGTTTGACCACCTTCACTTCCATTCATCCTCTTCATTATATGGTACCATCAACTCTAAAAGTCACTAGCCTCTTCCCATTCACTGAGCACTCTTCTATGATGAAGGTTCCAACTACCTCCACATGGACCTCTCACATAGAAATCTTGGAGTATACCTCTCTCAAGGTCGGACTCGGACTCCCGGAAGAGTCTAGGGAATGCACTTTTGAGACCATAAAGCCACACAATTTACAATGCCAAAAGTCGATCTTATCCTCTTTCCCAAGGATATGTTTAACCTCTCTTGCATTGGATACCCTTCCATAAGCTCGTGCTATAGAAACCTGATAGAATGGCGCGGACGAGGGAGCCACTGATTCCCCCACCACTATATTTAGTTTTACCAACTTTTCTCTGAAGGTTATACGACTCTGTATCTCCGTAGCCACTTCCATAACAAAGTAATATTCATTTTTTGAAATTTTTTATGATTAAAATCATGATTTTTTTTTTTTTGTAACGATTGAGGGATAAAGTAAGTGGTCAATGAAGAAAAAAGCCTTGAACAAAAGCAACAATAATCTACATCATGTCAAAGCATGAACTATGTACCTAAGCATGAAACATGTCACTTGAGTCATACATGCATGAAGAAAAAGAAGTGTCCTTGGATTGCCCCACACTCAAATAGGCAAATAGTGATTTTAATGTATGCCCATAAGTTTGCCAAAGATTTGCATGCGGCCTTGAAGACTCTATTGTTTCTTTACTCCAAATAATCCAAGAGAAGGCATGAAAGAGTCTATCCCAAAGCCAGCCACCAGTGTGGTTGAGATTGAAATCGTCTGCCTTGAAGAGTCCCAGATCTCAGCCCATTGAAAAATGGAGAGTTGGGTACAATCACCCTGAATTCAGAGAAACACTTGCTCACTAAGGGGCAAGAGAGAAAAAGATGATAACTGATTCTAAAGCTTGGCCACACAAGACACAGTGGTTGGTGATGTTCAGTCCTCTTTTGTTGATGTTATCAATAGTCAACATTCTCCCATGCATGATTGTGTAAAGCAAGAAAGATGTTCTATGGGGGGCTTGACTGACAAGGTAAAATTTTGGAGCTTGTTCACCCTTTGATCAGTAGGGGACATGTTGATTTGAGGGCCAACCTTGAGGCAACAATCTTTGCCAGAAAGTTTGTTATCCTTGCCACCCCTCCAAAGTGAACATCATCTAAATGCACATCTCGAAGGGAGTAAAGGAGATCTGCTAGGTGAGGAATTTCCCAATCATTGAGATTTCTTCTTAAGTGAAGGTTCCAACTCCGCACACCATCAACCGAGATGAAGAAGTCTTTTACCTTCCCTGCAAAAGAGTGGAAAGATTGAAAACACGAGGAAAGGAGAGTTTGAGGGGTTGATCACCAAGCCATTTGTGTTTCCATAATTGAATCCTTTTCTTATTTTGTAATTCAAAAGAGATTGCATCTTCAATAGAGTTGTTGAAGTTCATGATTCCTTTCCGAAGAGAACAACCACAAGTGGATAAGCTGGAGTGAGCAAACCAATAGAGGGGAGCAACAAATTTGAGGGCAATATTTTGTCTCCAAAGGAAGTTTGGCTCAGCTCTAAACCTCCAAATCCATTTGCAATGCAGTGCATTGCTGAACTCTTTAAGTCTCCTTTGAGATTTTGGTTGGCAAACTTTCTTCCAATTTAGAAGATGAAACTTCTTGGATTGAGTGGTGGACCCCAAAAGAAAGATGTGCATGATTTTGTAATCCGAGAGGCAATGGAATCGGAATTACACAAAGAGATAGCATGTAGATGAGATACTAGCAATCGTGCTTTTAATGAGAGCTATGCAGTTAAATCGAAAAGCGGACGTAGCGCAGCCCAGGACCGAATTAATCGGTGCATCGGGTGGACCAATTAATCGGTGACTACTAAACCCCAACCGATTTCACCCAGTTCGGTTCGGTCAAAGTCAAACCTCGAATTGCAATTAATCGGTGATTTTTCGCCGCATTAATAACTTAAAATGAGAGTAGCCCTGCTAGCCTTGGCTATAATTTTTTCTGTACTAAGTTTGCTTTCAATCCTTTCTGCAATTTCATCCCACACCCTGGTGTTCTTGTATTTGGCCCGGGGTAACTCAAGGTATCTGCATGGAAATTCAGCCCTTTTGCATCCCAAGAAAAGAGCCATCCTGAAGTTGAGGCACCTCACAACAGAGATATTGGTCTTAGAAACCAGAGACCACTTCAAACCAAATAAGAATGTAGCTGGGACCATTTCAACATTGGCCTCAATAATGAAGAAGACTTTATCATCAGCATATTGGAGTAGAGGATGGGTGACTTAGTATCATCGGCATATTGGAGTATAGGGATGGAGGGGGAGGATGGGTGAGACATAGAATCCATGAATAAGACCCTGCTCTTCAGCTCTGAGAGTGAGTGAAGTCAGACCTTGGGCAACACGGGAGAATAGCAAAGGGGACAATGGATCGCCTTGTCTCAATCCCCTGGAGGCTCTGAAATGACCAATGGGAGATCCATTCAAAGAGATAAAGAAGGATGCACAGTTGTAAGAGCCCAAATCTATGTTCTCCTTTACCATCATACCAAATCTTTTCCATCATGTAGTCTAGGGAAGACCAAGAGAGAAAATCAAAAGCTTTAAAGAAAATCACTTTGATCATTAATCCTGGACAACCATGCTTGACTCTGGATCAATGATTTCATTAGCTATGAGAGACTATCCACCAAATGTCTTTTGTCAACTCCTGCAAATTGGAGAGGGGAGATGATATGAGGGAGAATGGAGGTGAGTCTAATGGAGAGTACTTTAGAGATGCATTTGGCAATGGAAGAAATGGGGCTAATAGACCTGAAGTCCTCAATTTTTTATGCCAATTTCTTATAGCGATGAGAGTCAGAAGGGCGATGTTAAGTTTCCACTCAAAGAAACCCCTAAAGTTGAAATCACCAACAACATCCATAATGTCTTACTTCATGAAGTTACAGCATCTCGGGAAAAGGTCTACAAGGACTACATCAAGCCTAGGAGCAACATCATTAGTGAGGTTGTGCATAGCATAAAAATGCCCTCCCCTCCAAGGTTATCTTCACGCTCAAGCCAAAACGCCATTTTTCCAATTCTCTCTCGTGCAAGGATCAACTATTGTATCCTCTCTTTCTTCCTCCCTCTTTCTTGTCTTCTCTCTTCCTCCTCCCCTCTTTGTTTTCTCCCCTCCCCCCTTTTCCATCTTTCCGTCTAAAACCTAAAATATCAAAGAAGAAGACTGCAACCAAAGGACTTGCAGAAATCAACTGACCTTCTCGACTTCCCCCTTTGACTCCAACCTCACTGCAACTTCTCATTTGGCCACAAACTTAACTAAATATGCAAGTCGAACTTTGTTTGAATCGCAAATAAATTGCGATTTGTAGCGAATTTCACCTGCAATGCAACAAATCATCTTTGAGAGATGAAGTGTGATTTAACTTCTGTACTTGCAGCCCAAAATCAGTAAAACCAAATCTGCAAATCGGGGAAGTCGAACCTAAATTAATGAGAAATGAAATCTCGATTTTAATTTTGAAGTAACCCACATTCACACACAGTGGAGCAAGTTGCGTAAACGAAATAAACCGCCATTATCGACTTCCTTGATGGCACATTTGACTATACTTATTCATTCCTCTCTATGTCATTTCTTTGTTGTTGGAAGCTTGAATGGTGAGGGTTAACTACAGCTAAGATTTAACCAAATGATGCTGAGCACAATCTGGAACTATTGATGTGTGGAAAATTATGAAAACATCTTTTAGAGTACCATTGATTAGGGCCCAAATTTAACCAATGAAAATAGGGCCAAGACTTAATCAAATTTAAGGGCCCAATTTTTTGTTGTAAAGTTAGTTTTATCAAAAAGATTATAATTTTGTATTGAAAAGTAGTTTCAGTTTTATCAAAATGATATAAAATATTGTCAACTTTTACCCTAACATCACGACTCACTTTCTATCGTGGCAATGGTAGGGGGTTATACACTAGTATATAATAAATGAGAATGTTGACCAAATCACTCTTAGCCGAGGTAACCCTCGCCCCTTTGGACCTAATCTTCCACAAAGCTAAACACTTCGCCAAAGTTTTTATACCACGTATCATATATCTCCTTATTGTTGCACTTAGCCCCCAAAGGAAGGCCAAGATACCGACAAAGTATATATTGAACCACTCAACCACACACCCTATTTTAGAAGCCACTTGAGACGTGAGAACAATACCCCAACAGGATTCTTTCCTAAATTCTAAAATAAATGTTCTTTTACCTTTATGAAATTTTCTTTCACAAGCTAATAAAATCCCCGTAATATAAGTTGTCTAAAACCACATCATTTACCCCATCCAAAATTTCCTTTTTTTCTCATAAAATCCAAAGTATATGCGTAAAGTATGGAAAGACGAAAAGGGGATGGGGTAACTCTAACTAGAGGACCCTCACAAAAAATTTACATCAATTGCTACTATTGCAAACTATGTTCTTCTAAGTAAACATAAAATAAGAGAACTAAAAATTTTAGAAATTCAAAATGTAGTTTTGATCTCTATCCACAAGCTATCAATGGATTTATGTACGTTTCTAAAGTAATTGTGGTTCCTTTCTCTCCCAGCCACCCAAACTACTGCCTGAATCGTCTTGTCCCATGTCCATCCACCAAATTGAGTTAACCTGTAAAGAGATATGCTAGAAGCTTGCAGACTTTCCACCCAAGATAGAAAAGAGGGGACACTAGGTGGTTGAACAAGGAATTCAATGAAGGCTTTGGCCCTCACACGAGATTCGTAAGTCAGTCTACTTCAAAGATAACAATAACAATACCACAAACTTCAAAGCAATCGGAAGCTCATAGTTATGGCAATGCAAGAGGATTTCAATAGACGGGTGCATCTGGTGTTATTATGAACATGAACATTATCACATAGCATTTGGTGTCAAACACATATTAATCTGACACCAAGTTCAAACTAGGATTTTTATAAGTCACTATTAGCAGTTTGATGATGTATTGTCAAATTTTCGTAACAAGCCTCTAATGATATGTTATTTATTAAAAATCCACTATAAAGTAAATAAAACAAAACAATAAAAGAAGCGTAGGGGATCATGAGTGAATGGGGTGAGACAATTCAACAAACACCTTGTCTGCAGTGACATATAAACTACAAGAGAAAAATATATGCAATGTGACTAACCTTTCTTCAGTCCAGGGGAGAGTTCCTCTCCTTTGAACACCATCGGAACACGAACATCCATATGAGATCCTTTCTCAGCCCAGACAAGAACAAGGTTCAAGATGCTCCCAGTCTCCGGGTCTCGATGAAGCTTGATCGGAAGCACAGTACCCGACTCAAGCAGATGAGACGACCCAGCCCCAGCACGAATTTGCAGCTGGAAAGTTGTGGAGCAAAAGAAGGGAACGTGTACGGTCTTCAAGAACGAGTTGATCTGCTTCCGCTCAGTCGTCAGAAGTTGCTTCCTCGAAACTGATACAGACGATTGGGTTGGTCGAGAGTCGGTCTCTCGAGCGAATACCACAGTGGGGATACGACCTTGTGTTCTGTCTTTCGCTGCTACACGACTGCCTGTGTACTCTCTTGGGATTGCTTGGATCGTATGGTATGAAGTAGAAGAACTGGTGGAGATGTTGTTCTTCGTTTGAACTAGTATCGCTGCTCTTCGAACGCCGCACCACCATCTTTCCATTGTCATGAGTTAGCGTTTCGGCAGGTTTAGAGTCGGCGTCGAGCAGAGCAAGTGTTCGATGAAACGTAGGGAGGGCAACGCGGCGGATTTGAACAAATTCATTCCCAATTCGTCGGAAATAACGGATCCCCAAATCCACCCCACTAATTCGTTTATAAATTTATTTAAAAACCTCATCCGCCTCGTACGAATTGACGGATATCCGCCCCACCCAAATATCCATTTAAAATATTATAAAACCACAAGAATTTTTGCACATAATTTGTATGGATTATACAATCCTAAAACCCTACAAATAATTATAACAAAATTACAGAAAACCATACAAAAAAAAAAAAAAATTGATCTAAAGATACAACAATTATAACAAAAAATTTCAATCTAAATAATCTAGATCTGAGATCGAATCTGAGAATCTAGATCAGATCAGATAACAGATCAGAGACAAATAACAGATAACAGATCAAAGACAGAGAACATATCTGAGATCAAAGATCAAAGATCTCTCAGATCAGAGATCACTCATATCTGAGATCTTTCTTGCAGCTAGGGGGGAGAGGAAGGCCGGAGAGCTTCGAGTCATCGAGTGTCGAGTCTGTCGCTGTGGGAGGCTTCGAGCCTTCGAACACCCTTCGCTGTGACTGTGAGAGGCTTCGACCACCGGCACCCTTCTATGACGTCGTGAGAGGCTTCAAAGGCTTTGACCACCGGCACCCTTCGCTGACGCCGTGAAAGGCTTCGACCACTATCAGCGAAGCTTCAACACCCTTCGCTTGAATGCAATTGTGAGAACTCTTGAATGCAATTGTGAGAAAAAGACTCGAGTATGGATTGTGAGATGAGGGTTGGTTTAATCCCTTTATATAGTTCGAGGGTAATTTTGTAATTTTACCGGTTAAACGGATATCCGTGGGACGGATATGGCCAAATCCGTATCCGCCCCGATTAATAAACGGATACAGATTGGAAATCCGTATCCGCCCCAAGATCCAGGGGCTCTTTACCAAATCCGCCCCAAACGGGGCGAGTGGGGCGAATATTCGTAAAAATCCGCCCCACTGCCATCCCTAATGAAATGTCCAACTGTTTCAGCAGTTCGTGTAACACCGAAAATGGGCAATGTTAGTTCAAGGATGCTACTATGGTCGGGTTTTTATTTTATTTTTAAATTAATTTAGTAACTATGGTTTTAAATAAGGCCATCCTTGGTTAGGGGTGGGCATCCAATAACACAATGTCAATCTTGTCCCGGTCCAGTTCTGATTTTTTGGGTCCTTTTGAGATTGATCAAACTCATCATCATCTCATCCCGTTCCGATCTAAAGTGGGATGGAGATTTTCAATCTGTCCATCTGATCTCGTCCCGAACTTATTTATTTAATATTTATTATTATTAGTTGTAATCAAATTACTCTTCTAAAGAAAAGTTTAGAAGGAAAACTCATTTTTCCTCCTAAATTCAAACCATAGAAAGAAACCTCCCTCTCCTTCCAATTTCTTCTTGTTCTATTGTTCGATCGAAAGCTCCCACTACATCTCTCGTCCCAACTGAATCTCTCCCCTCCCAATTGAATCGTCTGGGGGTGGGCACGATTCGAATCGGTTTCAAAATTTGAGGATCCTAACTCAAACCTTTTAAAATTAATGAAACATTGGGACCGAACTTAACTTAAACCGTTTTGAACGATCTAGTTCCTACGGTTCCAAATTACACAACTGAAAAACAGTGAATATAAAAATCAAATCTATGTATGGTCCTTAAAGACTTCCTGGACATAAAAATCAAATCCTAAAAACAAGGAATATGGGTCTTGAATTGACTATGTTAAGTCCTAAAAACAGTGTACAATGAATATAGAGCCCTTCTAGGCGTCAAGGAAATGGGCGAGGGGGAGGAGTGTTATCACTCATCCCCCTCGAGATTTGCAAAGGTGCGCATCTCAAGGGGAAGAAGGGTCACACCCCCTCCCTCGCTGGTTTCCTAGCGCGTTCCCTCGACATTTAGAAAAAGCGCATGAATACAAGTCCTAAAAACAGTGAATCAAATTCTAAAAGAAGCAGCAGCAGCAACCTGCAGCTTGCAGCAGCAACAAGAAGCTGCAAGCATATGATGTTTTGTTTTTGCCCGCATTCATTTGATTTCAGATGTTTTCTTATCATTCATCAGAAATATTAAAAACCAAATGCAGCAACAACAATAATAAAACCAAATGCTCTAACTTTATAACTCTCTATTTGATGCATCTCAAGCTGCAAGCAAATAATAAACAGCAGCAAGTCGGCAATAATAAACAGCAGCAAATATTATCAAGTTGCAAGCGGCAGCAACAAACAGAAATAATAAACAGCAGCAAGCAGCTGTGTTACTTCTTCATGTCATTCAATGTGCTAAAATTACAAGCCAAAATTAGGTAAAAGCGTTGTCCATACAATATCACCAGATAAATACCACACGAAGCTCATAATTCCTTCCCTACCAAAATTGTACCCATCCTTGAAGTTTAATTTGTAGACCACCCAATTCATATAAGGACATGTTTTAGGATCCGGCATGGATCTCACATTGTATAACAAATTCATACAAGGACATTCACTGTCGGATCGTATTTGATCCCCCTTGACACAAATTACTTGCCTAACTTATACTTAAAAATGGAAACATGCAACAACTAACAGTAGTGTGTTTGTGTTGTCTGTTTGAGCAGAGTCAAAACTCAAAAGCTGGTTTTTGCATAACAGAAGAGAGAGACTGTAAACAGGAGAGGAGAAAAAACAGTGACAGACTCCAAGATCAGGAAGAAGATATTAGATAAGTTTGCTTCCCCTCCGGACCAAGCTCAACACCTTTGTCTGTGCTCTTAAGCAACTCGAAGCAGCTGCTATTGCTGATCCCTTTCGTCTTCACGGTCGTCTGCTGCTGTTGCTGCTCTCTAACAAAACTTGCAAGGTAATTTCTTTGTGCGATCTCTTCTTCGCCTTCTCCGTCGAAATGCGGGACAGAAACTGAAATAGAATTTTCTTGAGTGAAGAGAGACCCTCTCAGATCAGATCAGAGAACAAAGCTTGAATGCGAGAGAGTGACATTGTTTTATTTTCTGATCTCAGAGAACAAAGATTGACTGCCAAAGCTTGAACTTGAACCCGAAAGAGGAAGGAAAGGATGGACTAGTAGTAGAGAGTGATCTGATCGAAATGGTAAGTCGAATGGGAGAAAGAAGGTGGGGGGAGAGGTAGTGTCTGAGCTGAACTTCAACTGCTGCTCTCTGAGAATGTGAGAAGTGAACTGGAGAGTAGATGAAGATTGAAGAGAACTGGAGTGGAGAGTAGATGAAGAGAACTTAGTGAGTTAGTAGACAAGATAAAGAGAGTGAGAAATGGCAGGGAGAGAGAGAAGAAGAAGAATAAAAGATGAGGTACGGTTTCTGTTTTCTACGTTAGGTTTCGATAATTCTAAGCAGTCAGGCTACTTAGTTATTTTTTGTGGCCAACCCTCTTTACACTTTTATCTATTTATAAATTATATTTTTATTGTGTTTTAAAGATAATGGATAAATGTGTAAAAGAGTTCGATCCTTACGAAAAAATGGCGAGTAGTCCTAACTGCTTAGACTTACTATTTAGGTTTACATTGTAACCTCCACTAATATTAATTCGTTTATAAGTCTTTTAAAACGGGTTGGGACCGGACCGTTTTATTTTAAATAATTTGAGTCGGATTCAGATCGTATCATAATTACAATTTTAAATCGGAAAAAATGACTTTTAAGGCCTACTTCTTTATAAAATAGACCATTTAGATATTATAGTTGATGTAATTGCTAATTTATACCTACTTTTATATTTTTTATAACCGGCAATGACTATTTTTATTTACTCATGTTAACTCATAAAGTTATAGAACATATCTACCATTCCTAAACAAATAAAAAAACATAATTTTATACTTTTATGACCAACAATGACTCTTTTTATTAATAATTCTATTTTGTTTTTATTTTTTTAACCCTTAACCCCTCCCACTTCATGCCACTGGTAGGTATCGATATTAATTATTCTAATTATGAACAACAAATTATAAGTTTTCTTAAGTTTTCATTTACTGACAAGTTAATCAAATTATTATGCTAAGGTTTGGTAAACTTTTCATAATATAGTTAATGATGATTAGAAATTTGATTTTAATTAATTAATAAAATCAATTTGATTAACTTGCAATAAATTTTTACATTTGAATAGAATTATAACCAAGGATTGTGATTTCGTTTTTTCGAGTTAATTTCGGTCTCCTGATTTTAAGAAATATTTCGGTGTGTAAATAAAAAAACGCAAATATTTCGAGGATAAATGAAATATATATAATGAATATTGAGGGTATATTAAATATATGAAAAATAAGATGCAAGTAAATAAATGTATTAAACACATTAAATGAAAACAAAATACCTATAATTAGAAAATCAGGGTTAGTTTCAAAAATCAATATATAAGTAGACGAAATATTAATTGGGAAATTAAGGGGTGGTTTAAAAAATCAATAAATAATTAGAATAAATGATAATTAGAAAAAAAATTCAAAATTTATGAAAAATCCCGAAATGTTTCAAAAATCCTCAAAATGTAATTTTTAGTAGTTGTTTTTTGTACTTTTACAAAGAAAAAAAAAAGAAATGTATGAAAAACCCTCGAAATTTATGAAAAAACACCCGATATTTATGAAAAAACTTCGAAATTTATTGAAAATATGTAATTTTTTCTTTCATCTTTTTTCTTTTTGTAATTTAAAAAAACAAAAATTTCGGAATTTTGTATAATTTCGCAAAATCACAATCCTTGTCGTTGCCACACTTACAACTTCTCTGTTGATTTTTTTTTTAATTTTTTTAGCATCAATAGTCCTAGTATTGAAGGAAGAAAAGAAACTTGATACGAAGAGTATCTAAAAAAATTAAAAAATAAAAGTCATTAATAAAATAGTCATTGTTGGTCATAAAAGTATAAAATTAGATTTTTTATTTGTTTACGAAAGGTAAATATGTCCTATAACTTTATGAGTCAACCTGAGTTAATAAAATATTCATTGTCAGTCATAAATGTATAAAAGTAGGTACAAATTACCGATTACGCCAACTACGATATTTAAATGGTTTATTTTGTGAAGAAGTAGGCCCTAAAAGTCATTTTTCGATTTTAAAATCTGAACCGTTTGGAGCAAAACGGTCCAGTTCGGTCTGAATTCGAGGTTCCTCGACTCGTTTGCCCACCCCTAGAATCGTCACTCTTTCCCCCAATCTCTCTCATTCCATTTCCATTCGACTCACCCAAAAGGATTCATCAATCGAGCGCACGACGACAAGAGATAAAGGAGGTGGGGCTGCCATGGTGGCCATCACAACGGCCGCACCGCCGACCTCCCATCTTATTCTCTCTTCCCAAAATAGACCAACACTCATTAATTCAAAACATAAAAACATGGTACCGTCTCTGAATTTTGACCAACTTTGACGCTCGATCGATACCGATTCTAAAGCTCATCAAAATATGAAAAACTAGTATTCTGAGTTATCTAATGAACACAAGTTGAATCACCTAAAAGTGTTTTGAAATGAGCAAGTTGTGGTGATTTTACTAAAGTCACTCAAATTTATCCGGTAAAGAAAATATGGTATTGTCTATGACTTTTGACCAACTTTGACGCTCGATTGAGACCGATTCTCAAGCTAATCAAAACACAAAAAATGTAGTAATCTGAGTTATCTAATGAACACAGTTTGAATCACCTGAAATTAGGGGTGGGCACGGGACGGGATGGGATGAAATATACCCATCCCTGTCCCATCCCGTTCATACGGGTTCGGGACGGGATGGGACGGGATCAGCGTGCTGCCTGTGACTGCTGCGAAGATTATCATCATATAAGAGCGTGAAAAATAATTTTCTTATAATTAGATATAGATGTGACATGCAAATATAAGGGTAGTCACTAAATCCCCTAACAATGAAGTCGAGTGAGCTGACTTTTAGAAAATGACATGATAAATGGGACCCACTAAGAGTATTGTGTCGTTGTGATGACCTCCCAACTGATTTTAAAATTTCATTACCGTGGGAAACAAAATTCATGGTTCCTTGACAAAATGACATTTCATGTTTTGTTAGGGAAGAAATATAGATCTATTGGTGATGCTCTAACATATTCATAATGGTTTACCATCAATACATATATTGTAATTATAAAAAAATATTTTTACAGCCCGGGGCATCTTCAATTCTTGGCTCCGCCCCTGAATGTTCCCTTCTGAATATGTATTACTCAGTTAATTTTTATTTTTCATCTTCACCTGGGTATTACCAATATTTGTAAGTTAAATAACTGGAGCCACTTTTATTTGGAATCAAAACAACAATCTACTATCTTTCTCTTGCTTAATGAATATTTATTTCTTGAAATAACATTTCTGTTACCACTGCAAACACCATGAGTTTCTGTCAGCCATCTGTAAGTTTATATGAATAAAAATAAATAAATAAAAATATTTAAAAACTAGCTCGGGACGGGACGGGATTGGCGGGATTGAAAATCTTCATCCCATCCCATCCCATTCTAGATCGGGACGGAACGGGATCGGGATGAAATTATTCAATCCCATTAAGACCCGAAAAAATTGGGACGGGACGGGATCGGGATTGCGGGATGGGATGCCCATCCCTACCTGAAATGATTTTGAAAATGAGCAAGTTATGGTAATTTTACTATAGTCACTCAAAACTGTCTAGCAACGACCAAGTCGCAAAGGATCATGTGAATGTAAGTGTCTCACTCACACGATCCGTTGTGAATGTAAGTCTATCACTCGCATAACCCACTGCAAATGCGAGTGGAAGATTTAAACTCGCAGTGGATCACGCGAGTGAGAAACTTACACTCATATAGGAATACAAACTGTCTACAATGTCCATGTACAGGAAAACACCTTTTTAAATTGTAAGATAAATAAATATAAGGCCTCTGCTAAATAACACCACCATTTCTACTAAATGACACCACAAACCCCTTACTTTCTTAATGACACCACCACGTGCTGAAGAGAAAAAAATTGGAGGAAGTGGGATGCGAGGTGGTGATTGATGAAGAAGAAGAATAATAAGAAGAGGGGAGGAGGATGAGGAGTGGTGGTGGTGGTGACACGATCCGTTGCCTAACTTATAGTGGTGGTGTCCTTTAGCAGATCCAAAAAAAAGTTATTTACCTTTTAGCCCCCATTAATTCAGGTGTAACCCAAAATGGGTGTCACTAATTGTGTAAATTCCGTCTAACCCCCTATTTTAGCACTTGACCATTAAGTTAACTGGGTTGACTAGCAGAAACCATTAATTATTTGGAAATTCCTAAAATAACCTCACGTGCCAAGCACGTGATGGGTACCAAACAAGAAATGCTAGAATACTGTGGGTGCCAAAAGGGTAAAAAATAATTAAACAAAATTTCCTTTCTTATTCATTTATTCTTCCTTCTTCAACGATTTTGTCTGTCTCTACCCCTTATTCTCTTATTCGTCTTCTTCTTCTCTACAGCAGACACCATACTCATCGCCACGCCGCCACTCTTCCAACTTTCTTTGTCTTCCATAAAACCAATCGAGCATGGTGCAAGCAAGGATAATGAATATTACAAATGGTAACCATCCACCTTATAGGATCTTAGTGTATATAACACTTACATACACTCCTTCCATGATGAAAAATACAATGAAGTAAAGAACTGCCAACACAAGTGGTGTCCTCCATATCATGAGTATGATTAGAGTCAGTAACATGGTGGTTACGAGCATCACTAGGATACCCACAATACTTGCCAAATAGAAGACAAATTAGTGCATAACATCAAGTCATTATAGCTATGCTTGAAATTTCATGTTTTAAGTGTGATTGTGGTGAGCGATAAAATTACAAAAACATGTGTTGGGAAAGTTGTTTTTTTTAGTCAATAAAATCTCTACCTGTGAAGGAAGAAAACATAAATTTTGTTGTGTCAGGATATCACTAAAATCAAGAATGAGCTCAAACCTTAAAATATAGTGCTCACATAATTTGTGTCAGAAAAAACCTTACCTGAATTGAGCGTTTATTAAAATGACCAAGATATGCAAATAGAGCTTCAACACCTACGTAGGATGAAAATCAGAATTGTGATGTTGTACGACTTTTTGGAAGATAGTGTTGGATAGTAGAATACCACCTCCTTATGCATTATTATCTCTCTTGTTCTAGATTCTACTTATGTAGCAACTTTTAGGGGGAAAAAAACATAGGGTCATTTGCATATTGCCCTCTATAATTATTAGCTTTTTCAGGTTTACCCCCAGAATAAATGTGTATTGCACTTCCCCCCCCCCCCCCCCCTAGACTACCAGTCAACGTGCCTTAACTGTCAAGGCACGTGCTAGTTTCAAAAAGGTTACATTTTACTGTCCAAAATACCATTTAATGATATGAAGGCTGAGATTCAAAGTTGAAGTAGTCAGATGCAATTAAAATTTCATAATCTGAGGGCTGAGATTCAAACTTCCCATTAGTAGTTAGGGTAATCCGCCTCATCCTCCTTCACTACAACACTCTCCACTTCACCACCACTAACACTCACCTATGCTTCTACTTCTACATCTATATGTTATTTCACTGTAGATAAAATATTTGGAGTGAAAAAACTTGTGCAAACCCAAGTTTTGAAGTTAAGCTTGAGTTGCAGGTCATCTTCATCCCTTTTTAGGTTTGTTCTGTTTCAAGGGGCAACATTAAATTCAAATTTATTATATGGGGTTAAGTTACTGCCAGTAATTTGTAAACTTGAAGTTTAACAACACTTAATTGATTTTCTTCCAGATCCCATGCTATCACAAACACAATCAAACAAGTGAATATGAGGCTTGAAGTAGGCAAAATTTTGAAGGAGTACATGTAAAGCACAATGTAAATACATTTAATGTTCATTGGATGTTCTTGCAACAAAGTTTGACATAGCACATTGTAATCAAATGCCTTACCATCTTTGCAAAAATTTGATATAACACAATGCAATTCAAACGACACAACATCCTTGCAAAACCTGACGTACACAATGGTCATTCAAATGACACAACATCCTCGCAAAACCTGACATAGCAATGCCACTTTCAAATGCCTTAAAATCTATGCATACTGACATAACACAAAACCAACTGAATTTACAAACATTCAATACCATTCAGTACCTAACAATTTGAAGTTACAAGCATTCAATACCATCCTTACTCCAAGTGCTTTGTCCCCTTGCAAATTGAGTTTGTCCCCTCCTGCCCCTACCATTCCCAACTTGGAACACTGGTGGTCTGATTGGTGGAGGCCTAACTCCTTGTGCAAATGGCTGAGTTGGGAGGTTCACTTGTTCCTCTTCCATTCCACTACTATTTTCCACCCCTTGGCTTGTTGTTCCTAACCCTCCTAAATCTAGGTTCCTTGGACTTCTTAGATGTCTTCCTTTTGAACAGCTTCATCATCATCTCTTATCCTTTCTGTGATTGGTTTCCATTGGTTTTGGACTTCAAAATCTTGCATACTTCAAACCTCTTATTCACTTATTTGATTGTGCAGATGACAAAGCAAGCATGAGATCTGCAAGGAAAACACAAATTTTTATTATACTTCCCCTTCATAATAAATTACTGGCAGTAACTTAACCTCATATAATAAAATTTGAATTTATGAATGCCTCTTGAAACAGAACATGGTATGCGAGAAGTTGAAGATGACCTGCAACTCTCAATAAATGTCCACTGAAATGATGAAATGAAATAGCTAACTTGACCTACTTCTATGATAGTGTTTTAAACTGAAATCTATAGATGAAATAACTTAGATCTAAGGTTTGTGTTACCTTTATGTAATGAAACCCTAACAAAACCCTAACTTCAAAAACTTGAATTTGCTAAAGCTTTCCCACTTTAAATACCTTTGATCTACAACAAAATAACATGAGGAATTCGAATTTTATGGGAAGCTTTGAATTTGAATACTTTTGCTCAAGCCAACTACTCTTTCATCTTCCCCATGTTGAATACCTCCACTCTCCATCTCTACAAGGGTATGATCAGCCAGATGTAATCTTTGGTCGTAAACGTATGTGGTTCAAGTAACAAACGGTTGAGATTAGCAAGTTCTCACATCGTGTGTGATATGCACGTGAGAGGTATTTTTGTCATCCAAAATGAGTGAAATGATGGCACGTGAGGTGTTTGACAATCAATACACGTTGACTAGTAGTCTTAGGGGAAAGTGCAATACGCATTTATTCTGGGGATAAATCTGAAAAAGCCAATAATAATAAGGAGCAATATGTAAATGACCCAAAAACATAACATGATCTATCACAAAGCTAGAAACTTGTAAAGGACAATTCAGTTGATAGAATGAGAAGTGAAACATATATCAAGTTATTTTGTTCATTGAAAAATCTTTAATGTTGGATAAAAGTTTTAGTAGCAGGCGATGCAAATATGGGGAAGATATAAACCTAACCAGGTAGCACGAACTTAATGCTTTTGACATATTGTGCCATTATTCCCATAATTATATCTGACTTTGGACCTTGTTGGATTCATCATATTGAGAATTCATGCAAAACTAAATTCTAGTGTGTGTCATCATACACATGAGGATTGATATTCTAAGCTCATGGAAGGAGATTAACTCCAAAGTGCAACATACTTGTGATGTAGAGTACTATACCACCAAGCAATAGCCACCATTCCTTCCCATTTCTCAAGAAGAAATGAACAATGTAGTGTGGTGATAAGGCCTTGAATATGCTCGGGTAATGATGGACAATGTTGTATATACCTACCATTGGGGTGGTTACTGTCCAGATACCATGATGGGAGAGAAGAGGAAACTCACTCGTGAAGTACCAAACTTTTGTACCAAGAACAAAACAATTATAACTACAGCGGATATAACTGAGATGAGTGTTGGAAAAGTTGGAAATTTTGATATACAGGTGTAAGATTAAAACAATAGTCATCATAGGAAGAATAATTCTCATCAATTATGTAACAATACTTCTAATATCTAATTTTTTATTCCCAAACACTCTATAATGTCAAAATCTCTGAAGCTTTATTTTATTTCTCCAAAGCTCACTTATTCTTTATTTTAATATCTTTACAAATTCAATATGATTGCACATACATGAAAATGTTCTATTCAAATTGGTTGATTGTAATTCTTGTCAGCCAGTAGACACAATGTATTCCACTAGTGCCTATCTTCCACCTAATTCACAGCCAACTAATTGCAGGGATGCAACATTCAAGCCTAAAAATGCAAGCTTACACATAATTCTTAAAAAAAACACATAATTATTTTTTGACCCCCGCATTTATATATTTACCATTTGGTACCCACCTTCCCCAAATTGATTTTCTCATAGTTCAACCAACAGTGAAGTGAAATACACAAAATACAACATTTACTTACCTCTCCACCGACACCAACGTGTCCACCGACCATACTTTGATGTTCTACAGCTCAGCTCGCAGCTCTCTTCAACAAATGGTGGTTCTCTCTCATTCTTGAACAGATTGTATAATTGAAACCTACCTAGGGTTTTGTTGGGATAAAAGAGAAAAGAGGGAAGTAAATACATGCTTGGAACGTGGTGGTGAAGGGTAAATGAGGAATTTTAAAATAGTTAATGGTATCTGCTAGTCAGTCCAATTGACTTAGACATAATTTACACAATTAGTAGCACCCATATAGAGTTACACCTGAATTAATGAGGCTAAATGGTAAATAACCCAAAAGAAGGTGGATGATGGTGTTCTTAGTGTTATTTAGCAAGGGCATAAATATAAACTATTGGAATCATTAAAGACCTATCAAAGGTGGGGACAGCCCATGGGCCTATTAACATTTCAAACATTTGAATTTCTTTACTGACAAGACGAGGCAAGAGAGTAATTGGGTTGTGTTTCATTTTCTTTCTTCTCTCCATCTTGAAACCAAATACATTCAAATTCATCCCCACCCACGTGTCGGTGTCATCCCATCCCATTTCTCTCTCTCTCTCTGTCTCTGTTTTTTGAATTTCGCCTCCCTCCCCACCCAACCATCCGCTTTTGAAATAGTAAACTCTCTTCTTCTCATTTCTCTCTCTCAAAAGGTAAGTTTCAGATCTCAATCTCTCTCGCTATAATTTCAGATCCCAGCTGAGAACGCCGTCTCCAAACCCTAGATTTCATTCTTCGCACTTTCACCTGATTTGTATTCTTGTTTGATGCACATTAGGGCTGTCTTTGCCAGAAATGGAAGGAGGAACGGACAGCAAGGATTGCGTGAAGGTGGCCGTCAACATCAGGCCGCTCATCACCACCGAGCTTCTTCTCGGTTGTACTGATTGCATAACACTCGTACCTGGAGAACCTCAGGTAATTTTTCCAGAGTGTTTTTTTTTTTTTTCAACTACTCTTAATCTTAAGTGTAAATGGTGGGATTTAGGTACAAATTGGGTCGCACGCATTCACATTTGACCATGTGTATGGAAACACCCCGTCTTCATCATCGTTGAATGGGATTTTCGGTGATTGTGTTGCTCCTTTAGTTGATGCCCTCTTTCATGGCTATAATGCTACAGTTTTAGCTTATGGACAGGTAATGATACCAACCTACTTGCACACATCTCAGGTTTATGTCTGTGTTTGTGCATGAAAAGCTGTAGGTGGAATGTCAAATTGGCCTTTAAATTTTTAGCTAATATGTCATTGTGCAGACTGGTTCTGGGAAGACTTATACAATGGGGACGAATTACACCGGAGAAGCAAATAATGGTGGAATCATTCCAAAAGTAATGGAGACCATTTTTTCGAGGATTGCAGAGACCAAAGATAATGTTGAGTTCCTAATTAGAGCATCCTTCATTGAGGTCAGCTGCATTCTTCTTTGCTTTTGTTAAAGCATCCCCTGTAATTTTCAACTTTAATTTCGAAAATCAAGTTCGAGTTTGATTGAAATTGCCCACATTTCTGATTTCTCAAGCTGATACTTGAAAGGAAGCTGAGAACTTCTATAAGAGAATTGCATTTTTGCTGGGACAAAGTCACTTCATCCAATTAAAGCAGGACTTTTGAGTTTGGCACCACAACTCGTCTTTTCTCACATTAGTACTGAGAATTCACATGCAATTATGACAAACTGTGAATGCATACTCATGGCATAATCTCATTTGTGACGCCTAGTCCATTCTTCAGCATGGTGAAAATTGACGTGATTGTGTAACACTTTGAAAACAAAAAAGTTTTTAAAATTTTCATAAGCTCATGTTAATGCCTATTTCATTCGTTGGCATTGTAAAAATTTCATGTGATTGTGTGCTCTTCAAAGTAAAAATTGATTGAAAGATCACATATCCTTGAAGAGAGTCACATTAGTTTCACAAAAAGTGAAACTTGGGAGGCAATAAAGAAAACAAATGATGAGGCAATTAAAAGGAAAAAAAAAACACATAATTCAGAATTTCAAATGTCAAGTGGAAAGTTTTGGTGCCAAAATCAATTCAGCTGGTTAAAAAAAATATGATCAAACAAAGTTTTCGTCAGATCAGAGTCGCCATTACTTTTTAGCACTTCGCTGTAGAAATCACTAGCATGGAAAACTTTGATCAAACTCAAAGTTGGTAATTAGTTTGGGAATCGGAGTTGTAAGGGACTGTGTGTGCTGTTAGTGCTTTTACCAACGTGATGCTTTCATAAGTTATGGTTCTAATTGTGGCTTTGGATGCTTGGCAGATCTTCAAGGAAGAAGTGTTTGATTTACTAGAAGGCACTTCTGGAGGAAAGCCAGCAGGGCCTTCAAGATCTGCAATTCAAATTCGAGAGACAACAAGTGGGGGTATTACACTTGCTGGGGTGACAGAGCCAGAAGTGAGAACGCAAGAGGAGATGGCATCACTTCTTTCTCGGGGTTCTTTAGCTCGTGCCACAGGGTGTACAAATATGAACAGTCAATCAAGGTATCCATGTTGTTTCACATATTTATTCATCTATTTTTCCTTTACCTACTGTTGTGCCCACTTGAGTTTTGACTCAGTTTGATTTTTTTTCCTTGTGTATCGGCAACATATATACAATTTCCTGTTTGATACTTTGAATGTTGGGATCTTTATGAAGTCTGATACTATGTTGATTGCACCCTTAATTCAACATTAAAAGGCAATATCTTATACATAATATTACTGCCAAATTTTGGCATGCCTTCACCATCCATGAGAAGGCTTTGCGGAGAGCTACATTCTTGTCACTCTTGTAAGCTGAAGGATGATTTGAAGAACTCATTGGCTACTTTTAAGTTATTAATGTAAAATGCACAAAAGCGTAATAAATTACATAAATAAATCAGGGTTCACCTCTGATTCTTAATAGAAGAAACCAGCCATGAGCTTAAATAATTGCACCAACACCAAACGGCTTCCAAACCTTTCTTTGTAATGGCACCAAAAATTTGCATTTGCCAACAATGTCTAAAGCAATTGGCGAAACCTGAGATCTGGCATAACAAAGGTATGTGGTGATGAGGGGATTTAATGCCACATTTTGAGCTTATTAATGTGCCAAAACTCAGTTGACAAGGTGTTTCGTCGATATCATTTTTTGATTTGGGATGTGTAGTAGCTGTTGTCACAGTCGGGGTCCTAAGGCGGGAATTGTCCTAAAGTAGCCATAGCGTTGATTGTTCTCCTTGTTCTATTGTATGGGCGAATTATCTTAATTAAAACCTTATTTTTTGCTCTCGTGTGAGGGTTAACTTGTGTCTATCTGCTGTTAAATGACTTTATAGAATCCTAAGGGTAGTCTCAAAGATAAGGGATTCAAGTTGTATTTGTTTTGATTAGCTGTCCCAAGTAGGGGTGGGCACGGGACGGGATGAGACGAGATTGACCCATCCCTATCCCATCCCGTTCATTCGGGATGGGGACGGGATGAGATAGACCTCATCCCGACCTCGTCCCATCTTAAACGGGATGGGGACGGGACGGGATGAGCACGTACTAAATAGTCTTACAATAAAAAAAGTAACAAAAAGAGTTTTATCTCACATTACTCATGCACCAATAATGTCAAATTTATATACATATAACTTACATCATAAATAATAATAGATATTAAATAATAAATATTAAACTTTTTTTGGAAGGCAAATAAATATTAAATTTCATTTAGAATTAATGATTCAATTCATTTAGATTTCATTTCATCTTACATTGATTTAATTTCAATACATCCTAAACCTTAATTTAGAAAAAAATATTTTAATTAAAATTAATAATAATAAATATTAAATAAATAAATTCGGGACGGGACAGGATAGGCGGGATTGAAAATTTCCATTCCGATCCCATCCCACTCTAGATCGGGACGGGATCAGGATGAATTTGATCAATCCCAAAAGGACCCAAAAAAATTGGGACATGACGGAATGGGATCGGGACGGGTTCGGGATCGCGGGATGGGATGCCCACCCCTAGTCCCAGGGAAAGGAGTCAGTATTGGCTGTTGGCATGTCCGAGCTAAGATTGGTTGAGGCGGGTAAAAACAGTTGCGTAGCTTACTTGGTAAAGGACTCCTTTAGTTTAGCGGTCATGGATCGATTCTAGGTGGTTAACTTGTATACCCCTATTCTAAGAGTTCTGGTTCTGATCTAGCAAATCTACTTTATCTGACGAGTTCCATAGTTTTGGAATAAACCAATCTAAAAGAAGACTAAAGGATAAAAAAATAGAATGACTTATCTAAAAGAAATACTCAGGAAGGAATCCTAATCTAATTCGAATTAAAACTACCTTAGTAACACACAATCTTACTAAGTTAAAGATCAATCAAAGTCAAAGTCAAAGTCAACTAGGATTGCTCTTCAATCTACATGAGAAATCAAAACATGCTAATTGCTTTATCCATATTGTTTTTTCCTTTAGACTTACTTAATGTTATTGTTATTTTAATGTCTTGTAGCCGGTCACATGCCATCTTCACAATAACGATGGAGCAAAAGAAAACCACTCGTCCTACAACAATGAATGATGATCTCGGTGATGACATTTTATGTGCAAAGCTTCACTTAGTGGACCTTGCTGGCTCTGAGCGAGCAAAACGTACTGGAGCAGATGGTTTGCGTCTTAAAGAAGGTACTCATAGTTTATTATATATTGTACAATGTGTTTTCTAGCATAGTTTGAAAGTTCAAAGTTTCTCAAGTTGTTAACTCAATATATGCTTTTAGGCATTCATATCAATAGGGGTTTACTAGCTCTTGGCAATGTGATAAGTGCACTGGGAGATGAAAAAAAGAGGAAGGAAGGAGGACATGTTCCGTACCGTGATAGCAAACTGACACGATTATTGCAGGCAAGTTTTTTTTTTTTTTTTTTTAAGATTTTAATTCTGTATATTTGTTATTTTTCTTTAGCATTGCTTTTTTCGTGTTATTGGTACTCTATTTCGCCATACACACTTGTAAGTGTAACTATGGTTTGCTAGCTTGTTCCAATCAGGAGCATACTTATTTGGCTTAATTTTATTTATTTATTAATATTTTTTATTTGAAGGAAAATTTATCACATAGCATTAATGTATTTAAAATTTGTTGGCTAAAGTGTTCTAGTGGCATTGTTTGACTTTTATTTAATTTTCATACAAAGTTTATGGTGGAGTCGTAAGAGGTGGCAGGGGGTCAATTGTATGGTGATGTCATGGTACTGTTAATGGTTGTGATGCTGACATATAATGATGGTGATTGTGCTAGAGTTTTCGTGGAGCATCATTAGTAGTTTTATGGTGGCTGTGGTACTGGTAATGATGATGGTTGTTACATAGTGTGAGCGATATACTGTTGAGCTAATATGTGGTGATGGTGGTCAATGCAATGGTCGTGTGGAGTTGGAGCTGATGCGGATTTGGTGGTTGTGTTATGGGGCACGGGGGAGGGGGGGTATTCAGGTGGTGGTAGTCATATGTGATGTTTATGATGTAATGGTGGTTATTTGAGGTGTTGCTGCTGATAGATTTAGTGGTGATGATAGTTGTATCTATCCATGCTGGTGATACTAGCTTGCATCTCAATTTTTTATTATTAATCATTTCCTTTTGGGTGAGGACAAGTGTTTACTTTACCAAGCAGGAGAGATTTGAAAATATTATTTAACAAGATTTTCACAAAGCATACCCACCTCGGTCTTCAAATGAAACAAGATAGGTGATAATGTATGTGATACATTGATAGTTTGTCCAACCAGAAGAGTACTTTTTTTTTTCCTTTGTTATGTGCCGCTTGGAAAGAAATCCTTTGAAAGTGAGCTTTTGAATTATATTTTGTCAATTGGTACGATGGTTTAAACTTTGTTGACAGGCTATGATTTGAGGCTCGCCTCAGTGCGAGGCTTATGGTTAAAGAACTGAGGCCTCATGGGTGTTTCAACAATTGATTAAATCAATAATTGTTATTAAATCATACATTGATTCAGTGAGGCTTACGCCTCTTGCCTCATGAAAGGGCCACGCCTCAGTTCTCGAATAAGATTTTCAAACCTTGATTGTTACCAATCATTATATTAGACACAAACGTGCAAGTAATTTGAATAATCAAATCAACCTATGACTTATTGAATCAGTTTCCAGTTACGTCCTCAGTATCCAGAAAAAGGAGGATGAACGCAACTATTCCACAGAGAGGGGCATTATTTTAAACTAAGTAATATAATTTTTTTTTCAATTATTTACTTGTAGAATGTGGTTCTTCCTTTCCTTGTAAATAATATTACGAGCAATCACACTGTTTTACAATGCACTGCGATGATGCCCGTCCGTAATGTGGTTGAGATGTGGACACTATTTACTTCATCTCTTGTTCTCTATGCATTATATGAAAATATTTCTCCAATTTAGTTCAAATGGTCTATTCAATTGTTTTCAGGCTCCGAATTTTTAATTTTAAATTAAAAAAGAAAATGGAAGCTTGATTTGTGGCTTTTGTCTTTGCAGGATTCCCTTGGTGGAAACAGTAAAACTGTAATGATTGGTGAGTTTTTTTGTTGAACTGAGCCTTCATTAGTTGGCTAATTTTTTTTTACAAAGGATTCTTTAATGTTTGATTGCATTCTAGTTTTTATTTAGAGTTGGCTAACTGTTTTACAAGGGATTCTTTTGTTACAGCATGTGTTAGCCCTGCTGACTCAAATGCTGAGGAAACATTGAACACATTGAAATATGCCAATCGTGCCCGCAATATTCAGAATAAAGCAGTAGTAAGTCAATTAATTAATAATTAATTTATTTTTTCAATTGAAAATTTACACATTATCTTTAAAATATATATGTTTATAGGTTTTTGTTTGTTCCTGCGTTTATTATTTATTATTTTTTATATAGATCAATCGGGATCCAATGGCTGCTCAAATGCAAAGAATGCGTAGTCAACTTGAGCAAATGCAAGCAGAGCTTTTGTGTTTTCGTGGTGAAGGCAGTTCACCCTTTGAGGAACTTCAGGTATGTAGCTCAATTGAAGAATGAGCATTTCTCACCTAGTAGCATAAAGTTGATGAAATTCTTTTATATTCTATTCCTTAGATTCTTCGACACAAAGTCTCATTGCTTGAAGCAAGTAAATCAGAACTGCATCGAGAGCTTCGAGAATGCCAAATGACATGTGACCTATTAGCACAACGTGCTCTTGATGCCCAGGTTTGTTTCATGTGTTTTAGGCATTGTTCTCACTTTTCCATTGATACCTTATCCCCTACTAAAACAAAAAAAGTAATGAAAATACAAATAAAAGTAAAATAACAAAATCCAGTGAATTTTCATTATTTACAGTTTCTTAGTGTGAAAAATATAGTCTAAGACAATAAAAGAGTTATATTTAGACCCTTGAAAAACGTAAATCATGAAATATACCTAACATTTTATACATGATTTCATGTTAAGTTCTAGAGCATACATTTTTCCTTTTTCGTTTGTGTGTCTTTATTTTTTAATGAAGCGAAAAGAGGCACTCAGACAATTGATATATGGTTTTGGATCTATTAAAAATCTTTCATGAAAAGAAAGGAAAAAAAAAGAAGAAAATATTTATTGTTACCTGTAATACATGTAGGATTTTCATTGTGCAAAATACAACTGATGAAACAGTTTTAGCTAAAGGTTGAAAGTATTTCTTATTATTACATTGTGGACAGAAAATAAGCTGTTCCAGGGATGGGATTCCTCATTGAATCATGAAGTGCATGGAGAGGGAAGCTGCAACTTTCTCACTTTTCTTAACGCAAGGGAGGTGCAAATAGTGAATGCGTGATTTCGTGTGCCTAAAGTGGAAAACACTTGATATAAGAGACACCAACTAAAGTAGTATGGAGAGGAACATTCCAAAGTAAACAACTAAATTAATGCAAGAATTATTTCCAAGAATCTATAAGTAACAAGACAGAGTAGAAAGATACACCAACTATATGTTACAAGATTTTTGGTTCTGGTTTGTTTTAGAGAAAAGAAAACTAGTTAAAATAGAGTTCTTAAAGTTTGCCAAAACTTGGTGACAAATTATTCTCTTTGATTCCATAGTAAGGGACTTGTCAAAACATTGTGAAAAGACAATCAAGTCTCGTTCTCCTAAACTAGTGATCATGGGTTTGAACACCATACTTGTGTTTTTTTAACTACAAGTCTCATCTTCTTAGTGGAAAAGTCCTCGATGACTATACAGTGCAAGTCCAAAATTTTGAATCTTTATTTAGATGTCTTCCTAAATGATGTGGGGGAATTCTTGGTGCAAAAATCACCTCATTTTAGGGGAGGCTGTGAGGGTCCTTTCCAACACGCCACTTCCTCTTCTAATGATTCATAAGGGTTACATTTTACCACTACTTTGATACTGTCTGCAAATTTCCAGCACTGGTGTTGTTGGTTTTTAGCAACATAATGTGGTGTTGACCGGCTTTGAAAGATTTATGGTGACATCAACCACCAGTGTATCTACTGAACTGAAAAGGCATTTATGTTATTAGGGATTTAGAGTGCAAGTGGGGTTTCTTATTTATTTATCTTAACTAGGATGGTTTCCTAAGCAATGTGGGACAAATCCTGCCGCAACCATCATTCATTTTGGGATAGGCGCCTTTCTAGCATGCCAGCTCCTCATCAAGATTCGTCACTCATTTTTTAAATATTTGTAATAATGACTTTTGCATCATGCAGTCTAACAAAAATATATTCATCAATGTTTCTACCCTAACTAGCCCCACCCCCCCCCCCCCCCCCCCCCCCCCCCCCCCCCCCACACACACACACAACACACACACACACAACAACAACAACAAACTAAAAAGGGCATTGTAGATTATGGTGATGACACTGATTGCAGACTGCCCGTTTTATCTTGAACTTGATTACCATATTTACTATGGCTAGAAATTTCAAAGCAATTGCGTTTTCTTGTCAAAATTAACTCCTGACAGACCCCAGTAGGAAAAAAATAAACCTGGACAGGTTTTGTACTTAATTTTTCATGCTTGTGATCTGATGTTCATTCATATCCCCGAAGTTGCTCAAGAGTCATGATTTACTACAACAATAAACTTTCAGGTTGAAAAAGACAAGTTACTTATGAAAATTGAGTCAGCTCGAAGTGGAAAACCATGGGATGATATTGATTCTGAAGATACCAAACAGGTTTTTATTGCTGCTCCCCTCTATTTGCTCTATTGAAAGGTTGTTAGTTTTATTTTAGTAAATCCATATCTTACCAAGGTTCTGAAATTTCAGGATGTTGATTTAATGAAGACTTATGTTGCCAAGATTCAAGCCCTTGAAGGGGAGGTTTTGCGGTTGCGAAGCTTGAATGATAGAAATCGAAATGCTTTTGTTGATAGCCTTGATTTGGAAGATGACGCGCTCCACTCAAGTCTTCATGAATTACCATCCCATTCTGATGAAAAAGCAGTCGAGATCCCTGGTAACAATCCTAACTCCTGGAAATGAAATCAGTTCTGTTAACGATACCTCTACTTTTTAGCATGTGCATTATTTTCCCAGTTTTCCAAATTGAATGTGGATGTTTGTTGCAATATGTTGCAGGTGACATTGAGGTAGTCGAAAAGGAGTTGGAACATTCAACTCTTCAGGATAAGCTGGATAAGGAACTCCAAGAATTAGACAAATGCCTTGAGCAAAAGGAGGTACATTAAGTTTTCGTAAATCCCAGCAGTTAATCATTTATACGTCTTGCAAGGTGATTCAGTTAATGGCTCATCATATAAAAAATAGTTTTTATTTAGGGATTGGGAATTTTAACTATCACCATTGTACATATACAGTGCATGGTTACATTGGTGCATCTGGGAGACTGAGACAAACCAAGTTACCCAAATTTGTTGACTATTATTTACTTTAGAAAGTACAAAGAAGAATGTTAGTTTAGATAAATAATTGGATTGGTAGTGTTTTCTATAAGCACTCAATCATTATTCATATCTTTGATAATGTTTCTGCCCTTGGAACCTTTCTGTTGTCTTTTTTTGTTGAAATGTACTCCAACAATGTTCCCAACCATATATTTATGCTGTCATATATCAGTCCCCTTTCTTATAAAGAAATTGTATTCTACTTATACAAATGGAAAAGATGCACCATGAATCCATTGGCAAGGTTAATGACATAGATAATAAGGTTAGAGACATAGGCAATGTCAATGATTTTGGGAAGCAGAAGCATACTAATATGATCAATTTTATTAATCTTGAATCTTGTCCTTGATACCAATAGGTTATTGACTGATTATCTTGTTTCTGCCACTTCATGCTTGTTGCAATTTGTTAATAAGACTACTTGATTTGTTTGTTGAAGGCTGAAATGAAGCGGTTTGCAACAGTAAACACATCAGTACTGAAACAACATTATGAAAAGAAAGTTCAGGAGCTGGAGCAGGAGAAGAAAGCATTGATGGTGAGGGTTTTATTTTATTTCAAAGATGCATTTGCCAGAAAGGATTGACTGGATATTCCAAAGGAAGTACCATCTTCAACAGCTTTAGAGTGGAAATTGTTGCCTTTTGCATTAAAACTACATACATCATAATTTTAGGAGGAATCTATTCGAGGATGTCCTTGTAAATTGGAATTGTTACATAGGGCACAATAACTCTTTGTCTTGTATTTTCATCTTTCCTTTGAACCCTTTTCTGTAAAGATTATTTGGATAAGAGAGTTTCAGTCATATGATTTTAACTTGTGTCTTTTGCTATTAAATAGATGGAGATTGATGACCTAAGGTGCAATCTTTCACATATCTCTTCTGCTACTGGTGATGGGGCTCAAAAGCTCAAGGAAGAATATCTTCAGAAACTGAATCTGCTTGAATCACAGGTATATCCTTATATTAGTAACCCTATTACATACCTCTTGTTACTGACTTATGCTTTTGCTTCACAGGTCTCAGAGTTGAAGAAGAAGCAAGATGCACAATCTCAACTTTTGAGGCAAAAGCAAAAAAGTGACGATTCTGCGAAACGGTTACAGGATGAGATACAAAGAATAAAGACTCAAAAGGTGTTTGTTTCTTCTATATCAACCTTGGCTTGTTCTTTTTCCTCCTACTCTCTTTTTATCTCTCTGTGCTCACATTACAGCAATATTTGTATTCAGGTTCAACTGCAACAGAAGATTAAGCAAGAATCAGAACAGTTTCGGCTGTGGAAGGCCTCACGGGAGAAGGAGGTCCTTCAGGTATGAGGACATAATTTATCTGGCTTTAGGAATTCTATTTCCGTTTCCAGATTTGACTACTTAACTAGACCTTGCACTAGCAAATCTTTCGAATCTTAGTGGCCTTCTGAGTTCATTTCATTTGTTCCTTGGTTAGTCAAAATAGGTATTTTGAGTACACCAACAGTGTCTTATTTTGTGCTTGTTATCCATTTTGTTGGGTTGCTAATGCCCATGATGGAAATCATAATTTGGGTGTTATAACTGAAGTTGGTTGGCATAGTTATATTCAGGCAAAGTTTGTTTACCCATTTTTAATGAGAGAAATTCTCTTTCTATGTGTTGATCGTTGACAAAACGTCGAGACGATCGGAAAGTAAGGTTTGTTCTAAAGTACAAGAGATTACCATCTTAATATTTCTGTTACTTTTGGGTCTTGCTAATAATTTAGCATTCACAATTCTTTGCTTCATCACAGAAAGGTGATTTACCTGTGCCCATGAATATCAGCCACAATAAATGGTTCCTGGGAATACCATTTGCATAACACGTATAACATAAAACGATATGGCAGCTGAGGTTCACAAGTACCAGAATACCAGTACACTTTTGCTATTATTTCTTATGGTGTGAAGTGTTCATTTTGTATGTGACTTTAATCTTTTGTTAGGCTTTAATTAGAACCAATAGCCATGGAGGACGTCACATTGCTATTTACAGTTAGTATTATGATGCAGTATTGAGGTTGATCTATTTCCACCATTCACAATGTGTGTAATTTGATTATGTAGCTTATATGGAGTACAAAACCAATACATTATTATGTGTAGTTTCTTTGTTTATTTTTGCTTCAAAGCCACCTTTGCAAGTGACTGTGAACTAATTTCTTTTATTGACAGCTCAAAAAGGAAGGAAGGAGGAGTGAGTACGAGATGCATAAACTATTGGCTCTAAACCAAAGGCAAAAGATGGTAAGTACATTTTCACCTATGTTGGCAGCACTTCTGGATCAGCAAAGATTTTTGTTTGATCATTTTGCTTGTTCGTTTCAGGTTTTGCAAAGAAAGACTGAAGAAGCATCAATGGCTACAAAAAGACTAAAAGAGCTACTGGAAGCTAGGAAGGCTTCCTCACGTGAGACACCTTGCATTACTATTTATTGCCTGGTTCTTAACATTCTTTTCCTGATTGCTATTCTCAGTTTTTCATGGTCTTCATACAGGTGGTGGAAATGCGAGTAGTCTTGGAATTCAGGTAAAATTTGAATTCAAAGCTCATGTCTATTACACATTTATTTTAATGTAGTTAACTGGATACACCACTTTTTGATAGTGAAGTGGAATTACTACTTCACTTTTCTGGATGCCTGCTTGCTTTTGTTACATGTAATTTTACCATAAAATCCCCCAGTCAATCAGTGAAGTTGTAAGAATACGTCGCTTGTAATTGGAACTTGTAAAATTGATTTGTTACTTACATGAAAGTGATTTTGGCCTTTTGTTTTTGGCTTCTTTATACACGTGGACATTTCAACTCTCTACTTCTCATTAAAAAATATTTTTCATGAAGGCATTGATGCAAGCTATTGAAGATGAACTTGAAGTAACTATACGGGTGCATGAAGTTCGTTCCGAATATCAGCGTCAAATGGAAGCGTAAGGCCTCTTTTTTGGTTTTATTATTGTCCCGACTCCATTTTTTGAGTACTTTGTGAACACATCTTCCTGACTAACAATTTTTTTTTTTTGGAAAGCGAGTAGGGGTTTTGAAGGATTCTCAAACCTTTATATTAATAAAATAAAATGATGAACCAAATAAAATCGCTCGTAAGTTCCCTAAAATATCCTCAACAAAAAAACTAAACAGATCAAGCTCCACGGTTTCCAATTTAGAAGTAATCTTGCAAAATGGTTTGCTATAGTAGTAGCTTCTTGGTGCACATGCCATAAGTTTACTTTCTCATAAGCACCAATCAATAGTTTAATCATCCTTATGACATGATATATACCTTACAGGGTCCTCAAAATGTAAGAGATTGGCCTTCCTCGATCTGTTTGATATACGAAGGTTTGATTGCACCCCTGTTAGGCGTAATGGATTTAAGTCCCACTCTTGTTCGCTAATATCATCTTCGTCACTTATTTTCCCATCACTGGCTTCCTCCATGGTTACTAGAGTATTGAATCTACTCCCATTCTTAGTAACCAAGTTTGTACTTGTATCCTTGTTTTGTGCAACATTGTTTCCATGTTTTCTTCCTTTTTCACCATGGCCATCTTTAACCTGAGTACTCTTAGGTGGTGATGAGTTTCTTACTAGGTTTGTCTATCTCGCTATCCTCTTTGGGATGGTCTTCAGTTTCTTTTGCTTCTAGCAACATTTCTTCATTGCTCACATTCTGATTTTTCTGATCACTTACATTCGAGCTTGTATACCCGCATTTCCTTGCCTACTCTTGAAAGAATGTTGCGTCTTTGGAGTCTCCCAACCCTTTTCCTGGCTCGACTTCTTAGGCTTCTCTACAAGTTTATACACCTTCATCACTACCTTCTTGCATTATTCTTCCCACACCCTTTTGTGCTATGACCAAAAGCATTATAAAGTTTGCATTTGATTGGCTTCCAAACATATTCAACCCCGACACCATCTATAATCTAATGAATATGATTGGGCAATGGACTAGACACATAAATTTCAACACACACTCTTGCAAAGTTCATGCACATTTTATCTTCAGTGGCCTTGTCGAGCAAGAGCGGTGTTCCAATTGCACTAGCAATAACTTTCAAACTCTTGGGGTTTCGAATATTAGGGGTATGTTCCACAAAGTAATCCAAATGGGAATAGTGTTGAGTGCAATCATATCGTCTTCCAAAAAGGGTCTCCATGGCCTGATGATGAAAAGCCCGCTAGCAATATGCATGGGACCAATTTCCAGTACTTTATTCCTATCCTCTTGCTTTTTGAACTTGAACACAAAGGCTATCACTATGGGTTTTCATGTTAGTTCCTCTTAGCTTCCATGTCCCGGTGAGAGCCTCTCTCATGTATCCAAATGCCAACTTCTTCCTAACAAAGTTACCAATAAAAAAAATCAGCAGTCTGCAATTGAATCACTGTCTTTCCTTCAATCTGAGCACGAGCCTTATATGTCTGCTTGATGGCTCCCGTCTCCTTCATCTTTGATAAAATATCAACCCAAGTGCTTTTAGGGTTCACTTGAGTGCCTACCTCACTACCAACTAGGGGTGGGCACGGGACGGGATGGGACGAGATATACCCATCCCTATCCCATCCCGTTCATACGGGATCGGGACGGGACGGGATGGGAAAAACCCCATCCCAAACTCGTCCCATCCCAAACGGGTTCGGGACGGGACGGGATCAGCGTGCTAATCTGGAGAATACATTTTGAACATATTATCAATTAGAAGTCTGAAGTTCTAAAATACATAGAACATATTAAAAATAAAAACTATTGTTGAAATACATAGAAGTTTAGAAGTCTGAAGTCCCATTAAAATTTTTTTTTAATAAAAAATATGATTACATGCTATATAGAACAATATATAGAGCCTCAACTTGGTTGTATCCAGACAGCAGTACCATCTTCAATTAACAAACTATTGAAGTTTATAAAAAAGGAAAATATGAATCCAAATTAATATAGAACAAAACAATATGAACTCGAATATTTCAAGACCTTTGGATTCTTGTTAATCCAGAGTCGAATTATGTTGAATTCACATTTTATCAGACTAGATAAATGCAAATGACAATTGTTTCATGTCATGACATATAACTCTTGCATACGTGTAGGTGCAACATGATTGAGACTTCCAGGAATATCATAAACATGTGTTACCTATTTGCTCAAGTTTCCCCTATCAAATGGCTTATTCCTAAATAATTAAATAAATATATTAATAATTAATATTAATAAATTAGTTCGGGATGGGACGGGATTGGCGGGATTGAAAATCTTCATCCCATCCCATCCCATTCTAGATCGGGACGGGACGGGATCGGGATGAAATTATTCAATCCCATTAAGACCCGGAAAAATCGGGACGGGACGGGACGGGATCGGGACGGGAACGGGATCGCGGGATCGGATGCCCACCCCTACTACCAACACCATTAATGCTCATAGTAATTGTTGTATCTTTTTAATCATGCGTATTGCTTACCGCTTTTACGCCGTCTGTACTGAAGTTACTATTGTCTTCATTACCTCAAGAACCCTTCGCGTTGACATTTTCTGGTTTTGTATTTGCTATAGCCTCCTCTACTACCGTCGTCATCGATTTGGAAGGAGATTGTCTTGCTCCTAGATAGCTTTCTAATCCATTTCCTATTGCACCTGCGCCATATTTCTCTTCCAACTCTCTGATCCTCATTTCAAAATCAGGCGCAAGACCATGTTGTGAAAGCGTTCCTCTCTTGCGAAAAGAATCATCCCTATAAGAGTTGATAGAGAGATCCTTCAGATCATTTTTAGTCATCATCAACATTCGAAGATAGGATCACCCGGTAGTTGATCACGAAGAAAACCCTAGATCACCAAAAATCGCAAATTCGGTTTGGATCGGTTTCGGTTTTAAAAAATTCAAAACCGAAGTAGTCGGTTCAGTTTTCGGTTTCTATGTGATTTTAACCGACCAAACCGAATCGACCGAATATATATAATAAATAATATATATTTTATATATAAATAATACAATATGTTTAAAATAGTCGGTCGGTTCGGTTTTATTTCGGTTTTGATTCGATTTTAGTCGGTTCGGCTCGGTTACGGTTTGCATAAATTAGAATCGATTCGGTTTCGGATCGGTTTTGTTAATGGTCGGTTCAGTTTCGGTTTGAAAATTTTAAAACCGACCTAAGTCGGTTCGATTCACGGTTTAGGTGAAAAACCGAACCGTCGGTTCGATTTTCAGCCCTAGCGAGATCCAACAACATCAAGGTCGTCTACATGGCGAGATCCAACAACAACAATGGAAGCATATCCATATTTTCCTCACTCCAATACATCTAGTTCTTGGATGTGTTACAATCCAAATCTTGCAAGTTGACAGATCGAGAGATTCCTTGTGGTGATTAAGAAGTGCGAGATCAGTTGCAGCTTCAGTTGTAGGAAAGGAGACTTGAAACCTAGACATCTAATTAACAAAATTAGCTTATTTTAGGAACATAATTTAAGCTTAGGCAAATTATAGACAACAATAAATTATATTTTCTTAAGCAAAATGCCTAATTATGAGATGCATTCAGTGTTTGACATATAATTTAAGCTAAATGAATAGATCTAGTTCTTTTGTTCTATAACCTTATTCATAAAAAATTAGAAAGTTTACTTAATTAGGCATAGGGCTAGAAGTTGGATTAGAATATCCGATTCTGAATTGAAAATTTCTCAAAAGGATCCGACTTTGAACTATATGAAAATTTCCAATTTTCGATGATTCTGAAATTTTTTGGAATGGAATTGGAAACTGTTTGAAATATCCATTTCCAATCAGAAAAGTTTGATTCTTGATGAAGTGTTTCGATCCGAATTTTTTTGAAAATATTCCGATTATTACATTCCAAGGTATCCCAATCCGAAATTTCCTATTTGTTTTGAATTTTTCTTAATTAAATAAGATGTCATTATCATATGTTATATTGTAAGTTATAACTATTGTTTTATTTAATCCTATTGATAAAATAGGATTGTATATCATAATTATACTATATGTTTGCTTTTGTCACAAAAATAAAATAAGATCACATACAAAATGCCCAATAAGAAGAAGGTAGAGTGAGAAGCACAAACTCCAGCAGCCGAAGATGGTGATTCCTCGTCTCTATCCATCTCTGGATGCAATGAACCAATTTTTCTCTTTATTTTTTGTGATTTGATTAAATCATTCTGTTAGTTGAAAGGTGGGGTTTTCTATATTAAAAAATTAAAACGTAATTATGAAATAAAAAAATTTATTAATTAAGGTTTCCGAAATTTGAAATTCATAATTTTTTTTTGAAATTTTTACTAGTATTGAATTATTATATGTTGAGTTTCATAATTGAAAATGGAAATTCCAGAAACAATGAAATTCCAAAATATTAATTAAGTCCAAGTTTAACCCCATTTTACAAATAATCAATTCCAAAATTTCTAATTTTCTGAACTTTTTTTATTGGAGTTTTTTGATTCTGATTCCAAATTTTGGAATGGAAATTGGAAACGATTTTCAGTTCTGAAATTTTTTGGAATAGAAATTGGAACTCCTAATTTCGGCACGATTTTCCTTAGCTTAAATATATAAGTGGCTTTTTCACACAAGTACATAGACTTCTCTACATTCTACCATTTTCACAATTGAGATTAATCTAGAAATGCCTGACCTAAAACATTGTTAAAATAATAATGTTAACAAAATATAGTCTTTTCAGGCACTTATTACAAAAGGTACGCATATGTGCAATGGTTACATGCTACAAACTAAAAAAATGGAAACAAACTTGTATTTTAAACAATGCTAAATGTTTATTTATATTTTCCAAGTCAATTTTAATTGTTGTGTTGCATGTTTCTTCATTTATTCTTGTCTAAAAGAGAAGCATTTGCTATGTTCTTTCAACTCAAAATTTTCTGCCTTTTGACATTCTTCTTGTGTCATTTATGTCTAAACTACGCATTAATTTCAAAGTTTGCTGTTTATTATTTAGGAGGGCTGCCATGGCCAAAGAGCTTTCAAATCTGAAGGAACAAGCACAAGCACTGAAGCATAGAAACATGAGGTTTGTTTATAACTCTTTCATGGCTATGACATTTGTAATTCTAATATTTTAATATATTGTTGAAATGAAATTGTCAACAACAGTGATTTCTCTGAGATGTCACCTGGTGCAAGAAATTCGAGGATCTTTGCACTTGAAAATATGTTAGCTACTTCATCCAACAACCTTGTATCCATGGCATCACAATTGTCGGAAGCTGAGGAACGAGAACGTGTTTTTAGTGGCAAGGGCCGCTGGAATCAAGTTCGGTCACTGGCTGAGGCAAAGAATGTGATGAATTATATTTTCAACTTGGCGTCTTCTTCCCGGTAAATGGATATGCATTTGTGTTGAAAATCAGATTTTTATTCTTGAGAGGTATTTTTTATTTGATTAGGAAGGGTGAGGGGTAACAATTTTGATGCACTGTTTATCCTCTCATTCCTTCGCTTATTTTAGGTGCCAATTACGAGATAAAGAAGTGGATTGCCGAGAGAAAGATTCTGTAATAAGGGAGCTGAAAGAAAAGATTGTGAGACTAACTAGTTTGGTTCGGCAGTTGGAAGCGCAAAAGGAAGAACTTCGTCAAGATACTTTGCAGGTTAACGCTCTTGCCTGTCATTACTTTTCTCAGTTCTTCGCAACTCAGTATAGTTCTCACATGCACAATAACTGTGGAAGAGGAAGAACTTCCATTGATATATGGCTTGTGTTACACATATTAACAAGCTACTGATATCATCCATCCATTCATTCAAGTCACTATCCATTCATTCAAATCACTAACAGTTCATCCTTGCATCATCTTATATCGATAATATCATAAGATATATGTACCGTATTGATGAGGCTTAGATACACATCGGGTATCGTATTATATTTATTGTAAGATATTGATAATTATGTATATATCTAACAGTCTATTGTGAAACTCCCTATATTTCCTAATTTGGATTTTGGTTTTCTGAAGCATTATAAACTTTATGTTTGTTTGATGTTATGATGTTGACTTTCTTATTTTTCGTTATTTGATTGCTGTTATATACTGAATAGGGACAGATATTAGCTTCTAAGAATGAGTCACGCAAACTAAGCATTGGGGAAGAAAAGCATATTTATGACCTGCGCAAGGTACGTTCGCTGTGTTATTGTTCTATTAGTTGAAATTTTTAGATATATACCATTTTTATGTTTCATATGTTATAACTGCAAATTTGCAACCACTACCAATAGATTTCTCAGGACCAAAGGCTCAGTCAATAAGATCAAGCAAGAAATGGAACATGGGAGAGCAACAGATAAATAGAATCCACATAATAACACACCATATGCATAAGAACTCAATAAAAAGAGACATAGATTTGAAGATCTATTCTTTGTATTGTCCAAGAGAACGCCTTACCCACGTCTTACGGTGGTTTCAATAGTTCAACCAAGTCCAATACTATCTTTTAAGAATAGTTTTTGTATATAGAAAAGAAATCAGAGAGATAGAAGAAAAGATGCTTATAGATTTAAAACTGAAAATAAGATAATACAGAGGAGACTTACTGGAAGTATGTACAGATGGATGGAGAAGGAATAGGACAGCTTACAAAATAATACTAAGGGATACAAACAGGAGATGGGGTTCTAATTGCGTCTGAGTCTTAGCTCTGAGACTTGGTTGTTATTTATAGAGCATACAAGATAAGAAGAGAGAAGGGATAAGCCTTCTCGAAACTTGAGTGGAGGATGAGCTGGATGCTTATCCTTTTGCTTGAGTGGAGGAGAACTGTTGAAGATGCTTTGACTGTTCACCTTTTGACTGTCGACAGGTACTGTTGAGATATGCTTCAACTGTAGCTGCATGATTTGGAACTGTAGCTTCACATGGATGCTTTTGATAAAGGAAAGATGCTTGTCGGGTCAGTAGAGTGGCCGAAAGCAATTTTGTTGTTTTCTGGGGCTGGCAGATGCTGCCTTTGGAAATAATGGACGTGGGTCCATTACAGATCTCGAGGGTCGAAGATATTGAAACAATCATCTTCATTGAGATCCACTGTTGGATCTTCTTCTGTTTCATCTGAACAGATTTGAGACAGTGTCTCCATAAGCTGGGTTCTGGTTGGTTTAGCCATAATTTGCTTCATAATTTGTTGTTTTAGAAGCTTGGCACTTGAAGGAGATGCTGGCGGAAGGCCAATATGTACTGGTGATGGTGATGGTGTAGAAGACACCTCTTTTTTGGAGAAGAAGGACATAACGCCTTCTTTGGTAACCTTTGAATGATCAAATCGTTGCCACCATTTTACTTTGTAACGACGACAGAACCATTGGGGCTTAATCTTTGACAGGGTGATTGCTGTTCATTTACAAGCACAGGAGGCTGGTACTTTTCTTTGAAGACATTCCAACCTTCTTTGACAGTAGGAGGAAGAATGTCAAGAACTGGGCCGAACGAACTCCACCATGCATGCTGGAACCAGAATGGGAGAGTCTTTTGATTGAATTTTTTGCAAAATAAAAAGAACCAAGAATGACCACTTTGATGAGGATTGACTAAAAATGCTCGAGACCAAGCATTTTTATAATCTATATAATTATAAGGAGGAGAATAGTTCTGAGAGAACTTCTTGTGATAACGGGGAAGTTGTCCCCAATCTGCTTCAGTCAGAATCTTAAAGATCTGACATTTGGAGAAGGTAATTCTGGAATTGGAGTCATCATAATGGTGGGTGACTGCAATGGAATCAGAATCAACAAGGATGAATTCATAGAATTCTCTGGTTTTGTTTGTATCTGCTTCTTCAAATTGTTGATCTGAAGAATACAGATGCTTGGATATACTCTGAGGGTCAGGGATCAGAGCATGGAGGCATGGTTCAATCATGCAAATAAAGTCTATATTAGACTTATTGATATATGCTAAAGGTGCCTGAGTAGGCTTTGGAAAGCTTGTCATGGACGAGCTTGACTCTGTAATTTGACTTAAAGGTGTGAACCTTTGGGATAATTGAAGGGCATATGAAAGAGGGGCTGGAGGCTGAGAAGTAGAAGGCTTCTTAGCATAACTTGCTTTGGTTTGAGGTTTTGTAGGATTGACCTGCTTTGGAGATGAGTTTTGAGAACTCATTTCTGAAGAAACTCACGAGAGAGGAAGTCTGCAAGCGAGTTATCTGCTCCCTTTATATATTTGATTTTGAAATCGAAAGCTGAAAGCAAATGTCTTCTTCCAAATTCCTGAACCTCCTACTCAATATACTTTTTCTTCTACAAGCAACAATTCGTTGTTAAAGGAAATTGATGCTAAATTAGAAGCATTGAAATTGGATTCTAGACTTAAAATCAATACCTTATCAAATCCTTTTAACACTGATCAGGATTCTAATATAAGTGCTGATTTTGATCCAATGTCTGAACTGGATAGACTAAACTATATCCCTTATCAGGCAAATCCAATAAGGCATTCTAAACCTACATCTAAATTACCAAAATGGCGAAATCCAATGCCAACATCAAGAAATTTCTATCCCAGACCATCCTTTCCTGATATGCAGTATGAAGAACGAAATCTTCAGACTTTTGGTTCTTTCTCTGCTAAAGAACTATATATCTGGAACATTGATGGGATTTCTGAAGACGCCATTCTTGAACTAACTCAAGAAATGGTTATGATGGCATCAACCCATCGATCTGAAAATAAAGATGACCACACTATTCCTACTGCAATAATTGCTGGATTTTCAGGTTTATTAAAAGGCTGGTGGGATTATTATCTCACCACAGTAGAAAAACGTGAAATCATGTTTGCTGTCAAACTTGGCCCAGACGGTCAACCAATGAAAACAGATCAGGGTCAGATTATTCCTGACTGTGTGCCTACCTTGATTCAAAGCATTCTTAGGCATTTCATAGGAAATCCTAATGAATATCAAGGTAAAGCCAAAGATTTGCTTATGACTCATAAGTGTCCAACTCTTAGTCATTTTAGGTGGTATAAATACCTATTTATGAAAAGAGTTATGCTTCAAAGTGATGTAGCAAATCCTTTCTGGAAACGCAAATTCATTTCAGGACTTCCTGAAATCTTTGCTGAAACTGTTCGAGGAAAACTCCAAGAACAATTTAATGGTGATATTCAATATGACCAATTAACATTTGGTGATCTGGTTGCATTCACCAACAAATGTGCATTACAAATTTGTAATGATCTTAGGCTGAAGAAACAGCTCAAGAAACAAAACATATATGGGCCTAAAGAATTAGGTGATTTTTGCCAACAATACGGGTTTGAAGAATTTCGAGCCCCAAGTCATTTAACTTCAAAGCAAAAATATAGGTCCAATCCAGCTAGACAATTTAAGTCCAAAAGGCCTTATGGCCCGAAGCCTACTAAACATATTGAAAAATACTATAGCAAGCCCAAACATCATGGGACTCATAAGCCCAAGCCTTATAACAAGAAATCCACTTCAAAACCTGTATGCTTTAAATGTGGACAACCAGGCCATTATGCAAAGAATTGCAGAACGGCCCAAAAGATTCAAGCCCTGGATATCCCAGGTCCTATGAAACACATGTTTCTCAATACCCTGATCGAATCAGAAGTTGAATCATCTGATGATGAGTTTCAAATAGGAAATCTCAACTACTCATCAGACTCTTCCATCTCTTCTGATCAATCCGACAATTGTGCAGCAGGAGCTTGCCATTGTCAGAATTCAAAATCAAAAATCAATATGTTATCCAACTCTAAACAATCTCAAATATTGTTAGATTTTGTGGATAAAATTGATGATCCAAAACTGAAGACTGAATATCTTCAACATATAAAGTCTTCAATCACACAACCAAAACCCACTCCTAATGTGATCACTCCCTTTTATGATCACAAAGAAATCATCAATCGATTTCACCAATCAAGATTAACTTCTTCTCCAGTCAGTTTATCTGATTTACAGTATGAAGTTAATAATATCAAAAAAGAGATCAATCTCTTAAAACAAAATCAAAATTTGGTAAACCTCCAAATCCAAACACTTCAAGATAGTCATTATCAACCATACTCTAACAAAGATGAAGAAATACCTTCTTCTTCTAAGCAAAAAGAATCTGAATTCTTAAATAATCTTAATCAAAAACAAATTATTCCACACTTTGTTACCATTCAAAAATGGTTTGTGGCAATCGATTTGTTTATTCAAGGACAAACACTCATATCAGTCATCGCCTTAATTGATTCAGGTGCTGATATGAATTGTATCAAAGAAGGAATAGTTCCTTCACAATATTTCAAGAAAACAACCCAGAAATTGTACACCACTGACAATTCTAGGCTTGAAATATTTCACAAACTTCCTAATGCCCATATCTGTAAGGATAAAATTTGCATTAAGCAACATTTTCTTTTTGTCAGAAATATGGAACAAACAATGATATTGGGAACACCCTTTATCAATTCAATTTCTCCTTTTTCTGTGTCTAAACAAGGAATTCAGACTTCCTATTTAAGAACAAAAATTGAATTTCCATTTTTGTTTAAATCAGAAATTTATGAACTTAATCAAGTTTCAAAGAAAGCGGTTTTAAATCGTTTAATATGCAAACAACAGCAATTAAACTTTTTAAAGCATGAAATTGAGTATAAAAGAATTGCTGATCAAATTCTTGAACCAAAACTTCAATCTCAAATCATTCAATATCAAAAACATTTACAAGAAGAACTTTGTTCTAACCTCCCAAATGCATTCTGGTATAGATCCCAGCATGTCGTTCATCTTCCTTATGAGCCAGGATTCGATGAAAGAAAAATTCCCACAAAAGCTCGCCCGATTCAAATGAATCTTGAGCTAATGGAATATTGCAAAGAAGAAATCAAAGGCTTAATTGACAAATGTCTCATTAGGCCATCCAAGTCACCTTGGAGTTGTGCAGCTTTCTATGTCAGAAAAGCAGCAGAACTTGAAAGAGGTAGTCCTCGTTTAGTAATCAATTATAAACCCTTAAATCAGGTTCTTCAATGGATAAGATATCCAATTCCCCATCAAAGAGATCTTCTTAAGAGATTACACAATGCCTGTATATTTTCTAAGTTCGATCTTAAATCAGGATTTTGGCAAATCCAGATTCATCCAAAAGATAGGTACAAAACTGCTTTCAATGTACCATTTGGCCATTACGAATGGAATGTAATGCCTTTTGGCCTCAAGAATGCTCCTAATGAGTTTCAGAATATCAATTCCAGCTCACTGGAAACATTTATATCAATTTGAAAACTGTATCAAAAAGAATGGATTGGTTTTATCTCCTACCAAAATCAATTTATTTCAAACAAGTGTTAGATTTTTAGGTCACAAGATTTTCAATGGAATGGTAACCCCTATTTCCAGAACAATTGAATTTGCAGACAAATTTCCTGATGAAATTCGGGATAAAACCCAATTACAAAGATTTCTTGGATCTTTAAATTATGTTGCAGATTTTTATGAAGGCCTTCGAGTTTTATTTAAGCCCTTATACAGTCGTCTTAAGAAAAACCCAAGCCCATGGACTGAAGCCCATTCGCAAATAGTCCGTCAAGTCAAAACCCAAGTCAAGAGTCTCCCTTGTTTAGGAATTTCAGATCCCAAGGCCTTCAAGATCGTAGAGACTGACGCGTCTAACCTTGGGTATGGTGGTATTCTCAAACAGCGTCTTCTTGACTCTTCTACTATCCAATTGGTCCGATACCATTCTGGTATTTGGAATTCTACACAGATGAATTATTCTACTGTTAAAAAAGAAGTATTAGCAATCGTTTTGTGCATCATGAAATTTCAAGATGATTTAACAAATCAAAATTTTTTATTACAAGTTGATTGCCAATCTGCAAAAGATATTTTAATCAAAGATGTACTCAATCTTGTTTCCAAACAGATTTTCGCCAGATGGCAAGGTTTGATTTCAGCTTTCGATTTCGAAATCAAATATATAAAGGGAGCAGATAACTCGCTTGCAGACTTCCTCTCTCGTGAGTTTCTTCAGAAATGAGTTCTCAAAACTCATCTCCAAAGCAAGTCAATCCTACAAAACCTCAAACCAAAGCAAGTTATGCTAAGAAGCCTTCTGCTTCTCAGCCTCCAGCCCCTCTTTCATATGCCCTTCAATTATCCAAAAGGTTCACACCTTTAGGTCAAATTACAGAGTCAAGCTCGTCCATGACAAGCTTTCCAAAGCCTACTCAGGCACCTTTAGCATATATCAATAAGTCTAATATAGACTTTATTTGCATGATTGAACCATGCCTCCATGCTCTGATCCCTGACCCTCAGAGTATATCCAAGCATCTGTATTCTTCAGATCAACAATTTGAAGAAGCAGATACAAACAAAACCAGAGAATTCTATGAATTCATCCTTGTTGATTCTGATTCCATTGCAGTCACCCATCATTATGATGACTCAAATTCCAGAATTACCTTCTCCAAATGTCAGATCTTTAAGATTCTGACTGAAGCAGATTGGGGACAACTTCCCCGTTATCACAAGAAGTTCTCTCAGAACTATTCTCCTCCTTCTTATAATTATATAGATTATAAAAATGCTTGGTCTCGAGCATTTTTAGTCAATCCTCATCAAAGTGGCCATTCTTGGTTCTTTTTATTTTGCAAAAAATTCAATCAAAAGACTCTCCCATTCTGGTTCCAGCATGCATGGTGGAGTTCGTTCGGCCCAGTTCTTGACATTCTTCCTCCTACTGTCAAAGAAGGTTGGAATGTCTTCAAAGAAAAGTACCAGCCTCCTGTGCCTGTAAATGAACATGTATTATCTGTCTGGTTTTTTATTCGTTTCAATCTTGCCTGGATCATGTGTTGGGACTATGTTTGTTCTCCACTTGATTTAGCAATCACCCTGTCAAAGATTAAGCCCCAATGGTTCTGTCGTCGTTACAAAGTAAAATGGTGGCAACGATTTGATCATTCAAAGGTTACCAAAGAAGGCGTTATGTCCTTCTTCTCCAAAAAAGAGGTGTCTTCTACACCATCACCATCACCAGTACATATTGGCCTTCCGCCAGCATCTCCTTCAAGTGCCAAGCTTCTAAAACAACAAATTATGAAGCAAATTATGGCTAAACCAACCAGAGCCCAGCTTATGGAGACACTGTCTCAAATCTGTTCAGATGAAACAGAAGAAGATGAAGAAGAAGATCCAACAGTGGATCTCAATGAAGATGATTGTTTCAATATCTTCGACCCTCGAGATCTGTAATGGACCCACGTCCATTATTTCCAAAGGCAGCATCTGCCAGCCCCAGAAAACAACAAAATTGCTTTCGGCCACTCTACTGACCCGACAAACATCTTTCCTTTATCAAAAGCATCCATGTGAAGCTACAGTTCCAAAGCATGCAGCTACAGTTGAAGCATATCTCAACAGTACCTTCCGACAGTCAAAAGGTGAACAGTCGAAGCATCTTCAATAGTTCTCCTCCACTCAAGCAAAAGGATAAGCATCCAGCTCATCCTCCACTCAAGTTTCGAGAAGGCTTATCCCTTCTCTCTTCTTATCTTGTATGCTCTATAAATAACAACCAAGTCTCAGAACTAAGACTCAGACGCAATTAGAACCCCATCTCCTGTTTGTATCCCTTAGTATTATTTTGTAAGCCTGTCCTATTCCTTCTCCATCCATCTGTACATACTTCCAGTAAGTCTCCTCTTTATTATCTTATTTTCAGTTTTAAATCTATAAGCATCTTTTCTTTTATCTCTCTGATTTCTTTTCTATATACAAAAACTATTCTTAAAAGATAGTATTGGACTTGGTTGAACTACTGAAACCACCGTAAGACGTGGGTAAGGCGTTCTCTTGGACAATACAAAGAATAGATCTTCAAATCTATGTCTCTTTTTATTGAGTTCTTATGCATATGGTGTGTTATTATGTGGATTCTATTTATCTGTTGCTCTCCCATGTTCCATTTCTTGCTTGATCTTATTGACTGAGCCTTTGGTCCTGAGAAATCTATTGGTATCATGTTTTATTTCCTTTCTTTAATTGCTTATACATTCTTTTAATGGGCTGATGTTCTCCTCGTTTTTTTACCACTTAAAGGGTCCCCGGAGCTCTATTTTATTTAATTCTGAGTTGTTGGAGGATATGGATACTTCTGAGTCAGAACATTCTGATTCGGGGTCACAGACAGCCGATGATGAAGAATGGATGGAATCTGGAAAGCGGCATTTGAAGAAGAGGGTTTCCAGAAAAGGAGGTCGTAAAGTTGAAGTGTCTCACCCAGATTTCAGTGCTTCAGGAGGTTCCATTGAAGAAACTTGTGTAACTACAAAACCCACCCAGGGATCATGTTGCTCATGTTCTAAATATTCATCCTGCAAGACCAATAAATGCGAGTGTCGAGCTTTTGGATTTGCATGTGGTGAATCCTGCAAGTGTGTGACCAAAAAATGTGCAAATAGAGATGTTGGTGAAATCAAGATTATTCAATCGCCAGATGAAGGAAGTGGAAGCTGTACTAGCACAGAAGATAATGAAAAGAATAGAGTCCTTGCTTCTCAAGGTGCAATGCTATTACAGAGTGCTTTAGCTGAAAAGCCTTCTGAGTTGAAGCATGAGGCTAGTGAGGCGACACAGAGAAAGCCCTTATCAGACATTGGGAACAATGTTTCGGTATGTATGCTTGTCATTCTATTTAGTTAGAAGTTAGTGTTTGGAAGTTGTGAGTTGGCCTTCTTAAACAAGTATTTGATTTAAAAATTTACACTGTTGATGTGCGATTTAAGTTGTTCAAGTTACACAATGTGGTATGACATGCGAGTCGTAACCAAATGCATTTCTCTTGCAATTCTACCAATAAAGTGTGTCAAAAGGTAGCTTTTTCTTTCAAGTTCTTGTTAAAATGAAGTTGTCCAAGTGATAACAATGAGGACTTGAAGATTACCAGTTATCTTCTGCAAAGCTGCACAATTTCAAATTCATGCACATAACCTCATTCAGTATCACTAGGTGCTTCTGTGTGGCTTTGGTGTTGTGGCATTTATGAAAATGAATTATCTCTTGCCTACCCTAACCTGTCTTAGCTAACCGCGGTTGTTATGGACTTGCAGATAAGGTCAAATCAATCAAGACAAAACCAGAGGAAGAAATGGCGAAAATCAGTAGTTCAATTGGTTCCCTTACCTCCGTTGCCTGTGCCAACTTCCAATCAGTCAACAAAACCTGAGAACAATGTGGTTGAACAAGATGCTGTCCCATTGAAGCTGCCTCGAGCAATGAGATCCTCAAGTTCAGATAACACTACCAACACCTTGAGAGAGAGGAATTCATACCACACAAAGGATGATACAGTCAGTAGAATAGAGGATCAACAGGCTAGAGATGCATCAGCAGATCAGAAAGAGAATCGCGGGGCAATGTGACAATGTGTTAGTTACTCATGGGGATTCTGAATCCCCTTCACATGTTTTGTATGTACTAACATGTAGCTTCATTCATATATCTTTCGGTACATGCTATCTATAATTATCATCCTATCTATGATCATTGAGTCTTGTGTATCTCAACACATCAACTTTGAAAATGTTAGTTCGTTCTAGGCTTGGCTTATGTGAAGATAATCATCAATACAATGGTTTGGGAAAATTTTCTTTTTTGGGAGATACAAAATAGCCTCAAATAACAATATAGAGATAAAAATAAAAATGTAATAAAACAATGCAAATTTTCTATGCATCCAAATGTTTTGGTTGCATGGTGTTGCCAAGTAACTTTAGGTTTTAAAGCTGGGCAACTTTGATGAATTTGGTTTTACATATTAAGTGATAAGCTGATGTATATGGTAAACATGTTTTGATAACGTGTTCCACACGTATAAATAGATGATCAATCTAAGGTATCGTTTGACTTGCTAATTACCTTAATAGAGTTTAGTTGTCTCAGCAATTAGAATCATCATTGCATCTAATTGGGATAAGGTCTCCATGCTTTTCCTCTCATCATGTAACTGATAACTCTTCCATTTCTACAATATCTTCTTCAACCTCGGAGACGCAACGTCATCACTTAACACATTTCTAATATTACTTGGAAACTTTAAATTTTATGCGAGTATAAAATTTCATAAAATTTAAAGTTTCGCATACTTTCCCTTTTACTGGAGTTTCATAGTTGATTAATTGTTTGTGAGTTCACGAAATTAAATTTAAATTTGAAACATCCACTTCTTGTAACTAACATTTTTTTAGCATGATATGATCCCTCAAAATTTAGTATATCCTGTCAAATGGCAAACAACCTAACTGTCACCAGACACATAAGATAGTCGCTCAGCCGTGCAAAATAAAATTGCCAAGGTTAGACAAAAAATGAGCAAAATAAAATTAAAATTAGAAAGAAAAAAAAATCCACAAACTTTAAATTTTGTCCAACATGTGAGGTAATTTTAATCCCAGTTATAGAAGAAAAAGAAGTTGCTGTAAGTTGACAGGAGGAGAATGAAGGTAATGTAAATGTATTCTGATGTTTCAAATGTCTTCCCAAGTGACGAGCCTCCCATCAGTTATTGGGTAGAAGGGAAGGCTTGTCAATCAGCATTGACCCATCTTCCTCTGAAATGAAATTCTAAAGAACTGTTGGTCTGGGTCAGGTTGCAGGGCTGCCTTCTGGCAATCTTTCTGAGAAAAAATTGGTGGAAACCTCTTCAACCAGAATTTTCACGGAAGCAATGCATTGAACATTTCTTGATGATTGATCTGAGAAAAATCATCATCTATAACTTCTGCTATCCTCGATGAGCCCATTACAGGACCTCATGGGCCTTGCCATAGTACCTATTTATGAACGGAGACTGTTTGCACAATAAGCACGACATAGAAAATATTAGTGTGTTGTACAATACAACATTCTTAAAAATACAAATAAAGCAACAATACCAATGATTTCATTGCAACTCAGTGGTGATATGAAAGCAACCTTGAATTCTTATGATTTTCAGCCATCATAATTCATAGGTCCCATTGAGAAAGACGGCAATAATTGATGGGCACAAAAAGAGTTGAGGGAAAAAGGAAGAAGAAGAAGATGAAGATTGGGAGGAATATAGAAAGTGATACTATACATTGAGATGAGGGTTTAAAGGTTGAGAATATGCTGTATTGATTACGCTTCAAAATTCAATTTAATCAGATTATAGAAGTTAAGGTTGTCCTTTAATGTGTTGGTTAACCATAATGGTCCTATGGAACCTAAATGTTCTACTGTCTAAGAAAGTAGACCATGGTCATTCTCCATTTAAAACACATACAGCAGGCAAAACAGATAAAAAAAATATTGTTTGTTTCATTTTATGGACTAAACATGATGAACTAAAAAAAATCGATCAGGGCATGTCATTTATGCATGTGTCAAATCATGTCGGACATGATAGGCTAGGTAGAAGAGAGCATCCTAGCAATGAAAAAGCCTCTTGAAGGTATAGGTATTTGCAAACAGAAAATCAACTAAGGGTCTAAACTACATGAAATGTATGGTGTATTGCAAGAAAGTGTATTCCTTTAGTGAAAAGCATATATCTGACATTATATTCTATCTGTATGCAGGGGTGGGTAGGGGTGGATGGGGAAAATGTGTTTAACAATCCATCCCTACAAACAAGGAGAGGGACTGAAAAATCAGGAAATCACCTTGACACTGGATACATCGGGAGTATCGGGTGCTTGCACTGGATAGAATTTGTAAAATCGCATGTTATCATAAGCTGCTTTGGTCTCTTCAGTCATTTCTTCTATCGCTTTTTTGCGGGCTTCCCTGGCCTATAAGAGAGAAAATATAGATGGGTCTCATAGTAGAACATGCACCTAAGCTACAGTCAAGAAATTAGCAAAAGAAACTACGACTTTAACAAAAAATACCTCTCGATTAGCCTTTTTGGCTTCCCTAACCTTCTCCTTAACAAAGTCCTGTGGAAAATTTTAAAAAAAACATCATAGTCTGCCAAATGGCCAGAACATAGAGTCAAATGTTCATCATTCCCAAAGGCATACTTTAAAGGCATCTTTTTGATCTTCTGATATTTCTCCATTCCTGACTTTCTCATCAACAAATTCCTGGAGATTACAGAACAAAATTTAGGTGCGGAAAAAGAAAGATGTACAATCACTAAGAGATGAAAGGAGGCAAACTCATATATGTGGCACTGTCTAACATGTTCATGGTGCTGTAAATAGGAACTCAAAAATTCATATTTTTCACTAGAAAAATGTGGCATTGATGAGTAATGCCAAAACTTAATAAATCTAGTGTGTCAATCTCTTACACAAGCTCCAAGCTAGATGTATCATTATATTTTATGCATTTAACTCCACTAGATAGAGATATAATATCATGAATGGGTGGTTGTTAACCATTGATCTCAAAGAATGAACAAGAGACAACTAAGGGTTTACAATAAAATTTTGATAGTAGGGAGAATAATCCCTACCGGAAGCTCATCGAATTCCCAATCGAACTCGCAAATTACCTGCAGTAAAAAAAAATTGATCAGAATAAATTAGCAGAATTTTTTTTTTGTGGGGGGGTGGGTTAATAAAAGTAGAGGAGGTGATATGAGAAATTATGTCAACAGGTCTGAAAAACTAAACAATTATCTCGTATTTTGTCAGTTTAACAACTCACCGGTGACTCAGCTGGAAAAAGAATGTCAACAACAGTACTTTGCTCAAGTTCATCCTCCTTCAGTGGCTGGTAGAAATCTAAAGAATAGGCACAAAAAAAGAAAGAAAGCAAGTATAAAATAGTTCAGTGTGTAATGTGGATAGTCAAATGAAATTTATTATGGAATGTGGACAGTCCTTCCACTATGTAGTCCACTATGTAGACAGTAATATGAGTTAATTTGCATTTGGGTCCCATAATTTCTACCACCTTTGAGTTTGGGTCCCAAGTTTGTCCAGCTTTTGAGTCTGGGTCGGAAGACCATGTTGAATGTTAACTCTTCATCCACTAATTGAATGAATTATTATTATTATTTTTGGTATACATAAATATAGACTTTAGGTACCGCAATTTATACCAGTTTTGGATTTAGGTCCTATATTTGTAATGGAGAGTTGACGGTCAACGTGATCTTGGGACCCAGATATAAAGCTGGAAAAATAAAAGTCCCAAACTCAAAGATGGTATAAATTGTGTGATCTAAAGTCTAAATCTCCCCAACAATATGCTTAACACTCCTCCCTTGCTCAGATTCCTGGACTTCTATAAATAATAAGATAACATATGAGTTTGTAACAATCCTAGGGCATGCTAAAAGAGGGAATTTTTAAAGATCTTTCAGACTGACTGTCCAATACCAAGCGAAAATTTGGAACATAAATAAGAAATGAATATAAAATGAGCAAGATGAATTTCATGATCAGGGTAAATACATATTATGTAACAAAAGACACCGACATGGGATTCCGACACGTCAACTTTATTGTATAGAAATGAAATTTCTAAAAGATAGGTTTAAAAGTTCATGATAAACACTGTCTAATAGAGTGTCCAACGAGTGCCTGAGAGTTGAAGTGTCCAATACATGTCCCACACGGGAAATGTTTTGAAAATGAAATGTCATTGTTAATAGATATTAACTCAAAAGAATCCGGTCAAGCAACAAATTATTTAGGGAAAAGGTAAAAAGAAAAACTGAGATATATGAATACTAAATCCATATGAGCAATCAAAAGAAGAACAAAGTCATGGAGATCTTACAAGGAAGACAATATTCGTATTTCTTGACTCGGTCTATCTTCAACTGCCTCAAAGCAGCCCTGCACCAAAGATAAAAAAGACACTTTCTTTAATAATTAAGTTATGGGCGAAATGGAAAGAAACGACAAATGATGAGAGTAATGGTAGCAACTACCACAGGATGGCTCTAAATCTATATACTTGTGAAAATGTAACGTACATATATAGAGTACTTTGACGGAAATGAAGTTCCGAAATGAGCTAAACTTTAGCGAGAGTGATCTCCATACCATACAGTCTGCAAAGTTTGTACTACCGTATTAATTGCCGAAGAGCATTATTCTAAAAATCAATGTTATTTAATCGGTGGTTAATCACTTCTTGCTAATAGAGCATTACGATTTTTTAACTAATCATTTGAATAATCTCTGGCCAATCATACGGCAAGAATAGTCGACAATTTCTCATGAATTTAGCAATTAATCACTTTTGAAACTCAATGATTGCTCCGTCCATGACAATATATTATAAATTAACGAGAAAATTTAACTTTTTTTTTGCCCTAACATCATCAATACACTACTCATACGACAATACCAAGACTGTATGATATATAAAATAAAGATCCAAGGGAGGAAAGAAAAAAAATTGAAGAAAAATAACAAGCAAAACTAAAGATTATGGAGAGCAACATTATCAAACATTGAATTTTTTTATTTTATTATAATTTTCCTTAAATTGTGGCATGTGATGTTTATTACTTGCACATTAATTTTCGTTTTTTTTTTTCATTTTGTAATAAACATATTAGTAAGAAAGATAGAGAACATGTGTTTATAAAATACACATTGATTAGTTCAGATTAATTCTAATTAATCCCGATTAATTCTAATTAATCCCGATTAATTCATAATGTTTCGAAAGTATCGGAAATGGGCTTTGATGATGAATCTCATAATATTCTTGAACTGATTAGGGTCTGTTAATGATTTAACTACATAGCTCAAAACATCGGACTTTAACAAATGTGGCTATCAATTCTTTGTAAATAATAAATAGCTAATTGATAATTCCCCAACTTGTAAACCGCTTAATAGATTCAAAAAAATTGTAATTTAGATTTCTCCATGGGGGTCCACTATAAATCATCCATAAGAAAAACAATGGTCCATCTTGGAAGTTTTTTATAAGTCAAACTATAAGTGATTCAAAATCATCATCATCATCAAAGCCCATTCGCAATACTCTCGGGTCGGTTACACGTATTTGGTTATCCAAGCAATGCAGTCTTCCCACATATTCTCACCCAATCCAAGCTCAAGGATGTCTTCCCTCATCCAAGTTTTCAACGGTCGTCCTCTCCGTCTACACCCTCCACTAACTTTCCAATCTAGACATTTTTTAATTGGCATCGTATTTGGTCTCCTCCGCACGTGACCAAACCACGTTAAATGCATTTTCTCTAATTTTTTTCCTCTATGGGCATTACACCTAAGTTTTATCCTTGGTTTTTACCATAGATCCATCTTAACAAACGCATTTCTGTTACAGCCATCCTATGCGTACGTTGTTCCACTAATAGCCCAACATTCTGAACCGTAGAGCATGACTGGTCGAACAATTCTTTTATATCATTTCCCTTTTTGCCGCCGATAGGGTTCTAAACCTGGACTTGTTATTCTATACGCCACAATATATATATATATATATATATATATAACAATTGTACCCATGATTGAATTAACAGTGATAGGGTCGAAAAAAGGTTCCTAAACATAGTTCACTGAACCAAATTCTATGCTAATGAAACTTAAGGAACTCCAGTCAACTGGAAATAGAACATGGACCACTATATACTATTTTAAAAATCATGTGATATCATTGGAATCAAATCTACAACTGCACATAATAGGATTAAAGTCGGCGTGCATCAATGAAATGTCATTTATTCATGGTTTGTCAAAGAATTATCATGAAAACCTGATTTTTAGCTAAAAATTTTCCTTTGAATATTACCCAATTCAAAAAATGTGTTTTGACATTGAGTGCATCAGTTATGGAATCTTATGAGATAATTATATATTTGGGGTGGGAGATAAAAAAACAGTTGAGATTTAACCAAATATATGAATTTAACAGATCACATAGAACTTAAAGCACCAAGAGTGCATGGGTTCGATACTCATACCCAACATTTTTTATATTTATTTATTTTTCTTTAATTGTTGATGGTGATGATTAAGCATGTAAGTATGAAGGATGAAAACTCAAAGGTGATCATATTTTGACAAGTTTTAAATTTTTTTCGTGCCAACGACACGGGGAATACCCTAGTCTATATTACAATTTAGAGTGGTGTTTTACTGTTAATTGCTAACTGACACAAACTAAGTATTGGAGATAAAAGATGGCTAGGATTGAAAGTTGAGATACATGTTATGGGTTGAGATTCATTTCCTATGATGACATATTTGTAAATATAAAACATGTCAAAGGATAAGAAAATGAAAAAAATTGTGAAAAAAGTTAGTGGAATGTACATGTCGCGGAGAGAGAAAGTATTGTGTTTTCGTTTTTCAAAATGAAAATTATCATAACTATCTACGTAGTTGTCGGATTTTGGTAAACTTGATATTGTTAAAATGCAATTTTAAAGATCTTTCCAACAAAACCAATGATCAATGCAAACACTTTTTTCAAAATATGTATTTTTTATTAAAACATTTAAGTATTTTTATTATTTTCATGCCTAAGTATAATATTTTAAAATAAAAACCCACGAACATTCAATTGATTCTAATTTTAACCAAGTTTGACTCTAAAAAAATTAGTTTACAACAATACATTCTAAAATATGATTTTTTTTTATGGAACTGATTTAAGGCAAGAGATGGTGTGAGGGTGTCCAATGCATGATGATTAGTAGCAACAAAAAATGTAAGTGGGGTGCCAACGGCCGCACTCCACGGGTAATATGCTAGTTTAATACAAATTAACATATGACATTACAACATAGAAAGTTTATAACATTCCATTTTAGTTTCTATGTGGCAGACTGGCAGCTTAAGGAAATTTTTTATTTTATTTATATTTTTAAAGGGAGAGCAAGGTTTGGTGAGCAAGCAGCTGAGCTAGCACCCATTGTCTATGGCTATAGCTATCGATGTTATCAAAAGCCACACCACTTTTTCTTTTTAGCAATAAAAATCCACATAAACCATAGTTTCAAAAATATTTTGAGGGTTTAAATCGAGGTTACACAGTTAGTATTACGGCTCAAACTATCCTACGAAGTTCTCTACGAGATAACGAGGATTATGATTGAGGCTATACGAGGCAAACCTCATTTTTGATAGATCAACCTTTTATGTTTTTATTTTCCTCACTAAATCTCAAAGGTTAACCCTTATTTTGATAGGTCTATATGAGGTTTAAGCCTGGTGGCATAGGAGTTGCTAATTATCCATGACTAGGTTATGATATGTTTTAGTTATTAACCAAGAGACTATGAGTCTTATACTCTTATGACATGTTGATGCTTATGAGATGGCATGACCTTTCTTTTTATGGAATGTAACTTGTGTTTTTGTCATGAACTTGTAAAGTTTTTAGCTTATGTTTATGGATGATATCATTTCTACTATTATATAGTTGGTTGAATATTTAGAATTCAGCTCGACGTTGCTGCATTGAGGTCCTCTTTTACAGGGACTACTGTTTTATATTTGTCTTGATTGCTCATGATATGTTTTATAACTTTCCATCACTTAAAAAAAATAAAATTTGGGGCTTATGCTTCAATTACACTTTGAGGTTAACGTCGCCTAGAACAAGCCCCTAGCGCCCCAGTCCCCGAGTTAGCCTATTTAAATATTGCATAAAATTTGAGTTAGTTCCTTTTTCCTTTTTTTTTTTTTTCTTTTTTCTTTTTTTCTTTTTTTCTTTTTTTCCTCTCTCTAAACCTCTCATAGCTTCTACAAACATCACATAAAGCTTAAAATAAGCTGATATTTTAAATCTTGTATTGTAAAATCTTGCCAAGATGATGTAATTAACATATTTAGTAATATTAGCAGTATTTTAGGTAGTATTAGAAATTTTAATATTATTGTAATAAGGTTTCCAATTAAGGTTCTAACATTGGTTTTCTATTAGATTTAGGGTTTGTTTCTCTTTAGAGAGTTAGATCATATATAAATATGAGGATGGGTTGTTCATTGTAATTTAGTTGATTGATTGAAAATATGTTTTATTTCTTAGGGGGTGGTATTCAATTACTAATTTTAATGGATTGTGTTGGTTTTTAAAATCTATTAAAATTCAGGGGTATTCAATTAAGGATTTAAAATGATACATGTAAATATAGGGGTATTCAAATACCAATTTTAAAGGATTGTTTTAAAATCCATCAAAATCAAAGGGTATTCAATTCATGTTTTTCAAAAATCCACCAAAATCAGGGGTATTAAAAAATAGTAAATTTTAATGAATTTGTTAAAGTTGTGGATTTTGAAGGATTTGTGAGTGAAAAGTATATATAACAAGAGTTATTCCAAATCCAACCTTCTCCCCTCATATTTCAACGGATTTGTATTGGCTATTGTTAAATAACACCACCATTTCCGCTAAAGAACGCCACCATCCCATTTTTTTTGTGATCTGCTCAAAGACACCACCACCTTCCCTTCTCTTATCTCTTCACAAGAGCAGCACCACCTCGCCCCACAACTTTCGTCCACACCACCATGCCCTATCACCGCTGGCTGCACCACCACCCGACACTTCCTCTTCTCTTTTGTTCTTGTTCTTCTTTTCTGTTATTATTATTATTCTTCTTCTTTTCATTTTATTCCTCTTATTTTTTCTTTTTCTTGTCCTCTCTTCATTTTTTTTCTCTTTTTTTTCCTTCTGATTTTTTCTTCTACTTTCTCTTTGTTTTTCTTTTTTTCCTATTTTTTCTCCTCTCTTCTTCTTTTCCCATTTTTTTTCTTCTTCGCTCTTGCGGAGGTTCCCCACTTTCCAAAACCTTCGCGAGGGCAAAAAAAAGAAGAAGAAAAAAAAATAAGAGAAAAAAGAAAAAAAAAGTGGAGGAAGAGAAGAAGAAAAAAAAAAGAACAAAGAAGAAGAAGAAAAGGTGAGGGGGAGGAGGTTGAGAATGAGAAGATGAAAATGGGTGGAAGTGGTGATTGATAGAGAAGAAGAAGAAAAAAAAAAAGAAGAAGGGGATGAGGAGGATGAGAGGTGGCGGTGGTGATTGAACAAAAAAAAAAGGGACGAGAGGTGGCGGTGGCGGGAATAACAATTTGAAGTAAAATAATTATTTGTATTACTTTTGGACCATCTTCAATGTATTTGATTTTTTTTAATTTGAAATAAAATTCTCGTAACATACAAACCAATTGTTTAATTGATGTTTTGAGATATGTTTTATGATTTGTATTGACATGAATAACAATGTCGGTGATATTTTTTTATTGTTTCCTATAACTAATAACACATTTATAAAAATCCATTGAATTTATAAGAATCCATAGAAATCCTTAACAAACTTTTATAAAATCTACAAAATCCAATCATTTAAAAGTCATCAAAATTCAGTGAATTTTGTAAAATCATTTAAAACCTTTTAAAATCCACGAGATTTAAAATTCTTCAGAGTCCATTCAAATCCCAGAATTTTAGTTTTATACCCCCACCTTAGTTATTTCACTTTAGTTTTATCGTTGTTACTTCGAATTGTTCCGTTTATTTCAGTTATTATTCCGTGTATTTCGGTTATATTCTTTTATTTTATCAATTGGTATCAGAGCCGAAAGATTCTTATTGCTTGGTTTGATTTGAAAAAAAAAATCGAATGAACATGATTAAAGAAGACTCCCGCAGTTAGAGAAGGCAAATGAAAGAGCGACGAAGTTGGATCTGATATTCGAGAAGAGGATGGATCATATTTTCGATAAAAACCTGTCACCTAAGCAGTACACCGCCAACGGCAATACAGACACAAACCACCCTCACAGTCAATCCATCGCCCAATTCTCCCTTTTCGACAGTCGATCAAAACCCTAGGCACCAACCCCACTTGCTCGGCATCACGTCGACCGTTAGCCCCGTCCCATCTTACAGGTCAATCGACCACCCACTGCCCAGACTGATTGCATCCCTTCTCCCTCCTCAATTGATCGGCTCATTTCAGCCGATCGAGTAACTTTCCACTCCATCTCCCAACCACCCTCCAACCACAAGCCAGCTCGATTGCATCCCTCCACTAGTCCGTCTCACCCCCTTTCTCAATCGACCAGCCCCTTCGCATGTCACCAATCTGCATCACACCCTGTCCCATTCGATCTCTCCCACCATCAGATACATGAACCTTCTCCATCAATCAAACGAATGCCCCTTTGTTTCCCAACAGCTCCCTCATCACCCCCACACCCCTCTCCACTTTACGTCCTCCATCGGAACCACCCCGTCCATGTTTGCCGCCCTCGCAGATCCTACCATCGATCCCAGCAAAAAATTCCCCCTGTTTCATGTTTTTATTCATAAAGAGGAATAAGAAGATACTCTTTCCCAAAGTCCCTGCTATATAATTTCATTTCAGTCCTTGACCCTGAAATTTTACTTAAGTCCCTGAATCCTCCTTGTTATTTACATCCCATCCACACCACAAGCTATTGCTTCTGATCCGGTTATTTTCCACCAATAGACAACACCCGTGACATAGCCGGAGAAGTTTTCGAATACATTTTGGGACAATTTTGAGGCTCTTTTTCAGAAATTTGTGCATACATATATTGAAATTTTGAATTGAATCTCCTTTTAGCCGGGGACTTATCTACGACTTTGTATTTGGTGGCTCATGTTGGATATATGTGTTTGAGTTTAGAGCAACTACAAAGGAAATGTTAGAGGTCGACTTTTGCTTGGACACTTCACATCTGTTGTTACTTGTATTCGTATAACTTCCTTGGCTTCAAGCTTGAGGATGAGCTTCTTCAACCTGAGGAGGTTGATGTAATTAACATAGTTAGTAATATTAGCAATAACAATATTTTAGATAGTATTAGAAATTCCAGTATTATTGTAATAGAGTTTCCTATTAAGGTTCTAACATTGGTTTCCTATCATTGCTAGGTAAATAGGAGCGTAGGTTATTCGTTGTAATATAGTTGATTGATTGAAAGAATATTTTATTTTTTAGGTATTTCCTTTTTATCGTTGTTATTTCGAATGTTTCGTTTATTTCAATTATTATTCCGTTTATTTCGATTATTGTTCTTTTATTCTATCACAAGACTCCGTGTTGGAAGTAGGAATGGCAACGTGGCAGATTTTCATGAAAATCTGCTCCGCTCGGCACTGAATGGGGCGGATTCGGGGATCCAAATTATGTACGTTATGAATTTGGGACTAATACAAATTTGGCCATATCTGCGCGAATATCCGTTTATTGGTAATTACCAATGATGCACGGACTCAGATACGCGTGTCGTGTCGGACACGGATACGACAAGGCGACTCGACAATTTTCAAAAAATAAGACTCGGCGACATGGTCAAACTTATTTTTTTATAACTCAACAATCCAAACTTAACTTTTCTTCATTTATATCCATGAATTATTATAATATTGACCCCACTTTAATCTTCTACACTTTAGATTTGGGTCCCTTTTCCCGCAACAGCAACTAGCCATCCAACCGTCTGATATTGACAATCTAAAAGCACACACTCAGCCTGAATTAAGGGCGCCACTGCCATGTGGTGGGTACGCCTCTAACCTTTCCCTTTATTTCCCTTCCTCCTCCATGCGCCATACTTCATTCCTCGATACACTCAACATTCAATTCAACGACCCAGAACCAGTTCACCTTGTTTATTAAGATAAGAAAAACAAACCACCATTAGAGTTAATTGAGAAATGTTTTCAAAACTAAACTATATATAAATAGAGAGATAGAAAACAAAGAAGAAACACCCTCAGAGAGATCCCTCTCTCTCAGAGAAGCCTCAGAGAGATCCCTCGCAGTCTCGCAGCCTCAGAGTAGCCTCTAGGGATGGCAACGGGGCGGATTGAGGCGGTTTTAAGCAAATCCATCCCCGCCCCGCTGAAAATTGCGGGGATAAAAATCCGCCCCGCATATTCGTTTATCAGTAATGTTCAAAACCGCCCCCGCTCCAGACGAATTTACGGATATCCGCCCCGCCCCGAATATCTGCATAAAATACATTTAAAGGTGGATTTTGATTCCCCGCCCCAACCAATCCGCCCCGCAAATAGCATACAACAAATTTACGCTACAGATAGCATATTTTACATACAACAAATTTACACTCATAGTAACAGATAGCATATTTTACACTGCAATCTATCTTTTTTTGGAAATTCACTGCAATCTATCTTACATAACAGCAAATAGCAATATAGCATATTTTACACCGCAATATTTTATACATAACAGTAAAAATACTTCTACACTACACTACTACCGATCATTTATACATACAACAAATTTTAAAAAATACAACAAATTACAAAAAAAAAAAAATACATACAACAAATTGCAAAAAAAAAAAAAAAAAAAAATTCTAAAGATCAGATCTGACTATCTGAGTTCTCTGATCTAAAAAAAAATTACAACAAATTAAAAAAAATTTACAACATATTACAAAAAATTCGATCTCTGCTATATTACAAAAAAAAAAATAAAAAAAATGACATTATCAGATCTGATCTTAGATCTGGATCTGATCAAAGATCAAAGATCTGGATCAAAGATATGGATCTGATCAAAGATCTGGATCTGAGATCAGATCGTCGATCTGGATCTGAGATCGAGTTCAGAGTTCAGAGTTCAGAGAAGGAGAAGGAGAAGAAGAAGGAGAAGGAGAGAAGGAGAAGGGGCGACGAGTGATGACGACGCCTTCGCTAGTTCGCTGTGAGAGAGAAGAGGCGGCCGAGCGTTTCGCCTTCGCTGTGAGAGAGATCAGAGAAGAAGAGGCGGACGAGCTTCGCCTTCGGCCCTTCGCTGTGAGAGAGAAGAGGCGGACGGCCTCCGCCTTCGCTGTGAGCAGTGAGCCTGTGAGAGAGAAGAAGGGACAGTGAGAGAGGAGGCGGACGACGACCCTTCCCTTCGACCTCCGCCTTGGCTTCGCTGTGAGGGAGATGCCTTCGCTCGAATCGCTCCTCGGTGTGTGAGAGGCAGAGAGGCCGAGAGGGAGAGTCGGGTGTGAGGGAGGGAATGAGGGAGAGGGAGGGATGAAGGGTTTAATTCGTTTATATAGGGGAAGGGTATTGTTGTAATGTTACCTAATAAACGGATAAACGGATATCCGCGGGGCGGATATGGCTAAATCCGTATCCGCCCCGAATAGTGAACGGATATTTTTTGGATACCCGAAACCACCCGAAAACCCATTTAGCCATATCCAAAACCGCCCCAAACGGATTGGGTGGGGCGGATATCCGTGAATATCCGCCCCACTGCCATCCCTAGTAGCCTCGCAGCCTCAGAGAAACACCCTCGATCTCTCACTCTCACTCACTGGTAAGATCCCTGTGGCTCGATAGGTCGATCGAACTTCTCAGGCTTTGATTCTCCCCTCTTCTATCTGATTCTAAGGTTTCAAATTGGGAGGAATGGAGGATCGATCGAAGAGGATAAAAGGGAGGTTATTTGCACCCCTTAATGCTACCACGTGTCTGGATCGTGTCCGAGCCGATCAACGAATTTTGACCGTTGACCACGTGTCAAATACGTGTCGAGCGCGTGTCGAACACGAATCCGTGTCCGACACGTATTTGACACGTGATACGAGGGTTTTCCGGAGAGTCGGTGCATTGGAGGTAAATACTAATATGCCCTTATAACCCTAAAAATCATATTCCCATTTTTTCTCAATTCTTTCCATCACAATTCACACATAGACAGAGTGACAAACTGTGACGACTCCTCGCCTCCGCCGCTCCACGCGTCCACCACCAGTCACCGACAGTCCTCCACCACCTCCTCTTTTTCTTCTTCTTGGTGACAATTCTCTGTTGCGGAGCTCTCGAAGCTCTCCTCCTCCTTCCTCCCCTTCTCCTGCTGCTCTAGCTACTGCAAAGGGATCAGGGATCTGTTAGTGGTGGTGGGTGATGGGATCTGTCAGTGGTGGTAAGTGGTGAGATCTGTTGGTGGTGGGATATGTTGTATTCATCTTTGTACTCTGTGCGGGGTGCTGATCTCTCATCAGTGTATGAGGCTGGTTGGATGTCTATGGTCTCACAGAGAGGGTTGTTGCCCCCATCTCATCCCAAGTCAATGATTCATTCACACATTTTATCAAACAACCAGAAATGAAATGTGTGAGACTGAAAGAACAGATTTGAACAAGTGTTTGATCTTAGTAAGTGATGGACTATGGGATGTGATATCAAATGAAATGGCTTGTAGTATTGCTTGGATGTGCTTGAATGGCAAAGGCAAGGTCATGGATGGTGGAGGTGGTGGCTCTTTCGTGATTGGAAGCTATGGAGAGAGCTCAGACAAGGCGTGTTCAGATGCAGCAGTGTTGCTCACCAAGCTAGCTTTAGCAAGGAATAGCTCTGATAATATCAATGTGGTTGATCTGAGGAGGACAAGTTTGTATAGAATTGTCAGAACAACAGTAGTAAACCCTCTTTTGTGTCCCACTGTTCGTTGACCTAAAAATGGTTTTGATGGTTTGGGTCTTTTGCATGGGAGATGCTTTTTTTGACATTTGGAGGTTTTTGAGAGGCATGAAAAATTGAAAATCACAATCTCACTCTCTCTCGATCTATCTGGCTTTGCATTTCTTTTTTGTTTTAATAGGCCATGATGATTGATCTACAAAATGTTTGGAAAAAAAAACTTCTCAGATGAGGGAACAAATTTCCACCACATTTCTTGGTGTAGCATAAATGGATATTCGGGGCGGGGTGAATATCTGGACGGGTATGGTTTTTAAAAATGTATATAAACTGATATTTGGGGCAGATTCGGGGATTAGCGATCCTAGGCGGGTTGGGGATGGATTTGCTCAAATCCGCCCCGTTGTCATCCTAGTTGGAAGAGCATCTACTCAATATAATACTACACCTATTGAAAGTAACGGACACACGAGAAGCACCTACCCACCAAGATAGTAAAAAGGTGTGCCCTTGTGCATTATCAGGATAACTCACAGATTACCAGAACCTGGTGCAATATTTGCAGAATAAAATTCCACATGAGGAAATAGATTCATAACCACTCAAAAAATTAATCGAAATGAAGAGTACATGTATTAGTTGACACACAAATATTCTACATAATTGTCTGCCACATGCATATCGGAATCACGTAATAGAAACTCTACTTCAGATTCTTTAAAATGCTTCTGCCATTTTAAAATTGGTAAGGTACCATATCCTGAGTGTTACAGAGTCAGCCAAGTTGTTCATGTGAATCATAACTTAATTGAAGTCAACCTATCCTGTAATTCACCAAAGTAAGTTGACTGTAAACCTGAGACTAAAGCATCAAAAGATTACCTTCTTTGCGTGCAGCTCAAGATGAAAATCTGAGACTTCAGTTTGTCCACTTGATTATCCCTATATCAAAAAATAAATGTACAACAACAATAATAATAATAATAATAATAATAATAATAATAATAATAATAATAATAATAATAATAATAATAATAATAATAATAATAATTAGTAGTAGTAGTAGTAGTAGTAAACTGTACTTGTGAACTACATAAAAATAAAATAAATCAATTATGTCTACTTATGGAATATTGATTGAAGAGACCTTTGACTAAGATATTAAAATAATAAAAGTTAAGAAAAAGATACCTATATGCTAGAGGGATATATGGAACCCAATCCATTTTCATTTGTTTCATCGGAACTATTTCTTCTCCTTCCCTTTGAACTGAATTTATACCGATCTTATCAGAAGGTGGAAATGGGGAAACAACCTGTTCGACAGAATTATGTGAAGTTTTAACAAAAGGCATCTGATGGGACCTTTAATAATAACTTTACATGCTAAATTTTAAATGATTTTAAAATGACAATGTTATAAGTGATTTCTTTTTTATCATGTCAAATAATTATTCGGTAAACATAATCATGAGAACTAAGTGCATACAAAAAGAACCATTGTGATCATGGTCAATGCTTCTTCAAATCTCCTGGTACCTAACCAACATTCGGTGTACAATCAGTCACCCTCAATCCCGACAATCCTAGAGTTGAGTTTGCCAGTTTTTACTAAGAGATTCAGGGTTTTCAAATGAAGGGGAAGATTTACAATTAACTGGAAACAACAATTACAGATATCATTCACTCCAATTTACAAGCTCTCCCTTGTCAAGTCAGCCATGGTCTCTCAGCTGTATCAGGTCCTACTTTCAACTCTCCAAACTGGGATCTTAAGCTAAGGAGAGGGGTTGAAGATGAGGAACTCCCCTCACTTCTCTTGCTACTGGAACTGTTCAACGAAATTGTTCTCTCTATGGCATGTGGGGTTGGAATGATAAGTCAGGACTCTCATCTTAAGCTGCAAGCCCAAGCCACTGCTGCTAATCAGTTAGTTTCCCTTTTAGGGCATAAAATTTTCCCAGTTAGTTCCACTTTTTTGGCATAAAGTTTTCTGGAGAAAGGAGATTCCTCCAAGAGTCAACTTCTTTGTCTAGGCACGGGGCAAGGAAAAATTACAACTATTGATAACCTTGCTAAGGGGGGTTTCCGAATCACCAATAGTGTGCTCTCCGCCAACAACATTCGGAATCCATAGAATACATCTTTTTCTCTTGTCCTTCTCCAACAACATCTGGCCTTCAATCTGTGGTGAGGCAAAATGCCAACCACCTATTGCCTCTAATTTGTTTCAGTGGGTAAAGATTTGGGGGGAACATGGCCTCTTAGTTAAAGGAATGTGGCCAAAGGACAAGGTTCTTTTTGCTACCATCTGGATCATCTGGAAAGAGAGAAATCAGATAATTTCAAAGGGGTAGCCAGAGATATGCCTCATCTAATCAGACCAATCAAATCCCCAGTGTGGCAATGGGGGTTAACCTGGGGGGTCATTTCACACCAACATTTTCATGTGCGTATTTTCAACAGGGATAAGCCTATTTGCTTTGTAATTTGAGCTGTTGTCTTCTATCTTTCAGCTAGCTGACCCTCTAAGTCTGGCTGGTGTATTTGCTTCCCACCCCCCACCTTATGTTTCAATGAATTGCTTCGTTTTACTATCAATTACAGACATTATGTTTATTTGTGTGTTGTGGTGGGGGGTTCCAAAACCAAAGAGTTTCTTTTAACACACATAACAAGGATTTTTTATTAATCAGAAATAACCATTTAGAGAGAGAGAAACTCATTAATGGCAAAGATACAAATAAACATGCACAACTAAACAATTGAACATAAAATCATCCAACATTAAGTTCCTATGTTGTCATATGTAGGATTGGCAATAAACCTAAACAACGGATTCCTATTAAAGTAGCATGCAGTTCACAACAAGAATAGCAATCAATGGAAATAAATAATATCCGTAAAAAGAATAATATTAGCTGAGCAAACTTACTGCCACCACGACAGGTATAAAAATTACTTTTTGTCCCCCCTGGAAGCTGAGAAATTGAGCTGAAGAAGATAAACAATATTAATAAGTTCTAATTGTAATTAGAAATTAAAATTTCAAAAGTATTTCAGAGATACTTTATATCTTAAAATCTAAGATGACTAATTCTTGTGTAGGAAGTAATGGAAATGAAAAATGAAGCAAAAGTATATACACTATGTTCCACAACAGCAGAGAAAAAAAGGGGAAAAAAACCCACAGTAAACCACTTACGTTCAGTACAACCAAAAAGATAAACTTTCTTCCCATGAAGTTTTCCATCCTCTTCAAAAGCATCCTGAACAAAGCGCACGGTTGTCATTGTAATAACCATGGTAAATATTAAGCAAATAATATATGAGAAAATGTACTAAAAGACATGACAAACAATAATAGCATGGCTACATTCAGCAAACTCACTTCCAAATTTGAAAAATTCCACTTGAACTGATACACGGCATCGAGATTATCCCACTGCCACCAATAATCCACTGTAAGATACTAAGAATTTGCCACAAAACTTATTTGAGATTTCTATCAGCGATAAAATAAAAAACTTGATTGGACCTAATGAAGTAAACAAAACAAGGGGGGTCATTCAAACCTCAGTCCCAACAGGGAATACAGCTTGCCACAAATCTTCCTGCAAAATAAACAAAACTCTGAATCACACTAAACAGAAACTAAAGATACACTTCTGCACAAGGTGCGCATAATTGACATTTAATGAACGAACACTAACTAACATCTGAACTCAACAGCAATCAAACAATGGACAAAAGAAAAAAATCAGATCCATTTCCACTTTGGAAAGACCTAATTAATTTAAAGTACATTGAGTTCGAAAAACAATCATGAAATCAAATCGAATCAAACAAGAAAATAAGAAATAACGATGGAAATTAAGGGGGTTACCATGTTACGCTTTTCAGGAAAGAATTCAGTTGAAGAAGGAGCTTTGACCCTGTTCCGCCTGGTAGGAGCTTTGCTTGATTCTGCTTTGGGAGGGATTTGTTGTTGTTGCTGCTGCTCTTCTTCTTCTCCTACAGAAGAAGGAGGTGCTGAAGAAGCAGCAGCAGGCTTGGCTTCTTCAGTTACCTTCCTCTTTCTACTTGCCCTAGCTTTAGCCATCAATGAGCAGTCTGTGTGTTTGAAGAAGAGTTTTCACGGTTGTGAGAGAGAGAGAGACGGAAATATTGATGGCTGGCTGTAGAGGAGAGCACACCCTCAATATTTACAGTCCACACTAGTAGACCGTATGACAGTGAAGACTAAAGATTTATAAAGCTACAAAAGAGAACAAGGAAAAAATAAATCAATGTCAATATTCTTTGAAGATTGGATAATATTCGAAAGTAAAGTAATAATAAATTGAGTACCCTATAGTATGATTACAAAACCCACTATCATATGATGAGGGCAACCCTCTTTTTTCCGTGGGTTTGATTTCCAAATTAAATCATTATTTGTCGCTACCCTGCTCCAATCTTTCTCTTTACTTTTTATGTATCCCTTTTCCCTTCTTAATCACTTTTTCTCTCCCCCCCCCCCCCCCCCCCCCCCCCCCAACCAAAAAAAAAAACACTAAGTATCTTTTCTCTTCAAAGAAATTCAAGAGAAGATGAATGCACATGGAGTCATTCATGTTGATTATTATAAAAACATACCTTAACCATCTGAACCAAACAGAATACACTCATCACAAACTCTTCTCTCCACCATTTCATAAACCGAACCATTATGAATGGAAAATGGAATAAAGCATATACTGCTCAAACTAGTCCGAACCAAAATATTCATCAATCCTTTACCCAAGCTATCAGTAATTATACTTTGAGTTTCATCCCTAAAGCAAAGTAACCCAGAGCCGCAGATCCAAATAAACACCATTGATGACTCAATCATCTAGATTCCAATCAAGTACTTGAATCGTCTAGATTCTTTACTTGAACAGGTGTGTTTTACAACATATATTAACCTAAGGTTATGATTGGTTCTAAAGAAAAAATTCCTAAGTAAAACTGAACATGAAAAAAAAGAGAAAAGGGAAAAAGAATAATTTTCTCCACACAGTTGAAAATGACTACATATTTTGAGAAAATATGCTATGATCTCGCCCTGAGAAAATATTTTCCACAAATTTAAAAAAACACGAGGGTGGAGATCTTCATCAACTTCATGTTCTCCATTCTCTCCTGTCTATCACCTCCTCATTTTCATTTTTAGAAAAAAAAAAAAAAATTTCTTTAGAACCAACACACCTGAATTTGTATTTTTTTTGCTGCCATAACTGTTTTGTTGATATTCTTATGGATTGTCTTAGTTTATACTAGGTGTGGTAGTGTTATAGCAAAACTAAAAACACAAATAATGCAGTGACACTATTGAAAAGATGTTTCAGACTTTGGAGTAATGGGAAGTCGACAAATGGTCAAACGAAATGAAATAAAGCACGCATGCATTGCAGGATATAGTAACCAAAGCTAGCACTTAGCAGGCAATTTTTTTTATTTGAGTTGGTTCTATAATTCTTAGGGATGCATATGACCTATCAAAGTAGAGAAAAATGATTGGAATAGAAGTTTGATTGATAAGGCAAGTAATACCCAATCCCATAGTCAATTATATGAACACACTCAATTCCACTTCCATCATCTATGCAACAAAACACTTTGATTCTCACTAAAACAAACATAAACAGTTGATTATTTCACAAAATCAATTAAAACCAATTGATGTTCTTCCATGAATAAGTAGTTCAAAATTTTCTGAATTTATCTTTTTGTGGCTTCCATTTGCCGTCAATCCCAGCTAACTCCTAAAACAATTTACGCATTAACCCAAAATTAGAAACCAAATAGAATGGAGATTTGTAAAACGACTGCATACCTCTGATGTGCGGAATCAGAGAAACCTTGCGAGAACTAGATAATTGGTTTCCAAATCAATTTTGAGTATGAAACTGAGTGAGAGATGAGGACAAAACAAGTTTGAATTGAAACCAATCACAGAGAGATGGTGGGCTTGAAATCGAGTGAAAGATGAGGATCAAGCCGATTAACTTTTAAAGAGAATGAAATAGAGTTGGAACAAGCAATGCGAAGTGGTAATCAATTAGGGGGTTCGTTGAATAGCATGAGAGATGGTGAGCAAGATTGATTCAGGGTTTCCGAAGTGGGATTGAAGCAAAAATCTAAATGAAATCGACCAGGGTTACAATTTGGAGGTTGGGGAATAGACAAACTAGTTTATCGTGTGTTGGTGAAGACTGGGCGAGTTGAGAGAAATTGAGAATGACGAGCAAATAAAATGGTGGTGTTTCTAGCGTCAACGAAAAAGAGTGAATGAAAATGAGAGAAGAAAAAGGAATTGTGTTTTTATTGACGGAAGAGAATAAGTAATACAGGAATGACGAGGAAAGATAAATGGTTTTCTAATGAGTGATAAGAGGAAATAGGTGATGAGGGTACGTGAGAGTGAAAGGAATAAAGCCACAATCACAACACAACACAAACAAATCACCCGCCACAAAGCTCCAACCTGACTTAACAATTTTTCAACTATGAACACATACTTGATTCAAGTACAAAATCCATCTTAATATGAGTCAAAATGATGACCAATGTGAAAAATCCAAATCAAACATTATTTTCTTCAACCAAAAACTACCTTTAACATGGATATTGCAAGTGAAACACCCAACACAAAAAATGGATGCAAACAGATCAAAGCCAAACACAATCATATGGGGTATCCCGAAAGAAAGAAACAAAAAAAAAAAAAACGACCAATGAGCCACTCCACATAGTCCATTTGCAAAAAAAAAATTTATTTGTTATTTTATTTTTTGTAGCACAAGGGAAAAGCTTTTAATTGCACACATTCATAAAAAATAAAACTTGATCGACCATCAAAATTCACAGCATAAGCTAGACAAGTAAATTCAAAATGGGAAGAGAAGATGAGATGTTCATACCTAAGTTGAATCTACTCAACTGAAATTGCGTTTGTAACCCTAGACGACTAGAAGAAGAATAAAAATTGGAGGTCCATCGATTGGCGATTGCGGAGGAGCAGCTTTAGCTTTGGTCGGTGTGAAAAACAAAACAAAATCAAACCTAGGAAGAAGAAGAAGAAGAAGAGAGAGGGAGGGAGAAATGTTTTTTCAAAATGGACAACCAAAGAAAGAATAGGGATTTTCTTTTCTATCACCACCAGTGCCGATGCTACTCTCTCTCATACATCAACAAGATAGTTTTTACTAGGGCTGGGCAAGTACGGGTAATCGGCCCAAAAGCTAAAAACCGAAAACCGACCCGAAAAATTCGGGCCCGTGTTTATGAGGACCGAAACCGGACCGAGTTGACCGGGTAACCGAGGTCCCGGTTAACCGAATTACGGGCCGGTCTCGGTCCTAAGAGCAAAAAAATACTTCTACAGTAAAAAAAAAAATACTTCATTCATCGTACGTACAAAAATTATATAAAAAAATTACAAAAAAAAACCATACAACAAATTACAAAAAAAAAACCATACAACAAATTACAAAGAAGAAAAAAAAAATCGGATTCAATTCATGGTGAGAGACGGGTCGTCTGAAGATCAGATCTGAGATCTGATCCAAGATAGATCTGATCGAGATCTGATCAAAGATAGATCTGAGATATGATCAAGATCTGCACGAAGAATCTCAGATCTGATCAAAGATAGATCTGATCGAGATCTGATCAAAGATAGATCTGATCAAGATCTGAGTTCAGATCTGATCTAGATCTGATCTAGGGAAAGGCGGGGAAAGGAGGGGAGAGGGAGGCGGCTCGTCACAAACTCTTCTCTCCACCATTTCATAAACCGAACCATTATGAATGGAAAATGGAATAAAGCATATACTGCTCAAACTAGTCCGAACCAAAATATTCATCAATCCTTTACCCAAGCTATCAGTAATTATACTTTGAGTTTCATCCCGAAAGCAAAGTAACCCAGAGCCGCAGATCCAAATAAACACCATGGATGACTCAATCATCTAGATTCCAATCAAGTACTTGAATCGTCTAGATTCTTTACTTGAACAGGTGTGATTTACAACATATATTAACCTAAGGTTATGATTGGTTCTAAAGAAAAAATTCCTAAGTAAAACTGAACATGAAAAAAAAGAGAAAAGGGAAAAAGAATAATTTTCTCCACACAGTTGAAAATGACTACATATTTTGAGAAAATATGCTATGATCTCGCCCTGAGAAAATATTTTCCACAACTTTAAAAAAACATGAGGGTGGAGATCTTCATCAACTTCATGTTCTCCATTCTCTCCTGTCCATCACCTCCTCATTTTCATTTTTAGAAAAAAAAAATTTCTTTAGAACCAACACACCTGAATTTGTATTTTTTTTGCTGCCATAACTGTTTTGTTGATATTCTTATGGATTGTCTTAGTTTATACTAGGTGTGGTAGTGTTATAGCAAAACTAAAAACACAAACAATGCAGTGACACTATTGAAAAGATGTTTCAGACTTTGGAGTAATGGGAAGTCGACAAATGGTCAAACGAAATGAAATAAAGCACGCATGCATTGCAGGATATAGTAACCAAAGCTAGCACTTAGCAGACAATTTTTTTTATTTGAGTTGGTTCTATAATTCTTAGGGATGCATATGACCTATCAAAGTAGAGAAAAATGATTGGAATAGAAGTTTGATTGATAAGGCAAATAATACCAATCCCATAGTCAATTATATGAACACACTCAATTCCACTTCCATCATCTATGCAACAAAACACTTTGATTCTCACTAAAACAAACATAAACAGTTGATTATTTCACAAAATCAATTAAAACCAATTGATGTTCTTCCATGAATAAGTAGTTCAAAATTTTCTGAATTTATCTTTTTGTGGCTTCCATTTGCCGTCAATCCCAGCTAACTCCTAAAACAATTTACGCATTAACCCAAAATTAGAAACCAAATAGAATGGAGATTTGTAAAACGACTGCATACCTCTGATGTGCGGAATCAGAGAAACCTTGCGAGAACTAGATAATTGGTTTCCAAATCAATTTTGGGTATGAAACTGAGTGAGAGATGAGGACAAAACAAGTTTGAATTGAAACCAATCACAGAGAGATGGTGGGCTTGAAATTGAGTGAAAGATGAGGATCAAGCCGATTAACTTTTAAAGAGAATGAAATAGAGTTGGTACAAGCAATGCGAAGTGGTAATCAATTAGGGGGTTCGTTGAATAGCGTGAGAGATGGTGAGCAAGATTGATTCAAGGTTTCCGAAGTGGGATTGAAGCAAAAATTTGAATGAAATCGACCAGGGTTACAATTTGGAGGTTGGGGAATAGACAAACTAGTATATCGTGTGTTGGTGAAAACTGGGCGAGTTGAGAGAAATTGAGAATGACGAGCAAATAAAATGGTGGTGTTTCTAGCGTCAACGAAAAAGAGTGAATGAAAATGAGAGAAGAAAAAGGAATTGTGTTTTTATTGACGGAAGAGAATAAGTAATACAGGAATGACGAGGAATGATAAATGGTTTTCTAATGAGTGATAAGAGGAAATAGGTGATGAGGGTATGTGAGAGTGAAAGGAATAAAGCCACAATCACAACACAACACAAACAAATCACCCGCCACAAAGCTCCAACCTGACTTAACAATTTTTCAACTATGAACACATACTTGATTCAAGTACAAAATCCATCTTAATATGAGTCAAAATGATGACCAATGTGAAAAATCCAAATCAAACATTATTTTCTTCAACCAAAAACTACCTTTAACATGGATATTGCAAGTGAAACACCCAACACAAAAAATGGATGCAAACAGATCAAAGCCAAACACAATCATATGGGGTATCCCGAAAGAAAGAAACAAAAAAAAAAAAAAAAACGACCAATGAGCCACTCCACATAGTCCATTTGCAAAAAAAAAAATATTTGTTATTTTATTTTTTGTAGCACAAGGGAAAAGCTTTTAATTGCACACATTCATAAAAAATAAAACTTGATCGACCATCAAAATTCACAGCATAAGCTAGACAAGTAAATTCAAAATGGGAAGAGAAGATGAGATGTTCATACCTAAGTTGAATCTACTCAACTGAAATTGCGTTTGTAACCCTAGACGACTAGAAGAAGAATAAAAATTGGAGGTCCATCGATTGGCGATTGCGGAGGAGCAGCTTCAGCTTTGGTCGGTGTGAAAAACAAAACAAAATCAAACCTAGGAAGAAGAAGAGAGAGGGAGGGAGAAATGTTTTTTCAAAATGGACAACCAAAGAAAGAAGAGGGGTTTTCTTTTCTATCAACACCAGCGCCGATGCTACGCTCTCTCATACATCAACAAGATAGTTTTTATTTTTACTATCCAAGAGGCCCAAGATGTTTCTAAGGGCCCGTTATTATTTCTTTCAAAAATTCTCCTTTTTTTTATTATGTTTTGGTAACTTTTGTTGTAATTTTGAGTTGTTTTCTATTTTGTAGTATTCTTTAATAAAGATGAACCAGGATAAGTTTATACAAACATGCACCCATCACTATTTGAAGAAGGATAGGTGGTGGGCTGGGGGAGTTTTAAGGTTGAAATAGAGACGAAAATATAGTAATGGCTTCAACGTTCCTTGATCATTAGGGTTCTTGAAGAGCATTCATTTATTGTGTTTGTTGGGCAAATTGGAGGATTTGGTGCTTGATAATTTAGATGATTGTCCTTCAAAGTGGTTAATTGAGTCTAACAACCGTTTTGGATTTCATGAGAGAATGTGTGCTTGATTTGCTAGGTTGAAAAAAGAGATTCATGATATAGTACATAAGTCGTATTTTACCATTCATCCTGGAGGCACCAAAATGTATCATGATTTGAAAAAAAAAAATACATATGGTAGGAAGATATGAAAAAGACGAGGAAGATTATGTTTCACTTGTCAACTAGTGAACGTTGAACATCAATGATCATCAGGTTTGTTGTAGCCTCTGGAAATTTCTATTGAAATGGGAGAATATTTCATGGACTTTTGGATCGTTTATCGAAGAGACTATGGGGTAATGAATCAATTTGGGTCATAGTTGACCGTTTAACTAAGTTTGCTCATTTTATTCCTGATGGTTTGCATCATTCTATTGATTACTTAACTGGGAAGTAAGTACATCTGAGAGGTAGTTAGGCTTCATGAAGTGCAAATGTCAGAGATATCCACTGTTTGCGCCTGAGTTTAAGGATAACTTCGTAGAGTTGGATACAAGGCTAGATATGAGTACTACTTATCACCCTCAGATTGATGGTCATATTGAGTGTGTCAATTAGGTTCTAGAAGATATACTTAGCACATGTGTCCTTGAAGTTGAGTCCTAGATCATAAATCCACTAAGGTTTATATTTTTATCAAAAGAGCTTTAACTCGAGGGGAAAAATTGGTTATCGGATCTCTTCATTAATATGTGTGTGTGTGTCGGGTGGGATCCGCAGACAAATTTTTTTTACAAAGAAAGTTACACACACATACTTTACCCCACTTAGAAATTTAGAGTAAGTTAATTTTATACAGGAATAATCTCTTTGCCATGTAGATCATCCTTGCCGAAAATCCTTAAGTTTTTTAAATTTCCAACTCTATTAGATGCAGTCATCAAATTCATGGTGAAATTATTGAAAATTTTCTACCTTTTGTAGCATGGTCTATATGGTTCATTTTTTTTCTAAAAGTGGTCTATATGGTTAAGATATCCTCCCCACAAAATATCAACGGATTCTGAAATTTCTAGATAGTAGACAAGAACCGAACTTGACACAATGTCATCCCTACTTCAACCACTTTATTCCCCATCTTGAGATTGAATATTCAATCACCCATTTAGTGAAGAAGTGGTTGTAAAAGAGCTTAAAACAGTTGTATCCAATAAAGAATGTTAGTAGAAGAGAACATTTTGAGTTAAAGCTTTTCTTTAATCAATTTCTACCCATTTGTAGGTATCAAACTCTGTTGAATTTTTATTTGCTTTGCGAGGTTATGAATTGTAGTCTCGATAGAAGGGCTCTCGCTTGAGCGAGTTTTTCACTCTGGCTCATGGAGAATTCGGTAACAAAAGCTCATGACGCCAAGTCACTCTTCCACCGTGGAAGTAACTAATTGAAGCCAATTAAATTTTGATTTAAGTGAACCTCGTTATATCATGTCTCTATAGAGTTGCAACATCGTTATCAAATATGTTCAAATAAGGATATTAGAAATCATACAATTCCGCAAAAAAAAAAAAAAAAAAAAAAAACAAAACAAAACAAAACAAAAACAAAAAAATATATATATATAATCTAAACAAAATTTTTAGAAAAATATGATCCACTTCCTCGGGTCTTGTTTCTTAGGTGAAATTACAGAAATACATGAAGGAAAGTTGGATAAAAGAAAGTTATCAAGAATATTTTTGTACAATTAGCTTTCAAAGCTAAAGTTAACACATGTCATTTTACCAGCCACATGAACAGTGACGCGTCTGTCATGCAAAACTTTATTTTTCCAAAAAACACTCGCGTGAAAAGGTGAAATTACAGAAATACCTAAATGAAAGTTTGATAGAATGAAAGTTGTCAAAGATATTTTTGAACGATTAACATTCAAAGCTAAAGTTAACACGTGTCACTTTACCAGCCAATTACACTTCCTTTATCTTTTTCACTATCTTGCACAAGGGGACCCCTGGAATTCATGGAGCATGAATGCCCCCACTTACTCCCATAGTCACAGTGTTGCCCTATTAAGTCTATTAAGTGAATAACAAATAAAATAATATTATTTTTTAAAATAATGCCAATGCAATTTTTCCAACAATTCATTTATACCTCCCCATAAATAAATAAGTATCATCATTAAAAATTAATCAGACTTTTACAATAATAATAATAATAATAATAATAATAATAATAATAATAATAATAATAATAATAATAATAATAATAATAATAATAATAATAATAATAATAATAATAACAATAACATGTACTACAATTTTTAAGATATATATAAGTTAAAATAAAAAATACTAAATATATGCGCACTTAGAGCGCTTCCTTTTTTAGCTATATTAGATTAATAACAATTCTCTGATCAATGAAGGTGAAGTAAAAATGGGTCCATTGGAACTATAAACTCCAGTTGTTCGAAACTCACGCAAATGACCACCTTTGACAAGAATATCAACAAGACAGGTGAAGTGAAGTAGACAAGAGAGTGAGAGCTTGAGAAAGAGAGAAAACACAAAGAGAAAACAAAAAGCACAAACCAAATATGGTCTATAAGCGAAAGAAACGCGACAAAGAAGACGATATGGTATTTGATGAGACACATTTCCCGTTTGTTGCCAATATGAATCCAAACTCATCTTCCTCATCCAAAGTCATTCTGATATGGTATTTGTGCCCATTATGTCGGCTGCCTCAACAATTATTGATTCAGGCCCTACAGGCATGATGCCAATGACTAATGACTCAATTAAGCTGGCAAATACTTCTTCCCAGTAATACCAAGGTTTATATCAGCACGAAACTAGTTCAAACCATTCACCTAATGTCTCTAATCAGCTGAATATCAGTACAAAACCGTTGGATGATAGCTTGCATGACCCTATTAGTGTTTCGTATCTTGCAAGGAAGTTCAAATACAAATTTAGTGGTTCCTTTTGAATCCATGCCACCAATAGAGCCACATAATTCTTCAAATCCTCCATCACACAGTTTTTCTTCTCACCAAATGGTTTCTCGTTCACAAGATGGCACTTGCACAACATGTGTCATTCAAAGTATGTTTTCTACTCGTTATCCTATTGCACAAGCCTTTACTTCTCAAATAGTACATTCATATATTGAACCTACATGCTTTTGAAAAGTTATACGGGTACCGAAATGGCGCTCTGCCATGGTTGATGAATTTAATACACTTAAATAAACAAAACACTGTAGAGTGTAAGCGGGTCTTTAAAATCAAACATCGTTCGGATGATACTACTGAAAGACATAAGGCTCGGTTGGTTGCTAAAGGTTTTCATCAACAACTTGGTCTCGATTATGATGAGACGTCTAGTTCGGTGGTAAAACCAACCACCATTCGCACAATTCTCGATCTTGCTACCACTTATCAATGGTCCACTCAGCAACTTGATGTTGAAAATATTTTCTTGCATGGTCACTTTCAAGAAGAGGTTTTTATGCAACAACTGCCATACTTTGTCAACCCAGTTCATCCAATTCATATTTGTAAGCTCCACAGAGCCATTTATGGATCGAAACAAGCTCCAAGAGCTTGGTTTCACCGTTTTAGCTTTTATGTTCTTGCTTATGGTTTCTATCAAAGCCAAGCTAATACTTCTATGTTTATATTCCGATTATACCATTCAACAATCATGGTTCTTCTATTATATGTGGACGCCATCATTTTTACTGGCAATGCATCTTCTCTGATTACTACATTTCTTGAACAATTGGTTGTGGAGTTTGATATTAAAGAACTTGGCAATGTTCATTATTTTATTGGCTTTGAGGTTGTTATTGATCATATTGGGATGTACCTCACAAAAAAAAAAATACACTCTAGACCTATTGCAACACACCAATATGCTTACATGCAAACCTTGTTCTACTTCATTATCTGCCAAAACACGTATTTCTATATGTAGTGGTGATCTTCTTCTTGATGTCGCCGAATATCAACACATTGTGGGGGCTTTTCAATACTTAACGCTTACTCGTCCAGATATTACATATGTTGTGCAACATACCTCTCAATTTTTATGTGCTCCTCGAACCACTCATCTTGCGGCTGCCAAACATATTTGTCATTATTTTAAAGGTTTTCTTAGAATGGGTCTCAAGTTTCATACCTCCCCTAGTTGTTTACAATTGTCAACTTTTGTTGATGCTAATTGGGCTGGTTGTCCTGACACTCACCGCTCAGTTTCAAGTTGTGTTTTTCTACATCCAAACCTCATTTCACGAGTGCTAAGAAACAATTCATAGTTTCTAAATCGAATTTTGAGGTTGAATATCGTGTTCTTGCTTCTTTTTTTTGTGCCGATATAATTTGGTTGGTTATCTACTTTGGGAATTACATTTCTCGCTTCCCCGACATGCTACTCTATCATGTGACAATTTGTTTGCCACCTATATATATTGACGTCAGATTAATGACGAGGACCAAGACTACCCACAAGCAAGCACCCAAAACACGAAGCGGAAGCGGAAGCACGTATGCCCTTTCAATATAATAAATGAATCACATTGGTTGATATTTCAAGGAAAAATCAGTTTTATAAATGTTGTTAAACCTTCAATATTTGACGATGAGTTTGAAGAGTATTGCGTGAAGTATTTATGACAGTCATGTTCATTACACCAAGGGAATCTCTACAACTTTTATTTGGCTGAATAAAGTGATGATTGATTCATATGTTTCTTCTTATTGGTGTGACTGGATAAAAATTGTTACAAAGGCTAGAAAGTTTAAGTTCATCGTTCGCATTCAAAATTCATCAAAACTCTAGGACAAATTTTTTTCAACCATGGGAGATTGATGTCGGAATGAACTATGAACCAAAGAACTCAGAGATGAGTTCACGTGAAGCGAAAGCGTATGACACCAAACCTAGCCATCCGATTGAACTTCATTTGGTTAAGTGAAGGGCTTGATGCATTTACCTTAGAACTTGATGCATTCATTTATTTCAAAGTTATTTATGAATGTCATTAATTAAGATACATGCATCTGTATGTGGAGGGTTGTTCCAGACTATTATATAAACCATTGTAAGTTCATGTTATAAGTAAAAAATTATGAATGGAAACTTGAGTCTATTTTGTGAACAAGGATTTCTTCATTTTTATTTTACTCTTAATTAGCTCCGAGTGCTTGCTTGTGGGTAGTTTGGTCCTCACCATTCATCCGCCATCAAAATGGTATCAGAGTGTCAGCTCAATCCAAAGGTTCAAGTGTAATCGCTATCAAAATCTGCTCATTGGTTCTGCATAATCAAACCTGTTCGTCGAACATTTTATTGTTCATTCTCTTCGTGTTACCTAGCATATTATATATCATTGGTTCATGTATATTAATTATGAAGGTAACGCACGTATCTATCACGCTCTAATACCAATTTGACGCCGAATTAATAGTGAGGACCAATACTACCACAAACAAGCACCCAGAGCTAATTAACTCGCCACCCAAAGGAATCCACCTGTGAGATAAGAGTTAGAAGATGATAGACATCTCGCCACTCTAAGGAATCCACCAAAGAGATAAGAGATGAATACTCGCCACTCTATGAAATCCACCACAGATATAAGAGTAAAACAAAAAGGAAGAAATCATTCTTCACAAAATAGACACAAGTTTTCATTCACAATTCTCTCCTCATAACATGAACATACATGGGTTTATATATCAGTCTGGAACAACCCTCCACATATATGTTCATGTATTCAAACTTAAAAGCATGCACGTATCTTAATTAATGACAATCATAAATAATTTTGAAATAAATAAGACGAATGCATCAAGTTACAATGCAAATGCATCAAGCCCTTCACTTAACCAAATGAAGTTCAATCGAAGGGCTAGGTTCAGTGTCATACGTTTTCGCTTCGCGTGAATTCGTTCCTTGAGTTCTTTGGTTCATACCGGTGTCATATATGGCGGCCAATCCAGTTTTTCATGTTCGAACTAGGCACGTTGAATTAGACTATCATTTTATTCGAAAACGAGTATCGTGTGCTCTCATCATGTTCATTTCGTCTCATTTTCGGATCAACTTGCCGATATATTTACTAAATGCTTACACAAATCCAGGTTCTATCTATTACGTTCCAAACTCATTTGTGCACCATTGTCGAGTTTGCTCGGGAGTGTTAGCAAGGATAAGTCATTGACAGATCATGTTAGTAAGGATTAACTTGATTAATTGTGATCAAGACTTTGTATCTACTAGAAACTCTATTTGTGAGAAATACAGACTTTGTGTCTATTACAAAATCTATCTGTAAGCAAGACTTTGTGTCTATTACAAATTGTGTTTATGAATTGTAAATCCCCTCCTTACTTCTTGGAGATACAATTGTATCCAAACCCATCAATATGAGTTTCTTCTTGTATTTAAACCAGCTTTGATCAATGAGAAAAATCACCAAAGAGTTAAAAACTGTTTAAGTAGGTCTCGAACTCTATTGAATTTTGATTTTCCTTGCAAGGTTATGGATTGTAGTTTCGAGAGAAGGGCTCTCTTTAGAGCAAGTTTTTCACTCTGGTTCATGGATAATTCAGTAACAAAAGCTTGTGACGCCAATTCGCTCTTTCACCGTGGAAGTAACCAATTGAAGCCAATTAAACTTCGATTTAAGTGAACCTTATCATGTCTAGTTGCAACATTGTTTTCAAACGTGTTCAAGTAGATCTTAGAAGCCAGGCAATTTTGTAACAAATTTTTTAATCTAAACAAAAATTTCAAAAATATATGATCCACCTCCTCGGGTCTTATTTACTGGGCTTATATACTTGATGCACCCGTCATGCAAAAAAAATTGCTTTTTCAAAAATGCCTCTGTGAAAAGGTGAAGTACAAAAATACTGAAGGAAAGTTTAATAGATAGAAAACATTTTTTGTACTATTAACTCAAAATTCTCAAAATTTTTTGTACTATTTTTTAATAGAATAAAAAAACTCAAAATTCTGAAATTTTTCGAAAAAATGTAATTCGTAGTAGCTGTTTTTGTTTTTTTACGAAAAAAAATGAAATTTCCGAAATTTTCGAATAAATCCCAAAATTTTCGAAAAATCTTGAAATTTTTTGAAAAAATGTAATTATTTCTTTCGCCCTTTTTCTTTTCATAATTTCAAAAAAATGAAAATTTAGGTAAAATTTCGTATTATTTTGCAAAATCACAATCCTTGCCCGGCGCTGGGGGCTGGATTGATTACAACTACACTGATTCTTAAGGCCCAATACCATCCATCATCCTAGAGATGAATATCTCAAGGATGATGGACGGCATGGAGCCAGGCCTGACTCTCTGACAAGCTCTTACAACTATGATCAATAAAGGTAAAGTAAAATGGGTCCATCGGAACTATAAACTCCAGTTGTTCGAAACAGACTCAAATAACCACCCTTTGACCACTTTTGACAAGAAACAACAGCAAGACAAGTGAAGGGAAGTAGACAAGTGTGTGAGAGCTTGAGAAAGAGCCAAAACACGGAGAGAAAGCAAAAGCAGAGACCAACTATGGTGGATAAGCGGAAGAAACCCGACGAAGAAGACGAAGACGAAAATGACTACATCAATATCAAGGTGGTGAGTCAGAAGGAGGTATAATCTCCCTCAGTTTCTCATCCTTTTAGTTTATTACTTGATGTTTGGGGTTTGTTTCAGTTTGATCTTGTCTATTGTGCAATTCATGGTTTTGGGTTGCATACAAGTTAAGATTTTTTAGTGTTTAAATGGTACATTGCAAGTATTTACTAAAAAAAAAAGAGTTCCTTGTTAGTTTCTGTTTGGTTGAATGCAATGCATGTTTATATTGTGATGAACAGCTTGAGCATGGGGTAAGTTGTTGGTTGCTTAAATTTGAGAATGTTGAAGGGACCTAATATAATTTATAAATACCTCCATCTCCATGTCCCTTAAAAACACTAGGTGCTTTGGAGATTGTACATTTGTACCACCATTGTAAGAGCACTTCCAAATCTTTTTGCCCAAGACCATGTCCCCATAATGTCCATTTATTCAAGGTCTACTGATGGGTGGTAAAAAGAGTGGATGCGCGCCACTCGATTTAGTGCGCACAAATCCTGCAAAATTTAATTTGAGACAATAAAAAATTGAATGATTAGGGGAAAAAACACTTTAAACCCTATATATTTTGTGGTTTTGGGTTTAAGCATAGCTTCGCAGTCCTCTAATGCCCCCTTCTACGGTTGATTGGTGGGCGCCAAGGGAGGTGATCCTAGTGGACAGGTTTCACTATTTTTAGTGTCATATCATCCTGCAAAATTTAGTTTGAGACCCTAAAATTTGAATTTCAATGGGACTAAGTTCATGATACCCACCATTAGGGTTAAGCATGGGAAGAATCTCTTCTAAAACCAATTTAACCCTGTTTTTTGGAAGGGGATTTAGGGTCTCCCATTTGAGATGCTCTATGACTTTCAATTAAAGTGTGTAAGCTTGTGAAATTCGTTTGATGTCCTAAGATTATGTTGGTATGGTACTATGTATGGGCTGCAATGGGTCATATCGTCAGTCTTGTCATAACAATGTTGGGTCACTATTTGAGTTTGCTTCCTTGATCAGTGATAATTGGAACTGATCAAGAGGTTTGGTTATTGATTGTTGTAAGAATTGTAAGAGGGGAGTCTGTTTGATACCGCTGAAGAGTTCAGAAGGGTTTGGTATTTCAAATAGCATTGTTTTGATGTTGATGAGCATGTGATCCCATTTTACCATCTAAAGTAGTTAGATTTCAGAAGAACTTCTGATGTTGAAAACGTTGCTCACTTGACTATAATTCCTGTAAATCTCTCAAGTTCCGACTTCATAAAATCTTCTGGTTGTTTGCAAGATGGGTCTCTGCGACATCTTCTATTAATGAAAGAAATCAAAACTTGATTTCAATGCATTTGACAATGATTCATGGGTGTCAATAGTTTCACAAAGCTCTAGTTTGAGTGTTTGTTTAGCTTTGTGGTTGTTGCTTGTAGGCTGGAAGTGAGATGTTTTTCAGGATCAAGAGAACAACCAGACTAAAGAAACTAATGACTAACTACTGTCACCGCCAATCTTTGAAACTGGACACGATTGTTTTTCTTCACGATGGCTACCGCATTCGAGGCGACCAGACTCCCGAACAGGTACTCTCTGTCTTTCTCTTTTATCTCTCTAGTCTAAAGTATTGTTGCTGACTTCAGATCAATTACATTTAATTATTTTATCTTTCCTGATTGCAGCTTCGACTGGAAGAGAATGACACCATTGATGCAATGGTTCATCAATTTGGTGGTTCTATCATATAGTTGATGCCAAGCAGAAAGGAAAGATAACAAGTGTTGTAGCAAACAGGTTCTTGATGCTCCTATGTTGTAGTTGTGTCTCTGGACTATGTTGTAGTGGATGGTCAGATGAGACATCTCTAGACTATGCTAATAGTTGATGCTCCTCTTAGTATTATAACCATGTTTATGGAACAATAGTTGTTCTTAGTACCTCTTTGGTTCCATACTAATTAGGTTGGTTCAAGTCCTTGTTTAACATAGCTACGTTGCATTATTCAATTGCAAAAGTTGGGTTTTGTTAGGTGATAAATGGGCTTGATGATTTGTTTTGGAAAAGGTGTATGAATGTTAAACTTAGGCCTCTTTGGTGAACGTTGTAGCAATTGAAGAAAATTGAAGAAAAAAGGGAAACCGTAAAACAAGAACGAAAAAGGGGAACCGTAAAACAAGAGGACCATAGTATTGTGTATCATAAATTACAGTGCAAAAATAGATACAAAGATATACAAATATATGTCACATATTTAAGCATATAAGAAACATAAATAAGACTCGAGGAAGAAGGTCCCAAAAATACTTCCATTTATGTATGACTTGTGTATCACATGTAAACAAATATTGCTCATCTCATTCACATCTGTTGTACAAGGATGATATATCCTTGCATCATCCTATATCGGTACATCGTAAGTTATATATCTCATATCGATGGGGCTTAGATATGATATGTATCGGGTAACATATTGTACATATCGAAAGATATTGATAACTATGAAGATGACAAGAACAGCCGTGATCAACCCATTTTGGTCTAGAAGAGATGGAGTCATACCCATAATGGAATGAGTAATGAAAAAAATGGAACAGATTTTTTATCTGGGTAGGAGGGCTGTGTGTGCATGGTAATAAGTTGGTAAGAGACAAATTTAGGTTGAAGATGATTTTGGAGCATCATGATTCAAGGGTGGAGCTATGCTCGAGTTGAGAGTTGGGTCTTTAGCATGCTGTGGAAAAGAGATCTTCTTGAGGAAATCGATTCTTTGGGGAATACCCAATCTTTTTAATGGATGGAGTTGCATCTGCACTAAGGTTAGTAGTTAAATGTCACGGTCAAGGGAGAGTTGCACAACTTATCTTTTCCAAAAATATTCGATAGATGTCTCACGGTCTGTCTTTGCCTTATATTAGTAATGTAATTTTGACTGGGAAGGAATTTGTTAAGCGTCTCCATCATGCCCTTAGGGGTATGCACCAACCAAATACATATAAACAAGATTTGCTCCAATGCTGAAGCTGAAGCTGCAATTACGGCCCTTTGAGTTAGTATAAGGAAGGAAGGATATGGCACTATATTTAGCGATTGCACCAGTGCATCTGCAGGCTTAGCAATCAGCCAGTTGATTCTTTCTTGGAGGTAGCATGATAAACCAACACATAAGAGGTAGGTGTAGAGCAATAATACCACTGTCATCCTATTTGGTGATGGAATGAACCACTGTAGAGAAGCATAACTCACAGACTCAAAAGGCTGTATTGTTATTTATCGCAGGTTGATGAAAAGATTGCAAGCAATCCTTTTTTTTTGGAAAGCTGAAATCAACACTGCATATCTTCTAGTGTCAAGAACAATATAGACTAAAATGAAGAAAATGAGTTTCGTTTTGTGTTTAAAATCAGCCTGAAATAATCTGTATCTAGAAGAACACCTAGTCTGAGAACCTGTTTTAAGAAGGATTGAGATGTCGTTGACTATCAGGGTATGTTTGCTAGAGATTGAGAGTGACAGGGAAGGGTAGAGAGAGAGAGAGACAAAGAGTAGAGAAAGTGAGGAGGGAGGTGTTGGCGGTGGGTGTCGGCTGGTGTTATTTTGAGAGAGGAAGAAGAATGGGGAAAAAGTGGAAAGAGGGGATTGCCGGTGAGGTAAAGAAGCTTTTGGGGGATTCACAAGCTTTAGAGTCCTTTATGTGCTTTTTCCTCCCCTCTATACACGATTTCTTATATTCTTGATGATGATGATGATTAATTAAGCCTAATCACTATTTGTATACAGATGAATCTTCAATTATGGCTAAAACTCTTAAAGAAGAACATAATCAACTTAGAAATGAATAAAGAACAGGAAGGAAAAAACTGGAAGAATGTAAAGTATACAATTTATACAGGAATATTCCCATGTAGATTACTATATTGTTTCTGTAATGCTGGGTTGATGCATGAGAACAATGATGGTTTTTTCTGCTTTTTTGCCTTAACCCCAAAAAGGAATGCTCGCAGAGGAATTCGTGCCATAGTAATGGTGTGCATCATGTTGGTCCTCGTTCCTGAAAAATTGAGTTCCTCGTCCATCTTGGACAATGTGTGCTCAGTGTCCACTTGAAGCCGCTTGACATGTTCCATTCCTGTTTGTAGTTCATTTTTCACCTTGTTATTCTCTTGTTGCATGTTCAGAATCTCTCCTTGGAATCTGGCAGCCTGGTAACTTGTAAACTGATCAGCTTCAAAATCCTTCAGCAATAGAATTTTTGATATCTCTTCTTGTATATTGCCAAGAGATGCCAATCTAGACTTCAATTCATCCTTGAGATGTGCGTTCTGCTCCAACCATAATGTCAGTTCAGTCTGTATCTCTCGTAGGTGTTTGTAGATTGGGCGGGCATCCGACCTTAGGGAGTAGTTTGTTGTTGATGTTGTACTGCTCTCTTGCTTCTTCTTCTCCTTCAGTTTTGAGTACTCAGACTCTAAATCACGGATGGTAGTTTTGAATTTCTGTATCTGATGGAATGATGTACTGAACCTTAGCCAGAAGTCCAGGTTCTCCTCTAGAACATCATCAATGTCTCTTCTGAATTTTTCTTCAATGGGTGAAATGGTGCGAGGTTCAGGTTCATCAACAGGAAAGACCTTCACCTCTTCTAACTTTTCTGATTCTTTATCTGTTATCACTTGAGGAATTGGATGTGTTTCTAGCAGATCCCCTAGTAGAAGTTGTGGTGCTTGGTTGGAAATATTCATAGCAACAGCAGGAGTACAATTTTCAGCAAGAGCAGGGCTAAAAATTTCAGCAGGAGCAGGACGGCTTTCAGCAGGGTTCATTTGCACAACATTTATACTTTTACGTAAAGATTGAATCTCCTCATCCTTTAAGTTATTTGCATTTCTTAGATCCCTCAGCTGAATTGTTATTTCAAATAGAGTCTCTCGGTTTTTTGACTCTATGTCAGAGATCTTCCTCTTTGCTTCCTTGTACTTGCGAAGAACTGTCGTATACTCTGCTAAGAGGGCTTTCTCTCTATCATCCAACCCTTTAAGGAACAACTCTTGCCAGTTTGGCGAATCTTCTTTGTTGGAATAAAATTCTTGCAATGGGTCAGGATTGACAACACTCTCTTTTGGAGTGGACAAGCTGTTTTCTTTCTTTGCTGCATCATTCTCCTGTTGCGGCTGCTTCTGTTGTTCCTGGCTTTCTTTAGTAGAAAGATCATCATAAATATCCTTGCTGTTGCTAGTGCTAGTGGTGGATTCTACTAGAGTGGGAGGACCAGGAGCCTCATGATATTTCTCATCTGCTTCTGACTCGTAGTCATTCGTTGGCTTCAAATCTAATTCAAATAAATGATCTTCATGTTCATCATGCAGATCGACATGGACAGATATAGATGGTGCTTCTTGTAGTATTGAGGACCTTGTAGCCTCAGTCTCCTCCTCCTTTAGCTCTTTGGCATGCTCGAGTTTCTCATAGAGGTGATCAAGATTGGAACGAGCTTCTGTAAAATGTGTATCAAGATTATTGTTTTGAGTGTCAAGGCTCCTGTTTAGATCTTGAACTGCACGCAGCTCCTCCTCTACTTTTCTTAGCTTTTCATTTAACTTATTGGTGTCTTTGACTGCCATTGCCTTGTCATTCTCTACGCTGTGCAAGTGTTCCTGAAGCTCATCAGAGTCTGATTTTAATCTTGTCATCAGGGCATTCTGCGATAGGATTGCAGTTTCCAAGCTGACCACTTTAGTTACAAGTTCATCTATTTTCTCTGCAAGTTCAGTCACTGTGAAAGATGATTCAGAGTTAATCTCAAAATGTTCCTTGATCTTCTCGCGTATTGACTCTGATTCACGTCTCTCTTGTTGTGCATGCCCAACTTCAAATCTTTCCAATGTCAGTGGACCTGCTGCTACATTCCTGACTGGTGTTTCTTTGTCATCATTCAGATTTTCATCTTCCTGATTTTGAAAAAACTCGTCCTTAAGCTCCTCAAACTTCTTGTGGTTGTCCTTTACTCGTTGATATTCCACTCTTGCCTCTTTTATAGATTTGTCATGTTTCTCCTGCAGTTGTGTCAACGCCTCCTGACATGATTTTAAGGCTGTAGATGCCATTATAGTTCGAGCCTCATTGTCTTCAATGGCTGCAGCAATACTGAATTCATCTTGCAAGTGGCCTACTGTTTCTTGCATTCCTGCTATCTCCTTTTCAATTTCGCAATATTTTGAGATCCTACTCTCGTAGGAGCTCTTTATGAACTCTTTCTCAGTCTGCAAGGCCAGGATCCGTTTCTGTAGCTTATCAATCTCTTTGAGTGCTTCATCTTCGGTAATGTTGGGATCAAAGAGATTAATAAGTCTAGAGCTACGCCTTTTTGATTGCCATTTCTTCATGGCGGGTGAGGGCTTTTTGGGAGTTGGTTCTGTATCTTCCCTGGCAAACTTTAGAAACTTTGGAATCTCCCCTTTTGGTACTTCAGGTAAATTTTTAGGACTTGGTGCAGGAAGTGGTGTTGTTGGACGGGTTTTTTCTTCTTCTGCTCGTTCTTCTTCTTCTTCCTCCTCCATTGAATACTGAACTTGTTCAGGAAAAACTGTAGCAATGGTGCGGTTGGCATTTTGTAGCTCCCCGGAGAGGTGGTCAAACCTCTCAGCTAAGGCTCTGTACATTCGGTAGGATTCTTCCACAAAGCTTATTAGTTCAGGCCTCTTCCTGTAGTACATTTCCGCCCTCTTGGCAAAGGAATCTCCGTCTTGATCAATGAGTTTAAGCATATGTTTCACCTTCTCGTCCATATCTGCAACCGAAAAATCACATGATATAATGTGTAAAAGTGCCAAATAAATTAACATTATCAAATTTTAAAAGCACTAGAAACATTTTGGGCGACCAATGGAGTCCCTTATCAGTAGCTTAGCTAAGTTCGTCTCCAGAAATATTCGAAATATGGCTCTAAAAGCTTTTGGGGGGGGGGGGGGGGGGGGGGTTTAGGGTATAGCATTGAATGATCAAATAGTTCGTTGGAGAGTTTGCAAGGTTTATCCTCAGTTCCCAGTTCTCTGTGGTATATAAATATGGTAAGGGATTATAAATTGGAAAGTTTGATGCTCTCCGTGCTGTTTATCAAATTTTCATTATAATGAATGACACTGATGCATAGGTCTTGAGGCGTATAGGAAGAAGTCGATTATACAAATTTTTTTAAAGCAAATATTGTTGTGAGAGAGAATAAAATGAACGATGAAAACACCAATTATTCTTGGTTTTTATCCATTTATCTGACAATATAACTTTAATAAATAACCCATAGGGTAGGGAATGTGTTTGGTTTGTTACCTTGAAGGTTTGATTCAAGCCATTTGGAATGCTTAGTCCTAACATGGCTCGCCCACCACCACGAGTAGGCATTGCTAGCAGCTCTGCACAACATTTTGAACGACCCTTGCCGGCAGTACGGCTCTGGATCGATTGTCTAGCTACCCTACCAACACTTCGAATCAATTATCATCTCTCACTCTTCAAATGTACAACATTACATATTATGGAAAAAACAGCAGTGAAGTTGTTGAAGGTGAAGGTGGATGAAAAGAAGAAACATTTTTGCAGACAAGCATGAAAACAAACTTTTGTGAATGAGCTAGCCTGGAAAACTAAAACCATGTTGTACCTCTGGAGGAGAGTATAAGTCGAACGAAATTGGTGGAGATCCAAACCAATTAGTTAGAGCTGTTAAAGCAAAAAAGTTGGACAAAAACACTATTTCCAAGCGTCATTCAACTGACCTTTTGCCAGCTTGACGACTTGTGTAAATTCACCTTGTTCTTAACCAAACTAGTGGCGCTTTTCCGAGAGATGTATTTTGAGGCCAATGTTTTTAGAAAACTAATTTCAATGTTTTTGGAATTTGAGGTGCATTTTGAGAATTTTAAAAGATGAAAATTTAGACTTTAGGTCCCACAATTTATATCATTATTGAGTTGGGTGCTATATTTGTCCATCTTTGAGTTTGGGTTTTAAGATCACCTTGACCCCATTGACCGTCAACTCTCTATTACATATGGTGACCTAATGCAAAGCTGGTATGAATTGTGGACATAAAGTCTAAATTTATCTAAACCAAAGTCAATATTATTTCAAAAAAATAAAAGTTCATTTAATTACTAGACGGAGAGTTACGATGAATGTGGTATTGGGACCTAGACCTTAAGCTAGACATACTTGGGATCCAAACTTAAAGTTGGTGTAAAGTATGAGACTCAATGTAATTAATCCTTCCCCCCCTTATATTAGTCAAATTATTTAAAACTTTAAAAGGGCATCCTTTTTATAATTTTGTAGGTTGCAACAAGGTTTCGCCCTTTTTGTTTAGCCAACGAATTTTTAACACCACATCTTATACTTTCCCACACCACTTTTCTTTCCCATATCATCAATAAAAAAACATTCCAATTCAACCACTCTCTTATCCTCTCTTCCTCCCTCACTCTCCGCTTATCTTTTCTCCATCAAGCATCACCATCTCGCCGATAACACCACCACTGGCTCCTTATTTTCTTCAAATTTTTTTTTTCCTTTTTCCTTTCTTCTTCTTCTATGTTTTTTCTTCCCCATCGCCCTCGCCCCATCACCGCCAGCCACCCCACCACCGCCTCCCTATTCTCTTCTTCAACCTTTTTCTTTTCTTTTCTCTTTTCTATTTTTTTAATCCTCACCCCCCTCGCATAGGACTCCGCGAGGATGGGTTCCCTACTCACGGCGATCTTTGTGAGGGCAAAAAAATTTGGCCCTCGCAGAGACTTCTACGTGTGGGGGTTTTCCACTCGCAAGAGCCTTTGCGATGGCCAATTTTTTTTGCCTTGCAAAGGCGGCCGCGAGTGGGGAACCCATCCTCGCGGAGTCTACTGCGAGGGTGATGGGGAAGAAAAAAAATAGAAGAAAAGAAAAGAAAAGAAGATAAAGAAGTAGAAGAAGAAGATGATGATGATGATGATGAAAGGAAGATAAGAAGAAGGCCGTGGCATGTGGTGGTGCTGCGAGTGGGGTGGTGATGCTTGATGGAGAAGAAATGAGTTGAAAAGGAGAGAGGATGAATGAAGAGAGGAGAAGAAGAAGAATGTTTGAGTTGGAGTGTTTTTATTTATTTATTGGTGGTGCAGGACAATAGAAGATGCAGTGTTAAAAAGTTGTTGCCATTTGTTTATTTATACATATCCCGACATTTGATCTCACTTATTATGGGTTATTTAGATTTTGGATCCTATCACTTGTATCGGTTTTGAGAATGAATTCTGATTTATCCAAGTTAGAATGTGGGTCTTGATCGATCTCAAACCTTACCGCAAGTGCACGGTTATCTATTTAGTTAGATAACGGCAAGTACGGGTCGAATCCCACAAGGAGAGCTATAAAATTCGGAAAATTAATCTTTAAATCTCTTTTGAAACTTAACTTAGTTAGAAAAGAAGTTATTGATGAAGTGTTTGAAAAAAATGTGAAGTAAAACTTGGGGCCTTGAGTTTATCATCATGAGTAGATGACACCATTAGGCCGCTCTTAGATTAATCTTTTCCAAATTCATTAACACGTCCCAAGGTAGATTCTCATCTCACTTTAGGATGAAAAATATGGTATTATGAGCAAATTGATTTCAAGCTTAACTTATACTAGTAACCTAAGAATCAAATGTGGATTTAAAAGCATACAAGGAATCCATACTTAAATGAAACACCAAATATCTAGCAAATCACAATGAAACTTAGACTAATAATATGTAAAACATTGTAAGGAGCTTATTAGAGAAATTGCAAGTATAGAAAATAATCTATCTTGAGCTTAAGAAGTACAAGAAGAAAGCACGAGTTGAATTCATATAATGAAACACAAAACATCTAACTTACCTCATAGATTCATGATACAACCAAACTACACATGCTTCTCTAACATGAAAATGGAAATAAATAATTCTAGAAAAGCCTTCTTGGAGCTATCCTCCCATGGGCTTACCTACACCCTAAAGTGGGATGTTAGCTAAACATGGTAAGCTCTAGGCCAACTTCACTTATTTCTCACTAAACTACAACTACTTCAACTATTTCTATCTCCAAAGTATTTCAAAGTGTTTTCAAGAAGTTTATCTATGGTTTATTTATAGATGAAGAAGGGTGAGATTTATGTGTAGAGATAATGGGGTGGAATGTGGAGTGTTAGAGTAAAATAAGAAAAAGTGTTGGAGTGAAATAAGGTGGAGTGTAAAAGTGATGGAGTACAAATGTGAGAATGGATAGTGGAGTTTGTAGAGATTCTTTGGCTATGATTAAGTTTCAATGTGAATGTCCAAATCTTCAAGTTGATTTTCTCGAGATTTGTAGATGATGATACTTTGTGGCTTGACTTCGTGAGTCTTTGGGTTTGAAAATCTTTGATCTTTGACAATGCATATGTGAACTTCCAATGGGCTTTTCTAGTTGTTGATCTTAGCTTTATTGTGTCACTTTGTGCATGATTTGATATTAGTGCTTGATTTTCTACAAAATACACATAATGAGATATTTTTATTAGATAATGAGACTTAGCACTTGTATATTTAGGGGCATAAAATGTCTAATTTATATGCTTATCAAATCTTACCAAACCTATATTTTGCTAGTCATCGAGCAAAATAAAATAAAATAAAGATTAAACCTAATTCACTTTTGTAGGAATCACGATTACATTTAGCATATGCAACAAACCTTTAAACCTCTAGGTTTTCCCCAGTGGACGAGTTATAGTCTCATGAGAGTTTTCAGAAATGATACCCACAAACATTAGTGATACTCGAGACTCGGACTCAAAAAATTTAGTAAAAAAAAAACTAGTTCCTACTTGATTGTGTAAGCCTTAAAATATTTATTCATTTAACTTTTCGATCAGTATTAAGTCAATAAGTGACTTCAGTAAGCACTATTAAAAAAGACATGAGAATTATTCATTCAAGTTTATATTAAGAGTTTGATCATCTTATTTGTTGCAAATTTCAGTTTTAAAATGGACATATCTCTGGATCACATTTTAGAAAATTCACTTCAACTTCAAATCTCACAAGGTATATAATCATTCAGAGATTTGACTATTTTCTCTCAAATGTATGTGAATAAGATGAAACAATGAATAAGACATAGTTCACATACAAAATAAAAGATGAGAACTCGAGAATAATAAATATGATTTCAATAAGGAATATCATCCACTGAGAATGTTGACTTCATTCACCACAATACTTCTTAATTCACCCTCCACACTTCGGCCACATTTTCCTAAGGATCAGATAAGATTTTGACTAGTTTGTAGTAGAGTTTCGGACAAGGGTAAACAAGAAATGATAAGGATAAATAAAACTTTTGAGAAAGTTAGAGGTCTTCTAAGATAAGTGTAAGATGACTTCAAAGCATGACTCAACTTCTTCTTTTGTGAGCATCCAAAATTTTTTTATTGATTGTAAATAAGTACTTTTTTTTTTTGCACTATATAAAATGGCATTGGATTTTGAGGCTCTTTGTAAACTCTTTTGATACTATTGGAGTATAATATTCCATGATGAAATATTTTTTCTTTGATAACTCATCCCTAACCTTCCTCAAAAGCAAAAAGACACGGTAGACATAATTGGATAATTAGTGGGTTGAATTGGTGGTTAGTGGGCTAAACAATAAAATGCTGACATAACATGTTTCAAACCAGTTTCAAGGGTGAACAACAAATATGGTAGGCTACAAAGCTCCAACTAGACAAGAAAAACTTATCTTCATTTCCCTAAGTTAATATGGGTCCTATGCACGGTTAAACTTCAGAACATACTGTAGATGATTCACTTTGATGTTTTATCCTTAGTTTTGACATAAACAAAAATTATAGAGATCATGCCAAGATAGGATTAGACTCAAGAAATTCAGAATCAATGTATAACCCTCAGAAAGAAGAAAGACTAGAAATCTCACAGCATTCAAGTCTCCACTATTATTCTCATGTTCATCAGATAACTAATCCATTTTTTCAATTAAACAAGAACATCGAAGCTAAAACACAACTTTGAATGCAAACTCTTAGAAAACACCTAGCTTATGAGTAGTACAAACCATTGTCTAATATTGACAAACTACTAACTTTCAAAGTTTCAAATCCTATACTCCAAAGCATTTGCAACTAGATTTATAGAAACTAATCTTATCATGGATAAGTACTAGGGTTATAAAGACCGAAAAATAATTTTTTTATTGACTCAATAAATTGGACAACTCATTTTCAAATGAGATATAAGTTTTGAAACTTTCCCCCCCAAACCTAAATCATGCACTATCCTCAATGTTCTAAAATAAGACACCGTGGGTCAAACATGAATAAAAGAGAGACAATAATAAGTAGAAATGGAAATGGTTTACCATTAAACGACATGAGTGTGCAAATGACTTCTGTTAAGATCCAAAAGTATGCTCCAATCAAATCATAGTCAAATGGTTTTTTTGTTTAAGACTCAAAGAATTTATAAACTTAAAAAAAAATCCAGTTGACCTAATATGTATACTAAAATTTTAGTCTAACAATAAATCTCCTAAAAATTTGTGGGCATACCAAACATGTGTATATGGGACAATAAAATGTAATTGATTTGACATGCCCACAAGTGAATCCAAGGAAACCTTTCAAAATAAAATTCTAATTTTAACTCAGAAAATGTTTCCTCAAAAGAATGATACAAGTTCAGTTTTTCAAAAGGAACAAAATCAAATTGGTATTCTAGGAAAGGCCATTGATTAGGCATGGATAGGTCATCGACCTCTTTAAGTTCATCACAATTTGTTTTACATTTTTCGAAATAATCCCCCAAGATTTTTGAAACATGCAATTCAAGTCTAAACTCGGGGAACTTCATAATACTGGGAAAAATGTTAACAAATTTCTCAGGTTTCACTTTTGTATTGGACATGGATATTCCAACAGTGGTAAAAATTGGAATATCACCACATGGTAGTTTAATTGGATCTTCTTTTGTGTTAACTTTTACAGTGTATGTATGATCAATAATGGGTGACATAATAACATCCGTAAACACGGAGTCAGCTAAGGAATGACTAGAGAATTCTACAAGCTCACCATGAATATCAATATTATCATTTTGAACACAAATCTCATGATTCATCCACAATCCTTCTCCATCACATTGTCTCCCATGTTTCATCCAATCATTTTGTTCTACTTGGGGAGTTTGAGGGGTTGATATAGATATATTAATGTGGCTCAATTCATCAGATCTCTCACTCTCCTCTAATAGATTTTCTTCACATTCATCCCTAACATTCCTCAATACATCATTTTGAAGCCTTAAATCCCAAATCTCAGCAAAAAGTTTGTCAGTAGCCTGCTGACGTTGTTCTGTCTCTCATGTGGACTGACTCAAGGATTGCATATATTGATCTAGGCTCTCTTGGAATAAAAATGAGGTGGACTGCATATTTTTCATGACGTGGCATGAATTGGTCTCTACCAAAGGCATAGTATGACGACTAAGGTAAGGCTCATTGCTATATTGGGGTCAAAAGATGGTGTGGGCCTAAAAGGTTCATAACCCCAATTGGGTTGGTGTTGGTTCCAAGGTGGTTGGTTTTCATATCCATTTTGTGAAAAATGATTGATATAAGCAAGACCTGATATAAGGGTTGACCTTGGTTTACTAAGGCAAAGTAGTTTACCTCGGCATTGTCACGATCTTCCCAATGAAAATTCATAACTATATGGCTCATAACACAAGAGAAACTCCTTGACCCTGAACTTGAATCAATCTGGATTGGATTTTTTATTTTTTTTTTGTAATTTTTTTTTTGAAAATGACTAAAATCTTATGCAACCTAAGAAGATATGACTTAAACTAAATGCAATATGAGAATGTACCTAAAAGGGGACACTAATCATGACACACAAACAAGGCTCAATCAATTCATATTCACTCATCTAGCAAACAACAAGTTGATTATCTTCAATTAAGTGCAGGGGATGATCGATTTAAAAAAATCCAATTTAATTGAAGTGGCGAACGATTTTGAGTATCTCAAAATCAATTCTCACCCTAGTTATATTTTCCTATATGTCTTGTAAGTAAGTAAGAGATAGCTTATCACGTAAAAATTCCTTCGACTACCACATTAGGCATAGATGCGTTCTAGTCAGATTTTACTCTATTTGGTGTACTAGAATTGGCTAAGCCTTTGAATGACGTATTTTAGGATCCAAAGATTTCTTACGATTTTAGACACAACTTAAAATACTTTCAAGAACCCTTGTGTTCCTAATCAAAATAAGATTAGACTTGTGAGAAAACTCGTCGAAGCACCACTTTATGGCAGTGCAGTCACAATGGTCTTTACCGGTGTAGACCAACTGGCAATAGAACAACCTTACCTCGAAAGAGTTCAATCACAGTCTATTCATTTTTTGAGGTCCTATGAACACCGTTCTAATTGGCTCTAGTTATCTGAGTTCATTTTATTAAATTTGGCAATGTTTGAACGTGAATTAGAGTGATGAGGTGGATGATCAAGTCCCATTCAATTGCAAATAGCCAGGTCCGCTCTTACGTAGTTTAACACAATTTGATATCTTGCAAAAATTTAAACACAAAAAAAAATCCAGAAACACTTCTTGCAGGAGATTCAAAGTGGGTTGAGAAAGGTACCGCACTTTGCTTCCGGTTGTATCTTGGATTCTATTTTATTTATTACAACTTAATAGTACAAATTTTAGTGCTCACAATCACTCAAAGAAAAAAAGTCTTAATTATGATCCAAGTGTCCTCAATTGTTCACTAAGTTTACCAAAACTCTTCTCCAAGTATCCTTTTTGCACAAACCCTGAAAATTATACCATAAGAGAATGATTAATGGCTTCAAAAACAAAGTAAAGAACCAAAGTTTTGAAAATCATTCAAGTTTAGCAAAACAGTGCATTGTTGAAAATTTCCAGAATTGATAGATCGAATTTGAAAAATCGTGCAAAGTTCAATACTTTATGAAATTCAAATCTTCAAATTTCCCTGGATTTCTAACAAACCAAAGTTTTCTTAGAAAGATTTAAAAATTTATTTAGATGAGTGAAAGTAGTGAAATGTTGAAGTGAACAACAAAAAACAATACAATGTCCAAATTTTGTATCTATTACAAGAATTCAAATTCTGTTTCGACCAGTTATCCAAATTGAAATTCAAAAGATGATTTAGAAAGTAGACAAAATGTATAATAATTTAGAATTTGGAAACACACAAACATAACTCTCAATTAGTAGAAACATGTGTCCAAAAAGTAATTATCTACAACAATTAAACTCCAGCACATGCAGTCCAACTTCAAAAATTCATTCCTCACTAACCTTTGATCCAATGAACAAATGGAAAAATGTCCGTAAAAATTCAGATCATGAATATTTAATAGAAAATTTGAAAAAATAAAACACAAAAGTTAGATACTTAAAAAAATGCAAACAAGAAGATGTTCAAAATTTTCGGACTACAAGATGTTATCAAAACAATGCAAATGCACCTAAACCATGAAATGAACCTAAACTAAACTAGTGATAAGCATTCAAAATTGATTTTAAAATTCATTTTCCATTGGTTTCCCCGACAACAACGTAAAAAACTTGATCGATCTCAAATCTTACCGCAAGTGCACGATTATCTATTGAGTTAGATAATGGCAAGTACGGGTCAAATCCAACAAGGTGGGCTATAAATTCGGAAAACTAATCTTTAAATCTCTTTTGAAACTTAAGCAAGTTAGAAAAGAAGTGATTGGTGAAGTGTTTGAAAAAATAATGCAAAGTAAAACCTAAATGTGAGAGTTAGGGCTTTGAGTTTACCATCATGAGTATATGGCACCATTAAGCCACTTTTATATTAATCTTTTCCAAATTCATTAACACGTCCTAAGGTAGATTTTCATCTCACCTTAGGATTAAAAATATGGCATTATGAGCAAATTGATTTCAAACTTTAGTTATATTAGTAACCTAAGAATCAAATGTGGATTTAAAAGCATACAAGGAAACCATACTTAAATGAAACACCAAATATCTAGCAAATCACAATGAAACTTAGACTAATAATATGTAAATCATTGTAAGGAACTTGTTAGAGAAATTGCAAGTATAGAAACTTATCTAATTATTCTCGAGCTTAAGAAATAGAAGAAGAAAACATGAGTCGAATTCATATAATGAAACACAAAACATCTAACTTACCTCATAGATTCATGATACAACCAAACTACAAGACCAATCTAACTACACATGCTTCTCTAATACATAAAAATGGAAATAAATGAATCTAAAGGTCTGTTTGGTTGCACGGAAAATAGACATGAAAATTGAAACCGTTTTCGTGAATCTGATTCCGACGTCGCCCTCTCAGACTTGGTTTCCCATGAGTAGTGGGAAAACAGTCTTACGAAGAATTGATTTCATGTCAATAAATAGACAACCAAACAACGAAAACTTGCATAACAAGGGAAATGGAATCCATTTCCCATGGAAAATGGTCAACCAAACAGACCCTACAAGAGCCTTCTTGGAGCTATCCTTCCATGGGCTCACTCACACCGTAAGGTGGGATGTAGCCAAACATGGTAATCTCTAGGCCAAACTTAACTTATTTCTCACTAAACTACAACAACTTCAACTATTTCTCTCTCCAAAGTATTTCAAAGTGTTTTCAAGAAGTTCATGTGTGAGGTATTTATAGATGAAGAAGGGTGAGACTTATGTGTAGAAATAATGGGGTGGAATGTAGAGTGTTGGAGTAAAATAAGGAAGAGTGTTGGAGTGAAATAAGGTGGAGTGTAAAAGTGATGGAGTACAAATGTGAGAATAGATATTAGAGTTTGTAGAGATTCCTTGGCTATGATGAAGTTTCTATGTGGATGTCCAAATCTTCAAGTTGATTTCTTCGAGATCCGTAGATGATGATACTTTGTGGGCTTGACTTCATGAGTCTTTGGGCTTGAAAATCTTTGATATTTGACAATTCATATGTGAACTTCTATTGAGCTTTTCTAGTTGTTGATCTTAGCCTTATTGTGTCACTTTGTGTATGATTTGATATTAGTGCTTGATTTTCTATAAAATACACATAATGATTAGATAATGAGACTTAGCAGTTGTATATTTAGAGGCATAAAATGTCTCATTTATACGCTTATCAGGTCCTAAGACCATGCTGACTTTTTAACCCTCTAAGTTTCATCATTTTAAATTATGTTTCAACCCATTAAAATAAAATCCCACTATTTTACAAGGTTCTAAAAATCGCTAGGCGAGCAGGGGACTAGTGCTCAGAGGCCTAGTTGGGGCCTTGGCGATTTTTTGTAATTTAATTTATAATTTATAAAAGTTAAGAATAACAACATGTAAATTACTTCCAATACAATGCCACGATAAGTATGCAAAATATATACAAAAAGTAGAGTATTAAAAAAAAATTTAACTGAAAAAAAAACCTGCCCAGCCTGTTTGGGCGTTTCCAAACCACCTAGGCCGATTTTTAGAACAGAGCTATTTTATCAATTTTGATTTACTACCGACCTTGTGAATGATACTTCCAAAGTTGAAATGCTAGGAATCCGATGGTTAGGAGTCTAGGAAGAGAGCGCAATGTGTTGCATGTTTCTTTGTGATTGTTAGACATACATATCATATTGGGTATAGCAAATCTTTATGAGTGTGTTGCTAATGATAGTGTTGTGGGCACATCCAATAATTGATCCCAGTAAATGATGATGTCATCCAAGAGGCCGAACTGAGGTTTGTACAAGACGCAACTGGTGTTACATCTTTCACGGGATTGCCAACATCCCACTGAGTTACAACCCCTATGCTATCACTTTCCATACCGTAGATGTGGAGCACAAAAAGTTGCATTACGGTGAACCGAAACTAGTTATACTACCTTAGGCGACAAACTAAGATCCGAAAGTAATTATTATTAGATTTTTAATATCTTTTATATAAATAATCACATTAATATTGGGAGCATATTACTTTTTTCTTAGGTACAATGAAAATGTTACCCATGGCTTTACGGAGTGTTTGTAAGTACATTGTGCATTCATTGAAAGGCGGGTTATGATAATGCATCAACAAGAACCACTTGCCAGAAGTAGCTCCTCTTCACATTAGGGTTTTCGGTAGTTGTACAATCCACATGGTAACTAAAATTGCTGCCAATGCCCCACAAACTTCGACATGACAGGCACCTTCAAGTTTCGATTAGGGGTATACTTTTCAAGGTATCTATAACTACGCTAGTGATTTACCAAGAAATTCTTCAAGCCCCTCGACATTCCAAGCATTTCAACAAACTATTTCAAATTTATACACAGTTCACTTCATCAGGTGATAAACGTTTGAGTTTTAAACCACAAGAGAGTGATTTAGATGACGAGAGATAGATTGTATGAGATACCTATATTTCTTTTGAAAATGCACCTTTTAGTTTATTATATTTAAAAAAAAATGTCCAATGAGTATTGAAATTAATTAATATAATTACAAAACTTAAATATAAATTAGTGAACTTTCATTAAAACTAGACACTAAATAAGTAATATATAAACAAATAAATTATAGTAAAAAAGTTGTTAAATTAGTAATAAACAATACAATGATTTTGTACATGTGACCTTATACTAGCTTTCAAAAATTATAGAAGAAAATAACAAACTTCATTGCATTGAACAAAAAAGTGTCTAGTCTCTTGATTGCCTTTGATAACAATAGAATCATCTAGAAGAACATTTAAAATTGTTTTTATAAGAAATATGACCCAATTGGTCTAATCAGATAATGTTGAAAATATGCGTCCCAATTGGACCATATGGACATGTTTAACCTTAATCCGTATATTTTCAATATTCTCCCACTTAGACCAATTAGATCATATTTCTTATAGTTTTCACTTGCTTTGGAAATTGTTTTCACTTTGAACAATACTCGCCACTTCCACTAATATTGACATGGGTCATATATACTTGGTCAGTTTTCTCAATTTTTTCATGCCATTGATATATTTTCGCACTATGACAAGTTAGTTGTACAATGCATTTTGCCCCAAGTCATATATATATATATATATATATATATATATATATATACATCAGGGTTACGAGCCTTGAAGGTAATGTATGTGCTTCATGCCATTAATATGGAATTTGAAGGGTGCATCGTTGGAACAAAAAATACTAGTTATATTATATTCATACTCTGATACTTTTGGCTAACAAAGGTTTTTAATTAGAATTTGGGCTTAAACAACCAATTTCAATTTTGACTTTCCATTTACGACCCACTTAGAGTTAAGGACACTACACATGACTAAATAAAAATTATATTATTTGAGCTTCGTTTGAATTGAAAGTTTTAGGAAAATTAAGAATTCACATCAGAAACAACATGCTAAAGTTTCATTTCATTTTGACATACAGTCCTTGAGATAAGTGTTAAAATGTGACAGACTTGGATTCCTCTATCATAATCACGAAGTGAGCAGGGGCTCGCCTTGGGCGGGACACGAGTCAATCAATACTTAACACTTACAAAGACTGTTTATTACAATATTTATTATCTCAAGGAACAATCTCAAAATGGGCTAAAACTTCGACATGTTGTTTCTAGTGTTAATCATTAATTTTTTTCTCAAAATTCTAACCTAAACAAAGCTCAAACCAGTAAAAATAATGTTTTTAGTTTAATAATATTGTTAATTATAAACAATAACTTAGTGGGTCCTAAATGGGGCAATGGTCCTAAAAGCTTAAATGGAGTTCAAACTGAGTAAATAGAAAACAATAGTTATCCATTAACAAGTTGTAATCATAACAAACTATTCCAACAAAATCCTTAATGTGAAAACAAGACAAGGCTCCCCCTTAAAAAAAAATTGTAATTAAACAAGACAAGGCTCCCCCTTAAAAAAAAATTGTAATTGCACAGTTATTAAATATCATTATTGACGAAATAATACAACTAGAATAAATTGAAGTTAATAAAATTAGGCATAATGGCCCATGCTTTATTTTTGTATTTTTATTCCTCACAGTTCACATGGATACCCTTTAATGAAGCAAGTGAAGTAAGAGCTTCCATACAAGTAAATGATATTTAACAATCACTGATGCCTCGAATAATCGGTTGCACAAATGTCCTTGATAAACCAACAAATAAATTTTTTTCCATATTTTACAATAAGTTCACCATTCTTTCGAAACCTTATGATCTCAAATGCAGAAAAAGTGCACATTTGCAATGTTTGAGGTAGATTAAGAGTAAATAATGGGATCTTAGGATTAATTGGATCATAAGGAAACGGCAAAATACTCAAGAAGTGGAGGATTCCAAAGTGAATTATACATACCAAACTGAGATAGAGAAAGAATGCCATTGCATGAGCAACCAAGGAGAATTCATGTTTGTGAAAACATTTGTGATCTGATGTTATGGTTTTTGGAGGAGCCATTGTGTCTATGTCTATATATGGTGGAGAATTTGATAGAAAAGTTTGATTTAAGAATGATTTGACTACTTGTTTGCATTGATATCTTTAGATGAACTTTAATGAATTGGGAGTCGGTTGCTAAAGTGTGCCACTTTTTTTTACCAGTCTTAGGATCACGTAGCTACATTTTCTTTCATAAATTAACTCCATTTTTATTTATCCATAGTTTTTTTTTCCTTCCAATATTGTTCAAGGCTTGAAAGTTGAGAGCGGAAGACCATAAGTATTGAAAGAAGACTTCTAAAATACAAATTTATGTAACTTTTATGATTTAGGCTATTTATGTCAATTTTATATGTTTTAGGATAGGGGATGAGATCGGGTGATAACTAGTTATTTGACAAGTAGCATGCCAACGATTCTTAGCCCTTTAATAAAGGTATAGGGAGAAGTTTGATTAACTTCAATTAGTTACTTCATTGGTGGTAAAGCGAACATATGCCACGAGCTTTTATTAATAAACTCTCCACGAACAAAAATACATAACAGTTTCTAACGAGAGCTCATCTCTCAAAATTGTAACCACGACCTTGCAAGGCCAACTCGAAACTCATGATAGAGTTCAAAATCCACAATAGGGCAAAATTGAGTTAAGGTAAGCTTAAACTAACTCAGATTTCTTTATTCTAGTGACACACACTTATTGGATAAAGAGACAATATGTTCTTTACGTTTACTCTCACTCAATGGAAGAATGAAAGCTTCAATATCAAGATGAGATGGAATAGTTGAAGGCTTAACAACTCTCCAATTGAGGCAATTAACTGCTATGGTAAGCATTAACTAATTATACTATGCCTGCTGATGATAAATAAAAATGGTCACACCCTTGAGCCGTACACATGTCATGATGATCTTGAGGAACTCCGGGTTCAAGCAACAGCCCAATACGGATCCAGCCCGAGCGGTTCTCAGTCCGATCAACTTCAGCTCACCAGACAGGCCAGGACTCTCACAGCATGCTAGGCCTACACGTCTCACAACTATCCTCGATACCCGTAAGCCCTTTTCAGGCAAGTATCTCGAGGATCTGCTTCAGACGGGCAACCACAACTGCTCTTTGCTTCCAACTAGGAAGCAAACACCAGAGTATCTTCCACACAGGAAACTCCCTTCCAAGGAATGCTCTCGGATTGAGAACTATCTCCAGCGTATCTAGGAGCATGGATCTAACAAGGAACTTCCCTCCTACAACACGATTCATAATTAAAGAAGGATCTCCATGAAGATCTCCTCCTTAATCTACGCTTACAATGACCTGGTTAAATCAGGAATCCTTGCACTATAAATAAGACACGAGGTTGGTAAGCTAAGGTATGTTACAAAATCCCTGTTACAACATTACACCTTCCTCAGATCCCTGTTTGACTTTAGCATTGGAGTGCCATCGGCCACCCCACGGTGGTCTGTGGCTCATGTGCATTACTTGTGCAAGTCAGCAGGAACAAGGTCAAAGTAGGGAGTGAAAATCGACTGCATCAGTTTGGCGCCGTCCGTGGGGACGACATAGTTCTTAACTTTACACTAAATGTCGTCTCCTACCAAATCTCAGATAGATGGTGACCACCAGGTCACGCAACAACGAACCAGAGGACACATCCAACGCTTCAATTGTCCATATAACAGTTCCTGCCATGCACGGGCAACCTACTCACTCCCTTGCACCAACGGTAGTAACGACGAACCCAAAATCGAGGTGCTAACGTCTCAAATACAATAGGTCATCAAGGTGGTGGAGACGCTCACACGACAGAATCCACCCGAGGCTAATGGAGACCAGGAACAACATGGAAGACCCAACAAAACACCAAAGAAGCCTGCGCAAGAAAGCTAAATCTGAATTGGGAAGGACCTTACAGAGTTGCTAAGGTTGATAGGCCGGGAACATACTGGTTGGAAGACACCGACGACGACGAGTTAAAACGACCATGGAATGTAGAACATCTCAAAAGGTATTATCAATAAAATATTTTGATTTTACCAAAACTTCCACTGCTGTCCATTACAACCCTCGTTAACCCTGGTTACGGCCAGACTCAGACATTTGCCCAAAGCCTAATCTGCTCCGCGCGGGTCACGACGGTTGAGGAAGTAGGAGTCTAGTCAATGTTTGTCCGCTGATGACGTCGACTCGCCAAGGGATCATTGCTCTCAATGCAGACGATGATCGCCGAATTAGCCAGGTAAGCTTAGTTAATTCACGACTGATGACGACGACTTCTGGTGCCCAAAGCCTAATCCGCTCCGAGTTGGTCACGACGGCTGAGGAAGTGGGAGTTTAGTCAGCGCTTGTCAGCTGATGACGACGATGATTGCCGAATTAGCCAGGTAAGCTTAGTCAGTTTGTGATTGATGACGAAAGCTTCTGGGGCCCAAAGGTTAATCAGTTCTGCACGGGTCACGACGACTGAGGAAGTGGGAGTCAGTCAGCGCTTGTCCATTGATTATGACGACTTGCCAAGGGATCATTGCTCTCAATGCAAACGATGATCGCCGAATTAGCCAGGTAAGCTTAGTTAGTTCGCGACTGATGACGACGACTTCTGGTGCCCAAAACCTAATCCGCTCTGCGCGAGTCACGACAGCTGAGGAAGTAGAAGTCTAGTCAGCGCTTGTCCGCTGATGATGATAGCTCGCCAAGGGATCATTGCTCTCAATGCAGATGGCGATTGCCGAATTAGCCAGGTAAGCTTAGTCAATTCGCGACTGATGGCGAAGGCTTCTGGTGCCCAAAGCCTAATCCGTTCCACGTGGGTCATGACGGCTGAGAAAGTGGGAGTCTAGTCAGCGCTTGTCCGCTGATGACGACGACTCACCAAGGGATCATTGTTCTTAATGCAGACGATGATTGTTAAATTAGCCAGGTAAGCTTAGTCAGTTCACGACTGATGACGACAGCTTCTGGTGCACAAAGCCTAATCCGCTCCGCGCGGGTCACGACGGCTGAGGATATGGGAGACTAGTCAGCGCTTGACCACTGATGACGATGACTCGCCAAGGGACCATTGCTCTCAATGCAGACGATGATCGCCGAATTAGCTAGGTAAGCTTAGTCAGTTCACGACTGATGATGACGACTTCTTGTGCCCAAAGCCTAATCCGCTCCGCGCGGGTCATGACGACTGAGGAAGTGGGAGTCTAGTCAGCGCTTGTTCGCTGATGATGATGACTCGCTAAGGGATTATTGCTCTCAATGCAGACGATGATCGCCGAATTAGCCAGGTAAGCTTAGTCAGTTCACGACTGATGACAACTGCTTCTGGTGCCCAAAGCCTAATCCCCTCCGCGCGGGTCACAACGACTGAGGAAGTGGGAGTTTAGTCAGTGCTTGTTCGCTAATGACGATGACTCGCCAAAGGATCATTGCTCTCAATGCAGACGATGATCGTCGAATTAGCCAGGTAAGCTTAGTCAGTTCGCGACTGATGACGATGACTTCTAGTTCCCAAAGCTTAATCCGCTCCACGCGGGTCACGACGACTGAAGAAGTGGGAGTCTAGTTAGCGCTTGTCTGTTAGTGACGACAACTCGCGAAGGGATCATTGCTCTTGATACAGACAATGGTCGCCAAGCTTACCAAGCAAAGCTTAATCAGTTCGAAACTGATTACAACAGCTCCCGACACGCAAAGCCTAACCTCTCCCCGCAGGTCACAATGACCGAAGGAATGGAGGCAAAAGTCAGTGCTAATCCGACAACACTGAGAGAGTCATTGCAGACAATGACTAAAAGAATTTGGTCAACTCTTGACCAATGACGATTCTCGCTGATCAACGCCTAATCTACCGCGACAACAATACAACACAACAATATATTTGGACTGACAAAAAAAATTCCACCTGACAGTACTAACCCTACAGTCTACAAAGCAACAAAAGCAAATACAATGATGCAATGCAGAATAGTACTTTCATTCAAAAGAGAAAACATGTCTACATGATATTCGCCCAAGAAGGGACAATACGTGGAGACCAATCGCACTGAAACAGATAGAGTGCTCCCAGATTCATCTACATCATGCAGAGCAGCCTGACCCAGTGCAAGGCCTAAAGACGGAAGGGCCACCATTTTCTAGCGGTACATGAGCAGTCAACTCTCCAGCCTAGCAAGTCGTAATGGCAATGACAAACGGGAACACATACCCCTGACATTCCGTCGGCGCGGAGATCCGCCTCTCTGCAAAGTTTTCTCTTTAGTGACCTATGTAACGCCTTGACAGTTCGCTAAATAATCCGCGAAAGCCATCCAATTTCGCTTCGAGGTCAAGATCAGTTTATCTCCATCAACAATTAGTTTGCTTTAAGTTGTTTGTTTTCCTTTTCGTAGTCAATATTGAGTTTAGAGTTCTTAATAAACTTATGTGATTCACAATCATTTAAGAAATAAAACAAGAATTTCAGAGACAAAACTCTATTGATTATTGGAAAAATGTAACAACAAACACCTTGAGGCGGATACAAAAAACTACATACTGCTAACATCCTGAGGCGGATACAAAAGATTACATACTGCGAACGGTCTGCAAGTAAGAGGAAAGATAAAAGCTTCTTGACCCCTTCTGAAGATGATAACAGAGTCAAGAGAATGGGAGATGTTCGACCCCTTCCCAATATAAAGACAAAGTGTAAGTGGGGATTGAAAGGACTGAATAGACGGATTGCTCTGCCGCATCACCCCACAGAGACACCCTTGTTGCAGCGTTGAACACCTCCCAAAGAGCTCTAATCTCCTTCAGGAACATCTCACATCTTCTCACTTCCTCGAATGGCTTCGAAGCGGGCAGATAGGATGGCTGCAAGAGGTCTCACAATGCTGCCAAGGGAGGCCACTTTTCACACATGCGATACCTAGTGTGGCTGAGAGATACCACACCCGAAGACATCGCACATCAACCAACACTTCGATCATCCACTGGTTGCCGCGGGATCCAAACGCACTAGGATACAAGTGGTACAATGTAACACCAGGGCATCTCCTTTGGTAATAAATCCGTACTACTTCGCGATATGAACATGAATTATGAGACCTCAGCAGATCAATTACGTGCCCACCCGCCATATCAGGTGACCACGCATAACAACAACTTTCTTATTTCCTGAACGACATAAACATCAGAACACTCGGATACTCCAGACACGGAGATACAGCTTCGGCCTTTGGAAAACCCAAAGCATCTTCCTCAGCCTTTAGAAAATCCAAAGCATTTCTTCAAACAAAAACATTACAAGAGATAAAACTCTGCGAAATATACTGCCTACAACGATTGGGAAACACCATTATATAGACGTAATGGTTCACCAAATAGGCACTCAAGCATTGAATGGCGTCTGGAAAACAGGAAGGCAACGATTATCAAGGAAACTACGCAGAACACATCAATCAATTAATGGCGAAGCACGCAACCCCATCAATTGAGGGGGAGTAACCGATACTCAACCTACACACAATGCGCCTTGCAGAAAACCTTAGCCCTTCCTATGTGAGCCCATGGGCCCGGCTTGATAATCAAACAACACCCCGTCGCAAGCATGGCACTAGCACTAGAAGATCCTAGTCAACCCTGGCATACAGATCGTACCTACAGATCACTAGTCGGTTTAAGGTAACTTCTTCCACACCATGTGCCAAGCGGATGGATCAAGTTCACACTCCCTTTAGCAGACGAAACCTCCTTTCAAACCAGGCAAGCTTAATCAGCCATGACTGATGACGATAGCTTCTAGTTCATCCCGACACCTAGTCTGCCTAGCACGACATCGATGATTTAGGAAGTGGGAGTCTAATCAGTGCTATCACGCCTAGTGACGACGACTTTCCAGGGATCATTGCCCCCTTCGCGAATAGTGATTGCCGAACCTAATCAGGTAAGCCTAGCTGGCGACAACTAGCGATGAAAGCTTTTGATCAAACCCTGAACTTGTAGCCCCCAATGCGAGGGTGTAGAAAGTTCAGAAGGTGGGAGCCCAGTCAGTCCCGAACTGATCTCGACAGTTTGCCACGGGACCGCTGCTTTTCAGCGCGATCGCCAAAACACTCCCAAGTTTGTAGCCTGGTGCACTCAGATGTAAATAATTTGGATGGCGGGAGCCTAGTCAGTCTTGAACTGATTCCGACGGCTTGCCACGGGACCACTACTTTTCAGCGTGATCACCAAACACTCTCGAATTCGTAACTCCCACCGCACGGGAGGGCGTCAACGGTTCAAAAGGTGGAAGCCTAGTCAGTCCTGAACTGATTCTGACAACTTGCCACGGGACCACTGCTCTTCAGCCTGGTCGCCAAATCCTTACTCCCCGAATCTGTCGTCCGCCCTGATCGATCATAAATGATTCAGATGGTGGAAGCCTAGTCAGTCCTGAACTGATTCCAACGGCTTGCCCCGGGACCACTGCTCTTCAGCCTGGTCGCCAAACCCTTACTCCCCGAATCTGTCATCCGCCTTGATCGGTCATAAATGATTCGGATAGTGGGAGTCTCAAGTAGCTCACCACGTGGCCTCCGCTGTCCCTATCAACCAGCGAACGCAAATATGAATCTAGCCAAGTTAGCACTTTCACGCTCAAACGGATTGGCATCCTAACATTAAAAGCTGATTGGATGCCGATCCGAGCTTTGGCGCCTGACTTAGCACGAACACTCGGCCACTACAGCTCGCCCAAGGCAACAACTATAGCCGATTAGTCAGAAAAACAGGCAATGACCCAGGTCATTCACAATACAAAGCGGTCAAACCCTCTACTGCAGACAGACCAATTTACGTCCTATTGATTCAATTAGCCTATGCCAAAGCAAGACGATAAGGCAAAACGGAAAAGCATGCAATAAAGACAAAAGGTGTAAAACGGATAACACTGTTTTCATTAATGGTCAAGACAAAAAGAGTACAAAAACACAAAATCGCTCCTAATCAAGAGAAAACATGGAAATGGAAGAGTTAAGCCTAGTAGAAATAGGGGCGGAAGTTGCATCCATACGTGCTTCAACTTGGATGTCAGGGACCAAATCATCCTCCTTGTCCAACGACGCAAAAGAGACAGAGAAGTCTACATATGACATCTTCTTATAATAATCAAGGTCCCACTCCGGATGCTCCTCCTTCATCAGTGACAACAGCTCTAGCCGGCCATGTACGACCCAACGGAACTCACATTTGCCTTGTTCTTGGAGAAACTCTTCATTTTGCACCTTTGCATCACTAAGTTTGCGCTCCAGCAGCTCCAACTTACCATTCAGCACATCAACTTGAGACTGCTCTGTGGCCAGACAACTTTCCAAAATGACACCACAACTTCAGCTGGTCTTCAGCCTTCCTAGCTTCTTGAGCATAGAAATCCACATCGGATTCCAACTGTTGCTTCTCAGCGGCCCAACCAACTTTCCTTGAAGCACTCTCTTAAACAAAGGATTGCTGCTCAGAACGCATTTTATTCGCAGCCTCCTGCGCAACCTCGACTTCTGGACATATCCAGCTCAGTTCTCGCTTGAGTCTGTCCCTCTCGGACACTGCTTCTGCTAGTTTGTGCTCAAGGTCTTCCAGACGAGCCCTCTGAGCTTCAGTGGCCACAGTTGATTGATCCAACCACATCTTTTTGGCCTGCTTAATAAGCCACTCAATTTCATGAAGCGCATCAGAATACAACTTCTGCACATGCAAGAAGACACGCTCCAAGGTGTATACTCTCTCATGAGCTGCCTCGACTTCCGTTCCAGTAACGGCCGCGTGGCTCATATGAGACATACCCAACATAAGGTACTTCAAACCCTTATCCATACACCCTTCAAGCGAATCCTCCTCGAATTTCGGAGCGCGGTCCATCAGCCAGTTGTAACGCATGCTTATATGCTTCCTCAAAGCATACTCTAAATCAACCTCTTGGTGCCAGACCTGCGAGCTCATCTTCACCAAGTTCGGTGCAAACATGCTTATCCACGCATCAGGATGAAGCGTCCCCTGATCTGGAACTACGCCAGCACCACCCTTCACGGTCACTACCGTCCTCAGACTCTCTTCCGTTGCTTTTCCTTTATCAAGAGCAACCGACCCTTTACTGTGAGACGGCTCAACAGGATCCGGAGGCAGAAGAGGAAGCAAAGTATCCAAAGGGCCCTCCATAACTTCTAACCGTGGCCCTCGAGGAGACAGTGAACCGTGCGGACTACAGGAAACACGACCGGTACCACGATCACTCTCAGAAAAATCATCAGAGGGGCGATCAAATTCCACTACCTCGGGTGAATATTCAAAATGACCTTCTATCGGAATGGCCCCACACGAATTAGCACCAGCTGAAGCCGCCATTGCAACCCGCACCAGACGGTCATTCATAGCCTTGACCTGCGTGTCACTAAGTTTCGACCCATCTGTGACTCCTGCTAACCGCAGATAATCTCCCTTGAAGCCGGGAACGTTAGACACCGCCTCAACATGCCTAGCAGACTCGCTTTCCTTTCTCGATGGAGCGACTCGTGTTAAAGACGAACCAGTTCTAACATGGGGCTTCTTCTTCATAAAGGAAACAAGCGTCTCAAACGGCTCCTCCACATCAGACAGGACATGAGCATTGGCCCTAGCAGCCTTTCTTTTTTGGAAGGGGCCCAATCTTTCGACTTGATGTGTACCTCTCGGTACAACGTGGGAGCTACGTGCTAATTGTCCCACAACCTACTACGGATGAAGTTGGAAACTCTGATTACATCAGTTACCTCCCTTTGAGGCAAGTCACGAAATTTCTCCATGGTGGTTCGCTCTTTCAAAGTAAGATGAGTAGTGGGGAACCTCCCTGTAGAAGAACATGAGCAACGGTTAGTCAATTTATCGTCAAACACATAAAAGTTGCAAGAAAAGAGTCGAACTTACGATACGGTCTGAACTGTCGTTCGAGCGGACAACCACTGCATCGGAAATACTTCGAATCTGCAGGGGCCAAGAAATAAAATTTCTGCCATAATTTGTAGTTATCAGATAGTCTACCGAAGCACTTCGACGTCCTCAACTTACAGACAACATTGCTCTGCAATCGAGGAGCGGCAAATAATTGGATCACCCACGGTGTCACGCTAACGCCGACCTCCTTAGCACGGAGCAGAATCATGAGGATAACCCTGTATCTGTTGGGTCCCAACTGAGCCGGGGGAATCCCTAGCAGATTCAAGAATTCCTAAATCAGTCAAGAATCGGGAAATGCACTCCAATTTGAAGCATCCCCTGGTGTAAACAGATAAGACCATTCAGAGGCGAAATTGGCGTCTGGTCGCTCGTTAGAAGGTACAATGGCAGATCCTCCGAAACTCTAAACCTAATACGGATTTCAGCAAGACTAGGTTCAGACAACAACTTGTCTTCAAAAAACTCTAGGCCATCAGCCAAGACAACATCATCAAGAAGATCTTATCGGGCCATGGGGAAGATGAAAAAACTCTTTTAATCAAAAAGATATCTTCGAAAGCAAGAAAAATATAAGAGTTAGACGCTGTATTGCGGATGACCTATTTAAGCGATGGGTTTCCGCATCTTTTTCGTCGAACCAACGTACATTCAATTAACGCAGCGCACGGTTCAAGCAACGATTCAGATTCAGTCATCATGAGCGACACATCCCTTCCAGATACGACTTAGCGAACCGATGTGATGACCCACTAACTCGGGGGGGAGTAGCTGATGATACATAAAAGGGTCACACCTCTTAGCTGTACACGTGTCATGATGATATCGAGGAACCACGGGTTCAAGCAACAGGCCAATACGGATCCAGCCCGAGCGGTTCTCAGTTCACTCAACTTCAACCCACCAGACAGGCCTGGACTCTCACAGCATGCTAGACCCACACATCTCACCACTATCCTCAATACCCGTAAGCCCTTTTCAGGCAAGTATCTCTAGGATCTGCTTCGGACGAGCAACCACAGCTGCTTTTTGCTTCCAACTAAAAAGCAAACACTAGAGTATCTTTCACACAAGGAAACTCCCTTCCAAGGAATGCTCTCGGATTAGGAACTATCTCCCGCGTATTTAGGAGCACGGAGCTAACATTGAACTTCCCTTCTACAACACGACTCCTAATTAGAGAGGGATCTCCACGAAGATCTCTTCCCTAATCTATGCCTACGATGACCTGGTTAAACCAGGACTCCTTGCACTATAAATAAGACATGAGGTTGGTAAGCTAAGGTATGCTACAAAATATCTGTTACAACATTACACCTTCTTAAGATCATTTTTTGACTTTAGCATCGGAGTGCCATCGGCCACCCACGGTGGTCTGTGACTCACGTGTGTTACTTGTGCAGGTCAGCAAAAACATGGTCAAAGCAGGGAGCAAAAATTGACTACATCACCTACAATAGAAAGATGGTAGTCAAATTCATACATTGAAGAGAGTTTTTCAAAACGAATTTAAACTTTAACACAACATTATTGATATTATTTAGCATGTTTCTTAAAAATACTCAACTTAAATTGAGCAATGGAGAACATAGTTGATGAGTAATCAGATTATGTTTTTATGCTTATTGTTAGGAGTGCTAAACGGGTTGAAAATTTTACACATTAAATCTGATGTTGCTCTTCACATTGCCTCAAAATTCAACATAAACCTAACAATAAAAGTCAATTAACTTAAAAAATACATGCTTTTACGTGTGTAATATTTGTGCACATGCGGCCCAACGGCAACACAAGACCTTTTTAAGCAAATGCGAACTTAGTGGTTCCTAATTCAGCACCTAAAACAAAAATTGGTCCCTTTTATCTAATATTTATTTATTTTTCATCGATCCAATGGGTGGACGCAACAGTAAACAACATGCATCATAAATCTAGGGGTAAATCAAAAAATTACCCAAAAAATAAATGGAGTGGTTGATGGATTGACTATAAAAATATGTCCTGATTGTCTAATGCATGCATTTGCTTAAAGCCTTAAAACTGACGAGTGATTGTAATTGTTAAGTGGAAACAAACCATGTGCGTGCAATTGCTGCCCAGAATACTTGCATACAAAAACTTCTCCATTGTCCCATCCACTGGTCCGGGAAACATGCATAGAACAATCCTCAACTGCAGCATCTTCTTATAATTATTCATGCATATTATATCCTTTATACCATTTATATGTATGTGTTCGACAAGACTCGCACATTTAATTAACTATAAAAATGTCAACCATCTTAATCATCGAGCTATCCAATACACATTTTCTATGTTTATTGTCATAATGGCAAACAAAGCTCACTCTCCTTTCCTTCATCCAACCTATACTGGATCAAATCATCCAACAATATTATACTCCTGCTGGAGTAGCTAGCAATCTGGCAAGCTATACATGATTAAGATAACATGCATGTTACCAACATTAGAGAATCTACTAACAAATTTGGTAACCATGTCTTTTTTGTAATTTTTTTTTGCAAATTTGGGAGCTCTAAAAGGCTCCCGATATGCTGCGCTCTGGTTGATTCACTCCAGACACAGAACTTTTTTTTTAGAGAGCCAAGCCAGGCCCAATACTATTCATCATCTTAGAAATGCTCATAGTGGCCCAATCGAACACAATCACACAAACAAAGAACCCCTATCGCTGTCCTGGCTCTCTAGATTTGATCTTTTGAGGCACATAATAGACATAAAATTCTAAAAAAACTAATATATGCAAGGGTGAAGTAGGTGAAATTGATGACTAAATGGTCACTGCCAGCCAGTCAGACTGTAGCTAAACAGTGTACATTAACTAAAATTTAATGAAATTTAAGTAAGGGTCATGACCAGTTAGTTTCCTTGTTCTGATTAATTAATTATTACCATATTTTTTTTTCTTTTCAACATTTTGCTCTCATTCCCATGCAAACGCTGTAAATTAAAGTTGCATTCCTACGTCATGTGTCATGTGTGGCCCAGCAGAATGCAGCTGCATCCCTTGATTATAGATAGTATCATCATGACACCAATATTAAAGAGGAAGACGCGCAGTTGATGCTTATAGAAGTAGTCAACCACTCCCATCTTTCTCAACAAGGAAGGAATTTAAAGGCCTCCAAGTCCTGTCACCCTTTGATGTTGAGAGAATCTGGTGCTGCTAATGCCACATGATCTTGGAAGCTCACATTAACATCGATTGGTCATGGACATCAAAACGATGTTGGAATCACCAGATATGGATATCGACTTGAGCTTCACTAGTACATGCACCTCCATGACAGCAACAACAGATGGTAGTTTCACCTCTTTGAATTCATCTAGCAGTGCTCGTACTAGTCTTGCTAGTCTCAGCTTCAACGATCTTTACTACTCGTCCACCACTTCCCGTCTCCCTACTACTCCCCCGGCACCTCCATCACCATCAACCTACCACCATCACCATGACGAAGACCCACATTGGTATGCTATAAAAGAAGTTACTAACGATGGTACCATTCCCTTGCACCTCCGCCACCTTAAGCTTCATCGCCACCTCGGTAGTGGAAATCTAGGCCGGGTTTATCTATGTAGCATCGTAGGTCACCAAGAATGTTACTTCGCTCTCAAGGTCGTTGACACGAATGCTCTGACCAACAAGAACCAGCTCTCCCACATTCAGACCGAGTCCGAAATTCTTTCCATGCTTTGTCATCGTCATCCATTTCTTCCAACGCTGTATGCTAATATCAATGTTTCACATTATACATGTCTTCTCATTGACTATTGCCCAAGTGGTGATCTTCATTCTCTACTTGTCAAGCAGCCTGGCAACCGGTTTAGCATCCGGACAGTTCGGTTTTTCGCATCTGAAGTGCTAGTTGCTCTCGAGTATTTACATGCACTTGGAATAGTTTACAGAGATTTGAAACCGGAAAACATTTTGATCAGAGAAGACGGACACATCATGCTCTCTGACTTCGACTTGTGTTTGAAGGCTAATGTGGTGCCAACTCTCCACAAGACGAAAAAGAAGGAAGAGAAAAGAAAGATAACAAATTGGTTCTTCAGCTGTTTTAGAACCGAGGAAGAAATGGAAGAAGAACTGGTGGAGTTCGTAGCGGAGCCAACAATGGCCTACTCCAAGGCATGCGTAGGTACTCATGAGTACTTAGCACCGGAGATAGTTAACGGTACGGGTCATAGTAATGGAGTTGATTGGTGGGCATTTGGGGTGTTCATCCATGAGCTATTATACGGACGGACTCCATTCAAGGGCGCATCTAAACAAGATACATTGCGCAATATAGTGTCTTCTAGGTCAGTCAGGCTGCCACTCAGTGTGGCGGAGATGGAGGAGGAGACTGCAGCGAGGGACTTAATATCAAGATTGTTGCTGAAGGACACAAGGAGGAGGCTAGGTTGCACCAGAGGTGCTGCAGACATTAAACAACACCCATTTTTCAAGGAAATTAAATGGCCCTTGATCAGGACCTATGCACCACCCCCGGACGTCCGTCCGGGGTCATCGAACCGACCAAGTACATGGAGGAAGAGTTCCAGAGGAAGATCAAAACCACGACGACAATGTACAATATTCAAGTCCTTCAGTCAACAATTAATTTCTTTCCAAGTACCAACAAATTACTACTGTAAAAAATCCTTACAATTGTAGTAACAATAATTAGATGCTGAGATTAATACGAGAGTTTGGTCTCATCTTCGTACACAACTGGTAATATATTTTTGAACTCTGATGCATTAATTGTCTGAAAATATACTATAATAAGAGAAACCAAGGGATTTGAATTCAATAAAAAGTACAAGGAAAGTTGAATACATACAATCAAGATCTAGAAAAACACAGTATTAAATTCATTTACAATCGAGTAGTACATATCCATCCACCCAACCCAACCAATGTGATAATGCACCGCACCAATATTATTTCCAGTGATTGGGAAATTTTGTCCAACTTTACCAGCTGACAGACCTATATAGCAGTAGCTAGAAGGACTAATGAATATGCCCTTATTTGAGAGATCAAATCAGTTTCAGCCTTAACATAATTATTTGAGGATGCATTTGGATTTGGTGTTTGTTATGGAAGAGTTTGGTCTCTCCAAAAGCCTCGTAAACACTTACAGCTTTGACAAAGATGGTGTTCGCCTGGTTTTTACAATACTTATTATGTTCTTCTACGCATAACATGTCCTCAAGTTCCTTGACCACCTTGACATACATCCTCAAATTTAACTGACTCTGTTGTGACTCGGTTGTTTTGTTGGAGTATCCATGCATCAGGTATCCCACTCCACTTAAAATGCCATGCATGACCTCCCTCGTTAGCTAACAAATCTCCGCAGATAACATTGGACCAAACCTCATCGCCGTATTTTCTTATTGAAAACTGTTGAGATTTGATTTGTCACACAATTCATGGAGTCGATCAGTTTTGCTAAAATATTATGGAGTGAGGCTAGGGAACCGGGTTTTGCAACCATGTTTTATAATCAGGATGATGTGGCGGCATTGCTAGAAGAGGTTTTTTACAACCTCGAGATACACATAAACACTTTGGGATTTCATCATTCTTTCAAGACCACGCCATGTCACCACGGTTACAAAAACTGGTTGCAAAAACATGGTTTCCTAGCATTTTCGAATATTCTGTGAAGATCTTAGCTTGATAGGCACAAAATAATCTCCATCTATGTATAGCTCCTTAAGAATAATCTCTTTCTACGTAGATTTTATTCTATAGATGTATATATATCATTTTTGTAATGATCAATAATAAATAAACATAAATACATTATTTCATCTTTAAATTATCATGGTATCAGAACATTGATCTAACGTCCCTATCGAACTTTCACAAATTTTTATGGAGGATACTGATTCAATAAGTGTCATCCAAAGTACTTCCAACCCCAACAAAACCACCGACCAAGAAAACCAAAACATTACTCATCAAACCATGTGTTTTTCCACCATTGACCCATCCGATCCTCTTTTTATCCATGACTCAGATCATCCAAGTATGATTTTTGTGTCAAAAGTTTTTTATGGAATCAACTATGCTATGTGGAGACGTTTTCCATGTTGGTGATTCTTAGTGCCCAAAACAAACTGGGATTCATCAAAGGGACTATGCCTACACCAAGTGAATTTGATCTTAAATATTCACTGTGGCAACGACGCAATGATATGGTTCTCTATTGGATTAACTCTTTAAATCAAGAGCTTGCCAATAGTGCTCTATGTGTGGAAACTCCTTCTGAAATCTGGTTGGATTTGCAAGAATAATTCTCTCAAGGTGATTTTTCTCATCACTATCGGATTCAACGTTCCATTATGGAGTTAAAGCAAAATCATGATTTCATCTTCACATATTACACTAAGATAAAAACGCTATGGGATGAGTTGAAACTGTGGAGTCTAGCTATTTCGTGCACTTGTGGAGGACTCAAGTAACTATGAAGAAAGGGTGAATTTTGGACTGATTCTTATGGCCTTGAATGTGACATATTCAGCTATTAGAGAGCAAATCATGCTTATGCACCATTTATCAACTGTTAAGAAAACACATTCGCTTTTATCTGAGGAAGAAAAACAAAGATGACTAGTTGAACACCAGATTATTGAACAAGTCCACCAATTGTAGCTCAGTTGGTCGAACATCCACTCTCCTTGTGAGAGATCGCAAGTTCGAACTACACATACAATCACTACAAGAAATGACTTTCCTTGTTAATGAATATTAAATCTTATTCATCTCTATTTAGTAAGGAAATATGTTTTCCTAGACAATAATCACATTATTGGTAATGATTCGGATCATTGATAATGATTGATAATTTTTTCATTAGTTTTTTTCTTCTTAAAGCTCGTTTATTAATTTATAGCAAGAAGGTAATATTTCGTTGAAAATTATCACACTATTGGCAACATTTTTTATTTAGTTGGAAACAATATCTTTTTTAGTAAGGAAATATGTTTTCCTAGACAATAATCACATTATTGGTAATGATTTGGATAATTGATAACGATTGATAATTTATTCATTAGTTTTTTTTCTTCTTAAAGCTCGTTTATTAATTTATAGCAACAAAGTAATATTTCGTTGAAAATTGTCACACTATTGGCAACGTTTTTTATTTAGTTGGAAACATTATCTTTTTTAATGAAATCTCTGTAGCTAGGAAATGAGATTTTGTTGGTAATTATAACATTGTTGGTAACAAATTGTTTTCTAAGTAAAAATTGATAATTATTTTCATGAAAATTTGTTTCTTGTAAAAGCTCACTAGTGACAAATCATTATTTAGTTGGAAATTGGTATACTCACTACAAAAAATGTGTTATTTACTAACAAACTTTATTTTCCTTGTTAATATGTTACTATTTCTAACAGAAATGAATTTCATTGGAAAAACCATAAAGTTGTCACTTTTTGTAACAAAATTTATTTTATTGGCAACCTTTCTTTGTTAAAGAGGTGGCGGAAAATATCCCTTCCAAAACCAATTTCCCACTAATATTATTTAGCAACAAAATATTTATATTTTAATGAAATTTTAGTTTGTTAGTAATTATGATGTCATTTACAATAAATTGTTTCATTGCTAATAAAGATTAATATTATTGACAAACATTTTCTTGGTAAATGTACTATAACACTTGTTATGTCTCTTCAACAACGAAACTAAATTTTCTCTAGTTAAATACCACGTTATTGCAACTATTTATTTGGTTATTTATAATGAATTTATTTTCATGAAATTTATTTATATTTAAAGCTCCTAGCTTCTTTAAAGTGGAAAATTATCAGTTTGTTGAAAGTTTTTATTAGTAGCAATGATATTATGTCATCTGAAAAATTGGATAAAATTTATTTAACAATAAAATATTATTTTATTGTTAATTATAATATTATGGGTAATAATTTATTTCGTTGCTAAAGATTGATAAAATTTCCATGAACTTTTTTTTTTCTTATTAAGGCTCGATTTCTTATTTACAACAATTTAATTTTATTTCATTGGGGATATATCCAACTTCAATAACATATCTAGCATTAAAATGCTATTACTATTTTGCGGCTAATTATAATAGTGTTATTGTGAATTTTTTCATTGCTAAAAGTGGTGAATATATAACATAAATCTTATAGTCGTGAAAATATTTAGTTCTAATTTATAGTGACGAAATATTATTTGTTGGTCCCTATTATATATGTAGCAATGATTTTTCATTGCAAAATATAGGTAATTTTATTTAATAAGCTATAAAGTTGTTTCACACAACACAATTATTCAAATAGTTCAACTGGTAAAGATTGCAATAGATTTTCCTATAGGTAGGAGTTCGATTCCCATTGAGCCTACAAATAAATAAAATTATATATGGATTTCTATAGTGGGGTATTACTGCCAAGAGTGTTGTCCTTTGGGAGGTAGTGGGTGGTGTACTTAGAGTTTGGGAGGTAGATTGGCTCGTATAAGTGCCGAGAATGATCATTTTAGTATATAAATTTTTTTATTGAAAATAATTTCCTTGGTAATTGTTAACAGTACCTATGACAACTTTCATTGATATACATTCATTTTACCAACGAAAAAGTTCTCTGATAAAGGTAGTTACATTTTCCTACAATAATTTTGCTTAAAGATTCAAAGTTTTTTCGAGAAAAAAATCATAGGTAAACAAAAGTTTTCTTGCAACAAAACAATTTGTTGGTAAATATATTTGATTTTTGAGTGAGGCTAGGGAACCAGGTTTTGCAACCATGTTTTATAACCAGGATGACGTGGCATCGATAGAGGAGATTTTTTACAACCTCGAGATACACATAAACACTTTGGGGATTTCATCATTCTTTCAAGATCACGCCACGTCACCATGGTTACAAAATCTGGTTACAAAAACATGGTTTCCTAGCATTTTCGTTGATTTTTACTCTCGAATTTCCTTGGTAGTTGTCAGTATTACCAACACCGTGTTTCCTTGACTTATCAACCGTTTTACCAATAAAAATGTAATTCCTTGGTAAAAACCTTTAGCTACGGGGATGCCTCCCCGAACCCAATAACGAATTTTTTTCCTTGTTAAAAGTTTTTCCAACAAAATTTTGATTTTTGTCAAGGAAATTTTTTCTTGAAAAATGTCTTAATTGTTGTAGTGGTGGAGACACACTTCTATTAGATTTGATTATCTATTGGACACAAACTTCACGACAAGGATGTTTAACTTCCAAATCGAGTTCGGAAGGTTTCTACAAATCAGACGAGAGTTGAATCATCTCACATAGTCACCAAGGACGCTCAGACTTTTGATCAATCTCTTCAATTCACTCTTGAAGAATTCTCACAAATCAAATCCTTTTTTTCGAAAGGAAAAATCCACTATCTCGTCCAATTATACATGTAACTTTACTCCATTTTGTTCATCATACACATCCCAAAATTTCAAGTCTCTTCATTGGATCAATGATAGTGGTGCTACAAACTATCTAGCTACTTCAGTTATAGATAAAGCCAACGTACGTTCCTATGTTTTCTCAAGTCATCTTACCAAATGGTTTTCATGCGACAATCACAAGGGTTGGTTCTACATACATACACAAAAACTGTATGTTCATGATGTTTTCCGTGCACCCTCATTTCATGTGAACCTTATTTATGTCAGTCAACTCACATCTGCTCTCAATTGTTCCATTCATTTCTTTCCTACTTTTTGTATATTGCAAGACCTAGCTATGAAGATGATGATTTGCCTGGGGGAGCAGAGTAAGGGACTATATTATCTTGTTTCACAATCAGAGTTGCATCCACTTTTACCAACCTCCTATCAAGTCTCTTTCCCATTGGCAACTATTTGGCATAAAAGACTAGGACATCCATCCAAATTGCCTTCTCAGATGCTGTCCAAAATAATTCATTATTTTGTTCATGATCCTCAACGTTCATGTGATGTTTGTCCTTTGGCAAAACAAACAAGATTATCTTTTCCTATAAGCTCTATTCAAATTATTCGTTATTTTGATATTATTATACATTGTGATATTTGGAGTTCAACTAAAATTGAAACACACACCAGTGCACATTATTTCTTAACTATTGTGGATGACTATACCTGCTTTACGTGGATTTTTCTTATGAAATTCACATATGAAACTCAAGGCTTGTTAAAAATGTTCATCACTTTTGTCAACACTCAATTTAACTGTCAAGTTAAAAACATACAAAGTGATAATGGTCTAGAATTCACTTCTTTAAAGCCATTTATCTCTACTCTTGGCATGTTGTTTCAAAGTTCATGTCCACACACACCTCAACAAAATGGTGTTTTCGAACGAAAGCATCGACACCTTCTCAACGTTGGTCGAGCCTTGAGATTTCAAACAAATTTATTATTGAGATTCTAGGGTGAAAGCTCACTCACTGCTACTTATCTCATAAATCGACTTTCTACCCCAGTTTTGAACCATAAATCACCATACGAGCTCTTATATGGCAAAGCTCCCACATATACACACCTACACACTTTCGGATGTCTTTGTTATGCCACAACTTGCAACCTTTAGCCAAAATTTCACCAAGAGCTCATTGATGCATTTTCGTTGGATATCTTTCTAGTAAAAAAACCTACCAAATTTATGATCTTACCACTCGACAGTTCTTCACTAGTCGTTATGTTTTTTTTTTTATGAAAATACATTTCATTTATCCACTCCCATTTCATCCAATTCTTCACTGTCAAACAACCTACGTACCAACCGTATCCTGACTTTAGTGATATTCCAATTCCAATTTCATCATCTACCCCTAACTCATCAACCAAGACACCTTCTTCTTCATCTCCCTCTTCTCATGATTTCTCACCATCATCACCAAATCAAGAACCTATTTCTTGCCATTATCTTTTCCTTTTCCAAACTTAAACACATTTGCTCCTATTCTTTTTGCAGCAACCGACCTCGACAACCCTCTGTTCTTCTTCGTGACTTTCACCGTGGCCAAGTTGGCATGACATCTTCCTCTACAACCATAGGCAAGTCATCATCTTCTTGGTCAGGTACTAAATATCAATTATCAAACTTTATTTCCTACCGGTCATTATCTCATTCTCATCAATTATTTGTTAATACAATTTCTAGCACTCTTGAGCCTACAACATATGAACATGCACTACGTATCCATAGTGGTGTGAAGCAATGAAGATTGAGCTCATGGTCCCTAGTTTTGTTATCTCCCAGTCATCGTCCCATAGGCAACAAATTAGTTTTTCGAATGAAATATAAATCAGATGGCTCAATGGAACAAATCATGCTTGGTAGCCAAGGGATTCACTAAAATAGAAAGCTTGGACTATCGCGAGACTTTTCCTCCAGTTGCTAAGTTAACCACAGTTCGTTGTCTCCTTGCATTGGCGACTGTTTGAAATTAGCCACTATTTCAAATGGATGTCAACAATGCTTACCTTCATGGTGATTTGCATGAGGAAGTGTACATGATGCCACCACCAGGACTTTGTCAATAGGGGGAAAAGTTTGTATATTGACTTCACATGAAGTCCCTTTATGGACTCAAACAAACACCTAGAAATTGGTTTTGTTAAGTTCTCAGAAGTCATTAAAATGCTAGTTTCTCCCAGTCACACTCAAACCACCCTCTTTTTGTGCAAGAAAAAGGCTCAGTTCTAACCATGATTCTTCCTTATGTGGATTACATGATCATTACAGGAAACAATGTCAAAGCTATTCAAGATCCCAAGTTTTTTCTTCACAAACAGTTTCACATAAAAGACCTTGATAATCTCAAGTATTTTCATAGTTTGGAAGTAGCAAGATCAAAAGCTGAGATTGTCATATCTCAACGAAAATACACACTGGAAATTCTTGATGATGTTGGACTTCTTGGAGCTAAACCTATTGACTTTCCCATGGAACAAAATTTGAAGCTTACAAATGATTAAGTTGAATGATGCTTCACGCTATAGAAGATTAGTGGGACGATTACTCTATCTTACAATTACTCGACCGAATATTATGTATTTCGTGAACATTTTAAGTCAATTTATGCACACACCAAGGAAACCTATTGGGATGTCGTTCTTCGTGTTGTGAGATATTTAAAGAACAATCGAAGGATCTGTTTACTATTTTCATCCAATAACTCTCCACAACTAAGAGCTTATTGTGATGCAAATTGGGCAAATTGTCCTATTGCAAAAAGATCTAGATCAGGTTACTGTGTATTTTTTTGGAGACTCATTAATTTCACGGAAGACCAGAAATAATAAATAGTCTCCAGATCATCCGCTGAAGTTGAGTATAGGTCCATGGCTGCTATAACATGTGAACTTACTTGGCTTGGATACTTGTTTAATGATCTGCAAGTTCGTTTGAAACTAGTTACATTGTTCTGCGATAATCAAACAACATTCCATATTGCTGCGAATCTTGTATATCATGAACGTACTAAGCATATCAAACTTGATTGCCATGTTGTGAGAGAAAATATCCAAGTAGATGAACTTGTTACCAATTTTGTTCCCTACTATCTTCAGTTGGTTGATGTCTTCACTAAGGCTTTAGGAGGAAACATTCTTACGAAATTAATAAGCAAGTTGAACATTCTCGATATTCATGCTCCAACTTGAGGGGGATTATTGAGATTTGATTTGGCACAATTCACGGAGTCAGTTTTGCTAAGATATTTTGTGAAGATCTCGGCTTGATAGACACATCTCCTTCTATGCATAGATTAGAATAATCTCCTTCTATGTAGACTTATTCTATATATATATATGTCGTCTTTGTAGTGATCAATAATCAATAAACATAAAATGGAAGCAAGCACCTTGTCCAGGCACCTTGTCCAGACCCACTTGAAAGTTATTCTTTTTAGATACACTCCATGAGGAAATTACTATGCTTTCAACAAGATAAATCATCAACAAAGGGCACAACACTAGTTGTAGAGAAACATAACTGATTGCAAAAACCCTCCACTACAGAAACATAAGAACCATTTGCTGAATTTTTATTTTTCTATGGGCTGGTGTATAAAACCAAAAAACAATTTGAATCATCCGGCTTCATCTCCTCACAATATCAAACATTGCTTTGATTTTGGTTGTCTTTGGAGAAGTAGATGAGGATGAAGAAGAAGATGAGCCCCTAAAAGGGGTTTTAGGGTCGGACGACCTTTCAAGTGTTATTAGAAATTTTCCTAATCCGCCAATTGGAGATAGTTGCAAGTATAAGTGTATGGAATGTAGGTTTGGCCATTACACGTGTTGGGTTGGGTCCAACCCATTAGGGTGGAACAAGCCCTAAATTTAAAATAGTATCTAGGGTTACTATTGATGCTTATAAATATTAGAAGAGAAAGAAAATAAAGAACAGACCTGCATTTTGTTTTGTGAGATGGCTACGATGTGATGGTTGCGTGCACGTGTCTCCATTGTGAAAGAAGAAAGAAGGGAAGGAAGAGCTGATTGTTGGGGTTTGATTGAAGATTCACAATTGTGTTTTGGATTCGTTTTTTGTCGGATTTTGGTGCCATTTGTTTCGGTGTATTCTTCCTTTGATTGGGAGTTGTTTGAAACTCTTGTGAGGAAACCCTTGTATTGCTCCTTGTATTCCTCAAGCCTTGGGCAAAAGGCTTGAGAAGAGCATTGTACTTCTTTTATTGATTAGTGGATTGATTGGATTTGCCCCGTGGTTTTTTACCCTTCACCTTGAAGGATTTTCCACGTATATATTGGTGTCCTTTATTTTGCATTGATTATTTGCTTGCATTGAATATTTGTTTGGCGATATTACTTGGTTCTTCCATTGATAGAATTTCTTTGTAGTTGTTTGTGTTGTTTTTCCCAATAAAGTGGTATCCGAGCAATTGTTGGGAGATTGTTAGTGTTTGAAATTGACATGGAAAATAACAACACAAGGATGATTAGCCTTAATGGATCTAATTATGTGATATGGAAAGCAAGGATGAAAGATATTTTACATTGCAAGGATTTATATGCCCTAATTGAAGGGGATAAAGCCAAACCAAAGGACATGTCTGAAGATGAGTGGAAAAAATTAAATCGAAAGGCCATTGGCCATATTAGACAATGGCTTGATGATACAGTCTTTCACCATGTGTTTGCTGAGACGTCTACCCATTTTCTTTGGACTAAACTTCATAATTTGTATGAAAGAAAAACCGCTGCGAACAAGGCCTTCTTGATTAGAAAGCTGGTGAATTTGAAATTCAAGGAAGGTAATTCTATTGCTGATCATTTGAATGAGGTGCAAAGTATAGTGAATCAGTTGTCAAACATGAAGATATTGTTAGATGATGAATGCAAATATTGTTACTTCTCAGCTCATTACTAGATAGTTGGGAAACGTTGGTGGTGTCTGTTAGTAATTCAACACCAAATGGACAGCTTACCATGGAGTTGGTTACGAGTAGCTTACTCAATGAAGAGACTAGAAGGAAGTATGCATGTATTAATCAATCCCAAGCACTTGTAATTGAAAATAGGGGGAGAGATAAAAATAGGATATATCATGGTTATGATAAAAACGGTGATAAGTCAAGAGGGAGATCAAAGTCAAATGATAAAAGGTTTAAGTGTCATTATTGTGGTAAACTACGTCACAAGAGAAGATACTGTTTTCGTTACGTAAATGATTTAAAAGAGGAAAAGTGATAGTACAGATGCTACAACTACTGTTTCAGATGAACCCGTTGTTCTTTTGTGTGACGAAAGTAAATGTTTGCATATTGCAAACGAAGGGAGCAAATGGATTGTTGACACTGGTGCATCTTTTCATGCTACTCCAAGGAAAGACTACTTCACTACTTACAAAGTAGGAGACTTTGGCAGTGTGAAGATGGGTAATACTAGTTTCTCCAAGATTGTTCGAGTAGGTGATGTATGTATCAAAACTAATATGGGATGCACTTTGAATTTGAAAGATGTACGCCATGTTCCTGATCTTCGCCTAAATTTGGTTTCTGGACTTGCTTTGGATAAACAAGGATATATGAATTACTTTGGTAATGGTGCTTAGAAGTTTACCAAAGGTTCACTTGTTGTGGCAAAAGGCAAGGTGTGTTGCACCTTATACAAGACTCAGGTGAAGCTGTGTAAGGGTAATTTGTATGCAACTGAAAGTGATACTTCTCTGAACCTGTGGCACAAGCGGCTTGCACACATGAGTGAGAAAGGTATGCAACTCTTAGCAAAGAAGAAATTGATTCCCTCCTTAAAAGGTACCCCTCCTAACTCCTGTGATCATTGTTTATTTGGTAAGCATCATAGAGTTTCATTTCATAGATCATCAAAAGGAAAAATTGGTTTGTTAGATTTGGTTTACACTGATGTTTGTGGTCCAATTGAAGTATATTTTCTTGGTGGTAGTAGATATTTCTTGACATTTATTGATGATGCATCAAGAAAGGTGTGGATTTATTTCATCAGATCTAAAGACAAGGTTTTTCAGTGCTTTCAACAATTTCATGCCAAGGTTGAAAGAGAAACATGTAGACTTTTGAAGTGTCTCCGCAGTGATAATGGGGGTGAGTACACATGAAAATAATTTAAAGCTTATTGTGATGAGCATGGTATACGACATGAGATGACAGTTCCTCGCATTCCACAGCATAATGGAGTGGCAGAGAGAATGAATCGGACTATTGTAGAAAGGATCCGATGCATGCTTCACATTGCTAGGTTGCCGAAAGTGTTTTGGGCTGAAACTGCTCGTACTGCTTGTTATCTCATCAATAGGTTTCCTTCAGTTCCTTTGGATGGTGATATTCCAGAAAGAGTGTGGAGAGGTAAAAATATTTCATACTCTCATCTGAAGGTGTTTGGGTGTAAATCGTTTGTTCATGTACCCAAGGAACAAAGATCAAAGCTTGATGAGAAGACATTTCCATGTATTTTCATTGGCTATGGAGATGCACAGTTTGTATACAGATTGTGAGACCCTGAGAATAAAAAGATTGTTAGAAGCAGAGATGTGGTCTTTTATGAAAATCATACCATTGCAGATTTTGAGAAAGTTGAGAAGCCTAAGCAGACAGAGAGTGAGTTACCGGATCTTACCCCACTTCCTCCTCTTTCGTCGCATGTTGAAAATGAAGGAGAGATGTCAGATGATATAGTAAGTGACCATATGCCTGAAAATGAAGTTGTTGGTGATGATCATGTACAAACAGGTGAAACTAAGCAAGAAGAGCAACCCCTTCAGCAAGAAATAGTAAAGCCTCGGGTAAGAAGGTCTACTAGAGAGCGTCAACCATCAAAGAAGTACCCCGATTCTGAGTATGATTTGCTTATAAAAGAAGGTGAGCCAGAAAATTTGCAAGAAGTACTAGCTCATAAAGATAAAAATAGTTGGATGAAGGCTATGCAAGATGAGATGAGTTCCCAGCATAAGAATTATACTTATGAGTTAGTTGAGATTCCAAAAGGTAGAAAACCTTTGAAGAACAAATGGGTGTACAAGCTGAAAAAGGATGGTGATGGGAAAATGTGAAGCACAAAGCTCGGTTAGTGGTGAAAGGCTTTGGGCAAAAGAAGGGGATAGACTTTGATGAGATATTCTCACCAGTTGTGAAGATGACATCTATTAGACTAGTGTTGAGTCTTGCAGCTAGTCTAGATCTTGAGATTGAGCAGTTAGATGTTAAAACTGCGTTTCTTCATGGAGACTTGCATGAAGAAATTTACATGGCACAACCAGAGGGTTTTGAAGTGAAAGGGAAAAAACATATGGTCTACAAATTGAAGAAAAGTCTTTATGGGTTGAAACAAGCTCCAAGACGGTATAAGAAGTTTGACTCATTTATGGTGGGTCATGGGTACAAGATAACACTTCTAGATCATTGTGTTTATGTCATATATTTTTCGCCCAATAGCTTCATTATTCTCTTGATTTATGTTAATGATATGCTAATTGTTGGAAAAAATGTTGATATGATTGGTAGGTTGAAGAAAGATTTGTTTATGTCTTTTGATATGAAAGCCTTGGGGTCAGCTTAACATATTTTGGGAATTAAGATTGTACGTGACAGAAAAACTAAGAAGTTGTGGTTGTCACAAGAAAAATATGTTGAACGAGTGCTTGAAAGGTTCAACATGAATGATGCTAAGCCTGTGAGCACTCTACTTGCTAATCACTTCAAGTTAAGTGCCAAATTGTCTCCTAAGACTGAGAAAGAAAAGAAGGAGATGGTAGGTATTCAATACTCCTCTGCTGTAGGGTGTTTGATGTATGCGATGGTTTATACAAGACCAGATATTGCTCAAGCAGTTGGTGCTGTGAGTCGGTATCTTGATAATCCAGGAAAAGAACATTGGGATGCAGTTAAATGGATTCTGATGTACTTGAAGGGTACTTCAAAGCTTTGTTTATGATTTTGTAATTCAAGAGCCGTATTAGAAGGGTTCACAGATGCAGATATGGCAAGTGATCTTGACAAGAAGATGTCTACTTCAGGTTATGTTTCACTTTTGCAGGGGGAGCTGTATCTTGACAGTCTAGATTCCAAAAGTGTGTTGCCTTGTCAACGACAAGCCGAATACATTGCCATTACTGAAGCAGGGAATGAAATATTATGGTTAAAAAGATTACTCAAGGAATTGGGTGTGAATCAAAATAAATATGTTGTGCATTGTGACAATTAGAGTGCCATAGAGCTGAGCAAGAATGCCACATGCCATGGGCGTACCAAGCATATTGATACTCGTTACCATTGGATACGTGATGTGCTTGAGAAGAATTGTTTCCAACTTGAGAAAATTCACACTAGCAAAAATCCTTCTGACATGATGACAAAAGTGGTTCCTAAAGAGAAACATGAATTATGTAAAGAACTCATTGGAATAGCCTAATGTACTTAGGCTATGGTTCTCCCTTATGGTCTGGAGGGGAGATTTGTTGGGTTGGGTCCAGCCCATTAGGGTGGACCAGACCCTGAATTTAAAATAGCATCTAGGGTTACTATTGATGCTTATAAATATTAGAAGAGAAAGAAAGGGGAATTCTAAATGTCGAGGAAACGGGCGAGGGACGTGACGTGGCGGGGTGGGGACCGTCCACCCCGCTCGAGATGCTAGCACAAAAAGTGACGGCACGCATCCCGAGCGGGGTGGAGGGTCCCCACCCCGCCACGTCACGCCCCTCGCTCGTTTCCTCGCCCGTTTCCTCACTCTGTAGAAGCGCTCAGAAAGAAAATAAAGAACATACATGTTTTTTGTTTTGTGCGACAGCTGCGTGCGCGTGTCACCATTGTGAGAGAAGAAAGAAGGGATGAGGAGCTGATTGTTGGGGTTTGATTGAAGACTCATAAGTATGTTTTGGATTCGTTTCTTGTCGGATTTTGGTGCCGTTTATTTCGGTGTATTCTTCATTTGATTGAGAGTTGTTTGAAGCTCTTGTGAGGTAACCCTTGTATTGCTCAAGCCTTGGGCAAAAGGCTTGAGAAGAACATTGTACTTCTTTTATTGATTAGTGGATAGATTGGATTTGCCCCGTTGTTTTTTACCCTTCACCTTGAAGGATTTTCCACGTATATATTGGTGTCCATTATTTTACATTGATTATTTGCTGGCATTGAATATTTGTTTGACGATATTACTTGGTTCTACCATTGGTAGAATTTCTTTGTAGTTGTTTGTGTTGTTTTCCCCAACAATATGTCTCACCATTCAAGATGCCCATTGAAAACTGCAAATTGGTTATTTGCAAAAAAATAAAAATTTCAAGATTTTATTGTCATTCCAATAGTTTTTATCTGCCTCATTATTACAGTCCAAGTTGCGAGCTTCAATTGATCACTCTAGACATTTGGTATAGGAGTATAATCCTGCTACATTTCCTCTTTCTTGAAAGCTAAGAAAAATAAAAACTTCATTTCAATAATAAAACGCGGTTCATTACCAAATTAAGAAAAATCTGATTGTCCTACTGCTGATATCCAAATAATATGAATCCATTATCTCAATGAAACCAAGTTTCCTTGAGCAATAAGACCTCACAAATAAAGGACTATAAACATGAACCTCATTACAACTTTGGGTTGTTATATGTGCTCCAAAAAGTGAACGTGAGTATGCAACGTTCATACATTGTACACGAATTCATCAAGAAAAGGCCTTCTCCCTGTATACTAGCTTAATTATGCATGGATCTTCCCCATTTCAAGCTTGTCTCCCTCACTATTAGTATTTTTCGAATGGTCTACCTTCTTGTATCTGTACCAAGAGGCACAAGCCAAATAAAATCCAAAATTGAGAACACTCAATCCTGATAAGAGCCAGTAGAAGTAATTCAACTTATCTTTGTTCAAGTTGTTATTGGACAGCCACCCACCACTTAGCTTGTTCACAAGCTCCACCACCACAGAACTCAAGTAGTAGCCAAATGCCAATGAACACCATGAAATTGCAGTACTTAACGACTTCATACCTGCTGAGCTCTCTGCATAGAAGAACTCCAGTATTCCAACTAATGTGAACAAATCAGCTGCCCCAAATATTGCATATTGAAAACCTAGCCAAAACACACTCATGGGCAATGGGGCTAAGGAGTCCACCATGTTATGCTCAACTGCCACTGATTTTCGTCTAGTTTCCATTATCCCGGCGATTGCCATGGAGATAGCGGAGAGAACTAGTCCAACTCCTATTCGTTGAAGGTGGCGAATTCCAGTGGGTATCCCTGTGAACTTTCGGACAATAGGGACGAAGACACAGTCATATAATGGGACAAGGATGGCCATAAACACTAATGGGATGAGTGGGAGGGAGGGTGCTGGAACATGGAAGCCCAATAGCCGCGTGTCCATGGTAGTACCCTGTTGCACCGAGAAGGTCTGAAGTTGAGCCAAGCATGTGTTCATGAAGATAGTACTGATGATGATGGGGAGCATACGGATGAGGATCTTGGTCTCTTCCACTTGTGTCCCTGTACATGTGTGCCATGGTCCTGCTACTTGCACTCCTTCCTTGTTTTTTTTTACAGTTGCAATTGCAGCTCGATCCAAAAACCTATTAGTATTAAGAGTGAATCGCATGATTATTAAATGTTTCAACAGTCGATTGCTTGAATTTTAGTCCATAAATCCGTTTGTGGTATCTTTGATGCTTGATCTATTACCTAAACTGATCAGTCCTTTGAAGTGTTTCAGTATCCATTCCATGCACTTCATGTAATTCATCTGTCATTTCTGGTAGAGGAAGCTTTCGGTTGTGGATTGCAGCAGTGAATACCTGAATCCAAAATGTCATTAGTTACCTTGGATATTGGTTTAAGCAAAATAAGTTAAAACAATTTCGTGTAGTCGGATAGTGTAATGCTTTATAGAAACACATTTGTACCTGTAGAATACGGATTAAGGGACTTCCATTTGGAATATTATGGCGAAATGAGGACTTTCCCATGCAAAGAAACGCAATTGAGAATAATACAGACACAAAACATACTCCGAAAGCCCAATCCCATCCTCGGTTACTACTGATCCACACCACAAAAGTCACCCCAATTCCAGCTCCCACGGTGAGACTAAATAAAAACCAGTTAAAGAAGCTGGAAAGTAGAGTTGCCTCCTTTGGGTCTCCCTCATCAAACTGGTCTGCTCCTAGTGATGGCAATCCCGCCTTAACTCCGCCTGTCCCAAAGGCTACTAGGTATAAACCTGTTAACATGATTCCAACTTGTGCGCTGTTAGCTGGCTCACAGTGATTGATGCCATTTATTCCTACATCCTTGCATGGAATTGATGGTCTTAAGACATCAAAATGTGCTTGAACAGTTAGCAGTGCATATCCCTGACAAGAACCAAGTAATCAGTTTCAAAGTCCATCCATGAATGTCAACAGTTAAGATATGAAGTAATTTAAGCCCTTTACAAGTAGAAACGTGGAATTATTATACATGAAACTGAGGTTTGATCAAATTAGGCTCTTTAATGAATAGAAATCTGTTCCTTAACTTTTCTGACTCCCTTGTACTCTACAACACCAAAAGCTGTAACAAAAGCCTAGTTATGATCTGGTTGAATATTAGAATGTGATTTTTTGCCGGAAGATCAGTCCTTAATTTCTTCTCATCCCCACCCATGATATTCATCTGGTGGGAGCATATCTTCTCAAATATGTGGTTTGTACTATTGTCCCCAAAGACTAACTTATGCTTCACTCTAAATATATATCGCAGTCGCCACCAGCTCATGACATAAGTCTTGAGAGGCACATGGTACATTAGATTATAAAATCACAACAATTGATTAGCAGTATAAAGAAAGAATAATCCAAAGGTGACGGCCAGTCGTGGTGTGCAGGCAAGCCATTATAGTACTTACACTGGAGCTCGCCCTGGTGTTTGCATGCACGTTCTTGATATTGCTATTAAGCCATGTCTTCTTCATTAATTTTTTTATTGATTTTTAATCTACAGGAGTCAATGAAGACAGTTTGTTATTTTTCCTGAATATTACAAGGCTTTTACAGATAAAATATGGGTTAAACTCAACAGGGCTGCTTGAATATTGTTGACTGGGACTTTTGCTTTTATTTTACATGACTGGGACTGTTAGCTATTGTGAAACGGACTGCCAAGCGAAATTAGTTAGGATACATTTGTTGCTTTACATGACATTTTAACGCACTAAAGCGTTGTTTCAACGTGTTCAAATTATATACCAGCTACTAACATGCATTGTCAGATAAACATAGCAAGTTGATGGACTAAAGGGTGTTCAGTACAAACCCAATGAAGTATAATACTTACCAGCAATTCAATGCTTCCAAAGACAACACAAGTGGTGAATCTTGTCAAATAGGTATCAGAAATGAACCCACCAAAGAGAGCGAGCAAAAACGAGGTTCCCATCCAATTGGTAAGGGTGGTGGCAGATTTTGTTAGACTCAAGTTCATGAATCCATAGAAGTAAGTCACCAAACTAACCGCATTCGAGATAAATGCCATGTTTTCGAGTCCCTCCATAGCTGCACATTTTCATCCATCACAAACCACATTAACAAAAACATACCAAGAATCCATAGTTAGTAGACTAGTTACATCAACTGATTAGAAAATCTATTACCATATACAAACAGAACAGCCCTGCCTCCTCCCAGCTTTCTTTGTTGAGGCATTGGAGTAGTGTTTCCATCTTTACCAATGCCCTGTTGTTTGTTAACACAAAATTTTTTCAAGTTAGCTATACATGATCATGAAAAAGGCACTCAAATTGAGTAGAAAATGTACAAGTGAAATAGCACTCAAGTTATGGATACATTACCATGGTTTTGCTAATGAATAAATACTAACTGAGCTGATTGATATTTCAAGAACACATTTCTTCAGCACTTATATAGAATGTCATATGTTGTCTTCTATGCAGTTGAATAGTTAAACAAATGATTAAACTAAACCTAACCTTCTTAACATTATTTTGATCGCACGCCTGCCTACTCCAGGGAATTGGCTAATACATAACATTAAGCATTATTTGTCTGACAGGTTGCTATATGATGATACTAATTGATCATTTTCATTATTTGGGTTGGTGAAGTAGAAATGCTATCTAACTCCATGATCGTAGAATTATAGCTTATCTACTTTGCAAATAGTTGGTCAGTTTGTGAATAGTTGGGAATATATCCATTCCTTTTTCATTCAGTTAAAGATGTGGACTTAGCTTTCATTGACTTTGAAACAAAATAATCATATTGTTTTTTTCAAACCTTTTTGGTTTGATCTAGCACATTAGAATATTAGAAGTCAACTAAAGGGAAGTTTTATCATCCCAAAACTAAATAAAATTGAGTATACTTGTCAAAGAAGAATGAGTGACCCGGATATTGTCATCGTCTCATAGTTAGATGCCGGCCTTCATTACAACTGTTGATGGCGTCTTAACATATGCAGACGTCTCTTAGTTAAGAGGCATGCGTTTGCAATGGCTCATGGTGCTTTAAAGAAATGCAGTCACCTCCTAATTAGAGGTGTCCCTTCACTGCAACTGGTGCATTAAATATGCAACTGGACTTAGCTGGGAAAACTTGGTTCGTATAAGGACTTGCGCGACATTACACATCTTGTACATCATAACCGGTTCTGTACTGTAGCCGTCCTGTTAACAACATAGAAATGTATCCATGACAAGAACTAATAACAGTGTATACCACACTCCAAAGGAAAATATAATACAAGATTGGGAAAAAGCAGAATAAACATGTATGTGGCTATAAGTTTGATTATCCTTGAACAGACCAGACATTTATTTTTTTGATGGATTATTCTGTATTCAATTAATTAGCTAGAAGACTTGATTAAACTAGTGCTATTAAACACAGTGATGACTATGCATGATGGTGGCACTCCAATTTCAATCCATTGACTAGAAGGTAAGGATTAGGGATTATACCACTCTTATAATAAAGTCAAATCAACTTAAGAATTTATTTTAATGGGGATTGCCATGGTTCACAAGTTGGCGAATACAACCAATATACTAAATTTGATCACTAAGGTAAGGGAATCATATTTCACAAGGACTTAGAGATTCCATCATCTGCACCAGCTACATTGACGCCAATTTGGACAAACTAAACCAAGGCAAAAGACAAAAGCAAGAAGAAAAATAAAATCAGAAAAGGAGAAAACCTACGTATTTCTTGTTTGTATTACATTCTCTAATGTACAATTACGTAGGCACATTTTTGTATGCACATACATCACAGTTTTGGTGAAGATATGTAGGAATCAAGCAATGTGATGGCGGCATTCTGAGAGCTAAATTAAGAAATGCTAATTATAACAGTTGCGGAGTTAACTCCCACAACAAGAAGCAAAGACTTTAAGGATGAACAACAGAAATTTTAGTTGACAGCATTCTAAATTATGAATATATATTCACTACAAATTGGACCATCATGCCCAATGGATCTTAAGTTTCTGAACAACATATGACAACCAAATTCAATGTTGTCGCGCATTTGGTCATCACAGCTAACCTAGTTCATTAGTGGCAATTTTGGGTTGTTTGTGTTTACGGCTACGAATTAGGTGGGGCGTTTTCTCTCCCAACAAGAGATGGGGTTTTCACCTAAGAGAACATAAGGTTCAAAGCCACAGGTGGTAGGATAAATTGCCTAATCTGAGTCAGAATACTCATAGAGTTAAGACAATTGGTGGATGGAGCTAGCGTGCATTTTTCTGGAGAGGCTTTAAGATAGCGAAGAATGTGATGAGATTCAATCAAGTGCAAAATTCTTGGTTCTGTTATGAACTGGATAACAAGATTCGTTGGAATTAAAAACAATGTCAAGACGTGGAATTGTGAGATAAATTCACATTCAGGAAGGTGATGATATATTCGTGGATGTCTCATGGTAGTTAAGAACCATCCATTGGGTTTTCAATTGTGTTGCATTGCAGATTCACTACATGAAATGGGTAGTTTTGTAACAACCCCAAACATTGTAAAAGTTCACCAAATAATTTTAAGTCTAAACTAAATTCAGGTAAAATTTTGAAAAAACAATTTCCCAAATAAAGTGACACAATAAATTGGATCATCATGAATAGTATCACTTGAAGCATCATATTATTCATGATGATTCAATTATTGTATCACTTCATTTGTGAAAATGTTTGCTAAACTGTTACCGCACAATAGAAATACTTTTTTTTTTTTTCAAATATTTCAATTTGGTGTAGTGAATTTTCTATCTTGGATCCAAGGTAACCTGCATCATCCAAAAGCACCAAAGTGTAGTTTTGTAATATCTGTAGTTTTTTTTTATTGTTTGATTTACTTTTCGGTTGTTTGATTTGCCTAACTTCGGATATTTGAAATTTGTTTCAATAGTATAAATTTGGTTTGATTTGGCAAATAGCCACCCACACATTAAAACAGGCTTTCTCCCTTCCTTTCTTCTTCTTCCTTTTTCTTTTTTATAGAGCGTTTCTTCCTGCAACGCTTCTTCTTCAACAACTTGTGTTCGAACGATTCTCTGCCTAAATCTCATCATTTCCTCCTCATTTTTCTTCCTTTTCCCTCTCTCATTCTTGCTCGAGTTTTTCCACATTAAAAACATAAAAAAAAATCAGCTTGTGGGCTTGATCATAGCTATCGTTTCCGGTGCGAGCAACACTACTCTAATCAGCCTCTCAGGTGGTGGTTGGGGCGTCGTTTGGAACCTGTAAACCCCACATGCAAGGGTGTTTTCGTGGTTGGCTGAAATTTCAAAAACAATCAGTTGTGCATGTCCATTAGGGAAGTTCTCCGGCGTGTATCCGAGCTTGGATTGCGTAGGTAAGCTGCGATTCACGGTTTAGGTGGTTCCGTGACCTATTTCCAGCTTGTTGTGTTGTTCGAAAATGATCAAACCGGAGTAGGGTGGTTTTCACCGGATTTTGGGCTTCGTCGGAGTGGTCGCTGGATTTAATTTGCTGGTAAGTAATTTTTCAGCCATGCGCCGACTATTACTTCTTCATTTTTTTAGTTTTCGGCCAGTTTGCCTACTTTTGAGTCAGTCTTTGCAATTTCAAAAAGTTTCCTTGGTCCCGCATTCGCTGTTTCGCGAATTGGGAGCTTTGGTCGGTAGGATTTGGGTCCAAAAAATCCATTTCGCTCAGGTGAGTGTAACTATAAGGTTTACTTTGAGAAATATTTATTTTAAAATTTGGAATTGAATTGTTACATTATGTCAACGATTGTGTGTGATTGAATCCAAGTTCGGAACTTGACACTCATGAGGTTTTGGAGATTTTTATTGTTGCATTGGTTCCTTTGTGAATGAATTTTGTATTGAGTTTCTTAAAAAAATGATATACATGAATGAAATGGTATAGTGATTGAATATAAATGTGGTTTGGCTTTGGTATAATATCATTATATGTTGTGTTTTCAAGTATGCTTGGTATGACACGGTCGGATTATTGTCTTGGTTTAATGACCTGATTTTTAATTGCAAAATTGTATTAACTCATAAACAAATTAGTTGATATGGCCTATGTTATCAACTGGTATGTTTTACCGTAGATTGTCGAGTCTTGAACGTGTATGATTGTTCGACTCGAGGGACTTTATTGTTGTGAATAAGGTCATATTGGGACCCTAGTGTAGTCATGGATTTATGAGAATTGTCTAGCTGATTATTATTACACTCAGTTACATTACATTCTGTATAGACTCGTAGTACGTGTATGTTGATATCAGTGTAAGTGTTTTTACCCCGTTGTAATGTCTGTTGTACCGATGCTTAGGAGCTTGCTCGCATCGTGAGTTTGGTGGTGCTTGAGATGACTCGCACCTACAGACATTGATGACGTTATTGCATGTGGCAAGTTTGCTGAGGTGCGGTGAGCTCTTGCGCGCACTTGCCACTAGAGAGTGCAATAGGACGGGTCTCGGAGGACGTGCTTCAAAGATTACTCGCTTTCCCTCCTAGCGCGCTTAAGTTTGATTTGTGTTAGGTTGGTCATGTTAGGCCAGTCGTTCGAGACGTTTGAGTTTGTATTCGGGCATATGACACCCCGTTAGGATACAAAAAAGCGCGAAATGGTACTGGTGCATATTGTGGGATGTGTCTGGGTGAGACACATTTGTAGATTATGCGGATACCTACGATATGAGACACTTACATAGATATTTTTTTAGGGTTTCGACTTGATTGCCATACTTAGGAGGCTATGCAAGATTACGATAGTGTATTTGCCTTCATCACTTGATATTTACCATGTTTGAATCACTTGTAATGACCGACATATCTCGTAAACTTGTAGTTATTGTTCAATATGGAATGTTTGTGTTGGTGCTTGAACTTAGAAATATTATCCTTAGAGACATGGTGTGATTCAGACTTTAGAAACTTGCATAGGGACACCTTTTCCATACTATGGATCATGCATCTAGGATTATTCACTTATTCATTACTGTGTGGCATGGATTTCTCCTATATATTCTTTTGTTATTTGTATTTAGTTCACTCGCACCAACTAGCTTTGTGTTTTGCTGACTTTGCAAGGGGTGTGCTTCTATTGGAGTGTAGGCAGTGTTGTTGTTCTTGCTGATCGTGGCGCTTAGGCCCAGTTTCCAGCTGACTTGTTTTGTGTTGTTTAGTCTTATCCACCCTGTACGGGTATGTTTTGTTTCCTTTGTATTGTTTATACTTTGTTAAATACTAGATGTTTGTATATATTGGTTTTGTCATAGTTAGTTATTTCTATTTGATTCTCGTTTCAAGAATATGTTATATTATGATATTGTGTCTGGTTACGATCCACCTGTATTACGGATCTAGTTCACGTACCGGAATGCTGCGGCTTCCATGGTGGGTCGGGGGGTGACAGAGCTTGGTATCAGAGCCATTGTTTACCGGTTCACATAGAATATCATCGTATGACACTTTCTTGAGTGAATAGGGTAGAGGAGTTAGGAGTTTTGTTGTGATGTTTGATATATTGTATATGTGTTTTCTTTTGAGTAGAGGGAGTGTGGTGATGGCATGTGGTAAGATAACCCATGGTTAGGGATCAGGCACTGCTAGAGGGGATGCCTCTCAAGATTTCATGGAAATGATGACATAGTGGGCACAAAATATGAGACATGGAAATCAATCAGAGGATTCGTTTACTCGTCGCAACAAGAATTTCGTCAGCTTGGGTGGTGAAAGATTTGATGGCACTGGAGATTCTCTAGCTGCGGATCGGTGGATCCGAAAGGTAGAGTTCATATTTGAGAAGATGGTGCTGACACCTATACAGCGTACCGAGTTAGCAGCACACCAATTTGACGGAGAAGCTATGTATTGGTGGGATTTAGTGAGGCAGAGTCGAGATGTGTCAGAGAGGCAGTGGGATACATTCTATGAGGGTTTGTGCAACATTTTATTCCTGATTCTGCCAGAGATGAGATAGTGGACATGTTTCTACACTTACAACAGGGATCTAGACCTGTTTCAGAATACTTAGCTGAGTTTACACAGTTGAGTCGTTATGTCACTTGTTTCATAGATACTACAGAGAAGAAGAACAAGAAATTTTTGAGTGGTCTGAACCCATTCCTAAATAAAAAGTTGATGGTGATGGTCGATCGTCCTTTTGAGAGATTAGTGAACATACTTTGAGTCAAGAGTGAGTTGACGTTGCAGGCAAGAGACTTTGGTTCGACATGCTAAAGGTACAGAGCACAGTCAGAGGTTTGGCCGAGGAAGCCAGACAGTTGATCAAGCACAATAGCCAGAGCGTGCGTAGTTCAGCAGAGAGACTCTAGTATAGGGGGACCAGTTAGGACTGGTAGAGACCGCAGAGGTGACAAACGTTTCTGAGGAGATCATCGACAACAACAGCAGCATAGACAACTTATGAGGGGTGGTCAGACAGAAACCAGGAGCGGTTGTTTCACTTGTGGTCAGGATGGACACTTAGCCCGTGATTGTCCCAGAGGTCAGACAAATCAACGAGAGCAGGCAGTTTACTATACTTGAGGGCAGCCAGGGCACTTTTCTAGAGCTTGTTCTCAGAGTAGGGATGTACCAACACAGTAGAGGGCACCTCATAGACAATTAGCACCTGCGCCAGGAGTTGGTCAGAGAGTCCCTCTCCCAGCACAGCCTGTTCGCCTCACAGCTATTCCCGATCAGGGAAATGTTGATGGTATTTTATTATTTTTGTTTTAGTTGTGTGTGCAATATATAGTAGGATATGTGTTACATGCATTACGCGTAGGAAAACTTGCATGTTTTTTGTGTTGTTATGTGACTCAGGATATATGTGTTGTGTGCCAGATTTTGTGCATTTGTCGTTTTCTCAGTTGAGGGCTCTTTTCGATACGGGAGCATCTAGGTCTTTTATTTCTAGACAGTTAGTTGTTAGAGACCGTCTAGAAATAGTGTCTTTACCGGAACCCTTGTGTATTGTGTTCCCTTTGGGCAGTTCGGTTTGGTTGTGGGAATATTATCCCCGTTTCAAGTTTTCCTTGTTGACGTACACCTTCGTGTTTGACTTTATTGTCTTGGGTTTTGAGGGCTATCATTTGATTCTAGGGATGGATTGGTTGTCCAGTCATCCGGTGATCATTGATTGCTTGCATAGGTCGGTGACGTTAGCGCCACCTAATGTTTCGCCTCGTGTGTTGGCTTGTGAGCCCGATCTTGTTTCTGTGATGTCGAGTTTTCTTGGCTCTCTTGAGATTTCTAGTCCCGACATCAGTTCTGTCGAGGTTGTGTGTGAGTTTCCTGGTGTCTTTCGAAATATTCCTGGTACCCTCCTTGTCATGAGGTAGAGTTTCGGATTGACCTGGTTCCTGGTACTACGCCTATATCTAAATCAGTGTATAGGCTAGCACCTAAGCAATTGGAAGATATGAAAGTACAACTTGATGACTTGCTTTGTAAGGGGGGTTTATTCGGCTGAGCAATTCACCTTGGAGATCTCCAACAATATTTGTGTCTAAGAAGGATGGATCATTGAGGATGTGCATAGATGATCGGGATCTGAATAAAGTGACCATAAAGAATAAGTATTTGTTGCCTCGAATTGATGATCTATTGGATCAGTTGAGGGGAGCCGTAGTGTTTTCACAGTTGGATTTGCAGTCTGGGTATCACCAGATGAGAGTTGAGGAAAACTCTGTTCCAATTACAACTTTTCATACTCGTTATGGCTTGTATGAGTTTTCAGTCATGCCAATTGGACTGACGAATGCACCGGCTTTCTTCATGGATTTAATGAATAGATTGTTCAGTTCGTACTTGGACAAGTTTGTGGTAGTATTTATTGACGATATCTTGGTGTACTCGAGAAGTTTAGAGGAGCACAGAGAGCATCTTCGCATTGTTTTGCAGACACTCAGAAAATCAGTTGTATGCAAAGTTCAGTAAGTGTCATTTCTGGGAGCCTGAAATTTTATTTCTCGGACATGTCATTTCTAGTGGACGTATTGCAGTGGATCCCGAGAAAGTCAAAGCAGTGAAGTCTTGGAGATGACCGAGTAGTGTAACAGAGATTCGTAGTTTCTAGGTTTGGCCGGTTATTATCGACGGTTCACCAACAAAATTTCACTGATTGTGGCACCACTCTCTCAGTTAACAAGGAAGAATGTTCATTTTGTGTGGTCAGAGAAGTGTGAAGAAGCTTTTGAAACTTTGAAGCTTTGGTTGACTTCAACACCAGTGTTGACTATTCCGACACCTGGTAGTCGACTGGTGGTATTTACCAATGCTTGCTATACAGGATTGGGTCGTGTGTTGATGCAGGACAAGAGGGTTGTAACATATGCGTCTCGACAGTTGAAACCCCATGAGAGGAGATATCCAACACATGATTTAGAGTTGGCAGCCGTAGTCTTTGCTTTGAAGATCTGGAGACATTATCTGCATGGTGAGAGGTTTGAGTTGTTCAATGATCACAAGAGTTTGAAGTACCTATTCACTCAGAGGGAGTTGAAATGAGGCAACAACGATGGGTTGATTTTCTTAACAGCTATGACTTCAAAATACAATATCAGCCTGGTAGAGCCAATGTGGTTGCTGATGCCCTGAGTAGATGACATGCAGTGATGGCAACCATGATGATTCAGGAGTATCGAACACTTGAGATGTTAACTTCATTTGCAACTCAACCTACTTCCAGTACAGAAGGCAGCATGATAGCGGGTTTAGTAGTTTATCCGTCGTTGATCAATATAGTGGTGGAAAGGAAGACATCTGATCCAGTAATTTCGAGGCAGATAGCAGATTTGGTAGTGGACACACTGGATGAGTGCCCTGCCGATTGGTCAATTGGTTCAGATGGAGGGTTGAGGTTCCGTGGGCGACTTTGTGTTCCATTTGTTGAGGAGCTGTGGAGAGATATCTCACAGGAAGCTCATAGATCTCGTTTCACCATTCACCTCCGTGGAACGAAGATGTATCGAGATTTGAGACGTTCTTTCTGGTGGTGCGGCATGAAGAAAGACGTTGGAGAGTTTGTGGCACGGTGTGCGACTTGTCAGCAAGTGAAAGCTGAGCATCAGAGACCGTCTGGGTTATTGCATCCATTGGAGATCCCGACGTGGAAGTGGGAGTATATCACTATGGATTTCATTGATGGACTTCCACAGTCGAGGAAAGGTCATGAGTCATCAGTTGACGAAGTGTGCACATTTCATTCCTGTTAGTACGAATTGGACGACAGACAGTCTAATGGTGTTGTTCATTTGGGAGATAGTTCGCCTTCATGGGTCATTTGTTTCGATTGTATCTGACCGAGATCTGATTTTCACAGCCCACTTCTGGCAGAGCTTTCAACAAGCTATGGGAACTAGATTGACTGAGTCTTTCTGAAACTTTCCCCTCTGCGCGGAGTTGTTAGGTTCAGAGGCCAAGGGAAGCTTGCACCGAGATATGTAGGATCCTATGAGATTACTGAGAGGATTGGATCAGTGGCCTACAGGTTGGCTTTGTAGCAAAGTATGTCCAGTCTCCACATCGTGTTTCACGTATCCATGTTGCGGAAGTGTTTGGGAGACCCGTCATAGATTGAGGAGCCCGCTGAGTTGGAGATTTCTGATGAGTTGAGTTATCCAGTGAGGCCAGTAGCCATTGTTGATGATGATGTTAAACAACTTCGACGGAGGACAGTGAAGTTAGTGAAAGTTCAGTGGAGTCACTGAGATGGTGACATGACTTGGGAGCTGGAGGACCAGATGAGACTGAAATACCCTGAGCTTTTCACCTTGTCTTTCTTGTCGTTGCTTTGTCTGATCTCGAGGACAATATCTCTTTTAAGGTGTGTATGATGTAATATTCGTAGTTTTTTCCCGATTGTTTGATTTGCCTAACTTCGAATTTTTGAAATTTGTTTCAATTGTATAAATTTGGTTTGATTTAAATTTCGTTAAAAAAATGGAATTTGCAGGGTAGGGTGTACTCAGAACTTTGGTGGGGGCAAATAGCCACCATACATTGAAACATGCTTTCCCCCTTCCCTTCTTCTTCTTCCTTTTTCTTTTTTACAGAGCAGTTCTTCCTACGACGCTTCTTTTTCGATGACTTTTGTTCGAGCGATTCGAACGATTCTCCGCCCAAATCTCATCATTTTCTTCCTCTTTCTCCCCTCTCATTCTTGCTCGAGTTTTTCCACATTAAAAAAAAAGGTTGTGGGCTTGATTGAAGCTGTCGTTGCCGGTGCGAGCAACGCTGCTCTAATCAGCCTCTCAGGTGGTGGTTGGGGCGTCGTTTGGAACTTGTAAACCCCACATGCAAGGGTGTTTTCGTGGTTGGCTGGAATTTAAAAAAATATCAGTTGTGCATGTCCGTTAGGGAAATTCTCCGGCATGAATCCGAGCTTGGATCTCGCGGGTAAGCTGCGATTCGCGATTTTGGTGGTTCTGTGACCTATTTTCGGCCTGTTGTGTTGTTCGGAAACGATTAGGCCGGAGTAGGGTGGTTTTCGCCACATTTTGGGCTTCGTCGGAGTGGTCGCCGGATTTAATTTTATCGGTAAGTACTTTTCCAGCCATGCGCCGACTGTTACTTCTTCCATTTTCCAATTTTCGTCTAGTTTGCTCACTTTTGAGTTCTCCTTTGCAGTTTTAAAAAGTTTCCTTAGTCCCGCATTCGTTATTTCATGAGTTGGGAGCTTCGGTCGGTAGGATTTCGGTTCGAAAAACCCATTCCACTCAGGTGAATGTAACTATAAGGTTTACTTTGAGAAATATTTATTTTAAAATTAGGAATTGAATGGTTACATTGTGGAGATGATTGTGTGAGATTGAATCCAAATTCGGGACTTAACACTCACGAGGTTTTGGAGATTTTGATTGTTGCGTTGGTTCCTTTGTGAATGAATTTATGTACTGAGTTTCTTGAAAGCATGATATACATGAATGAAATGGAATAGTGGATGAATATAAATGTGGTTAGGCTTTGGTATAATGTCATTATATGTTGAGTTTTCAAGTATGCTTGGTATGACATGGTCAGATTATTGTCTCTGTTTAATGACCTGATTTTTTATTGCAAAGTTGTATTGACTCAGAAACAAATTAGTTGATATGGCCTATGTTATCAACTGATATGTTTTACCGTAAATTTCCAAGTCTTGAACGTGTATGATTGTTCGACTCGAGGGACTTTATTGTTGTGAATAGGGTCATGTTGGGACCCTAGTGTAGTCGTGGATTTATGAGAATCGCCTTGCCGATTATTATTACACTAGTGTTACATTAGATTATGTATACACTCGTAGTATGTGCATGTTGATATTAGTGTAAGTGTATTTACCTCGTTGTATGCCGGTTGTTTCGATGCTTAGGAGCTTGCTCGCATTGTGAGTTTGGTGGTGCTTGATATTAGGACACTATTGCATGTGGCAAGTTTGCTGAGGTGCGTGAGCTCCTGCACGCACTTGCCACTAGAGAGTGCAGTAGGACAGGTCCCGGTGGACGTGCTTCGGAGATTACTCTCTTTCCCTCCCAGAGCGCTTGAGTTTGATTTGTGTTAGGTTGGCCGTGTTAGGCCAGTCGTTCGGGACGTTTGAGTTTGTATCCGGGCATATGGCCCCATTAGGATACAAACAAGTCCGAAGTGGTATTGGTGCGCGTTGAGGGATGTGTATGGGTGTGACACATTCGTAGGGTATGCGGATACCTACGATATGAGAAACTTACATAGATTTTTTTTTTGGGTTTTGACTTTATTGCCATACTTCTGAGGCTATGCATGATTAAGATAGTGTCTTTGCCTTCATCAATTGATATTTACCATAGTTGAATCACCTGTAATGACCGGCATATCTCGTAAACTTTTAGTATTGTTCAATATGGAATGCTTGTGTTGGTGCTTAAACTTAGAATTATTATCCTTAGAGACACGGTGTGATTCAGACTTTAGAAACTTGCATAGGGACATCGCTTCCATGTTATGGATCATGCATCTAGGCTTATTCACTTATTCATTACTGTGTGGCATGGATTTCTCCTGTATATTCTTTTGTTATTTGTATTTAGTTCACTCGTACCAGCTAGATTTGTGTTTTGCTGACCCCGCAAGAGGTGTGCTTCTTTTGGAGTGCATGCAGTGTTGTTGTTCCTGCTGATCGTGTCGCTTAGGCCCAGTTTTTAGCTGTAGACTTGTTTTGTGTTGTTTAGTCTTGTCCACCCTGTACGGGTATGTTTTGTTTCCTTTGTATTTTTTATACCCTGTTAAATACTAAATGTTTGTATATATTGGTTTTGTCACCATGACGTTGGCGGGGCGAATTGAATATTTTTTATTTTGTTCAAATTTTATCATAGTTGGTTATTTTCGTTTGATTCTCGTTTCAAGAATATGTTATATTATAATGTCGTGTCCGATTACTATCCGCATGTATTACAGATTTAGTTCACGTACCGACATGCTGCGGCTTTTTTGGCGGGTCGGGGCGTGACAAGTTTCCTTGGGTTAGGATAAAGATAAAGGCTGGAAAATCGAAAACTATTTCGATTCCCAAAAATTAGTTTTTTTTCATCAAATGTCAGTCAATAAGGTAGCAGAACTTGGCTTGTCACGAGGAAAAAAAAAAGAGTCGTTCTACGCAGCCTGGTAAAATAAGCCTGGATGGAGTCTGGAGGCTCTCCAGCACGTGAGTTGGTGTGTAAATGATCAACTCTACCCCTTTTTTTATCCTTGCAGAAACCGTTCAACCCAGTGGGACTTCTGATGCACCATACCCCACCACTTCTACCAATTCCTCAACACCTCCACCCACTACTCAAGTCCTTCCCCCAGCTGTTCCGGTGAGTCCCCTTCCGTCGGATCCACCACCACCTCTTGTCTCAGCTCCATTGCCATCAACTTCTTCTCTTGTGCTTCCAGAGGGTGGAGATGCTGGTTAAGTTGGAGGTGTGCATGTAGGAGGGATGGGGAATTCTTGGGTGGATCCAACATTGGTACAGGAGAATTGGAGGGCAATGGGGGTGGAGAAGTTGCAGGTGGAGGATGAGTGACATTGGTTGAAGGTGGAAAAGAGGCTTGAAGAGGTGGTTAAGATGACGAAGTGGATCAGCAAGGGGTGCGCGGTTTTTGTTTACTGGTGGTTGTGTGGTGGGGGTGGTTCATCAATGATGAGGGATGGTGGTGGTAGGTTGGGGTTCAAATCACAAGTTGGAGGTGGGATTGGGGTTGTGGAGGGTGTTGGTGGGTTCAATTGTGGAGCTCAATTGGGGGGAGGTGGTGTTGGAGGTGGGGTTGTTGCATTTGGTTCCAGGAGGCGTGGGTTTGGAGGAGTTTGAGGAAGATGAAGTAGAATGGGTTTTGTGGGGGAGAGGGAAGAGAAAGTTGGATGGAGGGAGAGATGTGTGTCTGAGAGTTCGATGAAGAAGAGTGAGCAGTGAAGATGGGTGAATTGGTGGGTGGTGGCGGCAGAGGTTAAAACATGGGTGGGCGGAGCTGGAGGAGGGCGGCAGCGGCGTTGCGAAACAGAGAAGGAAGGATGAGGGTGGCGGCGAGACTGGGAGGAAGAAGAGGAAAGGGAGGGGTAGACTTGGCGCTCATGTGCTGGACACCCTCCCCAGGCACTACTCAATGCTCTAACTCCAGGCTTTCTATAATTTTCCAAAAAAGAACAAGAAAAATTTTAGGCTCCCTTGTTTGGGTGCCTCTTTTGTGCCTTGTTTGTGATTGTGTTTTAAAAAGAAGGGTAAAAAGTGTAAAAAAAATCCCAAACAAGACAGCTTAGAATTCCATAAAGAACAAAAAAATAAATAAATAAAACTTTTTATTGGGTGTAATGAGCATGAACAACAAGAAAGCTTATTAAATTAATTTTCTCCCTTCAGACCATATGTCAACTTTCAAACTTTAAACTACTCATTTTTTGAATATCCAGGGGTAATTTTCATTGTTGAATTGGATAAAACACCATTGGTGGGCACTTGCAACATCAAGGAGACATCTAAATACTAGGCAGCCTAGAATTACTCAAATAACCAAAAATAAAATAAAAATGGTGGGCACTTGCAACAAAAAAAAATGTTGAATTGAGTTTGAGAAAAAATGCAATTTGCCGAGAAACAAGCTTGAATGTATATCCTTGTGAAAAAGTAGTCCATACAGTGGTTATGTTCGAATATAAGTTGTGTTAGAGAAGGTAAAAATGTGTTGTAAAGAGTCAAATGATGCAAAAGTAGAATAAATCACAAAATAAACTGCATATATTCGAAATGTCTATAAACAACAAATAGCACAGTAACCACTATTTGTGCAAACAAACGCAGAGAAATATTATCACAATGCAAGTGCGCAAACATAGGCTAGCTCCTTTTTTTTTTTTTTTTAATGTAACTCACAAAAAAAAAACACTCTGAAACCGACCAATGTGATCAGATAAATTTTTATTTTGTTAAAGAGCAGACACATTAATAATTAATATTACTATACCGATATCCTGCAGAAGTAGCTGGAGTACGAGCTTCATAGTTGAGAGCTCGATCAATAAAATTACAGTACCAAAAAGTCTGAATGGTAAGCATACGCCTAATACTACTGATAAGAGGACGCCACACCTAGCGTGTCACCGTCATTGGATCTTTTAGAATGGAAATGAGAGTCCCTGAATCGCCCAGAATTAAACTTGTTCACCATTGTTTTACCATTCACCATTGTATTATCCATCATTTTTCCTGCTATAGGGCTGGCTACTTTGGCTACCACCCCACCTCTTAGATTGACCGCAAACACACCGATAGCTCCTTGTTGGGACGTGGCAAAAAAGCTAGCATTCATAACTAACAATTATTGCATCAGGGTGAAGAGAATACGGGAAAGATTGGATAGGGGTGGTGGTGTAATTGAAACTGTGAAATCTAGCTAATTGGACCTGGGCGTTGATAAGATCGATGCGGGTGTTTTCAGACTCTGTAGGGGGACTAAACATGACAGGGTAAGAACTACATGTGATTTGACAAGGGTAAAGGGTGGGGTTTTGTAGCAACAGTATCAAGCAAGTGGTGAATGGTCATGAGATTGTTAGGGGGGAGTTGATAGGCTAGAGAACCAAATGTGATGCCAAGCTTTCCATGTGTGCTGGAAGTCGGCGATAAACTTGTTAGGGAAAAGTTTGGAGTTTTTGAAAATACAATTGTTTCTGGTTCGCCATATTGTGCCTAAAAAGGCAGCAAATTGGGATAGCATTTCTTCTTTAACATCCGGGTGGGCTTTAGTTGAGTCCCACATAAAATTGAAGAAGAGAGAAACAGTGGGGGTGTTAAAATTCTCAGCAAGCCAATCAATAGGAATAAGTGAGATACGCCAGAGATGTTGAATAATCGGACACTGGAAAAAAAAAGGATGACGTCCTCAGAGTAATTGTTACAAAAATGACATTGATCCTCAATGGGAATATGTAATCTAACCAGATTGGACCTGGTAAGAAGAATATTCTGGGTCATCTTCTAGAGAAGGAAATGTGCGCAAGGTGGAGCACGTTCATAGGTGGGAAGGAGAGGGCGAGAAGTAGAACGAATAGAAGCTTTACTAGTAAATGTTTTGGTTGCAATTCTAACCGAGAAAATGTTGTTCTTGTTGGGGAGCCAAATAAACGTATCAGGGGAGTTAGAGTGTCTGATCAGTATGTGCAGAAAGCAGAATATCTCTGGTGACGCCGGACAGAATAACGATTATCCTGCAGGCTAGTTCTAACAGACAATTCACAGGGAAGAACACAAGAAGATTACCCAAAACACAGATAAATACTCTAATGTTCAATTAAAATTATCAAAATCAAAAGTTTCTCTAAAATCAGCCGACAAGCCGGGCTTTATAGCTAAAACTCGTAATTATTAGAATTTTACCAAAATTAGCAAAACCCCAATAATCATGCTAAAACAAAATATGTAATAAAAGAAATAAACTGCCAGAAATCTGGCCCAAATTGGGTTCAGAATCACTTCCTAAACAATAATTGAAATATTACTATAAAGGGAAATAAACTACTAAAATTAACAAGCAGTTTATTCCTAAAAGAAAATAATGCATAATCCTAAAAGGAAACTAAAAGATTCCTAATTAAATTGAAAGATTACTCAAAGATATTTAGTAAATAACTTCGAGAGCAAATTAGGAACCCTAGAAACCCAAATTAGGAACTCTAGGAACCCAAATTAGAAACCCTAGAAACCCTCCTGCATCAGTCACCCCGGGTTGGAAAGAACTCGTCCTCGAGTTCACAATAGCTTTCTCGGAATTCACAATAGCTTCAAGTGGCAGTGCAGGAGGAAGGTCCTCTGGCATCAGGTTAGAAAACTCAGTTAGCAGCGGCTGCACCTCCGCTGGCAAATCTGGAATCACTTCTATTGTACTAGTCCCACAAGGCAGCAGAGCATATACCACGTCTCCACGCTCAATCTTATCTAAAAACATGGACCTAGAAAGCAGGTTAGTATTATTCGTTTGCATGGGTAGGAGTGGTTCCTTCCCGACGAGGTGCCAACACAATTTTCTTACCTTTAATGCTAAGGGAATATGTATTTTTCCGTTCATCATGAATAACACGGCGATCATACTGCCAAGGTCTGTCTAACAATATATGACAAACATCCATAGAACACAACATCACACCAAGCATTATCAAAATATTTCCTACCGGTCGAAAAAGACACTAGGCATCGCCTATTTAATGTTACCTCACTGCCTTTATTCAGCCACAACAATTTGTACGGCTTGGGATGACGATCTGTCTTCAACTGCAATTTCTGGACAGCCTCTTCAGACACTACGATCTCACAACTGCCACTGTCAATGATCATCTTGCAGACTTTATCTGCAACTGTGCAGGTTGTGCGAAAAATATTGGTTCTCAACCAATCATCCCCTGAATCGCCCTTGGGAGTCAGTAGGCTCTTACGAACAATCAGAGTCTCATGGTCATCCCCATACAACACATGTCCATCGTCATCAGTGTCATACACATGCTCTCCAAGCTCCTCAGTTTCGTCTACCACGTCTTCTTCAAGCTCCTCATCATCATACACAGGTTCTCCAAGCTCCTCATCGTCATACACATGCTCTCCATGCTCCCATAATCGAGCATGATTGTGATACGAATTTTCAAAACTGGAATCAAAATCGTGATCTTCCATCTCACGATTACTGAAATCCTGCGTCGTTAAACGCCGGGTTAACTCTGCAACTTGCCTTTGTAAATCCTCAATCATCATATTATTAACGTTACGATCACGATGAGGGGCTTCCTAGTTCAGAACGTGCCCGCGATGACCACGACCACCAGCCATAGAAACTGATGAAATCTCACCCAAGAAGATGCTGAAGCTCTGCTACCAACTGCCGCCGGGCAGAATATCGATTATCCTGCAGGCTAGTTCTAACAGACAATTCACATGGAAGAACACAAGAAGATTACCCAAAACACAGATAAATACTCTAATGTTCAATTAAAATTATCAAAATAAAAAATCTCTCTAAAATCAGCCCACAAGCCGGGCTTTATAGCTAAAACTCGTAATTATTAGAATTTTACCAAAATTAGAAAAACCCAAATAATCATGCTAAAACAAAATACGTAATAAAAGAAATAAACTGCTAGAAATCTGGCCCAAATTGGGTTCAAAATCACTTCCTAAACAATAATTGAAATATTACTATAAAGGTAAATAAACTACTAAAATTAACAAGCAGTCTATTCCTAAAAGAAAATAATGCATAATCCTAAAAGGAAACTGAAAGATTCCTAATTAAATTGAAAGATTACTCAAAGTTATTTACTTGAGAGCAAATTAGGAACCCTAGAAACCCAAATTAGGAACTCTAGGAACCCAAATTAGGAACCCTAGAAACCCTCCTGCATCATCTGGCCACAGGGTCGGGGAACATAGAGAGGATCAACTCTGAGTTCCAATGCAGTCTTTGATCATGGTTAGTAATCTGAAGGTCAGGGATGATGGTAGGGGGATCTTGATAAAAAAAAGTCAAGAACACAGTCCCTGAGTAAAATGACAGGCTTAACCCAACAGACCTGCCAAAGATTGATATTGGTGCCAGATCTAACTTGCCAAATGTTACACCTTCAAGCAAATGAGGCAATGGCGAGGCTTTGGAAATTTGAGAGATGTTTTTCCTGTTGAAGTATAGAGCTTTGAGTTGGAGGACATGGGCATTCAGAGGTGAAGAAAAGAGTTGCCACATATTTTTTGCCATAAGAGCAAGATTTTTATTCCTGATATTAGGAATATTAAAGACCGACTGACAGGTGAGACTGAGAGAGATAAGATCCCAAGTGCACATATGTTTGGCCTTATTCTCCGCCGCTTCGTTCCACCAGAAATTGCGAGCCAGGTAATCAATTTTCTTGAAAATGAAGCACGGAAAAAGGAAAGTTTGCATAGTATACACTGGGATAGAATTCACAACGGCTTTGATCATGATCGTTCTTCCAACTTGGGAGAGAACTTTAGATTTTCAGCTCAAGAGTTTAACATTTACTTTTTCCACAAGAAATTGGAAAACATTGCTTTTATTTTTGGATAAAATAATAGGGGAGCCTAAGTATTTATCTTCGGGATTGTAAAATTTGGACCCCGATATTCTATTGATCATTTTAGCATGTTTCTGATAAACAATAGAGCTATAAAAGACCGGGGATTTATCAAAATTTACCCCTTGGCCCTAGGCAAGACAATATTGATTGAGGATTTTTTTAACCGAATGAGCTTCGACTAGAGAGGTTCGACAGAAAAGTATGAGGTCATCTGCATACAATAGATGACTGATAGAAAGGGAGCGACGTCTGATTTTAATGCCCTTAATGATGTTATCTGATTCAGCCCGACCAAGATGGCGAGAAAGAGCTTTAACAATCAGGATGAAAAGATAGGAGGAAAGGGGTCTCCTTGTCCGAGTCCCTTAGACGGTTTGATTGGCGAGAAAAATGTGTCATTGAGGACCTAAAGAGAGGTGGTGGAAATACATTGGGAGTTCATTTGTATCCATCCATCCGAGAAACTCACTGAACAGTAGGTATGACAACCCAACACCAATTCACATGATTAACGAAAGGAGGTAACCACTATGTTGTGGTTAGGACGGGAACCACAAACGCCCGCTCCACGCCATAAAATCAGCAGACAATGCTGGTGGGTGTCGACCACGTTTCGACAACTCAATTCCTGAACGCACAACAAACCGCACACACATCCGCCTCCGGCTATCACCGTCATCGGCCATGAGAGCCAATCAACACTTATTAGAAAGCGTATTTTAATAACCTCTGGTCAGCTTAAGGGTAGGGGTTAATTAGAATGAACGGGAGGGGCGACAACCTTTCCAAGAGTTGAATCAAGAAGGGTTATTCAACCCTATCATAAGCTTTAGCCATACCTATATTTATAGCCATCCAGTCTTGTTTTTTTCTTACAGAAGTGTTTCATATGAAAAAAAGTTTCATAAGATATATTGACATCATCCGCTATGGAACGACCTCCAAAGAAAGCTCCTTGATTGGGAGAGATGATGTTGTCTAACAAGGGTTTAAGGCGATTTGAGAGAATTTTGGAGATCACCTTGTAGATAACATTGCAAAGGCCAATAGGTCTCAATTTGTCAGGCGAGATAGGGTTGCCGACTTTCGGGATAAGGCAATGAAAGTTCAAATTTTCGGGTGATGAAAAAATGGGTCACAACTTCAACAACATCCAGTTTCACAATCTCCCAATAATGATGTCATCTATATGGATAGACTTCTTCAACAGTAGAATACATAATTCAGGGCTTGCAGGAATATGAAATTATTTGCAAAGCATTATCTGAAACACCGTGTACTGAATAAAACCTTGAAGGTAGTTGTCATGGATTTGTTTCGTTGGTTCATTTTGTTTGCCTTTGTTCTAAAGGGTTCTCCATTTGGGTCTAGCATGGCCAATCTAATGGCCTTGGCAACTGCATCTTTTTCGAAGGAGCCATCTTCATTCCTTTCCACTTCTCGCATTTAGTCCGGCAAGAGCATTAGGGTGTGACCATAACAAAATGACTCTATGATGGATCCCCAACCAGAGTGAAATAGGCATCCACCAATGGCTTGATGAGACAATATCTCCAACTGCGGTGCCCATCCAGTGAATATCAAATCATGTTTTTCTCTCATGCCATCAAGACCACCATAGTTATCATCGATCCTGGCAGGTAGAAAGAGTTGATAGCTGTAATAGGTTTTTCCAGCCAAAACCCAAACCAAACTCAATATTTCAACAGAAACAAATGTCAATTTGATCTACTTTGCGTGTTCTACAAACCGGTATGGCTAGTTGACTAGCGGAAATAATAATAATAATAATAATAATAATAATAATAATAATAATAAATAAATAAATAAACAATGGGAAAGCTATGGCATACAGCTCCTAAAATATTGTTTATTAGCGGAATAAAGTTACACTTCAGATTGAGATGAAAGGCTATTCCAGGTGATCCGTCTAGCAACGTGTCCTGGAAGTAGAGCCTGGCCAAGGATTTCAGTTATAATACAACACCTATCTATACAAAGAACATGGCCTTAATTTCTTTGAAAACTGAGTAGGTCCTATGATTAATTACATAAAAGCTTACATCCGAATGAAAATATTATTGTGCGCACAAAACTTCTGTTGCCAGCTCATTCCTTCGATATAAAGATGATTACTCAATGGAATCGCAAAGAGCAGCGTCTTCCAATTTACATAATAATGACAGGAATGATGAAGTATTAGCTGAGATGGATGTATGAAGTTACAGTGACAAGGCCCCTGCTTTGATGGGTACTCATTTAATCTATTGTTATCTCCACTGTCGTTGGCGCAATGAAACATTGAAAGAATCCACGAACCCAAGGACATTGTGGCTGACGAGATTCAAAATCCTTATCTACACAAGTATGAAAGAGGTCAGTCAACTCTCATCTCTAAGATGAATTACATACATGTGAATGGGTTTGTTTTGTTCCTGATAGTTTCTATAGTAATGCGGAAAAACCAGTATATAATCTCCTGAGACAACCATCAGCACTGCAGTGAGATTTAATTCTAGTTGAAAAAAAAGTAAAATCCAGCTGGAACTTGTAACATAAACACGTCAAAAATATATTTGATGGTTGAAGTTGAAATTCAGATGTTTCTCCAGCTAGATGGCTGCAGCGATCTCATTACTGACTATATTTATAGCAATCTAGTTATACCATAAAATTAAGGGACTACATAAGTTCCTATAAATAATAACAATTATAATGATGCTTTCTTGACGTATATCTTGCACACCAGACTCAGTCTCCCATATCTCCCTGCCCTTAGCCTCGAGCCTATACACTCATTAGCAATCAAAACCACACCCAAAATCTGTACAGCTCTACACAAAAGCATCTTGAAAATAACATATGAGATGAAACATAACTCTTAACTTGTTCATGAGCAATTTTATACACCTCCTATCAAGCTAATAGGTTTGAAATGTTTGATCAAGCTAGGACGAGAGTGATGAGAGGTATAGTTGAGCCTCCAATGTAGAAAGCCTGTCTTAGAAATCCTTCACTACTTCCACCACATCGTTACCAACAAACTCCCGACACTTATAGACCCCTAGGTGGAAACAATCGTGACATAGGGTCAAAGCTGACCATTGTTGCTACCATCTCCTGTGGAAAACTTTCGTATGAAAATTTTGCCTCTATCCGATCACTGTTCACACAATCAATTGCAAATCAAACTCCATCCAAGGAAGGTGGCTAACAAGGAGAGTCCTTATAGAATTTCCTATTACCCACAAAGTGTTTGTTGATGATCTCTTCGTCCTCGATGAGCTCATCATCACTATTCACCCTTCTGCACAATGCTAGCATATATATATGAAAGTATTTCTTATTTCCATCAGCTCCCCTCAATTTTTATTTTTTTTAATGTGGATCTATTCTTCCACTTTTTGTCTTCCCACGGCTCAACAATATTTTTCTTAGCAGCCTATTCTTCAGTGAGTCGATAATCCGGTAAATCAGCCTCCTCAAGGCTGTCTAGATTGAAAGAATTTCTCAAACAACACATCCAATTTAATTGACATCTTTTCATTATGCTGCTCACAAGAGATCTATATAAGGCCAACTTCCTTGAACCACACCATATCAAAGTGGAACAATAATAACAACAAAAATAATTTAATAAATAAATGTATAACATTGGACCAAGTGGACTAATACTCAAAGGTGGGTCAATCAACTCCTCTTCAGTGTCAGAATTCATGTCATAAATCCTTTCTGAGAAATGGTAGTTAGGGCCAGTCGTTAGGGACACACACCATTAACCATCCAAAACAAAGAAGCTATTGATAGAGAATATGTGCCATCCAACTTTTCCAGCACTTTTAACAATTGAGCATCCCACATCATTAGAAAACCATCAGACCTTCTCCATGAGAGGATTTAGTTTCCACGAGGAATATTACTGTAGGTTTGTATTTTTAACTCAATGCCTGCACCAGACATACCCTCCCTCAACTCTCAACCCTGTCACAGGAGAATTTAATCTATGGCAAACTAAGGCATCCCCGAGAATCTCCCAAATATCTGCAAGTGCCTGCCCCCCAAATTATTTTGCTTCCCGTCATCATATACCCCTTACCTTGCTTCCTCTTCCACTGGATCTCGGATGTGTTAGTGATCATCTGCTGATTGAAACAGCATTTTGAGATTAGGTACTTCCAATGTAGGTTCCCCATCATTTTCCAACTCCAAATCGCCATCATAATCAGTTTCTTAATCCCCCAATAGAATCTCCTATAATTGTTACTCATCACCTACTATGGGAAAACCTTTGTAATAAACTACACCATTATACCCCTTACCTTGCTTCTCGTTCCATCTGAGCTCGGATGGGTTAGTGATCATTTGCTGATTCAAGCAGCATTTTAAGATGAGGTACTTCCAGTGTAGGTTCCCCATCATTTTCTATCTCTACATCGCCACCATAATCAGTTTCTTAATCCCCCACTAGAATCTCCTATAATTGTTACTCATCACCTACTAGGGGAAAACCCATCTTGTGTTCAAGTCGAAGGCTCTACCCCTTCGTCTTCCTACCAATCTTCAATTCTTTGAACAACGAATCATTGGGCACCTTTGTAATAAACTATACCATCCTCAGGATTTTTTTTCACATTCCCACCTTAGGGCTGGACTGTCACTGGCACATATACCAATTGTCATATCCTAATCAGTACCATGAATATTGTTAATACTTAAACTGCTCTAGGTATGAGGATTTCACTAAAAAAAGTCTTTGTTTGAACAACCTTTTAATAGGAAAAATCCCCACACAAGCCACCTTTATCTTGTGTCATCTCACATTGTGTCTTTCTAGCAAATCACCTCTTCCTCTTATTAGGGGTTGGGGTGTCACATCATAGTCCCCTACCATGAAGCTCAACTATCCTAAGTCACCTACTATACCACCCACTATATCACCCTTTATCAACTTTACCTCACCTTGTGAGGTATGGGGTTAAAATTGCAAAACACCTGACTGTATACCTAGGATGCTATTCCCAATTAACTAGCCACGGAAAATGAGGCTTTCACTGAAAAGGTGAGTTGTGGGGTTAAAATTGCAAAATACCTGACTCTGTATACCTAGGATTCTATTCCCAATTAACTAGGAACAGAACAGAAAAGCTGTAAGGTTTTCACTGAAAAGGTCTCGACGCTATCAGAGTGCAAATCCGCACTTCGGTACCTCAACTTAGACAAGACATCCAAAGAGATGCGAGACAACCTTGGATCTTGGAATACTTGCATTTCAAAGCAAACCACATCATCGCATTGAAATAATTTAGATAATAAATATATAATAGAAGTACCTTCCCAAAGGGGATTTTGGATGTTGGTCCCCACCTTAATCGGCTTCTTCTAATTTTGGTCCCGAGAGACCACAATATTTTGGTCATAGTGTCAATCTGTTGGTCTTGGTTAAGTTGGCATGTTCAAAGAACGTAACCAAGATGCCCTTAAATTGCCATATCATTTGGACTAAGAAAAAAAACAAAATAAAATAAAATTTGAGAGCATTCAAGGGATTATATTTTAAAATAAAAAAATTAATTAATTAAAATAAAAAAAACTGAAACTGTCCCCATCCCCTTCTTCCTTCAATTTTCCAAACCTTCTCTTCATCCCCATACTCTCTCTGCCTATGTTGTCTGGGGCGTGAAGCGGGTCGAAGCACTAACCTCCACTTCAACGGTTGCACGAGTTGCGACAGAGTGTATAAATTTTACATAGTTTATTAGTCATCACATACTAATAATAAGTCGCGACTCAAATAAGAAATATTGAATAAAGTATAAGACCGTTGAATAAAGTATGAGTATGTTATTAGTTATTATAACGAATTTGACTTGAGTCCTCGATTTAAGGTGGTTTGTTTCTGTTAGGTTCTAGTAGTTGTATCTATATTAAATATTATTAGATTAGACTAGTGACTAAAGTTGTTAACAAGTTATTTACTGTTGCAACTACCCAGCTGAAGCATTGCATTGCGGCGCCAAAAACTTTTCAGGGAATGTTCTGAAGTGAAATAGCAAATTCAAATTATAGAGCTTCAGAGTCGTTGCGGAGCTTCAAACAATGTAGCTCTCTACTATGTTCCTCGTTTCTTCTAAATCGAACAAATCTCAAGCTCTCTCACTATCCCTCCTTAGCCTCATCTCTCCGCCACCATCACCAAAGCCCCCACCCGCTCATCCGCCCGTAATAAACCTTCCCTCTCCTTTCACCTCCCTAAAACAAAGTAATCCAAAGTTTCCAATACATAAACAATATGAGTGGTTTGAATGATCAAATTTTGTTGCTTTAAAATCAAAATATTTAACCAATTAGGACCCGACAATAAAAATGCATAGCCTCCCTCAAAGCAAGGAATGTGATTTTTCGAAAAATTTCACGAAAAATTTCTTTTTTTTTAAGTTACCGGAATTTCTTTTGAAATCCGAAATAATTTATTTTTTCATTAGGCAACTCTCAATTTTTGTACATTTTAACCCATTATAACCTTACTTTAGTATTACAATTTTGTTCTATAAGTAATTCTTGTGTAATATGTAGTTTGTACAACATTATGAGTATTGTGGGACTTTGTAAGAGTTTAAAATGCCTCAATTATATTAATTACTTCAAAATTATAACCAAAATTTTTACGTTTTTTTATAAACAGACGAAATATTTCTTAATATCAACTTACCAAAATTACCTCAAAAAACGAAATCTCAATCCCAAAGACATCTATTCTCTTCACTCAATTTCTTTCCCAATTGAAGAAGTGAACAAAGTACAATGTCTCTTGGCTTATAAACAAGATCAGATTGGCTTATAAACAACATCAGATGTTGGTTTTGGTATGTTGATTGAGATACTCGAGTGCCTTATTCCAGCTACAAATACCATGACTTTTCAAAGCTTCCACAACCCTAAAACTTGTTGCCACCATCCAATATGCTTTACCAGTAGATTAGCTCATCTTTCTTCTAATTCTACTCTTGTATGTAATGGTTTTTTTTTCGATTTATTTGATAATCACTTGAAAGGACCAGATGTAAATAGAACGGCTTGGGGTGGGTTTTTCCAAAACCCTGGCTTGTACTTATAGTGGTTTGTATTTGTAAGCCTCAACGAGATATAGTAAAGGAAGGAACGAGCAGAGAAAGTGAGGGTATGGGGAGGAAGAAAAGGTTGGACGTTAAAGAAAGAAGGGGAATGGGGTAGATTTTAATGTTTCTTTTAACTTTAGAGTTAATCCTAGGATGCCCTCGAGATACGCATAATAACTTTTTGTTTAGTCCTAAATTATTAATGCGGCAAAAATCGCCGATTAATCGTAATTCGAGGTTTGACCGAACAAAATTGGGTGAAATCGGTTGGGTTTTATAGGACACTGATTAATCGACAAAAAATCGGCGAGTCACCGATTAATCGGCCCAGCCAACTCGCCGATTTATCGCTATGTATAAAAAAACTTAAATAAGATTCTCATTTCATTCGTAGGCCGCAGCTCGCCCAACCTAGATCCTACAGAGAAAAAGAAAAGCAAGAAGCGGCAACGCCGATGGCGACTAGATTTCTGGCTCTGGACAACGATAGCGATCTCTGGCTCTCTCAATTTCTCTTTTCCTCCCTAACTTCCCTCTTCCCTCTCTACCCAGTCCCCATCCCACTCGGCCTCCCCTCTTTTCCTCCCTCCTGTGTAGAATTCAAATGGCCTAGGGGAGCTTGTTGATTGAGGTTATTTGTAGTGATATGGATTTTGGTGAAACATTTGATTGTTGTCGGAACAAACTGGATTCAGCTTGTTGCTGATGCTGAGCTCCAATCTTTCTTTGTATTTGACATGTTTTGCCTACTTATTAGAACATTAATAACTAAACCTCACAATTTCTTTTAAAGTTTGTGATTATCCATTACAAATCCACACAACTTTCAAGCACTCCAGTCATGACTTCCTTTATTCTTTGGTTTATAATATATTGGCATAATCCTTTAGATGTGGAGTATTTTTGTTTATACAAAGTGACCCTTTTAGAAATATCTTCGGTGTAAAGTAATATGGTATACCTTCATGGATTAGCGGGATAGGTAGGTTGGTTCTTCCTGTTAAGCCTGACATCTATTTTGCTTCTGAATGTTTGTTTTGGTAGTTTGGTTGTTAAAACAATATACAATTTCCTTTTAGTTTCTTTTAAGTAGCTTGGCAGATAATTAGTAAAGTTATATAATTAGTTAGTCTCGGCTACGCCTAAACAGTCGGTTATGCGTGGCAAAGGCTATGCAGTTAAATCAGAAAGCGGTAGCAATGCGGTCTAGGATCGAATTACGATTAAGCGGGATTAATCGGATTTAATTGATCAATTTTCTCAAAGCATATATTTTTAAAATTTAATCATAGTCATAGATTACAAAATAAATAATTAATCAAAATGATGTAAATTTGATATAACTTTACTAATTAATCATAGTTATATATTACTTTGTTAATTAATCAAATGAATTTAATTTTACAGGTTGCAACCCTTAAATCACTATAAACAAGCCAATTTTCCAACAAAGCGATAAATCGGCGAGTCGGCTGGGCCGATTAATCGGTGATTCGCCGATTAAACGGGTGACCACTATATCCTAACCGATTTCACCCAGTTCAATTCGATCAAACCCCGAATTACGATTGATCAACGAGTTTTCACCACATTAATAACTTAGGGCAAAGGTAATGTGATTCTACACCTACACTAGTCTAGGAAATTTCCTTTGTCACGAATGCCTCAACTACCTTGCATACTATTAACGGTTGAGTCGCTATGCTCCTTGACTCACAATTCAGTTCCATTTCCTTTCTTTTAAGATTATGATTGTGCGAGACAAGAATGCTCCAACCTTTCCTTTTGAGGATCTTTTAGGCCTCGCGGACAATCATTTTGTCTTCCAAACTCTAAAATTTTCTCATTTCCACTTCAATCCAAAAGGAGTATAAGGTTCCAATTATTGCCCACTCCTTTTCTCTTAAGACCTTGTCCAATTCAAACTTACCTCATACAAGTAACAAATGTTAAATTTGTTAATAAGAAGTTTCACTATGCTCTCTATGTAGTTAAATCGTTAATCTGGCCCTAATCGGTTTGGCTTAAAAGCATTATGAGATTAATCAAAAGTAATCGGAATTAATCTACTTGTATTTTTATAAACATATTTTGCTCCATAATATGTTTACTGCAAAGGTTTAAAAAAAATTAATGCATATTGAAGTAGTAAACATCACATGACACAATTAATTAAAAAATACTAATGCTCAATAAGGGTGCGACTTTCCAAATTCTTTAATTTGGTTGTTATTTTCTTTTGGTTGGTTTTGCCTTTTCTCTTAGGGTGTGATTGATTTTTTTTTCCATGAAAAATCGTAAAAATAGTATAGCTAAGATAACAACTAAGATAAGTTTTCATCCCATGATGTTAAAAATAGCTATGTTTTGAGTTTTCCATGAAAATGTATTTTTAGTTCCTCCTATAAAAAAAATTTCCATGATTTTGGGAGATGTGTGGTGGAAGGTCACAACTTTCATGCTCACTCCCTCATTTCTCTCTTCTCCTCCATGGAACATCAAAATCAAACACACCTTTAGATTTCTTCATTTTTTTATATATATTCTCTTTGATTTTTCCCTCTTAGCATCTTCACACATTCTTGGTATTGCCTTCTGATAGAGAATTGATGAGGTTAGAACAAAATTAAAAGAAATAACAATAATGTTTCTTGTTTATCTATAACAAATTGTCATGGACCAATTAATCGGCGAGTTTTAAAAGCGATTAATAGGAACTTGGGGAGAAATCACCAATTTTCGCCAATTAATTGGCTAGAGATTATTCAAAAATCGTAATGTTCTATTAAGGGGAAGAGATTAATCGCCGATTAAATAACATAATATGATCTTAATTTTATTTTTTTAGAGGCCAATTTCTTTAGTACTCTCAAGTGGCACAAATGTTTTGCACCATATCAGCTACTGCTACATGTGCAAGACTAAGATACATGTGTAGATAAAGGTGTCGGGTGTCGGATGTGGCGAATATAACACGAGAAAACTTGAGGAAACGGGGATATGTTCATTGATTATATATTTTTATGAACATAGTACATAACACTTATGATATTTGCAGTCTACTATCACAATATAATATATTTTCACTAAGAAATTGCAAACAATAACAAATACAATTGATTACTGGGCTATAAACATGGAATTTTATTGTCTATGTATATCTCAAATTGCATAAAATGAAGTGTAACACAAGTTATCTTTGTTGCGCCGGACATGTGGGTACGCCACTCTTTCATAAGTGTTTGGACAACTCATTTACATATCTAATGTTACTTGGTAAGACCATAAATGATTTTTTCTTTAGCTTTATCAAAACATTATGAAGCAAAAAGCATGTAACAATGGCAACATGTCTTTTGAAATGCACAATGGTGAGATGATCAACTTCTGGGAGCACATATGGATTGGGGAATCCACTTATTTGCATGTATCGGACATGTCGCTCAACAAAAAAAATTGATCCGGGATATGATGGGGACACGCCTGTACATTTTAGTACTATTTACTTTTTCAACAATGAGCTTTGAATTATTAGTCAAATGGATTCAATTATAGTCAACGTTGTAACTTATGTACTATTAAGCTGTCATATTATGCTTGTAATATTTGTAAGAAATTTGAAAGGATAAGTGAAAAGGTTGATGATGATCTAACCTGATATGTATCATGAGTATCGACACGCATATCCGACCCGAAGCGTGTTTAACACGCTTCTTTTTTTATGAATATAGTATCCTTGTTACATTGCTTCATATTCATAAAATTAAGGCATGATGCAGAGATATTGGATTAGCATACCGATATGTATCTCAATCCCGGATTTCCAGAAATGAAGTGTTGTATGTCGACTCCACAACCTGGTGCCTGCATACATATTAATTCACAGGTCTCGGCTGATTAACGTTTGCAACATGTTTATTTTTTTCTTTTTTTTCCAATAATTTTGAAACACTGCCACTGGCAGAAAATTATATACTAAGCAAAGGATTAGATAAACTAAAACGGCATTGCTTGAGAAGGGAGAAAACAACATACAGAAACTGACAAAACCTTGATGAAAACTGGATACCTTACCTCCTTAAATGTAAATATTTTGGAGCTGCAGCACAGAATTGACAACCTATCCTACTGCAGATGCTTTGGATTTAATATTTCGAGGGAGGCTGGTTCTCCGAAGCTGAGGATTTTCAATAGAATATACAAGAAGGGTTCCATCCTTAGTCCCAGCCAAGAAGCATTCTTCGGGGGTCACGGTCAGAGATGTGATTATTTTCCCAACTCCATCATACCTCTTAACAACCTCAAGTGAGTTCATAGATCGCACAACTATCTGCCCTTGGTCACCGGCACAAACCAAGAATTCGCCACAACTGCTAAGTTCAACACAGTTGAGCCGACCATTTGATTCAGAGGTCGCAATGTGTTTTCCATTGATTGAATACATGTTCAGACTGAGATCATCTTCTGCATAAAAAACTAACCGCCCATGTTTAGATGTAACCAGCTTCGACAACGGACTGCCAGAAGGATGCCGAATAGACCGTACATATCTTCCCTCTCGCAATGTATGAAATATACAAGTTCCATCTTTTGACCCACTAATAACTATATCTAACTCTACACTAACAAATAAGCATGTAATGATATCATCGTGTCCACACAATATATGAAATGGTGTTTCAATTATGACACAATCTTTTCGAGGTGGCTCTGTATGTGTGCTTCGAGCTCTCTTCTCTGTGGCTCTGACACGAAAAACCTCCCACACCATCACAGTTGTGTCATAACTTCCAGTAGCAAGGATACTTCCATCAGATGTCACTGCACATTGAATGGCTCCTTTTAGACAATATAATATGACAATAAACCACCAATAGTATCAGAACAAACTTTGTTGCTGACAAAGAGCATTTTTATTTATTTACTTGTTTATTTATTTATGTGATAAAAGAAAAACTATAGATCTTACAAAATACAACAAAACTAGCTTGATCCCCTGTTATCAGTACAAAGTTTATTTCTAGAGATTACTTTATAGCGGCTTGAGAATTCTGAGACAGTTCAAACCAAAGACATGTAAACCTTACTCCATGGATTCTTGAAATACAGTACCTGCAATACAGCTAACAACATCTTTATGATGACGAATAGTCTGCACTGTTTTTCCATCATTGAGAGATATGACCTGGAAGCTATTTTCCCAATTTCCACAGGAAATCAAAAAGTTTTCGGATGGTGTTTGCAATGCAGCAAAGTATTGCGCTCCAAGTTCTATGTTTTCAGCCAATGGACTACCAATTCTACGAGGAGAAAGAACATCTGAACCAACTCCAAAGAATGGATCCTGTGATAGTTTGACAGGGTACATTTAATATGAAATCTGAAATAATCATCTCGACAGTTTTAGCGAATCCTAATAATAATCCATATTCAAACCTGTGAGCCGGAGAAGGTCAAGTTCCCTCCAGACTGCAGTTGGGTGGTCAACCACATCTTGACTGACATGGTCAGCCGATGATTCACAAGGACAATGTTCGAGTCCAATATACCAATGAATACTACAGCAGACTGTGGATGAGTGGTATTAGAGACGACGGAAGTCAAGTTAATTGAACCAGGAGCAAAATACAAGGGGTGAGCAATAGGGATTGGAGGCCCTCTTCTGGGATGTCTTTTACGAAAAATTTGAATTGGTGTTTGGCCGAAATTCGCTATTTGGTCTTCAATTGCGGATTTTTGCAATTCATCTTCCATGGTGTTAATATCGACAGCACCTTCATAAGTTAAGTAATAGAAAATATTTGCTGCCTGCAATCAAAGATCGTATCCAAAGATATCATCGGAATCACAACAATGAAGTAATCTATTTTCTTTTTACAGAGACAGTTCTCGACTTTAGAAGAATACCTCAACGGCAGGTTTGCCACGCTGCTTGTACCCAAACACCAAATCAATCCACAGGTGAAGATTCGAACTCACATATTCACTTTCAAGGGCTTCACGGTTTCTGTTAATGAACTCTTCAGGGGAGCCCTATGCAAAGTTAAAGTAATCATTAGTTAAATCTCTCTCTCTCTCTCTATTAAAGCTTGTTCCCTTCAGGGAGTAATAGAATTCGATGAAACAATTAAAGGAAATGCATTTTATAGGATCTTGGGCAAAGCCAGTTGAAGAATGAACAAGACGCTGGCAAACACTGATAAGCAAAACTCAAAAGCGAAACATTCTCTCCATCACCTCCCAAATAAACAAGTACGAATAAAACAAACATACTGTTTAATCCGATACAATCAGAAACAAACAATCAAGTTAAAAGTAAAATTACAATAATAAGAATAAATTTGATTCTAGGTGAAAAGTTAATTAGAACCACTATGCAACATAATTTCATTAGCATGCAGGAATAAAAGATTTTCACATACCTTGGCCCATGGGGGTAGACAAACATCACCTAAAGGTTCACCATCTTGTTTCACACCAAGATGATAAGAGTTTGAATTGACAAGAAACTCTGGCATGTAGAAAAACTCAGGTATCAATTCCTTGACATCACTGGTGTTGCTAAGACAGTTCCGAAATGTGCTCTCTATGCTTTGGAATAAACGGTCTGCATGATCAAACTTACCACCCTATCCAGAAATAAATAAATAATTATGAACAAATAACACACTGAAAAGTTAAAAGTTCAACATAGTTTAAACTTGAACACATGGTTAATATGTATGTATGAATAACTGAACGGCGATCAGACTAGAAACAATATTATTGACCTCCATCAATAAAGGCCATCGAAATTGAAATACCTGCAAATTACGGTGAAGAGCTGTGAAAGGCTCTAACCTAAGAAGGTAAAAGAGCACAATCCCCATGCTTGAATAATGAGAACCATAGTAGAAACTGAAATTGGAAGGATGAGACATCAATCAGTCAACCAGCATAACCTTCAATCGTGTCACTATAAAGTAAAAGATCCACGAAATGTGATGCACAACAGCATTTCAACATTACCTTGGAATATCAGGATCAGTGAAGTTTTGGAATCTATCATCAAAAACCTGAAGTGAAGCCAAAGATAAACATTAGCAGGTTTAAAATTCTGACCATTCAGTATTTGCAACTTTACATGCAGAGAAAAAAAAAGGAAAAAAAAAAAAAAACATACCTCAAACCGCTTTGGATCTAAAGCCCCAACAGGTTTTGAAAGATCCCGAAATGTTGACGACTTGTTAAAGTCCAGTTTTTCTGATGAATAATCAGCTAAAACCCAAGGAAAGACAGGATACTGGGTCAAATCATTATAGGATCTTCCTGCAAGGGTATTGAGTATCATCAGATACTCAAAATTTGTTATGTCCCTTCTCCTCCATCTTTCTTGTGCTGTTTCGGCCATCTCCGAAGCTATTCGTCTGTCTGTGAAGGAGATAGCTCCACTTCTGTCCTTGGAAGTTCCCTTTGGAAACAAAGATTCATTTCTTGAGGACACTATCAACATTCCAACATCCTTGGCATCCTTTTGCGACGAAAAATTGAAAAATACAGGAGAAACTGAATCACTGAAGAAAATCTCAATTGCCGTGTATCTTAGCAAATAACGTGTCCAATGAACAGATTTGACCTGTTTCCCCAGCATGAAAAAAAGACAAATCAAGCTTTGCTATCAAAGATGAAAGAGACAGAGCTAATCATAGAGTGAAGGCAACATACCCTGCAAATGTTCCATCTTCTATGCCGTTTAATTTTTGGCTCTTTCGTATTAAAAGCATCAAGATTGTTGATGGGCACATCATTATATTGTCCTTTCTCGAAATCCACATTAACATTCACGGGTAATTTGGAAATTTTCTGTGTATTGGCCACACCCAACTGTTCACACTTGGAAGATTCAGAAGAGCTGGACACGTGAAATTTATCGAAAACAGATGACCCACCAGTTCCTTCAACCAAGAACTCCCCAAAAAAATGCAGAGCACTTTTCATTACTGCCAAATGCCCAGCTACTTTTCTCTTTGGTTTTACAAGCACACAAGGAACAGATAAAAGAACCTGGAAAATTAGGAGCAAATCAAAATAGATAACATTTTGACACATGCTGCAACAAATCAAGAACCAAAAAACAACTCGTTAATGCAGTCGCGAAGACTACCAACCCTTCACTGGCTACTATTCTAGTTTCTAATTATCATGTTAACTGAATCATCCTTTACTTCCAATACAAGTAGCAAGATGTTCTGAAATTGTAAGACCATCAGAGAACCATTCATGCCTGGCTGGGAAGGGTTTCAAGAATGATTGATGAAGCTACAATCAGGATGACACTGTAGTAGAGGTTAGACAGAACTACTTAGCCAGGCATACCTCCCTAATTTCCGCATCTGGTACAGTGGAGAACTCCTTCCTATCTGGAGAAACACCCTTCGGATCTGTGCTCTCCACCACGAGTTCCGAGCGCTGGTTGTCAGAGGGATTATCATTGAGGGAAGACTTTTGCTCACCTTCCTCGGCATTTTGTTCAGGTTCGAAGCTTCCCTCATCAGTAATCCTGCGTACTCTTTTCAATACTAGACGCTTCATTTGCTCGGGGATGTGGTTACCGAAAGCAGTTTTGCATTCATCGACATTATCTGTCATCTCTTTGCAAGGAGCAATTGGAAGTGCATGACACAACTTCTCATCAAAGCGATAGTTCCGTCTTAACTTTGGCCTACGCCGCCAACAGTCTTCTGTCTTATCAAGTTTCCAATGTGTTACAATTCTGTTTGGAAAAGGATTTGCTGACCATGGACCTCTCTCATCAGTCAAAGTACGACACATGTGGATCCATTTCTCCTGTTTATGATACAATCATTACTGTTCTTTCTTTTAAGATAAATAACCTGATGTATAGCATTTACGTGCAAGATAGAGTAAACTAAGAATTATAAAATTATAAAATTACAAAATGCTACATTTTTGGATTTTCAGATGGTAAGCAAAAACTTAATCCTTACAGCAACAATTTGTTGGTCTTCGTCATGAGAAAGCTGGAAGGAAGCTCTCCTGCTATCATCTGAAGAAATTATAGTGCTCAAGCTACTCTGGATCTCGTCCTCGAAAGTTTTCTTGTGGAAAGATTCCGAAGAAGAACTTTCTTGCCATCTAACACGGAGCTCCTGAACCTGCTTTGCGCGATCAGTTTGTGAATTCTTCATGTATTTAGACTCATCAGCTACCTGAGGATGATATTAGATGATTAAGAGGACTAAGTAATTGCACATTATGCAAATGGATAACACAATACAGCAACATAGATTCATATATAACGATGCGCAAATGTGGCGCAAATGTGATGATATTATCGATCGTAGATAGACATGATCTTCCATGAAAGGTGAGGGCATATTGTTTGACAGATCAGGAATATGAAAGATAGATCATGCCAATTGTAACCAAACTAGATTGATTGTCGTCATTTACGATTGATCAAGCCTCTTAGATTTTTTTTTTTTTTTTTTTGGATCTTTGACGCTTGAATTGAGATAATTTGACCTTTCCCATATAAAAAACAAGACAAAACTTAGGAGTTCAAAATAGAATTACAACAAGTTAATTACAAACCGCAACAAGAACTCTGTCTTTTTGAATTAAAGTTTGAATGCTGCCAGCTTCCTTAAGATTGCTTCCAGAATCAGAAGAATCATCTTTCGCAACAATGCTAGTAGCGAGTATGGACTTTCCACAATTAACTGTCTCCCGAATTAGATGTGAAACAACATGAAAACGAGCCCCATCATCCAATGTTCCATACAAAGATCTAACAATAAGTAAAGACCTGCCGGAACAACAGAATCAAATGAATGTTAAATGTATAGTTAAAAGAATATGCAAACCTCATATAGCATAAAAAAAGAGATAAAGCTAACTCATATGATACTCGAAAACTATATAAATACAAACTTTGAAAGTGGAGGAAATTATACCAGATTAATAGCTGCAATCTACTCTTACTTTGCTCATCATCGGGAGCAAGAAGATAAGGAAGAAGGGATATGACTTGTTGTATGCATCTCGAGGCTCTTTCTAGAGAAGATAAGCAAAGATATACAACTAGAAGTCGAAAAACAATTCTGGGACACTTCTCTCCTCTTAAAATCATAGCCTTATCAACAAGTTTATTTGGTTTTCCAGCCAACGCATTCCCAATACCGCCTGATACAACAACAGCAGCCATTTCAGCAGCAGGGATATTTAGAGATTCTACTAAGCCACGTGCCCTTTGTCCAAATGATGGTGTAATGGATGATGATGGCTTCGGCATCATCTTGCTTGATCCCTTTCCATTTATCTGCCCAATGATCACCCAAAGCTTATCATACAAGTTCCACCAATTATCATCCATCACGTGAATATCATCGGGAATAGATTGCTTGGAAATCTCCGATTTTCTGGAAAACAGATTTCTTTCGTGAATAAGTTTGTCACAACATTGCAAAACAATTAAAATGATTAGCAAATGGATAGGAGAGAATACTAATGCCAAATTGCAGCTACACCTTTTACTTTTAAAATAAACTTACAAGTTATTTCCAGACACAAAAGTAGGCTACTATAATTAAAACTGAGAAAGAAATACTAAACAGCAACATTTTGCACAGTTCACCTTCAACCAAACAACATTTATGCCTCTCCATAACTGCTATCATGCTATGGTAGTGACTTAGACATCAAACCTACATCAAGTGGCGTGATCGACAACAATGTCTTAATCCAATTACAAGAGCCTTGCAACTTGCATATACGAAGCAGAAAGTCCATAATAAAGGAAGTAACCAGATGTAAATATAGTAGTCTTGTAATGAAGAAAGATCAACATATCAATCCCATTACATTCAATTCAGTCATCTTTTTTAATACCTTATCCTGTATTGCGAGTACAGTGTGAGATACACTCACCACCCTGAATGAAAGTTGCAGAACACCCTAGGTGTCACATCTTGACCAACATTACTTATGCAAAGTGTATGTTGCAACTGATAGGCATTCTACTTCTAGACTATGTAGTCCTAGGTGAGGCGATGAACATGTCCAGGGCGCCTAGCACCCTAGCACCCTAGGCAGGTAACAAGCCATATTTTAAAAAAGTTAAAATAATAATAATAATAATAATAATAATAATAATAATAATAATAATAATAATAATAATAATAATAATAATAATAATAATAATAATAATAATAATAATAATAATAATTTATGTACTCCTAGGTCGCCCAGGCAAGCACCTTTGACAATTTTATTATTATTATTATTATTATTATTATTATTATTATATTATATTTTTTTACATTTAGGTGTCGTACAAGATTAACTTAATTGTAGGTAATAATCTTGTGACTTGGTGCTGTAAAAAATAGAATGTTGTTGCTCACTCTAGTGTTGTGACAAATACTGATGATATGAGTTCATTCCCTACTTTTTAACATGTTCTGAGATAATCAAGCTAATATTTTATTACCAACAATCAATATCTCAAGAACGAATAAAACATTGAAGTTGGTCGTCAGCTTATACGCAACAGGTTATTGCCAAAGAGATTGTTATTCCTCATATTCGCTCAGGCAAGCAATTAACCACCATTCTCACAAAACCATTTGCTTCTGCAATGTTCCAAAATTTGTATTACAAGCTGGGTAGGTTATTTTGATCTGGTAAAGATTCCAAGTGAAAAGGGATTTGTTTTTTTTGTGACTTGTTAATAATAGTTAATCTTTGATACTTTTGGTTGTATGCTTATCAAGTTGTGATTACAATTAGACGATGACTTCTCTATTTTGTACAATTTGCACTTTACATGACATTTTGAAAGAGTGCATGTAGACCTTCGAGAAACTGTCTATATCTATTCTTATTAATTCAAGAGATTATATATAAATAAATAAAATTTCTTATGAAAGTTGACCATTATTCTAAGATTCACAGTTCAACAACATTGATTCATACAATAATTATCCTTGCAAACAATTGATGACTAGAGAGCAAAGCTTGCGCAACTCTTAGGAAGGCCATTAGTATTTGAACTATAAGAGAAGTAGGTAAGATACCTATGATTCTTTAAATATCAACCCAAACAAATCGTTTTGGAAAAATTCACGATGGTAAATGAATGTTACAGCAGTAGGGTTGTTGCTGCCACGGACATGCAACACAGTTATGCTGTGCTCATTTGTGATGACGCAAGACCTGGGGTGTCTTTTCTAATGTCATAGATCGTGTAGAACAGAACGACACTAAATTTTGTAACCGCAGACTCGGGGGTAATTATTATGGATGTTTTGAGTCTTTTGACGGACTGCTGCCTTCTACGGTCATTTTGACCAATTGTTGCAGCAGACTGCGGCAGCATTCATAGCTATCTTGGCTCAGTTCTTCAGTCTTTTGGATGGATAATTATATTAACATATGTAAAACTTTGTAGCCTGCTAATGCTATTCATTATTTACAAAAAAAATATATAACATCAAATATATCATAATCTTGCATATAACCCCTCCAAATTTGCACACAAAATCAGGACAGTAATTCGTTTGTTATCATGAAAGGAAAAACCAATGTGATAAAAAGAAATATTCCTGTGTGAGCATAACTGTTATATTTATAGAATCTTAACAAACTTCATGATGGATAGGAAAATGCATGAACAGGAAGATGATACAAACTTGTGTTAAAAGCTCATATATAGAATAAAATAACAACAATAATAATCATGATTCGGAAACTTGGACTCGCTTTTGACACTCCTCCATGCTCAGATCACTAACATTTTCACATATATCTTTTAATAGATTCAGTTATCTATAAATGTTGAACATATTTTAGTAAGTTTTACCTTGTATAGCAGGACCCCATATCAGTATGTTGTTTGACACCTTGTGTCCATGTTCAACATTAACACACAAGTGTTGACACAAGTATCATTTTCAAGAAAGGAAGTAGCATATAAAAAAGGAAAGAAAAAATCCATTTGATTCACCTTGGAATTTGGTTATCCACGTCTCCATCAAATTGTTCAGAGCCGCGATCTTTTTGGCTTTCAAGTTCGAAGCAATCAGAACAATAGTCAAAGTTACTTCCAGGATACTGCAAGGAAAAGAAAAATATGTCATCGCCATTTATGATATTGGCAAATTCCACAAAAAACAATATTGATTAATCATAATGATAAATGATGATGATAATAATAACAATAGATAACAGAAGCATGCACGGATAAAATTGGTTGAAGACGAAGGTGTTGGGGTCTCAAATCAAATTGTGGATTATGCAAAAGATGGGAGTGATAGGCATAAATTCAGTTCATTTTCCACTCTCAGGATACAAATACCAATCGTAGTTCTAAAGAGTGTCTAAAGCAAGGTGTCTTACGCTTCGATGACAATTTTCTTTAGAAGGTTGGTCAAGATGGAGTGGAAAAAGAATCTAGAGGGTAGTGTTCAGAGAAATTCAGAATTTTTTTCTTTATGCGAATGAGTAGACCCCACCACTGTGCAGTTCATTGTAGTTAAGGCGTTGAGGCGAAGGTGAGGTGGACGGGCCTGAAAACGCCTCACTTCACCGAGGCGGTCTTAACATTTTTTTAAGATTTTTTTTATAATAAATTGAAACATATCAACATACATTTTGATAAGTATCATAAGCAAATATTTACAAAAAGTGACACAACTACCTAGAATCGAAATGGAAATATAATAAAATTGTATAGCATAGCAAAAAGATGCACTACATGACTGTCAAGTAACTTGCAAAACATCCACTAAATCATTAAAAATCCATAATCTTGAAAGATTAGAAACTTCACCTCGGGCGGTCACCTTGACTACACTGGTGCAATTACATCATGATCAGGATGGTGGATGTGCACCTAGCTTTGGAGTGGATGTGGTTCTTCGAACATTTCAGGAAATATGGGTTGGAAATGGGTGGTTCCTCTTAATTGGACGTAAATAAAGACCCAAGTCAGATGAGGTGGGCATGAAGACCAGACCAAGATTTTTGGTATAGCCTATGCAAAGAGGATGCCATTTGGGATTAGATAGGTATCAACTCGGGCAACATAACCACTTTTGATAATGAAAAGTTGGTCGCAACAGCTAAACAATTGTTTCCACTTCACGATTCAGGCACTAAGCGCTCCAAAGCAATACAAGTGGGGGAAAAAACACCATACAAAAGAGGCAATGCACTTTCTGGGAAAATCGGAGCCTTTTAGCACCTCAACAGCTCCCCTAACAACATAGGGAGGGTAAATCACATTGAATGGGCCAGACAATCTTCCAACTTGTGTGAAATGAAGATGAGCTGAAAACTTTAGCTTAATGAAGGTCAGGCTCGGCCCTACCTTTACGCAATCATGTCCCCACTCAAGAGGTCACCCAAATCTAGGTAAAATGTCCAATAAATTTGTGACACCATGAATAAACATTGGCCCAGAATCTCCTACCTAACAGGGAATTTTGTTCAAAATTGCCTATTTTGTCTCTATATTCAATAGTATTTTATTAAGACAGTAGAAGTTGAAAAAATTATACTTATTATTATTTTATTTTAAACTAGGTTTTTTTAAGGGTTAAGATCCAGAGACATTAATTTGTAGCTTAATTTTAGATCAAATCTTATTACACCCATGTAGAAATTTCAGGAAAAAAATTTTATTTTCTTCTTGGGATTATGTCGCCACCCTGATTTTAGCTAAATAAATGGGAACCCATGGTGGAATTTCACCTAGCGCCACAATTTCTCTTGGGTATTAGTGCCTCATGCTGCTTCGCGGCCAAGACAACGTAGTTAAGGCTATTTGAGGATTCTGAAATGGACTCCAATGACCGTGCGGAGACCTACATTATATTTGGTAAGACATTCTAGTTTGATGTTGATCTCGAGAAGATTAAAGATATATAAGCCAGTATTATAGATCTGAAGGAGGATAATCTACTAAGGGATGGGATGTAATATAACATGTAATGCTCTTTGGTTTTGTAGACCCAAAGGGAGGACATACAGGAGTCATTTGTAGCCATCCAGTGAAGTTACAAATGACATTTAACTGATAAAAATAAATAATGATTTACTGTTACAAGTCCGCATACATGCAAACATAATTATAATGGATAAAAAAAGAACCATAAATATACATCTAAAATAACAGGGAAATTAAATCGCATAACGAAAGAGTAATACCGGAAGCCTATTCTCCATTTCAGTAATAAGCATCTCATCAACCAGCTTCAAAAGGTATAATGTATTATCTCGACATGGTTGTGAAATAAAAATGTTGTCCTCGGAAGATAATTCTATGAGCCTCCCAATCAAATCCTCAAAGATATCATGTAGACAATTTCGGTACCTACGTTCTTCCTGCAGATTGTTTCATAAAGACACAACCGGAAACTATTACTTGACTATTAAAGAAGACAATGGAACAGAATAAAAATGTACCTATCAATAAAATAAATCACACATTACAAATAGAAGTACCTGTTCAGACTGCAGCAATATGAAGTTCACAGTCTCTTCTAATTGATTCCATCCACCTTTTACAGAGTGTATATAGTATGACAGAACTACACAAAATAAGCTCCTTACAAGATTTCGCTCATGAATTTCACTTTTACGTTGAATTTGTCCATCAGATTTATAGTTTTTTAGGACATCAAGCCTAACAGATATTGATAGCCAGGAACTCCATCCATATTCCTATTGAAAACAATCAGTAAATCAGATGAGAGATTAGAAACCATACAGATTGTATTACAAACCAAAGAAATTAAATACCATCAGAGCCTCAATATTTGAAGGATTGGAATCAAGAAGGTCAAGTAAATCTGTCAGTATTTTCACTCTTGTAGACACATCGTCACAGCTTGACAAAAATCTGAAAATTAACGCCAGCATCTGAGGAAGTAAGAATTGTGAAGTGTTTGCCTTGCCCTTATGCTTTTCAGGTTGTTTCTGTAACACCTGAGAAAATCAAGGTGGAAAGATATAAATTTATAAGATGCATTCATCAACCAGGCAATTTTAAGAAAAGAATGTAAGCAAAGCCAGATTTATGTTTCGCACCTGTTTGGGGCTGGCCCCACCCAGTAGAACATCAAATAAGGTAGCACACAGAAGATCTGTCAGTGGAAACTTGAACAATCTATCAGAGATAGCAGTTACAACGGATTGCAATTTTAAATCAGCCTTTCTCTGTGCTTCTGTAAGAGATCTCGACCTTCCAGCACCTAGATTGAAAAATTTTGGTCCCTTCTTCTCAGATGGAATACCAACCAGAAGTCTTCCCACAAACTGCAAGCCGAGAAGCCTGACTGGTTCAAATTCCCTATTGTATACACACACATAAGTTGAATAAGTACATATTGTAGTAACAGTACTAATCTTGAAGAAGTGCATATACCAATATTTAAATATTCATAACATTTTCCTTGTGTATGTAGTATGACCTTGGAACTAATGTCCCTAGGTCGCATTAAAAGCTAATATTATGTTTAAGAGACATATTGGAGTCAATGATTGTAAATTCTGAGTGTTATAGATTTAGTAGTGTTGAAGTTCGCAAGCAACAACAAAGTATGAAGACATCAAGATCACGAACATTAACAAGGAAGAGATCAATTTCTTGGAAAGAATGAGGGAGGAAAATATGCAAATAAATGCTCAACAAGAACCAGGAACCACTAAGGTATAATGTTGTGGGATTGTTGACATCAATAAAACCCCAGCCTGAACCTGAAGGGACAACCCGTCCAAAGAGAGTGGTCATCGTTATAGACAGACTAAAACCGACCACTGGCCAACCATAACGTTGAACGCGGCCAGATTCACACGATTCACACATAGATAGCCCCGACTCTGCTCCTGCTTACCCAGTGTTACCACTCCTCATCGCGCACTTCCTCGAGATCCATTTTTTACCCCTCCTCGGAGTTAGTGGGCCTAGGAGCATAAGCCTACTAATTCAGAAAAAATAAAAAGGGCTAGCTTTATTTTTAATTTTATAGCAAATAATTAATAACTAGATAGTGGTGTAGTTGGGGGAAAGTGTCTTTAAGGAATATGTTGTTATTCCTTAATAAAGTTTATATGGTGTGTGTTTGACTCAAAAAAAAAAAAAAAAAAAAAAAAAAAAAAAAAAAAAAAGGAATATGTTGTTATTGTAACGGTAGTTCCTTTCGTGGTAGGTAGCAACATACATGATGACTTGCCCCAAGGTGTGGCGTCTGTAAGCATGCATAAACTTGCCAATGACTGACTGCATATATGATGTCATGACACATAAAAGACAGGTAGATTAATTGGGAAACTGATGGCTAGAATATGGTGGCAACTATTAATTGGGTCCCCATCTACATCACTGAGCCTGTGAATAACAAGAAGTTGATCTCCAACTTTACCTGTTTCAACCAATAGGTTTACGACACACTTCGGATGAGAGATGATAACGCATTTCTTAGACCTTAACAACTCGACACCAAGAAGTATCTCAACCAATCCAAATATTTTATTTTGATCCAAAAAAGAAGAAAGTTCAGGATATCCAAATATTGAGACTGTAAGATACAAGCCTCTCAATAGGTATAAGTTACACAAATTAACTCATGCGGTACTAAAACTAAATATCCAGAAAGTTTGACACACTAACTCTAATACTTATAATATGGACCAGAATATCCAAATTCCTTCCAACAGAGAATCCATTTTTCCCTTGCCCTCCATGACATTTCAAAGGTGTTAGGAAGGATCAATTGGTTATGAAATAAAATCTCACTTCCTCATTAAGTAAAACTCCATATATCATGAGGATTCTGTAATCCTTGAGTCTAGGAGTCGAAATTCTTATGCAAACATATAAACATGTATATATACAAGGATAGTTATTTAACTTATCTACTAAAGAATTACAACTGGTTCCCCCTTGTACTGTGCCTGCTTAACAAATGTAAACTACATTTTAATAATAAATTAGTTTCTGTCATTATTCGTTAATCTACAGGTCAGTTCTAGTGGTCGTGAAACAAGACTTTCTATTGTTTTTCAAAGGATCCGTAGTCCACCAGTCTACGAGTCGCATTATTGTGCAGCTAACTTTGTCTTCATTTTTTGAAGAGATCCTTATTCGTTAAACTTAAGAATCACAGTTCTTGTGCAACCAGAGTTTATGTTTCTTGGAATGAAGTTCTATACAATAGTAATAAAGAGTATCTATAGACAAGGGAACTAAGATACTTTCCACTATGACAACATTTACTCAGCAGAAATGGCACTGATTGCATTTAGGAATGAGGTACAAAACAAATTTCCAGTTTACATAATGGGAAAAAACGTTCATTTATCACATTTCTCAAAATGTTTAGCTCATCTATTTATAATGACATACCGCTGGAGAAGAATAATGAAAATATGACAGCCACCAAGAAGATTAACTTGTTCTAGGAAAGATGCAAGCAGTGGCTTCTGATTAAGAGCACGAGTAAGCATGTGTAACACATCTTCGACGCATGCCATATCCTGACTTTTCTCAAAAAATGCTATGATGGCTTTTATATCTGATGCTATGATATCTTGCCTGCACATGTTCATCATATTTTCACAAAAGATTATTACAAAAGGACTATCATCAACAAATTTAATAAAAAGAACATTCTACAGTACAGATATGCTGGACAATTCCACAGCCTAGTTGTACAGAGCATCGTCATTTACATGTCAATTTATGAACTAGTAGCACTCAAAAAATAAGATAAGAATGAATGAATTCAAAGACATTGAAAGCAGAAGCACTACCTTAGACTCATTTCTCCAAGGTTTAATAGAAGTAGACGAATTTTTCCAATATCTTCTTGATTTGGTCTCTCACCTATCAGTTCTTTGCTTACAGGATCCAGAAGCGGCTTGCTTCCATAAGCAGACCGAATTTTTGTTTTGTCCCAATAAAATTGGCGTATTATATCAATAAAAAATGGGAGACGACATAGGCTTGAAAGCAGCCGTGGATCATTATCAAAATGCATGATGAGGAACATATAGAGTTCATGTTGCACATTGTAAGAGGTGTACACCCAGATAAGAGGATTAAGGAAAATGCTTGAAAGTGCATCTCTCACAAGCAGCTCGGACAACCCTAGTAATAATAAAAGAATCATTAACAGAGCTAAAGATTATTTCTCCAAACTTATTCAATAAAACATACAGGAAATGATAAATATAATTTTTCGAATTTCTAAAGTTACATAGAAATACCAGTGTTCTACAAATCGGTCTAGGCGGGGCCTAGGTGCTAATCGGTCTAGGCGGGGCCTAGGTGCTAGGCGGCTGGGCGGCTTCCTGGAAGGGTTTTTGAATTTTTTTTTAATTTCCAGTTAAAAAAATAATTAAGATTATGCTTTTTATACATTTTACATATGTATCTTGGCATTGAATTGGAAGTAATTTATATGGTATTATGCTTAAGTTTTATAAATTATAAATTATAATAAATAAATAACCGCCTAGGCCCCCGCCTAAGCTCCGTCTAGTCCTCTGGCCACTAGTCCTTTGCTCGCCGCCCGTCTACCGCCTACGTTTTTTAGAACACTGAGAAATATAGCTAACTCTTACCTCCATTAGCCACAACACCAAACAACCGTTTCAGAGCTGAAAGAGTTTCCAGATTTATTTTATGTGGTGGAACCGACTGAAGCAAAAAGCCCAGGATAGAAAATCCAGAAAGAAGATGCATCTGTTGCTGACTGGCAAGACTTTCATCCAAGACAGAAGCTATAAGCTCGATAACTTGAGCAGTAAGGCAATCTCTAACAATGCATTTAGGCAACATATCTCCAACCTGTCCACTAGGAGGACATTCAAACCCATCGAACAGAGTCAATAGTGGGAAGAACACTGAAACACCCCCAACACAGTAAATTATCTGTTGAAGCAAGCGGCGTGAACAAAGTTGTGTGCCAGCCATAATCACAGCTTTAAAAGAGTTTTTATCTAAAAGATGATCCAGATTCGGTGAAACATTAAATAAAGTTCTACCAGCACTTGCCTGCAAAACGATAAACACAATCTGTCAAAAAATTGATGGTCTACTATAGAATAGGGAGGATCAAATACACACAAGAAAGAAGCATAACCTGAGCACTAAGGCCAAAAATGATTTTAGATGCAAGGGCATCTTTCCCATCAGGAACTCCATTCAACAATAGATTATTAGAAGCAAGTGCAGCTTCATTATCGCTAAAGGAATACATATAACTTGGTCCAAGGGAATATATCCGCTGGATTTGCTCAGAAGAAATTGCATCACCAAACATATAAACTGGCCCAAGTTGACCAAGAAAGGGAGACGAATCTTTGATAGATAAAATAGGGTTCTCTTCTTCATACATAGGTGGAGTTACTTTTGCTCCAATTGTACAATGCACCAAAGCATCATTAACTTTTGCATACCTGAACCATCATAATACGTAATTTTGAATACATTTTTATTAGTAAGAGCTGAAAAAAAACAAAAAAATAAAAAACCTAATCACAAACCAGAACTAAATGAAATTAACGTGGCAACAATATGCTACATGTCACCTGCATTTTTCAGTTGATACTAGACCACCATCGATAAAACACCGTATAACGCTACCCCCAGAAAATGCTCTTCCAATACTATGAGTCACGCAAAGAAAGTGCCATTTCTTTTGAGTCATGTTGAGATGCAACGAAACAGATTGTCGTCTCTGATTAATAGACTGAAAATAATGTAAATAAAATATCAAATTAAGACATTTTCTCATGCAATAATGAAAACAGGTCAGGTCTAAACAACACATAAACTAGGAAGGAATATCTCAAGGCAACAAGGTTTTACCTCATAAAACAATTTTTCCTTTCCAAGAACAGCAAAACACCCTCTCCCGTTTTCTGCAAGAAAGCTGAAAAGTCCCATTGTTCCAGTGCTAGGAAAGTTTTCAACCCTGGCCCAACATGTAAAAGAAAACCCCTTATATTGAGGCCAATGCAATGGGGTCTTAACCACAATCCCCTACAGGTTTAGATTTATTAAGAAAAAACAGAAAGAAGTGTTAGATACAGATTTCAAAACAAATTGAAAAAATGAGAGATTACTGGTTAAATTTGTTCATGGTAATAAAGTTCAGGATATTGGTATCTACAACTTCTACACAATAAAATGGTGAAAATGGTCAATAGAATATGAAATACATAGAAGATAGAAGAATTGATGAAATACGCATTAGTGGACCTACAGGTGTTATAGGAGTTTTACAGTGGAGATTTTGTACAAGGTTTAAAATTAAAGACAATGATGGTAAGCTAGCCCATTTTACCTATCAAAATAGTCACGACTCTCACATTCATGCAGAGTAGCTCATCTTTTATTTCTTTTTTTCTTTTTCTTTTTGAAATGTTAGAAAGGTTTGGTTCTAATGGATTCCAAAACCAATTAAATTCATTGGGCAGGGTTCGAACTTTTGACTTGTCCATCAGCCACAAGTCTTACCACCTAAGCTAGCATCCATTGGCTTCACGCAGAGTAGCTTTGGTAAATTGTTACTTAGACATTTGACCCTTGACCCATCGCATATATTTACAAAATAAGTAAATAAACATAGTTGACCAATTGTGAATCTTTGGGGAGGGGAGTATAGATACCCAAAAGATCTAATGGAACGATATATAGATATAGACAAATAAATATATTTAATTTAAGATAAATTCCAAATATGAGATAGGGTACTGTGAAATTAAAAAGCTCAATCCGGCAAGAACATACAGAGTCTATGCCATTGAGATCAAAAAATGCGGTCGGTCCCTTTTCGTTGAACATTGATATAATGCTGGTCAACAGCAATGAGCAGCACTGTTGTCTAGACTGAACTTTTTCACTGCGAAGAAGAGCAAATATTTTGCGTATATCCTTTCCAGATATACTATGTCCACCAATCACCTGAATTAGTTGAGCAATCTTCGGAATCAAATTTTCACTATTTTCGAGAGAAACCCATTCAAGAAGAAAATTAAGCATTCCAGCTCTCACGCACGAAGCTCGATTAGACAGAGAATCTTTAAGAAGCTTATGAAATAAGTCGAGTCCAAAATGACATAATGATTCACTGCTCTGCCCAACCACAACAAACCATTAATGAAGGAGATTGACCTGAACTTGTGTAACACAAAATAATCATAACAAATTATGCGAAAAGGCAGTATTTGTTCAAATATATGAAAAATGCCCCAGAGAATTAACAGTAATACAAACCTTTCGCAGAACACTCAGGAAAAGAATGATAACATCTTCATTCTGTACACACACCAAAAAAACAAATTTTAATTAATTATATCCCCTTTACACAATTACAGAAAGATTCAAAAGAAAATTAACCACATTTAGACACATTTTTATAATGACTATTGAGTTAACTATTGATGACTCACCTTTATTATAGGACTCCCCTTAAAATCAAAATTTCCATCTACAAGCATATCGAGTAGTGCATGTAGAAGTCCTTTGGTTGGCTGTGATTGGCAGAAATCCAACAGCAAACTCTGCAGTGTTTGATATCCCTTCCCAACAAGAGCTCTAAATGTAGCCTATAAATGCAACATGTGGAAGTAGGAAGATTAGCACAAATCACTATTAGCATCAAGGAAAAAGAAAGAGTGAAAAAAAGAAAATAAAAAGATTTATATCGCCTGATCTCCAACAAATTAATAGGAAAACAGAATGCATACAGAATAATAAAGTGACTTATTCTTCAATAAACAAATAAATAAACATCATCAAGAGGGAGCTAATTATGCTTCGTGCCAAAATTGTAATCCTCAATACATAACTAAACAGCAACGACTCAGAAGAATGTTGCAGAACATCTAGTTCTAGCAAAATCATATATGAAAAAAAGGAAGTAGAAAAGCTCCTTTTTAAGAGCATTTCTACTTTCAGTTGAAATTTACTATTCCATAAAGGTTAATGGGTGAGATTCCTCTCCATATAATAGCCAAGTTTTAAATGAGTTGTTTGTAAAGGTAAAAACATATGAGCCAAAAAGTAATATAAGTATGAGGAGGCAGGTATAAGGTGTATATGCGGCTAGAGAGAGTATGTACTTTCTAACATTACAAATTTCAACAAAGTTGCAGCATTTGATCTATTGACTGGATTTTGATGAAAGGATAAACTCAATTGATTTACTTGAAGCAAGGGAAACATTAGAGGATACAATCAAGTTAACAAAACCCCAACAAGATATTAAAATTTGTTTGTAGATGTTAGCCAAATCAAATTTTCAACTTACAAAATGACCAAGTGACCCAAAATATGGCCTAAAGAATTCAGGTCCTCATTAAATGAGAAAACATATGAAAGTGACATATCTTGATGCCTTAAAATAAAAAATAAAATAATTTCTTTAAATAGCCTTAAAAACATTGTTGATGTCAAAAGGAAAAACCAACTCCACCTCAAGAACATCCAAAAAGAGCTTCATTATTACTCTGAAAGTAAAATTATCGTATGGAAAACGAATTCCCCAAAAGATTTATACTCTTTTTTTATGAAAACAAACATATTATTACTTTTGATATCCTTTTCAAGTGTATGCCTAGTATAGCTCGACAACAATGTTGGTCCAGTTGCAGCTCACATGTGATGATTCATACAGTTGGCCCCACCTCTCACCATCAATGCAGGTTGCTTTGAAATCTCATCTTCTGGTTCACACTCAACGAGAAAATGCAAAGACAATTACAAAATAGCTATGCAATAGTGTAGTAGAACTTGCTTCGAGGATCTTTCCAAATGCGGTTGTTGAAGGACATGAATCGGGATTGGATATTCAAACCCTTTCTCCTTCTCAAAGTGAGGGCACCAATTCTTTTTGCAGAGATTTGGAGAGATGGGTTCTCCATCTGCAGAGTATTATATTGATGGGTTTGTTATTAGAACCTTTCGAGTTAACGCTAGAGAGCAAAGAGTATGGAAATGTTTGCAAGAATATCTATAATTCTAGATTTACTATTGTTCATAATTGAGGGAGTATTATGTTTAGACCCTGCGTGACACAAAGTCAGTTAGACTCATTCAAACTGGAAAAATATAATAAATATATATATATATATAGTCTCATGCAGGGATGACTAAAAGCCCAAAAGTCAAATAACTCGGGTATCAAGCTACTAGGTTGAGTCCACACAACATAAGCTTAAATTTTTGGTACTTACAACATGACCAAAACCAATGTTGGTCAGGTTGCTTACACTCTTAGGAGTGATTCACCAATGTTGGTCGGGTTTCTTACACTCTTCAGAGTGATTCAGATCTTAGTATGAGCTCACGCTCTTAGGTTGAGCCGTTCTAGATTCGTATTGCCAAAAGTAGTGTCATGAAGTATAGTTCCGTGATAGTTTGCACAACAAAACTCGTTGACATCATTTGGGGACAAAATAATGTGAAGTATAAATATACGTATATGTTTCAAACATCTATTAAAAAAAAACAAAAACAAAAAAAGACCAGAACATTCAACACTATTTCCTCCACCAAAACTATCAAACTCTTCACATAAGAGAGCTTTTAAATACTTGGGAGTACCAAATTTGTATCCTAAACTCTTACTCTCCTTATCTTTCTTAAGGAAACATTTGAGAAACAAGATCAAGCAACCACCGCCACCGCTCCCTCCCTCCCCCCCCCCAAAAAAAAAAAAACACCCTTGCACACGCGCATAATACATAATGTTCCAAACTTACCTTCACCCCAGCTATAGTACCCATACTAGTACTTGTATGATGATATCCAAGGTGAGAACCATCTCTGGTAAGACTGACAGGAACTTAATTGTTTGGCAGGACAATATCATAGAAGAATAATGGATTTCCATGAACTAAGGAATCTTGGACTTGATAAACTCCAAATTATATCTTCATGAATGTGACATGGACATGTTTATCCACAGCTAACTATACACATGGTAGTATCTCGATAAGCATCTTAAGTATATGTATCGCACCTATACAAAGACGATAAAGTTTTTACTATTCTCCCCCCTCCTCCCCCACCTTTCACTCATCTATCAACCTTCAGTTACCATCTTTATGAACTTGAGAGAGCTTTAAAGTGATTTCAAGAGAGAATGAATACATAAATAGCATTCTAGAAACAAGGGAAAGATAAACGAAAATGATTCCCATGCAGAACACATTTTAACCAACTTTGGGCTTCTCTTTGCCAAAGCTATACTCATCATCCCATAGCTAAGAACCTATTAAAGTGGGTTTCCCCTTTGAGCAAAAGAGGTTTTTCACTCAAAGAAGCTTGATAATGGGACTGAGTATTATTTACTATCATATATGCTATTTGGAAAGAAAGGAATCACGAAAAATATTAAAGGAGAAAAGAAAGGCATTCCCTCCCTCACCAATACTGGTGTGGTAGTTGGGAACTACTTGGGGAGTCATCAAATATCTGGCCATTCATGTGTGAAATTTTAATTAGTCTAAAGTTTATTTCATTTGTATTCTGTTTTGTTATCTGTTAAATGCACTTATGTCTTGTTTATAGTTTTGTTCTTCAACTAGTTGACGCTCTTAATCGCTAGTTTTGTATTCTCTCTATTTTGCCCGGTTTTAATAGATTGGTGTCTTAATGACTATAAAAATAAATAAAATCGATTCCTATGTAAATGGGGATAACTTCTTAAAATTTGAGAGTCGATACTTGATAGTACATAGATAGTTTTTGACATTTTTGTTAAGCGATTCGTAATTGGTAACTTATTAAGCGTAGTAGTCTCAAATCTCTAGGCATCACACTATGCTTTGGGTGTCTAAGATCATATAGGTTTTCTTTTGGGTGCAAGTGACATGAATGAATACATGGAGGCATAGCTTACATTGAACGTTACATCAATCATATATATTTATTTTTGCACCGTATCTTACGATACGTAGCTTAAATTTAGGTTTCCGACACAGGAAACAATATGCGATTTGATAACTAAGAGCATGAACTCATAAAAGATCTTGAATCTTTACTAAAAAATCTCTAGTAGGAGTGGTAATACCACTGCACTCCAAAAGTCCAGAAAAGCAATTAGGAGACGAGTGTAACCTCGAATCAAACCATTATATGACTCCTAGCGAAATTGACGGATATAGCAAGAAATAGCTACAGCATTAACAAAACAACTCGCAGCAGCACAAGAATGAACAAAGTAGGCACCACTATCTAAAAGTTGTGTTTCTCTCTTTACTCTCTTGCTTTGGTTCGAACTTAGAAGTCAGAAGCCTACAAGTATCAGAAGCTGTTTATAGGGCACTCTTGTTTCAGGAACTACGACATGATCCGAGCAGCCAAGGATGTTGAAAACAGAGGGCTAGGATGCCTTAGGCCATACTTCATCACTTGAAGAATAAACGAAAAATATAAACAGTCTAAATGGTGAAAAAACTTTGGATAAAAAGCAAAAGTTGAAGTAATATATTGGGGTTGGTAGAAAACATACAGTGGTACGAGAAAGAAACACAATATATGATGAATATCAGATATTAATATATTTTATTATTTAGTGAATAATAGGCTTGGACCCAACATAATTAAATAAGGTTTTGCTTTTGCATTAAGGATTAAGGCTAGGTTAGGTTCCTTATGGGACAAGTTAATTTTCAATTATAAATAAAGGTCAGTCACTGGCCATTGTAACATGGAGATTAGGTTCAACTGAGGATGAATAAAATGTAGTTTCTTTAAGTTTATTTGTGTAGTTAGGGTTTTGCATATGAACCCTAGAGTGAGGTGTGAGCTTTTGTTTGATTATTTGTTTCCGTTGCAAAATAACATCAATATAGATGTCATGTATTAAATGGCCTGACAAACAGCAAACATGCAGTAGCAGTGAAGATTTCAAACTCCAACCTACTCTGAAACTGAGTTAAAGAATAAAAGCCGCTGAAAATTATATAAAGAGAAGATGACACAATTGAAAATAAAATCCTAGCACAATAAGAAAAGGTACCACAACAAGGACACTAACTCCTACTTACACCAATTATATATATTCCAATGAAAAACATTTCATACAATAATTAATTTCAATCTACATTGAAGAAAAATATACCCATAAATATTGGAAGAAGGTAAACACTGGATTGCAAGAAAAGAACATCTAGCATAATCTGTCTAGTGAAATTGTTAATGGGGCTCTAATCAGTTCAAGAGAATTACGAGATTAATCAGGATTAATAGAAACTAATCAGTTGTATTTTATAAACATATTTTCTCCATCATTTTGTAGTAATATGTATACTACAAGAATTTTTTTAAAATTAATGTATAATGAAGTAATAACATTACATGCCACAATTAAGGAAAATTATGACAAATTTTAAAAATCAATGGAAGATAAAGGTGCATCTCTCCATATTCTTTAGTTTTGCTTGTTATTTCCCTTTGATCATTTTTCTCTACCTTTTATAGATCTTTCTTTTTTTTAGCCTCTTCACACTTTTAGAATTGCAATACGAATAGGGTATTGATGAGCTTATGGCAAATGGGAGGCAAAATTACATTAATTGTTTCGTTTATTTATAACATATTATTAGGGAGCGACTTATCGGTGAGTTTCTAAAGCAATTAACGAAAAATAGGCAAGAAATAGTTGATTAATCAACCAGAGATAGATTAATTCATAGATAGTATCGTTCTACTAGTAATAAACGATTAATCGGGGATTAATCATCGATCAATAAAATAGAGCATAAATATAATACAAGAAAAACAATGACATGCCTAGTAAGAACATAACTATCATTTGCTTTTCATATGTGAATGGATGATCTTGCATTATTTCAAAAATAAAATAAAAACAAAATGCAACAACTTCACAATATGGTTGTACATACATAGCCAAAAGTGAACAAAAACTTTAAAGAAGTATGATGACTGCACCAAAATAACATCCCAAGTACCTTTGAAACATCATTCCCTTTGAGCAGCCAGATAAGCGTCTGGAGGACGTTAAGAACCAACAGCTCGCCTGTCCTCTCATCATAGTTACCATTTAACAAAGACACAATGTGCAAAAAGCACTCACCGTCCCTGAAGAGAGCCTGATAGTACTGGTAGAAAACAGATTTCTTTTATGAAATCAAAAAATAAAAAAGACAGAAAGTCTTAACATAGACCACTGTAAGATTAAGAATGGTAGAAGATCTTACCAATTGATCAGTCTCAAGCATATCTCTGATACCAACCAATAGATCAATTGATAACTCGGTAAAGTTCTTTTCTCGTTCCTTCACGCAAGTAAATGTTTCTAAAAATTTAGAGCACAAGTACAACTTCGCTATTTGATCTTCATCAGATGCCGGTGATAGCTGCAAAGAAATAGCAATAAAAGTATGAACTGTAATGTATACTTCTCTACCATAATCTTGGAAGTATTCACGAAAACGATGAGAATATCGGAGTACCTTCATTAGGTCAAGAATATGAACCAGCACGTGTTTTCTTAGCCTTTCTTCCCAAAACAATTCAAACAGGCAATCAATACATGTGGAATTAAGCAAAACTACAGGCTTTGCGTCTTCAGCTAAAGAGAGGTATGCAGTGAAAAGATCCAAGGACGACTCCAGGCAATTTAGCCAACTTTGATCCATCTCAGATGATCTTATGCTCTGGAAATTTGGACTATCCCCTCCAACAATCCCATTATTCATCAGAAGGCTGGAATTTCCAGACCGTCTGAACTCTTGGGCTTGAATGCAAACAACTTTCAACACTCGACAAACTGCATCAATAGTCTTAAAAGAAGCAGTTGTATGCTCAACTGCAACTTGTAAAATACGATGCAGGCTTTTGGAAAGAACACTAGCAAGCTCAGGGTTACAAGCAAATTGTTCAAGGGCGTCCAACAAAACAGAGCATTCTGGCTGTTAAAAAAGGGTAAGAATTAACCTTGATGTTAGCCAGGGCACATGATTGCAGACGTTAAAAATTGTAAAATATGTGTGACTATCAACAAAATAGCTAAAATTAACAAAGAACGCACGATGGAGACTGACACAAAGCCAGTAAATTCATGACCTTAATCCACAACCTATAATTGTCTATAAAATTGCCTGCCTTCATTCTCTCAGGAAGCAACTTCAAAATCCAATGCCTAGGGTTTCGAAAATCCAACTTCAACACAAAAAAAAAGATGAGAAGTGCTTCAACATTTCTCACTCTCCCCACCCTTCCGAAAAAAATACACACCCACATACCACACCTTTTTCCAGAAAGCACAAAATAAGAAATATCACAACCCCCATGGAGAACCGAAGAAATCATGCATTTAAGACGAGGATATGAAAGTAATAAATGCATAAATCACTATGGATGGGTGAAGTATTTGGTCAAACTAATTTAGCTAGGAAAAAGGGGCTGCAAACAACTAGACAATTATTGAATGCAAAATAACACTATTGAGATCTACTACTTATAATTAAAAATAGTACAATCCAACAAATTTTACAAGTACATTCTACTTCCACTGAATAGGAAATAGATAAAGGCCCTAACTTTTGTTATAATGAACTTCTTATCATGCATAATTATAATATAAAAATTAAGCTCGATGTTTCTAGCTTAACCAAAAACAGCTTTAAATAAGAAAATAGAAACTAAGTCTAGACCACTCATTGTGACAGAAATACAACACATGCGGATCTACACATATGTGGGTTTAAACTTTAATTTCAATTTCAAGTAACACATTGTTCACCCATATAGAAGAATTAGGTTGTGAGGCTGACCTTCTCTTCATATAGATCACCTCCTCACAAAATCATCTGCCCCTGAGAATCTTCACTCTCACATCATCTTATTTCAGAAACAGCGGTGAAATGGGCAGATCCTTGATTTTTCAAATGATAAACCACTTTTAAGGGGGCTGCAAATTTTGGGATGTGTTACACTTGGTGGGGATTTTTTTAAGTTAAATCACACTCATACTGAAAGCAACGGTTAAATAAATAAATAAGACCCTTAGACCTCTTCAAGGAGAATCTACCACACACCATCATTATAAACAATTCCTGCTTCAACATCCTTCAATTTCTCAAGATCCTCACATACAAAATATTTAAAACATAGATGAGATGTGTCCTCGAGGAAGCTGTCCTTGGTTAAGATTTTAGCCAAGTGTTAATTATACTACTATAGATTTGAGCTTTAGATAAAGATTATTATGGGTGTAAAAAAAAGTGAAAAAAACAATTTCGCAGCTCATTTGGAAACTGAAAAAATGATTGTTTGGGTATTGGATTTACATTGTTCTTCCAGCAGTGGAAGGGAGACAACTCATTGATGGCCCCTTAGTTGCTAAGGAATTGATTGATGCTAGACTCAAAGCCAGAAAGAGTGGTGTGCAAATTGGTCTTCTTTAAAGCCTTCAGCACTATCATCTGGTCATTCATGGAATATATTTTCATGAGAATGGTTTTTTGGCAGAAATGGAGATGGTGGATTAGGGCTCTTCTCAAATCAGTAAACCTTTCAGTCAAAATAAATGGGTGTCCTGAAGGTTTTTCCAAAGCCTCAAGGGGATCAAACAGAGGGACCCTGTCTCTCTTATTTATCATTAGTAACAAAAGCCCCAACTCAAATGGTTTTGAAAGAGTAGCTCTACGATTTAATTCAAGGTTTTAAGGCTTCAAATACTAGCATTTATCCCAAATCCCAATCCATCAGTGTGCAGAAGACACCATACTCTCCATTTAGGTAGCACTTATACTTTAAAAAAATGAGTGTATCCGCACCGGATACATATCCAATATGAATATGCAACCAATACGTATTCGATACAGTCAACGGTACATCCAATACGGTCAACTGAATCAACAAACATGATATGGTCAGGATAGAGTCCCAATACGGTCTTGATATGCTTTTTTTAATTGGGTGCAAATAATGAGGGAGATAGTGTAAACAGCAGCCTGGGTTAGTTTCTCTCTATTGAATAGCATTCTCCATATGGTTTACAATTGTTGATTCTAGGTATTGAAGAGGCTCCGAATCATGTTTCTCCACACCAAGATGGGGAGATTTTGAAGGAATGAGATAAGTGCTTGAAAACATTTTTTTCAAATGTAGAAGAAAGAATAATGGTCACAATCAAATATGCCAAATTTTCAGCTTGTTTAGAAGAGGCTGGAGAACCTGATTCCTTGCATAATAGAACACATTTAGAGCCATACATTTGGCGGACTTCACATGGTTCTTCTGCACCCTTAATCCAAAGTTTGGCTTTGAAGTTTCTTGGGAAACCTTGTTCATCCTCACATTGTGAAAGAAATTGGAGTACTTATAGCAACATTCACTTGTTGATAAGAATCAAAATTGGTCCACAACGAGCTGAAGTTTGTTCATTCCAATCTTCGTCACTGTTCAAGATCTGAAGAATACACGGCATGACTAGGATGTCGGATCTAGGAGGAGATGCATTTGATTCATTAGATGGTAGTGGCGTACTTGAGATCGCATATTATTTAATGATGTATCCTATCAGCACTCGAATCCAACTTTTTTTATCCCCGAATCTGTATCGTGTCAGTACCAACACCCGTATCCATATCCGTAAAACCTAGCTCTTCATGGACCCTCTCATGATCAAATCAAAGTCACCCAATCAGTTCTCTTGTGGTTTGAGGTAGTATTTGGATCGAGAACTAATTTCAACAAAACAAACTCATTGCCTTGGTTTGTCTTTAGGGGCCAAAACTAAATAGACTAGCAGTTCAGAACCCAAAGTATATATCCAAGGCTGGTAGAGACACACTAATCTAGAGGAGTTTGCCTCACATCCCAGTCTTCATAATGTTCATCAATAAGTACTGACCTCTATTCGAAGGGATATTGTTGGAATTTTCTTTGGGGAAACAATGGGGCAACAAAATATTTCACTAAGTTGTTGTTCATCTTTAGGGAGGCCTGGTGGTTGTTTATCTTGTTACCACCCCCGCCCATCTTTTTATACTCAATCGATATAAGTTATTCTGATTATAAATAAGTAAATAAACAAATAAAAAATAATTTTCACCTGGTTGTGTAAAGCAAACGATATTGTTGATCTGGGGATTAGAAAACTTAAACGGGGTTTAATCGAGCTCTTTTCACAAAATGCTTATGAAAGAGAACAAGGTGATTTGTGGAGAATGGAGATCCTAGAGAAATATGGTCTCCAAGTTCCAAAGGTGTGGTACACAAATAAAATCTCCATACCATATGGATGGTCTTGGTGGAGAGTTATTACAAATCTTAAACCACATTTTGAGAAAGAAGTCTCATACAGGGTTGCAGTAGCTCTAGAGTGATTTTCTGGGAGAAAATTTGGTGCCAGACCAAACCCCTAAAAGCTCAATTTCACCTCTTTTTCAACATTTCTCTTAGCAACAAAGCTCCTGCCTCCTACATGGTCAAGAGAGACAAGGAGAAGGGGGGGCGGGGCTAACTGGGATCTTACGGTCAGAAGGGGTATCAGAGAAGACGAAATCCAAAAACTAGTTCAACTACTTAAATGCTTTAAGGAATTTTTCTCACTCAGGATCAAGACGATGGGTTTGAAATGACATATGGGCATGTTCACTGTGGAAAGCTCTGATTTTAAGTTCTAACACCGAGTTAGTTGTGGTTGCTCGGGTCTATCTTCCACTCCTTTTCACAATAAATTTTTCTGGTTAAAATAGGTGCCTTGAAGTGCAAATTTTCCTTATTTGGGCACTAAGCATGGGAAAATGTTAACAGTAAATAACCTACTGAAAAAAGTCTAATCATCACCAACAGGTGCAGCCATTGTGAGGCTCAGTAAGAGAAATTGAACATACCTTTTTCTCTTGCCAATCTACTAATCAAGTTTGGAATTCCATTGGCAATCAAGACAACACAAACCCACCCCATTTCTCTTCATTCTGACTTGGGTCGCTACCATAGTCAGAACAGGATAGCCTCTTCAGATTGTAATCCCTTACTTGTGATTGTTTGTTACTTGTGATCCTCTCAGTCACATGTTTCATTTGAAACCTTCCCTTTCTGTTGTTTGAAAATATTATTTTCTTTTGATTAATAAAAAAAAATGAGTATGCGGAATTGAGAAAAAGTGCACGAGCGCAAAGAAAGTGTTTTACACTTAACAAAATAAAACTGAAAATAAATAACCATAGAAATGTCATATTGTTCATCCTATTGCACAGAGAACTCAAACGATGGATTGTTATTGTTCACTACTACATATGTGTTTTCCAACTATGGTTACGTCCATGTTATCAAACTCAGCCGAGCTGTAGGACAAGGTTAAGAAAATAAATGTTTAGTTTTGATATGATTTTTATTCAAGTTCAAAGCTCAAGAGTAAGCCCATGGGAACATGCTCAACCCAAAAAACATGAAATGAGAGGGTTGACATCTACTTCAACATTTGAAAGTCCCATAGAAGGACCTGTATAGGTCATTCTCTTCATTCATTTTCTTCAGTTGCTAAGAACTCTGAGTTAAGTTTTATAAGTAAAAAGATGGAAATCACATCCATTGTAGTGATCCCCAATTTTGTGAACCCTCGAGGATCACTCGTAACACGTCACATAAGATGGGTGTTACAAACTTTTTTAAGGTAAAATTTCTTGATAAAATATCACACAGTATCACAGTGTGGTGACCTTAAAAGCATTAAGGTCCCCAAACTAAAGCGCCCAATATTTTGGAACTTTATAGAGTTCAAGAGTTGAGACACCTTGAACAATTCATATGTTTCTAGCACCAGATATACAGCATATTGAATAGTAAAACCATTCACATACATAAACTAACCTATACTGAAGAAATGAAAACACATACCAAGTTTTGCTTATTCCCCTTAAATGTTGCAGCAAACTCCACGAACGAGATTATTTCTATATGAAGAATGTCAACTTCACTAGCCTTTAAGAGATTGTTTGTGGTATTAGAAGTTCTGAAGTCTCCAGAATTTCCCTCAGAATTTGGGCCAAAACAGAAAAAGTTTTCAGAGAAGATAAGGTCCCACATTCCCTCCTCTCGAAAAACGTCAAGTAATGTAGGTAAGGAAACAAGAACCTTTCGAAAAGCATACAGAATGTAATGTTGCAATGTATGGACAAAAATCCTGCATGAACATCAAATAAAAGGCGTCAAGAATGAAAATGAAATGACATAAGAGAAGAAGGCAGGATATGACAAATGATTATAGATGGTAAGCAGCCAATGTTAGCCGAAACTTTCTCAGTTCTATCAAATATCTCCAATACTAAACCTGAGCAATATCATAAGACAAAACCCAAAAGGAATCAGTTAGATGTCGTATTCAGTACGTACTCCAGTCTTCTGAAGTTGGAAAACGGAATATAAAAATAAAATAGAAATTAATCGTTCAAGTAAATGGTGAACAAAAAAAAAAAGATGTAGCAAATATCAAGAAAGTAGCATAAAAATGGTAAAAAGTGTAGGTTTACATGAGTAGAAACTTATAATGAAATTCTTGGTTATAGATTTGAGTCCTTACAATTAAACCACGTGCAAACATAAACATTATCAATTAAATTAAATAAATGAATAAATAAATAATTGGAATTATCAAAATATTCTTGGTCTTAGATGACGTAATAACATAAGATAAGACAATCAAAACAAAATAAAAAAGGGCTTCAAAGTTAGCATATTTCACCACTTTAAACGATCCAACTCTACTCCGAAAAAAATGAGACGACGTTTAAAATGTATCTTTCTGAAGAGAATGCTGATCATATTCTCATCAACTGCAAGTCTGCTAAAACTGTGTGGCAAAGTTACTTTATAATTCAGAATCTCTGAGCCAATTAAAGGGACAATTAAATCATGGCTCTCGGGTTGGAAGCTAGACCATCTCTCAAGGGTGGGGAAGTGGAAATGTGGCAGAAAAATTCACTCTGTGAATTGCACTATTTAGAAGGAAAGAAACAATGCAATCTTTTAAGGGAAGAACCCGACGGCTGAATAGTTGTTCCTCTCAATCAAAGAAGACATGGAATTGCAGATTTTCTCTGAATACTGTAAAAGACATGCCTTTTAATCATTTTATGTTTAATTGGGATAACCTGCTTAATGTTTAACTTTGCTTGCTTCCTGTGTTCTTGCTATGAACTTCTAACTCTCTTTCTTTGAAATGCTCGGATTATCAACAAAACAAAAAAATATATTCAGGAAAACAAAAGGAGGATTACAAAAGGTAGCTAGTGATTGAGGATGTCAACTAGCAAAACAGAAACACGTCACAACCCAAAATTACAGCCCTTGCCTATAGATCAAAGATTCTATTCCAACTTAAGATACACAAATGGAAGGGATGATCAGAGAGATCTCCCCAAGTGATGCCCCATTGCCAGACCAGAGATTTAATCAGATTGGTGAGTTGAGTGGTGTTTTTAGATTGGACTTTGAAAATTCTGGAATTCCTTTTTCCAAATGACCCAGATGGTTGCTAGAAGGAATCCCATAACCAGTTACTTTATTTGAGTTGGACTCACAACTAGGAAATCTCAATTTAAGCTTTTTTTTAAAAGTAGTCAAAAACACACAGAAAGATATTATTGATTAAAAAAAACAGAGAGAGAGAGAGACGATACAGAGATAAGTAAGCTGCTCAGATTATAATAAGTAAAAGAACAGAAAGAGGAGGAAAAGGAAACAGACATGAAATTTACATCGAGTAAGCTATCCAACTTAACATAAACCTATCAAAGGCCACTTGTTTACATTAAATATTAAGTGGATGCCCACTACACCAAGATCCTCGCCCAATCCCAAGCATTTTGAAGTCCCATTCAATGAATCTTTACAGCAGCTAGAAATGTTTCTCCAAAGACTCGTGTCATATGGTTGGGTATGATGAGAATTGAGAAGTGACTACAGTATGAAGTATAACAACATCAGATTTGGAGTCTGCCCGAATTAACATAACAAAATAGAAACCTCAGGTCATCCATTGGGGCTTAACTTTCCCCTCCTAAATTTGATGCAGTAGTTCAAAAAGTGTCATTATGAAGTTCCGTAAACTAAAAGGTATAAGATTTGTGAAACATGGTTTACAGTTCACCAAATAGATCTAAAGTTTAAAAAAAAAATCCAGGGGAAGTTATTCATTAGGAAATAATGTTAGAAAAGTTTCATCATGTAATTACCAACCTTAGATTACTTGGAAGTTCATTCTGGTTAGAACAAGCCTTGATGCACGGAAAAACAGTAAGAAGAACCTTCATGACCCATTTTATTGAGAGTTCCAAGTATATTGGCGAAACCGGGAAAACAGCTCCTTCAAAGGATACCTGGTTACTATCACATTTTATATCCTCAATTGACAAAAGGAAAGAACAGAGGACTCTGCTCAACTTAACAGTGTAATCATCCCAATATTCAGAAAAAGAACTATCAGCATCAAATGGAACAAAAGAATCCATGGAAGTCATCTCAGCATGAATCACTTTTCCAGATTTTAAAATAGGCATGGAAAAATCAGCTTGTGCAGATGACTCCATCCTTTGTTGTTGGAACTCTTGAAGCATGAAAGCAGGCAAACAGATGTTGTTAGCGAATTTATGTATTCGGCCATTTTCACACAGAAACTGCAAGTTGTTCACATTTCCAAATCTGAATGAACTGTCAAGGATGCCACGACTATTAACATATATAAGAAAATAATATACAATAAGTCAAAATCTAAATTTTAATTAGTGTAGATGCAAAACAAACAGAACAAATTTCTACAAGTTCACAGAATTTAAATGTGTGAAATTGGAAGAATGGCTGAGTATCATGAGTGGCAATGGTGAAAATAAATCTGGCGTCAGCAGTGAATACAACTGGACTAGAACAGGAGCTAACTAGTAATATGAGCATAGATCAAAGAAAAAAGAGACGTGAAAGGAACCTTGGGTTTACAGTATTTAATGTGAGGAATCTGAAGAAACTAAGTAAATGAGTATTCTGGATGACAAAATCTCCCCAATCTTTAGTTGGGAACAAATTGTCTTGAAAGTGCCGGTTCTATGGACGGAAGTGTCAAGTGAAGAAAAAACACTCATGGCTATAACATGAAAGAAGCAACAGTATACGTAGTTCTGCACTTTTAGTTGACAGATGACTTGATTAAGGGTAGTTTACTCACTTTGGCTTATTTACTCGTCCTATGTACTTGTTGCTAAGTCAATCAAAGATGAAGTTAGTGTATTACTTCTTATACAAAGATTACCATAGTAAGCTGATTTCTCACATATTGATGCAGATACAGATTTATAAACAGATATCTTTTAACAGAAATTGGCAAGTATGAACAAACTTGCTATCAATCAAAGGTTTCCATGCAAAGGATACACAGCCTCCCTTAGGACTTCCAGAGAGAGAACTTGAAGTTGGAAGATAGCCAAAAATGAATTTTCCTTTCTGAAAAGAGAAACCAAATTTCAGTTTATGAAAGTGAGTAGAAAATAATGATAATTCTTGACATATCAAATTGTCATAGCACAAGGAAATAACTTGATGTTCGCATGAAATACGTGCATAGTGGTCTATACTCCATAATGATACATAGTAATATGATATAGCACTCCCTGAAGGAATAAGAGAACCACGGTACGAGAACCAGAGAACAAAACTTTTATGGGTAGCATCAACAGCATAAAACAATTATTTGATGTAAAAGCAAGTTTGTATCAGAGGAAGGCATGAAACACAGTAATTGAAACATTGGAGGAGAGATTGACAGTATGGAAAAGAATGCTACTGCCACAAGGAAGTTTGTATCAGAGGAGGGCATGAATCACAGTAATTGAAACACTGGAGGAGAAATTGACAGTATGAAAAAGAATGCTACTGCCACAAGGAAGTTTTCAAACTCTGATAAAAAGTGTTTTGCACAAGATTCCAGTTATTGCATGTCCCTCTGACATTTAACAGCTTCAGTTACGAAGAAATGGAAAGCCATGAGTCGGTTCATGTGAAAGAATATTCCAAACACTACAAAGGGAACTGTTTTGCCCTCCTAACGGACGAAGGAGCTAGGAACTCCCGCCTTCCAAGCTAGTGAATATGACACTTCGGTTTAGTTGTTATTTCATAAAGAAATGGATAGATGACCTTATCAAATCAAAACAATACACTAAGACTTCATACAGGATATGTGGATAAGTATTTCCAATGTTCTTAAGAATGAATAGGGATATAGGGAGAGATGACCTTATCAGGATGTGGAAAGACAAATGCTCCACTAATATGGAGAGCATCAATATGGCACTAAGGGTGCTTAATTATGGAGGGGGATCATGAAAGTTAAAGAATAGTTCACTAGTATTTCTTATGAAGTCAGTAACGGAAAAAGGGTAAGTTTTTGGCACGACGAGGGCTCTTTGATCATCCTCTGGACTTGGAGTTTCCTCTTCTTTATGGCATGTCAAAAGTCATTAGGTTAATAATGTTATGAGCTATGAAATCTCTTTGGAGCAAGGCCAGGGGTCAAACTTACACCTCTGTAGAGCAGTAAATGACTGAGAAGTTGATCATTTAACTAGTCTGATGTCTCTGCTTCTGGCGAAATTGCAAAACAGAGGTGATGATACTTGCCTACTTGGAAATAGCGAAGCAGGGATAAGCATTTCATTCTTTCTATCGGCTCAAGTGCTTAGGAATCATTCTCCGCCCCTCAGTATGATCAGTTACAAACAAATCTGGGAATTTTAAAACCCTCCTAGAATATGGTTTTTTCTTTGGCTAGCAGCTGAATGCAGGAATCTAAGGATAATTTGTATAAATAAAAGGGATCTACAGCTTCAAAACTATCGTGTTTTCCACCATCGAGAGGATAAGTCTATTGATCATTCTTTGCTGAGTTGCTCTTAGTCTAAGTTCATTTGGAGTAATTCCTTCCTGAGTTTCATGTGCCAAAGCAAATTTCTTAATTTCGCTTATTGGAAAGCAGGGATGCTTAATCATCTTGAGGTTTAGCTATGGCCACATACTGCGATGTGGAACTTTTGGAAAGAAAGAAACAATCTCTAAGATAAAGGCTAAGTCATCAGATCCTCTCATTTTGCAAACTTACTTTTATGTATTGGTATTGGTCAGATATAACTATCATAGGACAGTTATCTATGGATACTTCTACGTTTGGGTGGGACTACTTTCTACTATAGTGGTTGAATGTTTTATTTCCCTTCTTAGTGAGGCCCTATCTCACAATTTTTTATATTCCCCTATCATGTAAGGCCTGTTTCCAGGGAAAGAACGAAAGAACAAAAAAAAAAAAAAAAAACAACAACAACAACAACAATTTCCCCCTATAGTTGACTCTCAGGTGCTTTTGTGATCTCCTAGCTAATTTCATGGACTTTTACTTTCAGAACAAATTTTATGAGGAGTACTCTCAGAATGAGTTCGATTGTTCTTTGCACCAACTATCCAGGTTCAACTCAATTTGAAACAACATTTCTATTCAACTCAAAACATCAATTCCATTTGCAATGTCAGTATAGACAGTCATCAGTTGAAGTAGGATCATTATGGACATATGATCAATGCACATGCCGCTCAGATGCAAACTGCAATACTGACTTAGGTGATGATTCCTGTAGATTTTTAAGGTTATACCAGAAGTCAGTGATTTTTTTTCTCACTGGCCCTCTTGAAATTTCCCAATGTCGCATTCCTAGGAAAGTAATAGAGCAGTGGAATTATACGACCAAGTAACAAACTGGGTTCTCAGAGTACATTTGCCCAGTATTTCACAAGGACACATAATATTATGACCTTCTAGCCCTATAATGCAGCATGGGCAACCTAGTGCTCCTGACATTGATCAGTCCACTTCTCATCATAATCTAGCTTTACTTGTCAAAGAGAATTTGTGATTGCAAAGGCCACCAAATCATAAAAATGAAACTGGTGCAGCAACAGCTCTCAGAAGATTACCTAACTTTATGGGTACCAAGGTCATTTTTTGAGGTCAATGCCTTGCTTGATTGGAAACCAAGCCCATCCAGCAGAACTTCAAGTCCTCCAATACTTCTAAAATGATTTTGAGCCCTAGTATTTTCTGATAATGCTGATTTCAGCGTGCTCAATGTCAAATACTGAAGTGACATATCTGTCCATAGTTCTCGCATACTCAATCTTCTGATGACACGCAACAGTTCTGCAATATAAACAAAGAATACTCTAGAGAGTCAGAACAAGAGAAACAAGAGAACAGAGAAAAAGTGCAACTTTGATAGACATTACATGCAAAGGGATAAAGAATGTTATATGCAGCCCAACTTTGCAATTTGCTTCAGACAGAAAACCCATGAGTGCCACTGTGCCATCACTGAACCCATGCTACAAACTTATATAATTACAGAAACTAACCATGAGATATTTCTTCCTTCACACGTGTGAATCCAATTAAATGAGCTCAAGTCAGTGCTGTTGTGGTTTGGAGTTAGCGGCTGTTTTGGGGGTGTAGAACCAGTTTGTGGCTGGTTTGGAGTTAAGTGGCTGTTTGGGACTTCCTCTTAGAAGTAATTACAAAACAAGAAAGTGTGGGGTTTCCTACATGTATAGGTTGTAACTTCGGTCATAGTTGATAAAAGTATTATTCTTTTTAAAAAGGCATATACCTGTGTAACTCTTGTTCACATCAAAACTCAAACATTAATGATAAAGTAAAGTGTGCTTAGAAAAGAGAGGGATATATCTCTAACTCACTGATATATTACTAAAAAATGAATAAAGCAATGATGACGACTCTACTTGAGCTCCTAGTCTCCCTCCCCCCCCCCCCCCCCCCAAAAAAAATAATAATAATAATAAGCATTTAACTACAGTCATGATGACTTTGTGGTAGAAGGAAACAATAATTTATTCTCTTCTTCTCTTTCCTTACACAAACAGAGAAAAGAAATCTCAAATTGACTGTTTGGATCTCGTTGCAAATTTTCTAGCTAATGGGTTTAGCTATAACTGGTAGAAATTTTTCATATTTAAGAAGAAACTTTTAATTATATACTCAAGGGAAGGTTATGTTGGAGGCTTTCTAACTCTCGGCTCTCACTAATCTCCTTCAATGAGAAGTTTAAGGTAGAAACAGTTTGTATTTTGACAGCTTTCTTCTCTCAATAGATTTCCTTTTAGGCTATGTTTGGTTCAGGCCCATTTCCATGGAAAACAGGGAAATGGCCAGGTCTCAAGGAAACCAAATGGGCTTCCATTGTTTGGTTGGACAACCAACAAGTAGGGAAAGCAGCTCACACGTGGTTTTTGGGAACGAAAAGTATGTATTTCCCCCAAATCAAGGAAATGAAATTCTTTGATCCCCCAAAGAATTGTAATTCCTCCAAATCAGGGAACCCATAGAAACTCATTTACTTCCCTACCCCCTCAACCAAAAAACAACCTTAGATCTCTCCTTTTTTCCCACCCTTCTTGTCTCTGATCTGAGTCTCTAGTAAAGCAAATCTCAAAAATTTCACGAAATTGTCCATAACCAATGAAAATGAACCAATCAGATTGGTCTGGTTCAGTTTCTGTTTCCGGTCTAAAGCGGTTTGAACCGAACCATGAACAACCCTAGGTGTTAATGTGGTTAGCTACTATACTATCCTATTTCACAAAGAAGTTGACTAAAGTTATAAATTTATTATTTAAAAAAAGGTTTTATGGCACATTAGTACCAGTCAGCTCTCCCATAGTCTCCAAAATCTCCAATAAACCCATGTATGTTCTCTCTTCCTTCAACATTTAAGTTCGTGATTCTTACATATCATTAGTATGCTTATTTGTTGTATGAAACCATGCAAACGCGTGTTCGTGTCTCACCAGCGTCTAACGCCTTTGAGCGTCAGGGTGACCAAGCACCCAAAAAGTCAAAGGTATTGTTTTTGAAAGGTAACTCAAACAAAGAGAAAACTAAAGGAAATAACCTAGACAAAGAAATCATATAACCTAGTTTTTTTTACAAGCGTGAACTATCCAATAACCAAGTTAGTGTTCAATTGCTTCTCCAAATAAGAATTAGTCCATTCTCTTTCTGTACTTTACATGATTGATGCATCCCCCCAAGTGTCAGGGTGACCGAGCACCCAAAAAGTCGAAGGTATTGTTTTTGAAAGGTAACTCAAAAAAAGAAAAAACTGAAGGAAATAGCCTAGACAAAGAAATCATATAACCTAGTTTTTTTACAAGCGTGAACTATCCAATAACCAAGTTGGTGTTCAATTGCTTCTCCAAATAAGAATTAGTCCATTCTCTTTTTGTAATTTACATGATTGATGCATCACCCCAAGAGTGTGACACTTGATTTTTCTTTTGTTCTCAATCTCTAAGTAGTTTTCTTGACTTAAGAAGCAAATGCAGTTTTACATGAAGATGCAAATATAGTCTCATGGTGAAAACAAAACCATTTTGTAACTATTTTGACTATTAAGAACATTTATGCCTTGCAGCAAGTTAGTCGTCTCAGGCCATCGCAGGCTGGCAGGTCTGTAAACCCGCTATGAACATAGTTAATTAGTTATTGTGTCAAAATATGTAATACGAATATGAATGGTTAATAAACTAGTTGACATGACCAATTTATTAACAAGTGCATTGATGAGTTTGACACAACACATACCTGTTTTGACTTGTTTTCAATTAATCAGGCAAAACAAAATAGATTTTACGATTGATAGACTTGTTTAATGACGGAAAAAATAGAAATGGACGAACAAATAAGTAAAAGGGTTAAATCGGGTCAAAAATGTAAGCCCAAACATGAGCTATTTATTTAAACGAGTTGACAACTCAACCTAAATAATAATAATAATAATAATAATAATAATAATAATAATAATAATAATAATAATAATAATAATAATAATAATAATAATAATAATAATAATAATAATAATAATAACAATAACAATAGTTACTAATAATAATAATAAGAAGAGTGGGAAACAATGATGACAGGTGACCCATATATGGATATACACATGGCAATATATTGCAGTAAAATAACATCACTTTCTTTATTTTTCAAAGTTTGTATTGTTGTCCCATTCATAGTACAAATTTACTCCAATCTTTCAATACATTAGCAGAAATCACTATTGAAAGTATGTAACCTTTCATAAATGCAATCAAAACTATTGTCCTCGGATTGAGCAAAAGAAGCAATACGAGATGCAAAAGTATCTCTGTGTAGCACCTCTGTTAATTACTTTGTGGTTCGGGTCTACAAAATGTTTACTGATAACGATCAATGTTTATTTCGGGTTTGGTTAACAATTTTCATTTTTTTTAACACTCTGCAGTTAACAATCAATCAATTCCTATGAATATATTCTCCCTTCCTCCACCCACACGTACACAAAGACACACAGTATGTAATTGTCTTTAACATATATAAACAATGAAATAAATAAATAAATAAAAATAATACTTCACGTATAGATAAAGGCATACCTTACCTAGTAACCAATTAAGACCACCTGCTTCCATCACTGATATGATTGCCTTCTGATGCCAGTTGAGCATTGCTTCAGATACTGGTTTTTCCACATCACTAGAAGGATCAGTCGAGCATGTAACATTCCTTGGAAGAGGAAATTCCAGAGCACTGCTATACAATTGGGCCCTCTCATACACATTTGAGTTCAAATTAATGAAACTGCAAATTATTGAAACCACATAAACAAGTATCTTTTGCAAAACTTTCGTCCTCTCCATGGAAAGAATTGGCAAATTATCGTCCACAAGCGCACCAGTGAATGTTTTGAGTTGGATAACTGCAGCTGAACAAAACAACTTTCACAATGTCAAAGAAAAGACCCAACTCTCAGATAATAAGAGCATACAGAAATAGAGGTGAAGATATGCACCATGTGTCACTAACAGAAGGAAGTGGGGGTCTGACATTCATGTTGTACAAAAAGTGTAACTAGGTAAAAACAAAAGCCAAAACAGAGCACTAGGCCCCTTATTTCTTTCATCTCGGTCTCTTTGTTGTTGTCCCCCCCTCTCCCTCCTTCCTTTATCTCTTTCTCTTCTCTACTTCTGCAGATTTACTTTTTATCTCTTCTCTTCTCTAAAATGGTGTAAATTTGTAAGAATCTTAGGATTAGAATTCAGAATGAGATGTTTGACTTTTTGGATAGCCTCTCCAACCAATCATTGATGCCAATACACAAGGCTTCCAACCAATCATTGATGCCAATGTACAAGGCTTTTTTTAATCTTTTTATTCACGTTTTAGGTTTTGTGCCATACAGTTCAAAGTAGAGAATGAATCCTTTTATTGACAGATACGGGTCAGGTGCGGGAATGCTTTGGAAGATTCAAAACCAAAAAGAGTGGTATTTGCTATCAACAACATAATGACAGCAGTCAAGTCCTCTTGCTAATGCATCCTTGACACATAGCTTGGCCATATAATTCAACCCAGCAGCCAACATATGATACATCTTTACACTCTCCACCATCCACTCTTAACGCAGTCTTCATCATAGCTTGGCCATAGCTCTTCATTCAAATCCACCCTTTGAAGTGAAATACAAAAAGATACAGTATCTACCCATTACCATCTCATAAACCTACCGCCCTTTTTCTTGTTTAGCAGAATCTTCAATTAAAACCCAATCCTTAATGCCCCCAACTTTCTTTGACAAGCAAGACCCCAAAGTCAAAGTCTCCTCCATTCCCATAATAGCCACCTTTCAATCTCCCCAAATGTGTTACCAAAGACCAAGGCACTAGGTAGTAGCCACCAAGCCCCTAGCTTAGTAGCTTATACCACAAACAGCTTGCAAAACAATTTCAATCTTCTTCCACACCATCCAACTAGTTTGCTTTCAACTCCAATACTCAAGCAATGACATTAGAACCAAGACTTGATTGGGAATTTCGAAATTAAAAAAGCAAAAATGAGAGAAGAAAATTAAAAAAGATTATCAGAAATTAGGCAATGCATCAATACTCAAGGATCTCGGTAAAATGTATCATTATTATGAAATTGTAACACGAATTGTGTATAGCAGTGCATGTAAAATCTTGACATATTTTCGCAGCAGAGATCCATGCTTATTTGTGGACCACTTTACTTTTTATGCAGCGAAGGAAACGTATTAAGATGTTATTTTTTGCAAAGGCAAAATAAGTTCAAAAGATGACAAAGGGGCGAGTGAGTAATACCCTTCATTAACGCCGTAAGCTTTTGCATCCCGCCATAGTAGCCAAAAACTCTGCAATTGTACATTGAGCGGGTTATTATTGTCAGGGCATCCAAGATGGGAAACCCTTCCATAGTGATATTTAAGCTGACGGAAGCATCAGATAGGTCTCTTGTAGGTTGCATTGTATTGGTGTTCACTGACCAAACACAAAAAGAAAAGAAAATTAGAATACCAAGGCATCAACATAACCAACCAAAGAAAAGAATCTAATAACCTCATTTTTGCAGAGCAATTTTTTATTTTGAGGTCAAACACAAACTATCATATATTGATGAAAAGGAGAAGTACAAAGGTGAGTGAGTTGCTTACAGTACAAGGATAAAAGCAAAACAGCAAACAAACAAAAGTTGGGTATGAGACATTCACCCAGTTGGCCCAACTAAACATAAATTCATCAAATCTAATCTTTTGTATAACTTTGAGATCTGCTCCCTGCTGCCACACCTCTTCCTTGATGGCTAAAAGACATTCCTAAGGACTCATCTCCTTCCCATCAAAACGTTTTTGTTCCCTTCCTTCCATAAGGCCCAAGTGACAAAGTGAATCCCCCTTTTTCCAGATCCATTTCCTAAAGTGGAAAGGTTAGAGGCTTTCCAACCATTTAACCAATCTTGGACAGATTCAAAAGGGTTAGAGAAAGTCTAATTTTCTTAAGAAAGGCAGCCCAAACCTCTCTAGCATAGCTAGAGCCAACCAATATTCTCCTCATTTTCCTTGCACAGCACACTGGTTTGAAGTTTGGATTCCCTTTTTCTTCAAATTGTCAACTGTTAGAATATTCCTTTGAGTGGCTACCCATAAAAAGAAATTGATTTTTGGAGGGCAATGCTTTACCCAAATCCTACTTTTGTTTGCAGCAATTAAAGCATCCCCATAAGAGATTGGTGTATCTTCATTTAGGATCTCAAACATTCTCTTCACAAAGAAACCATTAGATTATCTTCCTGCATGATCTCATTATCTCTGTCCCAAGGGATCTTGTCTTGGACCATGGAAATTAGGTTGGTCTACTCATCATTTCCCATCCATTGCAGAGCAATATACATATATATGATACCTCAATAAAGAAAAGAAGTTTTTGTGGATGTCTCCCACATCAGCTTGAGGGCGCATCGATAAATTCTAGTAAGAGCAGCCCTTATTAGAATCTCAAGGAGTTGGTCAACAAAGACACAACCACACACAGGTACTTTCTTATGATTTCCTTAACTGTTTGCAAGTTTTAAATGAAATACCTAAACATAGAACCGAGATTTGGACCCTTCAGTTGAAAAATAGAAAAGAAACCCAAACATGTTTGAAGTAAATCTAATCAATATTGGTGATTAAACATATTTTCAGCTAGCTGACCTTCTCCAGAGGGGTGGACCCAAAGGAGGGCTCCCTAGGCTACAGCCAGGGGAGATTTTTTTAAAACACCAGATGTATCTTAAGAAAAAATACAATTGGCCATTAGTTTTCAATCTCAGCCATCCAAATGACATAATATAGTTTACCTGTAAATTACTTTGGATGTGGTATGTTCAAATGTAATATTTATTTGACACCTTAGATAAGATTAGGGATGCCAACTTAACATGGGAAATTTGGGGTGTTAGAGCATCTCCAAGGAATCCCCTAAATTAGCCAAAAAGCTATTTTGGGGGTCTCATGTGGGAAAAACCATGCTTTAATGAAACCCCTATCCAAGCCCCTATTTTAACTTGGCCTCTCCCTTCCCCTATAATTTAAAATATATCTAAATAATAATATAATCATCTAATTGAAATTAATAATAGTATATATTTAAGTTGAAATTAATAATAGTATATATTTAATAATAGTATAATTGAAATTAATAATAGTATAATTATATTAAGTTGAAATCAATAATAGTATAGTTGAAATTAAATTGATATAAAATAAAAAATAAAAAAATAAAAAAAGTGGAAGATATATTTAAATAATGATGAAGTAGGGAATGTGGTTGGAGTAATGAAGAAATAGGGATCCCTAAAATTTAGCTTTTGGCTAAAATGGGGTATCAAATTTAAGTTTTACCCTTGGAGATGCTCTTACATGATCATCGAGAGCCTTTTGTCACACGAGATAATTCAATATAGTTAAATCTTGGATTCTTGGGTGTATTTGAAGGATTGTAGTTCGAGCTTCCTAATGTTTTTGGTGACAAGGTTGTTGTTTGCGTAATCAGATAAAAATGAATAAAATCAGCTACACAAATTTCCACTTACACTCAGTAATAACAGCGGTTAATTCTGCAACCTCTTCAATAAGAAGAAGAATCATTTCAGCAGGATGTCCAGCACAACATCCAACAATTGTATCACCAGAAACTGGACAGCCAGCTGCTGATGAGGTAGACGAATTAGTTTCTGGCAACTGGTCAGAATTCAAAGGCTCCCAGTTTTTGTATAAAAGCAGGAACTGCTTTAGGAAAACATGAAATTGCTTTTTCCTTTCTGCCTACAAAGTTACAATGAAAAATAAAATTAGTAAAATAGAGAACTCGCTGAAAGATATCAACCTTATTGCATAATACATCCAAAGCAACCAATTAGGACACACCATACAAATCTCTCAGCAGTAAAACATAGCAAATGTGATTCATGTTTTGTTTGGACTTCCATGTTTACTGGAGCTTCTATGTCTAATTCCTCAGAGAAGAAAAAGTGATTACAGAAGAGAGAAGAATTACTTCTAAACATAAATAACAAAGACATGCTACACAATGACATGACATTTGGGAAAATCTGTGTTGCAGTTATGTAACCATGATATGGATACGTGTGTTCATCTAAAATTATATAGTTATGTGACAATTATATGGATAACGAAATTGGGAGGTGTCAGACACCTTGACAAAAATACCCACCAAAAGGTAAAACGCACATTCATTACAATAATATCATTTCTAAAATTTATTTGTTAATATTGACTTGCAAGTCTCTGTGTCCTTGTCTTACACAAACATGTTGGACACTCCTAGAAGGCTCCAATATACGGGTTTCCATGCCTTTTAACACTCCCTGAACAATTTTCCAAGTTATTTTCTCTGTACTTTGGTTCATTGAAATGATGAATAGAAAAGATTGGTAGATCTGTAACCTACAAAGCATGGACACTCCAAAAATTCAAAAGCGTCTACTTTGAACACTAAGTCAGCATGTCTAGAATGTTTGACCACTGGACACTGTGTTGTTTATTTAGGGATATTTGAAGTTGCGTGTCCTTCTCTTGATGAACCGGATAAGGAATTAGTGTTTATTCCCATGGAGATGACGGAAAAATAGATGAAGATAAACCTTTTGAAGTTTGACTAGAAGGGTTGACGGGTTCATTTGTGATTTGTTTACATGTGATTAATGTAATTAGCAAAGTTGAGCATGTGACATCATGTATATTTCTTGACTTTTTTGGACTTAAGTACATAAATATAGTAAACTATCTAAAGGGAAGAATGAAGCATTTTGAAGGATGAACAATTAAACTTAATAAATTTGAATTATGCGTGCCATTTGAATGTTTTGGATTTAACCTTTATCTTGATATGGTTTCACTCTTTTATACCGTTGTCCATTCTACTTAGGGTCTTACGCATTTATTGTTATTTATGTATATATACGGTCTTATGGTCATCTCATTAACTCATCTTAGTAACTCATGTGACATAGCTTGATACATGAGCATGTACAAAGTTGTAATTAAATGCCCATAGATTGTTACAATGGCCACGAAATAAAAGCTAAACAAAAACGACAGGCCCCACAGGAGCATAACCAACACAGGTGTTTCGTCATTTTTATCATTGCGGCAGGCAAGCAGGGGCTCTTTGCTCTCAATAACTCATATTTCAAATTTGTTTGTGGGCAGTGGATAAAGTTTTTGAACCAGAAAAAACCGAAGGACAGAGTGATCAAACACGCCAAAATTTTATCAATCAAAGAAATGGGAAGGTGAGTAAGAATTTTACCATACAAAGAAGAAACAAACTATAAACATTACAAGAATAGAAGATTGTCCCAACTAAACATAAACTATCAAAGGAACAGTTTCAAGGATTTTGACAGTTGAACCCCCCAAAAAAAATATCTTCCTTCAGTGTGATGAAACAATCCTCAGGGGAGAGCTTTTTCCTTGAAACTTCTACAATTTCTTTCTTCCATAGTCTTTATCTCCTCCCCAAATCCCTTCATTCTCTCGAAATAGTTTATGAAAACTCTCTAGAGTATTGCATGGAAGATAAGAAAAACCTAGAGAGATTGTGTTCTCCAAGTGATGGTTCTTCTACTTGGTGATTTCAGCTCAAGGTTTAGTTAAGGATGGAGAATTATATAAACTATTTTATTATTCCCATGTTCATGTTTCCTAGACTATGACTATTCTCGCATTCTAGTTTGTGCTCATGAATCAAATTATCAAAGGGTGGACACTGTTACATATTTCATTTAAAATCTTGACACACTAACACATGTAATTGAAATTAAGGAATGAACAATGAATGTGAATATTGATGATGTTGAATTGTGATTTGAATGCTTTAATTTGCATTAATGATTTCTTTTAGGAAATCAATTTAAGCCAATAAGTAAGAAATCAGGGGGTTTACATATAAATAAAACAACAAATTTCTATTTATGTTTGTGTCCTATTATTTTGAAATTTTGTGTGCCATTATGTTCGACTTCATAGCTCATAACATATAAGAGTTGGACCCATCAAAAGATATGACAAAAATGTGATATAGGGATAGACTATTTCTTGATACCAGAGCTTTTTTTAACATAGTCAACCATCAAAATAAAGAAAAGGATTGGATGTTAACTTCGCCTGGTTTAATGTTTGAAAGGTAAGAGCATCAATAAAAAAGAATGGGGCAACCACATGCAAAGGAACGGGGAATAAAGATTGAGACAAATTCTAAGGGTTCGTGTTAAGAACGTTTGATTGCCAAATTTTTCCATGGTTAATTTCTTCGGTGGCTCGACTTGTGCATACAAAGTTGTTTTCAACGAAACCAATTCTTGAACTGTTCCCAAGAATCAAAACCATAGAAAACTTACCATAACTTCACCCTAATACCCAACTCCCACTCTTTCTATACTTGGTAGCGGCAAAAAGAAGAGCAACGTCAAGTATGGTTCTTTTTCGCTTTCTTTTCTTCTTCTATTCTCATTTTTATCATTCTTTTTCTCTTCTCCCTCCTTTCCTTCATCTCCACCTTCATTTTCAAGATCATTGTCATAGTAATAATCGCAAGTTAGATTGCAGCTCTTCTCCTCCTTATCCTTCTCCTTGATACGGGAGTATCTTTCTTTGGGAACTTGGGGTTCAGAAAAAGTCCAACACAGGCGTCGAGCCCGCGGGTACCAAGGGCAACATCTTGAAAGGTCTCCAAAATTCTGAAATTTTTTTTTTGTTTTTATTGAAAATAGAAAAAGTTCTCCTTGCGGGACAAGGAAAGTGATTCCCTATTAGTAGTAGTTTTCCTTATTTTGTTTGGCCTTGTTTAGCCTATATATAGTCTCTTCGTAGATTCTAGGCATTGGTTAAGCAACCTCGAGAGTTTGATTTCAAGAGTATTGTAATCTTTGTTAGTTAATATGTAATCTATGTAGATTCTAGGCATTGGTCAAGCAGCCTCGAAAGTTTGTTCTCAAGAGTGATGTAATCTTTGTTAGTTAATAAGATAGCAAAGGTTGGTACAGACTGTCATCTATTCTCTTTTACTTTTCCGCACACACTTTGAATCATTGTGTACCACTCCTCTTTTTCTTCTCCACTCTGCAAATTTGATTGCTAAAAAACATTGAGATCACTTTCTCACTTCTCGTGTCTTCCCTTCTCTTCACTTCACTTCTCCACTTCTCTCTTTTTCACCCAAGAGGTCTAGTTGCATCTCAAATACAAGATTTGATTCACTATAGTTAGTTCAATCAAACCGCCAAAAGAAGTCAACCAAAAATATGGGTCAAAAACTGAGGTTGTTGGTTTCATAGTCTCATACAACAAAAAACAATTAGATCTTTTATTTTATTCTTCTTTGTTTTGCTTTTTGTGAATCAATTAGGTTTGAAACACAGGTCTCTTATCCTTCTTTGTCTTTTTTTTCACAAATTTGGAATCAACTAATTAATTCTGAGGTAATTGAAGGACGTTGGATCAGTGTTCTAAAAATCGCTAGGCGCTGGGCAGGCGGCAAACAGGTGCCTAACGCCCAGGGGCCTAGGCGAACACCTAGGCGATCTTAGGTTTTGTATTATAACTTTAATAATTTACAAAGTTAAGCATAATACCTTATCAATTACGCCAATATACATATGCAAAATTAAAAAACATGAAAAATTAACAATTATGAACAAAATTTATTAAAACTCAAATGACTGAAGTTGGTCATGATAGGTATTTTATATAAAATTGAATTTGTGGACAAATATCCAAACCTACTCTTTTATTTTTCTTCAAATTGCATGAATAACCTCAGTCATGTTTGATAAAATCTATATTAGTAAAATTGGTACCGACAGATCCTTTGAGAATTCCATTAAGTAATCATCATTTGCTACATTTAGACATATACTGAATAAAAAATAATTAAATAGTTTATTTCTAAAAAAGAGGAAAAAATAAAATAAGAACACAATCAGCCTTATTAAAAAATAAAAAATATTAAATAAAATAAAAAATCGCCCAGACCGCCTAGACCCCTCCTAGGCCGCCTAGGCCGCCCAGAGCCCGCCTAGACCAGCCCAGACTGCCCGCCCAGCCATTAATCTGGGCGGTTTACCACCTTCTAGCGCCTAGGCGGCCTAGGCCGATTTTTAGAACACTGCGTTGGATTATCATTCCACCCTTTTAGTTGTTATTTGGAACTATGTTGATCTCCTCTTGGTTCAGCGTTACAATGATTGTGCGCATGATGTAGTTTCAGAATTTATCAATTTCAGATGGATACCTTGTACTATTATGTTTGAGCGTAACTTCGCCACAAGGGTTTAATTGGCATGTTGTAGTACTTGAAGAATGTAGGCTTGGAATTCGATAGATATACAAGAGTAGAGAACTTGAAGGCATGTTATATCATATACGAAGTACATGGTCTATAGTGGGTGGTACTATGTAGAAATGAGAAATCCTGACATTTGCACACACACCATCAGTGAGTTAAAAGAGTGAAGAAGACAAACTATTACGAAATGAGAAGATAGGAATGTGGAAAGAAACGTCAATGATTTCACCTTGGGGACTATAAAAATGCATCTTTAGAAGACATAAGACAAATGACAAGGATTAAAGCAATTGTCTTAAATAGGAACATGTAGCCAATAAAGATACGAAAAACATGTCATCACAAATGTTACTGCAAATACCTTATCAATGGCATTCTCATGTCTCTTCCATAGTGTACTCAGGATTGCATCATCGCCAACATCACTGAAGAAAATTAGAGTATTGAGTGGGATCTTTAGATTCCAATCAGATGGTAAAATCACATAGAGACGGAAACAAATATGAAAGAATTGAACAGATAGCATTCAGGTCACGAGTTCTCAGAAGTCAGAATAGTATGTCCAGTGCTAGTAGACAGAAGACTTGCTAAATACAGGTAAAGCTTGTATGCACAAACATGCATACCTCCCACAAAAAAGTCCAAACTATAGACAAATTTTATGAGTCACATCCTATGTACATAAATTTTAGGAGTCACATCCTATGTAAATATACATATTTCAGGTATATATAAGGATCTGATGTCCAAAGTTTTTATACTAACATTTCAACTAAAACTCAGTTGATCTACTTAGAAGTTCAGAAATAAGGATGGCCGTTCAACCAATGTATACCACTTGCACAAATTTTTTCAATATTTTAAATTGAATCCAACATTTCCAACCCATGACAGTATGGCCAGAAAGCGCATGCCCAAATTATATTTTATTTTTTCAACCTATTTTCTTTTCTTTTTTTTAACTCAGCCTCCAGAATCTCAATCAGGATTCCAGGGTTGCTTATTATATTGCATAAAAGCTTAACAAATAATATAAGTCGGCTTTATTCTGCTTGATCTTGTTTTTCTATATTTTCTTTTTAAGGTAATTTTATTGAATAGCATAAAGCATTGTACTTTTTCTATCTCTTGCCTTTGTTTTCTTCTCCTATAAGGCCTTTGCATCCCCACCTGCACTTCATAATACTACTAGTAGCAAGCATTTAGATCTTGGAAAAGTAAAATCCAATTGAAAAAAGAACAGACAAAATAAATAAAATCACTTAAGTGCATGTAAGAAACACTCATCCACTAAAACAAGGAAAAATCAATCCCTGGTGCCAAATGAGGTCGAGCACTTGAAAATTCTTTGGTTTCTCTACTTATACTTATGTATAGGGGTTAGAGATGTAAAAGTTTAACCAAAACATAGTTTCATAATTATAACTCTATACCATGAAACCATGGGAGATGCTCTAAAGAATTCCATAGAATGAGAAAATGACATGCAACTGTCCCACTTGTTGAGTCCCAATCAAAACTATCATTGGCATACTGAAGACCTAACCTATGTAGGCATTTTAGAATCTAGCCAGGAATCACTCAACTCACTACCAACAAGAACACCTCCCAAACACACACGCAAAAGCCCCACGTTAGTTTGCAATAATGCATCACACATGCAGTTTTTCAACATCTCAGCCATAGCTTTGGCCAAGATTTTGTAAACTCCACCAAGGCTAACAGACCCCTAAAATCATTAATGTAAGATGACATCTCTTGTAGACACGAGATTAAAAGCACAGTCAACGTTTATACATCCTATATATGTCAACCAACTGGGCGCACAGAGATGATGAAGAGAAAGTATCTTTTCAAGCTTATTTTTCTGCTGGTAATGATTTTCTAAAGACAAAATAGGTTTGACTGGAAGAAACATATTTCCAAAACCTAACGTGGCCTTCCCACTAGCCACTAACACCACTTCAATTGCACACCTTGCCTCTGCCACCAACAATTTCCCAGGGATGAACATTACTTGAAAAGGTATTTTAACAAGATTTACCGAGGTTTGATGATAAATGCTCAATCAAAACTGCACCCACTTAGTTTGATCTTGCAGCAAGGGAAAGACGGAAGAAGCTTTTGTCACAAATGTTACTCAAATCCAAGATAATATTCACCTCCTATTAAAATGCCTCAAGCACGGGAAAATAGTTTCAGCACAGGTCAAGAACACGGTAAAGATTTTGAGCAGCAGCGCAATCTAACTTCTAGAGAGGCACAACAACAATATTAATTATGGGAATTTCAGCCAGGACGACATGGCAATCGTCGGGGTAATCCCCCAACACCTGCTCCTAGTGCTAATCATTATGTTGCTTCGTCCAATGAAAAATGGGGTAATAATGATGATGATATGAAATTTTTTGAAGTGTCCAAGTCTGAAACGTTGTTGTGCTATCTTGAGCAAGTGCAACAAGGTGACATTAAATTGAATATTGTGGTGTATGATGAAATGAGACAAGGTAACACATTCATTGATTGGGTAAAAATTTTGACACAGCATCGGAATATAAGAATTTAAGTGGCATTAAAGCAGTCTGGCTAACAGATGTATGCCAACACTTGGTGAACTGATCTGGAAAAAAGAACGAGAACTCGTGAATTTGGCCTAGTCAGGACTCGGCCTTTTTTAGAAAATTGTTGCAACAACCCTACAGGCACTACTTGTCAGGCTACATCAGTTGCAAAAGGGATCTTCTTCGGTAACTGATTATAATTAAGTTTGTGCTAAAAAAAAAATTATGGTTTCTGGTGTTTGATGAGTTCAGAAGTTCAGTGTTATGATTTCAGGAGTATTCTGTTCATAGAGAGGTCCTTCCATTTGCTTAAGAAGGCGCCCTAATTCTTTATCTTTCTCTTTACATGTCAAATTGTTTTGATTATTATGCTCCTCTGATTTCACTTTTTTCGCATGTACTTCTATCAAGTTATTATGAATGCTAGTATGCACTGTGTTAGTTACACTTGCTAGTGGACGTGTGGTTCGTATTTTCATTTTGAATATTGCTTGTACATTCTACTTTTACCATGTTATTTGGAACCTTTTTTAGCCAAAGTTACACATTGTAAATCCTATTAGGCTGTTACATATTAAGCTACAAAGTCAAGCACCATGTAATTCCAAACGAGGGTATGATATATGCTAGTGCATTCAGTTCATCTTTCTACATGGGTCAACATACATACAGTAACAGTACTATTCTCCAGTTTACTGTTTCATATCAAGCATTGCTTGCATTGTAGTGCAGGGCTGAAAGGAAAATAAACCTACCTGAAGCGGATTTTCAGAGAAGGTGCAGCAAACTTATCCGAATGAGGCCATGGACCTTGTTCTCCAGATTGGCCACCAGTTCTTCGAATAAGGTCGGCGACACCCTTGACGATATTCATGCTTCCTGACTAGATTTTTGAGTCATTTAAGTCTTTGGAACTGAAAATTACATAAAAACAAGTGAGTCTTCATTCGATATTCCATATTTTTCGAATTTCTCTCAATACCCTCTTGTATATATTACATAAAGGTGAGAGCTTGAAGACGAAAGTACACAAATTTCGCCCAAAATCCAATTAATTGATAAATAGAATCCAATCAGATGAATCGAATTCAGAAGAACTGATTTAAGTTTGTGGAAATCAAATAAACAATCAAGGATCAACAACCGCTAACGAAGTAGAAAAATTTGGGGAAAAAGAAGATCAAACCAATATTGAAGAATCGAGAATTAGAAAAACAGATGAGAGTTTCCAGTGGAGATCGAAATTGAGAAGACGAGAGTACCTGGAGATGAAGAGTTGAGACTTTTGCAGAAACCCTGATGATGAAAGGAGAGAGATCTGTATTGATGTGAGATTCGGAGTTTCTTGTTCAATGGAGCTTGAATGAATAAATTTCAATGGCGTCTAAGAGGACGACGCTGTGAACGTGCGCAATATGATGTTATTTGCTTTACTTTACTGAGGAAGATGATGCGGATCGTTGGATTTTCTCGGATCGTGTTCAGTCTCGAGGTTCCTGGAGCGTCAACGTTACAATTCCACCGACGACCTACCTAGGCTAATCATAAGACATCCCTCGAGCTATGCGGGCCTCCACGGGCTATCCTTGAACAACCATTCTAGACAATCTTAATCCCTTTGGAATTACTTTTCTAACTTTAGGGGGTGGGCACGGGACAAGATAATTTTCATCCCTATCATATCCCGTTTGGTTGAAATATTGGGATAGGATAGATTTCATCCCGACTTTGTTCCATTCTAAACGGGTTCGAGATGGGATGAGCATGTATTAAATAGTCCTGCAATGAAAAATAACAAAAGAATTTCATTTCATATTGCTCACACACCAATAATGTCAAATTTATGTATATATAACTTTCATCATAACCATATTAAATGTCATATAAAATTCTATGAGAGTTATAATGGAATTGAGTTTGTCAAATGAATGATGAGAGATGGAATGAGTCTATCCATAGATCTGTCTTGCATATTTTCGCAAGAGTTGAAATATCATTTATACAATATACAATTAGGAGCGATGTTCTCCAATCATAGTGCAAACTAATCCAAACCATCATTTGCATTTATTTTTTATAAGAATAATTGTCATGTAATCAATCTAAAATGTGGAAAAAAAATTCCATGAGTTCTATTTGACCTAAAATATTCAAATTTAAGCTTTTACCTAAACAAATAATACAAAATCAAACAAATGAATTTTGAAACACTGGATGTTTTGATTTAATTTCAACACATCCTAAACTTTAATTTAGAAGAGAGTTTGATTAAAATTAATAATAATAAATATTAATTAAATAAATTCGGAACGGGATGGAATGGGCGGGATTGAAAATGTTAATCAATCCCAAAGTGACCCAAAAAATATAAATTGGATGAGACGGGATCAGGATTGCGAGATAGGATGCCCACCCCTACTTTGTATGTTTTAGAAATCACACTACTAAATTATCTATATCTATAACTCGCCTACTAGGATTGCTTGGTAATCCAAGTTCCAACAGGTAACACTACACAATGTCCTTAGAAATAGTTTGTTTAAGGAAATTGAGGGAGGTAGTTCATTTTACTTAAAATAGTTATTATTATTTTTTCTTTCAATCAAATTGGAATATAATTATAAGCATAGTTAGTAAATTTGCACGTAATCATGAGCATAGTAAATAAATGTGCACATTGTACTCGTACTCTACACAAATGACACAAAGTAGAGCTTCACTGAGTGCTGTCCTGGGTTAATTATAGTATTATAGCCACTTGTCCATTAAATTTCTGGGGGGAATAGTGTTTGGTCTGTCAAGAGATCGTTGGTAGGCCCTAAAAAAATATTGTAGCCAGACGTTTGTAGAGGTCTGCCGCATTGGTCAGTAAAGTTTGTTGAGTCATAAAAATGCGTGTTAGGCTTAAGTGGTCCGATTTTAGTGGTCTCTTCTTAGTAGTCTCGCTATAAGTGCTTCCATTAGTCCCATTTATAAAACTAACAGTCAAAATCTTTTTTTTCTATCAAGATTTACATGTTCTTCATCATCTAGACAAAGTTCATCAAACGTAGTTAATAATAGTTTAGAATATCAAGTTACAGCAATAGTTCACGAAATAGAATAAAGAAAAAAAAGTTACAACAATAGTTAATTTCCAAAATTTCAAACATATATGAATCCCCAATCTTTTCTCATAAAACAAAACAAATTACCAAACTAATTAAACAAACATTAACATTAACCACTTTTCAAGAACCAGTTAGGTTATTTACCCCTGAAACAATAGAAATGCATAAATAACAATAATATACAAATAGGAATCAAACATTTAACAAAAACAAGATCAAAAATTTCAGCTCTTATATGTATAAGAGATTATAGACACAACCAATTTCAAGACTCACTGCTAGGAATAGGAAAGTCATCATTGGGTTGGGATTAAGATCAATCTATTTATCCAAAGTTTTCAATATCCCTTTCAAATAAAAATGTCTTAGAGACATTAACACTGAATATTCAAACTTGTGGATATGATATTGTAATATCTGTAGATTTAAAAAAAAAAATGTTTGGCAAGGGGTGTACTCAAAAAATTTGGTGGGGGCATATAGCCACCCACCCCATAAGAGAGAAACCTCCCTTTCCTTCTTCTTCCTCTTTTTCTTTTTTTCTTCAGAGCGAGTTTTCCCTCTCGCAGCGACGCTCTTCGCCGGATTTCGCTCGAGCGATTCCTTCGCGGAATCTCTTCCTTGTTCAACATTTCTCTTCCTCTTCTTTCCCTCTTCATTCTCTTTCATTTTTTTCAAATTTTTTTTTTTTCAATTTTCAAATTTGTGTGGGCTTGATCGGTGTTGGGTTGATTGATTGGTTTGCATAGCTCCGATCAGCCATTGAGGGGCATTTGTGGCGTCATTTGGAGCCCGCAGACCCCACATGCAAGGGTGATTTCGGGGTTGGCCGGAATTTTCAAAAAAAATATGGTGCATGTCCGTTAGAAAGGTTCTTCGGCGTGAATTCGGACTTGGGGTGCGTGGGTGAGCCGCACATTCGTGACTCCGAGTGTTCTTAGACCTATTTTTGGCATGTTGTGCGGTTCGGAGGCGATCAGACCAGAGTAAGGAGGGTTTCGGCGAGTTTTTGCCAAACTTTGGGTTTCATCGGGGTGTTTGCCGGATTTTATTTGCCTGTAAGTTTTTCTTTCAGTCACGCGCCGATGGTAACTTATTTATTTTTTTCAGTTTTCGGCTAGTTTGCTTACCTTTGAGTCCGCCTTGCAGTTTTAAAAATTTTCGTGGTCCCGCATTCGCTATTTTGTGAGTTGGGAGTTTGTGGCACGGTGTGCGACTTGTCAGCAGGTGAAAGCTGAGCATCAGAGACCGTCTGGGTTATTGCATCCATTGGAGATCCCGACGTGGAAGTAGGAGTATATTACTATGGATTTCATTGATGGACTTCCACGGTCGGGGCGTGACAGAGCTTGGTATCAGAGCCATTGTTTACCGGTTCACATAGAACATCATCGTATGACACTTTCTTGAGTGAATTGGGTAGAGGAGTTAGGATTTTTTTGTGTTGTTTGATGTATTGTATGTGTGTTTTCTTTTACGTAGAGGGAATGTGGTGATGGCGCGTGGTAAGAGAACTCAGGGTGAAGGATCAGGAACTGCTGGAGAGGATGCCACTCAGGCTTTCATGGAAATGATGACACAGTGGGCATAGAATATGAGACAGGGAAATCAGTCAGAGGATCCGTTTACTCGTCGCAACAAGAATTTCGTCAGCTTGGGTGGTGAAAGATTTGATGGTACCGGAGGTTCTCTAGCAGTGGATTGGTGGATCCGTAAGGTAGAGCTCATATTTGAGAGGATGGTGCTGACACCTATACAGCGTACCGAGTTAGCAACACACCAGTTTGACGGAGAGGCTATGTATTGGTGGGATTCAGTGAGGCAGAGCCGTGATGTGTTAGAGATGCAGTGGGATACATTTTGCGAGGTGTTTGAACAACATTTTATTCCTGATTCTGCCAGAGCTGAGGTAGTGGACAGGTTTCTACATTTACAGCAGGGATCTAGATCTGTTTCAGAATACTTGGCCGAGTTTACTCAGTTGAGCCGCTATGCCACTTGTTTCATAGATACTGCAGAGAAGAAGAACATGAAATTTATGAGTGGTCTGAACCCGTTCATAAGGAAATAGTTGATGGTGATGATCGATCGTCCTTTTGAGAGATTAGTGGACATCACTTTGAGTCAGGAACGAGTTGACGCTGAGTGTAGGAAAGAGACTTTGGTTCGACGAGCTAGAGGTTCAGAGCGTAGTCAGAGGTTTAGCCGAGGAAGCCAGACAGTTGAGCAGGTACAACAGAAAAACCCTGGTAGAGGGGGACCAGTTAGGACAGGCAGATACCGCAAAGGTGACAGACGTTTCGGAGGAGATCATCGACAGCAGCAGCAACAGAGACAACCTATGAGGGGTGGTCAGACAGGAACTAGAAGCGGTTGCTTCACTTGTGGTCAGGAGGGACATGTAGCCCGTGATTGTCCAAGAGGTCAGACAAATCGAAGGGAGCATGTAGTTTGTTATACTTGTGGACAATTGGGGCACTTTTCCAGAGCTTGTCCTCAGAATAAAGATGTACCAGCACTGCAGAGGGCGCCTCAGGGACAGTTAGCACCTGCGCCTGGAGTGGGTGAGAGAGTCCCTCTCTCAGCACCGCCTGTTCGCCTCGCAGCTATTCCCGGTCAGGGAAATGTTGAGGATATGTTACTATTTTTGTTGTAGTTGTGTGTGCTAAATGTAGTAAGATATGTGTTATGTGCATTATGCGTAGGAAAAATTGCATGTTAGTGTGTTGTTATGTGACTCAGGATATATGTGTTATGTGTCAGGTTTTGTGCATTCGTCGTTTTCCCAGTTGAGGGCTCTTTTCGATACAAGAGCATCTAGGTCTTTTATTTCTAGACAGTTGGTTGTTAGAGACCGCCTAGAGGTAGTGCCTTTGACGGAACCCTTGTGCGTTGTGTCTCCCTTGGGCAGTTCGGTTTGGTTGTGGGGATATTGTCCCCGTTTCGAGTTTTCCTTGTTGGGGTACAACTTCGTGTTTGACTTTATTGTCTTGGGTTTTGAGGGCTATCATTTGATTCTAGGGATGGATTGGTTGTCCAGTCATCCGGTGATCATTGATCGCTTGCATAGGTCGGTGATGTTAGCGCCACCTGATGTTTCGCCTCATGTGTTGGCTTGTGAGCTCGATTCGGTTTCTATGATGTCGACTTTTCTTAGCTCTCTTAAGATTTCTAGTCCCGATACGAGTTTTGTAGAGGTTGTGTGTGAGTTCCCTGATGTCTTTCAAGAAATTCCTGGTATCCCACCTCGTCGTGAGGTGGAGTTTCGGATTGACCTGGCTCCTGGTACTGCACCTATATCTAAATCGGCGTACATGCTTGCACCTAAGCAATTCGAAGAGATGAAAGAACAACTTGATGATTTGCTTCGTAAGGGGTTTATTCGGCCGAGCAATTCACTTTGGGGGGCTCTAGCAATATTTGTGTCCAAGAAAGATGGATCATTGAGGATGTGCATAGATTATCGAGACCTGAATAAAGTGACCATCAAGAATAAGTATCTGTTGCCTCGAATTGATGATCTATTGGATCAGTTGAGGGGGAACCGTAGTGTTTTCACAGTTAGATTTGCAGTCTGGGTATCATCAGATGAGAGCTGAGGAACATTCCGTTCCAATTACCGCTTTTTCGGACCCGTTATGGCTTGTATGAGTTTCCAGTCATGCCATTTGGATTGACAAATGCACTGGCTTTCTTCATGGATTTGATGAATAGATTGTTCAGTCCGTACTTGGACAAATTTGTGATAATCTTCATTGACGATATCTTAGTGTACTCGAGGAGTTTAGAGGAGCACAGAGAGCACCTTCGCATTGTTTTGCAGACACTTAGAGAAAATCAGTTGTATGCGAAGTTCAGTGAGTGTCATTTCTGGGAGCCTCAAGTTTGATTTCTCGGGCATGTCATTTCTAGTGGAGGTATTGCAGTGGATCCCGAGAAAGTCGAAGCAGTGAAGTCTTGGAGATGACCGAGTAGTGTGACGGAGATTCATAGTTTTCTAGGTTTGGCCGGGTATTACTGATAGTTTATCGAGAAATTTTCACTGATTGCGACATCACTCACTCAGTGAACAAGGAAGAATGTTCCTTTTGTATGGTCAGAGAAGTGTGAAGAAGCTTTTGAAACTTTGAAGCTTCGGTTGACTTCAGCACCAGTGTTGACTATTTCGACACCTGGTAGCCGACTGGTGGTAATTACTGATGCTTGCGGTACAGGATTGGGTGGAGTGTTGTGCAAGGCAAGAAGGTCGTAGCCTATGCGTCTCGACAGTTAAAATCCCACGAGCGGAGATATCCGACACATGATTTAGAGTTGGCAACCGTAGTTTTTGCTTTGAAGATCTGGAGACATTATCTGTATGGTGAGAGGTTCGAGTTGTTCACAGATCACAAGAGTTTGAAAGTACTTATTCACTCAGAGGGAGTTGAATATGAGGCAACGACGATGGATTGATTTTCTTAGCAGCTATGACTTTGAGATACAGTATCAGCCTGGTAGGGCCAATGTGGTTGCAGTTGCCTTGAGTAGGCGACATGCAGTGATGGCAACCATGATGCAGGAGTACCGAACACTTGAGACATTGGTTTCATTTGCAGTTCAGCCTACTTTTAGTACAGAAGGCAACATGATAGCGGGTTTAGCAGTTTATCCGCCGTTGATCAGTAGAGTGGTGGAGAGACAGACCTTCGATCCAGTAATTACGAGACAGATAGCAGATTTGGTAGTGGACACACTGGATGAGTGCCCTACCGATTGGTCGGTTGGTTCAGATGGAGGGTTGCGGTTTTGTGGGCGGCTTTGTGTTCCATCTGATGAGGAGTTGCAGAGAGATATCTTACAGGAAGCTCATAGATCTCGTTTCACCATTCACCCCGGTGGAACGAAGATGTATCGAGATTTGAGACGTTCTTTCTAGTGGCGTGGCATGAAGAAAGACATTGGAGAGTTTGTGGCACGGTGTGCGACTTGTCAGCAGGGGAAAGCTGAGCATCAGAGACCGTCTGGGTTATTGCATCCATTGGAGATCCCGACGTGGAAGTGGGAGTATATCACTATGGATTTCATTGATGGACTTCCACGGTCGAGGAAAGGTCATGAGTCGATATGTGTCATTGTTGATCGGTTGACGAAGTGTGCACATTTCATTCCTGTTAGTATGAATCGGACGACAGACAGTCTAGCGGTGTTGTTTATTCGGGAGATAGTCCGCCTTCATGGGTCTCCTGTTTCGATTGTATTCGACCGAGATCCGATTTTCACAGCCCACTTCTGGCAGAGCTTTCGGCAAGCTATGGGTACTAGATTGGACATGAGTACAGTCTATCATCCACAGACAGATGGCCAATCTGAGCGAGTGAATCAGGTAGTGGAAGACATGCTTAGAGCATGCATTTTAGACTTTGGGGGCAGTTGGGAAGATCACCTACCGTTGTGCGAGTTTGCGTACAACAACAACTACCACGTAAGTATTGGCATGACACCGTTTGAGGCACTCTACGGACGACCGTGTAGGCCCATTGTTTGTTGGGCAGAAATTGGAGAGTCAGTTGTGATGGGGCCGGAAGTGATCAGAGAAACTACTGAGAAGATTGAGCTGATTAGAGCGCGTTTGTTGACAGCCCAGAGTAGACAAAAGAGTTACGCTGATAGGAGGCGTAAGGAGTTAGAGTTTGATGTTGGCGACAGGGTTTTTCTGAAAGTTTCCCCGATGCGCAGAGTTGTTCGGTTCCGAAGTCGAGTGAAGCTTGCACCGAGATATGTAGGGCTCTATGAGATTATTGAGAGGATTGGACTAGTAGCCTACATATTGGCTTTGCCACAGAGTATGTCAGGTCTCCACGACGTGTTTCACGTATCCATGTTGCGGAAGTGTTTGGCAGACCCGTCACAGATTATAGAGCCTGCTGAGTTGGAGATTTCTGATGAGTTGACTTATCCAGTGAGGCCAGTAGCCATTGTTGATAATGATGTGAAACAACTTCGACAGAGGACGGTAAAGTTAGTGAAGGTTCAATGGAGCCATCGAGAGGGTGACATGACTTGGGAGCTGGAGGACCAGATAAGACAGAAATACCCCGAGCTTTTTGCCTAGGCTTTCTTGTCGATGCTTTGTCTGATCTCAAGGACGAGATCTCTTTTTAGGTGTGTATGATGTAATATCTGTAGATTTAAAAAAAAAATTGTTTGGCAAGGGGTGTACTCAGAAATTTGGTGGGGCATATAGCCACCCACCCCTTAAGAGATAAACTTCCCTTTCTTTCTTTATTTCTTCTTCCTCTTTTTCTTTTTTTCTTTAGAGCGAGTTTTCCCTCTCGCAGTGACGCTCTTCGCTGGATTTCGCTCGAGCGATTCCTTCGCGGAATCTCTTCCTTGTTCAACATTTCTTTTCCTCTTATTTCCCTCTTCATTCTCTTTCAATTTTTTCAAAAAAAAAAAATCAGTTTTCAGATTTGTGTGGGCTTGATCGGTGTTGGGTTGATTGATCGGTTTGCGTAGCTCCGATCAGCCATTGAGGGGCATTTGTGGCGTCATTTGGAGCCCGTAGACCCCACATGCAAGGGTGATTTCGGGGTTGGCCGGAATTTAAAAAAAAAAAAAAAAAAAAAAACAGGGTGCATGTCCGTTAGGAAGGTTCTTCGGCGTGAATCCGGACTTTGGGTGCATGGGTGAGCCACACATTCGTGACTCCGAGTGTTCTTAGACTTATTTCTGGCCTGTTGTGCGGTTCGGAGGCGATCAGACCGGAGTAGGGAGGGTTTCGGCGAGTTTTCGCCAAACTTTGGGTTTCGTCAGGGTGTTTGCCGGATTTTATTTGCCTGTAAGTTTTTCTTTCAGTCACGCGCCGATGATAACTTATTTATTTTTTTGATTTTTCGGCTAGTTTGCTCACCTTTGAGTCCGCCTTGCAGTTTTAAAAATTTTCGTTGTCCCGCATTCGCTGTTTTGCGAGTTGGGAGCTTCGACCGGTAAGAATTGGGTTTTGAAAACCCACTCCGCTCAGGTGAGTGTAACTACAATATTTATTTTGAGAAATAATTTTTTTAAATCTTGAATTTAATTTTTACATTATATCGTCGATTGTGTATAATTGAATTTAAGTCCAAAATTTGGGGTTTTTAGAGATTTCGATGGTTGTGTTGGTTCTTTGTGAATGAATTACGTATTGAGTTTTCTGAAAGCATGATATACTTGAATGAAATCGAATAGTGGATGAATTTGGGTGTGATTGGTCTTTGGTGTAATGGCATTGGGCTTGTATGTTTCGTTTTCGAGTTTGCATAGTATGTCATGTTTTACCGTAGATTGTCGAGTCTTGAGCATGTATGATAGTTCGACTCGAATGAATTTATTGTGGTGAATTGGGTAATGTTGGGACCCTAGCGTAGTCGTGGATTTACGCAAATTGCCGAACTGATTATGGTTACATGTATGTTACATTTGATTATGTACAGACCCGTAGTTTGTGCATGTTGATATTAGTATAAGTGCTTTTACCCCGCTATAATGCATGTTGGGCCGATGCTTAGGAGCTTGCTCGCATCGTGAGTTGGATGGTGCTTGAGATGACTCGCACCTGACATTGAGAACGCTATTGCATGTGGCAAGCTTGCTGAGGTACGATGAGCTCCCGCACGCACTTGCCACTAGAGAGTGCAGTATGACGGGTCCCGGAGGACGTGCTTTGGAGATTACTCGCTTTCCCTCCCAACGGGCTTGAGTTTGATTCGTGTTAGGTTGGCCGTGTTAGGTCAGTCGTTCGGGTTGTTTAAGTTTGTATCCTGGCAGATGGCACCCCATTAGGATACAAACCACCCGAAGTGGTACTGGTGCACGTTGTGGGATGTGTCTGGGTGAGACACATTCGTAGGGTATGCGGATACCTACGATATGAGACACTTACGTATAAATTTTTGGTTTCGACTTGATTGCTATACCTAGGAGACTATGAAGAATTATGAGATTGTCTTTATTTTCATCGGTTGATATTTACCATGTTTGAATCACATGTAATGATCAGCATATCTCGTAAACTTGTAGTTATTGTTGAATCTAAAATGCTTGTGTTGGTGCCTGAACTTAGAAATATTATCCTTAGAGACACGGTGTGATTTAGACTTTAGAACTTGTTACTTATCCATTATTGTGTGGCATGAATTTTCCTCGTATTTTATTCTGTTATTTGTATTTAGTTCGTTCACACCAGCTAGCTTTGTGCTTTGCTGACCGCGCAAGGGGTGTGCTTCTATTGGAGTGCAGGCAGTGTTGGCGTTCCCGCTGATCGTGGCGCGTAGGCCCAGTTTTCCGCTGTAGGCATGTTTTGTGCTGTTTGGTCGTGTCCACCCTGTAAGGGTATGTTTTGCTTCCTCTGTATGATCAGGTGTATTATCTTGTTATACTAGATGTTTGTATATTGGTTTTGTCGCTATGACTCTGGCGGGGCGAATCAAATATACTTATTTCGTTCAAATTTTATCGTAGTTTTTATTTCCGTTTGATTCTCGTATCAATAATGTGTTATATTATGATGTTGTGGCCAGTTACGATCCGTCTGTATTACGAGTTAGTTCACGCATCGGCACGCTGCGATTCCCGTGGCGGGTCGGGCGTGACAGATATGCTAAAATCGTTAGCTTTATTATACAAAATAACTTACAAAGAACTGAAAACTCAAATTAGTCCCCAAGCAAAAATACAAAGTGCAAGAGGATACACAATTATTTTTCAAACAAATAAAGAAAAAACAAAGTCATAGCACCCGAAATTATACGTTGGGATTAGATTACACTCTCAACTACATGGCAAGTACAAACCAAACCAAGACCTCCACCGACAAACGATATATCACAAATAGTAACGTTTGAAAATGGAATTTTTAAATAATAGTTATCATTTACACGAAAAACTAAATTATCAATTACTAATTTAAATTACCAAGATCATCTTCATCTTATACAACAACTACTCAACCGCCAAGAACTTCATCTGTAACACATATAGATTTAACAAAAGTCATACAAAATCACCAATTTCCTCAAATACCTCAGTCAATTTATGCAAATGATCAGAAATATTTAAAAAACCTATAAGACGAGAGGATACACAATTATTTTTTAAACAAATAAAGAAAAAACAAAGTCATAGCACCCGAAATTATACGTTGGGATCAGATTACACTCTCAATTACATGGCAATACAAACCAAACCAAGACCCCCCACCGACAAACGATATTTAACAAATAGTAACATTTGAAAATGGAATTTTTAAATAATAGTTATCATTTACACGAAAAACTAAATTATCAATAACTGATTTTCAATTACCAAGATCATCTTCATCTTATACAACAACTACTCAACCGCCAAGAACTTCATCTGTAACACATATAAATTTAACAAAAGTCATACAAAATCACCAATTTCCTCAAATACCTCAGTCAATTTATGCAAATGATCAACAATAAGAAATATTAAAAAAAACGTATAAGATAAAAATTTCCAACACAATCAGAAATAACAGATCGTTCTCAAATAAATGTAGTTAACCAAAAAATCTACTTAGATAAAGATTATATAAAAAAATTTCATTGCAAACGATAATATTAAAAAATAAATGAATTTTACTCAAAACCCAACCCAGATGAACAAAATATTTTATGAATTTTGCTAAAACTACAGGTTAATATGCCTTTTTTTCCAATGGTATGAAAACAATTACCTAACAAGCTTAAATGTTATAACCAATATAAATACTTGAAAAAAAAAAATTAGAGAATCTATAATACCAACATTAAAAGAAATACATTACAAAACTCAAGGAACATATTTAATAGCATCTCCAATAAAAAAAAATGTTACACCCATAATAACGAATCAATCAGGAACCCAATATGAACTAGAAAAAAGATTATTGAACAAAATATTTACATAAATATATTATTACATACAATAGGTCAACAAATAGTCAATGAAAGTATCCTAAATAATTAAAAAATAGTAATTAAACCAAGAACCGAACCATATTTCAAGCCTTCTTGTAAAGGACCCGATCCACATGATACAATATTGTCCATTTTGAGTTCAAGACCCGCACGGTTCCTCTTTGGGCTCAAGACCTGCATAGCTTTAAAACGCGTTGTGTCGTGGGGATCCAAACTCGCACATATATAGCACAAATTCCCTTACCCAAGCGATGTGAAACTATAACCCCTAGTAGCCTGGTAGCCTTTGAGCCCGCCCACACAAGGTATTATGTCATCATTCACATTCTGCCTACACATGGAGTTGTCAGCCTCATAGCCTGCCCACACAAGGTGTTACAATCCACCCCTCAGGAGACAACGTCCTTGTTGACACACTTATGGCTGGGTCCGGTTCTGATACCATTTGTAACAACCCGATCCACATGATATAATATTGTCTTGTTTGAGCCCAAGACTCGCACAGCTTTAAAAAACGTTTGTCATGAGGATCCAAATTCGCACATATATGGCTCATCTCCTTCCCTCACCCAGACGATGTGGGATTATAAACCCCAAGTAGCATGCTAGCCTCCAAGCCCGACAACACAAATTAGTATGTCATCCTTTTAAGCCCGCCCACACATGGAGCTGCCAGCCACAGAGCTTGCCCACAAAGGTAGCTTGCCAGCCTCAGATCCCGCCCACCAGTGTTGTTAAGGCGGACGCCTAGGCGCACCTCGAGGCGGAGCGGTAAAGTGAGGCGTCTACCTCGGTCCGCCTCGAACCGCCTCAAGTGCCTCGGACCGCTTCAGCCAATTTGCAGCTTAAAAACCAAAAGCCCATTGCAACCCACTTGTCTTTTAGGGTTAAGGGGGTATTTAGAGTTTTATACGTGAATTGGTGGCTGCTGTTGTGTGGGTTTTCAAGATTTATTCTTCAAATTAGGTTCCTTTCCTTCTAATCAAGTTCCTCTCTTCAAATTAGGTGTTGCCTCCTTCAAATCAGGTATGTTTCTTCTTTTTCTTCCTCTTCCTCTTCTTCCCTCTTCTTCTTATGCTGTGTTTTTTTTATATGATATGTTCATTCTGCTGCGCTTTTTTATATGATCAAACTGCTGCATTTTTTTCTTCTTCCCTCTTCTCCTTATGCTGCATTTTTTTTATATATATATGATCAAACAGTTGTGTTTTTTTTTTCTTCTTATGCTGCGTTTTATTTTTATTTTTTTATATGATATGTTCTGCTGTGTTTTTTTATATGATCAAACTGTTGTTTTTTTTATATGATTTATTCTACTCCTTTTTTTTATATGATCTGTTCTGCTGCGTTTTTATTCTTCTTCACAATAAGTAAGCAATAATATTTCAGCGTATGAATCAAAATTTGGTGCAAATTTTCAAAGTTAAACCAATGAGACCTGCTGGGCGATGCCTCACCAAATTGCAATTTTCCAAACTTTGTTTCAAATCCAACCCTTAATTTATATAGATGAGGATATTTGTTTTCTGGTCAGTGTTATCCTTTTGACATTGCTGGTAAATGGATGCTATTTTTTTTATCTCCGCCTTTTAGGTTTGAACTAGTTGAAATATGAATAATTTTTGGCAAAACTGAATTGGAAAATTCTAATCCGGCCCTTGGATTGGGTAAATCCGTAAATGTTCATTTAGTAAGATCAAAATCAACATACTTCATTTAGTAAGAAAAATCAACATACTTCATTTAGTGAGAATAGTGAATGAACAGACTTTATTCAACAGTTTCATTTAGTAAGAAAAGACAACAGACTTTATTCAATAAGATCGTGATGCTTTCTTCTCCTGCTGCCATTTTGATAATTAGTAAGACTTCATTTAATAATTACATCTACACATTTGTTATCATTTTTTTAGCTGCCTTCTTCTCCTACTTCCATTTTTTTTTTGTATTTTTTCCCTTCATCTTCTTTCTTTACTTTATGATTGTCACCACTTGTTGTCAGGAGTTCATTGGATTTCAGCTCGTGAATAAACTCTAGGACGTACCTGCAGGAGCCAAATCAGTAAGATCAGTAAATTTTTTATTTCAGTTTTTATTTTTCTACTATGTTTCAAGTTTTTGTTTTTGTAACCAGTAATTATTTATTTGGTAATTGCTATGTAAATATGTAATTATGCAGCTTTAAGTACTTGAGATGGATGCCGAATCGAACAAAGATATTGGATGGCGATATAGTCGATTAGAAAACCACTCAACAAAAACAACATTGTTTGTACATTCTGTGGGAAGGTTACAAAGGCTGGAATATATAGGCACAAACAACATTTGGCCCATGTGGGGCACAATGTAGCATAGTGTCCTAAAGTTCCAGACGAAGTGAAAGAGTTGGTGCAAAATTATATGCAAAAAAGAATAGCATAACTTCATATATGGATTCTTCATCTAATGAGTTGTATTTGGATGATGATGATGCTATGAGAGACTCTGATGAGTTTGGGGCTGAGATCAGTTATGGAAAAAGTCTCAGCAATCCTTCTTCAACAAATTCTAATTCTAGCCAATCACGAAAAAGGGGTGCCATTGAGGCATTTTTTAGAAAAGAACAAGTTGCGAGTACACAACGAAAGAGAAAACTTAAGCAACCTACAATTGATGACAAAGTTAAGAAAGATAAAATAGAGAAAACATGTTAATACATTGCTCGATGGTTTTATCAAGCTGGCATTCCATTTAATACTGCTCGCCTCCCTAATTTTAAAAAAATGATTGAAGAAATTGGAGAGTTCGGGAAGGGTATGAAAGCTCCAAGCTACCATGAGTTGAGGGTGCCACTCTTAAAGAAAGAAGTTGGTTATACTGAAAATTTGTTGAAAAGCCACAAGGCGGAATGGGTTAAATCTGAATGTTTGATAATGTCAGATGGTTGGACGGATAGAAAAGATAGGACTTTAATCAATTTTTTGGTGAATTCTCCTCAGGGGTCAGTCTTCATGGAATCAATTGACGCCTCATCATATTCCAAGACTGAAGAGAAATTGTCTGAGCTACTTGATGGATTTGTATAAAAAGGTTAGAGAAAAGAATGTTGTACAAGTCATAACTGACAATGCATCGGCATATGTGCTTGAAGGTCAGTGACAAAAAATTTATAATTCATAATTTTATGTGTTACATATTTGTGTTTATTATATTATAAATCTAAATAATATGTTAACAATTAACATTCAAAACTCAATAGGTAAAATGTTGGAGGCCAAGCGCCCAAATTTGTTTTGGACGCCCTGTGCTACGCATTGCATTGATCCAATGCTAGAGGATATTGGGATGATGGCTAAGATGTACAAGTTGATCAAGAGGGAAGTTTCATTGAGTGGTTATATCTACAACCACAGTGATGTTCTAAATTTGATGCGGCAACTCACAAAGCAAAAAGAGTTGCATAGGCCTGCAAAAACTAGATTTGCCACATCATTTTTCACTTTACAAAGCTTGTATAAACATAGGCAGGCCTTGAGGCACATGTTCAATGATGAGAAGTAAAGGTCGAGTAAATGGGTAAAGGAAGTGAATGGAAATGTTGCAGAAACCATAGTCTTAACACTTGCATTTTGGAATGGAATCACCTACGCTCTCAAGATAACATCCCCCTTGGTTCGTATGCTCAGATTGGTGGATGGTGAGAAAATACCAGCTATGGGGTATATATATGACGTCGTTGATAGGGCTAAGGAATCCATTAAGGCTTCATTTAAGTACAGTGACGATAAATATAAAGAAGTATTGGAGATTATTGATAGAAGGTGGAATATTCAACTCAATCGTCCTCTTTATGCTGCAGATTACTTCCTGAATCCAAAGTACTTTTATTCTGATTCATCCATTCAAGCAAAATGTGATTAAGGGTTGTTATGCTTTTGTTAAGAGACTTGTACCAAATGAAAGAGACCAAGACAAGATTAGTGTTGAGTTTCTTATTATAAGGTTGCCCAAGGCTTATTTGGGGATGAAATGACAATGATGCAAAGGAAAATCTTATCACCAGGTATGTCTATGTCTATTTAGTTTATGTTAGTCCTAAAATAAACCTTCTATAATACATAACTTATTTATAATATAATACAGCTGAGTGGTGGAATTCATGAGGGCAAGAGGCTCCAACTTTGCGGCAACTAGCTATTCGCATTCTTAGTTTGACATGTAGTGCAAATGGATGTGAACGCAATTGGAGTATATTTGAGCACGTGAGTAATGAGTATATCGTATTATAATGTGGTTAATATTAATTGGTTATTTTCTTATATATTGGCCTTATATTTATATTATTTTGCATAACATTTAGATCCATTAAAAAAAGAGGAATAGATTAGAGCAAAAGCGTCTGAATGATTTGGTTTTCATCAAGTACAATCAAAAGCTTAAGAACCGCTATGCCCATCGTGATACGATTGATCATATTTCCTTGTCTGACATTGATGATTGCAATGAGTGGTTAGTTGGGAAGATGCAGGAGGAAATAAATGCAGAGGATGAATTGGTATTTCCCAATGATACCTTGACATTGGGTCAATATGCAGAAGCTGCTGGAGTTGGTAAAGGATCATCACAACCACGTAGAAATTCTAGAAATAGTATAACTCCAACAACTTACTCAAGAAGAAGCTTTACATCAGCACCTGCATCTACATCTACATCTACATCTATGCCATTGCGATTGTTTGATTTAGAGGGAGACATGGCTGATTTTGAAGATGATGAAAATTTTGAAGTGGATGCTGAAGGAATTGTAGAAAATGAAGATCAGGAATTGGGTATTGAAGAGGAAGAAGAGTGAAATAGTGAGAAATAAGAAGTTGGTGACTTGGTGAACTAGTTTACATTATGCTTTGATGTTTTTCTTGTTTGTTTCTTTTGTAGTGATTTTGTGATGTTGACAAGTTAAGTACACTTTGATGTACTGCATCTTTTTGTTATGCTATGCAACTTTATTATGTTTCCATTTCAATTCTAAATAGTTGTATGACTTTTTGTACATATTGGCTTATGCAAGTTATCAAAATGATCATGAATATTACTTATCTAAATATGCTTCAATTTATTATAAAAAAAAACCTTAAAAAATGTTAAAGACCGCCTCAGTGAAGCGAGGCGTCCGCCTTGCCTCTGAGGTGTTTTTAGGTCCGTTCGCCTCAACGCCTTAACTACACTGCCGCCCACACACGTTAGGGGTGATTATTAAATAGGTTCCAATCAAACCCCCCTAAAAAACATATATTTTATTCTATTTTTGTCGATATTCTCAAGGTCAAGTATGACGAGTACTGCTCATTGATTGATGAAAAGTCAGTCTTGTCTGGTAATGGTCACAGTGCCACAATATAAGAATGTTGAGAGATGACAGTGAGCAATATTAAAAATCTTGAGTTCATAAATCTTAATCACACTGAATTGTATCTCTTAGAACTACCATATCTTTTGCTGTTTATGTTTTTCCCTCCTTTATAGAGAAGCTAAATTACCTTCGGGTTAAATTTGGCGGAAATGAGGTGGTTTTGAAATGCCTAAAATAAGCTTGATATTTATTCATAAAAAATGTGACGTGATTTATGCGCATTATTAGCCCAATAATGGCTTTTATTGTACTCATATAATTAGGGGTATCCAGTGATGCATGCTTGTATGTGATGTTTCCACTTAGGCATGGATGATGGAGAAGTTCCCTTTTATATGAGAAAGACATACGGACATGCATGTTCGGCACAAACATGGTGCGAATGTGGTATCGTCCAAGTGATCAATTTAATAAAAATGAATAATATGCTCAAGTCAAATAATGTATGAGTACATCTGTATTAAATGAGGAATACTGATTTTTGGTAAAATTATATACATGTGTTTCTAACAATTCCTTGCAAGATGACAAGTCCACTAATATTTCTAAAAGTTAGATTTGTCATAGTCAATATCTACAGTGTAACTACAAGTGAATAAATATTTACTTATTAGAATGACACATGTGGCTTTTTGAGGAACAACATGTCTTGGAAGTGTCATTTTATTATTTATGTAATTTTATTTATAATATATACTCATAATAACTACCTCACTGACCCAAGTAAGTTTATGCTTCTTGGGTACGTTCTTATTGGAATGTAGCCAGTTAGTCTTTCAGGTTAAAAGAGTTTGTGGGCAGCCTTTGGAGTTTTCGATAGTTGGGGTGAACCTCGTCAAAGAGTTTCCCGATTAGAGTTTTTCTTTTTTCTTTTTTGTTTAAATTTTCTAAATTATGTCTCAGTTATTTCTGCTAAATGTTCTTTTGTTATTGAATTTCACATCCCGAATTTGGGGAAAATGGATAATCCTACGTGGATATAAATCTTTTTGTTTTCTCGAAAAAAAATCAGGGCATGATCTTCGAAACAAACACCTTCTAGACAAATATAATAGACCAAATTCATCATCATCATCATCATCAAAGCCCATTCCCGAGATTTTCGGGGTCGGCTACATGGATTTTGGTTCTCCAAGCAATGCGATCTTCCCACATTTCCTCGCCTAATCCAAGCTCAATGATATCTTCATTCACCGTCTTCATCCAAGTTTTCAACGGTCGTCCCCTCCGTCTACACCCTCCATTAACTTGCCAATCTAAACATTTTCTAATTGGCGCCGTGCTTGGTCTCCTCCGCACATGACCAAACCAAGTTAAACGTATTTCTCTAATTTTTTCCTCTATGGGTGCTACACCTAAGTATCTCCTAATTCTTTCATTTCTAATTTTATTCTTACGAGTTTTACCACACATCCACCTTAACATACGCATTTCTGCTACTGTCATCCTATGCGTATGTTGTCCCGTAGTAGCCCAACATTCTGAACCGTATAGCATGGCTGGGCGAACAATTGTCTTATAGCATTTCCCTTTTAGCCTTGCAAGCATCATTCTATCGCATAATACTCCTGACGCCATTCTCCATTTCAACCAACCAGCTTTAATCCTATGGTCTACATCTTCTCCAATAGCCCCATTCTTTTGAATTATAGATCCTAGATATCGAAAAGCCTCACACTCTGGGACCTCGACACCTTCGATCTCAATTGCATTACTTCTCCCTCTTGGTTCACACCCAAAGTTGCACACTAGATACTCCGTCTTCGAACGACTAATTCTAAAACATTTACTCTCTAAAGCCTCCCGCCACTTAACTAATTTCTGACCTAAACCTGCACTAGTCTCATCCATTAAGACAATATCATCTGCAAATAACATGCACCAAGGTACATCTTCTTGCAAATGTCTCGTCAACTCATCCATGACCAAAGCAAAGAGATATGGACTTAACGCCGACCCTTGATGTAGTCCTACTGACACTGGAAATTCACTAGACATCCCACCTACTGAGCGAACACTTGTTACAACCCCTTCATACATATCCTTAATGATATTGACATAACATTGAGACACTTTCTTCCTTTCAAGCACCCACCAAATTAACTCCCTGGGGACCCTATCATATGCTTTCTCCAGATCAATAAAAACCATATGCAAACTCTTACGTGCCTCTCGATATTTTTCTATAGTTTGCCTAAGTAGGAAGATGGCCTCCGTAGTAGACCTACCCGGCATAAATCCAAATTGATTTTTCGAAACCGTAGTTAAACTCCTAAGTCTTTGTTCTATAACCCTCTCCCAAAGTTTCATCGTATGGCTCATAAGCTTTATCCCTCTATAGTTCGAGCAATTCTAGATATCCCCTTTGTTCTTATAAATTGGTACCACAATGCTATGCCTCCATGAATCTGGCATTTTTCTAGTTTCCAAAATCCTATTAAAGAGCTTAGTTAGCCATTGAATCCCAACTTCTCCCAAACACTTCCATGCTTCAATTGGTATATCATCCGGTCCAACAGCCTTCCCTGTCTTCATTCTTTTTAAAGCTTCTCTCACTTCTGTGGCACTAACTCTGCGATGGAACACGCGATCTCTCCCTTCCTATGAAGCATACCCCTCCAAGTTTAACTCCCCTACATGTGTTCCATTGAGTAGGTTCCAAAAGTAATCCTTCCATCTATCTAAAATAGCTTTATCCTGCATTAAAACTCTTCCATCCTCATGCTTAACACACTTAACATGACTCAAGTCCCTAGTTTTTCGTTATCTAGGTTTAACTATCTTGAAAATATCCTTCTCCCCTTCCTTCGTACCTAGCCTATTATAAAGAGCATCATACGCTCTCTTCTTAACTTCCCCTACTGCTCTACTACTCAACTTCTTAGCCTGCTTATAAAGCTCATAAGACTCTAGGCACCTATCTTTTTGCCACACCTTAAAGCATCTTTTCTTTTCTGCAATGGTTTGTTGCACATCAGCGTTCCACCACCATGTCTCCTTATCATAGAAACCTCCTCTTTTGGCTTGTCCTAACTCTTTCTTCGCACATCTTCTTATTCGGTTTGCCAAATGTTCAAAAAGATCCGCGCTACTAGTCCTATCCTTTGGTTCTATATTCTCCCAACCCTCTGAAACTGACTGGCCTCCCAAAATCCTCTTTCTAAATCTTTGGCACACATCTCCCTGTAAGGTCCACCACTTAATTCTCGGTCTAACTTGTTCTATAGCAATACGACCCATACTCTTAAGACAAAAATTGAGAACTAACAGCCTATGTTGGTTTGTCAGACACTCCCCTGGTATAACCTTACAATTTTTACACCTACCTAAATCGTGACTCTTCACAAGAAAATAATCAATTTGACTTCTATTACGCCCACTCGCAAAGGTCACCAAGTGATCTTCCCTCTTCTTATAAAAAGTATTTACGATCCCAAAATCCTGAGCTAAAGCAAAATCTAGAATAGAAATCCCCGCAGTGTTTCGATCCCCAAAGCCTTGACCTCCATGTACCCTCTCATACCCAACTCTATCCGTACCGACATGACCATTCAAATCCCCGCCTAGGAAAACCCTATCGGAAGAGGGAATTCCAAGAACTAACTCCTCTAAAGAGTCCCAAAAATCCTTCTTAGTCTCCTCGTCCAAACCCACTTGGGGTGCGTACATACTAATAACATGCACTATCTCTAGTTCTAAAGCTAATTTAATACTTATGATTCTATCCCCAAACCTCCTAACGTCGACTACTGCATCCTTAAAAACTTTCTCTACCACTATTCCCACCCCGTTCCTAGTGCCATCTTTACCAGAATAGAAGAGTTTGAACCCTCCTCCTAAATCTTTAGCCTTGTTCCCCTTCCATTTTGTCTCTTGAAGACAAACTATGTTTACTTTCCTCCTACACAGGGCATCCACTAATTCTATTGTCTTTTCCGTCAAGGTTCCTATGTTCCAAGAGGCTAATCTAATCATGCTATCTCTAGCTCTAACCTGGACTAGCTTCTTTACTCGCCCCCGTCCAGAATGGTGCGAGAACCCTTGCCTATTTAACACTACAGCCGGGCGCCGCTGCAGCGCGCCTTGCTCATTTGTCACTACACCCGAGCGTAGGTGCAGCGCGTCGCTTATAGCGGGGGACGCCCTATCCTTTTGCATTAATCTTTTTGAACCAATATCCATGAAAAAGGATGTGATGGGTTTTTTACGGTTGGCTATCACAAGCCTAACACAAACCCTCCTCCTTTATCCGGGCTTGGGACTGGCCGTTGCAACGGGCAGAGTTATATAATAGACCAAATTAATATTAAAAAAAAATTGCACAATTAGACATTAACGGTGTAAGATCTTCGAAACAAACACCTTCTAGACTAGTTCAGAATATTCCGACTCATCATAAAAATTCCAAAATATTATCAAAATTAAGAAATTATAGGAGCCCCACTACTTCAAATATTGTTCCTTACCTACCTCAAGAAATTATTATCCAAAGACTTCCTTCATCAATTTTCAATTTGAAGAAAATAGACAATATGTAGCATCAAAGTATTCAACTAAATTTATTTATGAATGGAACATATATGGTCAAAGTGAACATAATATTATAGGCATAACCTAAAAATTACTATGTTAGAATCAATTAATTAGAAAATCAAATTGCAAAAATAATTATAGCCGATTTTACTAGCCAATTAAAATGATGGTTGGATCGTTATCTATCCTCTGATGAACAAACAAACATATTACAATCTGTCAAAATAGATAATTGTGGCAAACCCATCAAATATAAAACATAATATGAAATCATTGATGTTGTTTCAACTTTAATTTTGACATACTCAAGCATCTTATTGGAGACCCAACCCATTTTCAAGAAAAATTCATAGTTCTTATGTATTAAAGGTGTCCAAAACTTCAAAATTTTTTATGGTACAAATATGTGTTTCTCTCAAAAGTAATGACTAGTTCAGAAGCCAATACCCATTTTGGAAAAATAAAATTTTCTATATGAATTCTGGACTTTCATCCCCCTTTGCCGAAACAATTGGGAATAACCTATGGACCCAAAACAATGAAACAATTTCATAAGATAAATTAACTTATGGAGATTTGATAGCAAAAATAAATGAAGTAGTTTCAAATCAATGATCTCAAACTTATAGCTCAATTACAACATTAAAATTTAACAAAAATATGGTTATGAACCAATCAAAGCTCCATCATCAAATCTAAATCAAATCATAAGAAATATAAGAAAAAATATATAGTTATAAGCAAATATAGATATAAGTAACAATTGAATTTTGGGTAGAATAAGAAAAACCAGGAATGATACCAATTTGAAGTCTGGAAGAAAAATAAGTTATAATCCATGGTTTTTGATAATCAAATTAATTGTAAAATAATTGATTGAAAGGTTGACTAAATTTTTTGGGAGTAAAGGGGATTTTGGTTTATCTCTTCTCGAGATAGGATTTCAAGAGCTTGACATTTGGAATGGGTATTTTTGAGTTCTCATGTTTGTCTTTATTGTGGGTTACTAATATTGAATATGTGTTTACCAGCATGAACTAATAAAATATTATGGATTTATAAGGGTCATCACTGAGGAATAGAGCATTTTATGAAAAAAGAGACCAAATGACCTGAATAGGTTTGACATTTGAACTTCTGAAATAAGGTTAAAGGGAAGATTTGGTGACATATTAGGTTTGATGTTTTTGTGATGTTTAAGGAGAAAGGTTTTGTTTTACAGATTGTTTACTTTGAGAGATTAGCTATGTGATTGCAGAATGGGATTGTAGGCGTTCAAACCTGTTTTGAGTTTTGGTGATCATAGCATAAGAATTATGCTTGTTGGCTTTAAATCGTCTGTGAGGAATGATGAACTAATACGAAAAAGTCATTTTTGGACATAGCGTAACTTGATTTGGATGCGTGTTTTGAGGAAAAATCATTGTATGGTTATCTTGATTTTGTTGCAAGTAATTTGGAGAGTGATAAGGAGTGAAGTTCATCACTCGAAAAATGAAGGCTTTGAAAGAAGAGAGGCATTTTGTGTTTGTTTCCCCTGAAGAAATTCACGAGTAAGAAAATCAAGAACAGAGTTTGAAGTGTCATTTATAAATTCAATTTGGAAGTCAAAAGTGAACAAAATACCATGCCAACTGGGAAAATTGTGTTTGGAAACAAGATTATGAATATCTTTTTTCAAAATTTCTTTTGCAAATTTACAATCAATGCGTAACAAAAATAATTGATTGTAAAGATCATCTTGAAATTTCAAGATATAAAAAAAATTGATAAATTTTCTTTTTTGATAGTAGAGTAATTTTGTTGAGTTTCATAATAAAAACCCGAATGAAAACAAACCAACTATTATTTGTCATGAAATCTTTTCTTAAGAATACCACCATATGCCATATTTGATACATCTGTCTCAAAAATTATGAAGGCATAGCATGGTAAGCTTTTGATTGTTGGGACCAAAACAGTCTGAAACAACAATCTGCATTCGGATTGTTTTTAGAAGTCGCATCATTTTTACGTTAGTAATTGCTAAAATACCGTGGGTGCCAAATTGTAAAATTTGTTAATACTGGAAAGTTTTTTAAGGCGGACCACCTCCAACTCCTCCACCTACAGATTCACCACCTAGTCCACCTCCTCTGCCACCCCAACACCACTACACCTCCAAGTCCTACACCATTCCAAGTCCACCACCACCTCCTGCACCAACTCCGAAACCACCATTTACACCACCTCCAAATCCTCATCCTCCACCTTTGCCCAGTCCGATACCAACACCTCTTTCTAAGCCATCGCTGCCTCATTTGTAAAGTGCAACAAATTAAGAGGAATTACAGCACATTGATTGAGATCAGGCCAAGCCATCTTGGTGAAATTTTTTATAACGATCCAGCGTCGATTCAGAAGTTGACGAAGGCCATCACCACTCTTTTTCTTTTCAGCAAATCGAATATGTATTACTGTTAAGGTCTATTGCATCCTGATTTTCCTCCACGATGATATCAATGAATTTCTTTACTTTAATGGGAAAAGATAAAGGAATCTAATGAGGTGAAATCACGTGGTTTTTTCTAGGGAGCTGAAAGAACTGAACAAAGTAGAAGATAACAGAGTAGTGAGAGTACACTGACCACCATTATCATCCTCTTCAAACTCCTTATATTTGTCGATGAAGGCAACCACCAGCCCTTTTCTTTTCACCATCCTGAACTATCAACACGAGAGGTAAACATTTGAACTCTCTCTCTCTCTTATTCTCTTGACAGGCACCACACCCATCGCCCCTCCACCACCACCATCTCCACTCTTCTTCTCCATGTGACAAGTACATCATAATGTGTAAAACTCCCACTTTATGCAATTCAACCAACACTCTACCCCATTTACCTTCTCAGCCAAATACGACGATGAACTTCAAACTCATCACACCACCAACACATCAATAACATGAAAGAAATAAAGATGGGGATTTGAGGTTGGGGCTTTTAAAGGAGAAAAAACCTTAATTTGTTGCCCAATCTTTTTGAACTGAGATGAAATGACAATTTGAGAGGAGGATAGGGAGAGCATCATCTCCCTTGTTGCTGCCTTATTTCTTATTCATTGCTTTAAAGTACAATAGTGAATAAGAATTGGAGATTTGATTCTTGTTGGTATAGAGATTGAAATAGTGTCATTGTATTTTTAGAAGAGAAGCAGATGAGAAAAAATTTAGGTAATGGTGGTGGGTTGTTGTTATGTGGAGGGAAATGGGGACGGCCGATGGTTGTGGGGTAAGGAGAAATGCATAAATAATGGCTCTATACCCTTCATCGGCTGGATAACCTTGCAAAAATAATGTAGCCCACCTCCATATTCACTTCCAAATCCACCACCGCATCATCCACCAAACATTCCACAATCACCGAATCCAGAACCAACACTTATTCCTCCCTCAAAACCCCTTCCATCACCACCTCCAAATCCACCACCACCACCACTGAATCCTCCCCCACTTCCTAGTCCACCACCAGCACTCCCACCAAACCCAGTTCCAGCCCCTCCTCCAAAGCCACCACCGCCTCCACTTCCACCTCCAAAGCCACTACCAATGTATTGAAACGTCTTCTCCTCTTCATATCCACCCTTTCTCAAGAGGTTTATTACACTAGTGTTGCATATATGAGAACACTAAGGGTGTGTTTGGTTGGATGGAACCCTATGTCATGAGAATCCATGAGGGGACCCCTACATTTAAGGCTAAATTGATGTATCACTTCCCATCCACCATTAGATTTTGTAATCAATGGTAGGAATGGAAGTCCCATGAACATGAGAATCACACTTCTTGCCCCCCCCCCCCCCCCCCAAGACATGTGTCACGGGACTTTCTTTTCCACTGTTAATCACAAAATCTAATGGTAGATGTGGAGTAAAACATCAATTTAGCCTTAAATGCATGGGTCCCCTCATGGATTCCCATGGCATAGGATTTCATCCAACCAAACGCACCCTAAGAACCAGAAAGAGAATCAACTTAATAGCTATGGTTAGAAGCTAAATTTTACCCCGTTTGGCACCCATGATATTCAGACAATTACTATTTGGCACTCATCACGTGAGTGATGTAAAGGCATTTCAGATATTTAGTAAAACTGTAATGTTTTTCAGTAGTCAAACCTACTGACTTAACAGTCAATACACAAAATGGGTATTAAATGGAACTTCAAGAACAAATGGCACTCATCTAGGGTTTTGCCTAAACCAGTGGGGGATAAAAGGTAAATAACCCCAACAAAATTAGTCAAATTATATGAAAAATGTGATTTATGATAATCAACATAAAGTAAATTAAATAGAGATCATAATTACATTCATATAACTTAAAATTATTTCAAAACACCTATTATGCCCTTATTTTTGCAAAATCATTCTGAAAAGTCAACAAGTGTAATTTAGACATTTTAATAACCGATAATCATCCACAGCTCAAATGGCTTGGCTCATTGCAACTTATTTATTATTGCAACTTATACAGTCATTTTTCGCCCCCTGCTCTGACCCAGTCCCGCTAACCTGTTTGACCTGCACAAGTAGCACACGTGAGCCACAGACTACCATGGGGTGGCTGATGACACTCCCATGCTAAAGTCAAAAAAGGATCTGAGGAAGGTGTAATGCTGTAACAGAGAATTTGTAGCGTACCTTAGCTTACCAACCTCATGTCTTATTTATAGTGCAAAGAGTCCTAGTTTAACCAGGCCATTGTAGGCGTAGATTAGAAAGGAGATCTTCATGGAGATCCCTCTCTAATTAGGAGTCGTGTTGTAGGAGAGAAATTCTATTTTAGCTCTGTGCTCCTAGATACGCGAGAGATAGTTCTCAACCCGAGAGCATTCCGTGAAAGGGAGTTGTCCTGTGTGGAAGATATTCTGGTGGTTGCTACCTAGTTGGAAGCAAAAAATAGTTGTGGTTGCTTGTCCGAAGCAGATCCTCGAGATACTTACTTGAAAAGGGTTTACGGGTATCGAGGATAGCTATGAGACTTGTGGGCCTAGCATGTGGTGAAAGTCTGGGCCCGCCTGGTGGGCTGAAGTTGAGCAGTCTGAGAACCGCTTGGGCTGGATCCGTATTGGGTTGTTGCTTGAACCCGTAGTTCCTCGAGATCATCATGACACGTCTACGGATCAGGGTTGTGACCATTTTTATGTATCACAGCTACTCCCTCGAGTTAGTGGGCTGTCACATCGGTTCGCTAAATCGTATCTTGAAGGGATTTGCCGCTCATGATGATTGAATCCGAATCGTTGTTTGAGTCATGCGCTACATTACCTGAACGTGCGTTGGTTCATCGAAAAATAGGCGGGAACCCATCACCCATATAGGTCATCCGCAGTGCAGTGTTTGACTCTTCTACTTTTATGTCTTCATTTATGAAGAAGAAGTCCCTTGTTAGAACTGGTTCGTCTTCGGCATGACCCAATCCACCGAGAAAGGAGAGCGAGTCTGCTGGGCTCGTTGAGGTGGAGTCTAACGTTCCCGGCTTGGAAGAAGATTATTTGCGGTTGGCGGGAGTCATAGATGGGTCAAAACTTTGCGATGCACAAGTCGAGGCTCTGAATGATCGTCTGGTGCAGGTTGCAATGGCGGCTTCTGTTGGTGCTGACTCGTGTGGGGCCGTTCCGATAGAAGGCCATTTTGAAGATTCGTCCGAGGTAGTGGAATCTGAACGCCCCACTGATGATTTGCTTGAGAGTGGTCGTGTTTCCTGTAGTCCGTGTGGTTCACTGTTTCGTCAAGGGCCACGGTTAGAAATGTTGGAGGGCCCTTTGGATACTTCGCTTCCTCCTCTACCTCCGGATCTTGTCGATTCGTCTCGCAGTAAAGCGTCAACTGCACTTGATAAAGGAAAAGCCACGGAGGAGAGTCTAAGGATGGTGGTGACCGTGAAGGGTGGTGCTGGAGTAGTTCTAGACCAGGGGACGCTTCATCTTGATGCGCGGATAAACATGTTTGCACCGGACTTGGTAAAGATGAGCTCACAGGTTTGGCACCGAGAGGTGGATATAGAGTATGATTCGAGGAAGTATATAAGTAGGCATCACAGCTTGCTGATGGACCACGCTCTGAAATATGATGAGGATTTGCTTGAAGGGTGTATGGATAAGGGTTTGAAATACCTTATGCTAGGTATGTCTCATATGAGCCACACGACCATTGCTTGAACGAAAGTCGAGGCAGCTCGTGAGAAAGTGTACACCTTGGAGTGCGTCTTCTCGCATGTGCAGAAACTGTACTTTGATGCGCTTCAAGAAATTGAGCGGCTTAAGAAGTAGGCCGAAAAGATGCAGTTGGATCAATCAACTGTGGCCGCTGAGGCTCAGAGGGCTCGTTTGGAGGACCTTGAGCACAAACTGGCAGATGTAGTGTTCGAGAGGGACAGACTCAGACAGGAGTTGAGCCTGATACGGCGAGAAGTCGAGGTTGCGAAGGAGGCTGCGGATAAAACGTGTTCTGAGCTGCAATCCTTTGCTGAAGAGAGTGCTTCGAGGGAAGCTGGCTGGGCCGCTGAGAAGCAAAAGTTGAAATCTGATGTGGATTTCTATGCTCGAGAAGCAAGTAAGGCTGAAGTCCAGTTGAAGTTGGGGTATCATGAACTCAGTGTTGTGAAGAACAGTCTAGCCATAGAGCAGTCTCAGGTTGAAGTGTTGATTGGTAAGTTGGAGCTGCTGGAGCGTGAACTTATTGATGCAAAGGTGCGAGAGGAAGAGTGTCTCCAGGAACAAGGCAAATGTGAGTTTCGCTAGGTCGTTATGGTCGGCTGGAGCTGTTGTCGCTAATGAAATAAAAGCATCCGGAGTGGGACCTTGATTGTTATAAGAAGATGTCATATGTAGACTTGTCTGTCTCTTCTGTGTCGTCGGACGAGGATGATTCGGTCCCTGATGTCTAGGTTGAAGCGCTTATGGATGCAACTTCCGCCTCTGTTCCTACTAGGCTTAACTCTTCCGTTTCCGTGCCTTCTCCTGATTAAGAGCTATTTTGTGTGCTTGTACTCTTTTTGTATTGACCATTAATGAAAACAATGTTATCCGTTTACGCCTTTTGACTCTATTGCATGCTTTTCCGTTTTGCCTTATTGTCATGCATTGGCATAGGCTAGTTGAATCAATAGGACGTTGATTGGTCTGTCTGTGGTAGAGGGCTTGACCGTTTTGTATTGTGAATGACCTGGGTCATTGCTTGTTTGCCTGACTAGTTGGTTGCAGCTGTTGCCTTGGGCGAGCTATGGTGGCCGAGTGTTCGTGCTAGAGCGTTCGTGCTGAGTTAGGCACCGTAAGCTCGGGTCGGCATCCTAATCAACTTTTATGTGGGCACCGACTATACTATATTTGTATTAGCACGAGTGGCCTTTTTCCAATGTTAGGAGGCCAATCCATTTGAGCGTGAAGGTGCTGACTTGGCTAGATTCATATTTGCGTCCGCTGGTTGAGAGGGACAGTGGAGGCCACGTGGCAAGCTGCTGGAAACTCCCACCATCTGAATCATTTATGACCGATCAAGGCGGACTATAGATTCGGAGAGTAAGGGTTTGGCGACCAGGCTGAAGAGCAGTGGTTCCGTGGCAAGTCATCAGAATCAGCTCGGGACTGACTAGGCTTCTATTATCTGAATCATTTATGACCGATCAAGGCGGACGACAGATTTGGGGAGTAAGGGTTCGGCGACCAGGCTGAAGAGCAGTGGTTCTGTGGCAAGCCGTCGGAATCAGTTCGGGATTGACTAGGCTGACCTTTCGAACCGTCGATCGCATCCCCGCATGGTGGGGGCTTCAAATTCGAGAGGGTTTGGCAATCACACAAAAAAGCAGTGGTCCCATAGCAAGCCGTCAGAATACGTTCAGGACTGACTAGGCTCCCACCATTAAAATTATCTACACCTTAGTGCACCAAGCTACAAATTTGGGAGTGTTTCAACGACCGTGCTGAAAAGCAGCGGTCTCATGGCAAACCGTCGAGATCAGCTCGAGATTGACTGGGCTTCCACCTTCTAGACTATCTACACCCTTGCGCTGAGGCTACAAGCCTAGGTTGGTGATTCGGCGACCACGCTGAAGAGCGGTGGTCCCGTGGCGAGCCATCGGAATCAGTTCAAGACTGACTGGGCTTCCACCTTCTGGACTATCTGCACCCTCGCATTGGGGGCTACAAGTCCAGGGTTTGATCAGAAGCTTTCGTTGCTAGTCGTCACCAGCTAGGCTTACCTAATTAGGTTCGACGATCACTGTCCGCGAAGGGGCAATGATCCCTGGCAAGTCCTCATCAGCAGGCATGATAACACTGATTAGACTCTCACTTCCTAAACGACGATGCCCGCGATTGGCGGACTAGGTGTCAGGATGAACCAGAAGTTATCGTCATCAGTCATGGCTGACTAAGCTTGCCTGGTTTGAAAGGAGGTTACGTTTGCAAATGGGCATGTGAACCTAATCCATCTGCTCGGCACATGGTTTGGAGGAAGTTACCTTAAACCGACTAGTAATCTGTAGGTACGATCCGTATGCCATGGTTGACTAGGATCTTCTAATGCTCGTGGCATGCATGCGACAGGGTGTTGATCGATTATCGAGCTGAGCCCATGGGACCGAAGAGGAAGGGCTAGGGTTTCCTGCAAGGGGCTTTGTGTGTACAGTGTAGATCATGTAGTGACACATGTACGGCGTAGGTTGCGTGACGGTTGAGTATCGGTTACTCCCATTCAATTGATGGGGTTGCATGTAGCGCCATTAATTGATTGATGTGGTCTGCGTAGTTTCCTTGGGAAACGTCATCTTCTTATTTTCCAGACGTTATTCAGTGTTTGGCATTTAATGCTTGAGTGCCTGTTTGGTGAACCATTACGTCTATATATTGGTGTTTCCCAATTGTTGTAGGCAATATCTTTCACAGAGTTTATCTCCTGTAATGTTTTTGTTTGAAGAAGACGTTTTGGATTTTCCAAAGGCTGAAGAAGATGTTTTGGGTTTTCCAAAAGCTGAAGTTGTATCTCCGTATCTGGAATCTCCGAGTGTTCTGATGTTTATGCCATTCAGGCAAGGCGAAAGTTGCCATTATGCGTGGTCACGTAGTTGATCTGCTGAGGTATCATAATTCCTTCTCATATTGCGGAGAAGTAGTACGGATTTATTACCAAAGGAGATGCCTTGGTGTTACACCGTATCACTTGTGTCTTCGTGCACTCAGATCTCGTGGCTAACCAGTGGTTACCGAAGTGTTGGTTGATGTGCGATGTCTCCGGGTATGGTATCTCTCAGCCACACCGAGTATCGCATGTGTGAAAAGTGGCCTTTCTTGGCAGCATTGTGAGACTTCTTGCGCCATCCTATCCGCCCGCTTCGAAGTAGTTCGAGGCAGTGAGAAGGGGTAGATGTTCCTGAAAGAGACCAAAGCTCTTTGGGAGGTGTTCAATGCCGCAACAAAGGCATATCTATGGGGTGATGTGACGGAGCAATCCGTCCGCTCAGTCCTTTCAATCCTCACTTAAACTTTGTTTTTGTCTTGGGAATGGGTCGAGCATCTCCTATTCTCTTGACTCTGGAGTAGCTTTTATTTTTCCTCTCACTTGCAGACAGTTCGCAGCATGTAATCTTTTGTATCAGCCTCAGGGCGTTCGCAGTATGTAGTTTTTTGTATCCACCTCAAGGTGCTTGTTGTTACATCTTTCCAATAATCAATAGAGTTTGTTTCTGCAATCCTTGTTTTATTCTTAAATGATTGTGAATCACATAAGTTTCTTAAGAACTCTAAACTCAATATTGACTAAGGAAAGGGAAACAAGCAACTTAAAGCAAACTAATTGTTGATGGAGATACACTGATCTTGGCATCGAAGCGAATTTGGACAGCTTTCGCGGATCATTTAGGTAACTGTCGAGGCGTTACATAGGTCACTGAAGAGCAAACCTTGTAGAGGGGCAGATCACCGCACTGACAGAATGTCGGGGGGATGTGTTCCCGCTTGCCATTGCCGTCACGACTCGCTAGGCTGGAGAGTTGACTGCTCCCGTTCCGCTCGAAAATGGTGCCCCTTCCGTCTTTAGGCCTTACACTCGGTCATGCTGCTCTGTATGATGTAGCTGGATCTGAGAGCACTCTATCTGTTTCAGTGTGGCGTAGTGGCAGCCTCATGTCGTAGGTTGGTCTCCATGTATTGTCCCTTCTGAGTTGTTAGCAGTATACTTAACACACTGGTAAAGGGTGGAGACCACTGCTTCCATTTGGTGTAGCCACTGTCATCCCAGAATGAGGTTGTAGGACAATGGTGTGACTACCACCATGAGGTCCAGAAATAGAACCTTCCTTAATAGTGGCTCTCCAGCTATTTGGTGGTGTTAGGTTTTCCTCATAGAGGTCCATGCTGTGGAAAACATTGTAGAACAAAACATTGAGCGATCTTCCTGTGTCAACGAGGGCTCTCTTCACTTCCCACTTTGCGATGGACACAGAGATGACCAAGGCGTCGTTATGTGGCGTTTGGTCCGTCTAAGTCCATGTCTGTGAAGGTCAAAGTGAGAATGGGGTTCTAAATTCTTGAATAGCAAATGCGTTTGTCCTCGTCCGTGGCTTGTGTCTGCATATATAACAGAGTCCGCTTGCGAGACCTGTGTGACTAGTCTTCATTCGGTCCGGCTCCATGAAGGACGTATATTATCCTAGGAATCTCCTTATCTACCTCTTTGACTGACTCCCCCTGTCTCTGGTCTATTCTGGCTGCTTCTCAGACTTCAGAAAAATTTTCAATTTTCCCTTGCGGATCCAGTGCTCTACTTCATACCTCAAACTTTTGCAGTCATTGGTGTTATGGCCGCCTTCCTTGTGGTACACATAGTACTTGCCGTTATCCCTTCTGGCAGGGTCTCCGCGTGTGTTCGGTGGCCACTTTAATTCCTCCCAATTTTTCATGGAGCAGAGTACATCCGACAGACTAGCATTCAGAGGTGTGCTCTGGATCCAACGTTGTTGGATGACTCCCCTGACATGGGACGATTAGGATCCAGTCTATTGTAAGTGTGTTTCCTTTTGTTGCGCCCCTCTTTCTCTTGACTCTTTCCTTCCTTCTTATCCCTCAAAGCAGAGGGCTTTCTGTCGACTTCAGTTTCTCTCTTGGCTGTCCTTGATTCCTTCATCGTAGGAATCTAGCTTCGGGGGAGTGAGCTTCCTTGGATAGGCCTTGTTCATTATCCGGATTACGAATGGCGGGATGAAGAGGCAATAAAGGACGTCAGGATCATGCGCTCCTCTGCGGAGGGGATTCCCGGGGCTGAGCCTCTTTGTCATAGCAATTGGATCAACGTTAGCTGCACAACCTCCCTTAGTCCAATAGGAACTGGTGAGGGCATGGCTCTCTTGCGCTTGCTCCCTATCGTCCACTCGAGGTGGAGGTTCGTGTTGTTCCTGGTCTCCATCAGCGGCGTGTGGATTCTGTCTTGTGAGTGTCACCATCGCCTTGATAATCTGCTGTATTTGGGATGCCAGCACCTCAATTCTAGGGTCTGCCATTGGTGCAGAGGCGTGAGTAGGCTTCTCGTGCATGGCAGGAACCAGTATAGGACAGTCGGAGCATTGGTCGTGTCCCCTGGTTCGTTGTTACGTGACCTAGTGGTCACCATCTCTCATGGATTTGGTAGGAGACAACGCTTAGTGTAAAGTTAATAACTATGTCGTACCCACGAACAACGCCAAACTGATGCAGTCGCTTTTTGCTCCCTGCTATGACCTAATTCCGCTGACTTGTTTGACCTGCACAAGTAGCACACGTGAGCCACAGACCACCGTGGGGTAGCCGATGGCACTCCGATGCTAAAATCAGACATGGATCTAAGAAAGGTGTAATACTGTAACAGGGAATTTGTAGCGTAGCTTAGCTTACCAACCTCATGTCTTATTTATATTGCAAGGAGTCCTAGTTTAACAAGGCCATCGTAGGAGTAGATTAGAAAGATGATCTTCGTGGAAATTCATCTCTAATTAGAAGTCGTGCTATAGGAAGAAAGTTCCTTGTTAGCTCCGTGCTCCTATATACGCGGAAGATAGTTCGCAATCCGAAAGCATTCCATGGAAGGGAGTTTCTCTGTATGGAAGATACTCTGGTGTTTGCTTCCTAGTTGATAGCAAAGAGCATTTGTGGTTGCCCGTCTGAAGCAAATCCTCTAGATACTTGTCTGAAATGAGCTTACGGGTATCTGGATAGCTGTGAGACGTGTGGGCCTAGTATACGGTGAGAGTCCGGGCCCATCTGGTGGGCTAAAGTTGAGCGGGCTGAGAACCGCTCGGGCTGGATCTGTATTGGGCTGTCATTTGAACCCGTAGTTCCTCGAGATCATCATGACACGTGTAAGGATCAGGGGTGTGATCGTTTTTATGTATCATCAGATATGACTTTACAATTACAAATAAATTTAAAGTATAGCAAGTGAAGTTAAAATCTCTATGGTTCTAATCTTTTCATGTAAAATATATTTTCAACACAATTTTGTCTCAACTTCAAACTAGGGGTGGGCACGGGACGGGATGGGACGAGATATACCCATCCCTATCCCATCCCGTTCATACGGGATCGGGACGGGATCAGCGTGCTGCCTGTGACTGCTGCGAAGATTATCATCATATAAGAGCGTGAAAAATAACTTTCTTATAATTAGATATAGATGTGACATGCAAATATAAGGGTAGACACTAAATCCCCTAACAATGAAGTCGAGTGGGCTGACTTTCAGAAAATGACACGATAAATGGGACCCACTAAGAGTATTGTGTCGCTGTGAAGGCCTCCCAACTGATTTTACAATTTCATTACTGTGGGAAACAAAATTCATGGTTCCTTGACGAAATGACATTTCATCTTTTGTTAGGGAAGAAATATAGACCTATTGGTGATGCTCTAACATATTCATAATGGTTTACCATCAATACATATATTGTAATTATAAAAAATATTTTTACAGTCCGGGGCATCTCAAATTCTTGGCTCCGCCCCTGAATGTTCCCTTCTGAATATGTATTACTCAGTTAATTTTTATTTTTCATCTTCACCTGGGTATTATCAATATTTGTAAGTTAAATAATTGGAGCCACTTTTATTGGGAATCCAAGCAACACTCTGTTATCTTTCTCTTGCTTAATGAATATTTATTTCTTGAAGTAACATTTATGTTACCACTGCAAACACCATGAGTTTATGTCAGTCATCTGTAAGTTTATATGAAATTATTCAATCCCATTAAAACCCGAAAAAATCGGGACGGGACGGGAAGAGATCGAGATTACGGGATGGGATGCCCACCCCTCCTTCAAACCTTCTCAAGGAGTTGTGGTAGGTGGTAAAGTAAAATAAAGATAAATAAATTTATTAAGATCAACTACTTGCTTTAATCTAATACTTTATTGTGTTTTTTTAATTCACTTGTCTATGTTATAAATATCATTGTTACTCCGTGCACCTTCTCGAAAAACAAAAACCTCCAACCCTTTTCACCATACCACCTATCAATCTCAAATCCACTTAAATCATCATGGTTTCCTCACGATCCCAACTAGCTCATTGGGTTGTTAAGAAAATCGACCACTTTTTTTCAATCCCACGGTATTAAAATAATTACAGGTATTGTTTTTATTTAGTTTTTCTATAAATTTTGTCAATCATTTTTTACACGTTTGAGAATTACCAATAAATGATGGTATAGTAAATCACTTACGGCTATACAAAAGACAATTAAAAGATGGTCAAAAAAATCACCAAAAAAGTGATAGAGGTCGTCACGAAGTAATTTCGTGAAATGAAAAATGGCGAAAAAGAAAATAGGTGGTTTTGAGATAATAGAGTTAAGGGTTAGAGGGAAGAGTTGCTAAAGTTCAAAATGATTATTATCGTAGCTAATTTTTTTAGTTTTATTTTTCTACTTTATACTCATGACTGTTTGCTTCGTTTGCTTTTTGCTTTTATAAATTAATGAATCAAATTTTCTTCTTTTCGTTGCGATATAAAATGTTTATTGCATGAAGCAAAATTCATTGCTACAGGTCAATTTATTTTAATTAGTCTTTACCGCTGGCTAAATCAATTGTGTCATGCACCATAATAGGCAATGTGACAAAATGTCTATTAAGACATGCAATTACAAGTCTCCAATCGATACAAGGCTATTTGTCGCGACAAAAGTAGCCGAAAAATGGTATGTTCTAATAAAAATAATATTAAAATGTTATTAACAAATGATGGTCTAGCAAATCACTGAGCGGGTGATGGAAGGTGTTGCTAAACACTACCAAAAAAAAGGATATCACCGACTACTTTACAAAAGGTAACGACCAGGTGAATTTTTTTTTTTACCATAAAGGTGGTTTTGAGATAATAAAGTGAAATGAAAAGAATGAAGATGAGAATGATCACCCATTACGAAGATTAAGTATCTCGAGACCAGACCAACTTGCCTTCCCAAAGGGCGGATCCAATCATTAAAGCCTAAAAAGGGTCTGACAGAATAAATCATAATCATGGGCCCAAATTCAGGCCAGACAAAGCTCGCCTTTAAAAAGGAAGAACGTTACAGAGAAAAAAAGTCATGGAAGGAGTTACTCCCCCAAGGATGCATCCTCATAAAAGGAGGAGATTGTTAAAGATAATATCTTTCCTTATTGAGCCTCACATGCTTAAGTCACGAAGATAATTAATAATGACCACTATATAAGGTAAATGGAACATTCAACAAATGTATGTAATTTTAACTGAGTTCTGTCCAGATTAATCTCCATATTCAACAGAGTTACTGACTAAAGCATTGGAGTGCCTTCGGCCACCAAACATGTGGTTTTTGGCAATTTAACTTTTGTTTTGCTTGTCAGATTACATGAGACTAGATTTGGACGCATTAGTTTAACGTCGTCCGTAGGGAACGACAATTTCCTTTCAAGAAGAGAGTTTGTAGTTGGAAACTTCTTTGGTTCCAATCAATGATTAAAAACTTTTGGAACGAATGAAACACTCTACGGACCCCAACCTAGCAACAATCACGACAACTATTCAACCAACGAAGTGGAATTACAAATAACACATGCTCCAAACCCAACGACACCCGGGTTAACCATGCCAGGTAATGTAGTATTGAAACATAGAATGGTAGTGCCACGGATCCCAGCGTGGATCAACTCATGGTCCAGATGGATCATCTATCAAAAGTGATAGATAAACTCACTCAGAAGCGCGCTCAGTCTACCGACCACGTCTAGACACCACCACAACAGAACTTTACCAACCGCGCCCGAGAAAATAATGGAGTTCCTGCAGAACATCAACAAGTAAATCTCAAAAGCGGCGAACCACAAGAAGATGGCCTCCAAAACGACGGAATCCCTGTGCAGGTTCCATTTAGGATCGGGGTCACAGATCCTAACATTCTGCATGAATTGGCCAGACCTCCATTCTCTGATGCACTCATGGTGAATCCTCTACCGAAAAAAGTTTACCCACCAAAGTTCGAAGCATGTGATGGCACCACCAATCTGACATATCATCTACGACACTTTCACCACATGATGGCATTGAAAGACGGCACGAAGTCCATTCTATGCCGAACATTTTCGATCAATCTCACCTCCACGACAATGAGTTGGTTCAATTGCCTACCACCAAGGTTGATAGACTCCTTCCAAGTGCTAGCCACTGCCATCATCACAAGGTTCATTGGCAACCAGCGGATGAGAAAGGGCCCACATTACTTGTTCTGCATCAGACAAAAACTCGAAGAAACTATAAGGGAGTACGTCACTCATTTTACTGATGAGTTGACCACGATTGACTGTTGCAACGACGACACGGCCATTGCCACCTTCACCCTGGACTAAAAAGATGATCATTTTACAATTCTGTCAATCTGACCCTCCAAAGAATCGAAGTCGGCTCGGGTATTTGTCGTGTTCGGATCTTTAGACCACTCTACAGCAAGCAGAAACATCTTATTGTCAATAACTCGATGATCATCATCAGACCACTCGACAAGTCAGACACACCATGAGTAGAAATGAGCATCTTCTCACTCTCGTCCAACGAACGGGTCACCTCCTTTTTGCTTCTTTCCAGCGCTTGATTCATTACCTCAACCTCCTCGAGAGATAGGCAATCCTCTTTACCACCCTCCTTATCAGATGAACTCGAACGAGGAGCAGTTTGAGTAGTACCATGAGTGGAACCAGAAAGCCATTTTTTCTTGGAAACACAGCCATGGCTTATCGCCAATTGCTTCGATGGACTAGCAGACCTCGAAAGCTTCATTTTTCTAGTGGTAGGGCCACCAAAACTAACAGGAGCATTGAGATCCGTAACATCACTGACGGAGCTTACTTTCTCATCAATGCTAGCATCACTACTAACACCAACAGATCACCACGAACAATAATCTTAGCAGCTTGAGATTCAGTGAGCAGAACCCGTTCTGTCTCGTTCATAGTGTACAAGCCACTACGCTCCACAACCTCCTCAGCAAGGAACGACTCCACATCAACCATGTGAAGCTTTGAAAAACGGTAACTGATCACCTGATCCTCAATAGACAATTGCAGATCTTTCCATTTGTTGGGGACTTGAAACGACCACATAATTTGTCGACCCCGCAAGTTAAAGTGGCCGGATTTGACAGAAGCATAATACAAAACCTCGACCAATCCTTGTAATTATCGTTAAGTTTTCCAAAACATGCGAGGGAGCAGAGATAACAAATATTCTTGGTCACTACAAGTCCAACCACTGAATGCAAAACCCTAACAATCAAAGGAATACTAGTAAGAATGGCTATCGCACAAGTAGAAACCATCACCCTCCAACCGTTGGGACCCATTTGGGTAGGAGAAATGCCCAGAAAATCTAAATAGTCTCAAAATACCTCCGAGATTGGAAATCGAAGCCCTGACTGGACAACAAGGACTATCGTTTTGCCTAGGCAGAACTATCTCAAGGTCGGATGACAAAGAGTATTCAAAACGAACACTCTCCAACATTGCATGTGAAGCCTTTTTGGGCGAAAAACGCCTCACAGACGCTAAGCGCCTCACCATCTAGTATACTGCTGGAAGACACGGGAAAATGAGTTGAACAACGAAGAGAGCGAAGAAAAAGAAAGAAAATAAGCTCTGATCTCAAAAATAGTGTAAAGAGATAAACTAAACTATCACATCCCCTTTTATAAAGCCCAGCAACGAAGAGACTACTAATAAAACGACATGTGAGATATGATGGTTGCACGAAATCCCAAAATGCACGTGGAAACGAACAGACGGATGAGAGATTAGAATATCAACCTCATTAAAAGCTGCTAACAACCTTAAATGCACAACAATGATGAAATCGAAAGTCCAACTGTTGTTGAGTTAGTGGCCACTTCAGCATACCCACTAACTAAGGGGGGAATAGCTGATGATACATCAAATAAGACTATCATCATGGCCATACACATGGCAGAGATCACCCATCACGAGGATTCAATATCTCGAGACCGAACCAACTTGCAAAGCACAAAAAGGGCGGATCCAATCATTAAAGCCCAAAAAGGGCTTGACAGAACAAATCATAATCAGAGGCCAAATCCAGGCCCGACAAAACTCTCCCTTAAAGAAGGAATGTTACTGAGAAAAAACAATCGTGGAGGGAGTTACTCTCCCAAGGACGCATCTTCATAAAGGAGAATATTGTTACAGAGAACGTCTCCCCTAGTTGAGTCTCACATGCTTAAGTCACGTAGAAAATTAATAACGATCATTATATAAGGTAAATGGAACATTTGACAATGGTATGCAATTTTAACTGAGTTCTGTTCAGATTAATCTCCATATTCAACAGAGTTACTAATATAAGCATCGGAGAGCCTTCGACCACCAAACAGGTGGTATTTGGCAATCTAACCTTTGTTTTGCAGGTCAGATTCACAGGAGACCAGATTTGGACACATCAGTGGGCCCCATCAAAAGTTTCTTAATTGTTGCCTCCTTTCAAAACTAGATATATTACATTCAACACGATTTTACCCTCATCCTTGAAATGTGAATGAAACCTGTTATTCATTCCTAATGTTATTACTGCACTGAAGTTATAGTTTTTTTTTTTTACCATTTATACATATTCTTAAGTACTAATGTGTTTGATTGCGGGAAACAGTTTCACAGAATAAGAGTGATTTCCTCAAGTTGGGGTTCTCTGAAACATCTCCTGTGGAAACTTGAAATTTCAATGTTTTATTAGAAGTATTAATTTTGTGGAAATCTTGAAGTAAACAACTTTTGTTGCATATGCTTCCTTTGTCACTGCCCCTTTAGTGGATCGAACCACAAGGAATCAAACTCATAAATCAAAAAGATTATTGTGTGTAATTTCAATCATAAACGCATCATTGTGAAGTCAAAATGAAAGTTTTGAATCATAATTAGTATCAATTAGATTAGACACAATTTGAATAAATATGACTTTTCCATTATTCTATCAAACCTAGTTTTCCTAATTGGTTGATTTCAATAACTTCGAGATCTGGATTCAAATCTTCTCCAACCTTCTAAATAGATGAGAATAGAGGATGGATGAAGAGATAGTGATAAAGAGTGGCGAAGAGACAAATAAATGCTATAACAGGGAGAATGGATCGAGGTTGAATAAAGAAAGCTATAGAGTGGTTGTTGTAGATTGATAACAATTTTTTTTTTTTTTGAAAAGGTGAGAATGCTATATTTCTTGCATTTTCACGTATTCTATGACTGGGAGGAGGGAAAAATAGAAGTCACATTTTATGATGGTTATGGTGGAAATATAGTCACTAAGGAAATGTTCATCGGTAAATAGAATTGCTATCAAACACTGTAAAAACCCCTAATTCTGTTGAAATGGCCGGAATTCCATGGAAACATGAAAAACTAAACAAAGTCTGAGGGTTTGTTTGGTTAGCCATGTAGATTTCATTTCCCTATGTAGATTTCCGTTGTTTGGTTGTTTAATTATTGATAAGAAATCGATTTTTCATAAAACTACTTTCACACTATTCATGGGAATTCAAGTCCGAGGGGGAGGGCTCGGAATCAGATTCATGGAAAATGTTTCAATTTCCATGTCTATTTTCGGTGCTACCAAACAGACCCTGAGATAAATTGAAGGTTATTTTGATAACAGAAACTAGGGCTGGTCTAGTCTGGTCCAGTTAACCTACCCGAACAACCAAAACCAAAAATCGGAACTTACAAAATTTTAATTTGAAGGATCCAAACCGGACCGGGTGAGGCCGGTTAACCGACACATTGGGCCGGGCTGATCTCGGTGCAAACCCAAAGCCCATATCAATGTTTTTTTTTATGCAATAGATCATAATTTTAATACCAAACGTGTCTACAACTAGTGGTGGACTACACATAGACAAACATTTATCTACTCGAGACAGTGACTTCACTTGCGCACCATGCTAAAATAAGCCAAAAATAAACAAGTTATGCGCTATGAACGATTCTCATTGATGACCACTGAAATTAGTAAACTACCCTTAAAAAGGACAATTAAAAAACAAATATATCCTTCAAAGTTCGTTAAAATTTCCATTACTGCCATTCAAAAATTAAAAGCAGATTTTATTAGAAACTCGAAAGTCAAAACCTTTCTAACATCCATAGCAGTGTCAGTCTAAATAGGATCTCAGCAAAACCTCAAGTAACCACAACCAACACTACAAAAATGTTTTCAGAAATGAAAAACAAATTACTAATTGGAACAAACCACAATTGTCCATGAGAATGACTAATTCAGATACCAAGTAAATAATGCTTGATTCAGATACCAAGTAAATAAGCTCAACGGTTAGAGCTTGGCGGATGGTACCACTAGGTCATGGGTTCAAACCCAGCTTGCGGCATCTTTAGTGGGTTTTGGGATCCTATAAAAACCCTATTTGCCTTTCAAAAAAAAAAAAAAAAAACTCATAACTTCCTTCTTTTTTGCCACCCATTCGATGAGTGTTGTCAATGGGAATTGGGATCACATCCTCTGAAACAAAAAAAACACAAGGATTTAAGGGGAATGGCTGGTTAGGGAGAACGAAGAATAAAAAGATGAGGGTTTTGAAAGGTCGATTGGGCTTAATAGGATTTGGGCTTGGGTTTTAGAGTTAAAAAACCAATTAGGCCGAGCCAAACAGAGGGTGGGGCTCAAATAATTAATTATTTAAAAAAAAAATTAGTTTGACACTTATTATTTTATACATATTAGAGTTTGACTATCGTTTTGAAAACTAATTGAGTCGAACACTCATTTTTTGACGGAACCGTTAAGTCCACGTCATTGACCAGTAAAGACTAATTTTTAGACCATTTTACCCTTACCTTGATTTTTCCTTTAAAATTGGGGTTTTCTTTTTTTTCTCAAGTTCGATCTATGAAAAATATTGAATTATAAATCTTCCCTATAAACAAATTTCAGTTCTATGACGGTGATTCAAGAGTCCAATTTCACCAGGATCATTACAACTTCAACGAGAAATTGACGGTTATGTAGCATTTCATGATTGTCATCCTGGATTGAAGTGAGCGGTAAGCACAAGAAGAACTGTTAACGTGAATATCACTTCAGATTGAATATATTACTGACATGACACAACCTCATCATTCCACATAGAACACAACAACATGATAATCACTTTTGAGAAAGTCATCTAATGTACTATTTTATTCATTGTTATTTTTATTTTTATTTTCATTCTCATCCACTCCTCGTAATCCAAAGAAAACCCAACCTCCACTCATTCATTATCTCATTCTACAATTACAACATCACTAGTCGTCCTTCTCCTTCAACTCCTCTTATTCTCCACCAAAACCCAACCTCCACCATTTATTTACCCAAACAAAATTCCATTAGATTCCTAAAAAATCAAAACCTCTAGCACTAACACCCATTTCTCTTATTGCATTCGTGACAATGGGGGTTGAGATTTGGGGGTGGGGTTCAGGGGAGAAGGAGAAGGAGAAAAAAAAAAATGAGGTTGTGGGTGCAATTTTGGGTTTTAGGGTTAAAAAAAAATTCAAGGTATGGCTAAAATGATGCAAAAATTAGTTTTTACCGGTCAATGACGTGGACTTAATAGTTCCGTAAAAAATGAGTATCAGATTCAATTAGTTTTCAAAATGAGGACCAAACTCTAATAGGTATAAACTAATAAGTGCCAAACTAAAAAAAAACTCAAAAAAATACTTGGGCCGATTAACCAGCGGTTTCTAAGTAGAACCGAGGACCAACCCATTTTTTTGGACCAAGAGGTAAAGTTAGGGTTGGGCATGGTCCGGGTCGGCTCGGGTTGAGGCCAATCCCGGTCCCAGTCCCAGTCCCGATTCAGTCAATCGGGAACAGTCCGGTTAGGGAAAGTCATTTTTTTCGGAACAACCCGATTGGACCCGGATTGTTTGGAACTGGGACAGTCCAGGTCGGGACCATGCCTGCCCGTAGGGATGGCAGTGGGGCGAATTTTCACGGATATCCGCCCCACTTGCCCCGTTTGGGGCGGATTTGGTTAAGGATGTATGGAGGTTGGGGCGGATACGGATATCCAAACTGTATTCGTTTATTATTCGGGGAGGATACGGATTTGGCCATATCCGCCCCACGGATATCCGTAAATCCGTTTAAGAATGTAAAATACTGAAATACCCTCAACCCTTTAAAAGAGAAAAAAAACCCTAACCCAAATCATTATCTCTCTCAGACTCTCACTCTCTGCATCTTCTTTTCGACTTCTCTTCAGTTCCTCCTCAAAGATTCGATCTCATCTCACTCTTCGATCTTCTGCTGTTGAGTGAAAGCTTTGTTCATCAACAAAGGCTTCGATCTTCAGCTTTTGAGTGAAATACAAAAGCTTTTGAGTGAAATACTGAAGATTTTGAGTGAAAGGCTTCGATCGTCAGCTTGTTGATGAACACGATGATAGTTCCTCATCAAAGCTTTCACTCCTCTTTCATCAACAAAGAGGAGGTTTCGATCTTCTGCTCACTTTTCACTCAAAAGCTTGTGAAAGAAGCAAGCTTCCGACAAAGTGCTTGGTCGAAGGAAGGGAGATTGGCTCGATCTGATGGATGGTGGTCTGATGCGATCTGATGGATGGTGGTGGCTCGATCTGATGCGATCTGATGGCTCGATCTGATGGTGGTGGATGGCTCGATCAGGATGGTGATGGATGGCTCGATCTGATGGTGGATGGTGGATGGCTCAATCTGATGGATGGTGGTGGCTCGATCTTATGGATGGTGGCTCGATCTAGTTGTGTGATTTGTTGTTGGCTGAGGCCTGAGATCTGTTTTTAATATGTATTTTTGATATTTGTTTATGGGTTTGTCTAAATGTCGAGGCCCTTGTTTATGATATTTGATATCTTCGATCTGTTGATATTCGATCTGTTTCTGATATTTGAAATGACTTAAAAAAAAATTTCTTCCGGTATTTGGGGCGGGGCGGATATCCACCAATCTGTCCGGTTCGGAGATGGTTTTTACAAAATATGGTAAACGGATATCCGTGATCTCTAGCGGGGCAGGGATGGATTTGTCTAAATCCGCCCCAATCCGCCCCGTTGCCATCCCTACCTGCCCGGTTTAGACAACCAATTTTTTGGGTTTGATTTGCAAGAGGCTCAAAATGATTCCTTTCATAATTTTTTAGACTTTACTATTGTATTCGTTCTCATTAGTCATTAGTCATATCGTCCCACTATAAAACAACCAATAAACTAAAGAATACATGCATATCATCTTTTTTTTTTTAAAACATACTTGCTATTAAACAACCAACAAATAGTGCTGCCAACAAATCAATGCTGGAAACAAATTAAACAGCCAATAAAATTACTGCCAACAAATTAAACAGCCAACAAAAGTTACAAAACAATGCTGCCAAGTGCCAACAAATTAAACAACCAACAAAATTGCTGATATATTTTGTTGGTTGTTTAATTAACAAATTACACTGCTGCCAACAAATTAACTATACCAAAAATAAATAACTTCTGGAAACAAGTGCTTGGAAACAATGTCGCACCAAAGTAGAACACTCTGTTGTTCTCATCAGTTCTCCTTGAAATGTCACCTAATGGACCTAGTTGTTCATACAATAGAGATCAAGTAAAATGTCACATAGTGATTCAATAGTATGTTTACAAACTAATAAATGAAAAAGTCATAGAAGCAAGTGGTTTTACAAGCATAAACTGATTGAAACAGAAGAAGGGATTTGGTTAACCTATTCACTAATAAAGCTATAATGGATTTTAGGGAACTAATAAGTGAACATATGTTTTGGTTGCAGCAAATATGATCTATTCAGCAAGAGCAAAGTGAGGATCAATGTTCAAGAAGTGAAGCCATACTACCTCTCCCTTATTAAAAAGGTATAATGATATTTTGGCCTCTGTTAGTAATGTTATTGTTTCAGCTATCCTCTATATATTTTCACTTTCTTGACTCTTAATTACTGTAATGCAGTACTTCCCAGTCAAGGTCAGATGGTGATGAAAAAATTGTGAGTGCAAAAGTGCAGATGGAGATGAAAAAAAATTACAAAAGCTTACGAAGACTTTAAATTAAATTGCAAGTGATAGTGTTTATGGTTGTAGTTATTTATTAGTAGTGGAAGAGACAATGAAAACTGATTGAAACAGACACTGAATTAGTAGTGGAAGAGACACTGAAAACTGATTGAAACAGACACTGAATTAGTAGTGGAAGAGACAATGAAACTTAAGAACTGAAACAAAAAAAATATTGATTATGGAAGAGACACTGAAACAGAAGAACTGAAATAGAAGAACTGATTCAAACAAAAAAAATGCAAGACATTGTTGCACTTATAATATTGATTATGGATTTGGTTGCTACAAAAGAAGGGATGCCCTACTGGCCTACTTAATTAGTAGTGGTAAGGAGAAGTAATGTATGAATGGGGATTACAGATCATAATCAAGGCACACCTAAAATGGTCCATCCATGTGTATGAAAATGAGTCAAGATGGCATAACCTAAAATGGCTAAAAAATGGCAGCTCATGATCTAGTTTTTACTAATGAGTTTCTCAAGATAGTCACATGGCACAAACTTGACTAAGAACAAACAAAGACAAGCATGTTTTGTCACATGGCACAAACATGACTAAAGAACAAACAAAAAACTTGCCCTACCAATACTAAATAATGGTATTCTCTTATAAGTCTTATCTATTCACTATTCTTATTAAATTTGAAATGCTCACCAATCATCATTATTTTGGACAACCTTCTTCTTGCATCTATTCTTATTGAATTTGAAATGCTCACCAATCATCATTATTTTGGACAACCTTCTTCTTGCATCTGTGCCTTTCCCTTTGCCATTGGATCATCTTGAGCTGCATTATTGTTGTTGTATACGCTTGAGTCTTCTACCGCCTTTTCATTGAACAATTCTACATTTAACCAACATAAACCACTATCAACACCAACGAACTAGTAGCAAAAGTCAACAATCAACATCAATAAGAAATTAATATACAAGTACATGTTTCATTGTCTTCATAGAATTCTAGCTCTTGAATGGTAGGTTCATCTTCAAAGTCCATTATAATGTCATCTCCTCTCAGCCAGTTTTGCATACATATCAAGGCCTCTACTAAGGTAGGAGTTAATGAACTCCTAAACGAATCTATAACTCTACCACCTGTGCTAAAAACACTTTCAGAAGCAACGGTAGAGACTTGAATTGCAAAGATGTCCTTGACAATTAAGGCCAATACTGGATATTGACAAGCAACTTGCTTCCACCACTGCAAAATGTCAAATGACCTATACTTCTCGGCCAATTCCTCTGCAGAGGGTTCATTGTCTATCTCTTTATTGCCACTTTCTACCCCTTCAGTTATGTTCATAATAGCCACAACGGGATCTTTAAGATATCGAATAATTTCATGTAAGACCACTGCTTCATCAGTTTGTCCCACATGTTTATTCCAGTTCATCACATATTTCATCCCTACACTTGAACTAGCCTTGCTGGCCCCATCCACTCTTTGCCTCTTCGGATTGGTGCCTTTGTTAATTACTTTTACACTGCTGCTGCTTCTCTTCACATTCTTATCAACCTTGTCCAATTCATATTCCTCATAAAGCTGAAACAAGAAGTTTTTTTTTTATCTCAGACTCCTTATCTTCCACCTCATAATCAGCCCACTGTAAATTTTCAATCAATAATTGGTTGACATGTTTAAGTTTAAACCTTGGATCCAACACAAGACTCAAAATTATGAAGGGGTTTAGGTCCTTAAGAAAACCAAAATACCTATTATATTTGGTTTTCATAACTGCCCCAATGTCAGCCATCAACTTATCAGTGCTAGATTGCAAACCAGTGACACTAAACAACTGGTCCATTGTTTCTTCCATTTGGACAATATCATGGAATGTGGTGTGGATAGTTGGGGGTAAGGAAGCACTAACCCTAAGGGTTACCACATAAAAAATTTGGAGGAAATCAATGAAAGTCTGACATGCATCCCAATCGACTTCACAAGGTGGCCCAACCTTCTTCTTACCCTTTCTTTGTACAATAACATTGCCATCCACGTCCAACTCTTCTTCTGGTTCATTAAAATAGGCTACATATGGACTATCTACTTCTTGCTCCATTCTTTTGAAAGGCCTCTTGAACTTCAAGGTAGATTCTAACATCATAAATGTTGAGTTCCACTTTGTGGGCACATCTAAGCAAACCAGCCCCTTGTAACCAATCTTTTCTCTAACCACAACTTTGTTGAACAACTCCAACCTGCTTGGAGAACTCCCAACAAACTTCACAACATTTCTAATAGCTAAGATGCTAGGGTTTAACTTTTTTAACCCACTACCAACAATGAGGTTAGTAATGTGAGCCACACAACTCACATGCATGTGTTTTCTTCCTAAAATGGTTTGTGGATTCTCATAATCATTCATCTTCTCAGCCAACACCTCCAATGCTACCTTATTTGCAGCAGCATTGTCTACTGTAACAGTAAGCACTTTAGTTATCCCCCAATCATTCAAGCATCTGTCTATAAGATTGGCTATTGTCACCCCTTGATGATTGGTAATTACACAAAAGTTCAACACCCTTTTGTGCAATTTCCAATCAAAATCAATAAAATGAGCAGTTAACACCATGTAGTTACTATTTTGCACACTTGTCCACGTATCAGTGGTGAGACAAACCCTATAAGAAGCCAACTCCTTAATTTCATCTTCCTCGCTTGGTACATGTCTAGGAAATTCCGAACTAGAGTTCTCCAAGCGAGGAAGATGGAACTAGGTACATGTCCCTAGATGGAACTTTAAACAAAGGCATTCCTGTCATGCAAAATTTTCTAAACCCCTTTTTTTCAACAAAACTGAATGGCAGCTCATCAATCACTACCATCTCAACACAAGCCTCCATAATTTCCTTCTGATGAAAACCCTTAGAAGTCAGCTGATTATAATCACCCGTATCCCAAGTCAAGACTTTATGTTTTTGCAAATCAACATTAGCAGGATACCGCTTACACTGTCTAGGGGTATGTTTTTTAGCCCACCAGTCCCATTAGAACCACTTTCTCCAGCATAATCCCCTTGGCCCTTAGGACAATATTTGCATTTAGCTATCTCTTTATATACAACCACATCCTCAAATTGGCAAGTTTATTCATTTTTCACTTTCTTAATACTCCTAACCCAGTAAGTAGTAAAATGATCCCAAATGTCAGATCTATAAGCCCTAGGTTTCATACCTGGTGGAAGATCAACTAAGATATTCGGACCAGTAGGTATGTTGTTGGATACCACTAGAGTATTTGTACTAGTAGGCGCTGGTGGTGGTGCCGCATGTGATTGAGATGGCGTTGTGACTGTAATTGGTTGTGGATGCCTAGGCGGAAATGGTAAGGTTCCAGTTGAAGATGCAGTAGGCCTACTAGTGCCTTTAGATTTGATTATCGCCATGATTTCCCTACACAAAACATATCAAATATAAAATAAATAAATAAATAAATAAATAAATAAAAAACTGTTATACGAAATTCAAACAATTTAGTAACAAAAGATTTAGAAACCCAATAATACAATCACATGAAAAACTTAGATTAATTTAACCCTTTAGTAAGTTTTTGTTAGGCTTTATGTTCTTGAAATATTACCCAGAGATTGTTCAAACACTTGGTGGATGCACCGCAGATTAGAACATAGGAGACTTGAGAGAGGAAGATGCAGAGAAGGGAGGAAGGCGACCAAAGACCTGGAAAGATTAACAATAAAACCACAATAAGGGGCAATTCTTCAAGAGTTAATTGAACAAAAAACAGTTTAATTGTGCATCCCTAATTGTGTTGGTTACTCATTTTCTATCTTTCTACTAGGGAGAAAAAGAACAAACACTCCAGCTGTTCATTGATTCAAAAGTAGAAAAATGTCATGAAAATGGTGTGTTTTTTGTCCATTGAATGTGACTTAGAAAATGGAAATTGTCATCCAAACCAACATGGGCATTTCTTCAATTTGTAGTAGTACATACAACATATTCAAAATCAACCGAAAGCCTCAATAAGGATGAATTATTACAAAATATCATTATACAAAGCCTTCACACAATACATGCCACGAGATTCATCCTAAGCCTACAAAGAGAAAGGAAAAATATTCTATACAAAGTAAGTCCATTATTCTATACTTGAATGTTTACTACAAAGAATATCATTATTTTCTGACTTTCAAAACGCACATTCTTCACGTGTCAACTAATCTAAAGAAATAGGGGAAAAACGACAACCTTGCTCATCCATCCTAAGAACAGAATGACATCTGCTTGAAAAATATAACTGGAATCACACTTAACCTTAATAACGATGATCATTTTATTTGAACAATCCAACAAAGGTTCGTTATTCCCTAACAATGTAAGAACATTCAATTATTCAAATAAATAAGAAGTTATTAAACACAAGTTGAAATATGGAGCTTGTCTATTGAGAAGAAAGGGAAAAGATTTGAAAAAAAAAGCCCTGAATGTTCCAAGAGATGAAAGATTTGGTCACCTGAAGATGTAGATTTCCCTGCATATGCTCTGAAATCTCCAGATCTGAAAGCCTTATTTGATAGCACCCCTAATGAGTAGAGAAGAAGGGTTGGAGTTGGAGGCGAGAGCCGAGATGGAGGCGGGAAGAAGAAGGGTTGGAGGCGAGAGGCGAGAGCCGAGATGGAGGCGAAGGTGAGGCTGCCCTGGTGCTCTGCAGTCTGCTCTCCTACTGTAAGTTTGTAACTGTTGAGTGTTGAGTGTTGGCTTTGGTAGGGTTTTGAGTTTTTGTTTTGGGCCTTTTGGCATTGGGTTCGGTTGTGTAAAATATTGGGTTGGGCTTGAAGTTGGACTTACATTTACATGTCAAGTGCTACAGTAACCGGTACTAACCGAGTCAGTCCGGGATTGTTTTTGTTAAAATCGGTTCCGTTTCGATCAGACCGGTCCGGGATCGTAACCGGCATAAAAACAGTGAATCTTGAATTGTCCTTATCTGAACCGGTTCGGGACCATACCGGAATGGGTCGGGATCGGGATTCTTGCCCACCCCTAGGTAAATTAATATTTAAAACGGATCGGGCTAAACCGAGTCCGGTTCCGATTTCGGTTCCGATTCCGATTCCGCCCGGTTGTGGTCTAAAATGCCCAGCCCCGGAAAGGCTAAATCCATCGCTATGATGAATGCGTAGCTCGAAGATATCGTAGGGGTGGAAAGAAAATGCACATCATCTTCTTCAACTCCACCTCCGCCTCCTCTCTATTTGTTTCGTTCTCTCTCCAAACACCAGCAGCACCATCACTGCCCTTCCTCCATCTCTGATTTCATCTATCTAAACGAGCGAAGCTCACATATCGCCTCACCCTCTCATCGTCGGATATTAGGGTTTAGAGGAGGACTTCTTTCTACCACTAAACCCTCGACAGATTATCCGTCCTTCTTCTCAACTTCACACAAATGGATGAAAAAGCCGAAAAAGCGATTCTTGAGCACCTCGATTCCAAGGGGGAGATCCCAGACTCTGGAGATTTCGCGTCTACGGTCGGTATCGATCACAGTGAGATCGTGAACATCATGTTATGATCCTAGTAATATTGACACCAAGAATCACAACTGGAAATCAACTTTGATTCATTCAAACAAGGATAAACAGGGAAGAACTTTCTCTACACTGAGAGACCTATTTCTCTTCTTACAATTTGCCAATTCATTAACTTTTCTTACATTTATATAGGAAAACCCTAATACATAATGCTAGGTGGATTGAGGGAGGGGCGACGCGTGTGTGAAGATCGTGAGGCTCGTCGTGGTCCTGCTGTAACAACCTGCTCGCAGTGGTCCTGCTGTAACAACCTGCTCGCAGCCTTTTGAATTTATCAACCGTTTTTGTGACCATGTGCTGAACACGTGAGTAAAAAAACTGCTGATCACGTGTTGTCCTCTTAAGTGAGGTCACGTGCTCGGCACGTGTTTTAACTGATTTGATGATTTCAACCTTCGGTTGTTTCCCGCCAAGTCTGACCCCTCTGTTTCTTCACTGCTCGTGACATTACCTCCCTCTTGTGATCATGCTTGTCCTCAAGGATGAAAGTTTGGAAAGCAGGCATGGATAGTGGCCCAATCTTCCCAAGTTGCGTCAGCCGGCGAACCTGAAGACCATTGCACGAGTACCTAAGTGACCGGTTTGTTATGGCGCGAAACCAGGCGTCTGTTTAAGATCGCCACTGGAACAGGGCGGAGTGAACCTCCTGAGTCTGATGATGGCAGCGAGGAGGAGCTCTATTGGTGGGATCCCAAGTGTTTCTTGAGCTGGGAAACGTGGAAGACGTTGTGGATGAGAGACCCTTCAGGGAGTAGCAACCGATAAGCGACAGCGCCAATCTTCTCCAAGATTTGGTAGGGACCGAAGAAACGCGAAGCGAGCTTCAAATTACGGCGGAGTTGATTTGAATTTTGTCGATACGGTTGTAATTTAAGATACACCCAGTCGCCTTCGTTGAAAGAGCGCTCAGTGCGCTTGCGGTCTGCGAACTTTTTCATACGTTCTTGCGCCTTAGTCAAACGTTCCTTGAGGATGCTCAGCATATCTTGGCGTTCCTGGAGGTAAGTTTGGACCTCACGAACATCAGTAGTTTCAATAGGTGGCAGAGCAAGGAGCGGGGGGGGGGGGGTATACCCATACAAAACTTGAAATGGAGAGAGTTGCAAACTCGAGTGGAACGTGGTGTTGAACCAGTATTCCGCTAAGTATAACCAGTGGAACCATTTGGAGGGGACCTGATTTGTCATACACCGGAGGTACGATTCGAGGCATGCATTGGTGCGCTCAGTCTGCCCATCAGTTTGTGGGTGGTAGGCTGAGCTCATAGGTAAGGATGTTCCCAGTGCGGCGAAGAGTTGCTGCCAGAAGGTGTTAGTGAAAGTTTTGTCTCTATCGGAGATGATCGAATCTGGCAGACCATGCAACTTGTAGACTGTTTGCAAAAAAACTTGGGCCACCATAGGAGCGGTGAATGGATGTGTGAGTGCCAAGAAATGGCTGTATTTGGTAAAGCGATCGACGACAACCAAAATCACGGAGTGACCATGGGAGACTGGTAGCCCTTCGATGAAATCCATCGAAATGTGTTGCCATGCTCTCTCGGGGACTGGTAATGGTTGTAATAGGCCACCGTATCCACTAAGATCATTTTTGTTGCGTTGGCACACATCACATTCAACGATGAACTTAGTAAGAGCACGCTTCATGCCCGGTCAATAAAAATGTCGACGTAGGCGTTGGTATGTCGCCGTGATGCCCGAGTGACCACCAAAGTTGGAGCAATGAATCGAAGAGATCAGTTGGTGGCGGAGAGAACCAGCTGAGCCAATGTAAATTCGTGATTTGAAACGAAGCAAGCCATGTTGGAGTGTATAATTGGGTACCCCATCTCCTTTCACGAGTAATTTGGGCATGATTGAGTTAGCCCATGCATCACCAATATAGTTGTGGGAAACGTCCTGTAACCATGTAGGAGAACAATTAGATAAAACATAACGGTTTGAAACAAAAGCAGGGTGTCGCGAGAAGGCATCAGCCGCTTTGTTCTCAGCCCCTTTTCGGTAGTGAATGGTGTAATCATAGCCAAGAAACTTCGAGAGCCATTTCTGCTGTGAGATTGTTGTTAATTTCTGGTCCAAGAAGTGTTTGATGGCTTGGTGATCAGTGAGGATGACAAACTTGGACCCGATTAGATACGGTCGCCATTTTTGGACTGCCAGAACGATTGCTAGTAACTCCTTTTCGTAGGTGGACAAGTTGGAGTTGCGAGGGCCAAGTGACTTACTAAAGTAAGCAATAAGGTGCTGGTCTTGACTTAACACGGCACCGATTCCATAACTACTGGCATCCGCTTCCACTATGAAATGGGCATTGAAATTGGGTAGTTTAAGAACTGGGGTGGAACAGAGAGCTTGTTTGAGTTGCTCAAATGCAGCATCAGTAGTGGAGGACCATATGAATGAATCCTTTTTGAGTAAGTCTGTGAGAGGCTTAGCAATAGAGCCATAATTGCGCACAAATTTGTGGTAGTAACCTGTCAAACCCAAGAACCCTCGAAGAAGCTTAATAGAGGTTGGTTTTGGCCAAGAGGTCATGGCACTAATCTTGGTTTGATCAACAGCAACACCAGCAGCCGAAATTATATGACCGAGATACTCGAGGGAGGGTTGGCCAAATGAACACTTAGAGAGGTTGGCGTGCAAGGAATGTGCACGCAAGATGGAGAAGGTGAGGTGGAGGTGGACTAAGTGTTCTTCGCTGGAACTACTATAAACCAAGATATCGTCAAAGAAGACGAGGATGAACTGCCGTAAATGGGGTTTAAAAATGCTATTCATGAGGGCTTGGAATGTGGAGGGGGCGTTGGTAAGACCGAAGGGCATGACGAGGAATTCATAGTGTCCATTGTGAGTGCGGAAGGCTGTTTTATGATTGTCGGGTGGGTCGACCAGGACTTGGTGGTAGCCAGAACGAAGGTCGATTTTAGAGAAGATAGTTGAACCATGGAGTTCATCCAAGAGTTCGTCTACAAGAGGAATTGGGTATCGGTCTTTGATGGTTAAGTCATTGAGGCGGCGATAATCCACGCAAAAGCGCCATGAACCATCTTTCTTTTTCACCAAAAGAATAGGGGCGTCGAAGGGGCTATGTGATGGTTTGATGAGCCCTGCAGCAAGCATTTCTGAGATGAGTTTTTCAACAACTTCTTTCTGAAGATGGGGAAGTCTGTAAGGTGGTAAGGAAGGTGGTGTGAAGTTGGGTTTCAATGGAATCCTGTGGTCCAAGATGCGTTGGGGAGGCAGGGTTGATGGGGGGTCAAAAACATCATGGAAGTGGTTGATAAGGTCAGGGATGAGTGGGGTTGGTTGGAGTGAGTGGGGGGTGGTAGTAGTGGAACAAAAATGGCCAAGGAAGGTACGGTTGTGGTTGTTGCAGAACGTGCTGTGCTTAATGGAGAAAAGAATACTAATTGTGGAAGGGCCATGTGAGCCTTGCAGGGTTGTCTTGTGACCATTGTGGAGCAATGTGAGCTGGAGTTTTTGGAGATTGATCGTGATGTCGCCAAAGTTTTTAACCAATCGACACCTAACACCATTTCGTGTTCCCCCAAGGAAAAAACCCGCACATCTCCACTAAAGGAGGTACCCTGCACTGTCCATGTCAGGGGTTTACAGATAGCGGTGTTGTGCAATTGCTGGCCATTGGCCACTCGGACAGTCATAGGAGCAGTCTGTTGGACAGGCCACCTAGTTGCTTTAATCAGTGTCGGGTCCACGAAGGAGTGCGTGCTACCTGTGTCTACCAGGATGGAAATGGGGACCTTCTTGATGCAGCCACGCAGGAAAATGGTGTTCGAGGTGTGGCAGCCATGAAGAGCATTAATGGAAAGCTCCATATCAGATTGAATTTCAGTGACTAAGTTTCCACAGTCACCACCTTTAACCTCTTGGAGACTGTCACAATCTGGTTCGTATTGATCCTCATCAGTGGTAAGCAAGAACAATTGTTGGTGTTTGCATTTGTGGTCGGGTTTATAAAGCTCGTCGCAGTTATAGCATAGGCCCTGGTCCCGACGGACCTTCATTTGGACCGGGGTAAGGCGTTTAATAGGTGGTGTGTATGGTGGTGGTTTGGGTGGCAGGGACTTGTTGAGCAAATTTTGGCTGGGAAATGGGAGCCGTGAACCAATTGGGGAAGTTGAAGAGGTGGTAGAACGAAAGGTGGGCAAAGGATGGAATGTTGTGTGCGGTGTGGAGGAAGAGCAGAATTTTTGCATTCTAGCTAAGGAAAGTGCTTGAGCAACACTAGAGGGTTGGAACATTTGTACTCTGGTTTTGATATGGGGTTTGAGACCACTAAGGAAGCTAAGCACAAAATAGGATTCACTGAGGGTGTCATTGTTAATCACCATCCAAGATTTGAGCTCCTCAAATCGCTCATAATAAGCCTCGACCGTAGTGGTTTGGGAATGCTTATTGAAAGCATCGACGTAGTTCTCATTAATGGGGTCTTCGAACCTGAAACATACATCAGTGGCCAATTGGGGCCATGGAATAGATGGCCTACCCATTTGATAGTCAAGGTACCATGTATCAGCCTTACCATCAAGGTGTATAGAAGCAATGGGCACCTTGTTGTCTTCTGCTATGTTGTGTAGAAGAAAGAAGCATTCACATTTCTTTACCCATGAGCGTGGGTTGTTTCCATCGAAATGGGGAAAATCCACCTTTGGAAAACGAAAATGCCCCATGGAGTGCTCATTGTGGAATGAAGTTTCAGGGTGCCACTGCTGTGTTGGGTTCGCAGTAACATTAGAACTGCTAGCAGCTTCGTGAGGGTTGGGGGTGGTGGGGGGTTGTTTGCTTTGGATAAGTTGCATAAGTTGTGCGAACCGATTGTCAATGTGTTGCCTTAGTTCTTCTCCACTCTGAGCCAGTTGCTCATCGTTTTTTGCCAGCTTTGAGACCTCATTCTTCAAGAACTCGATTTGGCCAAGAGCCTCACTTACCTGCTTCTTTGATTCTCGCAGATGGGTCTCCATTTCTTTTGCTCTAGTCTCGATTGTTCCCATATAGCCAGCGCTCTGATACCAAGTGTTATGATCCTAGTAATATTGACACCAAGAATCACAACTGGAAATCAACTTTGATTCATTCAAACAAGGATAAACAGGGAAGAACCTTCTCTACACTAAGAGACCTATTTCTCTTCTTACAACTTGCCAATTCATTAACTTTTCTTACATTTATATAGGAAAACCCTAATACATAATGCTAGGTGGATTGAGGGAGGGGCAACGCGTGTGTGAAGATCGTGAGGCTCGTCGTGGTCCTGCTGTAACAAGCTGCTCGCAGTGGTCCTGCTGTAACAACCTTAACAGCCTTTTGAATTTATCAACCGTTTTAACCATTTTTGTGACCATGTGCTGAACACATGAGTAAAACAGTTGTTGATCACGTGTTGTCCTCTTAAGTGAGGTCACGTGCTCGACACGTGTTTTAACTGATTTGATGATTTCAACCTTCGGTTGTTTCCCGCCAAGTCTGACCCCTCTAATCCAACAAAGTTGAAAAATTAGAACCAAGGAATATTCTGAGTGCAGGATGTGGTTTCGGTGCAATGAGTTGGGCCTAAGGGTGGTGCTAGATGAGCATTTTTTTTAGTTTATTTTTATTTTTATTTTTATTTTTATTTTTATTTTTATTTTTATTTTTATTTTTATTTTTATTTTTATTTTTATTTTTATTTTTATTTTTATTTTTATTATGATTATGATTATGATGATCATCATATTTTAATGTTTAGGTTGAGGATGGTACATGATTATTTAGGAACTAGCCAAGAACTTGACCTGACAGTTTGCAAAGTAGCATCGACAAGGTCAAAGTGTGCCTTATAACTATTAGCTCAGTTCAAACTAACGTGGTTTCTAACCCATTCATGGTTAAATTTTATTGAAATAAACTGGACAATAATTGAGATAAACGGAATAATTTGAAATAATGATTAACAATGATAAAATAAATTGAAATAGCTAGAATTTAATATTTTTTTCAATCAACTAACTAACAATGAGCAATCTATGCCTTATTTATAACTTACCTAAGTTCTAAAACAAACCCTAAACGTAATAGGAAACCATGTTCTAATAATACTAAAAATTTTAATATGCTTAAAATGCTACTATTGCTAATATTACTAATTATTCTAATTACATCAACCTTTTCGAGTTGAAGAAGCTCATCTTCGAGCTTAAAGTTGAAGAAGTCTGATGAGTACAAGCAATCAGTCACGGAACACAAGGCAAAGAACACTCAAAGTAGTCGACCTTGAAACTTGCCACGATACACATTGGCTAAAAATCGAGGATCAACTCAGAAGTAAACCAAGGTGACTCAAAGAACCAGAGGCTGCAAGCTGGGATGCACGGACTCTGATACGTGTGTCGTATCGGATACGGATACGACACGGCGACTCGGCAATTTTCAAAAAACTAGGACTCGGGGACTCGGCGACACGTCAATCAAACCTTATTTTTATTTTTATATTTTGTTAAAAAACTATTAACATAATTTCATAACTCATAAACAATAATTAATAATCCTAACATATAAAACATCAAGATGCATTATAGATTGATAGTTTGATACATAACTCAAAAGTATCAACTTTAAGTCCCAAAAAAAGGAACGTCAACAAAAAAAAATACATAGATTTTCACTATTCTATGTCTTGATCATCGATCGTCATCGACACACTCCCATTGTTAAATAGCACAGATTCTAACTCAGGTTCATCAAGAGAAAGATTGGCAACCTCAAGTATGCCAGCAATATCCAAATCCAATGAATCAAGTGCATCTCCTCCGATATCCCACATCCTTGTCTCACCTTCTTTGTACTCTGGATTTCTTCTTGACAAAAGACGAATATTAGAATGCACATATACCAAATCTTCAGCTCGTTGTGGGGTCAACTGATTCCTTTTCAACGAGTGGATGTTGTTATACGTACTCCAATTCCTCTCTCAACAAGAGGAAGAACAAGGTTGCAATTTCAAAGCCAAAGCTCTGAGTAATGGTGCAGAAGAACCATGAGCAAGCCACCAAATGTTTGCTTCTAGGTGTGCTCTATTTTCTAAAGAATCCCTATCTGCAAATTGTCCCACACCCCCTGAAAACTTTGCAAACTCTGCTGTTACCACTCTTTTTTCCTCATCAATAGGAAAGTATCTCTGAAAGCATTTATTCTTCTCCATTGAAATGTCAGAATCACAATTTGGGGAAACACGATTAGGAGCCCCTTCAAGCCATTCTCTGCTATAATACCTAAGCAATCACAAATTAATATTATAAACCTAACCCAAATTTTCTAAATTAAGTAGAATAAGAATACTGCAAAACTTAAGTTACCTTGGATTTAAGGAATGTGCTAAACAATGTAGTGGTGTGTTGTTTTTCTCTCATCTATCAACCAATATATGATACACCACTGTATAAAAGTCTGACTCATCATTTGTCTTCCCTTCATGGCGATAAATAATTTGCTTCACTTTTTCAATCATAGTATCTCACATTTCATACACCAAGTGAAGACAAGGCTCATCGGTAGCAGCCCTCCGCAACATTGTATATATAGGTTCTGTGAAACAAAGTATGTAGTCCACTTTGTCCCACCACAAGTCATCCAATAACTTTCCCTTTCTCAACATCATCTTCCATGTAGGAATCCCACTGACCACCAATCACCATACTTTGGAGACTACTTTTAATGTCTTTCAGCCTTTTGAGCATAATTAAACTCGAAGCAAAGCGGGTCTCTGCAATAGAAAGCAACTTCAAGATTGAATGCTCATTGAACATGTGCAATCTCATAGAATGGTTCATGACAAAAATTTTGATTTGCATGCCGTCCCCAATAATATCAACAATCCAACTACACTCGTTGTAGGCCTTTTCATTTGAAGGTGTGTTCTTTGGGGCACATATGTTTTTCAAAGCAAGGTTGAGAGTGTGGACTACACAAGGTGTCCAAAAGATTTGAGGGTATTGACTCTCAACAAGTAAACCTGCAACTTTGCAAACTGGAGCATTGTCGGTTATGACTTGGACCACATTATTAGGCCCAACCTCATTAATAATTTCTTTGATCAAGCCAACAATGAAATATTTATCTTTGACCGCTCCTTCACAATTCACAGCCTTAAAAAACATTAGACCACTCTCATTAATTACTATGAAATTAATAAGAGGCCTCCTTTGAGCATCGCTCCACCCATCACAAACAATGGTTGCTCCTTTAGCCTTCCATGTGAACTTTATTGTCTCCAATAACCTTTCAACGTTATCTCTTTCTTTTCGAAGCAAAGTCGTCCTCAATGCATTGTACCCAGGTGGCTTGTAACCACTAATAGACTTAGCTTTATTTGATGAAAAGGTGAAGGCATTCTGATAATACGGATTCTTTGCAAGGTTGAAAGGGCAATGCAGCTGAGTAAAACATCATTGCAATCAAAGCATCTAACTCTTGCCGATCATTGAGATTGAAAGCATCCGCAATCGGATTACTTGTTGCTCTCCTTTTCCTTGAATCAAAGGATGAACTTACGCCACCACTCGTACCTGTGCAACTACCTTGAGCTGAGCCCCTTGAAGAAGGTAAAGAAACAACACGTGTACGAGCATTTTCTACTCTCAATGCAGCTTCATCAACAAGATTTTGTACCTCTATAGATTGTTCGGAAGAGATCTTATCGCAAATAGCTATCCCACGACCTCTTTCCTTCAACAAATGGTGCCTTAGTCTAGTATGGGATCCCGTATATTCATTTTTGCAAAAGTTACACCGCCACCTTTGATTCCCTCCACCTTCACTTGATTTTCTTATTCGCGTGACATGCCTCCAAAGAGGAAAATTATCATCTCCGTTCATTTGGTCTAAAACTTTACATGTAAAAACAGGAAAAGATACATGGATTAAAAAAAAAAATGGTTGCAGGTAGTATTGCTAGAATAGGTATATAATTTAATTGCAACTTGCAAGTAGTATTGAAGACTGGCAATAATTTACGTGTTGCAAACTTGCAGGTAATATTGCTAGAATATTTTACGGCAAATGGACAAGCCGAAAAGGACAGGAGAAGAACTTACAAGAAGAGAAATACTGCAGCTACCAGCTAGTAAATGAAGAGTTGAAGACAAGTTGGACAACAATCAGATCCAGATGTGATCTCCTAAAAAAAAACCAACCCATTGTCAGAAATTGAGTGTGGTAGTTGGTAGGTTGATTCAAGTAGTCTTTGATTTAAAGAATTGAATTGCAAAACACTTCAACCATGCCCAAGTTCAAACAGCCTTCGAAGATAATATTGTAAATTTGTAAATGTAATAGAAGAATAATTTATTAATTGGAAAACCAATTAGCAATAAACCTACAAATCTACAATAAAGATACAAAGCAAAATCTTGTTATACACTTATACGAAATCTGAAGAGATTAGGACTAAGATCTGAAATTTGACTATGTAAAACAGGGAAGCGATTAAGTTACCAATTAAGCAATGCCGAACTTATACAAGCATGAGTTGAGTTCAAGGTGCAGCCATATAAACTCTTAAAAACTATTTTAATTAACAAAGATCAATTACAGCATCTTCTCTATCATGTTGCATCTTCTCTATCATGTTGCTTCACATGTTTGCATCATTGCATCTGAGACAGAGATTCTACTTCTATTATTAGATACCCAACCTAATCATATTATTGCCATGAGAATTTGATTTAACAAAAAATGCTAACATTTCTGTATCTGCTTCTTCATTTCAGCCCTAATGTTCACTACACGCTTAGGTTAACCCAACCATTATTGCTTCTTAATTCTAGCCGTAGAAGAGATGACGAGAAATGCATGAAGATCTCCCTTGAAGATTTTTTAGTTTCCGATTGTAACTGATATTTTTGTTGCAAGTGGGTGACCAAATGATGATGAAAAACGTAAATATTTGTACATAGCACATACTAACTGTAAAACTTAATCGTATGAGGTATAAAACTGAATGAGGTATACCTTGTTGTCAAGTGATTCTCTCAACCTCTTCAATCCATCCTGAGATAGTGAGATCTGAAGAAGTGAAGAGCAGAAGGAGTAAGGACAGATCAGTGACACTATGACAGTGAGTGACTGAGTGAGAGAGACGAACCTGAGCTTCAGTCCGACTCCGACAGACTCCTCTAAGGTAAGCTCTTTCTTCTTCTTCTTCCCTTCCTTCTTTCTCTTCTTCCTTTTCCTTCTTTCTTTTCTTCCTCGCCTCCTTGGTTCCTCCTTCTTTCTCTCTGGTTGTGTGGTTTGACCAAGAACAAGAAAAAATCGGGAGATTAGGTTTTAATATTAGGGCTTTACATCTCATCAGTCCGATCTTATCAAGATCTGAAAAAAAAATTATTAGCAACCGAATCCTGACCGTGTCCGGACCGTATCCGAACCGTATCCGGACCGTGTCCATGTTGTATCCTGACCAAGTCAAGTTGACCGATATGTTGACCGCGTGTCGGCCTCGAATCGCACTCGTATCCGTATCCGACACACGTTTTCCTAGGATTCGGAGGGTTTTTCCGAGAGTCAGTGCTTCCTAGGCTGCAAGAAACTCAAGAAGACGCACGTGCTTAAGCGTGTGTCACAAAGCGGATCAACATAAGCATCATCACTGTCTTTTTCTGTCGCTGAAGGAACATCCTCTGGTTCCTCAAAAATGGAAAAAAGTTGCATAAGTCAAATGACTCACAAGTCGCAAATCAAGTACTTGTGACGCCGCTCTGAACTTCCTAAAAAATGGGATTGACTGTGACAAACAGTAGGGCTCAACTTGTTATTCTTGCGTCCGGGCAAGGTCACCTGCATCCAATAGTGCCTAAAGCTTCCGGAGCTTGTCAGTAGCTATTTGGTGAAGTTTTCAGTATATTTATGCAATTTGGTTCAAAGTCATAGTTGAGTATGTCTCAATATGCATCACAGTGAGGGGATAGTGGGATGTAGATCACTAGCAAATGGGGGTGAGGATGGGGTATACGACAGGTACGAGTCATAATATGGGTCACTCATTAATTTTTTATTCTAACTAGTGGGGTGCTCTCATAGAAACTGAGGTGTAAATAGTTGTTAGGTTTCAACATGGAAGTGTTTGCAAATTTAGGGTTGAACAAAAAATTGACAAAACTGATTAAACCGACCGATCCGATCAAAACCGAATAGATTGGTTTAAGTTCGGTTCGGTTCGATTCGATTTCGGTTTTAAAAAATTCAAAACCAAAGTGGTCGGTTCGATTTTTGGTTTCTATGTGATTTTAACCGATAAAACCGAATCAATCGAATATATATAATAAATAATATATATTCGATCGGTTCAGTTTTATAATATATAATATATATTATTTATTATATATATTCGGTCGGTTCAGTTTTAGTTCGATTTTAGTCAGTTCGGTTATGGTTTGCATAAATTAGAATCGGTTCGGTTTTGTTAATAGTCGGTTGATTTTGGTTTGAAAATTTTGAAACTGACCAAAGTCGGTTCAGTTCACGATTTAGGTGAAAAACCGAACCGTCGGTTCGATTTTCAACCCTATTTGCAATTTCTGAATATGTAAGGGGGTCATACAACTTCAGATGAAGGGAGTTGTAAAAATAAATACATCAAAATTGTGAATGGGTGTACAATAAAAAAAGGTAGGTGCAATTAGCCACCTGATATTTTCTTCCCTAGACAGATGCAAAGACCAGTGTTTATAGTAGGGTGAAAACCAAAACCCAGCAACGATGACGACAATTACTGCATGGCGATGTTGGCGACAATGTGCTTCAGCAATGGTAGGGCGACCACAAGTGTTTGCTGCGGTGGGGTCTGGATGACGTCAACATATCTGGATCAGAGTTGGGGGTGATGCAGCTGCGAGGACAACCACTTGTTGGTCAGGTTGTGCTGACCTGAGGTTGGAAATTCAATGACTAACACGGTCGGAGGCGATGGCGATAGTGCTGGTATGCGACGGTGGATTTGGTGGTGCCGCAACTTGCAACAAACGACATGGGGAGGGGGAGTGGTTCGGGCTGCTGCGAAGAACTAACGTAGCGGCACAATGGCTGTTTTGTTGACTTGTGATCGAACCTGAAACACTGTAGGGATGACTGATTTGCTGAAACGGGCTGAGGTGATTGTTGATGTGCTGGTGACAATGTTGTGGACAACAGCGGCGACGACTGCGGTGGTATTGATGTTGTCGAGTGGGGACTAAGGTTGCAATGTTGGTGGGTTTCTTCTTTCTGTCCTTTCTCTTCTCAACTTTTTTTCAAGTCTTCAATCTCCTTCCTTCAAATTGTTTTCTTTTTTCAAATCGAACAATTCTGTAAAATCGTTCGACTCTGATATTAATTGATAGAATAAAAGAACGATAATCGAAATAAACATAACAATAATTGAAATAAACATAATAATTCAAAATAACAATGATAAAATAAAGGGAAATAACATAATTAAAATATTCTTTCAATCAACTAACTAACAATAGACAACCTATGCCTTAAACTTAAACATAATAGGAAACAATGTCCTAATAATACTAAAATTCTTAATATGCCTAAAATACTACTATTGCTAATATTACTAATTATTTTAATTACATCATTATCTTTTAAACATTTTGTACAATATGTAGTTTTGTAAAAGCCACCAAATCAAAGTTTCAACTTTTAACAAAGGCCATAACTTAGACAAATTAAACAAGTGAGTTGCTAGACATTTGGAAACTTATGAGATTTAGGAAGTGTTTTGTTTATGGTGTGGGACTATCCAAAGTATTATGATTTGGCCAAGGATGTATGGAGAAAAGACCTACCTGTATCAAAGAAAGAGATGGGGAGGCGGGTATGTATTGGGTGAACACATGTAATTCCTGAGGAAAATATTTTCTTGTTGGGTGTAATGGTTGGCTAAGCAATGTTTCTAGTTTGATGAAGAGGAAAGTAGATGGAATGAATAGGAATCTGGTTGAAGGCATGAAAGGAGTCCTCATATCATGCAAAGGGACCAAGTGAGGCTAGGTGGAACTTTCGGCCTCAGCAGCTGTGGAGGCCAATAATGAAAAGTGTTTCTGTGACTATGTGGAAGATAGCAAAAATATGTATAGAGAACTGTCAAGGAAGGTGAGGGGTAGTTTGCTTTGCAAAGACCAGATAGAGTTTATTTGGCACCTGTTCCTCGCACATTTTACAAAGAAGATTACATAGCTCTTTCTCTCATACCATCCTCATTAGAGTTGAAAGTTAAAATTACACAAATTGCTAGAGTTGAAAATATAGACAGAAAAGTTTTGCTTTTTAGAATTAGTCACTCTAAGGAGTAGCTGAGGGTCTAGGAACTAAATTTCGAACAATTTATTTCTTTGATGAAGGGACCACAAAGCAGCTGTAAGGGGCCTTTCGCACAATATGGGAGGAGCTGGGTCCCAATGGTCAATCGATTCTAACATATAGCTAGCTGCTGGAAGACCCACTCCGAATTCATCTGTCAGCCTGCTTCAAACTTCTTTGATTAAACACACCCATAGAACAAATGATAGATGGTTTCTTGGTGGCTAGAGCAGAGCTTAAAATGCTTCCCACCGTTATACACCTTCTAATAAATTTGTCAGTGATGTGCACTTTGCCTTTCATAATACTCCAAATGAGAAAGTTGGCTGTGATGAAACTTGAGGCAGAGTAAGCCTCAGAAGAAGGGGAAGTTGAACTCGTTGGATTGAGAGCTGAGTAAGCCTAAGAAAAGAGGAGATGATTACAACTCCAGCAGGTTACGGCAAGACTTGAGGAATCTGGCTTCATCCCTGAGATACTTTTCTTTTGTATCCTTGCCTAGAGAAAGGCCATTGTCATCAGCTAGAAGCAAAGAGCCTGATCGATTTCTGGAGATGAGAGGGTTGTGTCGAGTCTTTGAAGAAGCAGCACCAGAATGAGATGAGTGTGAGGACCATTTTTATCTTTTAACACAAAACATTCAAATTAACAACCCATAATCTGTGCGAATGTTTTGAGAATGAACCCTACTAACACGGAGTATAGAATTTGAAAATTAAATCGACCAATTCAATTGATCAATTTATGTGTTTATAAAGAGCTGAATCAGACAAATTAAAAGACCCTAGAATGAAGTGGTTTTCGTGTGAGAGACAATAAAGTCGATTATAAAACTTCCAAAATTTAGATCCTAAAAGGCAATAAATCGATTGGCTCAATCTTGTGTACTGCTTGCATCGTATTCTCATGATCAAATGAGAGGAGCAGAGTCAATGGACAAAATCAGCAAATAGAGATATTTTGGAACCTGAAATTGGCTTTAGATGTTCAAGGGAGATTCCAGCTACTTGATGGTCACGATTAAAAGAAGAGGTTACTCACATGAAGATGACCAAAATATGATGACAGGGAGGATAAATTGGTTCTAAAATGAATTAGTTGATAGTAGTTAGTGGGCCTATTAGTGTCGCTATCAAAAAGTGTCTGTCAGTATGGGTCTATAGTCTGCTAGTCCTAACATCTTAAGCAATAGAATCTACCTTACATTTCAAAGAGGCTTTTCACTGTTCATGAACAGTGCTCACTCTATGTTTGTCCTACGTGACTTTTGTTATAACTTAAGTGAAATCATACACTCCCGATGCTTTCCTCTCCCTCTCTTCCTTTCCCCTCTCTTCCTCTACCCAAACCCCTCCCTCCCAAACTCTCTCCTTTCTCGAAGCAGAGAAGAAGAGGGTTTCGAGTTTTTTTTTCCTTCTTCTTCTTTGGTAGATTCTTCTTCTTTACCTCTCCTCTTCTTCTTCTTCTTCAGATCTGAAGATCCTTTTTTTTTTCCCCCAAAATCACAGATGTTTCTCTTTCTCTTCTAGGGTTTCGAGTTCCCAAATTTCAACCCTTTCTCGCTTCAATCTGCCATTCAAAACTCTAGAAAAAGTCTCTCTCGATTCAAATTAAAGCCTCCGACTTTCACCCCTTTCGATCGTTCAAGCGAATTTGAATGATTTCGATGGTGGCGAAGCCCTAATTGGAGCGAAATTTGTATCTGATTTCGATGCCAAAAGAAGATCTGGTTGAGTTGAAGTTCCGCTGATTTCGATCCGATACTCTGCGGCTTCAACAGTTGCGATGCTCAAGGAGATAATCATCGCTGATTGGCCTAAAGGTTCGATTTTTAATTACCCCTCTTGCGTTTTTGCTGTCTTAGCATACTTAATGGGATTGACCTGATATTGGATAAAATTTAATCTATCTAATTCGGCCATTGGATCAAAATCTTCACTAATGTCGGATTCAACAGACATGTCAGGGTTTGACAGGGTGTTGATTCTGAGTTTGGAATCAAAGTTTAAAGCTGCTAGCTTAGCATCGATATCTTTGATTACTTGTGTGTTTGTAAAAACATTTTGAGAAATTGTTGTGGGTTTGAAGAATGAGGTTTGCTTAGTTTCTTCAATATGTTTTTCTTGGATTCTCTTATCTTTAAGAGCATTTTGTAAAAGTTGATCTTGTACCAATTTATCTCCAATTTCATGAAGAAGAATATTGGTATAATTATTCTGTTGAATAATTTTGCTTATTCCTTTTGAAGGATTCTCAGTAGAGGGATCTTTAAGAGGAGAAGCAACAAGATCTTGTCCCATAGTAGCAAATGTAAATTCGCTAAGAGGAGGCAAAATTGAATTAATTGTTTGGTTCTCAGAGAACAGATTTAGGCAAACAATTCTATGAATGTTGTGAAGAACTGAAAGAAAAAATGTTTTGAGAATGAACCCTACTAACATGGAGTATAGAATTTGAAAATTAAATCGACCAATTCAATTGATCAATTTGTGTGTTTATAAAGAGCTGAATCAAACAAATTAAAAGACCCTAGAATGAAGTGGTTTTCGTGTGAGAGACAATAAAGTCGATTATAAAACTTCCAAAATTTAGATCCTAAAAGGCAATAAATCTATTGGCTCAATCTTGTGTACTGCTTGCATCGTATTCTCATGATCAAATGAGAGGAGCAGAGTCAATGGACAAAATCAGCAAATAGAGATATTTTGGAACCTGAAATTGGCTTTAGATGTTCAAGGGAGATTCCAGCTACTTGATGGTCACGATTAAAAGAAGAGGTACTCACATGAAGATGACCAAAATATGATGACAGGGAGGATAAATTGGTTCTAAAATGAATTAGTTGATAGTAGTTAGTGGGCCTATTAGAGTCGCTATCAAAAAGTGTCTGTCAGTATGGGTCTATTAGTCTGTCAGTCCTAACATCTTAAGCAATAGAATATTTATACATGTTGAAACTGTAAAAGAAATTGAAAAATGTTTATAAGTAAATACCTTAGTTGGATTAAACTGTGAAACAACCTTACATAATATTTCATTTCTCTTGGATAACAAAATAAAATAAAAAACTTAAATGTGAAATTTGCATTGACCAATGAAACTAGAACATATCAGTTACCTCAATTCTTTCATCTCATGGGCACAGGTATGTCAGATCTGCGGTTCAAACCCACTTACAATCCTTACACAGAACCCAGCATGGAAATTTATAGTTATCATCAAGGCTTCAAGAAGTGGGTGGAGGTTGGCAATTCTGGTATGTTCCGGCCTGAAATGCTTCGTCCCATGGGGGCTCCCTGAAGATGTTACTGCAATTGCTTGGGGCCTTTTCCTTGAAAGGTTAGTAACTCTAATGCTCAATGGGCTTTGATGATTATGATGATGATGGTGATGAAACTGAAACGATGGGTGATAACCTGCTTTTTAAGAGCTTGTTAATAAAAGGCCTATGTGTTCATTTTTCTAATGTAGTTTCTAAAATGACGAGAATATGAAACTCTTGGGCATGTTTAATTACATGGAATCTAACACCATGGGATGTCATTGGATAGGACCACATAGGAAGGAAGGCGAAATTTGAGGTTGTAGTTAACTCATAAATGTGCGAATCTTTCCTAAAAGAATGAAATTTCCATTTTCTAAGAATCATAAGAATGTGATTTCTATATTTTGCAAAAAACTTATGGAATAAGCCTTTAATGTCGGTACACAATCCATGGAATATGATTCCATGCAAACAAACATACCCTTAGTTCAATAGAGATAGTGAGTTGTTTAGCATAGAAACCCAGGCATACTTGATGGTAGGGGTGGGCATCCCATCCCGCGATCCCGTTCCGTCCCGATCCCGTCCCGATTTTTCCGGGTCTTAATGGGATTGAATAATTTCATCCTGATTCCGTCCCGTCCCAATCTAGAATGGGATGGGATGGGATGAAGATTTTCAATCCCGCCAATCCCGAACTAATTTATTAATATTTTTATTTAATTATTTATTTTAGAATTGTGAATGCCTATACAAATATACTGATGTATATAACATTTTTACTTTTTTAGCATCTCAATGAATCTCTCATACATATCTCTAAATTTGTAATACTTCAGTTCTCACTTTCTCAGTTCTCCTCTCTCTGATAAAACATTGATTCGATCATTCTTTAGTGTAAAGTAGAGCGAAGGCTATACTTTATCATCAGATTCTCAAATCTACGAAGACAACAGTTCAACCAACAGTTAGGTATTGAGAATCTGAGCTCACACTGCAAGTAACTAACACTGCCAGTTCCACTAAGCTTTAGGCATTTGCACAAATCTAGTAAATTTTCAAATTATGAATCTTTGAGCTTCTTACATGAAAGTATTAAACCAAGATTCTGAGTTTTTAATGTTTCTGTTGTAATAAGACGGTTTCCAGTAAACTTGAAAGCCAATAGAGCTTTTTAAAGATACTGAACAATAAATGAATAAAGACTGTGTCACACTGTCACTTGGCAAAAACTAAGATTTCTCCAATTATATTCTCTTTCCTTCAAATGATCTCTTCCTTTCATGCAACCATAATTATATTTTCATACTATAAAAGGTTAAAATTGGGGATCTAGGGGCTAGCATGTCCAAAGTCTGAAAATAAAAAGAGAGATTAGGATATGTGACAAATCATATCTTCAGCTCCTCATATTCTCTCAAGGTATTGTATCTGCTCAATTATCATCTTCTCAGACACGAGGGAATGGATGATCTTCTTGATTGGAAGCAAATGTATTCTCCAGATTAGCACGCTGATCCCGTCCCGAACCCGTTTGGGATGGGACGAGGTCGAGATGAGGTTTTTCCCATCCCGTCCCGATCCCGTATAAACGGGATGGGATAGGGATGGGTATATCTCGTCCCATCCCGTCCCGTGCCCACCCCTACTTGATGGTTTAAATTTCTCCCCTGAAGTTATGATGTCAATTTCTACCTTGCCTTTAAACTCAGTTACATTTGCTACAACGCTTGTTTTATTTTCATAATTTATTTTTTTGGAGTGGGGGGGGGGGGGGGGGGGATAACAATATACAAGCATGATCTATTACATAGCAATTCCAGTTAACCAACAAACTTCAAAACACTCTCTCAAACTCCCATACACCAGTACTAACGAGTGGTCTCAATTTCCATCCCAAATCACTCGGGCCTTGATTCGTTCATTTTTAAACGTTTACGATTCCTTTAAATCCAGATGTCCCGAAGTATAGCATGGTAGTTAACAAACACATCACCTTTTCCTACTTTTTCATGAAATTGTAGTGGAGAGCATTGACCAAAATCCTAACTTTCCTATGAAGAGATTTGATTATGAATCTTCAACTCCCCAACCACAAAAACTCAGTTTCCACATCCCTATTTCCCAGTGCAAACACATTTTTACGAATAATGGAGCCAATTCCACAATACACTATGATGTTACTAATTAACAAAGGAACTCATTAACAAAGAGATTAGATTTTATTCTGTGATTTCCTCCGAACTAATGAACAAGGGAACTCATAAAAATATACTAAAGAAGTCACAAAGTTGCACTTATCATTTTTAGAGAGAAATGAACCCCATCAGGGAAGTACGAAATTTATTAGCATATTTTATCAATTGCTTGAGAGGCAATATAGGAAAGATCGGGAAGATGCATAATGCATATCCGCATCACTATAAAAGTCCACATTTTCCCTCTTTTGGCATAAATCAATACACCCTTGAACAACCCCCTCCCTCTTTTTTCCTTTTTTTTTTAACATCATGTGATAGAGAGATGACCTTTTTTTTTCTTTTTCTTGGTGAGACAGACCCACTATGATACTGTATGGATATGATAACATCAGGGATCTCTTTGGACCAAAGGTATTGTATTCTTACTTTGTGCATTTTGCAGGAGTTAAAATGTTATTCTTGTTACAAATTGTCACAGCCCTCACTATTTGTCTTTGCCTTTTGCAGGTGGATTTGGGTCGCATTGAAAACAACCCAATATGTCGTCTTGGAATGAGTTAGATTGGTTTCACTTTTTCACACATTTAATATGTTGTCAAACAACCCTCCAATTTTTCACAAATCATTGTTGCTGTTGTCAAATCCTATACAACTTTATTAATGGGTACTTGTTTTTTGGGAAAATAGGTGTTGCCCAAACTTGTTAGTTAGTAACAGTGATCATTCTTGTTTGTGTTGGTCTTTGGTGAAGTTTTGTCTTTGATTAACGATCAGATTGAGCAGCATTCTTCTAAAGCAACTTTTCTGGTGACGTTGAATCCTTTGCATTGTGTGATTCATCATTCTTATCATTTCACCGTTTGTGCTTAGTAGTGGCAGTAGCATTTTGGTTGAAGGATAGGTAATGGTGTGAAACATTTTCTAGTGTACAAATTTATCTAGAGTTTAACGCTGCTGAGATGGTGATATTCACTTGCAGGCCATATATTGCCGAAAAATTTTGCAGCCCCCCATTATCTTTTAAATCAACTCATCTTTTCTCTTCCATCTTTGTTTATCTTTTTTATCCAATAGAGCGAATGATTGTAGACAATATGCCACAGAGCTTTGTTGGACAAGGCCTAGCATCTGGGCGTGTCGAGGCATTTGTGAGGGGTATATAGGGAACTTTTGAAATGTCAATTCTTGGAAGAAAAAAATACAAAGAAACTGCCGCAGACAGGACCAGTTGACTTTTCAAGTCACGTATTCATTGCAAGGCCTTGGACACCATAAATTGATGAAGTTGAGGTTTACACATCTATTGTAGATTCAAGGAATTGTGAATTCCATGAGTTTGTGTGGAAATTGATATTAATAGTCCGTTCCGACTAAAGTCACAGAGCCGCTAGTGATGGTGATCAACTTGTTTTGTGAAGGTGGAATTGTGATAGTTGACTAAATGTGGCTATTGCCTAGGTTTTGGAGGCAAATCAAACAACACCCGAAAGAGTAAGTCTATAGAGCACTTGTTTAGGGTGCTTTTGTTGCCTCTTTTTGTCTTTTTTTTTTACACTTTTTATCCTTTTTCTTTAAAACACATTAATAAACGCCATCTATAGAAGGGGTTCGAAGTGTTAAAAAAAAACCCCAAAGAGACCTCAAATAAGGCTACCTAGATTTGTTGCACCCGAAAATGAAACACCCTCAAGAATTTGAAAGGAAGCTAAGAAAAAGGAAGAAGGCTGGGAGGTGATGAGATAAATCATGTTCAATAAAGAAGATGATTAGGAAAGCTAGTTGCAAATAGGTAAGACATGACTCACCCACCTCTTAAATAAAGGGAAAGGTATCATTTACATTAAATGATGGTTATCAGTACAGTACGGGGACTAATATAGTCATGGTTTCCAATTCCACATTGCTTGTCAAGTCCCTATCTATATGGAGTTTTCTTCAAGATTTCCTTGCATTGCATTGAGCCATTGAGAAAAGAAGTATCATAAGATGTGATTGACCTTTCTAGGATGATTCCACATGATATGTGCAGTTGAGCAAACAAAATGTGCATTCAAGAGCTATCAAGAAATAATAACAAAACATAGTTTTTTTAGAAGGAATGGTTTTTATGGTTTTTATTAGATTCCAAAACTGTTAATTGCCTTCAGCAAGTTTGAATTCTGGACTTGACTTGTGATACCATCGTTCACAAATCAACCAGCTAAACTAGTACTCATTGGCACATAGCATTAAAACATGACTATTTTCTTTATTTGCTAAGGACCCACACAGATTTGTTGATAATAATGATGTCGAAGAAAAACCAATCTCACTTATTTGCACCATTTATAGCAATAAAGGAAATGACTAGGTTCACATTAATTTTTGCGATTGATGTTAGAGCCCTTCTAGGGAGTGAGGGAAAGGGGCGAGGGATGGGTATAACCACTCATCCCCTCGAGATGAACGACACCGCACCACCCATCCCTCGCCCCCCCTAGAATTCCTGTTGATGTTAGCTAGCTAGCTGGAAGGAATATTTTCTGTGAGATTTTGTCTTGTAATAAGCTTTTGGGAACCCCCAAAGAGCTTTGCTAGGGGTCGAGAGAAAGGAGCGAGGGATGGGTTATCCAACTAACATACACCCATCCCTCGCTCCTTTCCCTCGACCCCCAAAAATATGTCATGGTGTATGTTAGTTAGATAACCTTATTGTTTAATCTCCTAGAGCTTTCATTCATATATAAATTAAATTAGAAATACTGTGTTTAACAAAACAAAAATAAAAAATTAAAGATACTGTGAAACTATGAAAGGGTTGAACGAGAGAGTAAGTGAAAATTCTATCTCAAAAGGAGACAAAGTTTGGAAGACAAAATATCATTCATTTTCCATTCGGGTATTCGCTTCAAAACGAATCTCAAATCCCCACTTATCACGTGCTCCTGCACACAACTTAACCAAACACTTTCCGTCCTGTTCGAACCTATACAAGGAAGCCAAGTTGAGCTGGTATCTCACTGGCTACACACGTGTTTTCTCTATGTGGGTGCAGCCACATGGGATCACTTTAACTTGTTCACTCTTATGTCCTATTTAAAGGTGGAGTGATTCTAAATGTCGAGGAAATGGGCGAGGGAGGCTCCCTCGCACGTGCCCTTGTTTAAAAAAAAAAAAAAAAAGGCGGCAAAAACTAAAACTTTCGAAAACTAAAACTTTTGAGGTTTGAAACTAAAATTGTTTTCAAGGGAGACTCTGTTTTGAAAACTAAAACATCTCTGTTTTGAAAACTAAAATTGTTTTCAAGGGAGACTCTGTTTTGCAAACTAAAACATCTCTGTTTTGAACATTATCAGCAACAGCTTTCTTCCCAAAGCCAGCGACAGCGAAGAAGAGGGCAGGAAAACTGTTTATGAAGCTCCTCTGTTTCTGAAGCATGGGTGAGTAGGAAAACTGTGAGTTGTTCCTCCATCCCAACAGGAAGCAGTGGTCAAGATAACTATGGAGTAGAGTTGTCAAAATGGGTACCAGGTCCGAAATCTGACACTCAATGCAATGCTTCAGACCACCAATTATATCATGGTGATGTTGAGACGAACAACTCCGAGTGAGTCGTGGCCAAGCAATCCAACCTTCTCCTCAAGTATCAACCTGCCTACCAAGTCTTTGACCCGCACTTGGTACGATAGCTTTTTGTCACAAAAGGGTAATGAGGCCATGTTCATACCCTATGTGGATAATTTTTTTCATCACATACTGCCATTGTTTGAGCTTTAACAATTGTACAAAGAAGAACAAAAAATAAAGAAACAGTTTGAATGGTAGCCATGTTGTTGCTGTGAAATGTAGATTGAGTAGTAGTTGGAGTATGAGGTATTTGTAGAGTATAAATTATAGATTGACCACATTTTCATAACAATGCCAGCCATTGATTTCACTAAGTTTAGAAAACTTATCTCATCTTATCAAAATACTCAACAAATTTTCAACAGCTAGATAATACTCAATGGCTATATTATCTTTCATTATAGCATCCTTTTATTGACTCAATATTGGCGAGATCAAATAAGTGCAAAAACTCTTGCACATAATATATTGTAATTAGCCTTGAATATTTGATTATTTTCTTGTTGTAAGATTCAAGTAAATTGATAAACCATAAACTGATCAAATAACACGTTAGTTCACGTGCATACCAAAATGACTCACTGATAACACCAACACATCAAACAAAGCACTATTGGCTCTTCCAACCTTTATAGATCCCTTGAAAGTGCGTGCTCTGTTTCATCTGTTGTTCTGTTACCAATTGGTAATTGCTTTCAACTGTCATGGATCTCTAACTTGTAAGTGAAGATGTGAAACTTTTTTTGTTTTGGCAAGGAAATGGCTAAAACAGAGTGGTGTAGTGCGAGAATTTTTGCAATATTTAATTGGTCCAAATGGATATTATTGACAACAAAGTTCCACAAAGGTGAGACAGGTAGGGGACACCAGAATTTCCATCGATTACAAAACCCCGCACAAAGAAAGAAAATAATAATAGACAAGCAATGCACAAGGAAAGTGCGTCTTGTTCCTCCACATCGTTCACCAAGAACGCCTTCTGCTGCCGCTGCTGTTGTTGCTCCTTCTTCACCCTGGTTTTGGGTTTCTGAACCTCAGAACCACCTCGATTCGCCGCAGTGGTGACATTCATAAGCTCCCCCAAGACAACCCTTTTCATGTTCGGCTGAGTATCCCCTCCGAACATAGAACTCGCTGCCCTCTTCTTCGCTGTCGCGGCACGAGTGACTCTCACACAGTTTCCTGCTCACCCATGCTTCAGAAACAGAGGAGCTTCATAAACAGTTTTCCTGCCCTCTTCTTCGCTGTCGCTGGCTTTGGGAAGAAAGCTGTTGCTGATAATGTTCAAAATAGAGATGTTTTAGTTTTCAAAACAGAGTCTCCCTTGAAAACAATTTTAGTTTTCAAAACAGAGATGTTTTAGTTTTCAAAACAGAGTCTCCCTTGAAAACAATTTTAGTTTCAAACCTCAAAAGTTTTAGTTTTCGAAAGTTTTAGTTTTTGCCGCTTTTTTTTTTTTTTTTTAAACAAGGGCACGTGCGAGGGAGCCTCGCCCATTTCCTCGACATTTAGAATCACTCTTAAAGGTGTGTTGTGTGTTTTTGGTTCAGCAAGACAAACAAGAAAGGTGGTGGCAAGCAAGAGAGAGTGTTGAAATTGGAGTTGTTAATGGACATTTGGTTCACCACCACCACTATTACCACTGTTGTTGTGGGGGTGGTTTTGTTACTCTTGATAGTATCTTTGAATCAGAAGAGCAAGAGCAAGAGGAACCCAATGGCTCAACAACTACCCCCTTGTAAGTTTATCTTGAATCATTTCGTGTTGGATTGAGATTTATAGTTTTTGAAGTGGTTTAAAATTGCTGCAGCGGTGCCGGGGCTGCCTGTGATCGGGAATTTGCTGCAATTGAAAGACAAGAAACCACATCAGACTTTTGTGAGATGGGCTGAGGAGTATGGGCCTATTTACACAATTAAGACTGGTGCTTCTACTATGGTGGTTATCAATTCCACCCCCCTTGTCAAAGAGGTGATTTTGATGATCTTTGCTTTGTTTTTGTTACTCATTAATTTGTTAAACCAATTAAAAACCCTGCATTACAATCTTGCTTGCCCTGCTTCCCAAACCCAGGAGGGGAGGGGAGGGGAGGGGAGCGGAGGGGGGCAGGGGCGGCCTGGCCAAGCAAGAGTTAGTCGCTTGGTCGGCTAATATTTGTCCTTTTATTTTATTTTATTTTTGTTCTTGGTTTTATTTGGTGGTGTTTGTTGTTGGCATCATCCCTCACTATGGTTCATTTGCCATTGCTATATCATTATCATTATTCCACTATGTTAGATTTGACTTCTCTAATAGTTTTGTTAGTGTGTTAAACTACTAATGTCCACTTTCCCATTGTCCGTGACCTTGACCGTTGATCCATGCTAGGGGTGCGCGGTTTGCATCGGTTTAGTTTTCTTGAAAAACATATAGCCAAACCGAAATATGTTGGGTGTCCTTTAAAGTGAAGCGAACTGACCTAAGAGGAAAAACCGAACCGACCACAACAAACCAATCCATGACATATTCCTAAGCAAAAACCAAACCAAACCAAACCAAACATAATTTTGCCTACTATTAAGCAACCTTTAACCATAACCGAGCCTAACCAAGCTGGCAAATAAGTCCTTTTCTCCATTTTATTTAGTACATTTTCATTTTAATTTAATAAAATTCTAGTTCACTTATATAAGTCGGTTTACTTCAGTTATATGTGGTTTTCATTTAAATATAAAGTTTGAGTTATTGATTTGATTGTCATAAAATATAACTTACGAAATGAAAAGTTTTGTTTGGAATGTTGCCCAAGTTTCTTTTGCTTGGATATTTCTGAAGCTGAAACAATATTGCATAGAAGTTCAAGTGGTATGTTACTTAGCACCATTTCTTCAGAGGTGAATAGCATATTGAATATGCACTGAGCGAGTATGAGATGAAAGGAACAATAAATTATTTTAGGTTATGCAGGTTCAAAGTACTAAGTTCAAGTAAGAGTTGAGTCATTCTAGGTTGCCAGCCCTACCCTACCTTCGTTGCCGACTCTACATACTATGGATGCTCTGTCTACTAAATAAAATACTTAGTAAAGCATCTCCAGCCATGGGATGGAAACCAATAATATTTGCTTTCTACCCAAATTTGCTTCTCCATCCATGGGGCGGAAAGCTAAAATATTCCCCCCACACATATGCGCTGGAGGAATAGCTTCTCGTGTTTGTTTTAATTTGCATCCTTATCAGGATCCAGTCTGAATGGAGCCCTCCATTCAGAGTGGATCCTAATAAGGTGGACCCTCCACCAAAGGAAGCCCCATAATTTTAAACCCCCTCCAACCGTTGCAATGGGGCGGGTTGAGAGCAAAAAATTGGGTGTGAAAACCCCCTTTTTTAGCTTTTGCTTTCCACCCGTGGGTGGAGATGCTCTTACTCTACAATTCAATTTTGAGCCATGAAAAATATTAATCCCTGAGTTTGTTGCTTTGGAATCTGGGGTTGTTTGGTTTATTTTTGACACCTTTATCTATTTTAGGTTAAGTTACAAGACCGATCTCTTTTACTTAAAATGTGCATATTGCAAAGGCTCCATCATGAGGACTCAAAACCCAACTATTTTATGTGTCTTCCTAATTTTTACCTTCCCGTGAGGGTTAATTCAACTTGAAATGTAAGAATATATTTATAAATCCCATGGAAGCAAATTCACTTCTTAACGTCACTGTTAGTTTAAAAAAAATTCTTTTTGATGGTTTTGTGTTATTAGCAGTTTCAATTTCCATTCTTCTATCTGGTTATAATGCACGGTTTTTCTGTTGTCTGAAATTCTAATTCACTTCGTTTCTGCAATACAATCCTAAAGTCCTTCCAAGAGGGTCATATTTGGTAACATTTGATTAATCTTTGTGCGCAGTGGTTATAGCATTAGTAATTTCTGGTTTATAATGGATTTGACATCTATAAGTGAGTGATTCTTGGTCTTAGAGTTTTGGAGGGCGGGGATTATCACTCCAACATGATTGATTACAATTATTGATCCCATAAGACTAGTTAGAAAATACATATAAGACCATGAATCAAGCTGTTGACAATTGTATATGTTGGAACTCTTGCAGGCAATGGTGACTAGATTCTCATCAATCTCAACGAGGAAGCTTTCAAATGCCTTAAAGATACTCACTTCTGATAAGTGTATGGTTGCCACAAGTGACTACAGCGACTTCCACAAGATGGCAAAACGCTATATAATCACAGGTCTCCTGGGAGCCAATTCTCAGGTTTGTTAACACTAATTGTTTTCTCTTGTTCCTTGTGTTCACCAAAACTGTGTGCATAATCTTCTGTATATGCTTTCTTGTGTTCACTCATGCAAATAACTTTTGTATCCAACATCCAGAAACAATATCGTGGTAACAGAGATACCTTGATAGAGAATATATTGCATCAACTGCACACTGAAATCATCGAAAATCCTCTTCAACCTGTAACTCTCAGAACAATATTTGAGGCAGAGCTATTTGCACTAGCTTTGAAACAAGTAAGCTTCTTTTTATTAAATAATCTTAACACAGTCATTCCAGAGCAACTCCTTTGAAATGGGGATATTAAATTTTGCAGGCTTTGGGTAAGGACTTGGAAGAACCCATCTATGTTGAGGAGCTTAAAACCAAAATGTCAAAAGAGGAGATATATAAAGTGTTAGTGATTGATCCTTTGATGGGTGCGATTGACGTGGATTGGAGAGATTTCTTCCCATATCTAAAATGGGTTCCTAATAAGAGAGTGGAAACTAATATCCAACGGATGTATAAGCGCATGCGAGCAGTGATGAAAAAACTCATTGGAGAACAGAGGAAGCGAATTTCTTCGGGACAGGTAGTTTCATCTTCTTTTATTGTTTTTTTATATTTCTGATCAACACTTTTAGTAACACAAATGAGTTTCAAACAGAAATTGACCAGTTATCTAGACTATTTGTTAACGGAAGCACAAGAACTCAGTGAGGAAGAACTTATTATGTTAATATGGGAGACAATTATAGAGACTTCAGATACAACTTTGGTCACAACAGAATGGGCCATGTATGAGCTCGCAAAGAATACAAGCTGCCAGGTGGTGTTTCTTATAAACATGTTTGTTTCTTATTCATAAATCTTTCTTTCACTACATTTTTATTATATCGTAAGATTTCCATGTATCATCCAGGAACAATTATACAAGGAAATTCAAAATGTTTGTGGATCCGATAAAATTACAGAGGAACATCTTTGTAAGCTGCCGTACTTAAATGCTGTCTTCCATGAAACTTTGAGAAAGCATTCTCCTGTTCCAGTGATCCCTCTAAGGTATGCACATGAAGACACAGAGCTAGAAGGGTACCACATCTCAGCCGGAAGCGAGGTAAATAATATTAATTTCTATTGGACTTAATTACAATCTCATTTCACGACTGGGGGGATTTGAGGGTATGTATTTACTGATGATCTAACTGTGAATATCAACAGATAGCGATAAACATTTATGGGTGCAACATGGACAAGAATGAATGGGTTAATCCTGAAGAGTGGCGGCCAGAGAGATTTCTAGATGGTAAGTATGATCAGACGGATCTGTATAAGACAATGGCTTTTGGAGGAGGAAAGAGAGTTTGTGCAGGATCTCTGCAGGCGATAACAATTAGTTGCATGGCTATTGCTAGATTTGTGCAAGAATTTAAGTGGAGACTGAGCCCGGGGCAAGAGGATGATGTGACTACCCTCGCGCTCACCTCTTCCAAAGCCAATCCGATGCAGGCCATCTTAACACCAAGAGATCGTTAATAGCCTTCACCGAGTCTTTTTCTGTCCTCTTTGCTTTCTTTGTGTCCTATCTCTCTAAACTACTTGTATGTCAAAGAGATAAACTACTAGTATGTCAAACAGATGTTCATAAGAGTGAATACTAGCTTGGAATAAATAGCAGTTGTTTGGGTTGGAACACTTGATTCCTTCTAGCTATGGTGGCTTTTTTTTTTTTTGTTTTTTTCATGACAAACCATATAGTACTTCAGACCAATGTGCTAAGTTTTAGCAAAACGAAATTTCACTATGTGGCAAATGGTATCATAAGTGCAGGGTTCGAGACGATAAAGTTTACCCTGTGGATATGATACCAAAATCCAGTAGTGCCATATGTCACAACTATCTTCTTGCCTAGCCAAGTGAGGTTAGTAAGTGTAAATAATGTAGAGTATTCCACATTGTTCTGGAGAGTTCTCTAGAACCTTCCATAAAGTTTCATAGAGTTCCATAGGATTCTAGTCCTTAGGTATTTCTAAGGAAGTGTGTAGAAGTTCATTGTAGACCGTTAGATCAAATTGATCATCACCGTCCATTGAGGAGGTGGAGTTGTATAAATAGGCTAAGGCCTCATTTGTTGTAGTCACCTCAGAGAATTCAAGCAATACAAGCTCTAGTTCTCTTAAGCTCTCTTGTGTGTTCTTAGCTTGTTTAGCTTTCCATAGTCTAAGTAAGTCTTTCGTGAGCAAGGCTGAATAGCTTTCTTTGATAAGTCGGGACAAAGTTTGCTAGTGTCGCACGGGAAGTACTTGAGAATAGAAAGGCAGTGACAGTTGGTATCAAAGCCAGATTTTGCAAGGTTGGTGAAATCATTATACACAAGAGAATGTCGTCGGAGGTCAACAACCCATCAATTGGCAACAACGACAAGGCGGAAAAGTCTGCAAGGACAAGTCGAAGGACATGATCATTGCGATGGATGAAATGTTGGCTAAGTTGTGTGCCACCATGTCCGACTTGAGGGAGAAAGTCGAAGACATGGACCAACGCATCGAGGGGCAAGGGTCCAATGGGGAGGACCAAGAACTCCGAAAAGAGATGCAAGGAGCCTTAAACGCAGTAGTGGACATGGTGTCCAAGAAGATCGAGTCCCTTGAAGCCCAAATTGTTGCCAAAGATGCGAAGATGCATGCTTACAGGGAAAGAGTTGAGAAGCTAGAAACTCAACTCAATGTTTGTATGGCTTTGGTAGCCAATGGTGGGACTACACTAGGGACAATCACCCACAGAGTCGAGGCTCCCAAACCTAAGGCCTATGGTGGGGCAAGGAGTGAAAGGGAGATCGACAACTTCTTGTGGAACATGGAGCGCTACTTTGATGCGGTTGGCATAATAAATGAAACATCAAAGGTACATAGTGTCTCCTTATATTTAAATGATGTTGCTACAATTTGGTGGCGCAGAAGGTCCGAGGATGTCAATAAGGGATTATGCACCATCGATACTTGGGAAGAATTCACGAATGAACTCAAGAGACAATTCTACCAGGAGGATGCCGAAAACGAAGCTAGGGCCAAGCTTCGCCGCCTTCAACATAAGAAAGGCCACATAAGGGAGTATGTGAAGGAGTTCTCGGAGTTGCTCTTGGAGATTCCTGACATGGGAGAAAATGATGTTTTGTTTAGCTTCTTTGATGGTCTAACAGGTTGGGCCAAGTTGGAATTGAAGTGGCGAGGTGTTCAAGACCTAGCAACGGCTATGGCTGCGGCCGAATCCTTGATTGAGTTCAAGATAAAGGACTCATCCAAGGGGCAAGGGAAAAGGCCGAGTAATGATGGCAAAGGTGGGGGAGACAAAAAGAAGTCCTCCAAGGAACACTAGTACTCCAAAGACAAGGGGAAGGAGAAAAGAGATGGATCACCCAAGAAGATATCTTGCTTCTTATATAGTGGACCCCATCGGGCATTCGAGTGTCCCAACCAGGGGAAACTTGGCGCGCTTGTCATGGAAGAAGAAGCAAAAGAAGAAAGGAGGATCGCCTCAATGAATCTCCTAAGTGCCATTCAAGCTAAGGTCAAGGAACAACCACGTGGAAGGATGTACGTGGAGACCGAGATCGGGAACAATACTTTGAAAGCCATGGTGGATACCAGAGCCGACACAGTCTACATGGCCAAAGATCTTGCTGAATAAATTGGCCTATCATATACTAAGGAGAAAGAATATATCAAGGGAGTCAATGCTAAAAGTCTCCCAATTGAAGGAATAACTCGTGGCACCGATATTCGGCTTGGACAATGGCGAGGTAAAATCGACATAACTATTGCTCCAATTGATGATCACAAGTTCTATTTGGGTATAGATTTCTTGGACATGGTGAAGGCTTTCCTGGTCCCATTAGCCAACACCATGTGCATCATGGAGAAGGGACAACCTTGTGTTGTGCCCGTGGTACGGGAAATAAGTAAAGAGAGAATGGTGTCCGCTTTCCAACTTTCTAAATGAGTAAAGAGGAATGAGCCTACTTACTTGGCTACCCTCAAGGAAGAAGAAGGTCCCATGGATGGAGGGGTGAATGCACCTAAGGTCGTCCAAGATGTTCTCAAGGAGTACAAGGATGTTATGCCTGCCAAGTTGCCTAAGAAGCTTCCACCAAGGAGAGAGATGGATCATGCTATTGAGTTAGAAGTTGGAGCAAAGCCACCCGCATTTGCTCCTTATCGTATGGCACCTCCTGAGCTCGAGGAGTTAAGAAGACAATTGAAAGATTTACTTGATGTTGGTTATATCCGACCCTCCAAAGCTTCATATGGTGCGTCGATTTTATTTCAAAAGAAACACGATGGATCCCTACGGCTTTGTATTGACTATCGAGCACTCAACAAGGTCATTATCAAGAACAAGTACCCGATTCCACTTATTGCGGATCTCTTTGATCAACTTGGTGATGCAAGGTACTTTACCAAGCTTGACTTGCGCTTGGGATATTATCAAGTCCGCATAGCCGAAGGAGATGAACCAAAGACGACATGTGTAACAAGGTACGGGTTTTACGAGTTCTTAATCATGCCATTTGGTTTAACTAACGCACCGGCCATATTTTGCACTTTAATGAATAAGGTACTCGCTCCTTACCTTGATCGGTTTATAGTTGTGTACCTTGATGACATTGTGATTTATAGTAAGACATTGAAGGAACATGTGGATCACTTGAGGCAAATGTTCCAAACTTTGAAGGAGAACGAGCTCTATGTCAAAAAGAAAAGTGCTCATTTGCCCAAGAAGAGGTGACATTCTTGGGTCATATCATTTGCAAGGGCAAGCTTCGTATGGACAAGTCTAAGGTATAAGCCATCCAAGAATAGGAACCACCGACCAAAGTCACCGAGTTAAGATATTTCCTTAGTTTGGTGAACTATTGTAGAAGGTTCATCAAAGACTACTCTTCCATAGCCGCTCCATTGACAGACTTGCTCAAGAAGGGACGAAATTGGGATTGGAGTTCAAAATGCCAACAAGCTTTCGAAGGATTGAAGAAGGCAATTGTGGAGGAACCGGTGTTGGCACTTCCCAACCATTCTATGTCTTTTGAGATAAATACAGATGCTTCCGATTTTGCTATTGGTGGAGTATTGATGCAAGAAAGACATCCTATTGCCTTTGAAAGTAGGGAGCTCAATGATACTGAGAGGCGGTACACATTGCAAGAGAAGGAGATGACTGCGGTTGTGCATTGTTTGCGAACATGGCGTCATTACTTGCTTGGGAGCAAATTTGTGGTCAAGACCGACAATGTTGCCACTAGCTACTTCTAGACACAGAAGAAGCTCACACCAAAACAAGCTAGATGGCAAGATTTCTTGGCAGAGTTCGATTACACTTTGGAATACAAGCCTGGCAAGGCTAATCTTGTTGCGGATGCTTTGAGTAGAAAAGGAGAACTTGCTGACATAAGTCAACCTCAAAGCAACCTGAAGGGACGAATAAAGGAAAGATTGGCACATGATTCCATGGCTCAAACCATCATAGCTCTTGTCAAAGATGGGAAGACAAGATGGTTTTGGGTGAAGAACGGCTTGATATACTCTAAGGGAAGGCGAATCTATGTTCCACCTCATGACAACCTAAGGAATGAAGTCTTGAAAGAATGCCATGATAGCAAGTGGGCGGGACATCCAGGTATACATCAGACTCTTGCTCTTGTGAAAGATTCCTATTATTGGCCACACATGAGGGATGATATCGAAGCATATGTGAAGACTTGTCTTGTATGCCAACAAGACAAGGTGGAGAAACAGTTACCTGCTGGCTTACTTGAACCTCTCCCCATCCCAGATAGACCTTGGAGAGTGTTTCCTTGGATTTTATAGTTGGTTTGCCCGCATCGGAAGGTTGCAATTGGATACTTGTGGTTGTGGACAGATTTTCGAAGTATGCCACCTTCATTCCCACACCCAAGGAGTGCACAGCCAAGCAAGCTGCACATTTATTCCTCAAACATGTGGTGAAGTATTGGGGTGTGCCCAAATCTATTATCAGTGATCGAGATACTCGGTTCACGGAGAAATTTTGGACTGAGTTATTCAAGTTGTTGGGTACCGAGCTTAACTTCTCTACTAGCTTTCATCCTCAAACGGATGGTCAGACGGAAAGGATGAATGCTTTGCTGGAGTTATATCTTAGGCACTATGTGAGTGCCAACCAACGAGATTGGGCTAAGTTGTTGGATGTTACCCAATTCTCTTTCAACTTGCAAAAGAGTGAAATGACGGGTCGTAGTCAATTTGAGATTGTCATGGGACAACAACCAATGACCCCAAGTTCTATTGCCACTGGCTACACTGGAGTGAGTCCATCGGCCTATAAGTTTGCCAAAGGATGGAATGATCAAGCTGATGAGGCTCGAACTTACCTGGAGAAGGCATCCAAGAAGATGAAGAAGTGGGCCGATAAGAAGAGACGGCTTCGAGAGTTCCAGGTTGGAGACCTTGTGCTTGTCAAGATGCATGCTCATGCCAGACTTTCAGGACTGCATCGTGGCCTTATCAGGAGATGATGTTCCCTTCCCCATAGTCAAGAAAGTGGGAAAGCAGGCATACAAGGTCGAGTTGTCATCGAGGATCAAGTTTCATCCAGTCTTCCATGTGAGCCTATTGAAGCCGTATAAGGAACATCAGGATGATCCAAGCAGAGGAGTTTCACAAAGAACACCAATGGGCATGAGGATCCAACATGACAAGGAAGTAGAGACTATCTTGTCAGATCGTGTGGTGCGCCATTCCAACCAACCTTCCACACATTAGCTACTTGTCAAGTGGAAGGGATTGCCAGAAAGTAAGGCTAGTTGGGAGCCAATCCAACATTTGTGGCAATTCAAGGAGAAAATCCAAGCGTACGAGGATTTGAAGGCAACGAGGACGTCGCCTGATTAGGTGGGGAAGAATGACACAACTATCTTCTTGCCTAGCCAAGTTAGGTTAGCAAGTGTAAATAATGTAGAATATTCTACATTGTTCTAGAGAGTTCTCTAGAACCTTCCATAAAATTCCATAGAGTTCCATAGGATTCTAGTCCTTAGATATTTCTAAGGAAGTGTGTAGAAATTCATTGTAGACCGTTAAATCAAATTGATCACCACCGTCCATTGAGGAGGTGGAGTTGTATAAATAGACTAAGGCCTCATTTGTTGTAGTCACCTCAGAGAATTCAAACAATACAAGCTCTAGTTCTCTTAAGCTCTCTTGTGTGTTCTTAGTTTGCTTAGCTTTTCATAGTCTAAGTAAGTCTTTCGTGGGCAAGGCTGAATAGCTTTCTTTGATAAGTCGGGGCAAAGTTTGCTAGTGCTGCACGAGAAGTACTTGAGAAAAGAAAGGTCGTGACACATAGCAGTAAGCCGTCTTTACACACACACACACACACACACACACACAGATATATATATATATATATATATATATATATATATATATATATATATATATATATATATATATATATATATATATGTATGTATGCATGAATTAGCAAGAAGGGGATGTGCAATGGATGGAGACCAGTGTGATTTGCTAGCATTACTTTCAGCCCCCTGTTCTCAAAGATTTCAGATAGCAATCAGAAAACACATAATAGGGGTAGAATGGTTACAAGGGGGGAACTTATGTGAGGCACACATGCATTTCACTTGGCCAAAATACAAATGATGTTTAGTACTATGCTGCAACTCTGCTACAACTTTTAGGTGAAACAAAGCCATCTTCTCGACTTCTACACAAGGAGTTGGAGTACGATTAGAAAACTCTGAAGTGTTTGGCACTTGTTGATGACAATGGCATCATTGTGAATGACCCAAATGGACTGGAGCATAGAGATACTTGAGTGATAAACATGTTGCTCAATTGGGGGAATATATATCAATTGTAGTTACATGCTACCAGTCATACTACTGTGTTTGAATTTATTTTCCATACAACATGGGGCAAATTGCCTCACCCCACACGATGGATCTCTTCAGGTGATAACAATTAGTTGCATGGCTATTGCCCAGGACAGGAGGATTCATTTTCCAAATCTGATCCAATGCAGACCATCTTAACAACAAGAAATCTTATTATACTTCATTTGCTAGTTTATGAGTGAATCCTAGATTAGTTTCTGCCTTTCTAGTTCAATATATTGGGCAAGGAAAAAGCTGTTATGTTGTTTGAATATTATTATCATGCTACTTATATAGAAAGGAAAAAGGTAGAGCATATATAGCAGTCATATATAGAAAGGAAAACTTCATTTTTGGTGCAACCAAACAGACCCTGAGATAAATTGAAGGTTATTTTGATAATAGAATTTAGGGCTGGTCTAGTCTGGTCTAGTTAACCTACCCGAACAACCAAAACTAAAAATTGGACCTTACAAAATTTTAATTTTAAGGACCCAAACCGGACCGGGTGAGACCGGTTAACCGACACATTGGGCCGGGCTGATCTCGGTGCAAACCCAAAGCCCATATCAATTTTTATTTTATATTTTTATGTAATAGATCATAATTTTAATACCAAACGTGGCTACAACTAGTGGTGGACTACACATAGACGAACATTTATCTACTCGAGACAGTGACTTCACGTGCGCACCATGCTAAAATAAGCCACAAATAAACAAGCTATGCGCTATGAACGATTCTCATTGATGACCACTGAAATTACTAAACTACCCTTAAAAGGGCAATTAAAAACCAAATATATCCTTCAAAGTTTGTCAAAATTTCCATTACTGCCATTCCAAAATTAAAAGCAGATTTTATTAGAAACTCGAAAGTCAAAACCTTTCTAACATCCATAGCAGTGTCAGTCTAGATAGGATCTCAGCAAAACCTCAAGTAACCACAACCAACACTACAAAAATGTTTTCAGAAATGAAAAACAAATTACTAATTGGAACAAACCACAATTGTCCATGAGAATGATTAATTCAGATACCAAGTAAATAATGCTTGATTCAGATACCAAGTAAATAAGCTCAACGGTTAGAGCTTGGCGGATGGTATCACTAGTCATGGGTTCAAACTCAACTTGTGGCATCTTTAGTGGGTTCTGGGATCCTATAAAAACCTTGTTTGCCTTTAAAAAAAAAAAAAAAACTCATAACTTCCTTCCTTTTTTGCCACCCATTCGATGAGTGTTGTCAGTGGGAATTGGGGTCACATCCTCTGAAACAAAAAACACAGGGATTTAAGGGGAATGATTGGTTAGGGAGAACGAAGAATAAAAAGATGAGGGTTTTGAGAGGTCGATTGGGCTTAGTAGGATTTGGGCTTGGGTTTTAGAGTTAAAAAACCAATTAGGCCGAGCCGAACAGAGGGTGGGGCTCAAATAATTAATTATTTAAAAAAAGATTTTTTTTAGTTTGACACTTATTATTTTATACATATTAGAATTTGATTATCGTTTTGAAAATTAATTGAGCCTAACACTCATTTTTTTACAGAACCGTTAAGTTCACGTTATTGACCAGTAAAGACTAATTTTTAGACCATTTTACCCTTACCTTGATTTTTTCCTTTAAAATTGGGGTTTTTTTTTTTCTCAAGTTCTATGAAAAAGATTGAATTATAAATCTTCCCTATAAACAAATTTCAGTTCTATGACGGTGATTCAAGAGTCCACTTTCACCAGGATTATTACAACTTCAACGAGAAATTAACGGTTATGTAGCATTACATGATTGTCATCCTGGATTGAAAATGAACGGTAAGCACAAGAAGAAGTGTTAACGTGAATATCACTTCAGATGGAATATATTACTGACATGACACAACCTCATCATTCCACGTAGAACACAACAACATGATAATCACTTTTGAGAAAGTCATCTAATGTACTATTTTATTCATTGTTATTTTTATTTTCATTCTCATCCACCCCTCGTAATCCAAAGAAAACTCAACCTCTACTCATTCATTATCTCATTCTACAATTACATCACTAGTCGTCATTCTTCTTCAATTCCTCTTATTCTCCACCAAAATCAACCTCCACCATTTATTTATCCAAACAAAATTCCATTAGATTCCTAAAAAATCAAAACCTCTAGCACTAACACCCATTTCTCTCATTGCATTTGTGACAATGGGGGTGGGGTTCAAGGAAGAAGGAGGAGAAAAAAGAGAGAAGAAAGGTTGTGGGTGCAATTTTGGGTTTTAGGGTTCTAAAAAAATTCAAGGTATGGATAAAATTATGCAAAAATTAGTCTTTACCGGTCAATGACGTGAACTTAACAGTTCCGTAAAACACGAGTATTAGATTTAATTAGTTTTCAAAACGAGAACCAAACTCTAATAGGTATAAACTAATGAGTGTTAAACTAACAAAAAAACTCAAAAAAATACTCGGCCCGATTAACCAACGGGTTCTAAGTAGAACCGAGGACCAACCCGATTTTTAGGACCAAGAGGTAAAGAAGTATTTAAAACGGTCCGGTTCCGGTTCCGGTTCCGCCCGGTTGTGGTCTAAAATGCCCAGCCCCGGAAAGGCTAAATCCATCGCTATGATGAATGCGTAGCTCGAAGATATCGTAGGGGTGGAAAGAAAACGCACATCATCTTCTTCAACTCCACCTCCGCCTCCTCTCTATTTGTTTTGCTCTCTCTCCAAACACCAGCAGCACCATCACTGCCCTTCCTCCATCTCTGATTTCATCTATCTAAACGAGCGAAGCTCACATATCGCCTCACCCTCTCATCGTCGGATATTAGGGTTTAGAGGAGGACTTCTTTCTACAACTAAACCCTCGACAGATTATCCGTCCTTCTTCTCAACTTCACAAATGGATGAAAAAGCCGAAAAAGCGATTCTCGAGCACCTCGATTCCAAGGGGGAGATCCCAGACTCTGGAGATTTCGCGTCTGCGGTGGGTATCGATCACAGTGAGATCGTCAACATCACCAAGCGTCTCTATGGTTTCAAATTCGTTGAGGCCGAGGTACACATTTCGCTTCTTCCTTTTGTTTCCATCGTTTTTCTAGGGTTTTGTGAGTAACACTAATTTGTGGCGGATTTGATTGACTCAGGAAATTAAAAGAGACAGATGGGTGCTCACTGATGAAGGGAAGTTATACGCTGCTTCAGGCTCGCCTGAAGTTCAGTTATTCTCGGTCGTGCCCCCTGAAGGTCTCTCTCGAGACGAATTGCAGGTTAGTAATCACTTATTTTTAGAACAAACTTTATTAATTGGGTTTAATATCAATTAAGTTACCCCATTTACTGAAAGGCATGATCATATATGTTCTCTAGTGGTGTTACAAGATTAACATACATTGTGGTTTTGATGGGGGTTTTCTCTGGAGTTGTAAACTACCAATATATTCATCCAAGGAAATTTCGACAAAGTTGAAAAATTAGAACCAAGGAATATTCTGAGTGCAGGATGTGGTTTCGGTGCAATGAGTTGGGCCTAAGGGTGGTGCTAGATGAGCATTTTTTTTAAGTTTATTTTTATTTTGATTATGATTACGATTATGATTATGATTATGATGATCATCATATTTTAATGTTTAGGTTGAGGTTGGTGCATGATTACTTAGGAACTAGCCAAGAACTTGACCTGACAGTTTGCAAAGTAGCATCGACAAGGTCAAAGTGTGCCTTGTAACTATTAGCTCAGTTCAAACTAACGTGGTTTCTAACCCATTCATGGTTAAATTTTATTGAAATAAACTGGACAATAATTGAGATAAACGGAATAATTTGAAATAACGATTAACAATGATAAAATAAATTGAAATAGCTAGAATTTAATATTTTTTTCAATCAACTAACTAACAATGAACAATCTATGCCTTAGTTATAACTTACCTAAGTTCTAAAACAAACCCTAAACGTAATAGGAAACAATGTTCTAATAATACTAAAATTTTTAATATGCTTAAAATACTACTATTGCTAATATTACTAATTATTCTAATTACATCAACCTTCCCGAGTTGAAGAAGCTCGTCTTCGAGCTTAAAGTTGAAGAAGTCTGTTGAGTACAAGCAATCAGTCACGGAACACAAGGCAAAGTGCACTCAAAGTAGTTGACCTTGAAACTTGCCACGATACACATTGGCTAAAAATCGAGGATCAACTCAGAAGTAAACCAAGGTGACTCAAAGAACCAAAGGCTGCAAGAAACTCAAGAAGACGCATGTGCTTAAGCGTGTGTCACAAAGCGGATCAACATAAGCATCATCACTGTCTTTTTTCTGTCGCTGTAGGAACATCCTCTGGTTCCTCAAAAATGGAAAAAAGTCGCATAAGTCAAATGACTCACAAGTCGCAAATCGAGTACGTGTGACGCCGCTTTGAATTTCCTAAAAAATGGGATTGACTGTAACAAACAGTAGGGCTCAACCTGTTATTTTTGTGTCCAGGCAAGGTCACCTGCATCCAATAGTGCCTAAAGCTTCCGGAGCTTGTCAGTAGCTATTTGGTGAAGTTTTCAGTATATTTATGCAATTTGGTTCAAAGTCATAGTCGAGTATGTCTCAATATGCATCACACTGAGGGGATAATGGGATGTAGATCACTAGCAAATGGGGTGAGGATGGGGTATACGACAGGTACGAGTCATAATATGGGTCACTCATTAATTTTTTATTCTAACTAGTGGGGTGCTCTCATTGAAACTGAGGTATAAATAGTTGTTAGGTTTCAACATGGAAGTGTTTGCAAATTTAGGGTTGAACAAAAAATTGACAAAACCGATTAAACCGACCGATCCGATCAAAACCGAATAGATTGGTTTAAGTTCGGTTTTCGGTTTCTATGTGATTTTAACCGATAAAATCGAATCGACCGAATATATATAATAAATAATATATATTCGGTCGGTTCAGTTTTATAATATACAATATATATTATTTATTATATATATTCGGTCGGTTCAGTTTTATTTCGGTTTTAGTTTGATTTTAGTCGGTTCGGTTATGGTTTGCATGAATTAGAATCGGTTCGGTTTTGTTAATAGTCGGTTGATTTTGGTTTGAAAATTTTGAAACTGACCAAAGTCGGTTCAGTTCACGATTTAGGTGAAAAATCGAACCGTCGGTTCGATTTTCAACCCTATTTGCAATTTCTGGATCTGTAAGGGGTCATACAACTTCAGATGAAGGGAGTTGTAAAAAAAAATACATCAAAATTGTCAATGGGTGTACAATAAAAAAGGTAGGTGTAATTAGCCACCTGATATTTTCTTCCCTAGACAGATGCAAAGACCAGTGTTTATAGTAGGGTGAAAACCAAAACCCAACGACGATGACGACAATTACTGCATGGCGATGTTGGCGACAATGTGCTTCAGCAATGGTAGGGCGACCACAAGTGTTTGCTGCGATGGGGTCTGGATGACGTCAACATATCTGGATCAGAGTTGGGGGTGATGCAGCTGCAAGGACAACCACTTGTTGGTCAGGTTGTGCTGACCTGAGGTTGGAAAGTCAATGACTAACACGGTCGGAGGCGATGGCGACAGTGCTGGTATGCGACAGTGGATTTGGTGGTGCCGCAACTTGCAACAAACGACATGGGGAGGGGGGAGTGGTTCGGGCTGCTGCGAAGAACTAAGGTAGCGGCACAGTGGCTGTTTTGTTGACTTGTGATCGAACCTGAAACACTGTAGGGACGACTGATTTGCTGAAACGGGCTGAGGTGACTGTTGATGTGCTGGTGACAATGTTGTGGACAATAGCGGCGACGACTGCGGTGGTATTGATGATGTCGAGGACTAAGGTTGCAATGTTGGTGGGTTTCTTCTTTCTGTTCTTCTCTCTCTTCTCAACTTTTTTTCAAGTCTTCAATCTCCTTCCTTCAAATTGTTTTCTTTTTTCAAATCGAACAATTCTGTAAAATCGTTCGACTCTATAGAATAAAAGAACGATAATCGAAATAAACTGAACAATAATTGAAATAAACATAATAATTCGAAATAACAATGATAAAATAACATAATTAAAATATTCTTTCAATCAACTAACTAACAATAGACAACCTATGCTTTAAACTTAAACATAATTGGAAACAATGTCCTAATAATACTAAAATTCTTAATATGCCTAAAATACTACTAATGCTAATATTACTAATTATTTTAATTACATCATTATCTTTTAAACATTTTGTACAATATGTAGTTTTGTAAAAGCCACCAAATCAAAGTTTCAACTTTTAACAAAGGCCATAACTTAGACAAATTAAACAAGTGAGTTGGTAAGTGATAGACATTTGGAAACTTTTGAGATTTAGGAAGTGTTTTGTTTATGGTATGGGACTATCCAAACTATTATGATTTGGCTAAGGATGTATGGAGAAAAGACCTACCTGTATCAAAGAAAGAGATGGGGGCGGGTATGTATTGGGTGAACACATGTAATTCGTGAGGAAAATATTTTCTAGTTGGGTGTAATGGTTGGCTAAGCAATGTTTCTAGTTTGATGAAGAGGGAAGTAGATGGAATGAATAGGAATCTGGTTGAAGGCATGAAAGGAGTCCTCATATCATGCAAAGGGACCAAGGGAGGCTAGATGGAACTTTCGGCCTCAGCAGCTGTGGAGGCCGATAATGAAAAGTGTTTCTGTGACTATGTGGAAGATAGCAAAAATATGTATAGAGAACTGTCAAGGAAGGTGAGGGGTAGTTTGCTTTGCAAAGACCAGATAGAGTCTATTTGGCACCTGGTCCTCGCACATTTTACAAAGAAGATTACATAGCTCTTTCTCTCATACCTTCCTCATTAGATTCCGGCTCATGGTTGTCTTTGTGTTCATCCTTAGCAGTATTCTTTAGGTCTTCCATTGTATCTTCAATCTGATTTGCTTTGTTTAATTGCTTGTTTCTTTCTGCATTATTTACCTATTTGCATAATTTCTTTTATGTATTTAAGAGTATAAAACAATCTAAAGTCTATCTGAAGTTCTGAACATGTGGGACCAGGTCTATTGGTCACAAAAATTCTAAAGCTGTTTTGTGCATCCGAGATTTTAAATATGTAATTTGATGGGTTTCAGAAAACCTTCAGTCATCTTTTTTTTTGAAAGAAGTACAAAGTTTTATTAAACCTAAAGGAGGAAGAAGGACAAGTGGAAATAAACAAAAAAAGAAACCATACTTCAAAAAATATATGGTTTATATTCCCCTTCCCCATAGTCCCCAATTCAGGTTACTTCTTCGATGCTGCTTTGTAATAAAAAAATTTATTCAATGGCTAATAAAATATGTTATCGTTTGGATGAAACATCAAGATTAGTTGTAATGCGGATTCAAGATACTGGTTGGTTCTTGAAGAAGGAATAATACGGGTTTGATAACAACACTCTATATATCTTATCTTATGGTTGCAAACTGTTGGTATGTGCAGAAAAAGGTAGATCCATCAATTTTTAAAATAGGTACTTCATATGCTGCAAAGAATAAATGGCTGGAGATGGGAAAGCAAGTGTCAAGGAAGGTAACACAATTTGGAACACATTAGTTACTTGTATCTCATACTTTAGAGTTAGCAAATTGCAAACCTGTTTTAATTCATTTAATCTAGAATTTGAGTTTTGTTCATTGGACTTAATAAAAGTGCTATGTTATTCAATCTTTATTGTTGGGTACTTTGAGATATTTACTAGTTTTGTGGGAGGTTCCTAGTCTTGGCACACACACATATAATATATATTTGACTCAATCCATAAATCTTTTTCCAAATTTGAATCTATGGGTGTTATTTATCAACTCAATCCGAGTTTTTGCATAATTAGTTTTTTAAATAATGGTGTTTTCAATCACAAGGTCTTATATCAAAGCCCATTCCTAATATTCCCAGGGTCGGCTACACGTATTTTGGTTCTTTAAGCAATGCGGTCTTCCCACATATCCTCGCCTAATCCAAGTTCAAAGATGTTTTCTGTCACCGTCTTCATCCAAGTTTTCAACGGTCGCCCCCTCCGTCTACACCCTCCGTCTACACCCTCCACTATCTTGCCAATCTAGACATTTTCTAATTAGTGCCGTGCTTGGTCTCCTCTGCACGTGACCAAACTACATTAAAGGCTTTTATCTAATTTTGTCCTCTATTAGCGGTACACCTATGTATCTCCTAATTCTCTTATTCCTAATTGGACAAAATTTTCATTTTGTTGTAATGATGCGATTTTCCTACTTTATTGGAGGTGATAAGGTGTGTATTATTAAGTCAACTTATATATTGGCACTGAATGGACTTAACTAAGGAGAAGCCACTTGCAAAGGTGCAAAATTTTTAATGAGGTCTTGTGAACCATGAAGCATAAGTACTTAAAATTTGAAACATACCTTGAAGGCTTCATTGCCAAATGTAGAATGTTAAAATTTGGAGTCATTAGCTTTTATACAAATTTTTCTTGTTTACAAAATTAATTTCATAGAAGGCTGAAACAAGCCTTGCTTAGGCTATACAATATATGCTAGTAGGTGATATGGTACCTTTCTAGTTTTTTATTTTTTTTATTTTTATGAACTTCTAGCATTCTATACTTCATAATTTTTTTATGCATCGACTTCATATTTTTTTCATGTTCCTAAATTTCGTCTCCCGTAATCGGAAGGAGTGCCCAAAGGTTTTAAATTTTATATTTTGGTTCTTGTTTCATGCAAATTTGCAAGCTTGATATATTCGGTAATTCTATTTACGTGGTATATTCAGGTTTATGTGTATGCATGTACGAGTTTTTGTTGCTTTCTTATTTAATGAAATTGTTCCAAAATTTCTCATCTTTGTATTCTTAATTTTTATGTCTGACCCTTTACTGTTTTAGGTTGAACATGTTGAGGACCATGTGAAAGATTTGCTTCTAATGATTAAAGATGGAAAGGTTTGTTTTGTTATTATTTTTAATTATTTATTTGTTTGTATATTTTACAGTAGTTCTTTTTGGTTATTTATTTTTTTTATTTTTAATCCTAGAAATTCATTAAATAATTAGATCAAAATAGACGGGTGGGATATCTGCGATACACAAGCAGCTATATATTAAATTTGAAATCTAATATAAAATTGGTTGAAGAAGCTTGAAGCGAATAACAATCAACTCAAGATGTCAGCAAAGAGCAAATCCTACCCAAAAAAATTATATTCGAAAGAGTATTCTTTTTTGCTGTGTGTATGCTATACCTTCACCTCGACCAAACAATCACTTACCTCTACTTTTACATTTGTTTTCTTCAAAGTACTCTTGCCAAAGTTTATTACCTTCAGTGGGATTGAGCTGAAGACCCTTTGAACCAATTCCTTACTTTTTGAGGCACCATCTAATCATTTATGGTCTGACATGGATATCTAAATGAAGATGTGTATAAGCAATGAAGAAGCAACTATATGCTATCTGATAAGGATTTTGGCCACAAGACTACTTTACTCTTCCTCATCTTATCTTATAATTTTGTTAAGGATTGGGGGTCTAGGCAATAAGGCAATTTTTGTGATTCATGAGTGTAAGGGGATTGTAAGTGAAGAAAAGAGGGTAAAGTGAAATCTGAATGACACAATTTGGTAATAACACTATTTGGATTATCCTGTTGGACATTGCATACTTTGGTCTTCAGTATTCACATATGGCATGTATTTTGAAGTCTTCAGTTTTTGGTATATTATAGCAACTTAGGGAAAATGTAGCAATATTCATCTAGAAGTGAAATATATGACTAATAAATTAAGTTTATAGCTGAAAAACCAATTAAGATTGTAATGTAAAGCCGCACGCCCATGCTAGTGGGTTTCATAGTTGATGTGTCTGTATCAGACATCAAATATTGATACACTGATAATTTTGTATCGAGTCAGGTTTCACTTGAGAAAAGAAGTTTTGCTTTGAAAATAGAGGGGATCCTCATTATTTATTTATTTTCTTGCGTCTGAACAGACATCTCTCACTTTTGTAGTATCATACAATGAGTTTGTTTTCTTCTGTTGATTTTCTTTTTCCTTTTCTATTTTAATTCCAGGTTGTTGGCCAAGACGACATCAATAATCTGAAAAGAAGAAAGCTGATTGTCTTGCAGTAATGTTCACATGTTGCATTTTCAGTTAAATTTAATAATTGTGCTCATGTATAAATCTGTTTGGTATTCATTGATTTAACTTTGTGTTTCTTCATGTCTATGCGTAGGACATGGAGTGGATACTCGTTGAAAAAGGGAACCAACTTTTCTCTTGAGAGAAAAAAGCTCGTTACTGATTTCAGTAAGGAGCATCTACAAAGGTATTATATTAAAGATATTGTTGATGGATGTTCTGGCTTTTGGATGTATGAGTGCTTTAGGTTACAGTCTCCTTATTCAAAGTCAGTATTTTCTGGATCAGTGCTGTAATTTGAAGAAGCTCAAAAGTATTTTTTAAGATGTTAATGGTAATGCGCAAGTCTTTATTTCTACAATGGCATTCTCGTCCAACCAATTTAAAAAGAAAATTATAGCATAAGCCAAAGTGGTTTGATTTTTCTCAAGCTTGATGCGTATGTATTTGAATGAAACATCTGTATGCAACTTTGTGCTTCGGTTGTGACCGTTTTCATTCGTTGAGTAAAAATTATCCATGCACTATGATCCTCTCCATTTTGGTTTTTTCAATTATCATTATTTGTATTGAATCTTTCTTGTTGTATGTCTGTTGATGACTCTTTATTGCTTGTGGTTAAAGGGGCGATTGGAAGAAGTTGGAATTAAAAGAGTATAACTTCAAAGCAAAACCTTTGCCTCCAAATGGTGGCCATCTTCATCCACTACACAAGGTAAGGATTTTGAATCTTAATTGATAGATAGCGATTGATGTAGAATCTTCCAAAAACAGTTGACTTGCATTTGTGTTGGAAATGAGAAATGTCAATGAACGCTAAAAAAGGAAACATCTGGAATATGGAATACAAAAAGTCTAAAATGAACCCGCAAAGTCCTTGGTTGAAAACATTGGCCATAATAAAAGGGTCCATCTGTAATTATCTGTCATCGCGTATTTTGATTACTAAACTAAATCACAAAATCCTTCAGTAAAAAGTAAAAACATTGAATTCAGGGCCATAGTAAACATGTCTCGTGGCTTGCCAGTAGTCATCACCTATTATGATAGTGTCAGTAAGTTACTCACTACTGTAGTTAAATCTCCTTTTATGGAGACAATTGGTCATACAATCAGGTCAGAACACTTGAAAGTATGCCTTGTGCCATCAATGATCATATGGCACACAGCCACACACAAAAACTTCTCCCATTACTGGGTGCATTGGTTCATTTATCTCTTGCTACAAATAGCTTAACCAAATGGAGAAATGTGATGATGGCATTTTCAACCAGCTGTCCATTTGCAACTTCTTGCTAACCACCTTTGACGACTTCAATTTATAGGTGAAGGCGCGTGTCAAGAGCATCTTCGTTGAGATGGGGTAAGGCATCATCTGAATCGATTATCTTATTTTTCTTATTGATCAACCTTGTATAAATGTGTGGTTCTTGATATTGTGCAGTTTTGAGGAGATGCCAACAAATAATTATGTTGAGAGTAGGTAAGGAGATCTATCCTTTCGTTAAAAAGTCGTTATCCATTGTGTACACCAGTAATTGCATTCATCTATTGTGTACAAGCCAAAGCTTGCTACTAGTTTATAGGAGGTGGCTAGTAGCTGTTTCAGTTTTGTTGTTTGATACTTACAATCCTTTTTAGGGAGCATGGGTGCATAAGGTTTATGTTTTCATCGTGTTCCACTCTGCAGCTTTTGGAATTTCGATGCTCTATTCCAGCCGCAGCAACACCCTGCTCGTGATTCACATGACACCTTCTTTCTAAAAGGTGGGTTACCTTGAAAATTGAGTGGGGAACTCTCTTATTTGGCAATTTCCTGACGATTGGTTTTTTGGATCCATTATATTTGCAGCGCCTTCCTCTACGCTCGAGCTTCCTGAGGATTATGTCGAGAGGGTGAAACAAGTTCATGAGTCCGGGGGTTATGGATCCAAAGGGTATGTTACTCAGTTATCTGGTTAATACACTTAGAACAGATTTAATGGGGTTTTTCTTCCTACAGATATGAATATGAATGGAAAAGAGAGGAATCAGAAAAAAATGTGCTCCGTACACATACCACTGCTGTTTCTGCAAGGATGCTGTATGCGCTTGCACAGGTTTATTATGCTCAGATGTTTACTATGTATGATTTAGAAGAATAACTTGCTGGGATAAAACTGTTCGTATGGCTTAAATCTCTGTCCTTTTTCTCATTGAAAGGCATGGGCATCAGTTGACACTTCGATAAGTTTTGAAGTTATATTTTTCTGTAGGAATCTCTCTCTAGTATGATGTTCTGAGGCAGCCACAGTCTTTTTTGCGTGCGTTATGAGTATTAGTACACTCCCACATTTACAATAGTGTGTGTGTATATATATATATATATGTTTTTTCTTCTAATTGCTATCTTCTATGGATATCTCTTGTTCCTTTACGTATGTAACTAATTACAGTGCATGTTTAACTTAATTTGGTTTGAGACCATGTGTAACTGAATGCTAGTAGAGAGTTAAATTGAATACATGTTTTTCCTACTCGTCCTACTTAAGTAGCTTATTTCGTTTTGGTTTATTTGTGAATTTTCTATTCAAAATTTTAAAATTATAAACCGCCCCTTTATTATTTGTCTTCTTTGAACTCAGCTTTGTTGCTATTCGTATTCGAAACTTGTATCATCCCATCTTTTTTACATTTAAAACTGTTGTTTAAGTTAGGGTCTTTCGTTTCCTGATGTAAATTTAATTGACGGTCTGTTCTTTATAGAAACCTTTCAGCCCTCGAAGATACTACTCCATAGATCGTGTTTTCCGAAATGAAGCTGTGGATCGTACTCATCTTGCGGAATTCCACCAGATCGAAGGTATTTATACATTTTATTAGGTTTTCTTCAGGAGTGTTTCTGATCATAGCAGAAACACTATTACGTTGAGGCTTTTTTACGTACTTTTGGAACTTATATAATTATCATATGATATCTTTATGGGTCGAACTCGTAACATGTGAGGTCATTGATTGACACTATTGTTCCAAAAAATTTGTTTCCTATGTGTTGCGCCTCTGACCCCGCGTTATCTTCTTTCTTCATTTCAGGTGTCGTATGCGATCGAGGACTCACTCTTGCTGACCTCATGGGGGTCTTGAACGAGTTTTTCACCAGGCTCGGTAATGAAATCTTTTCTAATTAAGCTCTATTTCCGTTATGAGTTTCTCAATATTAGGATGTTCTTTGTTAAATATTTTCAACAATACGGGGGTCTTGGTTGTCTTCTATAAAGTACTTGCTTCAACCATTGTATCATAAACTCTCTTGGTCATTCTACAATGTGTGGTACTACTGAAAGGCCCTTGTATATCTCATCCCTCCCTTCACAACCCTCGCCCCATCCCCACCCAAAAAAACTAAACAAATCAACAATGACCTAAATAAGTACATATATCTTTATATGACATCTTGTTTCCTATGGGATAATTTATTGTTATTTATTTATTTATTTTTTGTGTGCAAGAGAGTCAGTAATGATGTAACCAGAACTCTGGGTTACTTGCATTTAGCTTTAGGAAAGAAATTCATTACATAATTGTCAACACACCTTGCCCAAAAACTTTGAAAACACGGAAAACAGAAAGGCTCTTTTATCTTGTGAGCTGTTTGCACGCCTATTTGAGTTCTAAATTTCCATAAGATCTTGAGATTGGCCTGGATTTCCAATATAGATTTTTCAATAGATGAAACAACCCGAGGCAAGTCTCACACCAAAACATACTATACTATGCAGCATAAACTGCTGCAGTTTGACATCAGGAAGAATCTCCCACATAACAATACACGTTAAAAGTAAACCACAGATTCAGCAAGCTCTGAAGACTGCAACCTGGAATCGATAGGTTAGTAGAAGTGAAACCAAAAAAAAAACCCAAACCAAAATGGTCAATTCGGTTTAGTCAGGTTTATTTAATTATTTCCTGCTCTACGGACAGGAAATATTCTTTGCTGTACCCCACTGCTTTTAGGATGATGGGAGGACGTTGCGGCTTCTGGCTTTTGGATGAATTGATTCTAGATTCATGCTCTGCTGATCCTGCTTCTTGCAGATCTTCAATACCTTTAATGAGGGAGATATGTCCCTGATTCTGTTCCTCCAAATGTCACTTTTTTATGGATGTGCTGGAAAGCAATGAATGGAACTAGAATTTTCTTCATCTCTATTGTTCTCTTAGAGGCTTTACTGATCGCAAGCTGGGGGGGGGGGGATGAAATATTTTCTACTTAAGCTCTATTTTCGTTATGAGTTTCTCAATATTAGGATGTTCTTTGTTAAATATTTTCAACAATACGGGGGTCTTGGTTTTCTTCTATAAAGTACTTGCTTCAACCATTGTATCATAAACTCTCTTGGTCGTTCTACAATGTGTGGTACTACTGAAAGGCCCTTGTATATCCCATCCCTCCCTTCACAACCCTCGCCCCATCCCCACCCAAAAAAACAAAACAAATCAGCAATGACCTAAATAAGTACATATATCTTTATATGACATCTTGTTTCCTATGGGATAGTTTATTGTTTTTTATTTATTTTTTGTGTGCAAGAGAGTCAGTAATGATGTAACAAGAACTTTGGGTCACTTGCATTTAGCTTTAGTCAAGAAGTTCATTACATAATTGTCAACACACCTTGCCCAAAAACTTCGAAAACACAGAGAACAGAAAGGCTCTTTTATCTTGTGAGCTGTTTGCACGCCTATTTGAGTTCTAAATTTCCATAAGATCTTGAGATTGGCCTGGATTTCCAATATAGATTTTTCAATAGATGAAACAACCTGAGACAAGTCTTACACCAAAACATACTATACTATGCAGCATAAACTGCTGCAGTTTGATGTCAGGAAGAATCTCCCACATAACAATACACATTAAAAGTAAACCACAGATTCAGCAAGCTCTGAAGACTGCAACCTGGAATCAATAGGTTAGTAGAAGTGAAACCAAAAAAAACCCAAACCAAAATGGTCAATTCGGTTTAGTCAGGTTTATTTAATTATTTCCTGCTCTATGGACAGGAAATATTCTTTGCTGTACCCCACTGCTTTTAGGATGATGGGAGGACGTTGCGGCTTCTGGCTTTTGGATGAATTGATTTTAGATTCACGCTCTGCTGATCCTGCTTCTTGCAGATCTTCAATACCTTTAATGAGGGAGATATGTCCCTGATTCTGTTCCTCCAAATGTCACTTTTTAATGGATGTGCTGGAAAGCAATGAATGGAACTAGAATTTTCTTCATCTCTATTGTTCTCCCAGATGCTTTCCTGATCGCAAGCTGGGGGGGGGGGGGGGGGGGGGGGTGGATAAACAAAGCACTGTTCAGTTCATTGCAAGGTACCCCCTAAGATATTGAAGAACTCACGTGGCTATAAAGAAAATGCATGAAAGTTAAAATTACACAAATTGCTAGAGTTGAAAATGCAGACAGAAAAGTTTTGCTTTTTAGAATTAATCACTCTAAGGAGTAGCTGAGGGTCTAGGAACTAAATTTCAAACAACTAACTGTTTATTTCTTTGATGAAGGGACCACAAAGCAGCTGTAAGTGGCCTTTCGCACAATATGGGAGGAGCTGGGTCCCAATGGTCAATCGATTCTAACATATAGCTAGCTGCTGGAAGACCCACTCCGAATTCATCTGTCAGCCTGCTTCAAACTTCTTTGATTAAACACACCCATAGAACAAATGATAGATGGTTTCTTGGTGGCTAGAGCAGAGCTTAAAATGCTTCCCACCATTATACACCTTCTAATAAATTTGTCAGTGATGTGCACTTTGCCTTTCATAATACTCCAAATGAGAAAGTTGGCTGTGATGAAACTTGAGGCAGAGTAAGCCTCAGAAGAAGGGGAAGTTGAACTCGTTGGATTGAGAGCTGAGTAAGCCTAAGAGAAGAGGAGATGATTACAACTCCAGCAGGTTACGGCAAGACTTGAGGAATCTGGCTTCATCCCTGAGATACTTTTCTTTTGTATCCTTGCCTAGAGAAAGGCCATTGTCATCAGCTAGAAGCAAAGAGCCTGATCGATTTCTGGATATGAGAGGGTTGTGTCGAGTCTTTGAAGAAGCAGCACCAGAATGAGATGAGTGCGAGGACCATTTTTATCTTTTAACACAAAACATTCAAATTAACAACCCATAATCTGTGCGAATGTTTTGAGAATGAACCCTACTAACAGGGAGTATAGAATTTGAAAATTAAATCGACCAATTCAATTGATCAATTTGTGTGTTTATAAAGAGCTGAATCAAACAAATTAAAAGACCCTAGAATGAAGTGGTTTTCGTGTGAGAGACAATAAAGTCGATTATAAAACTTCCAAAATTTAGATCCTAAAAGGCAATAAATCGATTGGCTCAATCTTGTGTACTGCTTGCATCGTATTCTCATGATCAAATGAGAGGAGCAGAGTCAATGGACAAAATCAGCAAATAGTGTTTCAGGTTTAAACAAGAATTTAAACTCAACTTCAGTTCCTAAATAGGTAGCCTTAATACCATATTTGGAAACTATGAAAGGAGAAATTGCGGCAATAAAAGGTGTTCTTAAAATCATCTTCTGTTCCATGTTTTGAACAAGGAGAAAATGTTGCTTGATACAAATTTTATCTTTGCAGATATGTGTATTGGTAAGTTTGTATTGGATCTTTAATTGAGAATTGTTTGTTGTATACAATTTTTGATTTGTGATTGTAAAGTATTGAGCAGGGACAATACCTTCTTGAATGCAGTTCATGTCTGCTCCTGAGTCAATCAGGGCTATGGTAGAAATCAAGATTTCTTTCTTGATAAAAAGATTGACAGACACATACCATTTCTGGATTCTGACCTGATGAGGTATGCATTGATTGATATTGTTCAAGAATTGGGGAGTGGGTTCTTCTTGAGAAATGGGTTAAGAAGAAGAAGCTTCTTGAGGAACTGTTTTTGTAGATGTTGGAATTTAAGATCTAGAAGCAGTTGAGATTGTTTGAGTAAAGCAATATCTTTCTTGATATTATTTACTTCATATTGGAGATCAGAAATACTAGCGGGAGATGAAGTAACAGACGATCGTTTGAATCGGTCTATAACTTCTTTGTGATTATAGAAAGGGTTAACCACCTCAGGAACATTTTGAGGTTTGGTTATTGAAGTCTTAATGTGCTGAAGATATTCAGTTTTAAGGCTGGGATCTTCAATTTTGTCAACAAAATCTAACAGGATGCTGGATTGTTTCTTGTTAGACAACATATTGATAGTTTTGTGATGACAAATGATATTGTTGCAATGACATGCTTCTGCACAAGAATCAGAATTATCAGAGACATCTGATTTAGAAGGGAAGCGATTGATATTGAAGAGTTGAAGCTCTTCATCAGATGATTCGGCTTCTGAATCCATCAGAACATTGAGAAACATGTTCTTAATTTCTTCAGGGGCTTTTAAGGCCTGAATCTTTTGGGCAGTTCTGCAAGATTTTGCATAATGGCCAGGGCGTCCACACTTAAAACAAACAGGCTTTGAAGTTGGATTGGGCTTGTACTGTTTCTTGTAATGTTCGGGCTTGGGCTTGTGGGTCCCATGCCTCGGGTTTACTGTAGTACTTATCTAAGTTCTTGGGTTGTTTAGGCCCATAAGGCTTTTTAGATTTGTACTGTCTTGCTGGGTGAGATCTGTAAAGCTGTTTGGAGTGAGATTTAGAATTGGGAATTCAAAAATCTTCAAATCCATACTGCTGGCAAAAATCACCAAGTTCTTTTGGCCCATGAATATGTTGTTTCTTAAGTTGATGTTTTAACCTAAGATCATTACATATTTGTAAGGCACATTTGTTAATGAAAGAGATGAGATCCCCATATGTAAGGCGTTCATATGGAATATCCCCTTGATACATTTCTTGTATAATTTATTCCTAACTGTTTCTGCAAAGATAGCAGGTAATCCTGAAAGAAACTTTCGTTTCCAAAAAGGGTTACTAGCTTCAGCTTGTTGCATAACCTTTTTGAGGAAAATGTCCTTGTACCATCTAAAATGGCTAAGAGTCGGACATTTGTGAATCATAAGTAGATCTTTAGATTTACCTTGAAATTCACCGGGATCCCTAATAAGGTGTTTCAAAATGCTAACAATCAATGTGATAACAGAATCAGGAATAAATTGGCTTTGATCAGTTTTCATTGGCTGACCATCATGACCAATTTTAACTGCTTGTAAAATGGCTTGTTGTTCACTTATGGTAAGGTAATTATCCCACCATCCTTTGATTAACCCAGAGCTATGGTCTTATCATCTTTGTTGTAAAATGGCGATGATTACATGAGCTATGGTCTTATCATCTTTGTTTTCACTACGATGGGTGGAAGCCATCATAATCATTTTTTGGGTTATTTCAATGATACTTTCTTCAGATAAACCATCTATATTCCAAATATAGAGATTTCCTGTAGAAAATGAACCAAATGCTTGTAATGAACGTTCTTCATATTGCATATCTGGTAAGGAAGGTATTGGATAAAAATTTCTTGTTTTAGGAAGAGGATTTTGATATCCGCCATAAGATTTTGCTGTCTTAGCATACTTAATGGGATTGACCTGATATTGGATAAAATTTAATCTATCTAATTCGGCCATTGGATCAAAATCTTCACTAATGTCGGATTCAACAGACATGTCAGGGTTTGACAGGGTGTTGATTCTGAGTTTGGAATCAAAGTTTAAAGCTGCTAGCTTAGCATCGATATCTTTGATTACTTGTGTGTTTGTAAAAACATTTTGAGAAATTGTTGTGGGTTTGAAGAATGAGGTTTGCTTAGTTTCTTCAATATGTTTTTCTTGGATTCTCTTATCTTTAAGAGCATTTTGTAAAAGTTGATCTTGTACCAATTTATCTCCAATTTCATGAAGAAGAATATTGGTATAATTATTCTGTTGAATAATTTTGCTTATTCCTTTTGAAGGATTCTCAGTAGAGGGATCTTTAAGAGGAGAAGCAACAAGATCTTGTCCCATAGTAGCAAATGTAAATTCGCTAAGAGGAGGCAAAATTGAATTAATTGTTTGGTTCTCAGAGAACAGATTTAGGCAAACAATTCTATGAATGTTGTGAAGAACTGAAAGAAAAAATGTTTTGAGAATGAACCCTACTAACATGGAGTATAGAATTTGAAAATTAAATCGACCAATTCAATTGATCAATTTGTGTGTTTATAAAGAGCTGAATCAAACAAATTAAAAGACCCTAGAATGAAGTGGTTTTCGTGTGAGAGACAATAAAGTCGATTATAAAACTTCCAAAATTTAGATCCTAAAAGGCAATAAATCTATTGGCTCAATCTTGTGTACTGCTTGCATCGTATTCTCATGATCAAATGAGAGGAGCAGAGTCAATGGACAAAATCAGCAAATAGAGATATTTTGGAACCTGAAATTGGCTTTAGATGTTCAAGGGAGATTCCAGCTACTTGATGGTCACGATTAAAAGAAGAGGTACTCACATGAAGATGACCAAAATATGATGACAGGGAGGATAAATTGGTTCTAAAATGAATTAGTTGATAGTAGTTAGTGGGCCTATTAGAGTCGCTATCAAAAAGTGTCTGTCAGTATGGGTCTATTAGTCTGTCAGTCCTAACATCTTAAGCAATAGAATATTTATACATGTTGAAACTGTAAAAGAAATTGAAAAATGTTTATAAGTAAATACCTTAGTTGGATTAAACTGTGAAACAACCTTACATAATATTTCATTTCTCTTGGATAACAAAATAAAATAAAAAACTTAAATGTGAAATTTGCATTGACCAATGAAACTAGAACATATCAGTTACCTCTATTCTTTCATCTCATGGGCACAGGTATGTCAGATCTGCGGTTCAAACCCACTTACAATCCTTACACAGAACCCAGCATGGAAATTTATAGTTATCATCAAGGCTTCAAGAAGTGGGTGGAGGTTGGCAATTCTGGTATGTTCCGGCCTGAAATGCTTCGTCCCATGGGGCTCCCTGAAGATGTTACTGCAATTGCTTGGGGCCTTTCCCTTGAAAGGTTAGTAACTCTAATGCTCAATGGGCTTTGATGATGATGATGAAACTGAAACTGAAACTAAAACAATGGGTGTTAACCTGCTTTCTAAGAGCTTGTTAATAAATGGCCTATGTGTTCATTTTTCTAATGTAGTTTCTAAAATGACGAGAATATGAAACTCTTGGGCATGTTTAATTACATGGAATCTAACACCATGGGATGTCATTGGATAGGACCAGATAGGAAGGAAGGCGAAATTTGAGGTTGTAGTTAACCCATATATGTGCGAATCTTTCCTAAAAGAATGAAATTTCCATATTCTAAGAATCATAAGAATGTGATTTCTATATTTTGCAAAAAACTTATTGTCAGTACACAATCCATGGAATATGATTCCATGCAAACAAACATACCCTTAGTTCAATAGAGATAGTGAGTTGTTTAGCATAGAAACCTAGGCATGCTTGATGGTTTAAATTTCTCCCCTGAAGTTATGATGTCAATTTCTACCTTGCCTTTAAACTCAGTTACATTTGCTACAACGCTTGTTTTATTTTCATAATACTTTGATTGTCTGTATTGAATTGTAATTATCACAACTTTTTATTTTTTTGGAGTGGGGGGGAGATGTGAAACTGTAAACATAACAAAATACAAGCATGATCTACTGGACAAGGACAAAATATTCTGATCCATTACATAGCAATTCCAGTTAACCAACAAACTTCAAAACACTCTCTCAAACTCCCATACACCAGTACTAACGAGTGGTCTCAATTTCCATCCCAAATCACTAGGGCCTTGATTCGTTCATTTTTAAATGTTTACGATTCCTTTAAATCCAGATGTCCCGAAGTATAGCATGGGAGTTAACAAACACATCACCTTTTCCTACTTTTCATGAAATTGTAGTGGAGAGCATTGACCAAAATCCTAACTTTCCTATGAAGAGATTTGATTATGAATCTTCAACTCCCCAACCACAAAAACTCAGTTTCCACATCCCTATTTCCCAGTTCAAGCACATTTTTACGAATAATGGAGCCAATTCCACAATACACTATGATGTTACTAATTAACAAAGGAACTCATTAACAAAGAGATTAGATTTTATTCTGTGATTTCCTCCGAACTAATGAACAAGGGAACTCATAAAAATATACTAAAGAAGTCACAAAGTTGCACTTATCATTTTTAGAGAGAAATGAACCCCATCAGGGAAGTACGAAATTTATTAGCATTTATCAATTGCTTCAGAGGCAATATAGGAAAGATCGGGAAGATGCATAATGCATATCCGCATCACTATAAAAGTCCACATTTTCCCTCGTTTGGCATAAATCAATACACCCTTGAACAACCCCCTCCCTCTTTTTTTCCTTTTTTTTTTAACATCATGTGATAGAGAGATGACCTTTTTTTTTCTTTTTCTTGGTGAGACAGACCCACTATGATACTGTATGGATATGATAACATCAGGGATCTCTTTGGACCAAAGGTATTGTATTCTTACTTTGTGCATTTTGCAGGAGTTAAAATGTTATTCTTGTTACAAATTGTCACAGCCCTCACTATTTGTCTTTGCCTTTTGCAGGTGGATTTGGGTCGCATTGAAAACAACCCAATATGTCGTCTTGGAATGAGTTAGATTGGTTTCACTTTTTCACACATTTAATATGTTGTCAAACAACCCTCCAATTTTTCACAAATCATTGTTGCTGTTGTCAAATCCTATACACCTTTATTAATGGGTACTTGTTTTTGGGAAAATAGGTGTTGCCCAAACTTGTTAGTTAGTAACAGTGATCATTCTTGTTTGTGTTGGTCTTTGGTGAAGTTTTGTCTTTGATTAACGATCAGATTGAGCAGCATTCTTCTAAAGCAACTTTTCTGGTGACGTTGAATCCTTTGCATTGTGTGATTCATCATTCTTATCATTTCACCGTTTGTGCTTAGTAGTGGCAGTAGCATTTTGGTTGAAGGATAGGTAATGGTGTGAAACATTTTCTAGTGTACAAATTAATCTAGAGTTTAACGCTGCTGAGATGGTGATATTGTTGCAGGCCATATAAATTGCCGGAAAATTTTGCAGCCCCCCATTATCTTTTAAATCAACTCATCTTTTCTCTTCCATCTTTGTTTATCTTTTTTATCCAATAGAGCGAATGATTGTAGACAATATGCCACAGAGCTTTGTTGGACAAGGCCTTGCATCTGGGCGTGTCTGAGGCATTTGTGAGGGGTATATAGGGAACTTTTGAAATGTCAATTCTTGGAAGAAAAAAATACAAAGAAACTGCCGCAGACAGGACCAGTTGACTTTTCAAGTCACGTATTCATTGCAAGGCCTTGGACACCATAAATTGATGAAGTTGAGGTTTACACATCTATTGTAGATTCAAGGAATTGTGAATTCCATGAGTTTGTGTGGAAATTGATATTAATAGTCCGTTCCGACTAAAGTCACAGAGCCGCTAGTGATGGTGATCAACTTGTTTTGTGAAGGTGGAATTGTGATAGTTGACTAAATGTGGCTATTGCCTAGGTTTTGGAGGCAAATCAAACAACACCCGAAAGAGTAAGTCTATAGAGCACTTGTTTAGGGTGCTTTTGTTGCCTCTTTTTGTCTTTTTTTTTTACACTTTTTATCCTTTTTCTTTAAAACACATTAATAAACGCCATCTATAGAAGGGGTTCGAAGTGTTAAAAAAAAACCCCAAAGAGACCTCAAATAAGGCTACCTAGATTTGTTGCACCCGAAAATGAAACACCCTCAAGAATTTGAAAGGAAGCTAAGAAAAAGGAAGAAGGCTGGGAGGTGATGAGATAAATCATGTTCAATAAAGAAGATGATTAGGAAAGCTAGTTGCAAATAGCTAAGACATGACTCCCTCACCTCTTAAATAAAGGGAAAGGTATCATTTACATTAAATGATGGTTATCAGTGAGTACTGGGACTAATATAGTCATGGTTTCCAATTCCACATTGCTTGTCAAGTCCCTATCTATATGGAGTTTTCTTCAAGATTTCCTTGCATTGCATTGAGCCATTGAGAAAAGAAGTATCATAAGATGTGATTGACCTTTCTAGGATGATTCCACATGATATGTGATTGACCTTTCTTGGAGGGCGATTCTAGGGTTCTTGGAGATCTACAGTAATCTCGCTCAACAGCTCATCGATCTATTGGAAATAGTAGCTCGATGCACTGTTGGTGATGCGCGAGACCGGGAACGACACCAACCCCATTGTCCCTCGTGGGGAAGGTATTCACAACAAGAGGTTCGAGCATGGATACCCTAGCACTTGCCCCTCGCTTGCTCAGGATCAAGAAATGACTGCTGATTCAAGTAGCAAAGTCCCCATGGACCGTAGCGAATCCGACTACGGAGGCGCAAACCGAGCAGTTGTCAATTCTTCGGATGAAACATCGAATGCAACAACTCATTCTCTTGCCCAGCTTAATGGGGTTTATCATCCTGCACGATCTAATGGCGATACAACTCTTGAGCAGAACAGGATGTGTTGGGCCTCCTTGTTTGCACATCGCAATGCGGGGAATAACTCAAAACTTAGATTTGTGCCTCCCAGAGTAGAAAATGGAATTCCAGTGGTCCATATAAAACTTGCAGAGCATGTAACCAGGTTAGATGAATGCGAACAATATCTCATTGGGAACTTTGTTGGCAAAAGACTCGCTTATGGCTATGTCCAGGAATGATTGAAGAGAATGTGGGGACTAAAGAACAGCTTTGAGATGTCTGTTTATGGCGAACGTGCTTTCGTATTTAAATTCTTGACTGAAGAAGATAAAAACAAAGTCACTGAGATTGGCCCGGTTTACATTGCTAGCAAACTTTTTCTGATTAGGCCATGGCGACCTTATATGGAAGCAGAAACTGAAATTTTAAACTCGATTCCAATCTGGGTTAATTTACGAAAAGTTCCTCTGTTCTTGTGGAGTACAGAAGGATTGCAAGCAATTTCGAGTGCTTTGGGGACCCCCCTTATGCTAGACAAGGCCACCGAAAACCGAACCAGATTGGCATTTGCTAGAGTGTGTATCGAAATAGACTCTACCAGTAAGTTCCCTTCTACTATACCTGTTGTCATGGATGATGGAAAGATGGTTACAGTGGAGGTGGAGTACTCATGGAAGCCTGCAAGGTGTGGAGTTTGCGTAGGATTTGGACACAACTCTTCTCACTGCCCAAAACAAAAGCAACCTAAGCCCAATTTAGTCAGGGTGTGGAGAGCAGTTGATGGAGCTAAATCAGATAAGCAAAAAGAGAACACAGCAGTAGGAGTACAATGGGAGATAGCCTCGGGCAGGCATACATTCAAACAAAAACAATCTAAGACTGGCCTGGAACAAGCACACAACATTTCTCTTCTGACCCAGGAGACTAGTCTCACTACTGGGGATGTTATCCCTGAGAAGTACATTCACAAGGATGACAAAGGTAAGGAAATAACAGTGGAAAAAGAAGGATAAACTACCCCTACTAGCTCTATTGAACTTGCTATTATTGCAGACCAAATTAGTTCAACTCCAACTAGTCCAAGTGAGGTAGCAGTATTAGAACAAACACAAGAAGAAAGCCCCAAAGAAGCTGCAGTATTTGATAAAGCAATTGTTAAACCCAGAGTACATCCCAAAGAGGGACCTAAGAATGGTGGGTTACAAGCGGGGCAGCCACTGAAGGGGATACTCAAAGACCCAAGGGGACAATCTAGAATTAACAATCTTCTGATCAATAAGAATAACCCATTCAATGCTTTGCAATTGGAGGAAGCACAGCCCAATCTGAATTCAGGTACTGCTTCACAGTTAATTTCTGCAGACAGCGACAACCATAAACAAGTGAACCGTAAGACGGGGGGACCGACCACTCCTAAGCAAAGTTCTTAATGATAAAAGCTGGATGTTGGAATGTTCGAGGGCTCAATGACCCTTTAAAGCAAAAAGAAGTTAGAAGTTTGGTTAGTAAACATAAACTTAGTATTATTGGCATGGTGGAAACTAAAGTAAGTGATGATCGCAAAGCGCAAATTCAAAGAAATCTGTTACGCGACTGGGTGGTTATTGATAATAATGATTTGGTGCATGGAGGAAGGATTTGGGTTGCATGGGACCCCCAAGCAGTGAATGTTAACATCCTGTCTAAATCAGATCAGGCCATATTTATTGAGACGATTTGGCCGAATGGTTACTCGTGTGTAATGACGTTTGTTTATGGAAGCAACAATTATCTGGTCAGGAAAAGTCTCTGGACTAAATTAGAGCACTTTGCTCACTTGAACAAGGCCCCTTGGGCGGTTATGGGAGACTTTAATTCTATCTTAAACTCTCAAGAACGGGTCGGTGGCGAGGCAATAAGGCCGTCGCATTTCATGGACCTCTTGAACTGCATCCAGCAAGCTCATTTATTTGACTGTCGTTACAAGGGTTGCCACCTGACCTGGAGCAATAAGCAAATTGGAGACAATAGGATCATGTCCAAGATTGACAGGGTAATGGTTAACCAAGAGTGGGTTCACAATGTACCAGACACAGAGGCGGAGTTCTTACCTCCTGGGGTATCGGATCACTCGCCTATGATCCTGACCTTATATGAATACAAGAGTGCAGGGCCTATTCCCTTCAAATTCTATAATTATTGGCTCAATGAGCAAGGTTATTGCGATGTTGTTACTCAAGCCTGGGCTATTGAATTTGAAGGTAATGCAATGTTTCGTTTTGTCAAGAAGCTTAAGCATGTAAAGAACAATCTGATCGAATGGAGGAAGGCACGTTTTATCAATACCAAAAGCTCTATTATGACAGCTAGGCAGACGATGGATAACTTACAGACTGCAATGCAGGCCCAACCTCTTGATCAATCTATTGCTGCTCAAGAGTGTGAAGCAGTGAAGCAGTACGCAGGGGCAATCAGGAATGAAATCTCTGAGATAGAGCAAAAGTCGAGGACCAAGCATATGCGTGACGGAGACGAGAATGTATCTTATTTCCACAACAGACTAAAAGAGAGAAGATCGAAGAACAAAATTCTGTCTTTATACAATGCTTCTAATGAAAAACTAGACACAACAGAAGAGATAAGTGCAGAATGCATTCGCTATGTTGAGGAGGTGTATGGGGGGCCTTCAAGAAGATTACGATTCTTCAATCATTGACAACTTACAAGTTCAGAGCACCCTCACTGAGGATGAAGGGAAGGACTTGGAGAAAGAAGTCACAAGGGACGAAATAACTGAAGCTCTTTCTGCTATAGACAGCAACAAGGCGCCTGGTCCAGACGGATTCTCATCGCTATTCTTTAAATCAGCTTGGAGATTAATTGGTGATGACTTCGTCAGAGCTGTGCAAAACTGTTTTAGAAGTGGATGTCTGCTTGGGGAGGTAAATGCAACGTATATTGATTTAATTCCTAAAGTTCCTAATGCTACTTACCTTAGTGATTACAGGCCTATCTCCTGCTGTACTGTTTTTTACAAGTGTATTGCTAAGATTATGATGAACAGGATGAAAGGAATGGTTGGGACGTTAGTTAGTTTAAACCAGTCTGCATTTATCAAAGGAAGATACATCCATGATAACATAATGTTAGCTCATGAGCTGGTCAGGAACTACCACAGGGATCATGGCCCTCCGAGATGTGCTGCGAAGATTGACCTACGGAAGGCGTATGACACTATAAGGTGGGAGTCCATCTACCACATCATGCGCAAAATGCGCTTCCCAGAGCAGTTTATCAAATGGATTAGAATGTGCATCACTAATGCCAGGTTCTCTATATCCGTCAATGGATCTCCAAAGGGCTACATTAAGGCAGCGAGAGGTCTTCGTCAAGGGTGCCCTCTCTCTCCTTACTTGTTTGTTCTCGTGATGGAAGTTTTCCACCTTTTGTTAAAGAAGAAGGTCGAGGAGGGCACTTACAAGCTGCACTTCAAGTGTAGTGACCCCCTTATCACTCACTTAAGCTTTGCCGATGACTTAATGGTTTTTTTCAATGGTGACCAGCACTCAGCCAGGGCGTTAAGTGAAGTTTTGAACAGTTTTAGAGAATGCACAGGTCTTGCAATTAACTGCTCCAAAAGCAGCATCTGTACAGCAGGCGTTCTCAACAGTGAAGTGCAGGAGATCACTAAGGTCCTTCGATTCAGTCCGGGCTCTCTTCCTGTCAAATATCTCGGTCTTCCTCTTATTACAACAAGACTTACTCATCACGATTGCATCCCCTTACTTGAAAGAGTCAGGAAGCGGATTTTATCGTGGAAGAATAAGGCGCTGTCGTATGCTGGGAGAGTCACTCTGGTCAAATCAGTACTCAACAGTCTCCATGTGTATTGGACGTCCTGCTACTCCATTCCTAAGGAGACCATTAACGATCTGAATGCCATCATGAGGAATTTTCTATGGTCCGCAGTGGATACCTTTGAGAAAACTCCCCTGGTAGGATGGAAGAAAGTCCACACTCCTTACAATGAAGGGGGACTGGGTATTAGAAGCATTGAAACCTCTAATGTAGCCGCGATGACTCGCCACATATGGAACATAACTTCAAATAAGGAGAACCTGTGGGTGAAGTGGGTACGGAAAAATTTAATTAAAAGGAGGGACTTTTGGTTGATGGGCATCCCAAGGGATTGCTCATGGTGTTGGAAGCACATTCTTAAGTGCAGAGATGTTGCTGGTACTCTGATTACTCACTTGATAGGAGATGGAAAAGGGACATACCTGTGGAAAGAACCATGGCACCCAATGGGGCTTCTCATGTCACGATTCCCTCAACAATTACAGTATGATTCCATGCTGCACAAGAATGTCAAGGTCAGTGCCTTAATTAGACAAGGCGAATGGGGAGCTCCTGATCAATTTCGTCGTGCTATTAGTGAGATTTTTAATGACTTGAGTTCAGTGGAGCTTGATGTTAGGTTTCAGGATGAAGTTGTGTGGATGGGAGGCAAACAAGGTCAGTTCTCTAACAAGGAAGCATACCATGCTATTAGAAGCAGACTTCCCCAGGTCCCATGGTCCAGCTTGGTTTGGTTCAAGGGAAGAATCCCAAGACACAGCTTCCAGACTTGGTTAGTCATGCATGGGGCCTTGAAAACTCAGGACAAACTAAAGGCTTGGAGTAAGATTGATGTCTCTTTATGTAGTTTATGTCGATTGGATTCAGAGAACGAAAACCACCTTTTCTTCTCCTGTTGGTATTCAAAGTTGGTTTGGTCTTATATCTTGCATTATATGGGCTATGATCACACTCCTTTGGCGTGGAATCAAGAGGTCGATTGGTGTCTATCTCACTTCAAGGGGAATGACCCTTGCGCCATGATAAAGAAGTTGGCTTTTAATGCGACAATATATCACTTATGGAATGAGCGCAATAAAAGAATATTTCAGGGAAAGCATGTAGTTGCTCTTGATCTGGTTGATCGTATAGTCATGGATGTGCGCATGAGGACAGCGGTGCTGAACCTGACAGTGGATGATAACGACTATAATTGCAAGTTTTGTGATAAATGGAGAGTTCCGGTGCATTTTAAACTTAAAATTCCGAGTAAGCATGCTTGGAAAAAACCAGAACAGCAGTGGTTCATGGTTAATTCTGATGGTTCATTGGCTGGAACGAGGGGAGGTTATGGGGCCATCATTAGAACTCATGATGGAACCGTTATAGCGGCAGCTGCAGGCTCCTCAGTGGGAAAATCTGTTATTCTTCATGAGTTACAAGGAGTCGAGTTGGGAATGATATTGGCTAAGAAGTATGGGCTGCGTAAAGTTGTTTTCTTCACAGACTCAAAGAATGCCCTCAAGTATCTCACTTCAACTGAATTTCCTCCATGGGAGGCTAGGCACACTCACCGTAGATTAAAACACTCTCTCACAGACTTTGAAGACTATAGGGTCATACATGCAATGAGAGAAACCAATCAAGCTGCAGACACGCTTTCTAAACTTCTCCCTAGTGCTGAATTCCTGGAGATAGCTCCCAGTTCCTTTGCAGAAGACCTCAAAAAGATCATTTTTGAAGATGCTAGCGGTAGATTATATGATAGAATGTAATTTTATTTTCTTTTTTCTGTGGTCAGGGGAGCCCATTTAATCCCCAAACTTGCCTTTCGAAAAAAAAAAAAAAAAGAAATAATAACAAAACATAGTTTTTCAGAAGGAATGGTTTTTATTAGATTCCAAAACTGTTAATTGCCTTCAGCAGGTTTGAATTCTGGACTTGACTTGTGATACCATCATTCACAAATCAACCAGCTAAACTAGTACTCATTGGCACATAGCATTAAAACATGACTAGGTTCACATTAATTTTTGCGATTGATGTTAGAGCCCTTCTAGAGAGTGAGGGAAAGGGGTGAGGGATGGGTATAACCACTCATCCCCTCGAGATGAACAATGCCGCGCCACCCATCCCTCGCCCCCCAAAAATATGTCATGGTGTATGTTAGTTGGATAACCTTATTGTTTAATCTCCTAGAGCTTTCATTCATATATAAATTAAATTAGAAATACTGTGTTTAACAAAACAAAAATAAAAAATTAAAGATACTGTGAAACTATGAAAGGGTTGAACGAGAGAGTAAGTGAAAATTCTATCTCAAAAGGAGACAAAGTTTGGAAGACAAAATATCATTCATTTTCCATTCGGGTATTCGCTTCAAAACGAATCTCAAATCCCCCACTTATCACGTGCTCCTGCACACAACTTAACCAAACACTTTCCGTCCTGTTCGAACCTATACAAGGAAGCCAAGTTGAGCTGGTATCTCACTGGCTACACACGTGTTTTCTCTATGTGGGTGCAGCCACATGGGATCACTTTAACTTGTTCACTCTTATGTCCTATTTAAAGGTGTGTTGTGTGTTTTTGGTTCAGCAAGACAAACAAGAAAGGTGGTGGCAAGCAAGAGAGAGTGTTGAAATTGGAGTTGTTAATGGACATTTGGTTCACCACCACCACTATTACCACTGTTGTTGTGGGGGTGGTTTTGTTACTCTTGATAGTATCTTTGAATCAGAAGAGCAAGAGCAAGAGGAACCCAATGGCTCAACAACTACCCCCTTGTAAGTTTATCTTGAATCATTTCGTGTTGGATTGAGATTTATAGTTTTTGAAGTGGTTTAAAATTGCTGCAGCGGTGCCGGGGCTGCCTGTGATCGGGAATTTGCTGCAATTGAAAGACAAGAAACCACATCAGACTTTTGTGAGATGGGCTGAGGAGTATGGGCCTATTTACACAATTAAGACTGGTGCTTCTACTATGGTGGTTATCAATTCCACCCCCCTTGTCAAAGAGGTGATTTTGATGATCTTTGCTTTGTTTTTGTTACTCATTAATTTGTTAAACCAATTAAAAACCCTGCATTACAATCTTGCTTGCCCTGCTTCCCAAACCCAGGAGGGGAGGGGAGGGGAGGGGAGCGGAGGGGGGCAGGGGCGGCCTGGCCAAGCAAGAGTTAGTCGCTTGGTCGGCTAATATTTGTCCTTTTATTTTATTTTATTTTTGTTCTTGGTTTTATTTGGTGGTGTTTGTTGTTGGCATCATCCCTCACTATGGTTCATTTGCCATTGCTATATCATTATCATTATTCCACTATGTTAGATTTGACTTCTCTAATAGTTTTGTTAGTGTGTTAAACTACTAATGTCCACTTTCCCATTGTCCGTGACCTTGACCGTTGATCCATGCTAGGGGTGCGCGGTTTGCATCGGTTTAGTTTTCTTGAAAAACATATAGCCAAACCGAAATATGTTGGGTGTCCTTTAAAGTGAAGCGAACTGACCTAAGAGGAAAAACCGAACCGACCACAACAAACCAATCCATGACATATTCCTAAGCAAAAACCAAACCAAACATAATTTTGCCTACTATTAAGCAACCTTTAACCATAACCGAGCCTAACCAAGCTGGCGAATAAGTCCTTTTCTCCATTTTATTTAGTACATTTAATAAAATTCTAGTTCACATATATATGTCGGTTTACTTCAGTTATATGTGGTTTCATTTAAATATAAAGTTTGAGTTATTGATTTGATTGTCATAAAATATAACTTACGAAATGAAAAGTTTTGTTTGGAATGTTGCCCAAGTTTCTTTTGCTTGGATATTTCTGAAGCTGAAACAATATTGCATAGAAGTTCAAGTGGTATGTTAGTTAGCACCATTTCTTACTTCAGAGGTGAATAGCATATTGAATATGCACTGAGCGAGTATTAGATGAAAGGAACAATAAATTATTTTAGGTTATGCAGGTTCAAAGTACTAAGTTCGAGTAAGAGTTGAGTCATTCTTGGTTGCCAGCCCTACCCTACCTTCGTTGCCGACTCAGTGGTTATATCATTACTAATTCACTTCGTTTCTGCAATACAATCCTAAAGTCCTTCCAAGAGGGTCATATTTGGTAACATTTGATTAATCTTTGTGCGCAGTGGTTATATCATTACTAATTTATGGTTTATAATGGATTTGACATCTATAAGTGAGTGATTCTTGATCTTAGAGTTTTGGAGGGCGGGGATTATCACTCCAACATGATTGATTACAATTATTGGTCCCATAAGATTAGTTAGAAAATACATGTAAGACCATGAATCAAACTGTTGACAATTGTATATGTTGGAACTCTTGCAGGCAATGGTGACTAGATTCTCATCAATCTCAACGAGGAAGCTTTCAAATGCCTTAAAGATACTCACTTCTGATAAGTGTATGGTTGCCACAAGTGACTACAGCGACTTCCACAAGATGGCAAAACGCTATATAATCACAGGTCTCCTGGGAGCCAATTCTCAGGTTTGTTAACACTAATTGTTTTCTCTTGTTCCTTGTGTTCACCAAAACTGTGTGCATAATCTTCTGTATATGCTTTCTTGTGTTCACTCATGCAAATAACTTTTGTATCCAACATCCAGAAACAATATCGTGGTAACAGAGATACCTTGATAGAGAATATATTGCATCAACTGCACACTGAAATCATCGAAAATCCTCTTCAACCTGTAACTCTCAGAACAATATTTGAGGCAGAGCTCTTTGCACTAGCTTTGAAACAAGTAAGCTTCTTTTTATTAAATAATCTTAACACAGTCATTCCAGAGCAAATCCTTTGAAATAGGGATATTAAATTTTGCAGGCTTTGGGTAAGGACTTGGAAGAACCCATCTATGTTGAGGAGCTTAAAACCAAAATGTCAAAAGAGGAGATATATAAAGTGTTAGTGATTGATCCTATGATGGGTGCGATTGACGTGGATTGGAGAGATTTCTTCCCATATCTAAAATGGGTTCCTAATAAGAGACTGGAAACTAATATCCAACGGATGTATAAGCGCAGGCGAGCAGTGATGAAAAAACTCATTGGAGAACAGAGGAAGCGAATTTCTTCGGGACAGGTAGTTTCATCTTCTTTTATTGTTTTTTTATATTTCTGATCAACACTTTTAGTAACACAAATGAGTTTCAAACAGAAATTGACCAGTTATCTAGACTATTTGTTAACGGAAGCACAAGAACTCAGTGAGGAAGAACTTATTATGTTAATATGGGAGACAATTATAGAGACTTCAGATACAACTTTGGTCACAACAGAATGGGCCATGTATGAGCTCGCAAAGAATACAAGCTGCCAGGTTGTGTTTCTTATAAACATGTTTGTTTCTTATTCATAAATCTTTCTTTCACTACATTTTTCTTATATCGTAAGATTTCCATGTATCATCCAGGAACAATTATACAAGGAAATTCAAAATGTTTGTGGATCTGATAAAATTACAGAGGAACATCTCTGTAAGCTGCCGTACTTAAATGCTGTCTTCCATGAAACTTTGAGAAGGCATTCTCCTGTTCCAGTGATCCCTCTAAGGTATGCACATGAAGACACAGAGCTAGGAGGGTACCACATCTCAGCCGGAAGCGAGGTAAATAATATTAATTTCTATTGGACTTAATTACAATCTCATTTCACGACTGTGGGGATTTGAGGGTATGTATTTACTGATGATCTAACTGTGAATATCAACAGATAGCGATAAACATTTATGGGTGCAACATGGACAAGAATGAATGGGGTGATCCTGAAGAGTGGCGGCCTGAGAGATTTCTAGATGGTAAGTATGATCAGACGGATCTGTATAAGACAATGGCTTTTGGAGGAGGAAAGAGAGTTTGTGCAGGATCTCTGCAGGCGATAACAATTAGTTGCATGGCTATTGCTAGATTTGTGCAAGAATTTAAGTGGAGACTGAGCCCGGGGCAAGAGGATGATGTGACTACCCTCGCGCTCACCTCTTCCAAAGCCAATCCGATGCAGGCCATCTTAACACCAAGAGATCGTTGATAGCCTTCACCGAGTCTTTTTCTGTCCTCTTTGCTTTCTTTGTGTCCTATCTCTCTAAACTACTTGTATGTCAAAGAGATAAACTACTAGTATGTCAAACAGATGTTCATAAGACTGAATACTAGCTTGGAATAAATAGCAGTTGTTTGGGTTGGAACACTTGATTCCTTCTAGCTATGGTGGGTTTTTTATTTTATTTTTTTTTCATGACAGAAAGCATATAGTACTTCAGATCAATATGCTCAGTTTTAGCAAAACGAAATTTCACTCTGTGGCAAATGGTATCATAAGTGCAGGGTTCGAGACGATAAAGTTTACCCTGTGGATATGATACCAAAATCCAGTATTGCCATATGTCACAACTATCTTCTTGCCTAGCCAAGTGAAGTTAGCAAGTGTAAATAATGTAGAGTATTCCACATTGTTCTAGAGAGTTCTCTAGAACCTTCCATAAAATTTCATAGAGTTCCATAGGATTCTAGTCTTTAGATATTTCTAAGGAAGTGTGTAGAAGTTCATTGTAGACTGTTAGATCAAATTGATTACCACCGTCTATTGAGGAGGTGGAGTTGTATAAATAAGCTAAGGCCTCATTTGTTGTAGTCACCTCAGAGAATTCAAGCAATACAAGCTCTAGTTCTCTTAAGCTCTCTTGTGTATTCTTAGCTTTCCATAGTCTAAGTAAGTCTTTCGTGGGCAAGGCTGACTAGCTTTCTTTGATAAGTCAGGGCAAAGTTTGCTAGTGCCGCACGGAAAGTACTTTAGAAAAGAAAGCCCGTGACAGTTGGTATCAAAGCCAGGTTTTGCAAGGTTGGTGAAATCATTCTACACAATAGAATGTCGTCGGAGGTCAACAACCCATCAATTGGCAACAACGACAAAAGCGGAAAAGTCCACAAGGACAAGTCGAAGGACATGATTGCTGCGATGGATGAAAGGTTGGCTAAGTTGTGTGCCACCATGTATGACTTGAGGGAGAAAGTCGAAGACATGGACCAATGCATCGAGGGGCAAGCGTCCAATGGGGAGGACCAAGAACTCCGGGAAGAGATGCAAGGAGCCTTAAACGTAGTAGTGGACATGGTGTCCAAGAAGATCAAGTCCCTTGAAGCCCAAATTGTTGCCAAAGATGCGGAAATGCATGCTTACAGGGAAAGAGTTGAGAAGCTAGAAACTCAACTCAATGTGTGTATGGCTGCGGTAGCCAATGGTGGGACTACACCAGAGACAATCACCCACAGATTCGAAGCTCCCAAACCTAAGGCCTATGGTGGGGCAAGGAGTGCAAGGGTTCAACAACTTCTTGTAGAACATGGAGCGCTACTTTGATGCGGTTGGCATAATAGATGAGACATCAAAGGTACGTAGTGTCTCATTATATTTAAATGATGTTGCTACAGTTTGGTGGCGCAGAAGGTCCGAGGATGTCAAGAAGGGATTGTGCACCATCGACACTTGGGAAGAATGCACGAAGGAACTTAAGAGACAACTCTACCCGGAGGATGCCGAAAATGAAGCTAGGGCCAAGCTTCGCCGCCTTCAACATAAGGAAGGCCACATAAGGGAGTATGTGAAGGAGTTCTCAGAGTTGCTCTTGGAGATTCCTGACATGGGAGAAAATGATGCTTTGTTTAGCTTCCTTGATGGCCTGACAGGTTGGGCCAAGTTGGAATTGAAGAGGCGAGGTGTGCAAGACCTTGCAACGACAATGGATGCGGCCGAATCCTTGATTGAGTTCAAGAGAAATGACTCATCCAAGCGGCAAGGGAAAAGGCCGAGTAATGATGGCAAAGGTGGGGGAGACAAAAAGAAGTCCTCCAAGGAACACAAGTACTCCAAAGACAAGGGGGAGGAGAAAAGAGATGGATCACCCAAGAAGATATCTTGCTTCTTATGTAGTAGACCCCATCGGGCATTTGAGTGTCCCAACCTGGAAAAACTTGCCGCGCTTGCCATGGAAGAAAAAGCAAAAGAAGAAAGGAGGATCACCTCAATGAATCTCCTAAGTTCCATTCAAGCTAAGGTCGAGGAACAACCACGTGGAAGGATGTACGTGGAGATCGAGATCGGGAACAAGACTTTGAAAGCCATGGTGGATACTGGAGTCGACATAGTCTACATGGCCAAAGACCTTGCTGAAGAAATTGGCCTATCATATACTAAGGAGAAAGGATATATCAAGGGAGTCAATGCTAAAAGTCTCCCAATTGAAGGAATAGCTCGTGGCACCGATATTCGGCTTGGACAAAGGCGAGGTAAAGTCGACATAACTATTGCTCCAATTGATGATCACAAGTTCTATTTGGGTATAGATTTCTTGGACATGGTGAAGGCTTTTCTGGTCCCATATGCCAACACCGTGTGCATCATGGAGAAGGGACAACCTTGTGTTGTGCCCGTGGTACGGGAAATAAGTAAGGAGAGAATGGTGTCCGCTTTCCAACTTTCTAAAGGAGTAAAGAGGAATGAGCCTACTTACTTGGCTACCCTCAAGGAAGACGAAGGTCCCATGGATGGAGGGGTGAATGCACCTAAGGTCGTCCAAGATGTTCTCTAGGAGTACAAGGATATTATGCCTGCCGAGTTGCCTAAGAAGCTTCCACCAAGGAGAGAGGTGGATCATGATATTGAGTTAGAAGTTGGAGCAAAGCCACCCGCATTTGCTCCTTATCGTATGACACCTCCTGAGCTCGAGGAGTTAAGAAGACAATTGAAGGATTTACTTGATGCTGGTTATATCCGACCCTCCAAAGCTTCATATGGTGCGCCGGTCTTATTTCAAAAGAAACACGATGGATCCCTACGGCTTTGTATTAACTATCGAGCACTCAATAAGGTCACTATCAAGAACAAGTACCCGATTCCACTTATTGCGGATCTCTTTGATCAACTTGGTGATGCAAGGTACTTTACCAAGCTTGACTTGCGCTCGGGATATTATCAAGTCCGCATAGCCGAAGGAGATGAACCAAAGACGACATGTGTTACAAGGTACGAGTCTTACGAGTTCTTAGTCATGCCATTTGGTTTAACTAATGCACCGGCCACATTTTGCACTTTAATGAATAAGGTACTAGCTCCTTACCTTGATCGATTCGTAGTTGTGTACCTTGATGACATTGTGATCTATAGTAAGACATTGGAGGAACATGTGGATCACTTGAGGCAAGTGTTCCAAATTTTGAAGGAGAACGAGCTCTATATCAAAAAGAGAAGTGCTCATTTGCCCAAGAAGATGTGACATTCTTGGGTCATATCATTGGCAAAGGCAAGCTTCGTATAGACAAGTCTAAGGTACAAGCCATCCAAGAATGGGAACCATCGACCAAAGTCACTGAGTTAAGATCTTTCCTTGGCTTGGTGAACTATTATAGAAGGTTCATCAAAGGCTACTCTTCCATAGCCGCTCAAGAAGGTTCTTCAAAGGACAAGTCTATTGACGGACTTGCTCAAGAAGGGACGAAGTTGGGATTGAAGTTCAAAATGGCAACAAGCTTTCGAAGGATTGAAGAAGGCAATTGTGGAAGAACCGGTGTTGGCACTTCCCAACCATTCTATGTCTTTTGAGGTAAATACGGATGCTTCCGATTTTGCTATTGGTGGAGTATTGATTCAAGAAAGTCATCCTATTGCCTTTGAAAGTAGGGAGCTCAATGATACTGAGAGGCGTTACACAGTGCAAGAGAAGGAGATGACTGCGGTTGTGCATTGCTTGTGAACATGGCGTCATTACTTGCTTGGGAGCAAATTTGTGGTCAAGACCGACAATGTTGCCACTAGCTACTTCTAGACACAGAAGAAGCTCACACCAAAACAAGCTAGATGGCAAGATTTCTTGGTAGAGTTCGATTACACTTTGGAATACAAGTCTGGCAAGGCTAATCTTGTTGCAGATGCTTTGAGTAGAAAAGGAGAACTTGCTGACATAAGTCAACCTCAAAGCAACCTGAAGGGACGAATAAAGGAAGGATTGGCACATGATTCCATGGCTCAAACCATCATAGCTCTTGTCAAATATGGGAAGACAAGATGGTTTTGGGTGAAGAACGGCTTGATATACTCTAAGGGAAGGCAAATCTATGTTCCACCTCATGACAACCTAAGGAATAAAGTCTTGAAAGAATGCCATGATAGCAAGTGGTCGGGACATCCAGGTATACATCGGACTCTTGCTCTTATGGAAGATTCCTATTATTGGCCACATATGAGGGATGATATCGAAGCATATGTAACGACTTGTCTTGTATGCCAACAAGACAAGGTGGAGCAACAGTCACCTGCTGGCTTACTTGAACCTCTCCCCATCCCAGAGAGACCTTGGGAGAGTGTTTCCTTGGATTTTATAGTTGGTTTGCCCGCATCGGAAGATTGCAATTGGATACTTGTGGTTGTAGACAAATTTTCGAAGTATGCCACCTTCATTCCCACACCCAAAGAGTGCACAGCCGAGCAAGCCGCACATTTATTCCTCAAACATGTGGTGAAGTATTGGGGTGTGCCCAAATCTATTATCAGTAATCGGGATACTCGGTTCACGGGGAAATTTTGGACTGAGTTATTCAAGTTGTTGGGTACCGACCTTAACTTCTCTACTAGCTTTCATCCTCAAACGGATGGTCAGACGGAAAGGATGAATGTTTTGCTGGAGTTATATCTTAGGCACTATGTGAGTGCCAACCAACGAGATTGGGCTAAGTTGTTGGATGTTACCCAATTCTCTTTCAACTTGCAAAAGAGTGAAATGACGGGTCGTAGTCAATTTGAGATTGTCATGGGACAACAACCAATGACCCCGAGTTCTATTGCCACTGGCTACACTGGAGTGAGTCCATCGGCCTATAAGTTTGCCAAAGGATGGAATGATCAAGCTGATGAGGCTCGAACTTACCTGGAGAAGGCATCCAAGAAGATGAAGAAGTGGGCCGATAAGAAGAGACGGCTTCGAGAGTTCCAGGTTGGAGACCTTGTGCTTGTCAAGATGCATGCTCATGCCAGACTTTCAGGACTGCATCGTGGCCTTATCAGGAGATGATGTTCCCTTCCCCATAGTCAAGAAAGTGGGAAAGCAGGCATACAAGGTCGAGTTGTCATCGAGGATCAAGTTTCATCCAGTCTTCCATGTGAGCCTATTGAAGCCGTATAAGGAACATCAGGATGATCCAAGCAGAGGAGTTTCACAAAGAGCACCAATGGGCATGAGGATCCAACATGACAAGGAAGTAGAGACTATCTTGTCAGATCGTGTGGTGCGTCATTCCAACCAACCTCCCACACATGAGCTACTCGTCAAGTGGAAGGGATTGCCAGAAAGTGAAGCTAGCTGGGAGCCAATCCAACATTTGTGGCAATTCAAGGAGCAAATCCAAGCGTACGAGGATTTCAAGGCAACGAGGACGTCGCCTGATTAGGTGGGGGAGAATGTCACAACTATCTTCTTGCCTAGCCAAGTGAGGTTAGCAAGTGTAAATAATGTAGAGTATTCCACATTGTTCTAGAGAGTTCTCTAGAACCTTCCATAAAATTCCATAGAGTTCCATAGGATTCTAGTCCTTAGATATTTCTAAGGAAGTGTGTAGAAGTTCATTGTAGACCGTTAGATCAAATTGATCACCACCGTCCATTGAGGAGGTGGAGTTGTATAAATAGGACCTCATTTGTTGTAGTCACCTCAAAGAATTCAAGCAATACAAGCTCTAGTTCTCTTAAGCTCTCTTGTGTGTTCTTAACTTGCTTAGCTTTCCATAGTCTAAGTAAGTCTTTCGTAGGCAAGGATGACTAGTTTTCTTTGATAAGTCGGGGCAAAGTTTGCAAGTGCCGCACGGGAAGTACTTGAGAAAAGAAAGCCCGTGACACATAGCAGTTAGCAGTCTTTATACACACACACATATATATATGTATGTATGCATGAATTAGCAAGAAGGGGATGTGCAATGGATGGAGACCAGTGTGATTTGCTGGCATTGCTTTCAGTTCCCTGTTCTCAAAGATTTCAGATGGCAATCAGAAAACACATAGTAGGGGTAGAATGGTTACAGGGAGGGGAACTTATGTGAGGCACACATGCATTTCACTTGGCCAAAATACAAATGATGTTTAGTACTATGCTGCAAAGCCCTTTTCTCAACTTCTACACAAGGAGTTGGAGTACGATTAGAAAACTCTGAAGTGTTTGGCACTTGTTGATGACAATGGCATCATTGTGAATGACCCAAATGGACTGGAGCATAGAGATACTTGAGTGATAAACCTGTTGCTCAATTGGGGGAATATATACAAATTGTAGTTACATGCTACCAGTCATACTACTGTGTTTGAATTTATTTTCCATACAACATGGGGCAAATTGCCTCACCCCACACGCTGAATCTCTTCAGGTGATAACAATTAGTTGCATGGCTATTGGCATATTCGTGCAGGATTTTATGTACAGACTAAGCCCAGGACAGGAGGATTCATTTTCCAAATCTGATCCAATGCAGGCCATCTTAACAACAAGAAATCTTATTATACTTCATTTGCTAGTTTATGATTGAATCCTAGATTAGATTCTGCCTTTCTAGTTCAATATATTGGGCAAGTGATACTAGTAGTTGTTATGTTGTTTGAATATTATTACCGTACTACTTATATAGAAAGGAAAAAGCTAGAGCATATATAGCAGTCATACACAAAAGCTGCAGCAGCATGACCCTTCTAACATCATAGTCGAGCTGCCTCTTTTATGAGGACATCCCAGCCCAGCAGGTTGTCATAAAATTGATCTTCCAATTATAAAAATCGATCCTCCGAAATATTTGTTGGAATATATGTAAATCTTCTAACCTGTCTCTTCTTAAATGTTCATGTGGAAATTGGCATACGACTAATTGTCCACTGCCAATCACAAACTTAAATGTCCTTTTGTATGTTGTTGCGCTGAAGAATAAATCACCATTACCTCTTTCTATTACTTCATAATGGTCTTTGGCAAGTTTAGTGTCCAAGCAACAACAGTTATTCACTAGATTTACAGGGCAAATGAACCCTCTCAGATGCTACATGCTAATGTGAATCTTACCATCTTTATAGGAGACCAACACGTGGCGCTCACACTGTCAGAGAGCTGTTTCAGTTTATTCTGCACGTTACTATATATTATAGCCATGCATTGCCCGTCTCAATGACACACATCAATGATGCTGATTGTAGTCAATTTTTCATTTGGTGAGTATTGTGATGATCATTATAGTCTCGTAGTAAACAAGGGATGATGCTAGTCACCAAATGGAGAACCTGTCATGATACTTGTAAAATCCTAATAAGCAGGCAGAGATAGTGACTCTTCATGAAGTGTTTGTTCGAAGAAGAAGTGAACCCCAAACTATCTGTATATTGTGGCACTGTCCGCCAATTGTATCTCAGTTTGTCGGACGTTTACTCTCCTTGTGAGAGATTGCGGGTTCGAGGCTCACCTGTGGAATTTAAAGAAAAAACTAGATATCAGGTCCGCGCATGATATACATAATATCATCTTGTTCGCGTAGGAAAATCTGTCCTAATGCCAATCACCCCCTCTATAAAATACATTTTTGTTTCTATCATGTGTTAATTAATTTGATGCAACTCTTGATTCTGTTAGTGTTCATCTTTTTTACTTATCATTTTGTTCTATCTTTCATTTGTCATAAGTTTGAATCCAAATACAACTGGCTGGATTTTTAAGTACGAAAAGTTGTTTTATACTTTTATCTTTTGAACCCCAATTAAAGCCTAAAAAAATATTATCATCTTATTCAAATTTAACTCCTCAAAAAAAAAAATTTCTTCACCAAGCACTCCAGTCCTTTGAATGAATTTTTGAATCTTATGTAATACAAGCCAATCGTTGAATGTTTATTTAGTTTATCATTATTATTTGCCTTGAATCTGTTTGTACACTGTCCATTTTTTTTTCCAGAATGAAGTGAGGCCGAATCTGAATAATATCTTTATTTTAAACATTACCTAGTTATATGTTTGCAAATTATACATACCAACAAACTCAGAAGCAATGACGTTCTTCCTTCTCAACTTTCTCCATTTCATTAGTTGGATAGCCTTGAACAAATTTTGTTTTGTAATAAGCCCAGACTTCACATTTCTTCTGTTTTCTACACCCATTTGTCATGAAGCCACATTGGATGAATGCCACCTCTCTACTTCTTGTGCTATGTGTGCGCGTTGGTTCAGACAAACAGAGTAGTAAAGCAAAATGAATGTAGTGTTGAAATTGGAGTAGCTAATGAAGGGTCTTTTCTGTTCTTCTTCAGGTTCGGGTTCGAACACAATGGGCATTTGGTTCAATCACGGTTGTTGTGGGATTGCTTGCACTTGTCTCTGAAAACAAGAAGAAGATCACGAACAATCTGTCATCTCATAAACTTCCACCTAGTAAGTTCTAGATTTTTTTTTCTTCATTGTTAAGAGTAATTAACTATGATATAAACATATGAGTTGTTCAGCTAGTTGTTAGTACATCTGTTAATGTGATCTGTAATCTGTTAGTCTGTTTTGACTACTAGCATTACTTTGAGTTGTCTATATAAATCATGTAAGTTGTACATTTCAGATATGAGATTCAATATAACTTTCTCTATAACTTCTTGTAGAAGCTAACATGGTATCAGAGCATATTTGCTTTCCTCTTCTTCGTCTTCTTTTTTAATTTCTCTTAGTAGCTCTAATGGCAGATTCAACATCTTCCAATGCTACGCCACTTACTAACTCTGCCTTAGCAGAGTCAAGACCAGTAATGTTTACACATGCATTGTCTGTGAAGTTGAATGAACACAACTACTTGTTGTGGAAACAACAAGTGTTGGCAACAATTAGAGGACACAAGCTTCAAAAGTTCATTGAGAAAGCTTCATCTCCAGCACAATTTCTCTCCACTGAAGATCAAGCCAGAAATAATGTCAATCCAGACTTTATCACCTGGGAACAACAAGATCAACTGTTGTTTTCATGGCTTCTTTCCTCCATGACAGAATCACTACTTACAAGGTTAGTAGGATGTGAAACATCAGAACATATTTGGCATATTCTTGAGATCTTTTTCAACTCACAAACACTCGCCAAGATCTCCCAGTTTAGAAATCAACTACAGAACTTCAAGAAAGGAGACCTGTCTATCAATGAATATCTACTGAAACTCAAGTCCATCATTGATCAATTGGCATCCGTAAGACATCACCTGTCTCCAAGAGATCATGTCAATGAAATTTTTGATGGTTTACCACAGTTATATGATACGTTTGTAGTATCAGTGAGTTCTAGATCAGATGAGTACAGTGTTGCAGAAGTGGAGTCTCTTCTGCTTGCTCAAGAAGCAAGAATTGAAAGACACATAAAAGATCTTGATATCTCTGGTTCTGTAAATGTGGCTCATACATCATACAAACCCTCACCTAGGTCATTTGATTCAAATTCACAAGGTTGGAGACCTCAGTCCAGAGCTTCTTACAATCCCAGGGGTGCAAGATCTGGGAGAGGGTTTTGCCTTGAATCTGTTTGTACACTGTCCATTTTTTTTTCCAGAATGAAGTGAGGCCGAATCTGAAGAATATCTTTATTTTAAACATTACCTAGTTATATGTTTGCAAATTATACATACCAACAAACTCAGAAGCAATGACGTTCTTCCTTCTCAACTTTCTCCATCTCATTAGTTGGATAGCCTTGAACAAATTTTGTTTTGTAATAAGCCCAGACTTCACATTTCTTCTGTTTTCTACACCCATTTGTCATGAAGCCACATTGGATGAATGCCACCTCTCTACTTCTTGTGCTATGTGTGCGCGTTGGTTCAGACAAACAGAGTAGTAAAGCAAAATGAATGTAGTGTTGAAATTGGAGTAGCTAATGAAGGGTCTTTTCTGTTCTTCTTCAGGTTCGGGTTCGAACACAATGAGCATTTGGTTCAATCACGGTTGTTGTGGGATTGCTTGCACTTGTCTCTGAAAACAAGAAGAAGATCACGAACAATCTGTCATCTCATAAACTTCCACCTAGTAAGTTCTAGATTTTTTTTCTTCATTGTTAAGAGTAATTAACTATGATATAAACATATGAGTTGTTCAGCTAGTTGTTAGTACATCTGTTAATGTGATCTGTAATCTGTTAGTCTGTTTTGACTACTAGCATTACTTTGAGTTGTCTATATAAATCATGTAAGCTGTACATTTCAGATATGAGATTCAATATAACTTTCTCTATAACTTCTTGTAGAAGCTAACATGGTATCAGAGCATATTTGCTTTCCTCTTCTTCGTCTTCTTTTTTAATTTCTCTTAGTAGCTCTAATGGCAGATTCAACATCTTCCAATGCTACGCCACTTACTAACTCTGCCTTAGCAGAGTCAAGACCAGTAATGTTTACACATGCATTGTCTGTGAAGTTGAATGAACACAACTACTTGTTGTGGAAACAACAAGTGTTGGCAACAATTAGAGGACACAAGCTTCAAAAGTTCATTGAGAAAGCTTCATCTCCAGCACAATTTCTCTCCACTAAAGATCAAGCCAGAAATAATGTCAATCCAGACTTTATCACCTGGGAACAACAAGATCAACTGTTGTTTTCATGGCTTCTTTCCTCCATGACAGAATCACTACTTACAAGGTTAGTAAGATGTGAAGCATCAGAACATATTTGGCATATTCTTGAGATCTTTTTCAACTCACAAACACTCGCCAAGATCTCCCAGTTTAGAAATCAACTACAGAACTTCAAGAAAGGAGACCTGTCTATCAATGAATATCTACTGAAACTCAAGTCCATCATTGATCAATTGGCATCCGTAGGACATCACCTGTCTCCAAGAGATCATGTCAATGAAATTTTTGATGGTTTACCACAGTTATATGATACGTTTGTAGTATCAGTGAGTTCTAGATCAGATGAGTACAGTGTTGCAGAAGTGGAGTCTCTTCTGCTTGCTCAAGAAGCAAGAATTGAAAGACACATAAAAGATCTTGATATCTCTGGTTCTGTAAATGTGGCTCATACATCATACAAACCCTCACCTAGGTCATTTGTGTCAAATTCACAAGGTTGGAGACCTCAGTCCAGAGCTTCTTACAATCCCAGGGGTGCAAGATCTGGGAGAGGGTTTTGGCCATCTGGATCTGGTTCTCAATCAAATCGTCCTCAATGTCAAATATGTGGAAAAGTTGGTCATCTTGCTTTCAAATGCTATAATCGGTTTGATAGTACTGTCTCAAATCCATGGAACTCCAATTCACAGTTCTCTTCTTCTAGATATGGCAACTCATCTCAACCAACAACTTCAACTCCAAGACATACTTTCTCTGCATCAACAAGTCAGTATAATCATCCTTCTTGGAGAGCTGATTCACAATCTCAGATGCAGTCGAGTGTTGTTTCCACACCTCCTGATAGTAGGTGGTATCCAGATTCCGGAGCCACTGATCATTGCACACCATATCCCCCGAATTTGATGAATACTATGCCTTATCATGGCAATGAGCAACTATTTGTTGGAGATGGAACTGCATTACCAATTGAAAACATTGGTCAGTCTACTCTTCTTTCTTTTAACTCCTCAAGAGTATTACATCTTAGAAATGTTCTTCAAGTTCCTAAATTAACTAAGAACTTATTAAGTGTGTCTAGGTTTGCAAGGGACAATAATGTTTTCTTTGAATTTCACCCTGATATCTGTTTTGTCAAGGATCAGGTCACACATCAAACCCTCTTGGAAGGGAAGCTTAAGCGAGGTCTATATGTGTTTCCATCAATGACCCTTCCTGATTCAAAGTCTACGTATTCAATTGCTAATTCAAAATCAACATCTCATCACTTCAGTCACTGGGTTCCAGTCAGTAGATCTTCCAGCACAGAGTCTAGTCCAGCAAGCATTCCAGCCAGTGTTTCAGACAGTAGTTCTCAAAGCTTTCCAGTTTGTAATAATGCTTGTGTACATACTACTTTGTCTAAGTCATGTTCTTCTTTGTCTCTTTGGCATGCTAGGTTAGGTCACCCCTCATTTTCTATTGTACAAAAGATCCTTACTAGTTGTAACATTGTTGTTCCTAAAACTGTCAATGTGGATGTATGTTCTTCTTGTTGCTTGGGAAAAATTCATAAGCTTCCATTTTCTAGTTCCACTACTGTGTATACTAAGCCATTGGAACTCATTCACACTGACCTATGGGGTCCTGCATCCACTATATCTTCTTGTGGTTTCAAGTATTACATCCATTTCATTGATGCTTACAGTCGTTTCACTTGGGTTTTTCTTTTGCAAAACAAGTCAGATGCCTATCCCACTTTTCTTAAATTCAAGGCTCAAGTTGAATTAGAATTTGGCCTTCCTATAAAATGTGTTCAGTCTGATTGGGGAGGGGAATATAGGTCATTTTCAAAGTTTCTTAGTCAGCATGGTATATGCCATCGTCTTGCTTGCCCAACTACTCATCAGCAAAATGGCGTTGCTGAAAGAAAACATCGTCACATTAGTGAGTCAGCTTTAACCCTTCTTGCACATGCTTCACTTCCCCTGAAATTCTGGGATGAAGTTGTTAGAACATCAGTTTTTCTTCTCAATCGTGTTCCATCTACTGTTCTTAAGGGTTATTCTCCTTATGAGACACTTTACAACAAGGTCCCTGATTATCGCACTTTAAAGGTCTTTGGTTGCTCATGTTTCCCTAACACCAGGCCTTACAATTCTAATAAGCTAAAGTTTAGGTCAGATGAATGCATTTTTCTGGGTTATAGTCTTCAACATAAAGGGTATAAATGTCTGTCATTCACTGGTCGTATCTACATATCTCGTGATGTTTTGTTCAATGAAAATCACTTTCCATATTCAAAATGGTTCTCTCGTTCATCAAACTCATTTCCTATTGGTCATACACCTACATCTACTCCTGTAGCTATTGTTGTTTCTTCTCCACCTCCTGACAGACAGTCACCTATTTCCATTAATGCTTTATCTCCTAGTCCATTGGTTACCCTGTCATATTCAGCTTTGCCTCTCAATGCTTTGCACAGTCCATTGGTTCCTACAATTAGTCCTGCTGTACATCCTAATCCTAGTCCTGTTATCAAAGACAGTCATACTGACAATCATGTTTCTAGTCCTCCTTCTAGTCCTGCTCTTAATATTGCTCCTAATAGTGTTCCTATTTTTGCTCCTAGTCATCCAATGGTCACTAGGTCTAAGGCTGGTGTCTACAAGCCTAAAGTTTACTTGACTTCAGCTGAACCTGCAAGCCTACTTGAAGCTCTAGATACTCCTCATTGGTTTTCTGCTATGCAGGATGAGTATCTAGCTTTACTGAGAAACAATACATGGTCCTTGGTTGATCTTCCTCAAAATAGATCTGTTGTTGGTTGTAAATGGATGTTTAAGGTTAAAGAGAATGCAGATGGTTCAGTACATAGATACAAGGCTCGCTTGGTGGCTCGAGGGTTCCAACAAGTTGCTGGATTCGACTATGCGGAGACTTTCAGTCCAGTTGTTAAACCCACTACAATTCGGGTTGTGTTCACAGTGGCTATTACATATGGATGGTCAGTCTTTCAACTTGACGTTAACAATGCATTCTTGAATGGAGATCTGCGAGAATATGTTTACATGATGCAACCTCCTGGTTTCATTGATTCTTCTCGTCCCACTGCTGTTTGCAAGCTTCACAAGGCTTTGTATGGTCTGAAGCAGGCTCATCGGGCTTGGTTTGACAAACTGAGACATACTCTTCTCTCATTTGGCTTTGCTCCTTCTAAGTCAGATTCTTCTCTTTTCATCAAACATTCTCCTTCTCCTATATTCCTTCTGGTATATGTTGATGATATTCTGGTCACTGGTTCAAATTCTAATGATGTTTCACAGATCATTCGTCAACTGAATGCTCAGTTTGCCTTAAAAGATCTTGGTCTTGCTCACTACTTCCTTGGCATTCAGGTTCAACACACCACTCATGGTTTGTTTTTATCTCAGACTAAGTACATCACTGATCTTCTATGTCGTGCTAAGATGCAATTTGCAAATGGATTATCCACTCCTATGAGTGGTGGTGAAAAGTTATGTGCTACATGCAGTGATCCAGTTCACGATGTTCAATTATATAGGAGTATGGTTGGTGCTTTACAGTATGTTACCATCACAAGACCTGAACTTGCATACTCTGTAAATAAAGTCTGTCAATTCATGCAGAATCCGCTTGAATCACACTGGCGAGTGGTGAAAAGAATCTTGCGTTATCTCAAGGCTACACCCAATTTTGGACTTCATCTAGTGTCAACTCCTTCTTTTCAGTGGACAGGTTACTGTGATGCTGATTGGGCTTCTGATCCCACTGACAGGAGGTCTACCTCTGGTTATTGTGTTTATTTGGGTGCTAATCTCATCTCTTGGTCCTCAAAGAAGCAGAGCACTGTCTCAAGAAGCAGTACTGAAGCCGAGTATAGAAGCCTTGCTGCTGTTACGGCTGAACTCACATGGTTGCAATCTCTGGTTTCTGAACTGCACATTGGTTGTAGTACCCCCACTATCTGGTGTGATAACAAAAGTGTTGTTATGCTTAGTGCCAATCTTGTCCTTCACTCTAGGACTAAGCATATTGAGTTGGATGTTTACTTTGTACGTGAGAAGGTCGCTCACCGTCTTGTTCATGTTCATCACATTCCATCAGTTGATCAAGTTGCTGACATTCTTACTAAGGCTCTTGGTAAATCCAGATTTTTGGCACTCCGTGACAAACTAAGTGTAGTTTCTACACTTAGTTTGAGGGGGGATGTTAAGAGTAATTAGCTATGATATAAACATATGAGTTGTTTAGCTAGTTGTTAGTACATCTGTTAATGTGATCTGTAATCTATTAGTCTGTTTTGACTACTAGCATTACTTTGAGTTGTCTATATAAATCATGTAAGCTGTACATTTCAGAGATGAGATTCAATATAACTTTCTCTATAACTTCTTGTAGAAGCTAACATACATCGTCTTTAGATGGATAGATTGAGCGATTTTTAACATTACTATAGCGTTGCCTGGGCTGCCTGTTATTGGGAATTGGCCACAACTGAAAGACAAAGAACCACACCTGATGTTCATGAAATGGGCTGAGGAATATGGGCATATTTACACCATCGGGATGGCTGCTTCTACTATAGTCATTCTCAATTCCACCTGTCGCGTCAAAGAGGTGATAATCTCTGCTTCCTTAATGCCATCCTTGCTTCTCACTTCTAATACTGGTTAAGTTAAACTAAGTTTAAATGACTTAGCTGAACTGGGTCGTTCTAGTTTGCCAACCCTACTCTTCTTGCTTGCAAAGTCTACATACTATAGATGGTATGTTGTACTACATATATTATATATTCTACAACTCAATATCTGCCCATTTGTCCTGTCTAAAAATCAATACAGGTGCTAAGCAAAAGTTCCTTGCTAACAATGGGAAAAATTGCTTGAGGTAAAATTTTGCAGGTTTGTTTTTGTAACTAAACACCTGAAGAATTAGTTTGCCCGAGAAAGTTCTTCTTTTCCAAGCAACCAAACACGACTGTAATTTTCAGAATTTTCTGATAGGCCATCAGACGATGTTAAGCATAAGAATAGTCATCCTAAGTCTAGCTAGCAATCTCAGCATCTAGCTAGCAATCTCAGTCTCAGCATTCTGTTAGTAAGCTAGTAAGCAATTCAGCATTCTGTTAGTAGGCTAACAATATCAGTTAGCATTAGCATTCTGTTAGTCTCTTTGTATTTGCCTATATAAGGGTTGTAAGATGTACACATATTCATCAATCAATACAGATTAGAAATTCATCTATTATAAACTTCTGTTAGAAGTTAACATGGTATCAGAGCCATTCCAGATATTTTTTTTATTTTCCAGACTTCTGAGTTAGACATCAATGGCTGATTCAACCTCGTCTAATGTTGCATCACTTCCAAATTCTACTATGGCAGAGTCAAAACCAGTTACTTTCACTCATGTTTTGTCTGTCAAATTGAGTGAAAGCAATTACTTGCTGTGGAAGCAACAAGTGCTAGCAACGATTAGAGGACATAAACTTCAGAAGTTTATTGAGCAGAGTTCACCTCCATTAAGGTTTCTCTCTGTGGAAGAACAAACAAACAACAGTGTGAATCCTGAATTCCTTCACTGGGAACAGCAAGATCAACTATTGTTCTCATGGCTTCTATCCTCCATGACTGAATCTCTGCTTACAAGGTTAGTTGGTTGTGAAACCTCTGCACAAATTTGGAGTATTCTTGAAACCTTTTTCAATTCTCAAACTGTAGCCAAGATCTCTCAGTTTAGATCTCAACTTCAAAACTTCAAGAAACGAGATCTGTCCATCAATGAATATCTATTGAAAATCAAGTCAATCATCGATCAATTGGCTTCAGTTGGGCATCATTTGACTCCAAAGGATCACATCAATGCTATATTTGATGGATTACCACAGTCCTATGACACTTTTATAGTATCAGTAAGTTCTAGGTCAGATGGTTACAGAGTTGCAGAGATTGAGTCTCTTCTGCTAGCTCAGGAATCTAGAATTGAAAGGTATACTAAAGATCTTGAGGTATCAAGCTCAGTCAATGTGGCTCATACGTCCTATAAACCTTCACCTAGATCTTTTGTATCCAATTCACAGGGGTGGAGATCTCAGTCCAGAGCTTCGTTTAATCCAAGAGGTTCAAAACCTGGTAGAGGGTTTAGATCTTCTGGACCTGGATCTAGTAATCAGTCTAATAGATCTCAGTGTCAAATCTGTGGCAAGATCGGACACCTTGCTTACAAATGTTATAATCGTTTTGACACCTCTGTTTCTAATCCATGGAACTCCAATACTCAGCCTTCTTCTTCAAACATACCTTCTCAATCTGGCAATTTCACTCCTCGACATGTGTTTACTGCTCAGTATTCTCATCCTGGTTGGAGAGCACAGTCACCATCTCAGATGCAATCTAGTTCTCATTCTACACCTTCTGATGGAAGATGGTATCCTGATTCAGGAGCCACAGATCACTGTACTCCCTATCAACAGAACCTAGAGTCATCTGTTCCATATCATGGCAATGATCAACTGTTTGTTGGAGATGGTTCAGCTCTTCACATTGAAAACATTGGTCAGTCTTCTATACTTTCTTCTCACTCTTCCAAAGTGTTAAAGCTTAAGAATGTTCTTCAGGTCCCTAAGCTAACCAAGAATCTCCTTAGTGTTGCTAAGTTTGCTCAGGATAATGGTGTTTTCTTTGAGTTTCATCCTAATATGTGTTTTGTTAAGGATCAGGTCACACTTCAGATTCTTTTGGAAGGGAAACTTCATAATGGACTTTATGTTTTTCCATCGATGTCTCCAAAATCAGTTCATAGTCCATCTTCCAGTCATTTGATTCAGCAATCTCAGCATTCCAAGTTTCCAGTCTGTTCCCTGTCTCAGCACTTGGGTCAGCATACTCAGCAAGCATCTCAGCATTCCAAGTCTCTATTCTGTCCTCTGTCTCAGCAATCAGTTCAGCAAGCTTCTCGGCAGGCTTCTCAGCATTTCAATATTCCAGTTCATAAGAATTCTTGTATGACCATCAATTTTGTCTCCTCAAATAAGCATTTAGATCATTCATCTCAGCAATTCAGTGTTCCTGGGTGTAGTATTTCTCATCATACTCAGCCAGTTCATAGTTCCAGTATTCCAGTTAATAAGGATCCTTGTATCTCTATTAATTCTACTTCCTCAAAGTCTTCAACTTCATTATCTCTTTGGCATGCTAGATTAGGCCATCCATCTGTTCCTCTTGTCAAGAAAATTCTTACCAAATGCAATATTAGCTTACCTACTTGTGACACTATGGATTTCTGCAATGCTTGTTGTTTAGGCAAAATACACAAACTTCCATTTCCCAGTTCTTCTACTGTATATACTAGACCCTTGGAACTAATACATACTGACCTATGGGGTCCTTCTTCTACTGTGTCTTCTTCTGGTTTCAAGTATTACATCCATTTCATAGATGCTTTTAGTAGATTTACTTGGATTTTTCTCCTGCACAACAAATCTGATGCCTATCCTACTTTTCTCAAGTTCAAAGCTCAAGTAGAGTTAGAATTTGGACTTCCTATTAAATGTGTCCAATCTGATTGGGGAGGGGAGTATCGTTCATTTTCTAAATTTCTGAGTCAGCATGGTATTGGTCATCGTATTGCTTGTCCTACTACTCATCAGCAGAACGGAGTAGCTGAGAGGAAACACAGACATATTATAGAGTCTGCTCTTACTCTCCTTGCCCATGCATCTCTTCCCATGAAATTCTGGGATGATGCAGTCAGAACAGCAGTTTTTCTCCTTAATCGAGTTCCTACTGTTGTTCTTAATGGGTTTTCTCCTTATGAGACCCTTTATCACAAAGTACCTGACTATCACATTCTCAAAATTTTTGGTTGCTCATGCTTTCCTAACATTAGACCCTATAATTCTCATAAGCTGGCATTCAGATCAGTGGAGTGTCTATTTCTTGGTTACAGTTCTCAACACAAAGGATACAAATGTTTATCCCCTTCTGGTCGAGTGTACATATCTCGTGATGTTGTGTTTCATGAGCACTCATTTCCCTATTCCAAGTGGACTTCTCATTCTCCTACGTCCTTTCTTCCTGTTTCTACTTCACTTCCTGCTGCTATTCCAGTTGTATCTACACCTACTGACAGTAGGTTACTCACTCCTACTCCTACATCTTTCTCTAGTCCTTTGGTTACTTTCTCTCCTCCAGTACCTCAAGCCAGTATTCCCGTGCCTTGTCCAGAGGTTAGTCCAGTGTCTTGTCCAGTCCTTCCCTCTGTTCCAGTACATAACTCTGCTCCTACTATTGCTCCTGTTATTACTGATGTGATCACTCCTAGTGCTGTCCCTAGTCATCCTATGGTAACTAGGTCCAAAGCTGGGGTTTACAAGCCAAAGGTATTCATGTCATCGGCTGAACCTTCATGTTTGAATGAGGCACTAGACACTCCTCATTGGCTCACAGCCATGCAAGATGAGTATATGGCATTGATAAGAACAAATACTTGGACATTGGTTGATTTGCCTCAGGACAGATCTGTGGTTGGTTGTCGCTGGCTCTTCAAAGTTAAAGAGAACCCAGATGGCACAGTGCATCGATACAAAGCACGTTTGGTGGCTAGAGGGTTTCAACAGGTTGCTGGGTTTGACTATGTAGAAACCTTCAGTCCAGTGGTGAAGCCTACTACTATTAGAGTTCTACTCTCAGTTGCAGTCACTTTTGGTTGGTCTGTTCTTCAGCTTGATGTCAATAATGCATTTTTGAATGGAGATCTACAGGAAGAGGTCTACATGATGCAACCTCCAGGCTTTGTTGATCCTTCACGACCGCATGCTGTGTGCAAGCTTCGCAAAGCTCTATATGGCCTCAAACAGGCCCCTCGGGCCTGGTTTGATAAACTTCAGCATACTCTTCATTTGCTTGGTTTCACTGCTGCCAAGTCTGATTCCTCACTTTTCATTAAGCATTCCCCGTCTCCAATATTTGTTTTGGTGTACGTTGATGATATTCTTATCACTGGAGCTGATTCGGGTGCTGTATCTCAGCTCATCCATCAGTTAAACTCATCATTCTCTTTAAAGAATTTGGGACTTGTTCACTATTTTCTTGGTATTCAAGTTCAGCGTTCTGATCATGGTCTGGTTCTTTCGCAATCTAAATACATTAGTGATCTTCTCTGTCGTGCTAAAATGCAATATGCCAATGGTATGCCTACTCCTATGAGTGGTGGTGAAAAGCTCTATGCTTCTGGCAGTGATCCTGTTCAGGATGTTCACCTCTATCGCAGCATTGTTGGCGCCTTACAGTATGTTACAATTACTAGACCTGAACTTGCCTACTCTGTGAATCGGGTTTGTCAATTCATGCAGAATCCTCTTGAGGCTCATTGGCGTGTGGTTAAGCGAATTCTAAGGTATCTCAAGGCCACTCCTTCGTATGGTCTTCATATTGTTTCTACACCTTCGTTCCAGTTAACTGGCTTTTGTGATGCTGACTGGGCATCTGATCCTACTGACAGAAGGTCTACTTCTGGTTATTGTGTCTATCTGGGTGCTAACCTTATCTCTTGGTCCTCAAAGAAACAGAGTATTGTCTCCCGCAGTAGTACTGAAGCAGAATATCGCAGCCTTGCCTCTGTTACAGCTGAGCTCACATGGTTGAAGTCTCTCTTCAGTGAATTAAAGCTTCCATGTCTCACCCCCACTGTCTGGTGTGACAACCAAAGCACTGTTCTGCTTAGTGCCAACCCTGTTCTCCATGCTCGGACTAAGCATATTGAGACTGATGTCTACTTTGTCCGTGAGAAAGTTGCTCGTAAGCTTCTCCATGTTCATCATATTTCATCTGCGGATCAGACTGCTGATATTTTTACCAAAGCTATTGGTAATTCACGGTTCTTGTTACTTCGTGACAAACTCAGTGTAGTTGATACATCTACGCTGAGTTTGAGGGGGGATGTTAAGCATAAGAATAGTCATCCTAAGTCTAGCTAGCAATCTCAGCATCTAGCTAGCAATCTCAGTCTCAGCATTCTGTTAGTAAGCTAGTAAGCAATTCAGCATTCTGTTAGTAGGCTAACAATATCAGTTAGCATTAGCATTCTGTTAGTCTCTTTGTATTTGCCTATATAAGGGTTGTAAGATGTACACATATTCATCAATCAATACAGATTAGAAATTCATCTATTATAAACTTCTGTTAGAAGTTAACAGACGACATTAGCATCCTACTAAGTCACATTTTTCATTCTGGTCATTATGCTTGCTCCTTCAAAATTATATACTGTCCCCATCTAATTCAGTTCGTCTGTGCGTTGTGTTCCCAAGTGAGATTTGTCAACATACTGCAAGTCTTGCTGCAACCTGGAATTTGATTAATCTTTGTGCCCAGTAGCTATATCATTTGATACTTATGGTTTGTGATGAATTTGGTATGAATTAGTACTCTTGGAAATTCATTACATGTCACACACAATTACTGGTCACATGCATAATGTTTTGATAAGGCTGATTTTTTTTAGTAAGATTGCTTTTCGAAACATACACCAATATAATTCTTGCTCATCCTATAATTTCTCATCAATCAAACGACATTTAATTTATTGGTTGTCAAGTGCCATCATTATTTAGATGCAAATTTTGATAGGTACAGAGTTCTGACCCCATAGGGTCGATTATAGAACACATATAAGACCATAAATTGAGTTCTTGGCAATTGTTTATTGGAATCCCTTGCAGGCCATGGTGACTAGGTTCTCATCAATTTTGATGAGGAAATCTTCATGATGCTCACATCTCAGTTGATGGTTCCCACAAGCAATTACACTGACTTCCACAAGAGGATAAAGCGCTATATAATTACAAGCCTTTTGGGATCCAGTGCTCAGGTTTGTTAACACTAATTTTTTTTTCATTGAGCATAATCTGTAACATATGTTTTTTGATGGGTTATTTGCTCATGCATATGTATCCAACTTCCAGAAACAATATCGATGTAACAGAGATATAATGATAGAGAAAATGTTGCATCAACTACACACTGACATCATTGAAAATTCTCTTCAACTTGTAACTTTACAAACAACATTCGAGACTGAGAACTTTGCACTCGCTTTGAAACAAATAACCTTGTCATTGGATAATATTCTTCACAAACTCATTCCAGAGATAACGTTGAAACTATTAAAAAGAGGTTTTAACTTGCAGGCTTTTGGTAAGGACTTGGAATGACATTTTTTTTTTTTTTGGAAAGCGAGCGGGGGTTATTTAGGATCCCCAAACCTGAAAAATAAAATAAATAATGTGTTACATCCAAGTATAGGCTGTGCCTATTCTATCCTCATATATTATATCTTTCATATCCTGCGCAAAGGAACTAGGAACAATTTCCATGAACACTGTAATTGGATCTAAGCTCGCCAATTTATCAGCAATCCTATTCGTTTCTCTGTAAACATGTTCGATTTTACAGTCTTCGAGTGACCCCAGCAGGCGCATAATTCTCTTGATGATCTGTCTTAAGTCCCATGCTGTAGCCCTTGCTTTAGTAAGAAACTGGATGACACAAGTGGAATCTGTGCTTATTTCCAGCTTTTGAATACGATGTAACCTAGCTAATTTTAAGCCAGCCTCTACTCCTTGTAGCTCATGGAAGGACTTGCTTATGTTGAGGAGCTTAAAACCAACTTGTCAAAAGAGGAGATATACAAAGTCATAGTGATTGATCCTATGATGAGTGTGATTGGGTTCTAGATTTCCATTTCTGGGACGGGTTCTTAATATCCACCTGTGGAAATGAATATCAAACGGATATGTAACTGCAGGCGAGCAGTGTTGAAAACACTCATTGAGGAACAGAAGAAACGGATTTCTTCGAGACAGGTTTCCATTCTTCTGATCCTTTTACATATTTATATTTTTTGTCAATACATTTAGTAAGTGAGATGACTTTCAAACAGAAGTTGATCAGTTATGTAGACTGTGTTAACAGAAGCACAAGAACTCAGTGAGGAAGAAGTGAAGAACTTATTATGTTAATGTTGGAGACAATTATCGAGGCAGGTTCAACTTTGAACCCAATAGAATGGGCCATGTATGAGCTCTCAAAGAATACAAGCTGTCAGGTGGTGTTTGTTACAAAATTTTCTTGCTTCCATTCATGAATCTTTCACTACATTGATATTGCAAGACTTCCATTATCATCCAGGAATACCTATAAAAGGAAATCCAAAATGTTTGTGGATCTGATAAGATTACAGAGGAACATCTCCCACGGCTACCAACTTAAATGTCGTTTTCCATGAAAGTTTAAGCATGTATACTACTGTTCCAGTGATCCCTTTGAGGTATGTACACAAAGACACAGAGCTAGGAGGGTATCACTTCCCATCTGGAACTGAGATAAATAATGCTATTTTCCACTGTACATATACGTAATTATGTGTTGAGACTGTGGTAGGGTCATTGACGATCTTATTGTGAATATAATTGACAGATTGTGATTAATCTTTACGGGTGCAACATGGACAAGAAACGATGGCATAATCCTGAAGTATGGTGGCCAGAGAGATTTCTAGATGAGAAATATGATCAGATGGATTTCTATAAGACAATGTCCTTTGGAGGAGGAAAGAGAGCTTGTGCAGGATCTCTTCAGGTGACAACAATTAGTTGAATGGCTATAGGTAGATTTGTGTAGGAGTTTTAAGTGGAGACTGAAACCAGGACAGGAGAATGATGTCAGAGCCTACCTTCTCCAAATTCAATCCAATGCAGGCCATGTTAACACCAAAAGATCAGTAATAGCCTTCACTGAACTTTCTTCCATCCACTTGGCTTTCCTTTGTGTGCTATTAGTGTAAACTATCACTACACCAATTGACATATTTATAACAACCCAAAAAAATATCACTGTTGTGCTGCTGTAACACACAATTTCACAAATAGTTTCACACAGTTTCACAAATGAAGTGATACAATAATGGGATCGCCAGGAATAGTATGGTGTTGCAAGTGATACTATTCATGGTGATCAAATTTATTGTATCACTTTATTTGTGAAACTTTTTCCAAATTTTGCCTGAATCTAGTGTGAACTTGAAATTGTTTGGTGGACTATTACATCACAAAAGTGATACTGTTTGGAGGTTGCTACAAAACTGCCCATTTGGTGTAGTGTCTACAAGAGTGAATCCTAGCTTTGAATAAGCAGTTGTTTTGGTTGGGACACTTGCTGCCTATAATGGTGTCTCAGTGATAGTAGTAGCTATTTGTAGGATGAAGAAAACTAGAGAATTTACGGCTAAGGTATAAACAAAAGTTGCAATAACATGAATCATCTAATGTCATGGACCCTGTTTTCTAATGACCGCTCACCAGCTCATCATCCTATAGTTGCTTAAATTGGAAACTATATATCTCTAATCAAATAGCACATTCAGATGTTGAACCTCTTCTCCCCTCAGTTTTATAATAATCAATCGTCTGAAATACTATGGTGTCCTGCCTCTTCTCAAATGTCCTTGTGTGGAATTGACTAGTGTTAGCTCAACTGGTAAGACTTTTGACAGGTATTATAAACTCAGGGTTTGTACTCGATCAAAGTAATAGAAAAAAGGTGTCGTAATACACTCAAACTTTCTACCTTTTGAGAAGAAAAAAAAAAGACCATATATAAATATTTTTTTGGATGATGTAGTGTGGATGGAGAAACATTATATATCATTTTCCATGTCATATTAATTCATCAACATGTGATGCTAGTTGCAATAATCATACTAGATAGGGAATAAAAGATATAGTGAGATTCTTCATGAGGATTTTTTCTAGGAGGAGAAGCGGAGCCTATAGTATCATCTACGGCATAGTGTAATACCATCTCAACATTATACACTATGATTCCCATGTCGCAGATGTTATTAGTGAATATGATTTTATATGTCCTTGCTGAGAAGCCTATAATTATTGAATATGGAACACTAAGCTTTTTTCTGGGTTTTGGAGTGTAAATATATTGTTAGTGAATACGATTCTCTGTGTCCAGGCGTCTAACATGACTCAAAATACATATTAAATTAACAATAGGGTGTAGGGTGAAAAAATTATATATTTTATGCTGACTTTGGTCATGCTGATAGTTTTCTTAATGACACAATGCCACATGAAGGTTGCTGAGGTTTGAGAAGCTCCTCAACTTTCCATGGTTGTTAATTTTTTGAATGACTAGCTAGGTTTTGTTTGATGTAACTTACCAACCATACATCACCAAGTTCTCACCAAATAGAAGCCTAAGCGTTTTGACTAACTCTCTCTTTGGCAAAAGAACCACAGTTGCTTGTCTAAAAAGCAAACCTCCCAAAAATGTCCCCAAGGCCAAGGGCAAGTGAAACACATATCACTTAGATGAACTACCTACCTTCCTCAGTTAATTCTGAACTCTCTCACAATGGTCAAACCAACTGCATTAAACATTAATAAAACATCTTCTAGTTTCTAGATTTTTGTAGAGGAGTGTCGTACTAAACTCCTTAGTTTCTTAGTTAAGCCAACTAACTATTTGGTCAGGCATGGCCATGTAACCTAACATAAGTAAGGGGCTACATGGCTTCCTTTCTTCATTCATTTCCATCGACGTTGAGGGACATAATGTGTTCCATGCAGTCATGCAGTTTGGTTATGGTGTATTTGATGCTCTGCGTCATTAACTTGAGCTCTCTTGGTAGAGGTCAAGATGCTACCAATGGAGCCTCTTTCATCTTTGGAGATTCTCTAGTTGATGCTGGAAATAATAACTACCTCTCGACTTTGTCCAAGGCAAATATCCCACCAAATGGTGTCGACTTCAAAGCTTCAGGAGGGAGTCCTACAGGAAGGTACACCAATGGCAGGACCATTGGAGACATTATAGGTATCTAAATTATCAAGCTCAAGAATTATCAATAGCGTTCATCAGTTTTGTTTGCTGTCTTAGACTAGTTTTCATGCATTTGTTTCGCGTGTAGGGGAAGAACTGGGGCAACCCAACTACGCGCTTCCCTTTTTGGCCCCAAATACTACGGGCAAGGCTATACTAAATGGAGTGAACTATGCATCTGGAGGAGGAGGAATAATGAATGGAACCGGGAGAATATTTGTATGTAAACACTCTAAATCTTTCGGTCACTTGATATTCAAACTAATTAAGAAACAAAATTTGATGGTGTTGATGAGTTAATTACTCTTCCATGCATGATGGTGGTGATGCAGATTAATAGGCTTTCCATGGATATCCAGATTGATTACTTCAATATTACTAGAAAACAATTGGATCAGTTGTTGGGCGCATCGAAAGCTAAAGAGTTTGTTATGAAGAAAGCCATGTTTTCTATCACTGTTGGAGCTAATGACTTCCTCAACAACTATCTTCTCCCACTCCTGTCAATTGGAGAAAGGATAAATGAGAGCCCAGATTCTTTCATTAACACCCTCATTACCAATCTTAGGGGTCAACTAGTTAGACTTTACAAGCTCGATGCTCGAAAGTTCGTTCTAGGGAATGTGGGGCCAATAGGTTGCATTCCCTATCAGAAAACGATCAACAATATCGGCCAGGATCAGTGTGTGGCTCTACCGAACAAGCTAGCACTTCAGTACAATGGCCGCCTCAAGGACCTTCTTGCTGAACTAAATGAAAACCTCCCCGGAGCTACATTTGTGCTGGCCAATGTATTTGATCTCGTAAGCGAACTGATCAACAATTACGCCAAATTTGGATTCAAGACGGCCAATGCAGCTTGTTGTGGCAATGGGGGCCAATACGCGGGGATTATTCCATGTGGACCTAGTTCTAGTTTGTGCGAGGACCGCTCCAAACATGTGTTCTGGGATCCTTACCATCCTAGCGAAGCTGCAAACCTCATCATTGCAAAAAAACTAATCGACGGAAACAAAAACTACATATCTCCCATGAATCTTCGGCAGCTTAGAGATCACTGATGAATGTGGGGTTGTGCTGCGCACATTTTGTTTTGTCAATTGATCCGTTTTCCATTGTTTCACAATTGCTTCTAGTTTTGATGCTTGTTTTGTTTTTATATACTGAATATTTGTGAATTTTTTTTCCATATGAGAGAGCGATAGTAGTGTAAATACCTCAGCTTTTCTCAACAAATTGAAAAAAATACTTGTAATAAAATCAACGTCGGTCTTTTTATGCAGCAACCACTAAGAAATGCATATTTATTCTCTCAAAATTCTAAAATATGTCAACAAGTTACCACACGGCCAAAAATTAATCTCCTAACATAGCAAAACAAGTCTATCTACATTTGTCAGATTACAACAAAAGATATTCAAGGGTCGTCAAGTAATATTTGAATCAGGGCTAAATAAAAAACCAAACAAATATTTTGAAACTGAAGTGATCTGCTCGATTTTCAATATTAAACAGAGCCTAAAACCAAACACCAAAAAAAACCAATTCGGATGTTTTTTTTTTTTTTTTTTTTTAATTTAATAATATATAGTATAAAAGTTAATAGATAGTGATAGTACATAGTTTTTCTCAGTTTGGTTAAATTTAGATGGCTTTGGTATAATTTTGTCGAAACCTAACCATGAACAACCCTACAAGTTATGAAGGCTTTTTAAGATTGGAGAAGGATATCAAGAAATTGAAAACCTAAAATTGATTATTGGAAAATATTAACATAGTACTATAAATCTATAATAATTCAATAAATCTAAAGGACCTTTGAGAAAGAACGTTGAATTATGATCAGTAATCTACAACTGTGTAACCAAAGGTCTCAGAGTTATCTAATCAGAGAAGAAACTTAAGGGAACCATGTAAGCAAGAAATAAAGATGTTTTAATCAAGTATGCGTGTACATAACACCTGTTGAGGCTCTCTTCTTAAAATGATGGGGGAGAACCCTCACCTCACCACACAAGCACACCAGCATTACAGGCGTCACTTTATATTGTGAGGTAAACTGTTCTAGGGATGAAATGTATGAGACTTGCAAAAGGAGACGCTCGATCTCAGAGTACAACACAGCCCATATTCAGCAACGGACTTGACCCCACAACGATCTAACTATGTACAGAGAAAATTAACTGGGTAAATGTGTCCTAAGCACTGCTTGTGGGCATAGAGGTATAAAGAACTAGAAATGCCAAGTATTGGAGACCATCTTGGATTTTGTCCATTGCCATTGTATTGTCAGCTTGGATACTATCAGAAATCACATTGGCTTTTTCCTGGACTGAAGCCTGTGGAAGACTACTAGGAGCATCAGTTGTAGCACCTTTTATTGCTGATTGATAGGCTTCAACAATATCCGTGATACCTAACAAAAAAGGAAATTTAGTATGTCAGGAAAATCCCATCTAGAAGACTAAATTAAACTGAGATGCTGACACGGACAACAGAAAAATGCAGGCTGCAACCCCCATAAGGTTCAATAGGTTGACCAGGCACCACTTTGATGAGGCACCATATCAGCATTATAGTAATGCTGACCAGTGATAAGAAGCACTATATCAACCAATATTTGGAACATTTGAAGCAGATTGCAGGAGTTGTTCAAAGCAATCAGAAGTAAAAATAAAGACTGGAGATTTAACTGGCAATTTTCATTTACACATCGATTTAGAACAATAGAAAAACAGAAGTGGCATCTTTTCCATTAATGAGTAGAAAACTGACCATAATCAAGACGGAGACATATTAGTTATAGACCGTCAATATATATGGCTAACAGGTGCATGAAGACAATAACTACACCTTGCACATCTAGGGTTTGTAGACGTATATCTACATACATGAAGCAGATAGAAAATTATATTGATAATGAATTATATATTGTAATTTTTTGGGTTTATAATAAGTACATAGAGGGTGTTTTTTTTTTGCTTCTGAATAGAGTCAGAAGCCTTAATAAGAAGTGGGACACCTTGTTTAGAGTGTCTTTTAGTTCTAATTGGAGTAGGCAATACGGAGGTGTTGATCACTTAGTGCTGACTAAAAAATTATTCCAATAGTAATCATAAAATAATTTTATAATAACAATTGTTGCCTCTCATCTTTAAAACAAGTAGGGCTAAATTTTGAAGGCACACCTTCATTATCTTCACCAAGCATTGTTGTTTTTACCTACATTCACAAGGACTCTTCAACGATAAGAAACTTATCTCGTTTCTCTCCTTCTTCTTTGTTTTTTTTCTCTGTATTTTTCAAGATTTTCTTCATCTCTCTGACTCTCCCTCTCATGTATATTTTCAAGTTTTCATTATTTAGCATGTCGTTTTGAAAGTTTTGACAAATTAATCACTACCATATAATGTCGGATTTCCATCTCTTCATTCCTATGTGTCTCCTCAGTGGGGCAAAATTGTCAAACAGTCCCATTCAACACCTAAAAACAAACATCTTTTAATTTTTACAGCTTCTAATTAACAACCCATTCAGAAGCTCGTTCAAAACTTCATTCATTCAAAGGCTCGTTCAAAGCTACTAACTCCAGTTAGAAGTTAGTTTCTAAGCACTTTAAAAAAACAAGCACCACCATAGTACCATTTCATCTAATAATCTAGAACAAGGTGGAAGGCCCTATTGAGATATAAAGCTCAGCCAGTACCAAAGGGTTTTACACAAAGATATGGGGTGGACTATCATGTGATATTTGCACCAATGAATTTTGTACAGGTTGTATCTTTAGCAGCAAATCTCTCTTGGCCATTAGCTTGATGTAAAGAACAACTTCCTCCATGGCATTCAGTTGAAAAAGTTTATATGAAATTGCCACCGAGGTAAAAATTCATTGGTGGACATCAAGGATGCACGGATACGGATACACGCGTCGTATCGGACACGGATAGGACACGACACGCCAAACTCGACAATTTTCCAAAAACTAGGACTCAGAGACATGTCATACTATTTTTTAATAAGTCATATAAATATAAATAATAATGATGACATTGTTGCAAGAAAAAAATTAAAGTAGAGAAAAAGTATAGTAAAAAAAAAGTAAATGAGAGAAAAATAAGAAGCAAAGATTACGAAGAAGCATAGACTACCTCTATGCTTTAATGGATTTTTGTCCTATTTATCTTAAATCTTAATTAAAATAATCATTTACTTCAGATAGATCAACAACCATTATATTACGTGGTTATTTGCAAACATCTAAAAGTAAAAAATAAAACAAAGTTGATATTCGAGCCTTGACTGTCCTGACCAAGTTCCAAGTGTATCGGAGGCGTGTCCGACACATTGACCACATTGACCATGTGTCTGACACCTGCCGACACGTTGACCAAGTGTCTGACGTGTGTCGGAAGCGTGTCGAGCGAGTGTCGTTTGTCGAACACGGATACAACAAATTTTCGAAGAGTCTGTGATTCCTTGGTGGACATTGACAGGAGAGAGTGATGTATGAACTTAACCAGCCACCACTGGCTTGGTCGGAGAGGTTCAACAACTCCAAATGTGTATGTGAATCACATTGTAGTCATGGGAGGTGACCCAGAAGAGATAGAGGTCAAAGATCTTAGTTCGCTGAGATACTTTCATGACATCTCAACTAATCACCTCATGATTTGCTTTAAATCCTTAACTGCTCTTGGAAAAATTTAATATTGTTGGGCACCATCTGCCTGCTACATGCCGTTTAAGTGAAGGGAGTGTCTTCAAGACCTCATTGACTAGTAAACGTGGTTGAATAGGCAATTATGTTCAGGATGAGTGTTAGATAGTAATTAGGGTAAGCTTTGGCAGCCATAATGATACATGTAAGACGAATGGGTGCCAAAATGCCCCCACTCCTCCCCTCCCCTTTTCTCACCTCACCAATCTTTTTGAATGTGAACAATGAAAGTTGTATACCATAGTCAATAGCTAGATATGGATCAGTGTTCTAAAAATTGGCCTAGGCGTTAGAAACGCCCAGATTAATGGTTGGGTGGGGTCTGGGCGGTCTAGGCGAAATCTGGGCGGTCTAGGCGAGTTTTTTTTTTTTAATAAGGCTGATTGTGTTCTTATTTTATTTTTCTTTCCTCTTTTTTGGAAATAAACAATTTAATTGTTTTTTATTCAATATATGTCTGAATGTAGCAAATGATAATTACTTAATGAAATTCTCAAAAAATCTGCTGGTACCAATTTTAGTAATGTAGATTTTATCATAGGTCATTCATGCAATTTGAAGAAAAATAAAAGAGTAAGTTTGGATATTTGTTCACAAATTAAACTTTGTATAAAGTACCCATCATGACCAACTTCAAATATTTGAGTTTTAATAAATTTTGTTCATGATTGTTAATTTTTTCATGTTTTTAAATTTTGCACATGTATCTTGGTATTAAATTGGAGGTAATTTTTTTTTTAAAAAAGCGAGCTGGGTTTTTATAGGATCCCATAACCTATCAACAAGGTGCAACCTACAGGTCAACACCATAAGAAAGTAATCATGCCGCCGGCGGGTCTCGAACTTAGGACGTGGGGGATAAACCCACACAGCCCTAACCACTCGACCATAACACCATTGGAGGTAATTGATAAGGTATTATGCTTAACTTTGGTAAATTACTAAAGTTATAATACAAAGCCTAAAACCGCCTAGGCACCTGTTCGCCGCCCGCCCACCGCCTAGCGCTTTTTGGAACACTGATATGGATAAGGGGGCATGAAATACAATCCGGAGTTCCACCGAAAAAAGCAAGGGCCGCTGTAGCTGCCGACTCTTTAAAGAAAAATAAATTATTTGCCCAAGAGTGATCGACATATAGGAGATATTCCATAAAGCTCATCATATCTATGTAAGTTGCTTGATTCAGTGGTCAAAGAGATTGGCAAGGTGTATGTCGTGCAAGTAGTGACGAGTAGCACATCCGCTTATGTAAAGGCCAGGAAAATGTTGATGGAGAAGAGAAAGAATCTCTTTCGGTCTCCATGTGCATCCCATTGTACTGAGCTTATGCTTCAAGACATGTACTATTTTGCTACCACTTCAATAGCACATGTAAGTTCAAAAGTTGATGATTTATACTTGTAGGCATGCATGGGTTTGTGTTTAATGAGAATAATATACAAAGGGGGTTGATTTGTTAGAGCGTACAACATTCGCTACCACGTATCTCAAAGTTAAGAGCATTCACAAGCACAAAATTGCTTTGAGATAATTGTTTGGATTGGTAGACTGCAAAGGAGTCATTATGGCAGGTTGACGGTTGAAGTTCAAATAATCATTTCTGCCTTTGGGATTGCCGTCGATTATTGCATCAATTGTGTGATTTCAATGGGGGAGGTGCTAAGACTTGTGATTTCAAACCTAAGAAATTTACTACAACTTTATAACTCGACTTTATTTATATATATATACTTGCAGCCTCAATTTTGTTTTGAGATTTCATTATGTTGACCTTGAAAGCAGTAAATGTTGAGACAATGCACTGAGAGTATATGAGAGCATATCCTGATCAATAAAAATGGTGAAGATAGACAAATGACAATACATATTTAAAAATGTTTACGGTGTGTAGGCCAACATCTCAAGGTTTTAATTACAAAAAGGCGGGAAGTTACAGATTCTGGTGGACTGTGACTTAACACATGGTCTTTTAGAAGTGTTTATAGAAGTAAAGAAAATAACGAATAATATTCAATTATTCATAACTACTAGAAATGATAGATAATTCAGAACTCATATCCAATAAAATAATTCTAAATAGGCAAATTCCAAATTTGCAATCTCCATAACCCATATCTAACTTAAAGTTACATTACTCCCTTCTCTATTTTCTTGTTGTCAAATGAAATGAAACCTAGTTTCTTTATCTCAAATTTCATGTAAGTTATTATCTTCATGTCTTTCTGGATTCAACGTTGATTTCATGTTTATCTGTCCAGAACTCCAAATATATCACATTGGTTTTGAATCATCCACTACCATATTCAAACTCTGATTTTGACAAATATCACTCAAATCTAGGGATATTTGATATGTAGGCCAGAGAAAGAAAAAAATGAAAACTACTAAAAAGGATAATTTTATAAGTTTCAAAACATTTGTTTGAAGTTACAGTTTCATGCCTATGTTTTGACGTGATTTTCACACGTTTCGCCTAGAAATGCACCTCGACGCATACATTTCATACATTTAAAACCAGGCCAAACTATTGGAGGCCAAACTATTGGAGGATAAGAAGCCATCATGACTTAATGACTTACTAAATTAGTCATTACGTTATTGGTTCACTTTATAACCGTATTTGGTTTCTTTCCTATCTTGGGTGGGATGAAACTCCCAAACTCAAGCATAACCATTGAAATCTTAACCCTAACTAACATGTAGTGCTATGAGATATAAATGAGATTTGAGAACATTTGAGGACATGTTTTTACATCTCAAGTTCACAATTCGACCATGATCTAGTCAAGTGTTTAATGACTCATGTTTATTGATGATTGATAATCGAAGGTTAACACGAAAAAGGTAATTGGTTGGAAGAGGATCCAACGAGGTGATGCATGTACCAAATGTTCCCCATTTCGTTTCTTTCCAACTCACCCACCAAGTAATTGCGGAAACTCCCTAAGTAACTGACAACCATTTTAACCGTAGGATTATCATCTGTGTCGGTCCCATCATTCCGAAACCACCTAATCCACTTCAAGTTCACCTTTCCATAACAATGATTGCCCTTTTCCACATACCAACTACCGATTCATCCCTACAAAGACACGAGTTAATGATGGTGTCTATGATGGTTTTTCGTATAGGAATTTGAGACAATCAAAGTAACACGTCATTTTTTCACAGGGTTTCCTTTTGCACTTGGATAAGTGGTTGCAAATAAAAGGACTAGAGAATCAAGTATCCATTCATCTCTTAAAAAAATTTGTTTTTGTTTTGGGTAAGTGGGTTTTTTGTGGCTCATTGAGCTCCAACATGTTCTTGGAGGTGCGCTTAATGTGTTGTATTTATCATTGTTTGACATGTTTAAATGAAAATGGGATTCAAGGAAATAGTGATGGGTAATCAATCACATAGTGGGGTTGTCATCATATCTACAATGGAGTTTGGCTTCTCATGATCTCAGCTTATTCCCGTGATAGTATAGTAGCCTGGCTCAATCTCAAGGTTAAAATGGGAAAACAGGTAAGGAATCCCATGTTCAACCGCTTTATGGAAAAGGACAATGATAGGGTGGCCTTCTCACTCCAAGGGAGTAAGTGATGGTTTTTTCTCTTTGGGGCTTGAGTATGGTCTCGAAGAAGTGGCTTACTCTCTCCAGGGAGGTACTTGTCTTTGATATCGACGACTTGGGGGAGGGAGTGGGAAATTAGTAATCTTGTCTTGTGCCTTGAAATTCGTTGCACTCATTTATTATCAACATAATTTGATCTTTATAGTTAATTAATTAGATAGAAAGATGGAGAGCATTGATTTTAGTATCTGAGAGAACATAAATAGTCAGGTCAACCTAATTGATGCAATGGCTCAACAATACCTTGTGATCAAGAAGCGTATGCTTAGAAACGAAAACCGAAAATTTACCCATGATAAAGCTGCTTGAAACTGCTTTGACATCCGCTGCCATTGATTGTGCCTTTGATCTGATAATTTTTGCTTTTGCAAAAGAATCCTCAGGCCAGTTTAATATGAAGCCATTTTGCTCCTCATCTTCGTCCACTGATTTGTTTGCATTAGAGATGATAGATTTTCCAAGCATTAGTAATTGCGTAACTGCAACACAGCATAGCTCTGAGAGTCTCTGCAACATATTTATGAAATTAAGGAATCTACAGTATCTACTTCAAAAAATTCAACAAGAAATATATCAACAGATCCAATCATACATGGACCCCCTCGGAATGAAGTGCTTCAAGTCTGCCAGCTGTGCGTTGAATTATATCCTCTGCAGCTAACCCAGTTAGAATAGTTGTGAATCTGCAAAGGTCATGTATACAGAGATTTACAAAGAATACAATAAAGGTAAAGCCCTGCTCAGAGTATAGTATTTAGAACTAATCCTTCAGCCACTCAACTTCAACATCAAAATAAACAAATAACTAAAACAGAATCTGGCAACCTTCTTGAGAACTAGCATGGCAAATGAACTGTCAAATTTACAACACCGAGTCTTTTAATTGTGTTTTGGCAGCCAGTCCCCACCATAGAGATGTATTATTAGCTGCTTTTTAGAAAACTACAGTAAATATTTTTATATTCATGCTAGTGCTAGTACTCCAGCCCATCATGCCATGCCAGTGCTCGGGTGTCATTACTTTCATATTTTTCTTCATGCTAGATAGTGTTTTGGTGTATTTGTGTGCCAATGTGTTGCATTCGCATGTCGGAGCATTAATATGCTACATTTGTTTCTGCATGCTTTTCACCTCTTGGTGATTGTGCTTCTTAGTTTACATCAATGATGGATGGACACGGACGCGTGTCGGATTTTACAAAAACTAGGACTTGGCAACACGACAACATGTTAAACCTAACCATTTTTTTAGTATTTTGCTTATAAATCATATGAACATAAACAATAATGAATAATCCAAACATGGCACGGGATATTTAGAAAAAAAATGTATGTAGAATGTCAACAGCACGAGAAATACCCTAGGGAAGGCTCTCTGGCACTTGAACAATTGTGGATGCTCTTACATATTAGACAAATCATCCACCCCACTCTAAGATTGGCACAAGTAGCAGATAAAATTGCTTCAACAAAAAGACAACTGTTGTAACAATTCAAGCTGGCGAGGACAAACCCCAAAAGGAAAATTTTAGCTTCTTCACGTAAATCAGGAAAAGTAGCTATGATAGAAGCATTATCCGTGTCAACAAGTTGTCCTTCAGCTTGTTCAGAATGTACAACTTTGAGCCCGCTACTGCACCAACACTTCAACTGGAGGGAGAGCAACTAAAAACTCAAGGTCAATATCCTTTGCTGAAGGTGGTGCATAAGTTGCTGGTTGAACATGCCAGCTTTGTTGAGAAGCAAGAACTTCAAACTCTCTCCCTCAATCTCTTTCAGTATCTCTGGATCTCCCTCGTCTCTCTCTCCTTCAATCTCTCTCAATCTCCCTCGATCTCCCTCATCTTTCTCGTCTCCATCTGTCTCTAGTTCTCTCCCTCGATCCGGCTATTTACACCCAAACAAAAACAAATTTGCCGTGTCCAGGCTGAGTGCGGACCTGGTCAACTTGACCGACATGTTGACCACGTGTCGGATACGTGTTGGGCACGTGTCCGTGTCCGACTCGAATTCAAAGGTTTTTTCTGAGAGTTTGTGCATCCTTGGTTTACATCCATACTAGCAATGCAAGCATATTGTTCTGGCTTGCCTTTTGTTGTGTATGACATCCGCTTTCTAGAACAATTGTCGCGGTCTAACAGTACGGATGAGTTTCTATTTTTCTCCTTCATTATTGTAATAACTGATAAAAAAATAGAGTATAAACTTCGTTAGATTGTTAGTTACTTAGCTATCATTTATTAAATTCAGAATTGTTTACTTATTAATATATATTTACTTTCAAGTGTTCAAGAAAAAGAAAATGTATTGATTTTACTGTAAAAAGGTGTAGGATGCAGAATGCAGGTGGGAACATATGAAACAACCACTCAGAATGGGTGTGGGGGGGGGGGGAGAACTATACTTTCCCAACTAAACATACAAGAGACAAAATTAACATTCCCGAATCTATCCCAATTTGTACTCCATAACCAAAGAGTAACTTCAATATCCATCCATAATTGCTCTACTATTTTCAACTTGTTATTGAAGATTCTATTTGTTCTTCTCTCTTGACACCAGCCAGATCAGAGCGTGGGGCAATATCTCCTAGACCCACTTACCAAAGGAGGTAAAGTTGGAGAAGTTTTGAGAGACTGATTTTAGTTGTTCAAACTAATCTAGAAGGGAGTTTTCTAGAAGGGAGTTTCCTAGCACAACTTGCATATGGAATTCAGAGAGAGTAATGTTCCAAAGCTGAGAAACCAAAGGGAGAAGATGATCTGTAGATTTATCTGAGTGGAGTGTCCACTCTTGTTAATATTCTCCACTGTGAGAGCTCTGCCGTGAATGACAGCCCAGAGAAGGAAAGAGGCTATTGGTGGAACTTCATTCAGCTAAGTTTGATTGTGGAGCTTACATATTCTGTCATGCAGAGGAGATAAGTGATGGAAGGGGTCAGGATTTTGTGCCAGTCTATAACTAACTATGGAGAATCCTTATTGTTCCAAAACTGTCTTGCTGATTATCTGGAGTTGTATTTTCAGTTGCAAGGCGAAGGTTTTACATTTGGGGATTCTCCCAATCATTTAAGTTCCTTCTAAGATTATTAGCATCCAAGAAATCCTTAATCATCCCACTTTTGTTGTTAGAGGCATTGTATATACAGGGAATGGGAGCTTCAAAGCTGCCTGGTCAGTCCAATTATGATTCCAAAAGCTGATTTTCTCCCCATTGTGATGCTCAAAAGAGTTTTGTTTTGAAAATCAGCTTTCTTTTTTTCATGATTCCTTTCCAAAGAGACCATCCATAGGAAGTGTTTGGTTCAATAGTGAACCAATCAAGTGGACAAACACCATATTTGTCAGCTATGATGGTTCTCCGAAAGGAGTCTGTTTCTTCTCCAAATCTTTCATATCCATTTGATCAAGAGAGCCTTACTGAACTCCTTGACTCTTCTGATCCCAGGCCTCCATTGTCTTTTGGCCCGCACACCTTTTTCCAATTGAGCAGATGATATTTCCTGAAAGTAACGGAGGGCCCCCATAAGAAGTTTCTCATACACCTCTCGATTCTACTAGCAGTTGAGGAAGGAATCACACATGCAGAAGCAAGTTACTATTGATTAATATGACAATCCTAGCCCTGGAAATATATTTTCCTTTCCATGTGCCAAGTCTTCTCTCAATTCTATCCAGTACTTCTTCCAAAACTCGTGTTTTTGTGCTTAGTTCCTAAAGGCAAACCCAGGTACATACAAGGAAATGTTCCCTTTTGCAACCCAACAAACCAGTCCACTGATCATCTTCTTCTACTTCACCAATTGCAAACAACAGGGATCTGGGATTTGGAGAAATTAACTTTGAGACCCGAGCAAACTTGAAACTATAAAAGGATATCTCTCACAGCTGAGACTTGTTCAAGCGATGCATCAAACATAAGGACAGTAGCATCCGCATATTATAATATAAAATGGGTTGTGAGAAGGTGAAACATGGAAACTAGACAAGATTCCACATTCCTGAGCTTTGTTGATCAAGTTAGCAAGGCCTTCAGCTGCAATGGAGAAGAGAAGTGGAGAGAGAGGGTCCCCTTGCCTGAGATCTCTAGTAGATTTGAAGGTTCCATTAACGTTTCTGATCCAGCTTCTCCATTTGTTACCAAACCCACAAGATACCTTATTTGCATATTGTATATAAAATATGCCTCGACCACTTTGCATGCACCACCGATATTGTCCATGCTTTACTAAGTCCATAGGGAGTGGTGTTTTCGCTTAGAGATGGAATCTTTGATTTGTGATACCATCCTCCACAATGTTTACTCATTAAGCTGAAAAGGCCTCAAAGTAAGAAGAGTGCAAGTCCACACTTAAGAATCAACACTCGGGCGGTGACTACGTAAACGTGTGGGATACTTATTGGTGCAACCATCACCAACATTCGAGCAATGCTCCATTGAATATACCATCCTCCCACTCAATACCTTAAAATTGAGTCATCACTACTTTGGTACCACCGGTATTCCCATAGGTGTGAGCTTTTTTAGCTCCAACAAATTCGTCGACATGGGACTCAAACCCCTTGACCGGTGATACCATACGCCACAACTAGTTGAGATGAGAAAAACTCAGTGTTAGAAGGGTGCAAGTATACACTTAATCTCCCCTTGGACGACTGCTTAAGCATGTAGGATGCCACCATGAGCAAATCGCCTTTCTCAACACACCACCCTCCTCCTTCTCACTGGAATCAGGGTTGTCACATTCAAGAAATTAGATTAGTTTTGAACCCAAACAATCCTTGTGAGGCCAAATCCATAAAAAGCCCAAGTTGGAGCTCAGGTCAATCGAAGCCTAATAGCAAGATGGATCTTATTATGGAGAAGACATACAAAAATAGGGCCTTCATACTCTAAAAGTCATAGGTCAATCTCGAAGGTAGCAAAGCCAAACAGGTAACCAATTTTGGGAAGATATGCTACCAATAAGGGTATGAATGTGTGTGTGAAGATTAAACTTCATGGATAACTAACGGGGGTTAAAGTCAAAACAGCAAAACACATAAACAACTACACAAGATTCCCCAAATGTTGTCCAACATCCAAAGCGACCGCCAAACAGAAAAAGGAGTTATATGTTATATTTAACCCTGCCCTCATAACCCTCATCAACAAAAGGTTAGCCATACCCAGAATGTTGTCCAAAGTGTTGTTGTCATCCACGACCTTCCCCATAAGGTCGTCCCAAGGAACCGTCCTCATCATCAAAAGCTAATGAAATCTTAATGGTGGCAGCCTCATAAAGACCAACGAACAATCCAAACCCACATACTTCAACACTTTAGCTATGTAATAAATGCGGATAACAGACCCTTTGCGGTCCAAGACCGATTTAAGATTAAGCGAATTAATTGGGGATTAATCGAATTTATACCCTCACTAATGTAAATTACAATAAATAACATATCTTGACAATAAAGATTAATAAGACAAGTATTATAGAGCAACAAAAGTCATATTATAGAGTAAATTATGTAATCATGTCCAAAATATCACATATTATAGAACAACAACCACCACCACCCAACAAGACGACAACCACCATCTAACAGAACAATCTTGATTTATCACTGATTTTTTTGATGACTCGCCGATTAATCGATGATTGCTAAACCCAACCACTAAATACCTAGTTCGGATTGGTTTACCCCTAATTTATACTAAATCGCCGCATAAATAACCCAACACTTTAGCTGGCTCCTTTTTCACTGAATCAAATGCACAATTAACATCCAAAATTTTCTTCATTTGAAGTTGAAACCAATCAAGCATGCTCAATTGACAATATCAATCACTTCCACGCTCCGTTCTTTCTTAGGAGAGATTTTGATAGTATTATTATCCATGGTGTGACCCAACTCGACCCTTAACCATACCTGCCTAGGCTGAGATGGGCTTGATTTGATCCTTAAGCTGACTTACAAGGGCATTTTCTCCTCCTTACCTATGGTCTTCAAGCATAGCCCACTCACCAAGGTCCACACCAACATTTCGCTAAGGTCCACCTACACTACCACACTCAAAATCAAAATCATGAACGCACATGCCATAGTTGTATTCCTCAAGACTCGAGTACATTTGAAAGTTAACAAATAATCACTATCTACTAGATTCTCACCATAATAAACTTTTTTTTGACTCCCGTACTGCTGTAATTATTCCTCCACAATTTCTTCTTCGATAGATAATCCACTTGAAGTTGTGGTGGGCCCTCCCTAGAACCACAGAAACTCCCAACAAATTGTGCTTCGGCTGAGACAACCCCTAGCCATTTGATCTAGAGCCTTGACTGTCATCTTCAAATTATGCTTACGAAGGCGCCTCCTTGTCCTTGATCACCCTTGATATCCCAGCTTGAACATGCTTAGTTTTCAAACTCTAACAATTACCACACACTACACCGATTTTGAAACATCTCAAATGGTAACATCTCAATAACAACCAAGCCCACAACAATTTTACTCTTTAAGAATCAACAGATTCAAATGGAATCAAAGATATGGGGTCTTTAGGCCAGATAAGAAGATTGAATCGATCCAATTCCACCGTCCACTTTAGCTTTACTTAACTTGGAGTGCGCGACCAATTTATATATATAGTTTCTTAACAAAAAATTATACATGCACCTCAATCATAAGGCTCTCTTCAAGAAAGATGTATGAAGTGCGCACCTATGCCCCCAAACTCGAGGAAATCTTGGATCATAGCTACCTGATTTGCTCATCCCTCCCTGCGAATTTCAAACTGTTCACGCGTACTCATTCACAATGCATTCGCGCCGGTGGATTTCAACAAACCCTTTTGAAAACAAAGAGAAAGAATAAGGAAGAAGATATTAAAAGTGAAACAAGGGTAACTAGGTCCTTTTTTATATATATTTTTTTCTTTTATTGAGAGTTGGCGTTTTCCAAAATACCTTTAAATTTCTAAAACCTTCAAAATTTTCAACATATTATCATAATTCCACTCCATAAATATGCATTGAGTCCACGTTCATATATTCGTACATTCTTTTATATATTTTTATATTGCAGAAATTTATGGGTATGTGTAAAATAAATATCGTACCGAATTAAAATAACACACGAATTGCAAGCCCAATTAGCGTGTATTGACTCTACCTACCCATTCGAAATCCATACCATAGAAACCAACGTGCCCCGAATCCATCCCGTTCTCTCGTTCCCCGTATCAGGTATGCCTTGAACCATCCCTCAAAGTCACATTTGAAGAGTCACTTTTGATGGCAGTATATGGTACTCTATCAAAGTAGTTGTGTTTGCAAATAACAGACATTCTCGAGAAAATACTGATTTTTAGAGTGTGTTTTTACAAATTATTACTGAATTTACATTCATTATCCCAAGAATCGGGAACAATAAAGGCCTAAATCCAAGAAGTTGGAACCATACAGAATCTTTCACCCCTGAAACTCCAAGAAAGGTTGCCATCAGGACTTCGCTAGAACAAGACCATTGGATCAGTGAACTTTATTTTCTATTTCTTTTATGGCTGTCAGATGCAAATGCTCTTGGTTCTTTTTCTCCACTGCTCCTTTAGCTTAAATGCAATCCATAACATCAGCATCATTGACTATATATTTTGTTTGAGATCATGCACCTACATCTAAAAATAATAACAAAAAACAAAAAATAAATACATAAAGAAATCTTGAGATTTATAACAGCAGTTCAGTTATTCGATAATTATGTTTGATGCTCTTCAATTGTATAGCAAGTTTCTCTATATGGAATCTGTCTCAGTGTATAAAGCATCTGTAACTCGTAAGCCCCAATTTTCTATTTATTTTTTTTAAAGGTAAAACAACAAGAGATATATTGATGATAAGTAGAAGGATACAGAGTGGTGGGTGAAAACTCAACCACAACTACAGCTCTATCAAATAACTATCTACAAACCAAAGGATGCCAATCAAACATAAAATTATCAACTGACCCTTTCAGAATAAGTCTAACGACTTAAACACCATCAAAGCTCATGAATGAGGAAGTTGTTTTAGTTAACTGACCATTTGTCTTAACCTTGTTTTAGTGATTACATCCAAGAACAGCATTCCAGTGAACAGGATGAAAAGAAAACAAATAAAATAATAGTGCAGTTAAGGGTACAGATGTTTTTTAATCCAGTAAATGTTGCTCTGTAAGTTTAATGGTAAGATAACATGCCCTCGGAAAAAGCAATAAGCAGAAAGAATATAGGGAAATGCACATTATCAACATGGAAATAGGGCTGTCAATTGATCAGATTCGGACTGGATTGTCTGAAATCTGAATACGAATCCGATAAGGATACATGGAATCCGAATCAGGTCCAGTATGCAATGTTTTAAAAAGCGTTTTTAAGACTCGAGGCGATCGAGCTTTTTCCGAGGCGAAGCGTAGCCTCGAGGCGTAGCGAGGCGAAGTGAGGCGTTTTTTTGTAAAAAATAGTGAAAAATGTATATAAAAAATTCAAACAAATAAAGAGCAAGTTTTACAATGATATGGAAGCCACCAACAAGGAGGACTCTTCACCTTTGACGTTCAACGTAGATTAAACTACTGAGAATCAGTTCAGATTCCAGCATGAAGACGATAGGTTGGAACAAAGCGGCAAGAATGATCAGTTCAGCTTAAATTTGTCTATCTTAAGCTCTGCGGGGGTAGTATCCAAGGGTGGGACAGAGATATCATCAAGAAGATATGGGTCAGTAACATTGCCCCCAAAGCATGTGTTTTCGTTTGGATTGCCTTAATTGGGAATACCCTCAAAAGGGACAATCTCCTTAGAAGAGGTAGGCATGCGAACAACAAATGCGTCCTGCATGTCAAGCAATGAATCAATCAACCATTTGCTTGTCAACTGCAGTGTTTCTAGGTGCATTTGGGGAGCCATTTACCAAATAACGCCAACTGATCAAGAAATAAAAAAGCGTACGCCTCAAAAACGCCTCGCCTCAAAACGCCTCGAAGCATACGCCTCAACGCCTCGAAGCGTACGCCTCAAAAACGCCTCACACTGGCAGCTCAACTCGTACGCGCAGAGGTGATTTCTGTGCGCCCCGCCTCGACTCGCGCCTCAAGGCGCGCTTTTTAAAACAATGCCAGTATGTGGTGCTCCAATCCGAATAAAATCCGAATCCAATCTAAATCACTTAAGTTTGCAGTTTTTATTAAAAATCTAAACAAAATAAATAAATTGAATATTTTAGAATTTGCTTATAGTTAGGTGCTAAAATGACCAAAAACACCTTCATTTTTAATACTAATAGTAATACTTCTACCATATTTGTATTGGATCATATTTAGTAAAACCCGAATCCGATCCGATAAGCAATCCGGGTTCAATTTTAGCATTTGAATCCAATCCAAATGCAATTTTATCAGATTGAAACGGATTTCATATAAAATCAAGGAGCTACATGAATGACACGCACCAGAACACGTGAAATGGTAAAGAAGAGATATTAAAAGGGTAAACTCATGCTTATACTCAACTAAATGAAGAAAATAAGGTAATATCTACGAACTAAAGAACTTTAATGTATAAGTGTTTTTACCCAGCAGCCATATCAGCAGCCTTATTGACACTTGAATCGCGCAGACTTTTCATCTCATCACCACTATCCTCTTCTACAGTCTCAACTTTCTTTCCTTTGCCCAAGTCTGTTCCACTTTCTTCAGTTTCAGTGTTCAAACTGAGAATTTGTTGAACCTCTTTAAGTTTCCCATCGTAGAAGGACTTCTGCTCTGACAACAATTTTACCTTTCTTCGGTTAAATAATAATACATGATGGCTGGATAACGCTTCCAGTTCCTAGTAATCATTAGAAAATTACCCTCTTAGGAATTTATACATGCACATCTTGGGTCCAGAAAAAATGAGAAAAGAAAGATACCTCTAGCTGCTCTGGTCCTCCATAGATATAGAAGCATCGATCAAATGTAACTTCCTCAAGAAGTTTCTCCTCAGCATCTTGTTGGGCATCTGATAGAATTAGTTATTAATATTAGGTATAGGAGTATTAGTAATATTAGACAATTCTATTATTCTCGTAATAGGGTTTCCTATAGTTTTATTTGGAAGATAGGTTAGTCATAAATAAGGCATAGACTACCCATTGTTAGTTGATTGATTGAATAAAAGTTAACTTCGTTATTACTTTATTCGGTTTGTCGTTTAGTTTGTTATTTCCATTTATTGCACTTAGTTTATTTTCATTGCAATTCATTTTATAAGTTCAAATATATCAGCAACTACAGAATTCTTCTCGCCTTGAATTCCAGTCTCTGTAATCAGTAGTTCCATGGTTTCCTTACCAACGCGTTCAAGCACTTGCATTCCTTTTGATGTAAATGTTCTTCCAGTCTGTGAAACATTAGATGGAACACGTAACTTTAATTAGTTCTGATTCAGAATTTTTGGAGAAATAAGGAAGAACCATGCTGAGCAGAAGCCAAACCTCTAATAGAGACGGAGCACCAGAACCTGCTGTACCACCATGCTGAAAAGAATCAGCAAGATTTGCAGCAGAACTTTCAAGCCTGAAAACATCCAATACCAAACTGGATGAATAAATGGTGTTGACTAGAAAATGAATATTCCAACAGAATACTGAAAACGAACACTTTAATCAGGATAATACCAAAATATATAACATGGCTTCTGAGGAAAAAGAAATTAATGTGTGATATAATAACCTTGAGAAAAATCAGTTCTTGGTACAATAAAATAGACCAAAATCCCACACTTCAAAATTTTAGAACTTAATGTTTTCTATGAGAGAGGACGGGTGGTCCAAGGTGGGGAATGTTATGTGTTGCAAGTTTAAGGCTCTAATATGCTGAGACAGAAGATTTCTTAGATGATTGTGAATGATATGGATACAAATTACAATAAGTATGCACAAACATACGTGGGTACTACCGAATGTGTGGGTTTTAAATGTCTGTCACTCTGTCTTGAAGGTCATACTTAAAAAGGAAAGTACAAGGACGACCTCACTCTCATATTGTGTACTTAAGAACTCAGCTTACTCTTTTGCTTCCAAAGGGTAAGGATATTGAAGTTCGATACGCTGATTGAGATTTCAGCTTGGATATGCCGATTGTGATTCAAACTTTACCTTTCAATGTAATACCATGGCTTGAGGGTTCTCTCAAAAGTTAGTACAAATAATCAACACAGTCAACAAAAATGTGATAGTTCTACTGAGTGCATCATCAAATTACTAACAGATACATACTTGTGGACCAACTTTGAACCCCCTTTCCATGCACTACCAAATGCTTGCCATGCCCCTGAAGCAAGGTTTTCCACAGAACTGTCGAGAACCTTCAGACCCTGAAGGGAAAAAAAGTCAAGACAAACAATAAGTTCCTTTTAGAAAGTTTCAAGGTGAAATATGGACAGATTTCAGTTGAAGTGGATATGCAACAGAGATAGAGATGCAATAGCATGGTAAATACATTTTATAGACCTACCCTCCCTTGTAAGAGCATATCCTAAAATAGAGCAATACCATAAATGCTAAGTTAACCATACGGGTACAAGGGGTAAAGTGTGTTGACTAAAGCAATCACCAAAATGGGGACATGCCCATACATTATGATATCATTTCTTCTCTAGGTGTAAACTTGATTTTGTTAGTCACACTTTTTAGTTTGTAGTTTGTACTTGTAATAGAGTATCACCCGTGCCTACGGCACTCTATATAAAAAAATTTATATTTATGCCTCCAAATCTCTCCATCGATTTTATCTAGATCAATTAAATTTTATGTATATCTTCAATAAATAAATAAAAATGATATTTTAGCATGCAAGCTTAAAGATTTCAAGGCCTGTTGCTCAGTCAAAATTTTAAACATTTTAGTCAATTCGATCAAATTTAATCACTTGGAAAGAAACCTAGTGCTTTCAACCTTATGTCCTGATCATTGGCATTATTTGAAAGGTTTTAAAAATGGTTTTCAATGACACCAAGTTTATTGAAATCGAACAATTAAATAAAATTTTATGATAATTTTAAGTTTGAAAATCTAAAATTAATAATTTTTCTCTCTCCGCCACATTTACATTTTATATTTACTTTCTATCGATTCTTTTGCCCTTTTAGGTAAATATTATTTACAACCCATGCCATTATGTGAATACAAATCTTGACCCTTAACAACTTTTCAACTTTCAATCATAGTAGGCCCTTGGCTATCTTTGTCTCCAAGACAAACAAAAACCGACATTCCTTATTATATAGATATCACTATCCCGATTTTTGTACCATAATATGTTCATATAAAGAATGTAGGAACATCATGGTGTGACCACATAGAAACAGGGGTGCAAATTCATGCTTCCCCAAATAAAGAGACAAGGTTGGTGCTGAACTATAGATTAAAATATATGGTGGAGATAGCCAAAGTTATAACTAACAACTAAATGGTTCAACCCCTCACACATTATAAAGGGGTTAAAAAACTTGGGTTTATATATATCAATTGCACATGGCTTTCCGACTCTCCTCATAAAATCCTCTGATGTCCTCCTCTCTCAAGTGGTAATTTCAGCCTGAATTCAATAGAAACTTGGAACCAGTGAAATATATGTGAAAATTTGACAATCGAAGCATGGAGTGTCCAGTCAAGTGTCAAAGTCTAAGCATATGTAGGAAAATGAGCAGCAACCTTAAGGCACAATTTCTTAACCACTTGTGGAGAGCAGGAAACCTAGGGTAATCAAAGTTAATTCAGAGTCCAAGCTTTAAAGCTAAATTTGGAGAAGATCAAACCTTAGGTATTCAATGGGAAGATATGGAAACAAAGAATTCAAACATTTTTTGGTAGATCTACAACTACAAGAAACAAAAGTGTAGATATACGGTCTTCATAAATCGGAATTCAATGGAGGTCCGGAAGTTCAAGAATATGATATGGAGGTGTTTTAATAGAGGATGGATGGAAAAATTACAATATCTACGTACAAGGATAAGAAAAGTTAATCAAGACTTAAAGAATCCAACTAAGATGAGATCAACACTAAAGGCAATTGAGCTATGTTATTAGGGGCTCTGTCAAAGCTCCATTTTTTCTTTAAAGCACTTCTTCCCCGCCTTGGAGTGGCCCGATTGAATATGTGGGATATACAACATATTACAAATAGAATGCACACCCAATAGGGAGGGGGGTCACTCAATTTAATGACAGTGTTTATAATCATTATTTACTGTTAAATTCTTCTTTTTCTGTTGAAAGAATTTTGAATTTTCTTATATCATTCTTTCACTGTTTTTCTTCCATTTTTCATTTAAAAATTTTGAAATTGTAAATTTGCTATAATGTGCAAAATAATACGAAGTCCTGGCCTGTATCAGACATTGGTTTAGAAAATGCACCTGGCCCAATATGGAATCCTCACTAGCCTTCTCAAGTTTATTAAGGGTGGACTTCCGTCGTTCATCACTGTCTTCAGTTTTTTCTGAAAATTTTGATTCTTCTGCTGCCTCTTCCTCCTTGGGGGATTCAGAATCAGGAGCAATCTGCATATCTTCAAGGCTCTTTGCTGCTGTCTTGGCAACCTCAGCAGCCTGAAAAATGAAAATGTTTGTCTCTCATAATATTGAACACACATAACTGAGCTTTCTGCTACCAGACGGTCATACTAAATCTCCAACCTTAACATACATAAGGTACCAGCATATCCTAGTTTGTGTGTTTCAACTATTGGAGTTGAATGGATAAGTGTTCAAGCTAAACAGGATAAAGCCAATTTCATCTTCAAAAACAAAATACAAAGAATTGCGATTGTTAATGAGCTACAGTTTAAGAATATGATCTCCGCTTAAGTTGATCATCAGCCTATTTATTATTCTTCATTTTGAAGTCCAAGGATACTTGTAACTAACTACGTCAAGGCAGGTCTTTCTCTTCTCATTGTCATGATTTAGATGCTTCAAGCACATTAAGGCAGTTGCAACAAATTTGAAAAGAAATAAAAATAAATTTTAAAAATACATAGATACCTGATAGTTTTATTTACAAAGGAAAATATGGGAAGTGGCGTCACCTCAGTATGGTTGATAGAGTTAGAATTTGGGGTGGGTTGTCAAGACTAATATGGAAGTGTTAGGCCCGTGCAATAAAGTCAACTGTCATCTCAGGTAAAGATGCTTGTGCAACATGTAGCCTTTATTGCATGAACCTGTTGAACAGGCAGGCTTAACATCATCTCCTTCAAAAGTATGACAACTTGTAGAAACTGATGAATCACTGGTCAATTAAGAATTTGTATTATAATGGATAAGCTATGAACTACTCGAATTACACAGATGCACTAGCGGAGCCTCAGAAGAGTACTAGGTTATCTATGATGCCTGGATAGAGGAGACAAAGGTACAGCCCTACAAAATCATATTTTGTAAAATGTAGGATACAAATGCTTTTCTTAGAAAGAAAAAAAATTGTATGTATAGTAAAAAAAGAGTACCAGGTTATTCATAAATATACGGGATGAGTACTGAAAATATAAGGGATCAATACTGATACAGGAGACAAAAGTACAGCCCTACAACACCAAATTTTGTAAATGTAGGATAAAAATGCATTTCTTATAAAGAAAAACGAAATACGTGTACAGAAAAAGAATAATATACAACAATCTATTAACTAGAGCAGTTAGTTTGATTTATCATCATTACAAAAATTTCTCTTGGCAAATTTATCTAATACAAACTGAAAATTCACTTTACATATGTTTAAGTTATGCCCTTATACACTTTGCTTGTAATCAATATAGTCAACGCTTGGAATAAAATTCTCTATAGATTATGTTCATGATGTCTTTCAAAATATCAATTCCACTGAGAGAGGAACAATAGAATCAAAGTGGAGAACCTTTATTGCAACCAAGGCTATGTTACATTACAGTCTAACCAGAAATGGAAAAATCTACTTAAAACAAAAGTAGTCACTATGCACCGAGTGTGTTCAAAATAATTGGAAAGCCACCAAGGATGCACCGACTCTTCGGAAAACCTCCGAGTCACGAGTCAAATACGTGTCGGACACGGATTCGCGTCCGACACGCGCCCGACACGTATTGGACACGTGGTCAACGGTCAAAATTCGTTGACCACGGTCCGGACTCGGTCAAACACGATCCGGACTCGATCGGGTGCTATTAATCCCTCCTCCTCTTCGATCATTCGGTTCCTCCCTCCCACAAACCCTAATCAGAGAGCAGAGAAAGCAGAGAGAACAGAGACAGAGAGGGAGTAGACTCGAGGGTTTGATCGACAGAGGGTTCGGTCGATTTCGACAGAGAGGGAGAGAGAGAGGGTTCGATCGATTTCGGTCGATTTCGACAGAGAGGGTTCGGTCGATTTCGACTTGAGTTTCATTTCATCCTCAAGGGTGGTCGATCGATTTCGACTTGAGTTTCATTTCGATCGATTTCGGTCGATTTCGACATAAAGATAGATCGAGGGTGGTCGCTGGACGGAGCTAGAGAGAGAGGGAGCTCGCAGGAAGGAGACGATGTCGTCCTCAGCAGGTACCTATCTTCTTTCAAATTTTTTTTCTGCGATTTTCTTCTATCAGTCTATGCATCATTCTCTTCTCGGATTTCTTCTCTGATTCATCTCTGATTTTCTTTTCTGCTTTGATTTTTTTTTCTTTTTTGAATGAGTATTGTGCTGATATTGCAACACACATCCTGATTTTGTTCTGCTCTGATTCATGTCTGATTGAACACACATCCTCAAAAGTTTTTTCATATTCTTCCATATTCTGATTTCATGAATGATTTCATGAATATGAGACTCTCTGTGTCTCTGATATTTGAGGATGTGTGTTCTTCCAACACTAGTAGAACTGTAGAATAAAACAAAGAGTATTGCTTATTTTCTTTTATGCTGATTTTCTAATTTCTGCTGATTTTTTTGATTTTTGTACTTCAACTGCAAAGAATAAAAAAAAGTAGATTAGCATTAGCAAAGAATGAGTATTTCAATCAGTGAATCAATATTGCAAATAATGAGATTTTACATTCTCAAATGCTTATGCTTTATGAGTATGACTTGAGCTTGACTTTATGATGCATTTGAAATTTTGAATGAATGAATGTTTTATTGATATGTATGGATTGTTCACTATTATTATTTATAATTTTATGTTCATATGAGTTACAAAAAAATATATTAAAAAAATAAGTTTGACCGTGTCGCCGAGTCCTATTTTTTTGAAAATTGTCGAGTCGCCATGTCGTATCCGTGTCCGAGTCCGAGTCCGTGCATCCTTGGAAGCCACTCGTCCCTGTCACAGAATTTTTATCCCCACAGCGCGCTCCACGGTATAAATATAAATCCATAAAATCAACTACCACAACAAGGACGGGTAAAAAATTTCTTTGACAGATTATATAATCCAAATAGCAAGTTCCTCATTTGAATGGCTGCCTGAGCGAGTGTATGGAGCACACCCTAATGCAACCATCACCTCATCTTGGGCTAGGTGCCTCCCCAACACTCCACCATCTCCTCCTTACGATTTTAAGCATACCATTATTGCCATATTTTCATAGCCAATTCACACTTCATCAATCTTATTAAGTTCATATGCTGCATAGGTGGCATGCAAACTAACAATGGTGATGCAAATTTTGACTAATAGGAGATTCCTTTTGAATTAGAACTAATAATATGTTTCAAGAAAATGAAGGATATACAAATTATATGATTTTATCTTTTCCGTTTTCTTACTTTCAAATGAGATCAAAAAAGATAAATAAAGGAAGGAGTAAAATAAAAAAAATGGAAAAAACTATAAGTAGCACAAAAAATGATTATGATGCTACATTCAATGTTCTCATTTGATTATAAAGTACTCAAACAACATCCTAAACGTCGTTGAGGAAATCTTCACCCATCCATAGATTTTGTTGCTTCTTTTTTAGCCACACAAAAAGGAGTATCTCTTGATTCATTCTTACGATCACAATTCATACAAGCTTCATCCACCACCATTCCTCTACTAACCATAAGGCCTTATACAAGCTGTTTCTAAACAACTTCACATATGAAAAATGGAATACGGGAATAACATCCATCTCATGTATCAAAGACATAGAAAAGCATTGAAAGATAGATACTGAGGCTAGATATTCTTTAAGGTTTACGTAGAGAGAATAAGCTGAAAATTCACCTCCATCAATCCATTGCCACTTGCATCTGCTATGGTGTTTATTAAAATGAAATTGATTATTAGGTTATGCCTTCTTACTAACAACCTTCACTACTTTAATGCTAATATTTTGTAAGAGATTCAAAGTTTATTGAAAAAGAAAGAAGAGAAAGCTTGTGGTTGATGTTGCCACCGATCTATCCAGGCTAGGGATGGCAATGGGGCGGATTTGGACAAATACATCCCCGCCACGCTGGGAATCGCGGATCCCCAAATTCGCCCCAAATATCCGTTTATACAAATTTTCAAAAACCATCCCCGCTCCGACCGGATTGGCGGATATCTGCCTCGCTCCAAATATCAGTTAAAAAAAATTTGTAACATAGCATGTCTTTCAGGCCAAATTCACTTGGAAGCCACAAACTCTAAACTCTACAGAGAGGGAGACAATGAGTAAGCTTGATTGAATTTGAGTTTCAGAACAACAGATCGAACTACCAGCATTAGATCGAACCACCACTAGATAGAACCACCACCAGATCGAGCCACCACCAGATTGAGCCACCGTCAACCCACCAACTTCCCTTCCTCCTCTTCTTCCATCGACAACGACAGTGATGGTCGCTTCTCCTCATCAAGCCTCCATCATTCAAATCAAGAGAAGAAACAGGAGAAGAAGAAAAGAAAACGAGGAAGCAAAATTCGTTCTCTTCTGTGGATGAGTTATCTTCTCTGTGTTCTGCTCACACAATCACTCTCTGTTATGATGCCATGCTTCTTCACCAAATTTCGGACTCTAAATCTTCTGCACACAAAAATCCATTAGAGAGAAACTCTAATGTCTTGTCTTGTCTTATTTTCTAAACTATTAAAGAAAGAAACTATAATGAAAGTAAAGAGAATTCACATGGGTGGGAGGGTCATGTCTTGTCTTGTACTTATACTTTTTTTTATTTGTAATATCTTAATCTCTCTCCATCTTTTCTCTATCTTTAAATGCTATTGAGACTACTATTTAATATAGTTATGTGGGGCGGATATCCATAGGGCGGATATCCGCAAAGAGGATGTGATTAATCCGTATCCGCCCCGAATTTGAAACGGATATAGTTTGGATCCCCGAATCTGCCCCAAAAAACCGTTAAACTAAATCCAAATCCGCCCCAAACGGTTTGGGTGAGGCAGATATCCGTGAAAATCCGCTCCACTGTCATCCCTAATTCAGGCCTGTAACGCCTGTTAATTTTTTCGAACTCAAAATACCACACCTTGTGGGTGGTCAAGGCTTTTACTGGCAAAATCAATTCCTTCTATACAACAACATTAAATTGTTTTATTGCCAAAAAAGGAAGACACGTGCACCATTTCACGGAAATAACATTCTACTTAAATGAGTATTTTTTTTAGTGTTATGGGAGGAGTTGGATTATAGCCTTTTGTGAGGTTGGAGGTTCACCATGGTCATCTTGGATGTGATTTCAACACTTTCAACACAGTTAGACCCAATATAAAATATCCTTTACAGGCAATGACAATTGGAAGTGTTTTGCTCGCAACCAAATCCGAATGGGTTACACTCATTTTCCATTGAAGAGAAATTCCCAAACTTAGAAACCCAAATTACCAAATTTGGAAGAACAATTTGGGAATGCAGGCAACATATCAAGACAGTAGTAGTCAGTAAGGAAACACTAAAAAATTCATTTTCGTCTACAAATTGGAAGTATCCAATGACCTAATTTCAGAAATTTCCGACAAACAAGTATAAATGAATCAACTTTAAAGAGAGTGGTTAAATAAATTACATTGCGAGAAATCTCTTCGGCTGCAAGAGCAGCAGCTTTCGAAAGATCAGAGAAGCGAGAGAAAGCCCAGCCTCCCCATCCTCCACCTAGTACTACGCCTTCTACATGTTCAGGTTCAGGTTCAGGTTCCGCCTCCTTCTTGGTCGCCGTCGGTGGTGACTGAGTGTTCTCCTCCATTAGAGCTCGAGATCGAGCCTAGGTTCCAACGAAACTTATCTGATCTGCTGCCTCGAGTGATTTGAGTGTTGACGGGAGAAGTCACTGCTGTTGTTCTTGTGCTCTGGGTTTGGTTTCTGGTTCTGATCTCTCTTTCAAGTCTCAACTAAACCGTGTGAGTTAGTAACTAACGCCCAATTCAAGACCCCTTGGTTACTACGCATTCTGCATCACTCACAGGCCCACCCTACTCTATATACACCCCAAATTCACTAGGAATGGGCATGGTCATAATTGTTGGGTTTGGGTTTGGGTTTGGGTTTGGGTTTGGGTTTGGACACTTATATTGGATTGGGTACACTTTATCGCCTAAAGATAGGGCATAAAATTGATCGGATCTATGTTTGGGTATAATCGGATTGGATTCTCGATTGGATATCATGTAAAATTTGATAAAACGAAAATCATATCTCGATCATTTATGCCTCACTCAAAAGTTGTGTTTGTCGTGTTACTGGTGCAGATAATAAATTTATAATTTTTTTACACTTTGCTCCCCAATCATTTGCTAAAGCAACTTTGCCCACCAAAGTTATTAATAACATTTTATGGTATTCAAATTAAGGAGTTGCTCTTTAATAAAATCTAGTGTAACTTCTACATCAACTTATGTTTTATTTGCCTTCCGATATATCTACATGTTCAAATAATATTAAAGGCATATGGCAGCGTTCACCTCCGCAACTTGAGCAGCGATTGGTCAGCTACAACGGCAACGGTTCATGTGCATTCATACTTTGCAAGCTAGCATTGGTTTATATATAAGCAAGAGAGGAGGAGGAGGCGTGTGCAACGTACTTTTATGTAAGCCAAAACTTAGTGTATCTTGTGTCAACAAAAAAACTGTGTCATTGTTCTTCATGTGCCAATTGTCACGAGCTTTTTTTTCTCAAGTACTTCTCGTGTGGCACCAGCAAACTTTGCCCTGACTTATCAAAGAAAGATAGTCAGTCTTGCTCACGAAAGACTTACTTAGTCTATGGAAAGCTAAGCAAGCTAAAAACACACAAGAGAGCTTAAGAAATCTAGAACTTGTATTGTTTGAATTCTCTGAGGTGATTACAACAAATGAGGCCTTAGCCTATTTATACAACTCCACCTCCTCAATGGATGGTAGTGATCAATTTGATTCAACGGTCTACAATGATCTTCTACACACTTTCTTATAAATATATAAAGACTAAAATCCTATGGAACTTTATTAAAGGTTCTAGAGACCTCTCTAGAACAATGTGAAATACTCTACATTATTTACACTTGCTAACCTCACTTGGCTAGGCAAGATAGTTGTGACATTCTCCCCCACCTAATCAGGCGACGTCTTCATTGCCTTCAAATCCTCGTACGTTTGGATTTGCTCATTGAATTTCCACAAATGTTGGATTGGCTCCTAACTAGCTTCACTTTCAGGCAATCCTTTCCACTTGACGAGTAGCACATGTGTGGGGGGTTGGTTGGAATGGCGCACTACGCGATTTGCTATTTGTGAAACTCCTCTGCTTGGATCATCCTGATCTTCCTCATACGGCTTCAATAGACTCACATGGAAGATTGGATGGAACTTGATCCTCGGCAGCAACTTGACCTTGTATGCTTACTTTCCCACTTTCTTGACTATGGTGAAAGGACCCTCATATCTCTTGATAAGGCCACGATGTAGTCCTAAAAGCCTGGCATGAGCATGCATCTTGACAAACACAAGGTCCCCAACCTGGAATGGAACTCTCGAGGTTGTCTCTTCTTGTCGGCCCACTTTTTCATCCTCTTGGATGCCTTCTCCAGGTAAGCTCGAGCCTCATCAGCTTGATCATTTCATCTTTTGGCAAACTTATAAGCTGATGGACTCACTCCAGTGTAGCCAGTGGCAACAGAACTCGGGGTCATAGGTTGTTGTCCCATGACAATCTCAAATGGGCTACGACCCGTCGCTTAACTTTTCTGCAAGTTGAAAAAGAATTGGGCAACATCCAACAACTTAGCCCAATCTCGCTGGTTGACACTCACATAGTGCCTAAGATATAACTCCAGCAAGACATTAATCCTTTCCGTTTGAGGATGAAAGCTAGTAGAGAAATTAAAGTCGGTACCCAACAACTTGAACAACTCAATCCAAAATTTCCCCGTGAACCGAGTATCCCGATCACTGATAATAGATTTGGGCACACCCCAATACTTCACCACATGTTTGAGGAGTAAATGTGTGGCTTGCTCGGCTGTGCACTCCTTGGGTGTGGGAATGAAAGTGGCATACTTCGAAAATCTGTCCGCGACCACAAGTATCCAATTGCAACCTTCCGATGCGGGCAAATCAACTATAAAGTCCAAGGAAACACTCTCCCAAGGTCTCTTTGGGATGGGGAGAGGTTCAAGTAGCCGGCAGGTGACTGATGTGGCCAAGTCTTTACAAGACAAGTCAAGTCTTTGCATATGCTTCGATATCATCCCTCATATGTGGCCAATAATAAGAATCTTCCACAAGAGCAAGAGTCTGATGTATACTTGGATGTCCCGCCCACTTGCTATCATGACATTCTTTCAAGACTTCCTTAGGTTGTCATGAGGTGGAACATAGATTCGCCTTCCCTTAAAGTATATCAAGTCGTCCTCCACCCAAAACCATATTGTCTTCCCATCTTTGACAAGAGATATGATGGTTTAAGCCATGGAATCATGTGTCAATCCTTCTTTTATGCATCCCTTCAAGTTGCTTTGAGGTTGACTTATGTCAGCAAGTTCTCATTTTTCTACTCAAAGCATCTGCAACAAGATTAGCCTTGCTAGGCTTGTACTCCAAAGTGTAATCAAACTCTGCCAAGAAATCTTGCTATCTTAGCTTGTTTTGGTGTGAGCTTTTTTGTGTCTGGAAGTCGCTAGTGGCAACATTGTCGGTCTTGACCACAAATTTGCTCCCAAGCAAGTAATGACGCCATGTTTGCAAGCAATGCACAGTCGCAGTCATTTCCTTCTCTTGCATTGTGTACCGCCTCTCAGTATCATTGAGCTCCCTACTTTCAAAGGCAATAGGATGTCCTTATTGCATCAATACTCCACCAATAGCAAAATTGGAAGCATCCGTATGTACCTCAAAAGACATAGAATGGTTGGGAAGTGCCAACACCGGTTCCTCCACAATTGCCTTCTTCAATCCTTCGAAAGCTTGTTGGCTTTTTGAACTCCAATCCCAACTTCTTCCCTTCTTGAGCAAGTCCGTCAATGGAGCGGTTATGGAAGAGTAGTCTTTGATGAACCTTGTAATCTTGTATAATAGTTCACCAAGCCAAGGAAAGATCTTAACTCGGTGACTTTGGTCGGTGGTTCTCACTCTTGGATGGCTTGTAACTTGGACTTGTCCATACGAAGCTTGCCCTTGCCAATGATATGACCCAAAAATGTCACCTCCTATTGGGCAAATGAGCACTTCTCCCTTTTGACATAGAGCTCGTTCTCCTTCAAAGTTTGAAACACTTGCCACAAGTGATCCACATGTTCCTCCAATGTCTTACTATAGATCACAACGTCATCAAGGTACACAACTACTAACCGATCAAGGTAAGGAGCTAGTACCTTATTTATTAGAGTGCAAAATGTGGCTGGTGCATTAGTTAAACCAAATGGCATGACTAAGGATTCGTAAGATCCGTACCTTATAACACATGTCGTATTTGGTTCATCTCCTTCGGCTATGCGGACTTGATAACATCCCGAGCGCAAGTGAAGCTTAGTAAAATACCTTGCATCACCAAGTTGATCAAAGAGATCCGGAATAAGTGGAATCGGGTACTTGTTCTTGATAGTGACCTTGTAGAGTGCCCGATAGTCAATACAAAGCCATAGGGATCCATCATGTTTCTTTTGAAATAAGACCGACGCACCATATGGAGCTTTGGAGGGTCGGATATAACCAACATCAAGTAAATCCTTCAATTGTCTTCTTAACTCCTCGAGCTTAGGAGGTGCCATAGGATAAGGAGCAAATGCGGGTGGTTTTGCTCCAACTTCTAACTCAATAACATGATCCACCTCTTTCCTTGGTGGAAGCTTCTTAGGCAACTCGGCAGGCATAACATCCTTGTGCTCCTTGAGAACATCTTGGACGGCCTTAGGTGTATTCACCCCTCCATCCATGGGACCTTCGTCTTCCTTGAGGGTAGCCAAGTAAGTAGGCTCATTCCTCTTTACTCCTTTAGAAAGTTGGAGAGCGAACACCATTCTCTCCTTAATTATCTCAGGTACCACGGGCACAACACAAGGTTGTCTCTTCTCCATGGTGTTGGCATATGGGATCAGGAAAGCCTTCACTATGTCCAAGAAATCTATACCCAAATAGAACTTGTGATCATCAATTGGAGCAATAGTTATGTCGACTTTACCTCGCCATTGTCCAAGACGAATATCGGTGCCACGAGCTACTCCTTCAATTGGGAGACTTTTAGCATTAACTCCCTTGATATATCATTTCTCCTTAGTATATGATAGGCCAATTTCTTCAGCAAGGTCCTTGGCCATGTAGACTGTGTCGGCTCTGGTATCCACCATGGCTTTCAAAGTCTTGTTCTCGATCTCGGTCTCCATGAACATCTTTCCACGTGGTTGTTCCTCGACCTTAGTTTGAATGGCGATCCTCCTTTCCTCTTTTGCTTCTTCCTCCATGACAAACGCGACAAGTTTCCCACGTTTTGGACACTCAAATGCCCAATGAGGTCCACTACATAAGAAGCAAAATATCTTCTTGGGCGATCCAACTCTTTTCTCCTTCCCCTTGTCTTTGGAGTTCTTGTGTTCCTTGGAGGACTTATCTTTGTCTCCCCCACCTTTGCCATCATTACTCGGCTTTTTCCCTTGCCCCTTGGATGAGTCCTTTCTCTTGAACTCAATCAAGGACTTGGCTAGGGCTGAAAACTGAACCGACTTAGGTCGGTTTTAAAATTTTCAAACCGAAACCGAACCGACCATTAACAAAACCGATCCGAAACCGAACCGATTATAATTTATGCAAACCGTAACCGAACCGAACCGACTAAAATCGAAATAAAACCGAACCGAACCGACTATTTTAAACATATTGTATTATTTATATATAAAATATATATTATTTATTATATATATTCGGTCGGTTCGGTTTGGTCGGTTAAAATCGCATAGAAATCGAAAACCGAACCGACCACTTCGGTTTTGAATTTTTTAAAACCGAAACCGATCCGAACCGAATTTAAACCGAACCAATCGGTTCGGTTTAGATCGGTTCGATCGGTTTAATCGGTTTGATCGGTTTTTTGTTCAGCCCTAGACTCAGCTGCAACCATAGCCATTGCAAGGTCTTGCACACCTCGCCTCTTCAACTCCAATTTGGCACAACCCGTTAGGCCATCAAGGAAGCTAAACAAAACATCCTTTTCTCCCATATCAGAAATCTCCAAGAGCAACTCCGAGAACTCCTTCACATACTCCCTTATGTTGAAGGCGGTGAAGCTTGGCCCTAGCTTCGTTTTTGGCATCCTCCGGGTAGAATTGTCTCTTGAGTTCCTTATTGAATTCTTCCCAAGTGTTGATAGTGCACAATCCCTTCTTGACATCATCGGATCTTCTGCGCCACCAAACTGTAGCAACATCATTCAAATGTAAGGAGACACTACGTACCTTTGTCGCTTCATCCCTTATGCCAACCACATCAAAGTAGCATTCCATGTTCCACAAGAAGTTGTCGATCTCCCTTGCACTCCTTGCCCCACCATAGGCCTTAGGTTTGGGAGCTTCGACTTTGTGAGTGATCGTCCCTTGTATAGCCCCACCATTGGCTACCGCAGCCATGCACACATTGAGTTGAGTTTCAAGCTTTTCAACTTTTTCCTTGTAAGTCTCCATCTCCGCATCCTTAGCAACAACTCGGGCCTCTAGGGACTCAATCTTCTTAGACACCATGTCCACTACCGCGTTTAAGGCACCTTGCATCTCTTCACAAAACTCTTGGTCCTTCCCATTGGAAACTTGCCCCTCAATGCATTTGTCCATGTCTTCGACTTTCTCCCTCAAGTCGGACATGGTGGCACACAACTTAGCCAACATTTCATCCATCGCAACGATCATGTCCTTCGACTTGTCCTTATAGACTTTCCTATCTTTGTCGTTGTTGCCAATTGATGGGTTGTTGACCTTCGACGACATTCTCTTGTGTAGAATGATTTCACCAACCTTGCCAAACCTGGCTTTGATACCAACTGTCACGGGCTTTCTTTTCTCAAGTACTTCCTGTGCAGGATTAGAAAATTTTGCCCCGACTTATCAAAGAAAGCTAGTCAACCTTGCCCATGAAAGACTTACTTAGTCTATGGAAAGCTAAGCAAGCTAAAAACACACAAGAGAGCTTAAGAGAACTAGAACTTGTATTGTTTGAATTCTCTTAGGTGATTACAACAAATGAGGCCTTAGCCTATTTATACAACTCCGCTTCTTCAATGGACGGTGGCGATCAATTTGATCCAATGGTCTACAATGATTTTCTACACACTTACTTAAAAATATCTAAGGACTAGAATCCTATGGAACTTTATGGAAGGTTCTAAAGAACTCTCTAGAGCAATGTGGAATACTCTACATTATTTACACTTGCTAACCTCACTTGGCTAGGCAAAATAGTTGTGACATAATGCACCTATAATAGTTATAAATTTCTTCTAAATTAAAATTTAAAAGTACTTTATCGATAAAAACAACATTGTGCTAAGATGGAAATCTTAATAACTTCGAAAAAAGCTCAAATTAACAAAATATCTACCATACAACAAAGATTAACACATTAATCCCCTTGAGGTCTAGTACATCAATACGTGTTTCTATAAACCGAATACACTAAACTCTTGTATGCAAAAATTCTACACATTTTTTACAACTTATCACCCAAGTTGCTTGAAAAGAATAATGCATGAATCTTCAAGTCCTCGGATTTAAAACTTCTCTGAAGCAACCGTCCATTGTAATTATAGTCTGCTGCAATGAGCATTTTTTTAGGATTTGTGAAATGTATGAAATGAAATGTATCACATTTGTATTTTCAACTCTAAAATGATATAGATAAGCAAATGAATGAGACAACAAAAAGAAGAAACCATACTTACTTGAGACCAAGTATCTTATATCCACTCTTACCCATCGTTTGAGGATCTATGATGGAAGAGAAAAAAATATCTTCCTCAATCCAATCTACCAAAAGTCCCTTTCACTAATTGTGCCTTAGGATGGCACCATGATATCAGATCCACCAATTGTCCAGTTGGTAGTCTAAGCTTCATTCATGGAGGACAAGTTGTCAAGAAAATTGCAATGGTAGTAAGAAAAAGAAAATGAACAAGGATGTTAATCAACAAATATGTAGTACTTTTGGTTTAGACCGAAGGCATGACATCTCACCTCCATTTATGTCCTCATTGCAAATTGGTGGAAAATCCCCAATTGTGTCCCTTACTGTTATCGCACGGAAAGACCTTCACCCTTCCACCAACAATACTACGAGCAACAACATATTGTACGGTCCCCGACGATATATTTTTCATCTGCACATTCACAATCAAATGCATTACCTCACGCCATTCAAGTAGAGTCTCTTTTGGAGAGGCGACCCAAATAAATGTCATTTCGGAGAACAAATTAATATTTAACATGGTGAATCATATTTGATTATGGTCTTAAAGTTGTTTGGAGGGCATTAGAGGTTCTATTAGCTGTATTATTTTCTAAGGAAAATTCTACAGTGCCCGGTGCACTGTAGCATTACTCATTTTCTAAAGGTGAAACTTGGGCAGGGCAACCTAAAGAGTTTGGCCAGGGGGTAGGATAATTGTAAATAAGGTTGTCATTTTATGCACCCTAGCACCCAAATGTTTGAAATTTACTATGAAAAGTTAATAAAATTTGAAGATGGTTACTTGTGTTTTAGTGATGGTCCAACCCCAGCACGACCAAAAAAATTTGGCCCATGAAATTTCCATGATCAAGCCTAAGTTTGGATTGGGTGGGTTGTGGATTGATGACTCCTCATATTTAGATTAGGGCTTGGGCTTAGCACCCTAACACATCTAACCTACTAAAGTTGAACCTCTAAAAAAATGTTCTTCATGTTATGCAAGTTTATTCCATTGAGTCCTTATTGTAGAATTTGATCAAAGGGAGCAATATTAATTGTTAGGACTGGGTGAATTATATATTCAGTTTCATGAAAATAACGGATGTCCATATATTATAAAGAGTTCAAATCGTCTACACCAAATGCAGATTTTTGAACACTATACCCTAAAAAAAGAACATGTCTTTAATTAGTTTAACTTAGTTGTAAATATAATTAACACATGGGCGGGCATGCAAATAATTTGTTGAGGGTGCAACAATCATATCCTACACCTGAGAGTAGGTGATCTCTATTCTTTTATAAACATTTGCTGAAGTTTTAAATTTTATCTTAAAAACAATGTTTAGTAGTGCCATTTAAAGTAAGAGAAAAAAAATTAACTAAATGTGATAAGAGAAAACAGGAAGTCAAATTGAATTTGTCCAAGGGGATGAGGGTGATTGTTGTGTTCTTGTCTTTTGGTTTTGATCTCTTTTTCAAGCTCTCTATCAAGTCTCAACAAAAATTTGAGTTTTTTTGTTAAAATATATTTAAAGAGATTCCTTTTATAAATGAGGAGTAAAATATAAGAAAAAGAAAATTAAACAACATCGATGCCTAAAAGGGTGTTAATTGACCAACACGAAGTTCCTTCCTCCACAAAAGCTTAATGAGTATAAAGGGAGGTCCTAATTTGAGTTATTGTAGTATCCGCTACAAAGAGTAGGGAAATTATGCAAGCAAAAAGTACATTACGAGCTCGATAAAAAATGAAAATGACATAGTAAATGGTACCTATATAATGCATAAGCACGGGCAACTGGATTTTATTTATTATTTATCTTTGGCAAATGAGTAAGTAGCTAGTATTTAGTTTGATATTGTATGTGATATAAAAAGTCAATAAAGACATTCTTGAAATAATACATAGCATGAAAATGTCCTCAAGGGACATATTCTAACATGGACAATTTGAGAACCTAAGCCGTCTACTGGTACAAATAATGGGACCTAAACTTTGAATGTTTCTAATAATCAAATGCACGGGATTTAACATAAAATGTCCTTAAACATATTAGGGAGGTACCAGTTTATGAACATCGATACCAATTAACATTAATTTTTACTTTGAAGTTGTTTATTTAATACAAACTTTGTTCGACCTATCCACGGATATACAAGTATCATCAACTTTATTTGTGTATCCATACTCCTCATTGTTCTCATTCAATAACTCTAGATCCAAATTGTACAACCTAAATCCACCCATCATGTAATCTCAATTTATTCATCTAGGTCTTAACCAAACATCAATTCACAATATCATCTAAATCTTCAAAATGAATCTAATGCACATTATCAAGGTATGATTCTCGATTATTTTAGATATACAGAAAACTGTAGTAATTGAATGGATAATATTTGTTTGGACAATAAAAGAAAGGATGCATTTTAAGCTTTCAAACCTATTTCATGGTTTCATTTTGATGTAAAAATGTGGATAAAACTTTACAAATAAAATTTAGCATACTTATACGAGATTGTGTGAAAGGAAAAAAAAAAGAATAGATATAAATGAATCATGAATGAATAATAATAAAAACAATTGTTACCTGGACTTGGGATTGAACCTGTGACCTCATTCCTACCACATCAAATCTTTTTATGTTCTTGTGTTTCTCCTTCCTTATGTTGCAAAAGAATGGAAAATATTACCGTGAGAAATATATATCAAATTAGATTTAAGTGAAAAAAAATCTATAGAGGATTTCAAAACTTACATGGAATTATACGATACAGCTCATTAACATTACTTTTCGAGGCTAAGGAAATGATGAAAGGAAGAAGGTTACAGAGAAAGATTGAAAATGGTGAGAAACAAGGCTAATGTTCTAAGAGCTTATTGGCGGCCGAAGAAACTTGTGAAGACCTAAACATCCCATTGTAATGAATTTATATTCTTTCTTGAACCCTAGTTGAATTCTTCGCCGTTGATTGCAATTGAATGTATCCAAACCGTAGATTATAAAAGTATGCCTGAAAAATTTTAAAGTATGCCTGAAAGTTACGATACTCCCTCTTAAGTAGTAAAAATTATGAATTTAATTACCCACATTTACGTTTGCATTATAGCAAGACAAAAACAATATCTTAAAAAATAAAGTTTGATAGGCATGTTCTCAATATTTAGTAAGTTTTATTGAATGGGTTTTCTAATTCAATCAAACACTTGATTAAAACTAATAAATTGATGAAAATAGTAGAAATTTAATTTGCATAATGAACTCTATGACGTTGTTCAGCTGCAAGTTTTCCTAGCTTACTCAGGAACTAGACTCCAAGCGCTCAAGCCGAGTTGCGGTTGAGCGCAGGCTGGCAGACTGCGAAAATGGCCTATCCATAGTGCATGAAGAGTTTTATGGTTTGAAGACGCAGTAGGCGGTTAGGGAGAAGGAGTTCGTAGATGCCACTGAGATTACTGACTTCAGTAAGGTAGTTGCTGGTCGGCTAGATTTGTTGGACCACATTGTGCAAAATCATGAGAACTATGACATTTTCGCCTAGAGGCAGGTGGCCTTTGCCCGCTTTGAAGATGAGGACTACTCCTCTCCTTCCCTGCAAGGTGGCCCTGAGGTCGATCAACCTGTCGCAGAGACTACATCCGATCCTGCTGTTCCATAGCCTGCTGCTAACCCTGATGTCGTTTTAAATTCTGAGTTGTAGGAGGATGTTCTTGACTCTGTTCTCACTACATGAGAAATTTTGTAATGAATGAGAAATTTTATTAATGAGAAATATTTTCCCTTTTTATTTTTGTATGTGCTTATAGTTGTCGTATTTTCCATTTCCAATTGTTGTTATTAGGCTGAGTAGGAGGGTGTGTATACCCCCACCTGAAACAGGGCTAGAGCCCTTTCTTAGCTTTTCTGAGTTCATATTTTGTCAATAGTAATAACTCAATCTTCTATGAGAGTTAAGTTGTAGGATAGTCACCTTTGTTTGTTCGGGTCGTGCTCTCTTAGTGACGTAATTATTGTATCCCTTAGTAGTTGAGCTTGTGCAGGAGTTGTCTTTGCGCTGAAGACTTTACTTCTTTGCTAGTATCTGACCTTTGTAGTGGTTAGGTTGCCTGGAAAACCATCTCTTATCAAACTGAAATTCGGTACCATATTCCTACAGTCTTGTCAGGCCTGATAAAGACTTTGAATCGAATGGGGTTGCCTCAGCCTTTCTGGTCTGGGCTCTTATAATACGCCTCGTTCTTGAATAGGAGTTAGGTTGTTGAGGAGTCATCTTCCTCCGAACGGGCTATACTTTTTGCATTTATTTGGCTCAATCCTTGAGAGGTATTGAACACAGAAGAAGTAGTCTACACCTGTCTGGGATAGACTTTATAATATACTCTAATCCCGAACATGAGTTGGGTTGTAGAGGAACCATCGTTTGCCTGAACAGGCTAGGCTCATGTACTTCTTTGACTTATTCCTTGAGATGACCTGAGCTGAGAAGAAGTTTTTACGTTTGTTTAGGCTAGACTTTGTAATATACCCCAATCCTGAACAAGAGTTGGGTTGCTGAGGAACCATATTTGCCTGAACAGGCTAGGCTTCTGTACTCCTCTGGCTTAGTCCTTGAGATGACCTGAGCTGGAAAGAAGTCTGTTACGCCTATTTAGGCTACACTTTATAATATACCCCACTTCTGAACAGGAGTTGGGTTGCTGAAGAACCATCTTTGCCCGAACAAACTAGGTCCATGTAATCCTCTAGCTCAGTCCTTGAGAGGACCTACGCTGGAAAGAATGTCTTTTATATCTGTCTACGATAAACTTTATAATATACCTCAATCTTGAACATGAGTTGGGTTGTTGAGGAACCATCTTTGCCTGAATGGGCTAGGTCCCTGTAGTCATCTAGCTCGGTCATTTAAAAGACCTACGTTGGGAATAAGTTTTTTACACCCGTTTAAGCTAGACTTTTATAATATACCCCAATCCTGAACATGAGTTGGGTTGCTAAGAAACCATCTTTGCTCTAACGGGCTAGGTTTATGCACTCCTTTTGCTTAGTCCTTGAGAGGACCTGAGCTGGGAAGAAGTCTTTTAGATCTGTCTAGGATAAACTTTATAATATACACCAATCCTGAATAGTAGTTGGGTTGCTAAGGAACCATTTTTGCCCAAGCGGGCTAGGTTCTTGTACACCTCTAGTTCATTCCTTAAGTTGACTTGAGCTAGGAATAAGTCTTTTACCCTGTTTAGGCTAGACTTTACAATATACTCCAATCCTAAACATGAGTTGAGTTGTTGAGGAACCATATTTGTTTGAATGGGTTAGGTCCCTATAGTCCACTGGCTCAGTCCTTGAGAGGACTTGCGCTGGGAGGAAGTCCTCTATGCCTATTTAGGCTAGACTTCATTTGAGTGGTGAGTTGTCCGTGAACTGGGCTCGATGCGATGCCTTGAACCTTGGCTCCTTCGCGGATTTTGTCAGTTGTGCGACAAGTCGTTGTCGCCTTCACTAGGGCTAGGCTCGGTCACTTGTGCGTCATTTTGGTCCATGTAATCAGACTAGGTTTTCTTAGGAGCGGTGAGTCATCCATGGACTAGACTTGCCCGCTTGCGGTGAACTGTTCGTGGACTGGGTTCAATCCGTACTTGCGCTACCTTCGTTCTTGAGGCGGACTAGGCAACTTATGCGGTAAGCTGTCGATATCCCGAATAAGACTAGGCTCAGCTGCTTGTAAACCATTTTGGTCCCCGTTTAGACCGGGCTTCGTTGGGTGGTGAGTTGTCCTGGGGATGATTCGCCGTATCATACCATGACTCCTTAGATGGGCTAGGTCACTTGTATGGAGAGTCATCGTTGCCTTCAGTGGGGCTAGGCTCGATCGCTTGTGCGCCATTTAGTCCCCATATTAGGATTGGGTATTCCCTTGTAGAAGGAGTTGAGTATGGAGTAGAGACATTTTTAAAGAGATTACCTTTATTCAAGGAATGTGATTTCTCGAAATATGTCGAAATTTCACCGAATTTTTCTTATTTTGAAGTTACCGAATTCTCTTTCGAAATTCGAAATATGTCGAAACTTTCCTGAGAAAAGAAATAAATATTCTAATCTCTGTATATTTTAACATGTCATAATGTTATTTTAGTATCAAAAGTTTGTTATGTGATTGATTCTTATGTAATATTCAGTTTGTATGACACTACAAGTTGTTTGAGACTTTTTATGTAGTATTTAAGAGATTAAAATGCATAATTTATATTGTTAAATTTGAAATCACGACCGAAATTTTTACGTTTTTCTACACATAACGAAATATTTCTTAAAATCAAGTGTCCGAAATTAACTAAAAAAACGAAATCACAATCCTTGCCTTTATTGATCTTCTTTAAAGGTGCTACTTCGCTGCTCCTTACAAGTAAGCCCTTGGCCTGTTGGTTCATCTCTTTTCAGGGGGACTTGAACCGTCGTGGTTACTTATCCGATCGCTTCATTGCCACACAATGACATTTTCTGGCGGAAGACCGATCTCCCTTGATAGTTCATGTGTCTCCATTGACAGGGTACTTAAGGCACTGATGTCATGTGGAGACCACTGCCCCCATCTTATGGAGCCGGGGTCTTTCCAGAATTATATTGTATGTAGAGGGGCGTCTACCACAATGAACTTTGTCATAAGGAGCTTCACTGATTTCCCCAATCCTACGGGTAGGCTGATGCTCCCGATTGAGTAACTTTGAACGCTGCTGAAGCCAACCATTACCTCGTTGTTCAGTTTCAGCTCCTCCTCTCTCAGCCGCATCCTTTGGAATGCTTCCGGGAACAAAATATTGGCATAGCTCCTTGTGCCCACCAATGAACTTTTGACGCCTTATTTCGATTTTGCAATCGTGATAACTAGGGCATCGTTGTGTCGGAAGTGGACCCTTTGCATGTACTACTCGGTGAATGTCAAATTCGAGATTGGGGTTCTACCCGAGCATATTGGACTGAGCAGTCTCCATAGTGGGAACTTGTCAGCAACTCTCGAATTGCCTGCTTCCTCGATCAGTTGAATTTTTCCGGTCCATTGCGTGCACTATGCAGGACTTAGATGACGTTTGCAATCTTTTCTTTTGCCTCTGGGGCCGTTTATTCTTTCTTTTTCTCTTGGGGTCGTTTCTTGTCAAAATTTACGAATTCTTTGAGTCTTCCCCTTTGAACTCAATATTCTATCTCGTTCTTGAGACTTTGATAGCCCTGGGTGATGTGACCGTGGTCTTTGTAATAGGCACAATACTTGCTCTTATCACGCTTTGAATGTTCACTTTTCATCTTGGGGGGCCACTTGATGTCATCCGAGATTTTCATGGCGGAAAAGACTTTGCCTAAGCTAGAGTTGATGAGAGCAAACTTAGTGAACCTTGCGCCGACGAAGTTGGTGGCCCTGTTGAGTTTGGCTTTGTCTTTCCTCCTCTTTGACACGTCCTCCTGTTCGCACCTTTTTTCCCCTCCTTGGTCCTGGGAGCCTGTTTAGCCTCGTATTCACCTCCTTTCTTGGTGGCCAACATCTCCTCCATAGTGATATACTTTTGCGCACTTTAAAGCAAGTTCGCCATATCCCTTAGAGGTTCCAGGGTGAGGTAGTTGTAGAACTGACCTCCTTGGAGGCCAGAAGTGAAGGCGGCAATTGACGTGTCATTGCTGCAACCGTCGATTAAAGTCTGTTTGTCATTGAAATGAGTGACATACTTTCTTAGGGTCTCGTCCTACTTCTGCTTGAGACTTAGCAGGTAGTGAGGCCTTTTTCTGATTCACTAGTTTCCTACGAATCCGACCTTCACCAAGACATGAATTAATCGTCAGATCTTGGCTGGAAACTGTGGAACCAGGTTAGTGCAGCCTTCTTTAGGCTTGTGGAAAAAGTTCTCCACAAGATGACTTCTGATATTTCTTTCTGTACCATTGCATGGTGGTAATGGCATTGATGATCCATCATAGAATTCGAGCTATGGTGAGAATAACTTTTTCGGTAGTGGGGCGTTCATGATCTCCTCCGAGAATGGAGGGATGGTGAGGTCGTACAAGATGTCCGAATTGGTTGCCCCCAGTCAAAGCAGATTCCTTTTTAGGGCATGGTCCTCGTGATCCTCATTGTCCCTTAAGCTTTCCTGCCAACCAATTCTTTGATACCCCTCGGTTGGATCGGTTCGACCCTGTGGTGGGGCTTCTCTAGTCGGAGGGTTGTCTAGTTTGACATTGTTGAGTGCTCGAGATCTGGTGTTGGTGACCATTTCTTGATGCTTTGTTTAGCTAGAAAAACTTTGTATGTTCGTTGCAGTAAAAGTTATCGTCTTTCCCCACGGACAGTGCCAAACTGATGTGTTTAGATATGTCCTCGCTGATCTTGATGATCTCAAACTTGAAAAAAATGAGAAGCAGTTAAGCTAGGGACCAACGTTGTGGTGTTCGAATGCACTCCGATGCTTAAGTCAGATATCAATGCAATGAAGATTAAAGACTGTATGTAAATTGCAATGAGTATGCTTACATTTCTTCCTCATTTCCCTGTATCTTATAGCTAGTGTTTCCCTTCCAACTGTCCCTGCGATCGAGGGCCTGATGGAGGGAGGATATCTCGCATAAGATTTCACCTGTGCATGACTAAGTCTCTTCGGTGATGCACTATTTTACTGGCACACAACTTAATACCCGGCTTTATAGTCACAGTAAAGAATAAGTAAGGATCGTTCGAGACGGGGGATTAGAAGGCTCGCTAACTTACACTAAGGTAACTAAAAGACGACTAACAAACTAAATAAGAAAATGTTGGGGGATTAGAATTTTTCTAATTTTAAACTAAGAAAATAAGTAAGAAGATTACTATAAGAATAATAAAAACTTTAGGGAAGTAGATGATGATGAATTAGCTAAGGGTTATATCTCCATACACCAAACATATGCTCATGAACTAAACTCCAAAAATTCCTTAGTAATTCATGAAGGACAATGCTCAAGATTAACTGTGACCACACTGCATTAACCTTATTATTTTGATATTTTCCCAAATTCGTTAAATTAAACTAAGCATCGATTTCAAACTATTATTTTCATGCTATCTAATAAGGAATCATATGTTAGATAAACAATCCAAGATCATTAAGTTCTCTGGAAAATATGAACATCGACTAGGAGATTACAAGTATGATCAACATCTTGTTCTTAACCTTACCAACTTTCCCTGGTATTTACTACTTATGAGCAAATTATTATAATGATTAGGCGAAATTCTCCTATACTCTAGCATCAAATCCTAGCATGCTTACTAAGCTGGTCACCTTAATAAACATACAAAGATAAGTTCTCTATAATGCAGTTCAGCAAAACATGTCATTAATTAGCAAGGAAATATTAAATTCAATTAATTTATAAAACACATGTTTAGGGCTTAGAATTCACCCTTAGCTAAAAGAGGTTTAGCTAGACATATTAATTATATTTGAACAACAATCTATAATTAAATATCAAACTAAATAAGGAAATGGATAAGAAGGAACATTATCGCCTGATCTGTGGTGGTGGTGGAGAGTAATTGATTGGGTGCAGATAGCGGAGTAATCATCATCTTTGATATTCTCATCTTCATTTTGGCTATAAATTGAAGGAGATAGAGAGTGTGACTGGACGAAAGTGGCGAGCGAGCGAGAAGGCTAGAAAGGCTGTGATCAAGCGACTGGCGATGATCAGGAGGCGAGATGGCGGGGAGATTTCGAGAGAGAGGGTTGACAATGGTGGTTTTGTGGAGAGAAGTGTTGCGATGGTCTGTGAGTGGGTAGGTTGTTTGATTGTGTTGTGTATTGAGGTGAAGAGATTTAGGGCTACAGAGTGAGGGATTTTGAGCTGGTTTGTTGGGCTATGAGAGATGAGTGAAGGCGATGGAAGGACGTCGAGGATGAAATAGATATGATGGAGAGAATGATGATGAGTCGGCGATCTGTGCGTGTGCGTGACTGTGGATGGAGGCTTGCGGCTGTGTGATTGCGAGGAGGGGTGATCTCCAAAGGTTCGTCTCCTATCCTTTTATAAGTTCTCTGTAGGTCTCCTAGTCGATGTACACATCCTTGTTTTGCTAATTCTTTCCAAATCAAATTGCTTTGCATCTTTTAGCTTCTTATTTTGAGTTCTTTTATTAGCAACCTACAAAACCATAAAAGCATAAATTAGTACAAAAAACAACACAAATTAGCTAAGCAAATATAGAGAAATACGATAATAAAATTGCATAAATATGCTCGTATCATTCAACACTTGGCTATGTTTAGGACCTAATGCTTGATTGGGCTAAAAACTAATTTCGTGCGAGTGGATCTCGAGCCTTTGACAACTCTGAGATTTGTGTTTGGGCCTTATTGTCCCGGGCCAAGCCATAAGATCTGTGCCTCTTGGGCTGGCATGTTTTGGTCCTAGGCACCTGACTTAGGGCTGAACAACAGTTTGTGCATGGGTCTACTTGAGACAGTACTAAAAGATTTTATGTGCTAGGGTTAGCCCATGCCATGTGTATGACAGTGACTGATTGATGTCTCATCAGTAACTATGAGATAAATTTTGGAACTATTATATAATAGTTGTTTTTGGTGTTATAGTTTGTGCCTTTTCCATGAGTTTGTATGTTGTATGATTCTCTTGATTTTAGCAACTGGCAAATGCCTCAGCGATTGTACTTGGAAAGCGAAAGCACAGGAATCGTACTCGTGCAGTAATTTGATAGAACTATTATATAATTTGATCATGAAGTTATTGAATAGTGTTTCATTTACGATTTATTTGTATGTTTGTTTGCTTGTTTGTGGTTGTTTTAAGTTTTGTTATGTCTATTTGTTTTTAGGTGGAAGAAAGCCCAAGTAACGCAATTTTTGTCCCAGATGGAGATGCCTTTATTGCGTATTAGTACATCGAAATCATATGGAACTTCCTTGTTACTATACAGGGGAGGGGAGTTCCTAATTTCGAACAATCTGGCCTAGAACAGGTGTGTAGACAACTTATTGTTTGAAAGGAAAACACTGCACAAACAGGGAAAATGTATCAACTCCTTGTTGAAAATTGGAAATTTTGTGTACCAACACTACAAAAAAAACCGCATACTAGCGACGGTATTTTGATACCGTTGCTAACTAAAAAATTTGCGACGGCAAAAAACCGTCGCTAATGCTTTTGATAGCTGACTCAACCCATAATTATAAAAAACCATCGCTAATTATTTTGCGACGGTAAAAAATCGTCGCTAATTCTTTTATTAGCTACGGTATCTTAGTCGTCGCTAAGTTTTACAAAGAAAAGTTGGTAGCTACGATTTTTGCCGTCCGTAATAGTTTTTTTTTTAAACTTAGCTACGGCACATAAGCCGTCGCTAAGTTTTACAAATTTTGAAAAACAAATATATAAAAAACATTTAGCGTCGGCACAAGAGCCGTCGCTAAGTTTGACAAATAAAAATCATTAGCTACGGTATTATACCGTAGCTAATGGATTTTTTGAAAAAATAATATATACACAAAAACATTTAGCTACGGCATACGAGCTGACGCTAAGCTTTACAAATAAAAAACTAATTAAAACTCTTTGCTACGGTTTTTACCGTTGCTAATGATTTTTTTGAAAAAAAAAATTATACACAAAAATAAAACCTCATCTCAATCGTCAATAACACCCAAAAACTTTAGCTCAATCTAACGCACTAAACCAAACCACGTCACCGATCCGCGTGAAACCAACTCAATCAATCCCCTTCAATTACCTCTCTCTATATAAATTTTCTCTCAACCAAACCTTTTTCATCATCAACTACTCTCTCTGTTTCTCATTGCTTTCTAAAACCTTCAATCCTCAAAAACGCATCACTACCAATGGCACCCAAAGCAGAGAAGAAGCCTGCAGGGAAGAAACCCACAGAGGAGAAGTCCGTCGTGGTAGATACTCTCCCCTCCCTTCCCCGCCTTCAAAAACGCATCCTCTCCCCTCCCTTCCCCGCCTGATACTAGCTACAAGAGATCTCATATCTCGGAGATCAGATAGATCTGATCTCAGATATTCTATAGATCGAATTTTTTTTTGTATGTTTTTTTGTATTTTTTGTATGGATTATGTGTAATTTTTTGTTATAATTTTGATCAATTAAGTCTCCTGTGAAGATAGCACATCCAGAGCTTTAGAGTAATTTTTTGTTATAATTTTGATCAATTTTTGTATGGATTCTGTGTAATGTTTTGATCAATTAAGTTTAGTTTTGGTAGTTTCTATTAATTTTCAGAATGGACAATCATTAAGAGCTAATTTCATTATAAAAAATGAATTTTCATTTGTAATTTGTAATTTTCATTTGTCAATATGATTTGCAACTTTAGCAAGTGCAAATAAGAACTCTATAATATTTCAATAAAACGCTGTTAATTTCGTTCCAATTGATTTAACCATCAATTGCATAATAATATTATCCTTTTAAAGGCCAAAATTTTCTTTTATTCATACAATTCCTGAAAAGTAATTCAAAAGATTAAAACAAACCCCTATACTAAATGAAATTATTTAAACAAAAATGATATTTTCAATTAGGGTCTAATTGGGGCATTTACAAATTGGTCGGGGTCTATTAATTAATTACTAAGTGGACATCTCAATAGAATTTCAGTTAATAGAATAAACTAATGCAAAACATGAAATGACTTAACCTATTCTCTATCTTGATTTCAGTGCTAATGAAAAACATGGACATCTCAATAGAATAAACTAAATGGTTGTTGAAATAACTTAACCTATTCTCTCACAACAAATATTTTTTTTTTAATTTCAATCACCATGATAATTAGGATTGTCAACGGATTGGGCTTGTGCAAAAAAAAAAAAAAGATTTTAAATCGAATTTGGTGCTTTAATAAATATATATTGTCATTCAAAAATGTGTCAAAAATCATACCCCAAGGTTGTGGCATAATCACACCCTAAGGTTGTGTCACTAATCTAACTTACTATAGCATTATTCCACATGCTAAATGTTTGAATATGATAAATAAATAAATATACTTACATGCCTAATCCCCACAATCACCTTTTGAAGAAAATGAATAAATAAATATAAAAAATGTTGGGTATGAGAAACGATCCCTTGTACTCTTATTGGGGATAAATCTTCATAAAGGCTAACTTTAAGTCCCAGCTATTAGATCTTTATGTTTGGATAAATCTCAATCGTCTTTTATCTCAAATAAATAAATAAATAAATATAAAATGTTGGGCATGAGAATCGAACCCATGCATTTTTTGTCCTTTAAGTTCTATAAGACCCGTCACATTTTGTATGCAAATGTAAATCACATTGTATACATGGTTAACATTGAAGTTTTACTGTATGCATATGTAAATCACACTGTATACCAATGTATGCTAGGATATTTAACACTGTATTCTAATGTATGCTAGGAATATTCTAACATTAAAGTCCTACTGTACATGTCAATAAATCACATTATTCTTGTCAATAAATCCCATTGAACTTGTTAATAAAAATAAAATAAAATTGAATCATAACATGAATTTGCAAATGTCAATAAAAAAAATTAGAATAAGAGCTCTATAATTTATATTTCAATAAAATGCAGTTGATTTCATTCCAATTGATCTAACCATCAAATGCATAAGAATATTATCCTTTTAAGGGCAAGATTTTTCTTTTATTCATTTAATTCCTGAAAAGTAATTCAAAAGATAAAAACAAACACCTATACTAAATGAAATTATTTTAAAAAAAATGAAAATTTCAATTAAGGTTTAATTGGGGCATTTACAAATTGGGGTCTATTAATTAATTACTAAGTAGATATCTCAATAGAATTTCAGTGAATATAATAAACTAGTGCAAAACATGAAATAACTTAACCTATTATCTATCTTGATTTCAGTGCTAATGCAAAACATGGACATCACAATAGAATAAACTACGTGGTTGTTGAAATAATTTAACATATTCTCTCACAGCAAAAATATTTTTTTTTTAAAATTTCAATCACCATGATAATTTGGATTGCCAACCGATTAAACCTATGCTTAAAAATAAAATAAATAAATAAATCGGATTTAGTGCTTTAATAAATATATATTGTCATTCAAAACATGTGTCAATAATCATACCCCAAGGTTGCGACACTAATCACAACCCAAGGTTGTGTCACTAATCTACCTTACTATAGCATTACTCCACATGCTAAATGTTTAAGTATGATAAATAAATAAATATACTTACATGCGTGATCACCACAATCAACTTTTGAAGAAAATAAATAAATAAATAAATAAAATGTTGGGTATAGGAATCGATCCCTTGCACTCTTATTGGGATAAATCTTCATAAATGTTAACTTTAAGTCGTAGCCATTAGATCTTCATGTTTGGATAAATCTCACCTGCCTTTTATCTCCCAAAAATAAATAAATATCAAATGTTGGACATGAGAATTGAACTCATGCATTCTTGGTGCTTTAAGTTTTATTAGATCCGTCAGATTCATATATTTGGTTAAATCTGAGTTGTCTTTTATCTCTTAACCCAAACACCGTCATGTTTTGTAAGATAAATAAAATAATAATATATAATATATACTAGGGTATTTCTTATGTCGTTGGCACGATAAAAGTTTAAAACTTGTCAAAATATGATCACCATTTAGTTTTCAATACCACCATCATCAACAATTGAAGAAAAATAAATATAAAAAAAAATGTTGGGTATGGGAATCGAACTCATGCACTCTTGGTGCTTTAAGTTCTATGTGATTCATTAGATTCATATATTTGGTTAAATCTCAGCCCTTGTATATATATAAAATATATAATACTAGGGTATTTCTCGTGCTGTTGGCACTCAACATATTTTTTTTTTGCTAAATATCATGTACTTAACACCCTCCCCACCATCCCCAATTTCGCCCTCAATTAGTTTTAAAGTGCAAGCCTATTCTAAAGTAAAAATATATAATATAAACTTTAGAGGTAGACTTGGTCAAAATTTGATTCAGTTGGAAAAAAATAATCAAATATATATACAATTTTTAATAGGATGGTTGACCCGTATCATTTATTTGAAAATACTAACGACATGAAATGCATGTATATATATATATATAATATAAATATATAATTTTAGTTTTTGTATTGATCATTGGTTTCATTGGAAAGATATTCAAAAATGTATTCCAACGATACCAAGTTCACCAAAATTCGACAACCAAGTAAATAGTTATTACAATTTTAATTTTGAGAAAAAATACACAAAAAATTCTCTCCCCACGACATGTACATGTCTCTCACTTTTTCACCAATTTTCATTTTCTTTGCCCTTATAGTTGTGTTATATTCACAAACATGCCATTATAAGAAAGGAATCTCGACCCTCAACATATTTTCAACTTTCAATCTCAGCCATCTTTTATCTCCATTTTTTTTAAATACCGTTATGAACTATACTATAAATAATATAATAATGTTATCCAAAATTGTGATATCTGGGCAACATATGTTATCTTCAATGATAAGGAGTCTGCTGGCAAGGTTATAGGATCGAGGACCCTAAAGGTAAAAGATTATATTGTAGGAAATAGAAAATTTGTTGAATTAACTTAATAAAGATGATTTTGAGTTTGAAATTCTTTTTTACTTCTTGATTGTATAAAAAGCTTGGTTGGCATATGACAAATGTTGATTTTCTATGCCACTTAATAGAAAAAAACTTGACGTATAAAAGCTCCGATTTGACGCTTCTCTAAAAACTTCAAAGGGAACGGTTAGAGATAATATAGGTTAAAAGAAAAATAAAAAAATGAAACATTTATAAATGAGTGTAGTCAACCTTTTGTATAGAAGCCATTCATTGACATGCATAAATGTACGCAAAGAACAGTATTAGAAAATTGCAATGACTGGAACTCTTTTTGTTTAGTTTTATTTTTCTCTGCTTTGAACTTATGTTCACCGTAGCTTGTATGATCCATATGTAAACTTACTATGAATTGGTTTTGTCATGAGGAGCTCAGCTATTACGTTCTTACATGTTATGCAAGTTTGAAAAATATTATCTTCTTGATGTTATATCAAGTCAGAGGATAACCTTACATGATTTTTGGTTATGGATTAAATAATTGTAAAATCTTAAATTTATATTAAATATGGGTCAAATAATTGGTTTGGTTATGGATTAAATAATTGTAAAATCTTAAATTTTGACAATAAGGTTAAAAATTATATAATGGCAAAGGTTAAGTTGGTAATTTGAGTATAGAACGACATTACATATTCTTTATTTTTGGCCCAATGGCATAGCCTGGAATTTATGAAAGAGGTATTATTTGTTTTGGGCCCATAGCATAGTTGGTAAGGGAACAACGAGATTTCCGGAAAGCCAGAATATGCGCATGACTTACATGGGGAGGGACGCGGGCACTTCCATTTTGGTCGCAAAGTATATTATAAGAAGTTATGACGCAAGTAATGACATATATTATAAGAAGTTCCTAGAACCACTAGTTGAATCGTGGTATCAAATTAACCAGAAGGATCATACATCTATCTACTTCATTCAAACTGCCCCCAGGCTTCCCTTAGTCTTTATAAATATTCTCATTCTCCATTAAAAAGTTTCGCTACATTTTTATCAATTAACAACTTCTTCTCTTGATCTTTGTAAGCTATATATTATTGATATGGCAGCTGATGAAGTTACGCTGCTGGGTTTCTGGCCTAGTCCATTTGGAATGAGAGTCAGAATAGTTTTGGCAGAGAAAGGCATCAAATATGAATACAAGGAAGAAAATATCCCAATTAAGAGTCCATTGCTTCTCAAGATGAACCCAGTTCATAAGAAGATTCCTGTTTTGATCCATAATGGCAAACCTGTCTGTGAATCCCTCATTATTGTTCAGTACATCGATGAGGTCTGGAATGAGAACTCACCTTTGCTCCCTAAGGATCCTTATGAGAGAGCTGTTGCAAGGTTTTGGGGTGATTATGTTGAGAAGATGGTGAGAATTAATAAATCTCTTTGTTGCTTTCTGACCACTTTCACATGCAACAACACTAGCTTGCTTCACTTTATTTTTATTTTTAAATTTGGATCTCCTTTGTAACGAAAATTTCCTTTTGTGTACATGTAGATGTATGACTCGAGGAATGTTTGGTCAAGCAAAGGAGAAGAGCAAGAAAAAGCTAAGAATGATTTGTTGGAGTCTTTGAAGGTGCTTGAAGGAGAACTTGGAGATAAGGCTTATTTTGGAGGTGAGAAGATGGGGTATGTGGATGTGGTACTGGTCCCCTTCTACAGCTGGTTTTACTCTTATGAAACTTGTGGGAATTTCAGTATAGATGCGGAGTGCCCAAAACTGGTTGCTTGGACAAAAAGGTGCATGGAAAAGGAGAGTGTCTCCAACTCACTTCCTGACCCACTCAAGGTTTATGGCTATCTTTTGGAACTCAAGAAGAGGCTTGGTATTGAGTAAGAGGTTTTGGTTTTTGGTTTTGATGATGCTTTTGGTGTGACGTGTAATAATATGAGGATACTTCATTTCGCAATTGCACTAGTATTCTTCAATACAATAAAAATACAGGTAGGCGTTGTTGAGGTTTGTAGAGAGATGTTTTAGGAGTCTTCTTTTGTTGTATCCTTAGTATTTTGAATGGAACTATCCTTTGTTTATTTTTCTAGACAAAGAATATATAGTGGAATATTCATACAAGGTGATGTTCGGTTCTTCAAACTAGTTTTCCACTTTTAATTTGATCAAGAAAAGAAACAAAAATTTAGTTGACGATGAAGTCTTGGCCGTAAGGTCATTGGAGTTGAATTCTGTACACATTTTAACCCTCAACAATCCCCAGCTTATACATCAGATGTGGTTTTGTTTTTTGGCAGCGACTACTTCACGCCACCATTTCCTCTTTCTCACACCATTCCACTCTCTCACACCACCATACTTTTTTCACACCACCTATATAAACAAAAAACCAAAATTTTTTCCCCTCACCATTCAAATCGCAAACGGTTCCTCCCTCCCCCATTCGAAATTCATCCCTCTTCCACATTCAAATCTCTTCTAAATCTCTCCCTACACTCAAATCTCTCCCTTTCCCTCGAAAATCTCTCAAAATCAAAACTCTCAAACTCTCCAAAACGCAACAACTCAAAAATGCCACCTCAAAGTGCAAAACACATCTCTCTTGCGACTCCAACTCTTCTGTAAGTGAGCCATCCATTCTATTTTTGAGTCTAGAATTTTTGTTTGGATTGTAAGTGAGTCATCCATTGTTTGCTTTTGTGCATTTGTGTATTTATTTCCATCTTTAAAGTAGAATTGTTTATGCTTTTTGTGCATTAATCATCATCCATTGGTAATGAAAGTAATTGCGAAGGCGGATTTGGTGGTCATTAGGCTCCAAATTGGTATTTTTCTTATTACAATGTAGGGAAATGAGATATATAATGTTGTTTTACATCCAAATTGGCTAAAGTATTGCTTAAAAATTAGTAGAATTTATTGTACAAAAAAATTGTTTTGAAGTATTTGTTTTCTTTTATTTGAATGTTTATCATGTTTTATGTTGGTTGTGATGTTGGTGGGGATGATGGAGGTGATAGAAGTAAAAGACGACCCATGACAGTGCCTGCTCGAAAACAGAGAGCAGAAAACAAAAAACTGGTAGAACGAAAAAAAGGGACAAAGAAGTAAGGAGGAAGATGAGAGAGGATGTGGATTCAAATAGATCATCAAGAAGCATATGGACAAGTAGTTGTATCGCAAAGTCAAGCCTAATCAGAAGGGCAAAGAGGTTCGAGTGGTGTGGGTGTTGGACATGAAGATGAAGAGTTAGAGGAGCTTGAAAACGTGCATGTGGATGAGGAGGAAATAGGGGATGAAGAGGAAGCAAGGAAGAAGGGTAAAGAAAAAGAAGATTCTAGATGAGATTCTTATCCCGGTGGTCCTGTGGATTGTTCAATATTAGACGATTCTCGTGCCATTTGGGATGGTGAGTCGGTAAGTTAATATTTTTAATTGGTTAAATTATATAAGCATGTTATTTATATATATTTGGACATTGAATTACTTAATGCATATGTTTCTTGTATTTAGGAACGAGGCGCATTGCGGTGTCGGCATCAATATAAGAACTTTAGATTGAGATTTGAAACATGAGCTAAAAGAAGTAAAGAAAATGATTTACAATAGTGGTTTGTATCTCTTGGTTTATAAATATCGTAAAGTACGTCCTGATAATGTGACAATTTGTGCTTTCGTGGAGCGTTGGCAACCTGAGACTAACACTTTCTACCTACCTTTTGGAGAGATGAGCATCACCCTAGACGATGTCTACCAACTCATTTGTCGATTCTTGGTAAGTCGGTTAGAACGACGATGAAGATGATGGTAGATGAATGTGTTACAATATTGGTGGATGGTTTGGGGATTGAAAGTAAATAATCAAATGTCCATGTCAAGAAGCATGGGAGATCAGTGGAAATGAAGTTTATTCAGGACCACTGTTGTAGACAGGCTATGGAGGCTGATTCTCTTGAAAGGAAACAACAAGTGTGTAGGGGTTACTCGTTGTTTCTTCTGAGTATGACTCTATTTGCTGATAAAAGTGGAACAAAGGTTTATATTGAATATTTGAATATGTTGATGGAGGTGGATGATGTTAACAATTATGCATGGGGCACAACAGGTTTGGCAGTCTTGTTTCGTCAGTTGGGCGGCGCTAGTAGAGAGGAAACGAGGCAAATTGTTGGATATTTGCCTCTTTTGGAGGTATGTTTCGATTTTTTTATTTGTTAACTACCCTCATAGTATATAAGACTTTCATAATATTTATTTATGTTGTTTTCGTTTATAGGCATTGATATATGATCATTTCAAACTCTGGGGTAATGCAAAACAGACGTGAGATGTTAGACTCCCCACCATGGCTAAGTGGGAACCCCTACAAATTGTAGGGGTTTTGAACGAACAAATCATCACTCTTAGGGAGCATCTCGATGACATGTCTCTTGAAGAGGTAAAAATGCATCTTTAAGTTCAATAATTTTTTTTGTATGTGTTATTTATTAATAAGTTTTAATTATTATAATTCGCAGGTACTTTGGGACCCTTATGTGGAGTCCAAGGGAAACACTCCCCTTCATGGCATCACATGGTTCACAGGATGTTTGTTATGCCTCGACATAGAAGAATCCTATCACCCCGATATGAGACAAATGGGAAATGTACAAGTCATCCCAATCCAACCAATCCAAGCCAAAAAGAAGAATAGAGCTCGATCTGGCAAGCACTATTACGTGAAGTATGATGTCTTGTCTTCATTCGCTCGAATGTGGCATTATCATGTCGTGCCAACTAACCAACAAGGTTCCCTCGTGAAACTTCCATGGGACTGTACGGCAGATTACTTGGATTGGTTTCACCGCATTAGCTATCCCTACGTACAACCACCGAACAAGAGAAATCATCCTCTAAAAACACATTTGTCTTTTTTTTTTTTTTTTTCAAATAAAAGGGTAAGTACAAACATTTTACACTTTATGTAATTTCAAAATTTTATATGGTTTGCACTAACATCTAATGTTTCCCTGCAAGAGATTGTCATTGCTCATGCTCGTAACTTGATCATTGCCTCTATTGAAAAAGGAGGGAACTTCGGCAAAGTTATTTTGTTCGCCCGACAAAATAGATTACGAGATTTGCTAGATGAAATGTCTACGCCCGTTGCCTTGGAACAAGAGGAAGAAGAGCCTGACGTAAGCCCCAATGTTGAGAGTGGTGAAGTTGGTGATGGAGGAAGTAAGCATTGAAGCAAATCGAGTCATGGACAAAGATTTTATGTTCAGAGGCGAAAAACATAGTGTCTTCATTTTGTAAACTACGGAAAAAAAACATTTTGGAAATATTTGTTTAGAAGCTTTAAGTTTTGTAAACTTCAGAAATTGTTTTAAGAAGCTATATGTTTTTACTTATGTTCGATATTGAATGTTCCATTTTGCATGGTCTTAGACAAAACAACACTCACCTCTACCCTTGTTTCAACCCTCCAATGGTCTTAGACAAGGACTATTTTGCATGCTTGGCTCCACAAATCCAAATTGAATTGATCAGACGACTTAATGTTTAGATTTTTTGACAAAACAACACTCACCAAATCAGAATTTGGTTATGATACGCTCATATATTCCTAGTATCGATCAACTCATAAAATAGCTTAGTAAGCTGGGGTAGATGATTCAGAGTGATTTGCCCCCTCCCTCATATCTAATATATTGCCAAATTGAGAGTAATCTCTACATAAACCATAAAGCTAACCTTAAAAGCAAATAATGGTTTGGTTGGATTCAATGAGTTTCAGAAGAAAAAAAAAATGCAGGTTAAATTTTTGTTCGCAGTGTACAATGCGGGATATGTGAAAAACTCCGCATTGCTCCCTGCGAACAAAACAACATTTTCAAAAAAATTTGCTGTTCGCAGAGATCAATGCGGGGTAACTCAATCCTCGCATTGCAAACTTGTCTAACAACCTTCCCATCCTTACTAGCTAGAGTGATTGTCTTGGTTTGATCACTATGTTGACTGCATAACCTAGATATTTGAAATATACTCATGGTTCTGAGTCTTCCAACACTCGAAACATAAGGAAAACAACACTTGTATGTGGCTAGGACCATGGACATACATGTGAATTTTTTTTTCTCTTCGAATAGTTCAATGCGAGATATTTGAGTTTCTCCGCATTGTTCTCTGCGAACAGGAATTTTTTTTGAAAAAAAATTGTTTGCAGAGAACAATGCGGGGTATTTCAAATATCCCGCAGGGTTTCTGGCGAACAATTTTTTTTTTCTTGTCCACAGTGTGCAATGTGAGGTTTGTGAATTACTTCTCATTGATCTCTGCGAACTGGAAATTTTTTGAAAATTTTGTTCTTTCGCAGGGAGCAATGCAGGGTTTTTCACATATCCATTATTGTACATTGTGTACAAAACTTTAACCTACATTTTTTCCCCTGAAACTCATTGAATCCAACCAAACCATTATTTGCTTTTAAGGTTAGCTTTATGGTTTATCTACCCCTGCTTACTAAGCTATTTTATGAGTTGATCGATACAAGGAATATATGAGCGTACCATAACCAAATTCTGATTTGGTGAGTGTTCTTTCGTAAAAAAATCTCTGAACATTAAATCTGATCAATTCAATTTGGATTTGTGGAGCCAAGCATGCAAAATTGTCACGTGCATGGCAAAAACTCAAACTATAACTGAATTTGATCTCGCATCATACATAAACAAAAACTCAAACTAATAAGAGTCAAATTTGATATAATATATTAACAAAATTTTGAAACATACAAGTCTTCCGTAAAAAAAAAAAATGGTGACTTTTCTAACAAAACAATGGTTAGACTTCTTCACATTTTTTGCCATTTGCATTTACATTTGAGATTGACATTTATCATATACTTTTCTAACAAAATAAAATATGTGCATCAGTCCAATATGGTCACCACCTCGTTCGGCTTCTTCACATTCTTCTTATTCTTGTCATAAAAGTTCCTAAACATTGTCGCACCAATACCGAGCTGGATATCGAAACTACTCTTCAACGGGATGGCCAAAGGAAACATGCGACACAGCCAAGTTGGTACCATAGGAGGCAATGGTGGGTTCGATTGCATATGAAAGAGGATATAGTGATTGTTATGAGCCAAGTGTGCCATGAAACAAACGCGGCCTTCGTCCAACTGTGGTGCCGGGTAAACATGTCGTGTTTTGGTTCCCATAACAAATAAAAACGCATTGGTAACGGTTCGTTGCAGCTCTAACATATCGGGGTCCATAAACCAATTTTCCCTGTCTATCCACACCTGGCCTTCTGGAATTACCAAAGTGTCCTTCATAACCTTTACCCCTAACTCGTGCCACATTGCAAGCCACGACTCTTCATTATTTTGAAGCTCCATCAACAGATCTTTTCGTACCTGTTTTCAGCCACTTTCGTCGTCATAATGAAGGAATATAATCCTGTATCGAAAGCCACAGTTTCTGTCACCTAGAACGTTATCAATATCGTAAATATAATCTCGTATCTAAGACAAAATCTGCCTCATCGATCTATTGTTTTGAATTTTTGACTTCTGTTTTTTATTGACAACTTCTTACCCTTGCCTTTCATTTCTTCTTGTGTCATGGCGTATTTGTGTCCCGATGGATCCCTTTTTGTAGACCTCTCGTGCTTAGCCAACTTCTTCTTTTTAGGTCTCCCATTTTCAGCCAAAATTGCTAATGGTTCAATCATCACATTGTCACCCAGGGAACTCAACTCTATAAGATTCCTCTTCATCACCAACTTCTGATCATGAGTTGACTCATTGAACCTATTCATAAGGGCATCGACCACAGGGTCTATAATCACATCGCCACATTCACGAATAGGTGTTGTGCCAAGTTGAAGCCAATAGTTGTCTATGGTGCGTATTGGAATTTATCTCGTGGGAGTTAGATAACCTATAAGTTCATGAGCGCAAGGTAATCCATGAGTTGTTCGAAGCTAAACAACCACACTTGACAGGGTCAACCCCCACACTTTCACACCTCCGAATTTCTGAATTTATCAAATCAATAGCTCTGTATGCCATTGACCCATGAAGTAAGCCAAATAAAGTGAAGTTATGTTAAGTCTTCACCTTCGTCAGACAATACTGAAATGACGACTCTATCTCGACCAGTTGGATTTCGATCATATCATGCATCTTTTTCCAGATATTAAGGAATGTACCTTGTGAATTACTATGTTTTGTTTAAAAGTGAGTTGTGTGTATACGATGAGTGTGCCATGTGGTATGTGCATGTTTATGATTGTGTTGTAAAAAATTTCTCCATTTTCCCTTCCTTTAGTGAGACCTCTGACAGTTGGATTTTTTTTTATTTTTTTATTTTTTTTTTTGTGTAATTGGTTGTTTCATAACATCATTATTTTTTTTATTTTCTTATGTGCCTTCTCAACTTTATTGTATGTAGAGCTATCCCTCCCGAAATACGTAGATATTTGTATTCAGTTTATGTGCCTTCACTTATATAATGAAGGCATGCAGTTTATGCGAACAAAGTATCATGAGGAGTTCAACAGTTTAGGTGAGTCAAAGATAGTATCTTCGCCTATTCTGTTTGCACTAATTAAATGAAACTTAATCTTTATTAAATGATACCTATTCCTTAACAGTTACATACCTAAGTGGTCTAGCTAATGATGCTTCGATATACCATAAAGACATTGAGGAGAACAAAAAAAAAACTCTATCCAGATCCAGTAATCTGCTTCCTCTCTAGTCTTTCAAGCATGGATTGTGATTTGGAAATCGATGGAGTCAGATTCAATGAACTGAAAAGTTCCAAATTGATAGAGCCAAATCCAAATCGATTGACATTTGTAAATCCTAAAGAGGGAGTAGATTGAGAATGGAAGAGAAAGCAGATCGATGAACTGAAGAGGAAACAAATCAAGATGTGGACATTTGTAAATCCAGATGTGTCAGAAGGAGGAAGCATACTGTTTTTTTTTTTTTTTTTTTTTTGGCGAAATTCACGACTTTATCGAAATTATTGGTGAAAACATGGAGATTTAAGTTTCGCAAATTTTCTTTTTGTAAAGTGAAAATACGGTAATTTTGCGAAATCACAATCCATGCTAAATCCATAAATTGTTTCATCTCCACTTTTAGCTATTTCTTTCTTATTTTTAGAACAATAATAGTTGCCAGAGCCCAGGAAGGAACTTTATTACCTTTAATTGGTTTAGCAACCGCGAAACCAATTCACAAAATTGAGGATTTCTCAAGACTTTGAATAGGATTCCATTAGCAAAGTCCTTCGTCACTTTCATGTCAACCTTATCCCTTTCATTTTTATGCATATTCTCGTGGTTTAGGAATTTGTTGTTTGTAAGAGTCGAACTTTTCAAGGTTGATTTTTTCCCTATTTTGCTTCATGAGGGGGATTGTCGCACCTTCTCAGATTCAACTTGGCTATTCAACCATCTCCAGTCAATTTATTTTTTAAACTTATTTCTTTAATTGATTGCTTTATGTGGAATAATTGGGGGATTGGATACCAAGTTGATTTTGATGAATTTTGCTTAAACTTCTTTTACTAGGGGCGGACACTACATGCACGTATATCATTATATTCAATATTTTTTTTATTACAACTAAAAAAAAAAGTGAAGGAAATCTATTAAATTAGTTGTTGCATAGATAAATTTTTATTTTCTAAATAAATAATTAATGCATTAATTATTGAAATCCCAATTTGACACTACACCATATTGGCATTTTTGTAACAACCCCCAAAACAGTATCACTTTTGAAGTGTAACAATTCACCTAACAACTTCACACATTTTCACAAACAAAATGATACAATAATAGTATCACCATGAAGAGTATGATATAAAAGTGATACTATTCATGGTGATCCAACTTATTGTATCATTTTTTTTGTGTTACTGTTTTTTATTTTTTTGACTAAATTCAATTTTGATTTGAAATTGTTTGGTGGATTGTAACATTTCAAAAGTGATACTGTTTTGAGAGTTGTTACAAAAGTGTCAATTTGGTGTAGTGTGAACATGAGTATTCCAAAAAAATTTATGGGTTAAAAATTGGATTAAATATGGGTCAATAATTGGTTTGATTATAGGTTAAAAATTGTAAAATCATAAATTTTGACAATAGGGTTAAACATTACATAATGGTAGGTTATTATGCACTCGCAATGAGTGCAACAATTTTCTCATGACCCTTTGTCATATGCAATGTTATTATAATTTAAAAAAGTAAACAGAATTTTTGAAATTAGTTATTGCATGGATAAATTTTTTAAAATAAATAAATTAATGCATTAATTATTGATATTCCAATTGAACATGAGTATTGCATAAAATTTATGAGTTAAAAACTGGATTAAATATGGGTCAAATATATGAGTTAAATAATTGTAAAATCATAAATTTTGACAATAGGTTTAAAAATTATATAATAGTATATGTTATTATGTGGGTGCGCTGAGTGCAACAATTTGCTCATGACCAATTGTCATTCGTGTTTTTATTATAATTTTTCTTTTAAAAGTGACGGGAATTTATGAAATTAACTGTTTCATGGATTGCTTTTTTTAAATAAATAAATTAATTATGGATACCCCAATTGAGAATGAGTATTGTAGAAAGTTTATAGGTTAAAAATTATATTAAATATGGGTCAAATAATTGGTTTGGTTATGGATTAAATAATTGTAAAATCTTAAATTTTGACAATAAGGTTAAAAATTATATAATGGCAAAGGTTAAGTTGGTAATTTGAGTATAGAACGACATTACATATTCTTTATTTTTGGCCCAATGGCAAAGCCTGGAATTTAGGAAAGAGGTATTATTTGTTTTGGGCTCATAGCATAGTTGGTAAGGGAACAAGGAGATTTCCGGAAAGCCAGAATGTGCGCATGACTTACATGGGGAGGGGACGCGGGCACTTCCATTTTGGTCGCAAAGTATAGATGAGGGGGTTTTATGAGTTATGACGCAAGTAATGACAAATGACATATATTATAAGAAGTTCCTATGACGCAAGTAGTAATGACATATATTATAAGAAGTTCCTATGACGCAAGTAATGACATATATTAACCAGAAGGATCATACATCTATCTACTTCATTCAAACTGACCCCAGGCTTCCCTTAAGTCTTTATAAATATTCTCATTCTCCTTCTAGCTTTCTCCATTAAAAAATTTCCCTACATTTTTGTAAGCTGTATATTATTGATATGGCAGCTGATGAAGTTACACTGCTGGATTTCTGGCCTAGTCCATTTGGAATGAGAGTCAGAATAGTTTTGGCAGAGAAAGGCATCAAATATGAATACAAGGAAGAAAATCTCCAAAATAAGAGTCCATTGCTTCTCAAGATGAACCCAGTTCATAAGAAGATTCCTGTTTTGATCCATAATGGCAAACCTGTCTGTGAATCCCTCATTATTGTTCAGTACATCGATGAGGTCTGGAATGAGAACTCACCTTTGCTCCCTAAGGATCCTTATGAGAGAGCTGTTGCAAGGTTTTGGGGTGATTATGTTGATAAGAAGGTGAGAATTAATAAATCTCTTTGTTGCTTTCTGACCACTTTCACATGAACATGCAACAACAGTAGCTTGCTTCACTTTATTTTTATTTTTAAATTTGGATCTCCTTAATTTCCTTTTGTGTACATGTAGATATATGACTCGGAGGCGATTGTTTATACAAGCAAAGGAGAAGAGCAAGAAAAAGCTAAGAATGATTTGTTGGAGTGTTTTAAGGTGCTTGAAGGAGAACTTGGAGATAAGGCTTATTTTGGAGGAGAAAAGATGCAGAGTGCCCAAAACTGGTTGCTTGGACAAAAAGGTGCATGGAAAAGGAGAGTGTCTCCAACTCACTTCCTGACCCACTCAAGGTTTATGGCTATCTTTTGGAACTCAAGAAGAGGCTTGGTATTGAGTAAGAGTTTTTGGTTTTTGGTTTTGATGATGCTTTTGGTGGGACATGTAATAATATGAGGATACTTCATTTCGCAATTGCACTAGTTTTCTTCAATACAATAAAAATACAGGTAGGCGTTGTTGAGGTTTGTAGAGAGATGTTTTAGGAGTCTTCTTTTGTTGTATCCTTAGTATTTTGAATGGAACTATCCTTTGTTTATTTTTCTAGACAAAGAATATATAGTGGAATATTCATACAAGGTGATGTTCGGTTCTTCAAACTAGTTTTCCACTTTTAATTTGATCAAGAAAAGAAGAGCTTTGCTACAGAGCGAGGGAGGGAGCGAGGGAAAGGGGCGAGGGATGGGTGGTAACCACCCATCTGCCTCGAGATAAGCGCATCAGATTGGAGATGCGTGATGGCGCTTATCTCGGGGCGGATGGGTGGCTACCACCCATCCCTCGCTCCCTCCCTCGTTCCCTCCCTCGACCCCTAGAATTTTCCAGAAAAGAAACAAAAATTTAGTTGACGATGAAGTCTTGGCCGTAAGGTCATTGGAGTTGAATTCTATACACATTTTAACCCTCAACAATCCCCAGCTTATACATCAGATGTGGTTTTTTTTTTTTTTTGGCAGCGACTACTCCATGCCACCATTTCCTCTTTCTCACACCATTCCACTCTCTCACACCACCATACTTTTTTCACACCACCTATATAAACAAAAAACCAAAAAATTTTCCCCTCACCATTCAAATCGCAAATGGTTCCTCCCTCCCCCATTCGAAATTCACCCCTCTTCCACATTCAAATCTCTTCTAAATCTCTCCCTTTCCCTCGAAAATCTCTCAAAATCAAAACTCTCAAACTCTCCAAAATGCAACAACTCAAAAATGCCACCTCAAAGTGCAAAACACATCTCTCTTGCGACTCCAACTCTTCTGTAAGTGAGCCATCCATTCTATCTTTGAGTCTAGAATTTTTGTTTGGATTGTAAGTGAGTCATCCATTGTTTGCTTTTGTTCATTTGTGTATTTATTTCCATCTTTAAAGTAGAATTGTTTATGCTTTTTGTGCATTAATCATCATCCATTGGTAATGAAAGTAATTGCGAAGGCGGATTTGGTGGTCATTAGGGCTCCAAATTGGTATTTTTCTTATTAGAATGTAGGGAAATGAGATATATAATGTTGTTTTACATCCAAATTGGCTAAAGTATTGCTTAAAAATTAGTAGAATTTATTGTACAAAAAAATTGTTTTGAAGTATTTGTTTTCTTTTATTTGAATGTTTATCATGTTTTATGTTGGTTGTGATGTTGGTGGGGATGATGGAGGTGATAGAGGTAAAAGACGACCCATGACATTGCTTGCTCAAAAACAGAGAGCAGAAAACAAAGAACTAGTAGAACGAAAAAAAGGGACAAATAAGTAAGGAGGAAGATGAGAGAGGATGTGGATTCAAATAGATCATCAAGAAGCATATGGACAAGTAGTTGTATCGCAAAGTCAAGCCTAATCAGAAGGGCAAAGAGGTTCGAGTGGTGCGGGTGTTGGACATGAAGATGAAGAGTTAGAGGAGCTTGAGAACGTGCTTGTGGATGAGGAGGAAACAGGGGATGAAGAGGAAGCAGGGAAGAAGGGAAAAGAAAAAGAAGATTCTAGATGAGATTCTTATCTCGGTGGTCCTATGGATTGTTCAATATTAGACGATTTTCATGCCATTTGGGATGGTGAGTCGGTAAGTTAATATTTTTAATTGGTTAAATTATATAAGCGTGTTATTTATATATATTTGGACATTGAATTACTTAATGTCTATTTTTGTTGTGTTTAGGAACGAGGCGCATTGCGGTGTTGGCATCAATATAAGAACTTTAGATTGAGGTTTGAAACATGAGCTAAAAGAAGTAAAGAAAATGATTTACAAAAGTGGTTTGTATCTCTTGGTTTATAAATATCGTAAGGTACATCCTGATAATGTGACCATTTGTGCTTTCGTGGAGTGTTGGCAACCTGAGACTAACACTTTCTACCTACCTTTTGGAGAGATGAGCATCACCCTAGACGATGTCTACCAACTCATTTGTCGATTCTTGGTAAGTCGGTTAGAACGACGATGAAGATGATGGTAGATGAATGTGTTACATTATTGGTGGATGGTTTGGGGATTGAAAGTAAATAATCAAATGTCCATGTCAAGAAGCATGGGAGATCAATGGAAATGAAGTTTATTCAGGACCACTGTTGTAGACAGGCTACGGAAGCTGATTCTCTTGAAAGGAAACAACAAGTGTGTAGGGGTTACTTGTTGTTTCTTCTGAGTATGACTCTATTTGCTGATAAAAGTGGAACAAAGGTTTATATTGAATATTTGAATATGTTGATGGAAGTGGATGATGTTAACAATTATGCATGGGGCGCAGCAGGTTTGGCAGTCTTGTTTCGTCAGTTGGGCGGCGCTAGCAGAGAGGAAACGAGGCAAATTGTTGGATATTTGCCTCTTTTGGAGGTATGTTTCGATTTTTTTATTTGTTAACTACCCTCATAGTATATAAGACTTTCATAATATTTATTTATGTTATTTTCGTTTATAGGCATTGATATATGATCACTTCAGACTCTGGGGTAATGCAAAACTGACGTGAGATGCTAGACTCCCCACCATGGCTAAGTGGGAACCCCTACAAATTATAGGGATTTTGAACGAATAAATCATTACTCTTAGGGAGCATCTCGATGACATGTCTCTTGAAGAGGTAAAAATTCATCTTTAAGTTCAATAATTTTTTTTGTATGTGTTATTTATTAATAAGTTTTAATTATTATAATTCGCATGTACTTTGGGACCCTTATGTGGAGTCCAAGGGAAACACTCCCCTTCATGGCATCACATGGTTCACAGGATGTTTGTTATGCCTCGACATAGAAGAACCATATCACCCCGATATGAGACAAATGGGAAATGTACAAGTCATCCCAATCCAACCAATCCAAGCCAAAAGAAAGAATAGAGCTCGATCTGGCAAGCACTATTACGTGAAGTATGATGTCTTCATTCGCTCGAATGTGGCATTATCATGTCGTGCCAACTAACCAACAAGGTGCCCTCGTGAAACTTCCATGGGATTGTACGGCGGATTACTTGGATTGGTTTCACCGCATTAGCTATCCCTACGTACAACCATCGAACAAGAGAAATCATCCTCTAAGAAGACATTTGTTTTTATTTTCAAATAAAAGGGCAAGTACAAACATTTTACACTTATGTAATTTCAAAATTTTATATGGTTTGCACTAACATCTAATGTTTCCCTGCAAGAGATTGCCATTGCTCATGCTCGTAACTTGATCATTGCCTCTATTGAAAAAGGGGGGAACATAGGCAAAGTTAGTTTGTTCGCCCGACAAAATAGATTACGAGATTTGCTAGATGAAATGTTTATGCCCGTTGCCTTGGAACAAGAGGAAGAAGAGCCTGACGTAAGCCCCAATGTTGACAGTGGTGAAGTTGGTGATTGAGGAAGTGAGCGTTGAAGCAAATCGAGTCATGGACAAAGATTTTATGTTCGGAGGCGACAAACATAGTGTCTTCATTTTGTAAACTTCGGAAAAAAAAACATTTTGGAAATATTTGTTTAGAAGCTTTAAGTTTTGTAAACTTCAGAAATTTTTTTAAGAAGCAATATGTTTTTACTTATGTTCGATATTGAATGTTCCATTTTGCATGGTCTTAGACAAAACATCACTCACGTCTACCCTTGTTTCAACCCTCCAATGGTCTTAGACAAGGACTATTTTGCATGCTTGGCTCCACAAATCCAAATTGAATTGACCAGACTTAATGTTTAGATTTTTTGACGAAACAACACTCACCAAATCAAAATTTGGTTATGATACGCTATATATTCCTAGTATCGATCAACTCATAAAATAGCTTAGTAAGCTGGGGTAGATGATTCAGAGTGATTTGCCCCCTCCCTCATATCTAATATATTGCCAAATTGAGAGTAATTTCTACATAAACCATAAAGCTAACCTTAAAAGCAAATAATGGTTTGGTTGGATTCAATGAGTTTCAGAAGAAAAAAAAATGCAAGTTAAAGTTTTGTTCGCAGTGTGCAATGCGGGATATGTGAAAAACTCCGCATTGCTCCTTGCGAACAGAACAACATTTTCAAAAAAAAATTGCTGTTCGCAGAGATCAATGCGGGGTAACTCAATCCTCGCATTGCAAACTGCGAACAAGAATTTTTTTTGAAAAAAGAATTATGTTCGCCAGGTAGCCTGCGGGATATTTGAAATAACCCGCATTGCTCCTTGCGAATAGTGAGCATGAACAATGCGCAGAGAACAATGTGAAGAAACTCAAATATCTTGCATTGAACTCTGCAAACATAAAAAAAATTATTTTGAAGTGATTTCGATCATTTGGTTTTAAGAAGTATTTTGGTCTGTAAAGAAAAAACATAAATATTTCAATGATACATGAAACATGTATAATAACTTATTAGGCTAATAACTTGGGTTACTAGAAAATGTTTTGATGTGTCTGTCTAAAGATGTTGCCTTGCTCATTGAGTTGGAAGTAAATAAAATTTTGATTTTGAGAGCTCTAATAACTAGTTAATTTGCCTGTGGAAAGTAAGGTTATGTTATGACATACTTGTGCTTTGGTGATCTCATACATAAGATCTTAAGATGCCCATTGTTGGCTCTTACAAATGTAAGTATACAAAATCAGATTCTTTAATCATATCTAGCGATCCCAATCTTGCAGCCATTGTGGATGATCTTGTCAAAACCCAGAGCATGTGTGAGATATGTAGTTTAGTTTTTTTCACTTATAAAGATGGGTGTTTGAAATCCCCTTATTTCGATGCATAAAGAGTAGCCGAGTTTGCCCATCCATAGTCATTTCCATGAATATTACAGATTCTAACAAATCCCAGTACACATATCATACCTACAACATGTTCTTACGCCTTGATACATTTCAACTAGCTTTTATCAACACACCTTTATCACATTGAATATGACATATACATTCAGTGTTTCCATCTAAATAGTTTGGTGAGGGTGATTAGACTGCCTAGAGAAGAATTACATAGCTCTTGCATTCTGAGATTCAGTGCATTTGCATCTCAACCATTTTCACCAATTTGATATAAAGAAACAACATTCAAGCTACTGTGGTATTAACTTGTCATAACAACCTTCCCATCCTTACTAGCTAGAGTGATTGTCTTGGTTTGATCACTATGTCGACTGCAAAACCTAGATATTTGAAATATACTTTTGGTTCTGAGCCTTCCAACACTCGAAACATAAGGAAAACAACACTTGTATGTGCCTAGGACCATAGACATTACATGTGAATTTTTTTTTTTCTCTTCGAAGAGTTCAATGCGAGATATTTGAGTTTCTCCGCATTGTTCACTGCGAACAGGAAATTTTTTTGAAAAAAAAATTGTTCGCAAAAAACAATGCGGGGTATTTCAAATATTTCGCAGAGAACAACGCGGGGTATTTCAAATATCCCGCAGGGTTCCTGGCGAACATAAATTTTTTTCCTGTTCACAGTGTGCAATTTGAGGTTTGTGAATTACCTCACATTGATCTCTGCGAACTGGAATTTTTTTGAAAATTTTGTTCTTTCGCATGGAGCAATGCAGGGTTTTTCACATAACCATTATTGTACACTGTGTACAGAACTTTAACCTACATTTTTTCCCCTGAAACTCATTGAATCCAACCAAACCATTATTTGCTTTTAAGGTTAGCTTTATGGTTTATCTACCCCTGCTTACTAAGCTATTTTATGAGTTGATCGATACAAGGGATATATGAGCGTACCATAACCAAATTCTGATTTGGTGAGTGTTCTTTCATAAAAAAATCTCTAAACATTAAGTCTGATAAATTCAATTTGGATTTGTGGAGCCAAGCATGCAAAATTGTCACGCGCCTGGCAAAAACTCAAACTATAACTGAATTTGATCTCGTATCATACATAAACAAAAACTCAAACTAATAAGAGTCAAATTTGATATAATATATTAACAAAATCTTGAAACATACAAGTCTTCCGTAAAAAAAAAAATGGTGACTTTTCTAACAAAACAATGGTTCGACTTCTTCACATTTTTTGCCATTTGCATTTACATTTGCTATTTACATTTTTCATATACTTTTCTAACAAAATACAATATGTGCATCAATCCAATGTGCTGGGTAAACATGTCGTGTTTTGGTTCCCATAACAAACAAAGACGCATTGGTAACGGTTCGTTGCAACTCTAACATATCAGGGTCCATAAACCAACTTTCCTTGTCTATCCACACCTGGCCTTCTGGAATTACCAAAGTGTCCTTCATAACCTTTACCCCTAACTCGTGCCACATTACAAGCCACGACTCTTCATTACTTTGAAGCTCCATCAACAGGTCTTTTCATACCTGTTTTTAGCCACTTTCGTCGTCATAATGAAGGAATATAATCCTGTATCGAAAGCCACAGTTTCTGTCACCTAGAACGTTCTCAATGTCGTAAATATAATCTCGTATCCAAGACAAAATTTGCCCATCGATCTATTGTTTTGAATTTTCGACTTCTGTTTTTTATTGACAACTTCTTACCCTTGCCTTTCATTTCTTCTTGTGTCATGGCGTATTTGTGTCCCGATGGATCCCTTTTTGTGGATTTCTCGTGCTTAGCCAACTTCTTCTTTTTAGGTCTCCCATTTTCCGCCAAAATTGCTAATGGTTCAATCATCACACTGTCACCCAGGGAACTCAACTCTATAAGATTCCTCTTCATCACCAACTTCTGATCATGAATTGACTCATTGAACCTATTCATAAGGGCATCGACTACAGGGTCTATAATCACATCGCCACATTCACGAATAGGTGTTGTGCCAAGTTGAAGTCAATAGTTGTCTATGGTGCGTATTGGAATTTATCTGGTGGGAGTTAGATAACCTGTAAGTTCATGAGCGCAAGGTAATCCATGAGTTGTTCGAAGCACACAACCACACTTGACAGGGTCAACCCCCACACTTTCACACCTCCGAATTTCTGAATTTATCAAATCAATAGCCCTGTATGCCATTGACCCATGAAGTAAGCCAAATAACGTGAAGTTATGTTAAGTCTTCACCTTCGTCAGACAATGCTAAAATGACGACTCTATCTCGACCAGTTGGATTTCGATCATATCATGCATCTTTTTCCAGATATTAAGGAATGTACCTTGTGAATTATCCAATGAGTGCTTCAACTTCGAGTGTGCATCTTCAACTCGACCCATTGTCGGTTGCCTAAAATGCATAAATTTGTCCGTCTATGCAGTGACAAAGTACTCCTTGGGATACCAAACTGTCTTGAGATATTCCAAACACTTTGGGTATTTTGCCCATCTTCTATCAAACTCAATTGTAGTCTTGTTCCATTTATCTTCTGAACTTGATCCATACAAATCTGAAAATGAATCTATAAACTCGGCTCACCGGTCATTGTCCTTAAAATGTCTCTTACAGTTTTTCTCAACATTTGTATTGATGTGTCATGTGCACAATAATCTCCTTGCCTTTGGAAAAACTCGCTCAATAGCCTTGATGAAACTCAATTCTCTATTAGTCACAAACATGCTTGGCAAGTTGTCTGGCTCGAAAATTCCTGCAAGCTTTTCCAATGCCCAAGCGTACGACTCTTCCTTCTCAGAACACATAAAACATATGCAACATTGAAGCTCTTTCCGGTCGACGTCACACCAACAATCTCAAACAAAGGCATCCTATAGCGATTCATTTTATACGTGCAATCCATAAGTATTACTTGTGAAAAATACTTTGCCAACTGAATAGTTTAGGATGCACCTAAAAAAGGTTGGTGACTTTATTCCCCTGATCAACAGAATGTCACTCTATGTACTTGTGCAAGGTCAACAACTTTAGAGTATGTTGCAAAGCCGTCTTGCCTATTTTTTCAAGCACCTTTAGCCAACACAATACATTGTAAATATGCTTCAAAATCGAGATATTATTTGGATACTTCTGTTTCAGCCGAGACAAGATGTTGCGAGGGCTCACACCGGACTTCACTATATTCTGCACATAAATCATCTCCTCTACATTCAATTTTTCAGCAAACAAATGACCAACAAGTGACTCTGATCGGGGATGATTGTGGGTTCCACATGTCACTTGCAACCTCCAATGGTCATTCTCTAGTGGGATCTCTTTCAACTAAAATTTGCACTCACACTTCTTTGTACTGCTTGATCGAACATAATTCTTTAACCTTTTATCGGGCTTCCCTCCCCTTTCACAACCAAAATGGATCATTCCCTTCCATATTTGATTAGCTGGTGATTTAGTGATAATAACAACTATGTTAATAACAACTGTGTTATTATCCCTACTGATGCCTTGGACCCAAGCTATAAACGTAGACTTTGATGAGAATATTAAAAAAAATTAAAAACTTGTTAATAACAACAACATATTTATAACAATGGAAAATGGTGAAGACGAAAATAAGTGAAAATTTACATACCTAGTCCGTAACAAATAACTGACTATCATCGACTACAGTATCAATGATCTTTCTTCATTGTTATTGTCACCACTTCCATCATCATTATCATCAACATTCTGCATAATGATTCAATTTATAATTAGTTTCGTATATTAATTAAAATTTTAATTTACTTAACAACAAAATGGCGGTTACCTCTAAATGGATTCGTCTCTGGCATCTCAACATCGTTAAAAGGCATATCCATATTTATTACATCCATTAGAAATGCATATGCACCAATGCATCATACAATAGTCAATCAATTATTTTGAAAAAATAAAAATAAAATTAAATAACATGCAAATTAGATGAAATTTTTTTATGCAAATTACCTCAATTGAAAAGTCCTTGCTTTTTAAATCAGCCATCTTCTTTACCCTCATGTTCACCCTTAAAATCTTCATTTCTAACATCATCAACTTCACTAAACCCTTTCATTTTCATTTAATGAAATGAAATAAGTTCTTCCAAGTGAAATGTAGTGGAATGCAACCGAAGAGGGAGAGATAGGGAAGAGGACGAGGAGATGAAGGGTTTTTACTATTTCCCTTTACGATTTTGGGGTTTTTACGAAAAGGAAGAGATAGGGAAGAGAAGGAGAACAAGGATGACGAACCTTGTGAGGAAGTGAAGTTTGTCGCCGAGTTTGGGACGACATGCAGCAAGGAATGCGTGAGATTGAGGGAGGGAGACCGTTTTTGCGTTTTTTGAAAGGGGTTTTTGTGATTTTTCGATTCATTTTTTGTTTCTTTTCAGCTTTACCATATTTATTGGTGGTGTGAGTAAGTAAAAAAAACCGCAATGGTGGTGTGAGAAAGAGGAAATGGTGGTGTGGAGTAGTCGCTGCCTTTTTTCTTTAATCAAATAGCTTATTAACCCTGGGGTGGAAGTCCAAGAGTTTCTTGCTCAAATTACATACACACACACCCACACCTGCCATCTGTAAGAATAAAAGGAGAAAAATGTAATTTGAGGCTTGATGTAGCAATGTCCTTAAGACAATATTTGACCCGTCTCGATGCAAATGTTATGGTCGTTAGTCTCTCAGGATAAACAGATCCGTTTCTGTGTCCTAATGCACTTTAGACCAAAAACTTTAGCGAACATATAAATGAATAATTCTTTGAGAAGAAAAAGGAAATGAACCTTTTAGAATTGTATGTAAATTATAACTCTGTCTCTCTGTTTTTTTGTTTTGATGTGTTTTTTGTTATTGTTCAGTGATTTCAATTGGCCAATTTGAAATCCTACTTATAACAAATAAACCAACAATGTATCTATCGAACCAACACATCTACTAGCCTAGAGACTTATGAGTTGCAAATCCTAACTAGAAAAACAGTTAGTATTTTTTTTTTGTCCAAAAAAAAAATCTAAACGAACCCAAAATACATAAAGGACCTTATGTAATTAGTTTACATAATGTAAGATTTACTCATTCAATAAATATGAAAATATTCAACAATCCCCTACATGAATAAGAAAATCGTGAGATCTTAAGAGTACATGGAATAACACCACATTGAGATATGTAGCTTTCACTTTGAACATTTCTTAGGAAAAGAGTATCTGAATTACTTAACTAATCAGTGAACTATTTCATCTTGAACTGTCAGTTGTTGATGTAAAACCAGACAATAAACTTTACATGAAATTATTCCATTCAAATTTTATTCTCGGTTGTATTTATTTTGGCCCTGAACATTCGAGGTTTTGTAAATGCTACTAGAGATTTCATCCTGATAAAAATCTTGTGCAGCCGACCCAGATCACACTTACATAGGTGACCGCTTCTATAAGAAGTATCGTACAATACCCCACTTGCCTTTTGAAAGTTATAGACGTCATTAAAAACAATGTGTATCATTGTTCATCATTTTTTTATCATACTAGGTTTGCACTTAGTGCTTCATAGGAAAGGAAATAGTATTATACTCTTAAGTGCTCAACAATGAATTATCTATCACTAGTTTATTTATATATATAAACGTAAATTTTTTTAGGATATATAATAATAATAATAATAATAATAATAATAATAATAATAATAATAATAATAATAATAATAATAATAATAATAATAATAATAATAAATTTTGAAGCTATATGAAATATGTGAAAAAAAAATGCAAGTAAATAGATCGACTTATTAAAATGAAGCCTAAATACTGAGTATCTCTTAAGTTCATGACATAATTAACATTATAGTAAAAAAAATCAAAAATTTCATACACAAATCTATGAATTTCAAGTTAATAATCACTAAAATTCTTACAAATACTATATCAAAAGTCTCACAATAGTAATTTTGTCATGTAAACTACATATTATACAAGATAAAATTTCATCACACTATTACATAACAAACTTTTAATAACAAAATGAGTTTCTAATTGGCTCATACGTAATAAGATGAGAGTCGTTTGATGACAATATTGATCCCATGATATATTAAAACTATAACAGTTTATAAACGTGTTCACATAGGATGATATATCCCTCACGATCAACTCCTACCAAAGGTTTATAATGGGATATTAAGGATAAGTAGCAAAATCAAGCTCAAAACCTTGTGTACTTTCCCTATGATAAGTGATCATCCCACCCCATTGACTGTGACTATTCTCAGTAGACAATGAATCATAATGTCTTTGTTGTTGAAAAGGGATTATCCTTCCCAATTGACTCTGACTACTTTCAGAAGATGAACAATAACCAGCCGAACCAAAAAGACTCATACTGTCAGAAGTGGTTGAAAGAGAATCAACTCCAATGTCAACAAAACCATGTGAATGTGTTTGGTGAATCTCACTCTTATTGACCATTGGCTAATATGCATGGTTTCTCGCAATCTTAGAACGTGAACGATGTCTTGAGTCTCAAAATTGTTTCAACATTGAGAATTCCTCGCATGTGAATGTCGACGATTCCATGGCATCAGCCGTGTCTATGATTGCATAACCACCATCATTCCCTCCATAAAGACCGACGTCACCATCGCTCCCATCATCAAAGGGAAAATTTTAGCGGGGGGATCCACCTGCAATGCGCTAAAACCACTTGATGCCTCATTCTCCAAACGTGGCATAGAAAAGTCTCATATGTTTCAGAGCATCCCAAAGTTTTATCCTTTGAGTGAAGTGTTTCATTGTAATACCTTGAGTGGGCGGGCTCTGAGGCTGGCAACTCCATGTGTGGGCGGGTTCAAGAGGCTGGCAGACTACCAAGTGTGGGCAGGCTCAGAGGCTGGCTGTAATACCCGCCCAATTCACTTACCAATATACTTTTATTATTTTAAAGTTAATAATATTTATTTCTTGGTAGTAATTATTAATTGATAATAATTACAAGTAATAATAGTTTACGGTTTTAATTTCAAACCTAGGTTCAGGTTGGTGGTGGGTAAGAGATAAAGGATGGGTGTGTTTAGCCAAAGAAACCCTAAATTCTTCCTTTAAAGATAAACCCTAGTTTTTTTGTTCCTCTTTGCACAAACACACAAGAAAGAAAAAAAAAACTTGCGTTGAAAAGTGGGAGGCACTGAAAGAAGAACTTTGGAATCTTGCAAAGAAAAATATTGGTGAGTTAAATTCTATCGAAATTTTCCATCTATGATATCGATTATTCTGTGATTTTTCTCTTATGTACGAACTCTATTTTCTTTGGAGATGTTAATACTGATATAAACCCTAAAAAAAGGGGGGGAGGGGGGGGGGGTAAGCTTGACCGCAACCAAACCCCACTGAAGACATCTTCCCTGAATACTGACAAGAGAACATGTTGGCAATGTATTGAGTGAGATGATTGTGTGGGCCCCAATAGTGTGAATTTGTAGGCACTCTTGCAGTCTTGGTAAGTGAGTTGTAGGTTATTGTTGACTTATTTTATTCGTTTCAAAAGTGCTTGGTGGTTTTCATATGTGGTTTTCAAAAGTGATATGTGGTCTTGATATGTGGTTTTCAAAAGTGATGGGTGGTTTTCATATGTGGTTTTCAAAAGTGATATGTGGTCTTGATATGTGGTTTTCAAAAGTGATGGGTGGTTTTCATACGTGGTTTTCAAAAGTGATGGGTGGTTTTCATACGTGGTTTTCAAAAGTGATGGGTGGTTTTCATACGTGGTTTTCAAAAGTGATATGTGGTCTTGATATGTGGTTTTCAAAAGTGATGGGTGGTTTTCATATGTGGTTTTCATAGGTTATTGTTGACTTATTTTGTTTTCATATGGTTTTCATATGTGGCCTCAAATGGTTTTAGGATTACAGTGGGTCTAAATATTATGTTATCTAAAACAATACAACTTTGATACAAGAGAACAATGCTTGTTTGTGGTGTAGCCATTGATCATAACATACTGTTATGCTAAAACATGACGAGGGGCCTTTTTGGGGTATAACAGTCAGTAATGCAATATGCAATTCATCTCACTGTTTCTTGGTGGTGTAAAACTAAATGTGTCACCTATGTTGAGTGCCTTACGTGGTCCACGTGTTAGGTGCAGGTGTATTAATTTTGGAACCTAAGTCGTTACAGTAGCTATTCTTATCAGTGGTTGTGATTTTGATAAGAATGAATTTTATACTCATTGTTGAGGTTATCTATGAATTTTATACTCATTGTTAGCTATTCTTATCACCTATGTTGAGTGCCTTACGTGGTCCACGTGTTAGGTGCAGGTGTATTAATTTTGGAACCTAAGTCGTTACAGTAGCTATTCTTATCAGTAGTTGTGATTTTGATAAGAATGAATTTTATACTCATTGTTGAGGTTATCTAGTCTAATTCTTTGGTCTCGAATTGATTTGGAAAAATAATGGCTCAAATAAAATACTTGGTAAATGTTCTTTTTCCACAACTCCGAAAAAAATGTGAAAAGAAAAGAAATTTTTGTATACAGACTTGCTTGTATACGTGTGATAGAATTATGGGTATGCAGACTTGCTTGCATATCGGTGCACCGTTCCATGTGAGTTCGGTTGTACGTGTAGATTTAGGAAGAATACTTGCCAGTGATCGAACTTTGGGTGAGATGACATGACACTCGAGGTGGCACCCCACTTGGGTCATGTACGCTCCGAGTGGCTTCGATGGCAAGGGAGGCACACTTGGGTGAGGTGTGTTCGGCACAGGAGGAGAGTGTGATTGTGGAAAAGAAGCCAAGAATTAGAAAACAAAAATAAATAATTAAATAAAACCATTGAATTGAGCATGCTATGAAATTGTGTATAGATTATTTTAGTTTGTACTAGGTTAGCCTTGAGGGAAGAAACTAACAGCTCATTCGAACCTCGAATGAGAACTACATGTCTTCCTTAAGGTGAAATTTGCATTTTGTCCTTTTATATTTAATTGTCTTGATTTGTAAGTTTGCTCACACCAGTATGATTTACTGACCTAGATTTTGTATTGTTTTACAAATTTGGGTACGTTCTTAATGAGCGTAGCCCCAGAGAACCATCAAGGTTAATTGGAGCGTAAGGAAGGATAATAGCTGCATGGCGATAGCTGAGGAGTCGACACGTTTTATTCTTTTTAGATCTTTCTTATTATTCCTAGGTAATCAGATGTAGGATTTGGATATAAATGCTCAATTTTGTCAGATATTTATTTGGGGAATTTATTATTGAAATTTTCATTTATTCGTTGTGGACCTCATTTTTAGAGGAAGAATATTGAGGAAGTTTATTAGTTGTTTTCTGCCTTATGACTGTACCATTTAATGTGTTCCTGTCATGCCTTGGTTTTTGGACAATTTATTTATTCATATTGTTCAAAAATTGGGGCGTGACACTGGCAGGCTACCTCGGTATTATAGTCTCACATCGCCTGGGTGAGGGATGGAGATGTGTTATATATGTACGAGTTTGGATCTACATTACACAACGCATTTTAAAGTCGTGCGGGTAGTTAGGTTGGGCCAAGAGCGGACAATATTGTTTCATGTGGATCGAGTCGTGACATTCATATGATCGACTGGGGATAACAACCCATCATACTCGATAAAGGTTGGGTGTTGAAATTTGTATTAGATCTTCTAAATCAAACAGAAACAATCAAAGTCACTTTAATACTTCTTTTTTATTTGTTGTAGTATACAATATACCTTCTTTTAACCAGAGTAGTCAAAGCCCTGACTTCTCACTGCTTAAAGCCAAAAGCCAAACCAAGCAATGACATCTCATTTCACTTCGATCAAAGGCAGGCCACTACTCTAAAGCCACAAAAACCCATGACTTTTTTGTCGAAGCCTGAAGCGCCCAAAGCGGTTGCTTCATGTTACAAATCGTCTCCAATTTTTTTAATTTTTTTTCGAATTCTCATACTGATTTTCTCTGCTATTGGTGGGAAAAATGAACGTAAAGGAAGAGATGAGAAGATTTTAGGCGAAGAAACCAACCGAATTACTCAAACACAGGCAGAGGGGGTGGAAGAGATGAGATGATTTTAGGTAGAGAAATCAGCCGAATTGTTCGGACATAGGAGGAGAAAGACGATGAACAGTACACAGGGGAGGAGGAAGACAATGAATAGTATGCGCATGGAGGAGGGAAATATGTTTTAAACTTGGGTGGCTATTCACACCCACTGCATTTCTGAAGGCACCCTGCCTAAAAAATTCAAAAAAAAGAAATAAATTAAATTTTTTTTAATTTAATTATCATTAGCACTATATAATTAAGATAGAATTAAGAAAATCATGGTTTTAATTTTTCAGAGTACATACTTCCTTTATGCATTTTTTTTAAATATATTATGAATTGTTTTTTAAGGACTGCTTCACTTGTTTTACGCATCGCTATTTTAAAAAAGCCAAACCATTCGATTTCGCTTCACACTTTGACTACCTTGCTTGAAGTCTCTTTCTTCAATAAGCCTTTGTTAACTTCATTTCACAACTTCTCTGAAGATTCAACATCCAATGCTAAGAGAGATTGCTTTGATAGTGCTCTAAGTGTCATAGTTTCACTCGTTTTGGACTCTACTCATCCGGCTGATCTTGTTGCTGCTGTACTATCTCATTCTCATTTTTCGATCCTCTCGATCACGTCCTGGACCCTTCTACACAGCCCAACACACAAATTTCACTTTCTTTTAACGGCACCATCACGTCTAGTCATTTTTGCATCATTCTTTTATGTTTATGACCTTTTGAGACTATTCCAGTACTATGTGTTAACTATGCATAAGAACCATCTTAATCCAATTGACTCATCCTTGATTTCACTACTTTTGGGCCATGCCTAATTATTATGTGAGCATCGTGCTACAATTTTTGAGTTACCAATCATGAAGTTCAATATCTCTCATAAAACAATGTGTAGCAAATCCTCATTAGGTGCTCAAGATATACTTATATAGAACGAATGTAATTCATAAACAATGCGTGTCTCAATGAGTATTGACACCATCCTTAAACACCCCAAATGATGTCAGGGAGAAACACCACATCCTATTCTCTACCAGAGTAGTCTTTCAGGACTAAAGATCAACCTCAACTTGATGCACGCACAACACGAAACCAAAAATTCTGGCTTTCTCTACATATTGATAATGACAAAGTCGGAATCAACACTGTTAAAAACTGATAAACGGATTACATCCTATTAAAAGTACTACACATCATGACAGATCCAGATCCATATCCCTATAACAAGACAGCAACAGTGACACTGGAGACTACAGATCCTTTTTGCTACGCTATAACGATAGATATAGTATTCTTTTACTAAACTCATGGACCATTACTAAATCTCTGACTAGTCTGTCCATATCTTCATTCTCAAGATGTGCGGCGGAAGTAATACCTGCAAAACAAGAGAATGAAAAATGACATATAACCCAACACTTTGAGAACACAAATACATACTAAATAAGAGGGAAGAGGCTTACACAAATATATCTATGCTATATTGAGATGCATATTTTCGCAGTAGTCGTTCCACAGTATACCATTCTGACCGGTCGGAACCATCTTGATACCCAATGCGTGGCATGTGGATTGAGGCTTTTAAACAAATTGAAAACACAGCAGGTAAGAAACTGTATCAAGTATGAGTTAAAAACCAGTTGCTATAGGTTATCAACATTCATAGACTTTTAACAAAAATAGTAATTCTTAAATCTAATTACAAGTACTAAGCTATTGAGTCGTGAAAATAATTTCCTCTTTCTCATTTCCTCAACTTGTAATTGCTCTAAAGACTTACATATTTAGCTCTTCATTAAGCAAGTTGTTTATAAGGCGATAGATATTTGTTGTTGTACTAATATTTGACAAGCCCTATATTTAGTGTTTATGATGCTTGATTTCCAAATATGGTAAGCAATTCACTCTTCATTCTTTTACGTTGTGAGGTCAGATTATACAATCATCACATGGATTCCAAATTGATGAGTTAACTAAGATTCTTTGAATGCTTTCTTCTCATTCTTTCAGTGCTTAGATACAGAAAATAACAAGCATGATGCAGAAAAAATGCCATGAAATCAGCACACATGATCATAATATGTATTAAGAACTGAACTAGTATGCTAATGCAGCAACATATATCAAAAGTTTTTCAGAACGGATACTAGGGGTGGGCATCCCATCCTGCGATCCCGATCCTGATCCTGTCCCGGTCATATCCCAAAATTTTTGGATCCTTTTGGGATTGATCAAACTCATCCCAATCCCGTCCCGTTCTAGAGTGGGATGGGATTGCGATGGGAATTTTTAATCCCGCCCATCCCGAACTTATTTATTTAATGTATATTATTATTAGTTTTAATCAAATTACTCTTTTAAAGAAAAGTTTAGGATGTGTTGAAATTAAATCAAACATCTATTGTTTGAAAATTTACTTGTTTGATTTTGTACTATTTGTTTAGATGAAAACTTTAGTCTGGATATTGTAAATAAAATAGAATTCATGAAAATTTATACTTTCACATTTTAGATTGGTTATATGACAATTATTTTTCTAAAAAATAAAGTCAAATGATTATTTGGGTTAGTTTTGCACTATGAGTTATGTAGTTGGACATTTGGTACATGCTCATCTTGTCTATCTCGAACCCATTTGGGATGGAACGAGGTTGGGATGATGTCTATCCCGTCCCGATCCCAAAGAACGGGATGGGATAGGGATGAGGTCCATCCTGTCCCGTCCCCACCCCTAACGAATACTATGTAGGTTTTCTTTTACTTTTAAGATATACCTAAATAGACCTTGTAATCTCTTTTCAAATAATCAACACTATATATACGGAAAATGACCATGTAATGAATACAAGATACCAAAATAAAAATTAGAATTAAATAACAATAATAATAATAATTATTATCATTATTATTATTACTAAAATATTAAATATCAAATAAACATTTCTACTTCTAGAGAGAAGAAGTACCAGAATTCTGGGCAGCTATAAATGACGCCTTCGCTAAGCACCGCTCCAAGTCGGGCAAAGAGATATTGCTGCGTGGTACTTTACGCCTGGGATTATATGATTGGACAACAGCCAAAGCCACCCACTGAGGATTAACATCCATTGTGTCATTATGGTCCTCTGCAAAACATCAAATTCCAGGAAGAGAAATCAAAGATTCGACATTGTCAAGTTTGGTTTTCATGGATACCATAACGAAAAATAAACCGATCCATGCAATGAATTATTTCCCGAAAAATAAGTATTTCCCTGAATGTGTTTTTTGGCCGACGTGTCCGACAACTCGTATTCATGTCAAATACCGATCCATGTTCGTGTCCGTGTCCTTGCTACATAGGTTTTGAATATATAAAATGAACTAATATTGGACTTAAGATTCAATGTTTCCTACTTTTCCTTTTATTCTTTTTCATTTTTCCTGCTACTCTGGTAGCTAGTTTGTGTGTAACACAGCATGGTAGAAAATCTGTAAGAGGCTTCTAAGGATAGTAGTCAAGCTCTAGAACCCTGACATATAATACAGTTGTGCACTTCTAATGTAAAGTCATGCTTCTAGGGGTAGTTGTCAAGCTCTAGAACCCCTCACATATGATGCATGTATGTACTTCTACTGTAAAGTCACAGAGGATCTACTGAAGTTCAGGAACCTAAAATAAGAAGAAAATAATAATGCCAGTTTGGGCTTGACTTATTTTTCTGCGGATTTTTTCCTTCTCATATCCAAAGTTTTGGTATCCTGTTCTGTTAAACCTCGACAAACTGAAAATTCGATGTAAAGTTTTCATGCTCTTCCCATTTTCGCCTAAAATTGATATGTAACCCTCCCCAAACAATGGCGAAATCCCACAGACATCCATTACCTATTTTGCAGTCACACAAGGTTAGCATCAATTTGCCATATAAATTTTCCTTATGCTATTACCCAACTATTGGTATTTGAGCGACTCCTCTATGATGCATGTATTCCTAAAATTGTTGCAACTGATCACATCATTTTTCTCAGCAGATCAACATTGACATAAATTATATATCAACGTGCACTCAACCGCATGAAGTGCATTAAAAATAACGAGTGAATGATGAAAAAATACAGAACAGTAATCACTCGATATAAAGGGAACATCAAGCAATTTAAAGAACAAGTGCTGACCATTTATTCTTATAACGTGCAGATCACCCAAATGAAGGTCTTTAAACTCAGAAGCTTGTTCATAAGCGTTCTGGATACTTGGTGAAAGTTTCACTAGTGCATCAAACATTCCTCCGCGGCCCCAATTTCCTGAGTTATCAACACAACTGCCAAAGGATGAAAAGCTAAATGAGTACTTTGTGAATAATTCATGTGGAACCTCCCCCCACCCCCACCCCCACCCCCACCCCCAACAACAACAACAACAACAACAACAACAACAACAACAACATAATAATAATAATAATAATAATAATAATAATAATAATAATAATAAATAATAATAATAATAATAATAATAATAATAATAATAATAATAATAATAATAATAATAATAATAATAAAAGTTTGAAGTTACAAATACATCTTCTGTAAGTTTAGGTTTTATTTGTCTCGAGAAACTTTTTTCCTCAATCTAAAATTTCCAATCATACATGTAAATATTAATATAAACTTCTTGAATACTGTAAATTATTCTTCAACTGCTAATGGGAAAGGGTATACAAATAAGATCAAGACCAAAATGACAAGCGTAAGAACTATACAAATGTAATAATATGAAAGATTATAAGAACTTTGAAGAATTAAAGTAATACTTCTTCAACTATTTATGGGAAAAATCCATGTCCTCGCATACGATACACTAACAGTATAAAGTCTGAATATTCAATATCCTAGTAAGATTAGTTAAAATATGAATCAAACAGGACACATTAGTAAGCATATAACTTTTTTTTTTAATTTAATAAATAAAAAATCATACGTCACCTGTTTTGTGTTTCATGCTCCTTATATATATACAATTACAATAACAAGAGAAGAACTGAAGACAAAAGAGTGACTTAGAATTTAAGAATGTCTTATGATGGAATACAGTTATATGTCTATAAATGTAACTAATAATCTATTGAAATTACTTGTATTATATGAACAAGCTGTATCCATATTAAAATAATGTTTTATGTTTTACATAAATATCAAGAGTAGACTTACCTAAGTATAATGGAAGCTTCTGATGGGTGAACATTTGATGGATGCGTACAATCTCCATATACAAATTGAACAGAACCTGAATCTGACATCATGTGACTATCCACACTGCACACAGGATCTTGGACAGCTAATGACTGGTAGCCAAGAGCATCCCACTTAGACTTCTTATTCTCCTCAGCTTTCTTTCTTGCTGCTTCAAGTTTAGCATGCTTTTCTTCGGACGTGTTTCTTCTTTTCCCAGTGTCCGGAATAGGGTCCCCAATTGATTTTGTTGCCTCTTGAAACTTTTCAACCCATGAGATATATGAGGCTTCATCAAGTCCAGGATCCAAGTTAACAGACACAGAGCTGTTCTCCATGGAAAGATCACCTCCCTTTGATAAATCAAATGAGTCAATCTCAAATTTCCTGTCGTCACTTACTGATGATTCTCGACGCATTTGAATCACCCTCTCAACCACAGTGTCCAGTTCTTTCATGTTCACTTCAGAGAAAGTTTCATCATTGACATTTGTAGGTTCAAAGATATGCAACCCAAAAATAATGGACCTCAAATCACTAGTTTCAACTCCCACATCTTTATTTTCCTTCTCTAAGCTATTCTCTCCAACTACATTATGGCTGAGCTGCAATTTTTTTTCTGCTCTGCGCATAATTATCTACAGAATATTGCAGAAGCACAAATGTCAATAATTCGATATAATTTCAGGTTTATAAGGCTGCCCTTTGAGAAAGATCTAACTCACCTCATCTATCGTGTGTCTTGTCACTAGGTTTATAGATAACACATTGTTCATCTGACCAATTCGGTGTGCTCGCTGCAAAGCCTGTCTGTCCACCTGGGGGTTCCAGTCTTGCTCATAAAATATAACCTACAGTTGTTGTTGAGTTCATTATACGGTGAAGAATATGGACCAACTTATGACACTAGAACTGCAACAGACAATATCAAACTTATGTGGGCCTAAATTTTAAACATTCTAGGACATTCATGACTATGCTAGTCATATTAAATTATTAAACTTAGATGATTTTGTCAATAAATGGAACCATTCACCAACTTTGTGCCCTTTATAACAAAAATTGTATACATTCTTTAAGTAAATGCTTGGATGGTAATTCCAACTTTGTTCTTCTGGATACAACGCCACTCGATAGAAAGATATGAGGTAGTGATCAGTGATAACTATATTCTCTAAGTACATCTGCACTACAACAGACAATACTTTCTGCTAGATTTTTAATCAAGTAATCGCTAGTGCCTTCACTTCATTATTGTCTAGTTTTCTGCAATAACTTTCAGTAGTTATTGTCTAGTTTTCCGCAATAACTTTCAGTAGTATTGCCAATGGTGATGGTCGAGTGGTTAGGGCTGTGTGGGTTTATCCCCCACGTCCTAGGTTCGAGACCCGCCAGCGGCATGGTTACTTTCTTATGGTGTTGACCTGTAGGTCGCACCTTGTTGATAGGTTATGGGATCCTATAAAAACCCAGCTCGCTTTCCAAAAAAAAAAAAAAAACTTTCAGTAGTATTCCAAACACTGATACAACTGTGGTAGATTCGTAGCGATGCTGATGTGAACATGATTTCTGGACCGTGTTTGGAACCACACGAGATTATCTTGGCTGTCTATTTTATTCCTTTAGCTATATAATGACACTATTTTTTAAAAAAAAAAAAAAAAAAAAAAAGGTGTGTTGACACTCAGCGATACTCCCACACTTCATGCTAGATAATCCACTTTTTCACATATCTTTGAAAAAAGTTTCAATTTCATATTGATATTACAAGCATATTATGGTAAGTTACTAGTACATGAGTAGCAATATTGACGTACAAGTGAGTGAATGAATATGACTAATAGTTCAAAACTTGTTGCTAAAAAGTAAATAATACTAAAATGTGCAAGTGTGTCCCTAGCATATCTATTATTGTTTTTTTCATGCCAACAAGTCTGACACTTCAGTGTCAGATACCAATACCAATACCTATATCTGTGATGTTACATAGCCTCTTAGTGATTATGTCTTCTTTAAGATTAGTTTGTATAAGATTCAATCCTTTTTAAGGAACGAATATAATTTCATACGACATTATAACATGATTACAATAATACACACTAAAGAGAGATTACTATGAGAAATTTAATCCATCCTAATATCCACACAATCTCTCAAAATTTGCCCCAAGAAGATCATTCCTACCGGAAACCAAATGCTATGCATGAAGGAGATGCTCCATACAAAGCTTTGCCTCATCTGTGAACACCCCTACAAATATTCTTCGATTACACTCCTTGCAAAGCATCCAACAAACAACATATAATGTGAGCTCCCAAACAAGTTGTCTGGCTTTACTAAGGTAAGCTAACCCCTTCCACGACCACTATGTCTCCACAATGGAATGAGAAAGTCACAAGGGGAAGGAACAACATAAACTACTCAATCACAAGAGAAACACTCTCCCATTCAAACATGCAAGTATGAAAGAGGATGTTATTCTACACTGCCTGCACACCCCAAACATGACCCTAGAACCAAATGAGTTTTGAGTTCATTGCATATAGCAAGAAACTATTTCTTCCTATTTTTGAAGATTCTCTCATTCATTTATTTCCAAATCACCCAAATATCAAAAATGAAACTCATTTCCACAGCCGACGAACCTTAATGAAACACCCATTTTTGTGCCAATTTCCAGCCAATAGCAAGAAACTCTGAGCCACAGGGGTGGGAGTATTGGCTTTTTCACATATAGATCTTCAAATTTGCTTGGAAAAAGTACAAACAAAAAAGAGATGGTCAATGGATTCCTCTTCACTTTCACAAAAGCTGCAACTGTTGGGGATGATCATGCCTCTTCTAGAGAGATTATCAACTGTTTGCAAATGCACATGACCAATAAACCAAAAAAGGAAGTTAACTTTAGGGGCTAATTGTTTGAGCCAGAAGGAAGTGTCACCAAAAGGAGAAGGATAATAAGAGCTAAGAGAATTGAGTTTGAGAGTGGCTAAATCCTGTTATGCATTTCCTGAACTGAAAAAAACCCTGTCTTCCTGTCCCATCTCCAGGAGTCAGGCTGAGCTGAATGAATTGAGAGGTGAAGCTGATCAATGAGCTGAATAAGTTGGGGGATTTCAGCCTCTCTAATGGCCCTTCTGAGTCCCAGGTTCCAGGTGGCAGTACCCCCTTCCGAGTTGACAAACATCCCAGCAACTGATTTGGATTTATTGCTTCGGATTTGTGAAGAGAAAGGTTATAAATGGAGGGGAAAGCATGTTTGAGAGATGTGTTTCCTACCCATGGGTCATTCCAAAAGCTGATTCTGCTACCTTCTCCAAATTCATAAGAAATAGCTGTACAGAAGTCTGGTTCTAAGTTCATTATTGCTCTCCACCAAACACATCCATAGGGAGCATTAGACATTTTGTAGTACCACCCTCCATTTAATTATCATAAATACACTAGATAGCTTTTATATAATATGTTGAAGATTAAAGTTGGAGATTTTCAAGTGACATTAGAACAAAGATATTAGAAAATCCAAAGTAGGTTGTTGGAATCAAGATGGTGGATACAAAAAATACAACATTGCTTCCAAATTCCAATCACATTGAACAACTGGAAGATGGCAACAAAAGAACAAATTGTAGAAGCAAAAAAGATGGAGCAATTAGATAGTACGACTAAGGAATATTTTAAGCAAAAAGATGGCTAAGGTCAACCACCCTTAGAATGGTTGGTTCAAAGTATACAAAAGGAGGAAAAGAATGGGCAAAAAAGTGGTCAAAAGCTTCAAAATGAGCCAAAATTAGTAATGTACACTATCTTTACCTTTATTGCTCCTCAAATTCATAATGGTTGGTGAATTATTTATTTTATTTTAATTTGATTATGTTATTTTTTGGTTTTGCAAGAATTAATCTGTAATCGCTCAAATTATGTATCTGAGGCAGATACGACCATTCTCCAAGTGGTGTAACTTATCAAGTTTGTGCCACAAGGATTGCAAATCATTTGGCATTTCTTTCTCATAAGACACGAGCATTAATCCCATCAACCACCTAACTACAGCCTATCCTAATCCCATGTGATCAAGATCATTTACTTACATCCCTAACGCATGTGTCCAAGGTTTATATTTAGTACTAATCTAAATCAGCTGACTACCATAGTCAACTCCAAAAAAAATCTTACTAAAGAAAACTAACAGTTCCATTCTTCATATTAAATTAAAAACTCCCTCATTACCTGCAGGCTGCAGTGGATTCGATGTCTTGGTTCATTTGCAATTAATTTATCATTTGATTTTATTGCTTTCTTTAGATTGTTCCCTTTCCTAAATTAGTTTAGAAATTTTTTTCGATTGTGTCCTCAATCCCTGTGTATTGGACCGGTATTTGCAAATCTATACTATTATAAAAAGGTGCCTTGCAGGCTTGCACTATAAACTAGAGTTAGTTTATTTTTTAGATTGCTTAATTTTACATCAGTTAGCTGAAGTGTTGCAGACTGTCCAGATCAATCTCAACATTCTTAAGATCTATCTGGTTGATTGGCAACAACCTGTACCAGTCCAGATCTATTCTAACATGCTGAGGGAACAATCTGGCTTCCTTGGTTCACTTTTTAACAAGTTCTTTTTCTTGACTATTTTACCCTTTCCTTTTGTTCTATGCATGTACTACAGCTGGGGCTGTGGACACTTCCCTTCATGTTATAAAGGCTGGTTGTCATTGAATGAAGGATAAAAGTGAGAATTTTGTATCTTCTACTATTCTACTGTTCCAGGGACTGAGGCAACTTGTAGACTGAAAGCAAGTATAATCGACTGATTCCTGATCTTTCAAAACAACTTTGGTTCGATTGCATCTTCCTTTCCTCATTATTTGAGAGAATCACAATCTTATCATTATCTTTTAGCGTTTCTATTGTCTCATGATCATTTCATACTAGATATTTCATATTTCACTGCCAAAACCTATTGATCTACCTCCATATCCCCTAGATTCATCCTGCTAAACCAACAATCTATCTTTATCAGTCCAACTCCCCATGAGCTCCCAATTGGATTCTAGATCCTTCTTCTTCCAACATCCAGAGTCCCTACACCTTCCATGTCATCAAAACCTTAGTTTCATTCATAATCCAAAACCATCCCCAAAAGCCATCAATTTCTTTATATTCAATTCCACCACAATTACAAATTCCCCCGAAACTTTGTAAATCTAACCTCGGATCATCTCCTCCACCACTAATCTGACTAAATTTCACTGAGGGTACATCATCATATTGGAAAAAAGCCAGCCTATGAGTGATGGAACCAATAAAAATCCACCAAAGGAAGAGTAAGAAAAGTCTAGCAAACAAGTGTTTCAAGAAATGCCTCACCAACTGAAGGACAAGATCCTTCAACAAATCATCACAAGTATCAATCAGTTAAAGAATTCAATGAGATCACAATGAATATTAAATACTGATGGAATTCAATAAAAACAATGGATTGGGTGAAGAATTTAAGGGGTAAAGATGCCAAGGAAACAAATGAGATACAAGTTCTTAGTTGACGACGATGATAGTTTCATAGACCTGGATTTTGAGATGGTGATGCGATAAGAATCAATTCCATGAGAACAAAAGATGTGACCAATGCTTGAAAATACAGTATGCGCTGTCTGTCATGGTAACAGCATGGCTAGGGAGTGCCAATTGAAGAAGCACGAGAAGGCTCCTCTCATAATCATGCAAGGCTCCTGCTGGACCAATCCCAATAACACCATCATTGCCAAGGCTTAAAATCAGTGGATGACTACACAAGCAGTCCTTTCAATTGATTGCAAAGATTTTTTTGTTAACAGGTTTGAAAGGAATGACTTGTAGGACACCGTGGAGAACTGGAGCTTTTGATGCAAAATGCATCAGAGGTTTGAGATCCCAGACTCAGGAGTTTTGAACATCATGGATCCCTTCATTATAAGTTTATAACAAGGCACGTGAAATGGCACTTGCTATTGGTAGGCAAGGTGGGCGTTAATCAACAATGGCGATACCAAAGCTTCCAAGACTGGTGCTAAAAAAAATGGACAACTACAATGCAAGCTACAAAATCACTTCAAGCAAGGTCTCCCTTACACGAATGTATGGGAAAAAGTGGTGAATTTTCCTTGATGATGGAAGGTGACAAGTTTGAAGAGCATGACAGGGAATGCATGCATGGTCGTTCAATGTTTCTATGACAGGATGCCAAGATACATATACAACTGAATTCATTGGGTCAAATGTAAGACATTGGTGACTGCCGAATTGCTTCACAACCAAGATTGAGGACCGTTAGTTGAGACCCAATGTCTTTCACCCCATTTGCTTTATTGGTAGAAAGGTACGCAAGGTTGTCATTGACTCAGGTATTAGTGAGAACGCGGTAACCAGAAAGGTCGTGGAAGATCTCAAATTCAGAAACCAATACAAAAAAAAACTCCAACCATTCACTGTTTTTTTTAATGATATCTTTGTGTATAGTCCTCACTTTGAAACTCATATCCAACACCTGCAAGAGGCTCTTCTGGCACTGCCCAGGAAGAAGCTTTATGGAGCTTTGAAAAAGTACTCATTCATGAAGATCCAAGGATGCCGTCTACAAAAGGTTGGAATATCCTTTCCCGTGTCCAAGGATGTAAGTGATAAGTGTCCTACTCCTTCCCTATTTCACATTCGGAGTTTACATGGGTTTGCTACATTCAATTGAATGTTTATTTTCCATTTTAGCACTATTGCAGCAGCAATTACGACTTGTCTTCAAGGCAGCAACTTTACTTGGAATGACAAAGATTAAAAGGTGTCTGAACTACAAAACTGGGTGAATCCAATCTTGCTCTTTCATTCTAGATAATCCATTAGCTAAAGCTGATTTCTGCACTGTTTCTTGTGTTACTTCCTACTGGATTGCCTAACGATTTGATTTGTGTTGTGATGCTTCCAAGGTTAATATTGGGGTTGTATTAAGCGAAAAGGTTAGTCTAAACACAAGTATAGCACTTACAACGTGGAGTTTCACTCCCTTGTGCAGATCTAAGCATTCGAGGCACTATCTTATCCATGCCGAGTTTATCCATTCTTGAACCATGAAGCCTTTAAGATATCAATTCTCAAGACAAACTTTCTTATAGGCGTGGCGAGTGGGCATATATCTCCAAACAATTCACCGTGTACTTAAGAAATATAATGAAATCTACAATTGGCCCATCCATTGGCATATGATGTGGTCTCATCAAGGATGCACGGACACGACACGGCGACTTGGCAATTTTCAAAAAATTAGGACTTGGCGAAACGGTCAAATTTTACTTTTTATTACTTTTTATTTTTTTATAACTCATATGAACATAAACAATCTAAAGCTTAAAATTGTTTAAAATTTTTATTTTTGAAGTTGGAAGAGGAGAGCTTAACAAGAGAGATAAAAAAATTTATAGAGATGCTCGGATAGTCAAAATTTACTGGGGAGTGTATCTAATTACAAATTGTTTCAAAATAGTGTGTAATTGTGTATCTGAGAGTAAATTAGTCATCAGAAACAGATAAATCAAATTACTGAGAAATTATATAGCAAAATACCCTTTTTTGTGTATTGTATCTAATTTAGAGCGAGGGAAGAAACGACCTTGATGACGCCTGATATACCATCAAATGAAAATGTCAGTCAAGAACCTTTAGATTGAGTACGGCGTGAAGAGGTGCTCTAATTAAAGCAACCCCTCTCCCCGACTGAAGGAATCGAATAATTGGCAATTGCAATTGAGTACAGTAGAACTAGTGTTTCTTCAATAACTACTTCCGAAAACTAGCAAAGAAAAATAGAAAAGAGGAAAAAAAAACCAAGAAAAACAGGAAAAAAAATTTGTCCGTGTCGGAGCCGTGTTCTGGCCAAGTCGGGGCCGTGTCGATCTCAGTCAACGTGTCTTGACCGTTGATCGCGTGTCGGATATGTGTCGGACGCGAGTCCGTGTCCGACACGTATCCGACTCTTGAAACGGGGGTTTTATGAATAGTCCGTGCATCCTTGGGTCTCATCTTCAAAGTTGCACAGAATAATTTGAAATAATACCCCGTAAAAAAATCTATGTACATTTCTGTATGAACAAATTCACTTCTTTCTTCAAAAAAATTCAAGAAAACATCTAGATAAAATTGTTCATCTCGTGCATGTGTTTTGCATCTCGAACCATATTGTCTTCGACAATGCCAATCAGATTATGTGGTTACTGCTGAATAGGTTGGCGTGAATAGTACTTACCTGAGCAGGAAAGAAATTCATTGATCTTTGGTCCAAATGGCAGGTGGCTTACACAAATGGATGGGAACCGAGTGGCCAGGGCAGATTCACATGTCTTTTACGCTTCAATGTGTTTTGACGTGTAAGAGTTAAGAAAAAAATTGAGTTTTATTCCTTTAAAACATTTTTTTTTCAAGTTGATGAAGATTAGAATTAGGTATTTAACTTCTTAGATTATAGTTTGTCCACGATCCATGTTTATGATGTATGGTTTTGAAGTTTGAATTTTAAGTGTGAATTAGACTATTGCTTGACTTTAATTTGGTGATTGAAGTATGGAACTTGCAAGTTTGAAGTTTCATTTACATACAATTATTGTTTTGGATGTGGAATCAAGAGTTATCTATCATTTATCTATATTATAACCAGTATTTGTATAATTTCGTTACTCAAAATATACAGTTCTAAAAGCCTTACCCCTCATGTCATGGTCCACAAGAAATCCTTGCATCACGCCTCCATGCTTAAAACATTGGCACAAATGCATGCACACGTGGCTAAGAGCATGTCCACGTGAGATACAATATTCAGATTTCATATCCATTTCCAGTCTAAAATTTACAAGAAACTAACATTGAGAAGACTGACTGGTTGGCTCACATAGGACCAATACCAAGCCAGTCAGTGAGCAGGTGTTCCCCATCTTTGCTATGTGTTCCCAATGCGAAGGTTTTTATCCCTGATGAGGATAGTCCATTAAAGATCAAAGCCATAGTCAAAATGCCTCACCCATAAATGGGTAATTGGATAGTATTAATATGTTAGTTATTTGTTAATTGGGTTGGGTATACTAAAGATTAGGGCATTAGCCATGTTAGGCTTGGGGTTGGAGAGACTGCTTGCCAAATAAGCTAATAAGCTCTTGATAGGCCCCAAATCAAATACACTTATGCAAGAAGGAAGAAGAATCAGGAGACTACTAGCATTCACTAGAAGGGAATAGAAGGATCAGGGGACTACTAGCATTCACTAGAAGGGAATAGAAGGCTGAGGTGTCCAGGCTGTTAGCTAAGTTGTTGGGTTGTTATTGTAGTAGTAACTATAAATAGGAAAGGAATGGGAGTAAGGAAGGCAGAGAGGAAAAATATTGTAATAGAGTGGAGAGACCAGGCTCTCCAAATCCTGGATTATCTCCTATTATCAATACAATTTGCTTCTTTCTAATTCTAATTCCCCTATTAGCATCCTGTTCTACTTAGAAACTTAGTGTGATTTCTAATTACCATTTTCATCTCAGGTTCCTATCAATTTGATTTCTAATCACCATTTTCATCTCAGGTTCCTATCAATTTGATTTCTAATTACCATTTTCATATCAGGTTCCTATCAGCTCTATAAGGCATGAGATTAAAGTTGTAGCTGGTGATTGATTGATTGATTGAATGAAAATTTAAAGTTATTTGGTTATCTTTGATTTTAGGGTTTATCTTAGCTTTAGTTTAGGGTAAAACATAAACTCATATAATGAAACGTAAATTTATCTTATTGAAGAAAGCAAACAGCAGCCATTAATAGAATCATTTCAGAAATTTCCGTAACTCACAGTATCAGCAGCAACGAGATTCAAACCCACTCCTCCAGCTCTAGTTGAGATCATAAAGACAAATGCACTATCTTTATCAGACTGCGAATTCAAATTGCCTTTAAACTGTTGAGAGCTGAAACTTCTTATTGCGGCAAATCGCTCTTCAGCACGAATAGACCCATCAAGACGTTCATATGTATACTTCCGCAACTCTAGAAAATCCTTTATCTCGCAAGCAAAGACATGCAGATTAGAATCGCATTTGAGTAATTGTAAGTGTTATTCCGTTTACTCTGGCCATGGCTATGCAATGTCAGAAGAGAATTGACCTGAAGAATATCAAGTGTATGAGTCATTTGGGCAAACAACAGCACTCGGTGTCCAGCACCATGTAGCTTCTTAAGTAGTTGATCCAGAATAATCAGCTTACCACTAGCCTGAACATTATAGTGTGCAAACAAGGCAAATGCAAACGTTTGTTCAGCATAAAGCAGAATGCCAACAAATGTCTCATAAAGAACTTCAATATCACCAGTACAAGGAAGTACAACTCTATCCCTTGTTCAAAGGGGAAATGCACAATCACCTTCTCTAGATCTCTTACTATCCTCTTGTTGCTTGTCCATATTTTGGTTAGTGAATGATTTCAATGAGTTTACCTGAACAAGGTGTTCGCCTTCTTCATACGGTTCAGGTTCAATGCCAGGAAAAAGATAAGGATGGCTGCATGCTTTACGCAGCTGTATAACCTGAACATAAAGGGAAATTGACAGTAGATCATTACGATAAATAGAAGGGACTTGAACATAGAGTACTGAACATTAATGTAAATAAACTATGTAACATGGACAGTTTGTTTTCCAAAAAAACAAACCCTTGTGTCATGTAATAGCGGAAGCAATAACAAAATAAACCAGAAATTTGTTTCTTCACTCTGATAATAATTCTCTAAACTTCAAAAATAATTACAATTTGGTTTCTGACCTATTTAATCAAACCTAAACAAAACCCTAAACTTATTGGACTCTTACTTGGGCTTACATTGGACCGCCCGATTATTAATAACTAAAATAAATAAATAAACTAATATAACATCAATCTCACACCCCTTGGGCACTCCAACTAACACTCCATCCACTCCATGATGATATGATCAACTTTTCACATATCTTTCGAAGGTTGAATTCTTTATAAATGTTAAAAATTATTTTTATGGAAAATTAGCAATACATATGTAGCAATGTAGATCTACAAGTAAAAAGTATGACTAATAATATAAAGTTAAAAGTATGACTAATAATATAAAGTTTATATTTGAAAAAACCAATAATATGGTAATGTTCAGATGTGTCCCCTTATATGATTTTTTTAGTTGTGTCCAACACCTCATATTCACTTCAGGGTCGATGTTACATGATATATCACATAAAGTTGATTAATGCATAGTCCAAGTATCTTAATCCACAGATGCCTAATACAAGAAAGATGCAAATGACTGGCCAATGTTGTTTTCGTGAAAGTGATGTACTTGGGTATGTAATTATTAGTAATATCTGGGTTGGGCTTACTAAGGTCCAAAATAGAGTTAGGGCTCTAGCGATAATTAGGGTTAGTTAATTGCTTGCCAATTATTGGCAATATATATAAGGCATAAGGCCATTATTGAAACGTGGTTGATTGATTATGAAAAACTAAGTTATTAGTTATTTTTATTTTCGTAGTCGTGAATTTATTCTTGTTATATTCTAGGTTTGATTTCATCAGATATCAAAGCCGAAACAGTTCTAGTTTTATTTTATTCAAGAGATCCATTGGAAGATCGAGGTGATCTGATGAGCATGCAACAAGAGCAAGAGTCATTGAAAAGTACACAGATTTGGTGGCGATCGTGCCATATCATGGTGGCTTTGGGGTGATCATCAAGACATATGGGGTGTTTCAGAGTGCTCATTTCCCCTATCTGGTGTCTCCTTTTGGGGGAGTTATCACAATCCTATGCATGGGTTTTCTCCACACAATGGTGTGGACCCATACCATACCCCTTTTTATCATCAATCCCATTTCCTAATCCCACACCCAAAACAAAACCCTTACTGAACATGTGATTACATTGCCTAATCCCACACCCAAAACAAAACCCTTTCAAAATCCCCAACTTGAAATTTGTTCAAACGGGGAATCAGTTGTTGAAAACCCAAACCCTGTCAAAATCCAACAAAAAAGTGAGAAGAAAGAAAATCAATCAGCTTACTTAAGACAAACAAGAAAGCAGATTTCGTATATAACAACCGCGTTAGAAGTACCAATGTTTTCTACAAGTCGCATAAGTCGACAAAGAAGATGACATAGCTAGTTTTTAGCACACCGCACAATGGTGGAAACTACTCCAACCCTTACTGAACATGTGATTACATTGCCTAATCCCACACCCAAAACAAAACCTTTCAAAATTTCCAACTTGAAATTTGTTCAAATGGGGGGATCAGTTGTTGACGACCTATACCCTATCAAAATCCAATAGAAAAGGGAGAAGAAAAAAAATCAATCAGCTTACTTAAGACGAACAAGAGAGCAAATTTCGACATAACAACCGCATGAGAAGCACCAATGTTTCTACAAGTCGCATAATTCGACAAAGAAGATGACATTGCTGGTTTTTTAGGTCTGGTTACTGTTTTATTGTTCTTATTCTTTAACTAAACTACCTCTATGATTGGTTCATGTTATCTCTTTCATTGATGATTATTTCATATTTTTTATTTATATATTTTTCATCATTTTTCTTTTTCCTGAAAAGTCGAGGCGTACGCCTTGTTACGCATCAATGTGTCACTTCGCATTTGAGAAAAGCTTAATTGTCTCAATACTGGAAAACGTTTTTTAAAACATTGGGTCCGATTACTTCTTATCCATCCTTCCAATCTATAAATATAGGTCCGATTCATGAAAACCCAACTCCTGTATATGGTCTCCACTTAGTGTGATTGGTTTAGACCATGTATTTAATAATGTATTTGATAAGGGCTCAACACACCAACTCTTAATTGATTCAATCCAACTATTGAACCAAATTGGGACCCGGATTCGAATGCCCCAAAGATATTATACAGTACCACCAAATTTATGTGCACTTCAGACGTCAACAGTTTCAATTTTTGACCTAATTTGGGATGACTTTGGGGTAGCTTATGAAGCACACCTTTCATATAAGGTTCAAATATTGTGATTGTCTTGTTGTGTACCTTCACCAAATGTTTTATTTCTGGATTATTGCGGATGGTTTTACATTTGCGATTTGATTACTTTGGGCATTGCCACAAACCATGAAGGGAAAGTTCGAAGGCGATTAACCATGATACACCTTGCTAGGCATGTTCACAAATTGGTTTGGCTGAATTGCACACTCCAAGTTTGGGTATTTAATTATTAGTTAGTTTTTAGTAATATTTGGGTTGGACTTACTAAGATCCATAATAGAATAAGGGCACTAGCCATAATTGGGTTAGGGTTAATTAACTACTTGCTAGGTAAATTTTTGGCGATATAAATAAGGCACAAAGCCAATATTGTAACGCGGTTGAATAATTATGAAGAATTAAGTTATTAGTAATCTTTCTAGTTGTAGATTTATTCTTGTTATTTTCTATGTTAGATTTTATCATAAAGTAACATACAACAGACTTTTTTTTTCTTTTAAGTAAAAATTAGCTGACTCGTAAAATAGGATATCATAAAAAATGGAAAGATCTCAAATTTTTTATATTTGGTAAATAGGAACAATCTCATCTCATATCTCATCTAAGAGATCTATGAAGTTCAAAGTTTTAGAAATTTCTCCCTTTTAAGAAGTAGGGTTCACTTTCATCTCTCCTCCTTTGCTGTCAAAGTTCACTTTCCACATTCCAGATCTGCTAAAACGGTGGGTGCAAGATCTGTTACTGCTGATTTCCAGAACTTGACCCCCAAATCCATGTCTTCTCTCTTTCGTCATCCCAAAATTCTCCATCTTGCATTTGTAGGTAAAATTCCAAAACCCCATCATCATCTACCATTATGTTCAGGAACAAATCCATTTCTCTTCTTTATTTTTCTTCTAAAATTTGTATGTTCAGGATGACAATGTTTGGGTGCAAAGTGCAAGAAGTCTTTGATGTTGCGCCTCTCAAAATCAATCATTCTTGTTCATTCCCGATTTTGGAATTAGATCTCTCAAGACACTACACTTCATCCTCTATACGTTCCACAACTTCCAGTTCATTCAAGAGTGACAACATATGAACATACACATTTAGCTCTCTAAATTTCTCTCCTTCCTCCCAAAATTCTATTCCAAAATTACTGATTTGAATTGTAAACCGAACAACTGAATGTTGTTGAAATTTTCCAGTTCACACAAGCTGAAAATCAATTAAGTCTGTTCGGTTAACGTTTGACCTCCAAACTGAACCATACCCAACCCTAGTTTTAAGCGCCTCGAGAAGCAGCAATGGATGTGCAGCCTGTAAGAGGATCATTCGTGGCATAAATCAAATCAGTTCCAGGTATAAGTCACTTCAACAGTCTTCGATGGTTATATGAGTACATAAAGTATGAACGAGATTGTTGGAATAATCAAGCTCACCCCCAATTGTCCATGGGAAAATCCCCATTTGTTCATCAACTGCAATCCCGGTGTGTGTTTACGTTGTAGTTCTACTATTAGTACCAACATACATGTGAATAGATTTGCCCTCTGTATGAATTCAAACTTTTAGAGGGATTGGCAATTTAGCAGAGATGTTCCCAACCATTCTTGCTAGTTTCAATTCCGATAAAGAATGGGGATCATTTATAATAACAACAGTTTTTGTATTGGTGATTCCTAGGTATACTGCTTCTTCCTGTATGCTGCCTATTAGTATTAGTAGAGCCCAAACTTCACATTCAACAAGCGTAGGTTTATTTCAATAAAGAATTTATTTCTACCCCGAAGCATGTACCTTTCTTGTAAGACTAAGAACAATAAACAAAAAAAACCCAATTAAAACCATCACTGGAATAGTTAAATGCCTTCCAACCCTGAAAAGTGAAAATCAACAGCCACAAATATAAAGTTGAATTGTCATAGATCCTCATCCTCCACAAAATTAAGCCCACCATTTTGATGATCATGATAGTGTAATATGAAACAAATAAATTAAAAACTAAAAATAAGGGGGCCGCCTTGACTAATGTCTTTTGGCTGAAGCTTACGCAAGGCAAGTTTTGGGGAGGCACCTAGGATAGGTAGTGAGATCCCTGTATAAGATAAGTTTAAATATATGAGCTCTGTAATAATAAGAAAGGAACAATTAGTGGTCTAGTGAGGTTTCCACTCAGGGTTGAAATCTCTCTTTGAAGAGGGCTTTTAAAGACTGCTTCCGCTAACTATTTATTATTATATTAATAGATTCTTGAGATATGCATTCTATAGTACCCATTTTGCAAAATTAACAAAAGATGTAGTTTCTTAAAAAATAAAAGATAAAAACAATCTATATTTCAATTCAAATTGATGTTTTACAATTCATTGCTAACTGGTACAAGGTTTGAAGATAAAATATGGCTAGGATTGAAAGTTAGGAAATGTGTTAAGAAGGTTGAGATTCGTTTCATATGATGACATGTTTGGAAAATGACACATGTTTAAGGGCAAAATTTTGTAAAAAACGTTAGTGGAATGTACATGGGGTGGAAAGAGAAAGTATTGTGTTTTCTTTTTTTTCAAAATGAAAATTATCATACTAATTATGTAGTCGTCAGATTTTGTTAAACTTGGTATCATTGAAATGCATTTTAGAAGATCTTTCAAACAAAACCAATGATCAATACAAGTGCTAAAACCTCTAAATATGTATTTTGTTATTAAAAACATAAGTATTTTAATATTTTCATGCCTAAGCTGTGCAGTTAAAACTCCGGTATAACTCCTTTATAACGTGTAACGGACCTAAAAAATTTAACGGGTCATAACGGCAGTCCATATACCGCTCATATAGCAGCCGTTATGAATATAACGTTATAAAATTGTAACGGCGTTATAATGTTTGCTAAATATATATATAAAAAATAAATAAATACGGAATCGTTTCTTTTCTTATTTCAAATCTAAGAAGGAATAAAACTGAAGGAAGAAACCTAAGGATTTCAGATCTCTGACTGACTAAGAAATCGAGAAGGAAGAAGAAGAAGAAACCGAAGGACTTCATATCTCTTTGTGCGATCTCTGTGACTGAGGAAGAAACTGAAGAAGCCTTCTGTGCAATCGAACTAATTGAAGAAAACGAAGACTTTAGATCTGATTTTAGATCTCAAAGAGAATAAAAAACTCCAGCCTGTGCGATTGAACCTCCGGCCCGTGCGATCTTTGTGACTGAGATCAATCGAACCTCCGGCCTTCCTGCTTCCATTTCTGGTAAACTCCCTTGAACCTCCATTTCTATTTTCTGCTTCCCCCACCCATTTCTGGTAATCCTTAACGGGTGGTTGAGTTTTCCTTCTTTAAATGTTTGTTTACTTGAAACAAATATGAGCATTGAGCAATGAGTAATGACATGAATTAATGCTTAATGATTAGTTCTTATAGTCTAGTGAGCAATGAGCAATGAAACTTGATTGACAGGATGTCAGGAACATTAGTTTCAAATTGTGTTTAGTGATTTACTTTTTTAACTCTGTACTTCTATAGTCTCTAATACATTAAATCATAAATACTTAGTGGGGGTATAAAAATATATTTTATTATATACCATTATATCCCGATATAATCCGTTATAACTTGTAATGCTCCTAGACTGTTATGGGTCTCTTATCTGTTTTAACTGCATAGTGCCTGAGTATAATATTTTCCAAAGAAATGGGCGGACATTTTAATGAACATTCAAACAAAGACTCCGAATTCAATCAATTCTTATTTTAACCGAGTTTGACTCTAAAAAAAAAGTAGCATGTTTACTGTAAAATATGCTTATACCTCCAAAAAATTAGTTTACATTATAAAATATAAATTTTTTTATGGAATTGAATGAGGGCAATGGTGGGATTGGTGGTGAGGATGTTTAGTGTATGATAATTAGCAGAAAAAAAGAAAAAAAAATGTGTGGAGTGCCAACAACACGGGTAATATGCTAGTATTACTATAAAACATGATGTCATCAAAAAGCATTGTCAACACCCAGCCTACACAAAGAAAAAATCACTTTAGTATTCTCAAGATGAAAAAATTAACACAATTATAATACCATATTTTGTAAGGATGGCTGATTAGAAGATCCAGAAGCAACTGCAAGCAGTTTAGGCAACTCCCTCCTGAGAATGGACATATAGACCTTCCTTTGCAAGGTTACCAATGGTGACATCCTATCACGACAAACTTTGCAATATGATTTCATGTAAGCATGTTATGGGAACCTTTCATCAGTTACCAACATGCAGGTTCTAGAGGCACTTGAATGCAATTCAACTAAGGAGATCAGACTGGAGAATCTCACACAGTAATCTCTGTAAGAGGTGGCAGCACAAGAGATCCACTCTCTGAAAGCATGGATTTTGTCCGCCGAAGCATAAACACTCCCAGTATGTACTTCAAAAGTTTGAACTGCTCCTTAAGTTTAACTTCATCATGACCTGTCCAGGAAATGCGCTTAGACATAGTGAAGTTTCATTCGTCCCAACTCCTAACCCACCTATCTTCCAATGCTCAATCAGATAATAAAACAAGTAAAGTGCACAAGTGGTTCACAGTCATAAACAACATAATGGTACATTATGAACATTTGAACCAAAAGGGGAAATGCATTACCAAATTTCACTACAGCACAAGATCCATTCGAGAATCCCAAACAGCAGTTGTAGAAAGTTGATTCCTTTAGTAGTATGTTGGGTGGTATGGTTAGAACACAATTTAAGGAAATTTTCACAATAGAGACGGTGACTATGAAGATTTTAATTTTATTGTGGAGTTGGGTGTCTCATCATCTGTCTTTTAAGGTCGTTTACTTTTATTCTTTTTATGCTAATTCGAATTTACCTTGATATTGTAAAAATGGCCTTTCTTTTTGTATTGATTTTCAAAGAAATCAATAATATTTTACCTTTTAACAGAAAAATATAAGTAGAAATGCTAGTGCAAGCTGCCCTAGTGATAAATTCATGACTTGGGAGTCAGCAAGGTGCCTACTCAGAACGAGAGAGCAACCAAGAAAAGGAAATTGTAATTAAAAAGGAAAAAAAATCCAGGAAAACAAAGAATATCAACTACATATTATCCAACATTTTGATGCTCTACTGAGCTGAATGATGTCTTGCTTCTTTCCTTGAAAACCAAGAGTTTATTTCACGCCATCGAACCAGAAAGTTGCAAAAATAACTCCCCCATGTTTAATTATCTGTGGCAGAGAACACACCCGCAATTTGAATCAACTATCCCTCCACAATTTAAAAGAATAGGCAGTGAGTTGATGACCCCCACATCCACATTAATATCAAACCAGACTTGAAGGGAAAATTTTCACCCAAAAACAGGTGGGTTATAGCTTCAGACTGAATTCACACATGGTCAAACCCCATTTGGAGAGGGTACCAATAGTCAATAAGGAAGTAACTAGGGTCAAACCCCATTTGGAGAGGGTACCAATAGTCAATAAGGAAGTAACTAGTCAAGTTTGGGTCAAATCTGTCAGACCCATATTTGACCCTGGCATTTGATATCCCAAACCCACCCTCCATTTATTATCAATTGGATTTACATGAACCCATCCCATTTGCTTATGGGTTTACCTGGACCCAACATGACATTACCGAATGTCTCGAATTCATTAAAAAATAGTGATAGAATTTAACCCGTGACATCCACAACCTTCACTAAAGCTCTTAACCTCTTAACCACTGAACAATGTGACTGCCCAAACCTAAAGCAATGGCCCTTATTTATAATAACACCTAATGTGCAAAAGAATAAAACCTTAGCTCCAACTAGCAATAGAGAGGGATGAAGAGGTTGGAATGGAATGAAAGACAACTAACACAACGAAGCCCATACATACTGAAAGGCGAGGCACTCCGGCTCTGGCGTAAAAGTATGCAAGATCATAAGAAAGTAGGCGCATTTGAATAGGAACGCCTCCTCAAAACAAGGATGTTGGCTAGGACTAGTTCAATTGGTCTGGAGTTCGCGGTAAATAAGTTGAAGAGACGGCACAGTTGTACCCAAACCGACCCGAGATCAAAGATGGCTATCCCCACAGCCTCTAACAGTAGCTTGCATCGGGTCTTTTGGAGGTTATTTCTTCCCTACCTTCTACTTTTGTTGTGTATATATACATAATAAGACATGTTGGACTTTGTTTGTGATGCAGATAAAGATAGTCAAGGGATGAGATTAAAAGTTGGAAAGTTAGTTACTTAATAGGGCAAAAGAAAAGGTACACAAAAGTACAATCCATGTGGAAGAATACACGATTTACAAGCGCCGGATAGAGAAAATATGTTTATTTTAGATTCTCAAACTTAAAATTACCATAACTTTTTTTATTTAATTGTCCAATTTCTATAAACTTGGTATAGTTTAAATGCATTTTTAAAAGCTTTCAAATAAAACTAATGATTAATCCAAAAGGTTGAAATCTTAAATTGATGTTTCTTTCCAAGCGATAAAATTTGACCGAGTTTGACTAAAATGTTTATAGCATTTAACTGAGTTTAGCACGTCTTGAACCATTGGCTTACATGCTAAAATACGATTTTCATTGAAGTTGTACTTAGAATTTAGTTGAATTAGATAAAATCGACAGAGAGAGTTGGGGACATAAATAATTAGAATATGCTAATATATAATAAAGCATATACGTATTTTTTTATCTTGGAGACAAATATAGCCAAGGGCTAGGATTGAAAGTTGAAAATTTCTCAAGGGTTAAGATTTGTACTCACATGATGGCATGGTTTGTAAATAAATATACTAAAAGGGTAAAAGAAAAGGTAGAAAGAAAAGTAAAATCTATGTGGAAGAAGATATGATTGACACGTGGCAGAGAGAAAAAAATGTTTATTTTAGATACTCAAACTTAAAATTACCATAACATTTTCTAGGCCAGGATCCTGGTACTCGAAATTTTTTACTCAAAATCCAACCCAAACAATGGGTTCTTTAATTGGTTTTGATCTAACAGATAACAATAATAACAAATAATGAGTTGGCCCAACCAATTAAAAATGACAATTAGTTTTAGTTGAGCCGATCCAATTAATATTGTTTCCTAATCCAATTAACTTTGTTTTCTAAAAGAATATATATTATAACAAATTTATGATCTCTTTTTTTTACTCGTGTTATATCTCCCTGCTCATGCTTTAGATGTTACAAAACGTCTTTATGTTTTATATATACCAAGTTCATTGCAATTAAAGTTCATTATAATTTTATATCTTGTGCTAAATTCGTCAATTGAGTTCTTCTAATATATATTTTCTTTCGAAACTTCTTGGTTTACCATAAGTTGTAAAGACACTGATTAGACTCTAAGAAAGAGAAGACTAATCCAAGAATAAAGAAGATAACAATATAATTAACACAAATGACATTCTAGGCTAAATGTAAGTGCTACAATTAGAACATTAAGTTACATAAAATTTGTTTCATACTGTTTAAGTTTTATCAATGAATAAAGAAAAAATTGAGAAAAGTGGAAGAGAAAGAGAAAAATTGGAGCATCATGTTTATGTAATACTTTTTAGGAAACAAAATCAATTACTATTACCTATGATGCACGAACTCGGATAAGCGTGTCCTGTCGGACACGGATACGACACGGCGACTCGGCAATTTTCAAAAAAACAGGACTCGGCGACGCGGTCAAACTTATTTTTTTAATATATTTTTAACTCATATAAACATAAAATCATAAATAATACTATTAAACAATCCAAACATATCAATAAAACATTCAAATTCATTCATTCAAAATTACAAATGTATCATAAAGTCAAGCTCAAACAGTAAAAAATACGAAATCTTTATTATTTCACTACAAATGGATGGATCATAAATTTTCTACCCTCCTCCACAGCATGATTCATTAACGTTCCTCATTTTTTTATTTTTACTTTTTTGTATGCATGAATTCTTTTTTTTTCGACTTTAATGCTCACACAGCCTCACACCCTCAAAGTTCAATCTCATATATGCATACTATCATACTGAGCAAGTAAAATAGCCAAAAACATCGAGCAACAATGAGAGAACACTGAGAAAAGAAATCGCAGGAAAAAAAAAAGAAGGTACCTACCTGAGGACGACATCGATGGATATCTCCCTCTTTCTGTCGAATCGTGTCGTCTCCCTCTCTCTATCGATCGATCTCCCTCCCTCTGTTGATGGATCTCTCCCTCTCTCTGACTCTCTATCGATCGACGTCGTCTCCCTCTCTCTGATTCTCAGCCGTTCTCTGTCTCTGTATTTTTCTTTTTAGGGTTTGAAAATTTGGGATCGATCGAAGAGAGGAGTATATATAAAGTCGTGTCTGGACCGTGTCCGGGTCATGTCGATGTCTGTCAACGTATTTTGATCGTTGACCACGTGTCGAACGCGTATCTGTGTCCGACACGTATTTGACACGCGATACGGGGATTTTTCGGAGAGTCGGTGCATTAGAGACTATTACTAATTGCCATTTTTATTTGTTAAGTCGAACTCATTATTTATTATCATTGTTGTCACCAATCTGAAAGCCCGTTGTTTGGGTAAGATTGAGTAAAAAATTTGAGATCCAGGATCCCGACCCACTTTTTATTTAATTGTCCAATTTCAATAAACTTGCGAAGGTTGAAATGCAATTTTTAAGATCTTTCAAATAAAATCATGATCAATACAATTGTTTGAAATGTTAAAATGATGTTTCTTTCAAAGTGATTAAAATTCGACCGAGTTTCACTAAAATGTTTATAACCAAGTTTAGCAAGCCTTGAAACATTTTAGCTTAGATGCTAAAATACGACTTCGTTGAAGATTTAACTTAGTTGATTTAGATAAAATCGATGATGTAATTTAGAGATAAATAATTTAGATAAAACCGATAATGTAATCGTAGGCATTGGTAATACGCTAGTGTATATACATAGTGTGCCCAACCCAAACCATCTTTGTATCAGAATCAAGCACACCAAGCATACGTCGCCTAGTTTGTAGCCCAAGTAACAAAAATGAAAAAGAAGAAAAACTACACTAACAGGGGGGTATTCAATCATGGATTTTAATAGTGTGAAAGATTTTAAACTCCATTAAAATATAGGGGTGTTCAATTAAGGATTTAAAACAATACAATGAAATCTAGGGGTATTCAAATATAGATTTTAAATGACTGTTTTATAATCCATTAAAATCATGGGGTATTCAATTCATGATTTTCAAAAGTCCACCAAAATTAGGGGGTATTCAAAAAGTAGTGGATTTTAATGAATTTGTTAAAGTTGTGGATTTTGAAGGATTTGTGAGTGAAAAGTACATATAACAAGAGTTATTTCAAATCCAACCTCCCCCCCTCATATTTCAACGGATTTATATTGGCTATTGTTAAATAACACCACCATTTTCGCTAAAGAACGCCACCATCCCATTTTTTTGTGATCTGCTCAAAGACACCACCACCTTCCCTTCTCTTCTGTCTTCACAAGAGCAGCACCACCTCGCCCCACAACTTTCGTCCACACCACCATGCCCTACTACCGCTGGCTGCACCACCACCCGCACTTCCTCTTTTCTTTTGTTCTTGTTCTTTTTTTTTATTATTATTATTATTATTCTCATTATCTTCCTCTTATTTTTTCTTTTTCTTGTCCTCTTCATCTTTTTTTTTTCTCTTTCTGAACATTTGGTAAGATTATATGTATCCAATGAACATTTTGGTAAGATTATCTGTATCCAATGAACATTTGGTTTGCTAAAATAAGCTTTGAATTTCTCCAAGTTTGCTGCATGGTAATCGTTTACAAAATTCATTTGTAGAAGTTTTGATTACATTTTGCTTGTTGTATATACTTATGAAGCAGAATTTGATGTTATTCCATTGCTACATTTTGCTTTAGAGCCAAAAAAAAAATCAACAATTGTTATTTATATACACATCTGTATTTTGATTTTGCTTGCACATAAAAGTTTAAGGTGTTCCCAAAAAAAGTATTAAGTGAGGATCCTCAAAAGAAATTATTTGCATTATTTTTTCTTTTCAAAAGAAAAATAGTTATTTGTATTACTTTTGGACCATATTCAATGTATTTGAATTTTTTTTAATTTGAAATAAAATTCATGTAGCATACAAATGATTGTTATATTGATATTTGAGGGATGTTTTATGATTTGTGTTGACATGGATAACAATGTAGGTGACGTAATTTCATAATTTCCTATGATTAATAGCATATTCATAAGAATTTACAGAAATTTATAAGAATCAATAGAAATTCATAACAATCCTTTATAAAATTCAGAAAATCCAATAATAAAAATCCATCAAAATCAAGTAGATTCTATAAAATCCACAAAATTCAGTCACTTAAAATATATCAAAGTTCAGTGGATTCTGTAAACTCCTTTAAAATATTTTAAAATCCATGAGATTTAAAGTCTTTTACACTCTATTAAAATCCATAATTGAATACCCCCCTGTAAATTGATAATTCGTAAATATGCATAATACTTAAATAGTGTCCTAATTGCTGAGGTAATCAAACCTAGAAATTTACTAGACCTAGGAAACAGAACTAAACACTTTCTAATTTAACCCTTCCAAGGAAAATGAATTACTGCAAAGGAATCCAATCACCAACTAACCAACTAACTTCACAGCCCATAATACTAATAGAGAAATAACTAAAACTCTCCAAATATCCCAACACAGCTAGAGCAACACATCACATTTTGAACTTCACCCCATTTTAATCTCCTCATTGCTTAACACAAATCATTGTTAACAGTATAACTGAGAACTTCGTACATCAATTATTCACAAGCATTTAAACCTGGTGAGGATCAAGTATACACAACATATCTCCAAAAAAAAGTCAAAGCTAATACAACCAAAAGACAAAAACTATAAGAAGATAAGAAAATAACCTGATGACGGATCTCCGGCTTCTTTGAATGTGGAGAGGAACTGCTCTGATGATCCAAAGACTCTAGGCATACAAAAGTGCATTAAGGCCCAAAGCTCGGAAAGGTTATTTTGGATAGGGGTGCCTGTCATTAACAATCGCCTTGGCATAACATATCGTTTCTCAAGTACATTGTACAAAACCTGCAAATGTTGAAAAACAAAAAAGCTAAGTTGTAGTATGGCACCACGGCAGAATATTCCCATTCTAGTTAAGCAGTTTAATTCATTCAGGAATGACTGTATCCTGTCAGTCTATTTTCATTTTGCATTTTGTAGAGTGGAGGACAACATAGATCATCCTAATAAATAAGTTTGACTATATGAAATACCATTGCAATACTTCATCAATATTGATTCAGCAGTTTCAGAAGTGGTAAATGTTCACAAGTGACGGTAGTGACAGCTGTTATGGATGCAATCATGAATGATGTAGATATAGTGGAGTAATAGTGGCTTCCAACCGCTAATAGCTCAACTGGTAAGACTTGTGACGGATAGTATTACAACTCCAGGTTTTGATCCCTACCAAAAGCATTTAAACTGGGATCCATTAAAAACCCTGCTCGCTTTTCCAAAAAAAAAAAAAAAGATCTCGGTGGTCATGCTGTCATTAGAGATCATGGTGCCAATTAAAAGGCCCGATCTCATTTTAATTCTTCAACTTCAGTTCAGAAGAAATTAAAATATGACTATTATCAGGTGGTACCTAATGTGCTAGTGGAAAAGATGTGATGACAACTTGTGTGGATTTTGTAGTAACATGCTAATGGTGGCAATTTTAAATATAGATGAAGTCAATACACTGGCCTTATTGCAGTTCATTAGTAGGACGCAAGGATTGGAATCTTTCTTCTTATTTTTGGGTTGCCAAACAGAGAAATTTAATTAAAAAAAAAAAAAAAAAAAAGAGGCATTAGAAAGATTTCACTGGCCAAAACAAGAGTGAAACAATGGGATTTCTCTGTTAACGTTCAAGCTGATCTGGCTGTGTTATCCTCCAGCACTTCATTTGCTAACAAGATCATTGTTAGCTTTCCAATCACATTTCATCAGTGTTTGCATATTCATTTGTTTGATAGTTATCGCTTCTAAAATACATAACCATTATTTTGAATAAGTAGGCATAAGTTGCACAAGTCTACCTAGATAGTTATCGCTTCTAAAACACATGTATTTAAAAATTAAAGTTTGCGACCCTAACACATACACTGGAAGGATTTTTCAGTCGCTGAGCTTCATCAATTACAGCACAGTCCCACGGAATTTGAGAGAGAAAATCTTGATCCAACAACGCTAAGTCATATGTTGTCAGGAGAACGTCAAAAGGCAAAGCCAACTTTACCTGTAATACATCCTTATTACACAAAGGAACTAAGTATTTAAAGAAAAATGTTAAGAGGTTTTTATTTAGCATAAATACCTGAGAACTGATCCAGTAAAAGAAATCTACGATTTTTTCTTTTCCTACTTTTTCTAATAAATCGAGCAAAAGGTATGACGGACATTTTAAAACAAAACCCCTTCAATATCATTTATGAATATCAATATAAGCATGACAATAGAGCTGTCAACATATCAAATGAGAATGTTTCGAGTGTTTTCTGAAATTATATCATTGTTGAAATTAAGTTGAATATGAAAAGCACACCAAATTTTTGAAGATTTAAAAATTTTGTATTTCTCAACCTCTTACTTTCCTATTTTTTTTGCATCTTGATAGCCCATAAATTGGGACTGCGATCAAGTTTTGAAAGCGGGATTCTGGTTGTTACAATTATGGAGTTTTTTGGTCGGGAAACATAAGTGCTCCTAATCAAGCTTAAAGTGCTACATCCAAAGACTTACATGAGAAGAGGATTGGTTCTTAATATGCTCGAATGTTGTCCTACGCAAACTGCGACGAATTTCCTTGTCACCAACATATCTAAGAACTCGCAGTTCCGGGCAAAAATTGGTTATCTCTGATATCCAACCATCCGTTACACTAAGAGGACATAATACTACTGCTCAAACAAACAAAACAGTAGCAAATGTTAAATTAAAAAACAACAGAAATCGGAAAATATATTCTCAAGTAATAAGCACCACCGAATTGAAAATATCTCACAAAATGGCCCAGGTGACTTTTGATGAAACTTTAAATAGCTCAAGAAAGATACAGCTTGCAGAGTCTTCCCAAGGCCCATCTGCCAATATTCATCCAGCTTCATAAATCGTGTTTGCAGAAACATTTGTTTATGCAAATTGAAAGACAGAAGCAAACTTTGAATGAACGCCGATTGAAAATCCTAAATCTAGATTTGATCTATCAGAATTTCAAAACCAAAACCTCAGGACAGATATTTATCTTTTATTAAAAGATCCAACTAAACTGTCCATTATCCACGGGCCTAACTTATAATAAAACACTTTCTCTTGCAAAACAAGGGTATGAATTTATTGCATAGAACAGAAAGCTCTTACAAAACAAGGCGGACGTTTAGTAATGCAGGTTGCAGCCTTTAAAGGATTAAGGTCCCAAAATTAATCATAATTTACATACAACAAATCAAAAATACCCCATATAAGGAAGGATAGTATGAAATGAAACCAACTCCAAAAAGTAATGAAAATATCCATAACCACCCTATCAACCCCATTAAACACTCTCGAATAGCAACAATCTTCCAAAAATATTTACTTTAGGCAACCTTAAAGCAGCCTCAACGGAGTTGTGCATCACAGAAGCACCCCCAAAGAGAATCCCAAAATGCTGCCAAAATGTTCACCCACACTACAATTAAGGAGGAGAGTTCAGCCGCTCTCCACCACCACTAGTACAAGTTACAACACTTCAGCCGATAATGCGCTTAAAGAACAATTTTTTTTCAAAATTTCAACTTTTTGAATTTTAGATGCCCCAAAATCAATTAACCCATACAACCCACTTACATGATTCGAGAGTAACTAACTAATTTACAGCGAAAGAAACAATGTTGATAAACAGAATGTTTTACCTTATTCGAATAAAAATTTTAAAAGAGAAGAAAAACCTAACTTTTTAATGAGTAAGGAAAAGAAAACGAACCTCGTCTCCTGCAGAACAAACCAATACAAGCACAAATGTGAATTAGACTACAAGTTTGAAACCTCAAACAAGCAAAAGAGTGCAAGAGGGGGCTCAAAGTGAAGAACACCCACCAAGAATAACGTTGACGCCCTGAACATATCTTCGTATAAGCCAATTAAGTCCTTCGACCTGGTGGGGTTTTAGTGAAGCTTTAACCCCAAATTCGGCAGGGTTTAATGGAGGAGGAGGATCGTGTTGTTGTTGCTGTTGGTCACTGGAGAGAATGTAGTCTGCCGCTGCTTTCAGTCTCTCCTCGTACTTCATTTCGCTCTCTTTTACAAAGTATAGTGTCAGAAAGTGCGAGGGTGATGAAATGGGTTTCAAAGTTTTGGGTTGGGGGGCTAAACCGCTTCACCGACCGCACAATACAAAATTTTGGACACTCAAGTGTGTGTTTAACATTTACACGTGGCAACACTACTCCACACCACCTAAAGTACTGTCCCACACCACCTACTTTATTTTCTGTACCACCACTTCTCTTCCACATCACCCATAAAAACTCAAAATTTAAATTTTCTCTGTTTTCCTCTCTCTTTATCTTATTTTCTTTCCGTCTTCTCCTCCTCCCTCTCTTCTCCATGAGACATTGCCATTACCTCGCTATCATCACCACCACCTCGACCATCACTTTTCTCCCTCCCGCCACCTTTCTCCCTCTTTTCTCCATCAAGCATCACCACCACATCTCTCACCATTTTTTGTCTCTGAAAACAGGGTACTATCTCTTGTTTTGGTTCACTTTATATTTTCGATCAAGACCGATTCTCAATCTCATCAAAACATAAAAATTGTAGTACTATAAGTTATCTAATAAACACAAGTTGAATCACTTGAAAATGTTTTGAAATGAGAAAGTTATGACCATTTTACTAAAGTCACACAAATTTGTTTCGCAATGAAAATGGGGTAGTGTCCCTGACTTTTGACCAACTTATATGATCAATCGAGACCGATTCTCAAGCTGATCAAAATACAAAAATTGTAGTACTCTGAGTCATCTAATAAACACAATTTAAATAACTTGGAATGTTTTGAAATGAGAAAGCTATGGCCATTTTACTAAAGTCACGCAAATATATCCGGAAAAAAAAAGTATGTTTTCACCCATTCGCATTCGCCAGACCAATGCGAAAATTTCTCCCAATCCTCGCATTTGTCTGGGCGAAGTTTCGCCCAATCCTCGCATTGCTTAATGCGAATGGGTGAAAACAAACTTTTTTTTCGGACAAATTTGTGTGACTTTAGTAAAATGGCCATAACCTTCTCATTTCAAAACATTTTCAAGTGATTCAAATTGTGTTTATTAAATAATGCAGAGTGCTACAATTTTCATGTTGATCAGCTTGAGAATCAGTCTCGATCAAGCATATAAGTTGGTTGAAAGTCAGGGATACTACCCCATTTTCATTGCGAGACAGATTTGCGCGACTTAGTAAAATGACCATAACTTGCTCATTTCAAAACATTTTCATGTGATTCAAATTATATTTATTAGATAACTCATAGTAATACAATATTCATGTTTTAATGAGGTTGAGAAACGGTCTCGATCGAGCATATAAGTTGGCCGAAAGTCAGGGACACTATCATGTTTTCATTGGAAGACAGATTTGCGCAGCTTTAGTAAAATGATCATAACTTGCTCATTTCAAAACATTTTCAAGTGTTCAAGTTGTGCTTATTAGATAACGCAGAGTACTACAATCTTCATTTTTTTGATGAGCTTGAGAATCTGTCTCAATTGAGGGTTTATTTACCTGTTTTTAATTTATTATTTTTTTCAAAAACAGTTTTTTGGGTGTTGTGGGTTAGTAGGAAAAAAAAAGTACATGGTGGTGTGAGACAATAATTTAGGTGGTGTGGAGTAGTCGTTGCCTTTAAACATTTGGGTTATTTACCTTTCGGTAATCACAAAACTTTTAGGGGTTTTTTTTTAGCACTCAGCTGATTAAATTGTTCTGAATTCAGAACTCAAGGATTGTGATTTCGTTTTTTGAGTTAATTTCAATCCCCTTATTTTAAGAAATATTTTGTTGTGTAAAAAAATAACATAAAAATTCCGATGATACATGAAATATATATATAATGAATTTTGAGGGTACACGAAATATGTGAAAAAAATAAGATGCAAGTAAATAAATCTATTAAACACATTAAATGAAGCCCAACTACCAAGAAATGAAACAAATATGAAATCAACATATAATTAGAAAATCAATGGGTAGTTTCAAAATTTAATATATAAGTAGAAGAAATGATAATTAGAAAATATGGGGTGGTTTCAAAAATCAGTAAACAATTAGTATAAATGATAATTAGAAAAAAAAAAAAAAAATTCCCGAAATTCACAAAAAAAAACCCTAAAAAAAAAGCCAAAATTTTCGAAAAAAACATCTCGAAAACTTACAAAAAAAAAACCCTCAAAATAGAGTATTTATTTTCTTTTTCTTTTCATAAATTAAAAAAAATGAAATTTTCGCTAGATTTCACAAAATCTCATTCCTTATCAAAACCTATTAAAAATTTCTGATTCTTATTAGAAGTAAAAACAAATACCCGGTCAAAGTGGACCACTTCTTATTCGTTACCAAAGTTCTGATAAGAACAAAAAAACAAACGCCACTTTAGTCATTTGGGTTAATTTAACTTACCCCCAAAATAAATAGCTTATTTGGATTTGTCTCTAAAAAACTTTGTATTTCAGATGCCCCATTGGACTAGCGGTTCACATCCATCCATTGATTGTTTGTTTTCAGTGGGTCATATTTTGATACCGAAATACTCCTAAACTGGTCCAAGGGCAGAGATTAAAATTGTTACGCCCCAATTTTTAAACAGCTTAAATAAATAGATCATTCAAAAATCAAGGCCCGACAGGAACAATTTAAATGGTATAGACATGAGGCAATTAATAAAAATAACAAACTTCATTAAAATCCTTCCTCTCAAAACAAGGCCAAATTTGTTTTTAATACCTAGGAAACAATAAAACCAAAACCTAATAGAATGTCTCAAGTCCTCAACTAACGCCACGAAGCTAGAACCACCTCCACGCTCAAACTAACATTTGTAAGTCTCAGGGGCTGTGCTCATTGAGAACGCACCCAAATTTGTAAAACAATATAAAATTTGGGTCGGTATATCAATATTGGTGTGAACAAACTTACAAATAAAGACACAACCACACAATTAAATAACATTCAAATAATATACATCTCATCTTAAGAAAGATATGTAGTTCTCATTCGATGATCGAATGAGCTTTTAGTTTCTTTCATCAAGGCAATCATAAATACATGCTAACATAATAATCAGTACAAATTTTCATGTGATGATAATGTCAAGGTTTTCTTTATTGCCTTAATTTTTAGTTTTTTTCACAATTGCACTTTTTTTCTGTGCCGAACACACCTAACCGAAGTGTGTCTCCTTTGCCTTTGAAACCACTCGAAGCGTACATGATCCAAGTGGGGTGTCACATTGAGTGTCATGTCATCTCACCCGAAGTTCGATCCATGGCAATCATTTTCTAAACATTACATGTACCACCGAACTCACATGAAACGGCGTACCCGATATGCAAACAAGTCTGCATACAAAAATTATATTCCACGTATACAGGCAAGTTTGTATAATAAAACACTTTTTTTTAGTTGTGAAAAAAAACATTACTAAATATTTTTATTTGTGAATAACAATATGAATAATAACATTTGTGATAGGCAGTGTAAATAATCATTACCATTTTTAATAATAACACCATGACTCCATGTGATATAATAACACCATGTGAAGTTTTTAAACGTGGTACAACAACATCATGTGAATAACAATATAAATAACAACACATGATATGATATGCCCCACATGCCAAGATGCCAACAATAGAGTCTAATAGCATGTGAAAAAGACTTGATTAAAAGTTTTGTACAAAGATCTTTAAACAATTACAATTACAATATGTGACAATTATAATTCAAAGAAGACAATTAATAGTTATGTACATAATCATGTACATAATCAAAAGTTCTATTATAATTAAGGACATGATCAAAGATTCCCGAAATCTCTAAACAATTATAATTTAAATAATATCTTTTTGGTGGCTGATGACATACCATACTATGGGTGGGTAAAGTGAGTTCATGTTGAACAAGTCAACAAGGTGGTGAGTAAAAGGCCAAGTTTGAATGGATCCAAATAAATGATACGACATATTGTTTGTGATTTGATTATGTGTGTGCTTATGCCTTCCTTACAAGGCAATCATGTCATGTAGCTTTAAAAATGATGATATGATATGTGTAGGTTAATTGAGTCTTGCCATTCGTAGCTTTTTCCTATCCAGTCTATCATGGCCAACTAGTAGACAATAACATGTACTAGTATACTAGTAGGTGTTCATCATAGACTATATTTTCAATAATTGTACATATACTAGTAAGTGTTCAACACCATAATGAATTAGGGACCGTACAATAACGTGTGATGATCTAAATAAATTCATATTTTATAAACAAGATGGAGATTTCACAACTTGGGAAAAGATACGTACCCTGTGCCCTATAGCCTATATTTTAACCATACCATTAAATAACTCAAAGGCTAAAACATACGATCTAGATAAAGTTAATTTCACAACCCTCTTACTCAAACATTAAATAAATCAAGAACACAATCAAATATAAGTTGAGTCATCAATAGAGTCTAACTCACCGTTTTTCAAAAATTTCAAAGTTGAAGCAAATTTTTTTCTTCTTTAGCCTCTTTTTATCCTTTATGTACGTAGATTTTTTTTTGTATATACAAAGAAAGAAAGTGGCTAGGGTTTCTTTTAAAAGAGTTTTAATTAGGGTTTTACCTAAACTTCGCTAAACCGCCTAACACTTCTACTCTTTTACCCACCACAAACCTAAGTCCCACTTAATATTATCAAGTATTTATATATGTATAAATATTACCGAAAATTAAATAAGTAACATTATATTTGCAAGTAGTTAGGCGGGTATTACAATATACACGCCTCAAAAGAATCATGTCCCGAGATTCGATAGGATAAGACCTAAGTGAATAATTTTGGGTGCATCTGTTTTATTTTGTCTTCCAACTCCCAATTGACATCATTCTCCTTTTCGCTCTACTGAACTTTGACCATGTTTACTTTCTTTCGTCGTAGTTGTTTCACATCACGATCAATTATCATCATCGACCCAACCGTGTAAGTCAAATCCTCATTAAGTTCAATGGCGGTAGGTTGAACAATCTGAGTTGGGTCTTTCACACATTTCATCATCGAAACATGAAAGACATTATGAATCATCGACAAACTAGGTGGCAATGCAAGTTTATAAGCTAAGTGACCAACACATCTGACAATCTCGAACAGCCCACTGTACCACGGGCTCAACTTCCCTTTCTTGCCAAATCTCATCACACCTCGCATGGGAAACACCTTGATAAAAGGCTAAATCACCAACAGCGAACACTACACTCCTTCGCTTTTGATCTGTATAACTTTTCTATCTACTCTGAGCAGTTTTTATCTTTCTCTTAATAATCTCAATCTTCTGTGCAATCTCCCTAACAATCTCTGGCCCCAATAATATTGTATCTCCTACCTCCGCCCAACAACTAGAGCATCTACACGACCTCCCATACAAAGCCTCAAAGGGTGCCATGCCAATGCTTGATTGATAACTATTATTGTACGACAAGTCCACCAACGGTAGATGATCTTCCCAACTACCACCAAAATTCATGATGCAAGCTCACAACATATCCTCCAAAATCTAATTTACCCGCTCAGTCTGCCCGTCAGCCTGTGGATGATACGCAATGCCCATAGCATGCTGGAAACTTCCCCAAAATGCCAATGTAAACAATGGGTTTCTATCTGACAAAATGGTAATAGGAACACTATGTAATCTTACCACTTCTCGGATATACATAGCTGCTAACTTGTCGGTGTTACGACATGCACCAACTGAGATAAAATGTGCACACTTAGTCAAACAGTCAACAATAACCAAAATTAATTCATTACCCTTCTGAGATCTAGGCAAACCATCAACAAAATCTATCGAAATGTGTTCCCACTTCCACATGGGTATTTCCGAAAGGCTGCAATAAACCAGAAGGCCTCTGATGTTCCGCTTTCACTTGCTGACAAGTGAAACAATGAGAGACATATTCCCCAACATCTCGTTTCATGCATTCCCACCAAAAACTTCTTCTCAAATCATGACACATCTTCGTACCCCCTGGATGAATAGTAACTTTAGAATGATAAGCCTAATCCATAATCTCCTTCTTTAATGCTGAAATATCCGGTACACAAAGTCTACCATAAAATCGCAATCCTCCATCTACGTCAACTGACCAATCAGTAGGGTAATCATCCAGCATATCAACAATCAAATCTTTCATTTTGCTCATTAGGAATGGATCGGTGTGCTGCACTAAAATGACCCGAGTAACCAAGGTAGGTTTCACTGTCAAACTGCAAACATAAGCTCTCTAGTTTGTGGAACAGTCAAAACATCATGAGCTGCAATGACCTCGAGAATCTTCCACTCTTACACCATAAGAGCGGTCAACACACTATGTTGTCTGCTAGGGGCATCCGCTACCACATTCCCTTTGCCTTAATGGTAAAGAATTTCAAAATCATAACTACTAATAAAATACATCCACCTCTGATGCCTCATGTTCAAGTCTCGTTGTGAAAATAAATACTTTAAGCTTTTGTGATCAGTATACAACTCAAAATTTTCTCCTTACAAATAATGCCTCCAAAATTTTAAAGCTAAAACGACTGCTAATTCTAAATCATGTGTAGCGTATCGCCTCTCATGTGGCTTTAATTGCCTAGAAGCATAAGAAACTATTTTCTGGTCTTGCATTAAAACACAGCCCAAACCTGTTTCGCTAGCATCTGTAAACACCACTAACTTTCCGCCACGAGTGGGAATCATTAAAATTGGAGTTGTAGTCAATCTTTACTTCAACTCTTGAAATGCAATCTCACAATTCTTAGTCCAGATAAACTTAACATCCTTTCGGGTCAACCTCGTCAAATGTGCTGCAAACCACCTGTAATACCCAACAAATCCTAAGAAACTCCAAATTTCACTGACATTATTTGGTTGTTTCCATTCTTTAACTATTGCGACTTTTTCAGGATCGACCGCTATCCCTTCACTATAAATCACGTGCCCAAGAAATTTCACTTTTTTCTCCCAAAAGTGGCACTTACTAAATATAGCATACTACTTGTGATATCTTAAGGTCTGCAACACTATTTTCAAATGTTCTCGATGGTTCTCCATGCTTCAGAAATATACCATAATATCATCAATGAAAATAATAACAAACTTATCAAGGTACGGGTGAAATATACGATTCACCAAATCCATATATAAAGCAAGAGCATTGGTCAATCCAAAGGGCAAGACTGGAAATTCATATAAACCATACCGAGTCTGAAACGTTGTCAGAGGTAGCTCTACTCTTCAACACCCAGTCCTCAAATCTAACTGTGAAAACACAGCCGCCATTTTTAATTGATCTAACAAATCATCTATCTGCAGAAGAGGGTACTTATTCTTAATGGTCACCTTATTTAGTTCTTTATAGTTGACACACATCCTCAATGTACCATCCTTCTTTGAAACAAAAATAGCAGGCACGCCCCATGGAGAATTACTTGGTCAAATAAACCTAGGTATACACACCTCAAAATGATTAACCATATGGTTACACACATATAGATAACTATTATAAATAAAAACATACGATAGAAATTTCTTTCTCCTTCTGAAGTAATTCCTTCAGTTGGACTTTCATCTCATCCAACTGCTTTGAAGCCAATTGATGTGCATCTTTTGAAATCAGCGCTGCCACAAGCAACAAGTCAATTTGAAATTCGACTTCTCGCTGAGTAGCAGTCCGGGAATCTCCTAGAATACATCTACATAATCTTTCACTACCTCAACCATGCTAATATATTTATCTGGCATATAACCATAGAATATAAAGTGCTCGTCATTATTGGGTTCCCACAAGGTTCACAAACATGACTAATTCGCGACTGCCCTGGTGTATCTATTAAAATGGTTTTCGAGGCACAATCTAAAGTAACATGGTTTTACTCAACCAATCCATCCCAAGAATAATATGAAAACTCTCAAAATTCATAATTACCAAATCCTCAACAAGTTTTCGACCCATTAAAAAGATCTCAAGATTTTTACATTGCTCAGATAATGTGACAAAACCTCCTATGGGTGTCTCAACACATAAAGGTTTGATAAGTGACATAATTGTAAGGTTTTTTTTTTCTACCATTCGACGAGAAATAAAAGAATGAGAAGCACTAGAATCAAATAATACTCGTAAGGGAAACTGAGTAGTGATGGTACCTTCAACATTCTTTTATCCTGGTAAAATCGCAAATGCACGTGCTGGAATTAGTGGGGCCTGCATACCCTGCGGAGCGCTTCGCCCATTGGGACAATACGAATGAGATGCCCTAGATGATTACATCTATAGCATACCCTATCAGTGGAAGCCTGACCTCTTGGTGTTTCAGGTACCTGAGGTCGAGGAACATAAGGTCAAGGTTGCTGATATGGGCTTTGCGAGCCCCGGTTTCGAAATGCTGGTATTATCCAGTGTTGTCCTTGAGGCCTAAAGCCACTCTGCGGCCTGAAACAACCTTGGGCCTCTGCTGGAACTGACATCCAGATTGGAACCTCGGCTGATACTTAAATCCTGATCCTCGTTGATTATGATCATACGGCTTATACATGTTCTGTTCTTGGTTCCCAGATGAATGTGAGTTTCTAGACGACTCACCTACCCTTCTCTTCTCTCTACCCTCTCTAAAAGCGACGTCTTGCTCTTCAAACTTGAGAGCTAAGTCTAAAACTCGATCAAATGGTTCTTTATCAAAGTAAAAAAGACTCTGATAAATAATGACCTAAACCCCTGATAGACTTCTGCTTCTTCTTAGCAGTAATATCCACCAAATACGGAGCATAACGAGTCAACTCATTGAACTTAGCATATGCAGGGTCACAGATTTTGTACCTTGAGTCAAACTATGAAATTTCGCAGCCAGCTGAGATTTCACAGCTTCAGGACACAACCACACAATTAAATACTGGTATAAGAAAGCTTACAAATCAAGACACAACCACACAATTAAATAACATTCAAATAATATGCATCTCAACTTAAGGAAAACATTTAGTTCTCATTCGATGATCAAATGAGCTTTTAGTTTCTTCCCTCAAGGCAATCCTAAATACATTCTAACATAATAATCCGTGCAAAATTTTATGTGATGATAATGTAAAAGTTTTCTTTATTGCCCTAGTTTCTAGCTTCTTTTCCACAATCACACCCTCCTCCTGTGTTGAACACACCTTACCCAAGTGTGTGCTTCCCTTGCCTTCGAAATCACTCAGAGCGTACATGACCCAAGTGGGGTGCCACATCGAAGGTCATGTCATCTCACCCGAAGTTCGATCCATGGCTAACATTTTCTAAACATTACGCGTACCACTGAACTCACATGGAACGACTTACTTGATATGCAAACAAGTCTACATACCAAAATTATATTCCATTTATACAAGCAAGTTTGTATACTAAACACATTTTTTTTGGAGTTGTAGAAAAGAGCATTACAAAATATTTATATTTGTGAATAACAAGGGGAATACCAATATGAATAATAACATCTTTCACAGACAGTGTAAATAACCATTACCATTTTTAGTAATAACATCATGACTCCATGTGATATATTAACACTATGTGAAGTTTTTAAATGTGGTACAACAACACCATGTGAATAGCAATATGAATAACAACACATGATATGATATGCCCCACATGCCAAGATTTTAATAGTAGAGTCTAATAGCATGTGTAAAACATGATTAAAAGTTGGAAACGACTACTCCACACCACTAAAAACGCTTTCTCACACCACCATGTACTTTTTTTCCACTAACTCACAACACCCAAAAAACATTTTTTGAGAAAACTGTAACATAAAAACAGGGTAACTTTTGACCAATTTAAACCCTCAATTTAGACCAATTCTCAAGCTCATCAAAAACTCAAAAATTGTAGTACTTTGAGTTATCTAATAAACACAATTTTAATCACTTGAAAATGGCTTGAAATGAGCAAGTTATGGTCATTTTACTAAAGCCGCGCAAATCTGTCTCGCAATGAAAATGGGGTAGTGTCCTTGACTTTAGGCCAACTTATGTGCTCGATTGAGACCGATTCTCAAGCTCATCAAAACATGACAATTGTATTACTATGAGTTATCTAATAAACACAATTTGAATCACTTGAAAATGTTTTGAAATGATAAATTTATGGTCATTTTACTAAAGTCGTGCAAATCTATCCGGAAAACTGAAAACGGGGTAGTGTCCTTGACTTTCGGCCAACCTATGCGCTCGATCAAGGCCGATTCTCAAGCTCATCAAAACATGAAAATTGCAATACTATGAGTTATCTAACAAATTCAAAGTCGCACAAATCTGTCCGGAAAAAAAAAGTTTGTTCGCCCCGTTGCGAGGTTTTGTAAAAATCTCGCATTAGTTGGGGCGAACAAACTTTTTTTCTAGACATATTTGCACGACTTTAGTAAAATGGCCATAACTTTCTTGTTTCAAAACATTTTTAAGTGATTCAAATTTTTTTTGTTAGATAACTCATAGTAATACAATTTTTATGTTTTGATAAGCTTAAGAATCGATCTCAATTGATCATATAAGTTGGCCGAAAGTCAGGGACACTATCCCATTTTCATTGCGAGACAGATTTGCACGACTTTAGTTAAATGACCATAACTTTATTATTTTAGAACATTTTCAAGTGATTCAAATTGAGTTTATTAGATAATTCATAGTAATACAATTGTCGTGTTTTGATGAGCTTGAGAATCGGTCTCGATCGAGCATATAAGTTTGCCGAAAGTCCGGAACACTACCCCGTTTTCATTGCGCGACTTTAGTAAAATTACCATAACTTGCTCATTTAAAATAATTTGCAAGTGATTCAAATTTTATTTATTAGATAATTTATTGTACTACAATGTTCATGTTTTGATGAGCTTGAGAATCGGTTTTGATCTAGCATATAAGTTGGCCAAAATTCAGGGACACTACCCTGTTTTCATGACGAATTTGCGCGACTTTAGTAAAATGACCATAACTTCCTCATTTCAAAACGTTTTCAAGTGATTCAAATTGTGTTTATTAGATAAATCAAAGTACTAAAATATTCGTGTTATGAAGAGCTTGAGAATCAGTCTCAATTGAGCATATATGTTGAACAAATGTAAGGGATAATACCCTGTTTTTCAGAGACAAAGAGGGTGATAGAGGTGACGGGGTGGTAGTGGTGCTTGATGGAGAAAAGGGGGAGAAAGGTGACGGTGGTGGGAGGGAGAGAAGTGTCAGTGGGGAGGTGGTGGTGATGATGGTGGGGTGTTGGCGGTGTCTGGTGGAGAAGAGAGGGAGTGAAAAGAAGAAGGGAAGAAAAGAAGATGAAGAGAAGGGAGGAGAGAATTTTTTTTTTTAATTTTGAGTTTTTATTGGTGGTGTGAGAGAGAAGTGGCGGTGTGAGAAATAAAGTAGGTGGTGTGGGAGGGAAAAAATTGTTTTGTTAGTGTAAGAAAACACTTTTGGTGGTGTGGAGTAGTCGTTGCCTTAAAAGTTATTTACAAAGAAGATCTTTAAGCAATTACAATATGTGACAATTATAACTCTAAGAAGACAATTAATGATTTTGTACATAATCAAATGTTCTGTTACAATTAAGGACATGATTAAAAATTCCTGAAATCTTTAAACAATTATAATTTAAAGATGATCTTTTTGGTGGCTAATAACATACCATACTATGGGTGGGTAAAGTGAGTTCATGTTGAAAAAGTCAACAAGGTGGCGAGTAAAAGGCCAGGTTTGGATGGATCCATGAATAAATGAGAAGACATATTGTCTGCTTATGCCTTTCTTGAAAGGCAATCTTGTCATGTAGCTTTAAAAATGATGATACGATATGTGCAGGTTAAATGAGTTTTCCCATTTATACCTCTTCCTATCTGGTCTATCACGACCAACTAGTAGATAATACATGTACTAGTATACTAGTAGGGGTTCATCATAGACTCTATCATTTCAATAATTGTACATATACTAGTATGTGTTCAACACTATAATGAATTAGGGACCAGACAATAACTTGTGATGATCTAAATAAATTCAGACTCTATAGACAAGATTGAGATTTTACCAATTTGGGAAAGATACGTACCATGTGACCTATGGCCTATAATTTTAACCATACTATTAAACAACTCAAAAGGCTGAAACATACGATCTAGAGAAAGTTAAGTTCACAACCCTCTTACTCAACAATCAAAGAAATGAAGAACACAATCAAAATATAAGTTGAGTCATCATTAGAGTCTAACTCACCGTTTTCAAAACTCCAAAGTTGAAGCAAATTTTTTTATTCATTCGCCTCCTTTCTCCTTTACGTATGTACGTACGTTTTTTTTTGGTATGTGGGCGTGTATACAAAGAAAGAAAGAAAGAAGCTACGGTTTCTTTTAAAAGGGTTTTAATTAGGGTTTTTTTACCCACCATAAACCAAAGTCCAAATTCATATTATCAAGTATTTATATATGTATAAATATTACCAAATAATTAAATAATATTTGCAAGTAATTAGGCAGGTATTAGAAAAATGTTGGCAACGGACAACTCATAATTAGATCTCGAGGTGAATCAATGGTTCAAAAGGTTACAAAAATTTAAATGTGTATATCCAGACACACTGTAAGGTTTAAAAAAACACATTTATCAAACATTTTCTCCACACCTCCACTTCCCTCATCTTCTTCCCCACTATCCCCTCCCCTTTCTCCCCCTCTCTACTTCTTTGTTTCGCTGGTGACCACCCATCCCTTTCCCTCCCTGCATCTTTGTATCGTCGGCGACCACCCATCCCCTTTTTTTCATCTATATGTTCAACATCGTCCCCTTCCTCTCCTTCTTCGTCCACCGACAACATTACCACCCACCAGCCTCCCTCTCCCTAGCTATTTCATTATTCCGATTTGTTGTAGTAACTATTAGACAACAATGTTGACCCCAAAATTCTTGCTTCAATACTCGATGACTGTATAACCTCGCTATCCTTCTAAGAGGGTACTCAAATCCATGCTCGAATTGTCAGTTTTGGTCTCTCTCAATATGTTTACTTGTCAAGCAAGCTATATTTCTTATATTGTCGCCATAGGGTTGTAGGTGTAGCTCGAATGGTGTTTGATTCAACCACAGTCAAGCAACTCAATCAGTTTTTTTTGGAACACATTGATTCGAGCTTATGTTGATGCTGAGAGGTATGAGGATGCATTTGACTTGTCTGTGGAAATGTTGATTTTAGGGTTTTGTCCTAATGAATTTTTACGTACCCTTTTGTTCTTAAGTTGTGTTCGATTCTCGAATTTGTTGAGCTTGCAAGAGGAATTCATGGGTTGATGGTCGTTAATGGGTATGTTAAGGACGTGTTTGCAGGGAGTGCGTTGTTGGATTTGTATGCGAAATGTGGATGCTTTGGAGATACTTGTAAGTTTTTTGATAGAATTCTTCACAGAAATGAGGTTACTTGGAATTCAATGGTTTCTAGGTATGCTCAAAATAGGTATTGGATGAAGGCTTTCGAAGCGTTGGAGCTTATGGGGAAATAAGATTTTGTAGTTAAAGTGAGTAACTGGAACTCGATTATGGCTAGTTGCACTCAGAAAAGTGATGTGAAGTTGGCATTTGAGACTCTTAGAAGGTTGTTGGTGTCGAGTTTGAATGTGAAACACAATGCAGCAACCTTCAATACTCTCCTTTTTGTGATGCCCAAATACACAATTTTGATGTAGTTGAAGGAGCTTCATCGATTTGTTATGATGTAGAAAGATGATAACTTTGAATGTGAAAGATGAAGATAGGTTGTGATCTTCAATTGCTACTGGTTATGCCTCCTGATGATACATCAAATAAGACTATCATCACAGCCATACACGTGGCATAGATCGCCCATCACGAAGATCAAATATCCCAAGACTAGGCCAATTCATAAAGCCCAAGAAGAGTGAATCCAATTATAAAAAATCAAATAGGGTCCGTCAGAGTAAATCATAGTCAGAGGCCCAAATTCATGCCTAATAGAGTTCTCCCTTAAAGAGGAGGAACATTGTGGAGAAAAAAAAAGTCATGGAGGGAGTTACGCCTCCGATGACATATCTTCATAAAGTAGGAGACTGTTACAAAGAGTCTTGTTCTAGTGATGGACAGTCTTTTGTTGATAGGTTGCAATTTTGACGGAAGCTCCGTTTCTCTGCTCTTTGAGTAAGTCTAAGCCAACTTTCAAAGCTTCATCATTGTCGTCCATTCGAAACTCCTCTGTTCTGAACGTAAGTGTTGCTAGTTCTACTGGGACCATTGCCTCAGACCCATCGGCCAGTGCAAATGGCGTCTCTCTAGTCAAAATCTTTTTTGTGGAGTGGTATGCCTAGAGGATACCTGGAAGTTCAGAAACCCAGAGCCCTTTGGCTGCATCAAGTTTTCTCTTGATAGCTTCCAGGATAGTTCGGTTGGTGACTTATGCTTGTCCATTGGTCCGGAGGTGACCTAACATGGAAAAGTGATCCCAGTTAGATGCAAAGTTGCTTGACTTTCCTATCCTCGAACTGGGTCCCGTTGTCGCTGACAATGATTTTCGGTATTTCAAACTTGCAGATGATAGATTTCTAGAAAAAGTTCTTAATCTAATTATCTCCTATCTTGGAAAGGGACTCCACTTCCACCCATTTGGTAAAGTAGTCGATTGCCATAAGAAATGACTTTCTTCTTTCAAAAATGGGGAATGAGCCCACGGTGTATCCCTTACTGGACGAAGGGCCACGGGTTGGTCATTGAGATCAGGTTCTGTGCAAACATATGTGTGTATGGGCAAACCAAGTCTTTGACATCTTGTTGCATTTGGGCCAATAGTACCCCAGCGTGAGAGTTTTATGAGCCACTGTCCTTTTTCCGGGATGGTTCTCACAGTCTCCTTAATGGATTTCGAGTAGGACTTGGTTTGCCTTCTTTGGGTCAGGCATCTAAGCAAAGGGTTGATTTCCTGTACAACCTGTCGTTGAGGAGAATGTACCATATCACTATGTTTTTCAATTTGCGAGCCTCTAGCTTATCTGCTGGGAGGGCTCCGTCTTTTATGTAGCTGATCAGAGAGCTCATCCAGCTGGTCTCCTGGAACTCTATGACTGTGTTGGAGTCGTTTTGTGCGGACAAGGCCTTTTCGGCCAGGTCGTTGGCTTCCTCATTGTCTGCCCTGGAGCAACGACGAAGTAGTATCCTCTTGAACCATCTTTTTACGTTGATTGCTTTCTCACAGTAAGCCATCATTCAGGGTTCTTGGACATCGTATTCATCGTTCATCTGATTGACCATCAGTTGTGATTCCTCTAGCTAGTTTTAGCCTGATTAGGAATGTTTCGTACTCCGGTTCGTTATTTGAAGCATGAAAGTCGAATTTAATAGCCTTTTTTATGGTGACCCCATCAGGGTGTATAAGACGACCCCCGCTTCATAGCCCTTCACGTTGGATGACTTGTCGCATCGCAAGATCCATCCCTGTGGGGCGGTTCTGGTTGTCGTCTCGTTGCTGGTCATTTAGTCTCGCTTCTCCTGTTCCAGTGAACTTTACGATGAAGTCTACCAATGTTTGTGCCTTGATGGTTGTTCGAGCGTAGTGGGTTTCAAATTGTCCCACCTCCACTGACCATTTGACCGTTCTTCCTGACAGCTCTAGCTTGTGCAACACCGACCAAAGTGGGTACTCGGTTAGGACTGTTATTGAGTGAACTTGAAAGTGGGTCTTAGCTTTCTTGAAAAAGTTACCAGCGCTAAGGTCAGTTTTTTCAAATTAAGGTAGTTAGCCTCCGCCCCATCAAATGTTTTACTGATGGAGTAGATGGGCTTTTGTTTCCCTTTCTTTTCTCGTACCAGAGTCGAACTGACAGCATGCTCTGAGACTGAAAGGTATAGGTAAAGTGTCTCACCCGGAGTAGGTTTTAAGATCAGCTATGTGCCTCCCATGTACGCCTTCAAGTCTTGGAAGGCTTGTTCACGCTGCTCTTCCCATTGGAATTTTTTGTTCCCTTTTAGAATTTTAAAGAACGGAAGGCATTTGTCTGAAGATTTAGAGATGAACTTGTTTAGGGTTGTCACCCTCCATGTTTCGCTCTGAACTTCTTTTATGGTTGTGGGTGGTCTCATGTTGATAAGAACATGAATCTGCTCTGGATCAACCTCTATCCCCCTTTGTTGACTATGTAACCCATCAATTTTCATAATTGCATCAAAAAAGTGCATTTATGCGGGTTGAGTTTCATTCGATATTTCCTGAGTTGAGGGAACGCTCCTTGGAGGTCTGCTAGGTGGTCTGGACAGTGGACGCTCTTTATCAACATGTCGTCAATGTAAACTTCCATGGACCTTATTTCTCTTTTGAACCTTCGGTTCACCAGGCGCTGGTATGTTGCCCTTGCATTCTTCAGTCTGAAAGGCATTACTCGATAACAATATGTGCATTTGTCCGTTTTTGAAAAAGGTTTTCTCCCGATCTGATTGTAGCTAGAATACGCATCTATGAAGCTGAATAGGTTGTGTCTGAATGTCGCATCCACGATCTTGTCTATTCAGGGTAGTGGAAAACTATCCCTTGGGCAAGCTTTGTTTAGGTCATGTAGTCCACATAGACCCTTCACTTCTCGTTCTTCCTTTTCACCAGGACCATGTTCGCTGACAATTTCAAGTAGCGAGACTCCCTTATCATGCCGGTGGTTAGAAGTCTTTGCACTTATTCATTGATGACTTGGTTGCGTTCAGGCGCCACTGACCTTATTTTCTGTTGGACTGGCTTCGAGTCAAGATTGACTGTCAGTTTGTGTGTGATAACTGTGAGATTGATTCCCACCATGTCTTTCATTGTCCAGGCAAAGACGTCCTGATTCTCTTTTAACAGTGTTGCCACCTGATCTGCCAGTGCTCTGTCGAGGTTAAAGTCTTTCTGCACCACTTATGTGTTAGCTGGTCATCCAGGTATATTGTTACGGCTTCTTCCTCTGACTACCCAGAATTTGGCCTTCCCCTCGGGCTGGATAGAGGTTCGAGGTCTGAATGTGGATGTGGGTCCTCTTTTTCTAGATCGCAATTTCCTCATTCAGAATATGTTGTTCGGGCCATTGTGCTCCGTCATTCAGCCACCTGGCTAAGGCATAGTGACTTTCCATAGCGATAGTTTGGTCTCCTTTGAAAATCCCTACCTTGTTGTCTGAAGGGTACTTGAGGCACTGATGCTAGGTGGACACGACTGTCTCAATGTGGTGTAACCAAGGTCGGCCCAAGATTACGTTGTACTCGGAGTGGGTGTCTATGACTGAAAACTTCGTCCTCAGGATCCTCTGTTGGTCTGGTTGCCTGGCGATTACCAGCATTGTGATTTTACCGATCAGGTAGCAGCTATCTCCGTTGAAGCCAAACATGGCTTGAGTTGAAGGTGTCAGATCTCCTCCAGAGTGATGTATTTCTGCGTATTTTTCAGCAAGTACGCCATATCCCTTGGGAGTTCCTAGGTGAGAAAGTTATATAACTGACCTCCTCAGAGGTTAGAATTGAATGTAGTTATCGATGTATCGTCACTGCAATCGTCGATCAGGGTCAGCTCGTCATTGAAACGATTGACGTACTCTCTGAGGGTCTCGCCCTGTTTCTGTCTGAGACTCAGCAGGTAGTGATGCCATTTTCTAATTCGCTAACTCCCCACGAGTCTTGTGATAAACTCATTTGCCAAGACCTGGAACTAATCGATAGATCTTGGTTGGAGTTGTGTAATCATGTCAGCGCAATCTTCTTCAGGCTAGTGGTAAAAGTTCGGCATAGGATGACATCTGAACTTTCTTTGAGCACCATGTAATGGCGCAAATGGTCCGACGAATTTGATGTTTCGTCATAGAACTTGAGCTTCGGCGGGACAAACCTCTTTAGAAGTGGGGCGCTCATGATCTTTTCCGAGAACGAAGAGACGGTGAGGCCGTACAAAATGTTCGGATTGGTTTCCCCCAATCGGAGCAGGTCCTTGACCGTGGTATGGTCAGTTTTCGAGGCATGGTCTCCATCGTCCCTTAGGCTCTCCTACCTGCCAGTTTTTTTTATCCTCATTGGGGAGGTTTTCACTTTCGTGGGCATCTTCTCTGGTATGGGATCTCCCAATATCTACTCCGCTTTCGTGTGGCTGTTGTCGATCATGAACGAGTTTTTCCACCACTCGTGCTAAATGATCCATATGAATGAGGATTTGGTGTATGCGGGGATCGTTCGTGGATGCCGCATCGGCTGGGCCAGGCGACTGCTCTCCCTCCCCCCAGTTGGATCAATTTGACCTGGTGGAGGGGCTTATATGGCCAAAAGGTTATCTGATTCGACATTGTTGAGTGCCCGAGATCTGGTGTTGGTGACCATTTCTCGATACTTTGTTTAGTTTAGAAAGAACTTTGAATGTTCGTTATAGGGAAAACTTATTGTTGTCGTTCCCATGAACGATGCCAAACTGATGCTTTCAGATCTATCTTCACTGATCCCGATGATATCTAATCTGCAAATATGAGCAACGGTTAAGCCCAGACCACCATTGTGGTGGCCGAAGGCACTCCGATGCTTAAGTCAGATACCAGTTTGAGAAAGAGTGAATATTTATGTAAGTTGCAGTGTGTATAACTTGTGTACCCTTCTCTTTCCTTTCACCGACTCTTATAGCGAGTATTCTCTCCGCAACTGTCCCTGCGATCGAGCATATAATGTAGGGAGGAGATCTCGCATAAGATCTTACCTATGCATGATTGGAGTCTTCGGTTCTTGGCTATGTTAAGGACTCAATGCTTGATTGGGCTAGAATTGATTTCGTGCGAGTGAATCTCGAGCCTGTGATAGCTCGAAGATTCGTTGTTCGGGCCTTATTGTCCCGGGCCAAGCCCGAAGACTCGTGCCTCTAGGGCTGGCATGTCTTGGACCTGGGCGCCTGACTTACGGACTGAACAATAGTCTTGTGCATGGGTTCACTGGGACTGCGCTGAAGCCTTTTACATGCTAGGGTTAGTTCATGCCATGTGTACAACTGTGATCGAGTGATTGTTTGATGTCTCATCAAAACCCATCCCGATCGTATCCCCATCCCCTCCCGATCTAGAGTGAGATGGGATTGGGATGGAGATTTTTAATCTCGCCCATCCCGTCCCAAACTTATTCATTTTAATATTTATTATTATTATCCTGCCCAAGAAAAACTTTGCATTATGTAAACTTGGTTTTGTTTTTGCTAAATGGTATATTAGATGTTTGGGTCCATGATTTAGTGAACCATTTTATGTGTCAATGGGCTTATTCCAAAATTAATTAACTGGATCTTGGTTAGTATTAGACTATTGGACCAAAATTTGGTTCTAAATGGACCAGGCCACTTGATATGTATTTCAGCCTAAAAGTTTTGTTCCCAATTCTCTGATCAACTGGTATGGACCGATAGTTAGGTCCAAGAAAATCATCCAAATCCTTGCCATTCAACATATGGAGGTTCGATGAATATGTTTCGTTTATAACTTATACACGAACACTTTTTATTCACAAACAGACACTCATAAATCTATGAAATGCTAAAAGTGGTGCCAAATTGAAATGCAACGACCCAATTCCACTGTATGAAATACAATCACCAAGCTCGTTTTGTGCTGAATGGATGCTTACGAGAATGGTGGATTAACCTTGGGGGGAAATAAAAACCCCATGAAACAAGTAGTACATCTCATTGATCATTATAATGAAGTGATTGACATTAGGCAATAATGTGAATATGACTTGATTGCACTTGTTCTATATCATGCTCATCTAGTTCCGACCCAAACCCGTTTGGGATGGGACAATGTCAATATCAAGTCTATCCCATCTTGTAACAGGATGGGATCAAGATGAGGTTCATCTCATCCCATGCCCACCCTTAGTCCCATCACAAATGGATTCAGGACATGATGTGATGAACTAATATAGAACAAGTGCAATCAAGTCGAGTTCGCATTATTGCCTACAATATTACTATTTGAACATATCTCTAAACCGATGTTGTTTGAGTGTGCAATTATGTTATTGTTTTAGTCTCTCTTCATGTGGAGTGCGGAACAATGTTAAAAGAGGCAAAAAAGAGCTTCATACTTATCAAACTCAATCTTTGCTTCCAACTTCCATCATTAGCTATAAGAGCCTTGTGTGAGTCAATTGTGTATGAAAATATGATTAGGACTTCAGTAATATTTGTTTAGCCAACAATCAACATGGATCTTAACTTTACTTTGCATACTTTTCATTTAGAATTTAGCGAACGTTATGGTACAAAGATGCAATTAAGAAAACCCACTTGCCTGCACATAATTTGAAATGCATATGAACCAAAATAATGAAAACACCATACTCTGCTTCTTAGCATTTCATCATTTCCTTTTCCCTCAAATATGCTTTCATATCTTCAAGCGAGGTGAAAAAAATTGTTGTTTTAATTAAAATATTAAAATTAAGAATAATAAAATTAAATAAATAAGTTTGGGACGGGTGGGCGTGATGGAAAATCTCCATCCCGATCGCATCCCAATCCCATCCCACTCTAGATCGAGACAGGATGGATTTGATCAATCGTAAAAGGATCCAAAAAAATTGGAATGGGACAGGATTGAAATCATGGGATGGGATGTCCATCCCTACTCACGGAACTTTTAAAATTACCAAATAGCTTTAGAGGTTGATCTCATAGCTATTCACTGCTTCAAACTTTGGTTTCTGAGAAATCACATTATTTAGGTCATGGTCACAAAATGTGAGATTGGTCTCACAACTATTAAAAACTTCAGATTTTGGTTTCCGAAAAATCACATTATTTAGGCCATAGTCACAAATCGTGAGATTAATCTCACAACTATTAACCACTTTAGACTTTGGGTTCCGAGAAATCACATTATATAGGTCATAGTCGCAAACCATGAATTGACTTCATTTAGTAAAAACTACCTACAGCTTGCTTCTCAATATAAACAAGCATAACTCGCCAAAGGTGTACCAACAGAGTTGGTAGAGGTGTGGCGGATGGAATCACACATTACAAGTTCGAACCCGGCTGGTGGCATAGGATGGGGAGGGTTAAAGGTTAAAAAAAAAAAAACATAAATCTAATTGGGAGTTCATGGTGTCTCGAGATGCAGCAAAACCAAACATTAGTTTCTCCTAACATGTGGTTTGCAAATACATCAAATATTGAATAATTTGCCCATATGTGCAATTTTATGATAACAAAATGTTGCAAGAAATAAAAGAAAATACAATAAATAATAAATAAATAAACAAGCATCAATCACGCTGAGAATGTTTTAATGGCTGCTAGCCAGGGGGTATTTGTCGGTAAATGTTGTTAATCCCTGGATTGTAACCCATCGTAACAAAATAAAAGTAGCATTGGCAATTTGTATTTTCATTGGAAAAATTCTAGAGAGCCAGGCCCCTAGTGTCAGGGGAGGCTCTCTGGCACGTTTTTAAAAAAGGAGAAATAAAAAGTTTCCACTTCTTCCAAGCATCAAAGCTCTCAGTAGCGGGGGTATCATCTTCACTCTTCCTCTTACAAGCTCGCAAGGGAAAGAACACAGACCTAATCGAAAAATCCAATTCTTGGTTCGAAGTAATGGAATTCAACTCTTCGAATGCTGATAAGAAGGAAGCGTTGGCTTTGGTACCACAAATTTTGCAATCGCTCCTGCCATAACTATTGGCGAAAGTGCAAGCTTTGCAAGACCATTTTGATGGAGATGATGAAGGGAGAGGAGGAGAGGATGGTGAGGAGGCAGCGGTGGTGGAAGTGGAGAAGCGGATCTGGCATGTTGATTTCTTTGATTTGGGGGGGGGGGGGGGGGGGGGAGCTGTCAAAACAAAACCCCTTGTTCACTCATGAGAGTTGTCTATGGAGCTTGAAAAGAAAAAATTTGTGTCAACCACCTCTTTATCTCTCCTCTCTCCTAAAAACGTGCCAGAGAGCCTCTCTGTGCTGTCCTGGCGTAGGAACCTAGCTCTCTAGACCGACTGATTTTCATTGTGGTGGGCTTCAAGAAGAGATGGTAAATAAGATTGAGTTGGCCAAACAATCTTCAGAGTTCAGATTAAGAGAAGCATAGAATTCATGTTCCTAGTGGAATAATGAATGAGATGGGAATCTGAATTGGACCATTTTATCTAAGGCCGCAACTATGGTTTCGACAATGCAAGGTAATCTGGTGACTGGAAATTGGTGATCTGAGGCTTTCAATCTTTCAAATGAAGCATTAGTGCAGAGTGCAGACCTATGCTACTAAATGCTTTCCCTGCTGACATTTGTACTCTACAAACACTTATTCTCGCATGTTTATAGGATGTCTCTTCTGACCTCTTGACAGGTTAGCGAAACTACAGAATACTCGCAACTGTACCCAAAGGAATTTGAACAAAAAGTTGAACTGAGTTTTCATGCAGGCTCGGAAAGAGGGTCTGAAGTGATACAAATAATGAGGTCATGGATGGATCATTATGGAATCTTTGGACATGGATAAAACTTGGATAGGAGACTAAGAACACACACCTTGCTTTGAGGCAGTACCTCCTCTGGACATTTCTAATAAACATAACAAACCTATAAGCAACACGCTTTATGGCTTTTTCTTACCTTCTCCTTAAACTTAAAAACACCGAGTGTAACTAAAGTAATAATTCAAAAAACCTAGGATGAACTCAATCAAAAAAAGAAAAAAGATCCGAGTATCTGCCAAGAGCTCCCAACAGTTTTCTGCGAACAGCTACTTATAAAACGCAACAAAGTTTAATTGCGCAAACAAGGAAAATAAAATACACACAGAAGGTTGTTAGGAAACTAGATATGCAGGTTGCATACAGCATAAAGATTTTGTAACATTTAACCACTACATAGTTGAAAACCTAAACAATTAAGAACATACAAACTTTAACCATTGCAGCAGAGATTTTTTTTTTTTTTTTTTTTTTTTTTTTTGAAAGGCAAGCGTGCCGCCGGTGGGTATAGAACCCAAGACGTGGGGGTTAAACCACCACAGCCTTAACCATCCAACCAGGCTACCATTGGCTGCAGCAGAGATTATTGCCTAACAAAGCTGCTTCCTGTCACTCTTAAAAGTCATGGACTAAGCATTTCTCCATTTTAGTCCCCTCAAGGTGTCTTTATTGGCATGATTTTCACATTGCACATTCTCAAACAAATTTTTTCGCCAACTGATAATGATTATTATCGTAGAAATTCAGTTTTCCTTCTTCGTAATTGTAAGATGTTACAGCCACTGTTTCTTTTGCACCAATAGTTTGCTTGATATGTTCAACACCAATGAGGCTGTGGAGCAATTCAAAGCCCCTATGGCTACGTTAAACAAGGCAAAACGTTCTGATACTGAAGTTTACTCTGAAGCATAAAGTTCCCTCAGTGAAAGCTGATCAACAAGTGCAACAATAGCTCTCAAAATCGCTATGGTCGTTTTGGTGCACACGCAGCTCAGGATCAGAAACCCTCTGAAATGCACTGCAGGGACACTGACTTCAACTACTACAGATGGATTATTGACCTTCAGCATCCCTGTTCCAGAGGAAAAGGTGTCCAGATGGTCTACTAGTTTACGAAAACTAGTAACTTCATGCACGTGATCAGGTGGGAATAGGACAAGGAGTTGGAGAGGACACTTGCTTGGAGGAATAGGTACATAACTAGTATACTCATAATAGCAATACAGAAAGAGTGCAGCTTTCCTAACTCTACTAGTTGTCTTAATGACGTATCCCTTGAGTCCTCGACGTCACAAACTGGCTTCGGCAGTCATCAACTGCAAGTCCAGAGTGCAACTTTCCTAACTCTACAAAGTATTTAATTTAGCTGAGATAACCCTCAAATTAGTATGTCGACTTTGTGAAAGAGTGGAAATAACTAATCTAATGTGTAGAACTACAGGTTCTTGGTGGTTTAACAAATACTAGGTATGGATGATTCCCCACAAGGGACCAGCATTAAGAGCATCAACAAGTTTTCAGGAGGAAAATCCAGCGTCCAGCTAACTGAAAGATTCACCTTATAGAACTTCAATAACATACATCATTCTATTTCGGTGGTGACAACTGTAAATCGACTTGGATTACAAACATGGCAACTCTAGTACACCCCCATCCACACTCTAAAATGTTTTCAACACTTTGCAATCCCCTCATAAACAAATCCATGTTCTCCCTATCATTTTCTAGACTAGCTATAAGCCAAAAGTACAAATGGGACTCAGGTTTTCATAAAACAAAATCAAATGTAAAATATTAGCATAAGTTAAAGGATGACGACCCATAACATGCTACCAATCAGAGCTTAGTTGATGCAATGAAATCACACAGAAGTTCAGATTCAAAACTTGCACAATTGCATAAACAACAACCAATCAGTGATCGCCTACCCCACTATGATTCAGTAATCACCAACCCCATTATGAATTCAGTGATAACCTACACAACTATGATTCAAACTACCATTGAACAAGTATATGTAAAGACTCGTAGAATTAGATAGAGCCGAATTACAACAAACATTGTACCGATTTCCGAACTGATTGAATTATAGAATATATTAGAGTTCAAATCACAAACACAACCCATTGAGATGTATTACATCCAAAAAACACATTCAAAACCAAAGCAAATATCATTATGAAAACAAACAAAACAATCGGTCAGAAACTCACCCAAATGGTAACGGGTTCGAGTTTTTCTCCTCCTTTCCTATCTCCACTTCATCAAACTCAACTCAGAAATTCGACCAATTACTTAACCATGGCATCCGGAACAACTTTAAGAAGCTTCTTCTCCTTGGAATTGGCAATCTTCTTCAACGTTTTAGGGTTCGTAATCTTCTGCAGCTTGGTCCCACTCTTCAAGATATTCTCCTTCTTTTTCTTCTCCCTCTCTTCCTTCTTCTTCCTCTTCTCTGCCTTATTCGCCCTTATCTCCTCCTTCATCTCCCCCAACTTCTCCTTATAGGCTCTCTTGATCTCCTTCTCCCTCGCCCGCTGCTCGAACGTCGTCCCTACGTGACTCACCTTCCCTGCAGACGACCTCCGCTGACGCGGTTGCTTCCACTTCCGTCCCGAGACTCGCCCCGCTATCACCCCATCGTATGTGGGTTTCCCGTACACGGGTTTTTCTGGGTTTTCGGCGGATGATAGAGCTGCTCGCTTTGATGAAGGTTGGTCGTCGAGATCCATGGTGGAGGGAACATTGGGTGAGGGTTCTTCTTCTTCGTCGGATCGTTTTCTCTTGTTCTTTTGGCCTCCCAAGCCTTCGTCTAAGCGTCTAAAATCGATTGTACAAGCCATTGTTGATGGCTGTGAGGGTTTGGAAATGAGAGGAGCTCGGCAGCCTCTGAGAAAGTAGGGTTTTAGAGAAGAAGGCTCTCTTATAGGTTTTCAATCCTGAGTTGACCTAATGTTTGGGATGATATCCACACCGCAATAAATATTCATCACCGCCCTTTTGGTTAGTAACTAAAGAGGAATTCTAAATGTCGAGGAAACGGGCGAGGGACGCGACGTGGCGGGGTGGGGACCGTCCATCCCGCTCGGGATGCGTGCCGTCATTTTTGGTGCACGCTTCCCGAGCGGGGTGGACGGTCCCCACCCCGCCATGTCGCATCCCTCGCCCGTTTCCTCGCCCGTTTCCTCGACATTTAGCATTGCTCATAACTAAATTTTATAAAAAAAACATGGAAAAAGAATAATAAATAAATAAAGTGGCTTTGAGGTCTATGTTAGAAGCTCATTTGTGAATAGGGTTGGCAACGGGGCGGATTGGGGCGGATTTGAGCAAATCCATCCCCGCACTGCCGGGGATAATGGATCCCCGAATCCGCCCCGAATATTCGTTTATATAAATTTTTAAATACCATCCCCGGCCCGGTCGGATTGGCGGATATCCGCCCCGCCCCAATATCCGCTTATTTTTATTATTATTTTCCTAAAAATAATCATCAATTCAAATATCTGCAGAAGAGGGTACTTATTCTTAATGGTCACCTTATTTAGTTCTCTATAGTTGACACACATCCTCAATGTACCATCATTCTTTGAAACAAAAATAGCAGGCACACCCCATGGAGAATTACTTGGTCAAATAAACCTAGGTATACACACCTCAAAATGATTAACCATATGGTTACACACATATAGATAACTATTATAAATAAAAACATACGATAGAAATTTCTTTCTCCTTCTGAAGTAATTCCTTTAGTTGGACTTTCATCTCATCCAACTGCTTTGAAGCCAATTGATGTGCATCTTTTGAAATCAGCGCTGCCACAAGCAACAAGTCAATTTGAAATTCGACTTCTCGCTTGGGTGGCAGTCCGGAATCTCCTAGAATACATCTACACAATCTTTCACTACCTCAACCATGCTAATATATTTATCTGGCATATAACCATAGAATATAAAGTGCTCGTCATTATTGGGTTCCCACAAGGTTCACAAACATGACTAATTCGCGATTGCCCTGGTGTATCTATTAAAACGGTTTTCGAGGCACAATCTAAAGTAACATGGTTTTACTCAACCAATCCATCCCAAGAATAATATGAAAACTCTCAAAATTCATAATTACCAAATCCTCAACAAGTTTTCGACCCATTAAAAAGATCTCAAGATTTTTACATTGCTCAGATAATGTGACAAAAACCTCCTATGGGTGTCTCAACACATAAATGTTTGATAAGTGACATAATTGTAAGGTTTTTTTCTACCATTCGACGAGAAATAAAAGAATGAGAAGCACTAGAATCAAATAATACTCGTAAGGGAAACTGAGTAGTGATGGTACCTTCAACATTCTTTTGTCCTTGTAAAATCGCAAATGCACGTGTTGGAATTAGTGGGGCCTGCATACCCTGCGGAGCGCTTCACCCATTGGGACAATACGATTATTCTCGCAAATCGCAAATTGGTCTATTTTACGTGTTATTTACGTATTGTTGATTGACTATTGATTATGCATCATTTTTACAAAGTAATATAATGCGGAAAACACCTTTTATAAAATGGTGTTGATGCGTCCAAAATTCATTCTCCTGTAAGTATGACCAGCAAAACAAATGCTAGATTGTCAAATACCACCTTTTTGGTGGCCGAAGACATTTCGATGCTTAAGTCAGCAACTCAGTTGGAGATGGAGATAACTCTGGACAGAACTCAGTTAAAATTGCATACATTTGTCGAGCGTTTCATTTACCTTATATAATGGTCGTTAATTACCTGCGTGACTTAAGAATGTGAGGTGCAATGAGAGGAGACGTTATTCGTTAACAGTCACCTTCTTTATGAAGATATGTACTCGGAGGCGTAACTCTTTCCACGACTCTTTTTCTCAGTAACGTTCCTCATCTTTAAGGGAGAACTTTATTGGGCATATATTTGGGCATTTAATTATGGTTTATTCTAACGGGCACTGTTTGGCCTTTAATGACTGGATTCACCCTGTTTGGGCTTTATGAATTGGTCTGATTTTGGGATATTTGATCCTCATAATGGATGATTCCTGCTATGTGTACGACTATAATATCAGTCTTATTCGATGTATCATCAACTGCTCCCCCTTTAGTTAGTGGGTATGCTGACGTGGCCACTAACTTGACGACAGTTGGACTTTCGATTTCATCATTGCCTCGCATTTAATGTTGTTAGCAAATTTTGGTGGTTTGGTATCTCGATCTCTTGTTTGTTAGTTTTTCGCGCGTATTTTGGGATTTCACGCCGTCATCATATCTTGCACGTCGTCCTATGAGCAGTTTCTTCGTTTTATAAAAGGAGGCATGATTGATTGGTTTGTTTTTTACAGTATCCTTGAAATTAGGGCTTACTCTTGTTTTTTCTTTTTCATTTTCCTTGCTCTTCATTCTTTTTACGATGTCTGCCGGCGATATATTAGACGGTGAGGCGTTTGCTGCTTGTGAAACTTGCTTCTCACCCAAGAAGGTTTCTCAGGCGACATTGAACAATTTTCATTCCGATTATGATTTGTCATCCAACCTTGAGATCGTTCTGCCTAGGCAGAATGATAGTCCTTGTCGTCCAAGGTCTAGGTATATCACTATATTCATGCATGTTCTTTTCTGGCTTCCGATTCCCAATTCCAAAGTTATTTTTGGAATATCTAGATTTTTTGGCATTCCTACTGTTCAAATGGGTCCAAATGGTTAGAGGGTTATGGTTTCTACTTATGTGAGAGTCATTTTTTCTGGCATTCCCTTGACTGTTAGGGTTTTGCATTCTGTGGTTGGTCTGTTGGTGCAAAGACATTTGCTTCCTTCGTTCTCCTATCTGTTTTGGAAAGCTCGATGATGACATCAGAGACTGGTCAAGATTTTGGTTTTATGCTTATCTCAGCTCTGGCTATTTGAAATTGCGAGGTCGTCAGATTGTGCGGTCGTTCTGAGTCCCTAATAAACGAAAGGATCTGTAATTAACTGTGGAAGAACGGATGATCAGTGACTATTTCTTGAGGCTTCCTCTAGTTTCCGTGGAGTCATTTCTTTCTGGGGACATCGTGGAGCGTAGTGGCTTGTACACTATGAACGAGGCAGAACAGACTTTGCTTATTGAATCCCGAGCTGAGAAGATTGTTGCACTCGTTGCTCCCATTGGTGTTAGTGATGCTAGCATTGATGGGGAAGTGAGCTCGGGCAGGGATGTTACGGATCTCAATGCTCTTGTTAGCATTGGTATTGATGGCCCAACTTTCAGGAAGAGGAAGCTTCTGAGGCCTTCTAGCTCGTCAAAGCAATTGCTGATAAGTCATACCCGTGTTCCAAACAAGATACGACTTTCTGGTTCTACTCGTGGTATTGCTCGAATTGCTCATTGTCTGAGTTCTTCTGATAAAGAGGTTGTGAAATAGGATCGTTTATCCCTCGATGAGGTCGAGGAGATGAACTTGGCGCTGGAAATGGGCAATAAGGAAATTACTTATCCATTGGACGATGATGAAAATAGGTTCCTTTCCGCCTATGGTGTGCCCAACGTTGCTGAATGGTCTAACGATGACCCTCGACTTATTGATGACAAGATGTTCCAACTGGTGATGGAGCAGTCTAAAGAGGTTGGTGACACTACTACTTGCTCTCCTCCTACTATGACCACTTCGCATCGAGAATGCAATAATGGTTTTTCTGTTGTCACCGTTGTTCTGCCTGCTCTTCCAGCCGTTGGGGGTGATTCATCTGTGCTTCTGGATCCCCGCGTCATTCTTCCATGGATTAAATGGAAGGAGCCCGACCCGAAAGACATCTGTATCAAATCAGATGGGGAGTTTTGTTGGTTTACTAGCTTGAAATGCAGGATGGTGCGCGTAGGTTGATCAATGAATGACACAGGCGGACGGTGGAACGACATTTAATGCATGTGCTAGATCCTAGCACTCATCTCGATTATGGTCTTAAGCAGATAATGGACGAGATGAATCACCTCATTTATGCCGTTCTAATGGGATCGGAGCACAAGGTTGGCTGTGGCCAGGTGGCTGCCCTTGAGAGGAAGTTGGCAGCGATGTTGTTGGTGTTTTCTCATGTCCTTTGTCAGTTTGACGTGGTGAAAACGCAGTGTGCATAGCAAGAGAGGGCAACTAGGGCTGCTCTGGCCTCTCTGAGGGAAGTGGAAGTTGTGCGAGATTGGTCTGCTGCGAAGCTTGAGTCTTTGACGACTGCTTTGGATAGGGTTCGTGCGCGACTTGATGAGTTGGAAAATGAGTTTTCTGTCGAGAAAGCTGGCCATGATGAGGCTTTACGTTCTATGATTGAGCAATCTGTCAGCCATAGAATTGCTGAAAGACGGGTGTAGCAATTAGTAATTGTGTTTGATCTTCGCGTATCGTTTCATTCTCCATACTCTTTTGTTTTGATCTTCGCGTATCGTTTCATGATCGGGTGTGTTGGCTGTTTTAGTAGGTCTTGGTTTGTATGCCAATGTGTTTCATGTTTCGAAGTATTGGCTGGATTAGACGCTTTTGTGAGCGAATTGGCTCGTACCTTTTTTTTACTTTTAGGCCTGTCGCAGTTATCGAAATAAGTCATTTTGCGTATCTTTAGTTTTCGCTTCTTGGTTCGATACTTTGATCGGCTAAAAGGCCTCTATAATTACATCTTGATTTATATGTCCGTACTTTCTGATCCGATATATAGTGCTGAATAAGTTGACTTGCTTGTCCCAACTTCATTGGTTTGACTTATTAATCGATCAAAAATTTACTCGAGTAAGTTGACTCGTTCGTTTCAACTTTCACTTCGTTGGTCTGACGCGTTGGTCGACCCAAAGTTTATTTAAGTCAACTTTTTCGTCCCCACTTTTACTTCATTGGTATGATGCGTTGGTCGACCCGAAGTTTACTCGAGTAAGTTAACTTGTTCGTCTTAACTTTTACATCATTGATCTAACGCTTTGGTCGACCCGGAGTTTATTTGAGTAAGTTGAGTTGTTCGTCCCAACTTTTACTTCGTTGGTTCGATGCGTTGGTTGACCTGAAGTTTATTTAAGTTGACTTATTCGTCCCAATTTTTACTTTGTTGGTCTGACGCGTTGCTCGACCCGAAGTTTATTTGAGTAAGTTGACTTGTTCGTCCCAATTCTTACTTCGTGATTGATCAGACCATAAGTTTTGTGTCTGACTTATGCGTCTCGACTTTTTGTTTGTGGCTTGATATGCCAATTACTCCTCATTGTCAGACTTTAATGCCTCAATATTTGGGTGTAAGATGGAGAGTTTTGAACTCGGAGTTTTATCGATAACCCCATTTCGGGTGCTTAACAATCTATAGTAGCAGTAGTAGTCATTCCTTTTTCATAAAGTTATGCTATGTTGTAGGGTACGCATTGTATCTTTCTGACTGTTACTCGATTTGCCTTGAGGGGTTTAAACCTTTTAGTTGTAACTTCTTCCTCAATGGTTCTTTGTAGTTTTGGTGTTCGTATATAGTTGTCGTGAGGTAGCTAATAAACTTGGAATGCATCTTGAACGAATCAATGGGTGTGTGCCAATGACATGTTGGTTCAGACGAACAAAATAGAATGTTTTTCCTTCTTGTCCAATCATGCTCACATCAGTACCTGTTGCCAAGGCTTCCTTTGTCGATTAATAAAATTTGTTTGCGTCAACTTTGTTGTAAGTAATGTAGAAGGCATTATAGGCCTTGTCATGGATAATGTGGGTCAAGCTTGTAAGTTCTTCGGACCATGTCAGTTGGTTGGCCCCCATTTGAAGTGCAAATTTCTCCTCACTCCTAATTGTGAGTTGTCGTTGTGATTTATTTGATTTCGTTTGATGGCGTCGACGCTCCTATTTTGATATATATCGGCTTGAGTTGGGGATGTCATTGGTTGTCTCTTCTATTGGCTTGACTGTGTAGTGTAAGGCGCATATCAGTTCTCTAGGTTGTTCTTTTGATCCCATAGTGAGTCTGTATTCTCTTTCCCCTTGGGCTGTTTATCAAGCAGCCGATGAATTCGTCGAGTCGTCCTCTTTGAACCCAATGCTTGATTTCATATTTTAGGTTGTAGCAGTCTTAGGTGTCGTGCTAGTGATCATTGTGAAAATAACAGTATTTATTCTTGTCTCGCCTCTTTGGGTCTCCTCTCATTTTGAGTGGCCAATTGAAATCTTTCCATTTTGCCATAGATTTCGGTATGTTCGCTCGGCTTGTCTTTAAGGTCGTGTACGGTTTATATGTCATTTTCACCACGCTTGTTACCCGCTCATGCTTGGGCTTTGCCGGTTGTAGCTTTCCAGATTCTTGCTGGTTGAATTCTAGACTATCATTGGCTCGGTGCCTATTTGACTGAACGTTTTCCTCACGGGTTTGTCGCCTCTCCTTCTCCCTTCCCTCCTTTTACGTCTCTTCGAGTGGGTTGATAAGCACCCAAAACATCGAATTTTACACCCCTAAATATACAATTGTTAAGTCCAATTATCAAATAAAAATATCTCGTTACGTGTTTTTTGTGCATTTTGTAGAAATTCAAGCACAAATCTCAAATCATGCATAAAGTGGCATAATAAGGCTAAATTCAACAACTAGAATGCTCAATGGGAGTTCAAATGCATTCATAAGGATTAAATAATTTCAATCCCAAGACCCATGAAGTCAAGCCCACAAAGCTAAAACAACTACAGATCTCGAGAAAATCAATATGAAGATTTGGACGTCCACATGGTCAACTTTATCATAAAAAAAATCTCTACAAGACATGTTTCCTTATTCAATTCCAACACAATTCCTTGTTTCACTCAACCATTCCTTGTTTCATTCAACCATGTTTCATTGTTTAACTCAAACCATGTTTCTTTGTTTCACTCAACCATGTTTCCTTATTTTACTCAACCCCTTTTTACCTATAAAAACCCCATACATGGAGTTCATAAAAGATTTTTTTAGTTGTAGTTTTTGGCTTTATATTTTTACTTGGTAGATAAGTGCATGTACTACAGTTTAATTCCATTGAAGAAGTAAGTTTTATCTTTGTTTCTCTTTCTTCTTTAACTTTTAGTTTATTTTCAAAATCAATTATTTTAGTCTTCTATTTATTCTTTAAATTAAAATTCAGTTTTGTCTTCTAATCTACGTGTAGTCGATAACCCCTACTTCCACTATGCATTGTTGAAGTGTATTGCAGGTTGAAGGAAAAAAATAAATAAAAACAATAAATATTTCTTTGATTGATGTCAAAAATCATGCAACGTTATTAATGTCGGTTTTTGGCATCAATCAAATGGCGCTGTTGCACATCACTTGGTGCAGGAATACATTCTCGAAAATACAACCTTAGAGACAATAGAGAAGATTTTTATTTTCTTTAATTCTTTTTCCCTTTTCTTTAATTTTTTTTGTCATCTTTATGCGTTTTTAGGTAATTTTCAGCATATAACAGAAACAACACAGCAGCAGACGGCTCAAACAACGTCCATTTAACATGAAATTTTTACAGCAAATTTCGTGACACCCCCCTGAACAAATTCGTCTGGAAAAGTGAAAGATAAAGCTGCGAAATTGCCTAAGACTTGCTTGAAGACCTTTTATTTTTATTTTTTGTTTGTAGTTTTTAGTAGGGAAGAGAGTTTATTCTTTACTAACTTCTTTTTAATATGCCTCAAATTGTCGAGTGTAACTTGTAATAGTTAGGCATTACTTTAGCATTAGGTTAATTGTTAGTTTTAGGTTAGAATTAATTCACTTTCAAAAAAAAAACAAAAAAAAACAAAAAAATTAAAATTCTAACTTCTTGACAAAGACCATTAAACATTTTTGCATGTGTAATTGTTTGATTGTGTGCTTATTTATTTAGATAGCAATCAAAGTAAAAAATAAAATTAAAAAAATTGTTCTTTGAAAAAGGGCTATTTTTTTTAGTGGACAACCGGTGGTGTTGTGGGGGAGAGAACAGTTGCTTGAACCTAGGAGGAGTAGCTCTCAAATAACACTTCTATCTACTCCCACGGTGGAGACCTTGTGTCCGAGCTCACAGGTTAGTAAGTATCTCTTTCAGACACATTGTTTTAGTGGTTTGGGTGCTGAGTGAAAATCGATTGGACATTGCTTGGTGTTTGTTTATGTTTCTGCATCTTAACGAACTGCGTGGTTACTTACGTTAACAAACTACCATAAACAGAGAGAGCAAACCTAGCCTTGTTTTTGAAACTGGTGGGATTTCATCACCAACCTCATCACTCCAACTATGTGAAACCAAGGCACATAATAAAATTAACTAAGATTTGAGCCAACTAGAACGGTGTTAATAGGACAACGAAGACCTAGGTTATTCTGCTGAATTTTGTGTTGACTAAAACAAAACGTGACGTTGGGTTTAATCATTCAATGAACTCCGAGAGGCCACTGCCACATGGGTAACCCACCCAGTACGCCAAGTCATTAGTAAGCTGTAGACCGTAAAAGGACATGGTGTAACTAACAGTTTTGGCTAGGAACACACACCCTAAGTACGTATTTGACACGCATAGTTCTCATATCAATCGATCTACAGAGCGGTAGCATAGGTACAATTCTTAATTAGACCACATGATCTCCTGTCACGTGTGCAATAATCCGGCTTCTTGCAAGCGTAACTCTGACCTCCTGATTTTGGACTTTGTACTATTGGATACAAGCTTTTAGGATTATCTATTAGCACCCTATCTAATCAGGCAATAATAGATAACAACGTAATGCCCGCTGGTTTCAATCAATTTTGTCCCTCACAGATTAACAAGATAAAATCCCATTAAAACGTTGTTTGCTTAGATTTGGCATTTGTGTGGTTCAAAAGTGATTTTTGCTTGTGTATGTCTTCTTAGCAATTGTCTAGGGATACTTGATTTTGTGATTTATCATTGTCATCTTTCCAATCCATTTTTTTTTCCTTTTATGAAAGTTTGGGAACAACCCAACAATCGCTTGGTTCGTACCCAAAATTTTTCTAGCCACCCTAATCCACTCTTTGCTTCTTCACCACACTCATCTCCACCTACCTTCCCTCACTCTCCAATCAACACTAAAATGGAAGAACGTCCAATTTAGGCAAAAAATGGTGTGGTATCCAAGCAATGATGAGATCGCGTTAGATTACTCGATTCATTACATTTAGGCAAAGAGATGTTGGAAGTTTATTACTAGAGTAAATATTTCATTTGAGCATTCAAGAACAAATAAATTTTTGCACAATGACCACAGATGTAGTTTGGAATACAGAAGTAAGTTACTTACTGAGAATCTTGAGGAATAATAGTGGAGACTTGAACCTTGTGAGCTATCAGACCTTTCATTTTATTCAGGGTGTTTTTACACAACTTTGAGTTATATGATGACTTAAAATTTGTATTGGACATTAACTTGTTGTGAAGTCTCATTATTCTTCTTTTTGGCTGGTCACTAAGGATGACATCTTTTTCGAGTTAAGAGAAACATAGGTCTTGTAGTTTATTCGAGACTTATAACCATTACCAAACCTTAGAAGGTAAATTAGCATCTCTTGTCCATCTGAACATTCTCAAAACCATCTTGCTAAACATTTCATCCAATACCAATGTGCACCTTTGTCTTGGTTTATTAGATATATATATAAAAAAAAAAAACTCATTTTCCTCTTTATGTTTCTGAAAAATGTTAGGAATAAAAAAGGGACTGGAAAGTAAAAATCCAAGGTACTTAAAAAAAAAAAAAGGTTCTCAAGAAGGGAAAAAAAAGGTTGTGAAGAAAGGAAAATAAAAGGAAGTGATTGATGAGTTCCCTATTAAGCTATTTGAATACCCTACATTTTCAGAAAAATCTCTTTACTTACCATTTATCCCACTCTTCCTCATATATATATATCAGATTCATTTTTATTTTAGAGAAGTCCTAATTAACCCTATGGTAAGAAGTGAAGAGTAGATGAAAAGACGCTATGGTGGGTAACTAGACATTCTTGCAAGTGATCAACATTCCTTCCATGAGACTATTATTCTCTTTCATGTCCGTTTATTCTTATGATCATGTGAGAAGTTTGAATTTTCGCATTTCCTATTTTCCTTATATGCAAGGGAGAAAATATTTTACCCAAACTCAGAGTGATCATTTCATGGAGATTAACTGGTGAGTTTTGAAGTCAAAACGACTATTCCAAGGTGGATTAGGATGTACGTTACTTTGACACGAAAAGTTGCATTTGTTGGTTATTCACACACACACACACACACACACACACACACACACACACACTTTGTTCCAAAGTTGTTCACTTGTAATGTGCACTTTAGTAAGAAGTTACATATGTTTCTTGTCTTCTATGTGGTTGAATAACATGGACATTCTCTGAGAAAAATAGGTCACACATCAATTTTGATTCATATAAAAAATGTTTGTGGGTGTCATCCTGGATAACCCTCAGGAGGCTAAAACTCCTCATTTAGTGTCATGCTAGGGGTTCAAGGCGTTGTTGCATATTGTAAATGCAATCGAGTCATACTAGCGAAAGTGGCATTGATTTCTTTGAGAAGTTTAGGTCGAATAAAAATATTTTGTTTTGTGTTCTTATCTTTCTTTTCGTTGTTATTTGCTAGAGGACTAGCAAAATGTTGTTTGGGGTGGTGTGATAAACACCTAAAACATCAATTTTTACACCCCTAAATATACAATTGTTAAGTCCAATTATCAAATAAAAATATCTCATTACGTGTTTTTTGTGCATTTTGTAGGAATTCAAGCACAAATCTCTAATCATGCATTAACGCTACAAGAAATCTATCTTTTACCAACAAAATTATTGCTACGAAAATTGATTTCCTTGTTAATATTGTAGCATTGTCAACGAATAAAAAATTTCCTTGAAAAAGCCATAAACTTGTTACTGTTTTCCAACAAAATATATTTTGTAGGAAACATTCCTTGTTAAATAGGTGGCGGGAAACATTCCCTCCAAACCCAATTTTTCGCTAAATTGATTTAACAATGAAATTATTTTTATGGCCACAAAATACTTGTTCCTTGGTAATTATGGCAACATCTGAAATGAAATATTTTGTTGCTAAAGAAAACTAATTTTAACAACAACTAACTTTCCTTGTTAACGAATATTAAATCTTATTCATCCCTCTTTAGTAAGGAAATATGTTTTCCTAGACAATAATCACATTATTAGTAATGATTCGGTTCGTTGATAATGATTGATAATTTTTTTCATTAGGTTTTTTCTTGTTAAAGCTCGTTTATTAATTTATAGCAACAAAGTAATATTTCGTTGAGAATTGTCACACTATTGGCAACGTTTTTTATTTTGTTGGAAACAATATCTTTTTTAATGAAATCTTTGTAGCTATGAAATAAGATTTTGTTGGTAATTATAACATTGTTCGTAACAAATTGTTTTCTAGGTAAAAACTGATAATTATTTTCATGAAAATTTGTTTCTCATTAAAGTTCAGTAACTATTTTATAGCGACAAGTCATTATTTTGTTGGAAATTGGTATACTCACTACAAAAAATGTTTTAGTTACTAACAACTTTTATTTTCCTTGTTAATATGTTACTATTTCTAACAAAATTAAATTTCATTGAAAAAACCATAGAGTTGTCACTTTTCGTAACAAAATCTATTTTGTTGGCAACATTTCTTGTAAAGAGATGGCGAAAAATATTTATTCCAAAAACAATTTCCCACCAACATTATTTAGCAACAAAATATTTCTTTTTCAACGAAATTTTAGTTTGTTAGTTATAATGACGTCATTTACAATAAATTATTTCATTGCTAATAAATATTAATATTATTGACAAACATTTTCTTAGTAAATGCACTATAACACTTGTTCGTGTCTCTTCAACAATGAAACTAAATTTTATCTAGTTAATTACCATGTTATTGCAACGATTTATTTGGTTACTTATAATGAATTTTTTTTCATGAAATATTTTTATATTTAAAGCTCCTAGCTTCTTTATAGTGGAAAAATATCAATTCGTTGAAATTTTTTATTAGTAGCATTGATATTATTTCATCTGAAAAATCAAATAAAATTTATTTAACAATACAACATTATTTTACTGTTAATTATAATATTAATGGTAACAATTTATTTCGTTGTTAAATATTGATAAAATTTCCATGAACATTTTTCTTATTAAGGCTCATTTTCTTATTTACAACAATTTAATTTTATTTCATTGGGGATATAACCAATTTCAATAACATATAGGATTGAAATGCTTTTACTATTTTGTTGCTAATTATAATGGTGTTACTGTGAAACTTTTTTTCATTGCTAAAAGTGGTAGATATTTAACATAAATCTTATAATCGTGAAAATATTTAGTTCTAATTTATAGTGACGAAATATTATATATTGGTCTCTATTATATACGTAGCAATGGTTTTTTTATTGCAAAAAATGAGTAATTTGATTTAATAAGCTATAAAGTTGTTTCACACAACACAATTATTCAAATAGCTCAATTGGTAAATATTGCAACAGATTTTACTATAGGTCAGGAGTTCGATTCCCGTTGAGCCTAAAAATAAATATATTATATATGGAATTCCATAGTGGGGTCTTATCATCAAGAGTGGTGTCCTTAGAGTTTGGGAGGTAGTGGGTGATGTCCTTAGAGTTTGGGACCTAGATTAGGTCGTCTCTTAGACAACTTTAATATATCATTTTTTTTATTGAAAATAATTTCCTTGGTAATTGGTAACGATACCGATGACAACTTTCGTTGATATTCATGCATTTTACCAACGAAAAAGTTCTATGATAAAGGTTGTTACCTTTGCCAACGACAATTTTCCTTGATGATTTTAAGATTTTTCAAGAAAAATTTTGTAGGTAAATAAAATAATTCTTGCAACAAACAATTTGTTGGTAACGATATTTGATTTTTACCAACGAATTTCCTTTGTAGTTGTCAATATTACCAACAAAATATTTTCTTGACTTAGCATCCCTTTTACCAACAAAAACTGTAATTCCTTGGCAAATACCTTTAGCTACGGGGATGCCTCCAGGAACCCACCAACAAATTTTTTTCCTTGTTAAAAGTAGTTTTCAACAAAGTTTTGAGTTTTGTCAAGGACATTTTTTCTTGAAAAATGCCTTAATTGTTGTAGTGTAAGTGGCACAATAAAACTAAATTCAACGACTAGAATGCTCAATGGGAGTCAAGCCTACAAAGCAACAACAACTACGGATCTCGAAAAAATCAATATGAAGATTTGGTTGTCCACATGGCCAACTTTATCATAAAAAAAAATCTCTACAAGACATGTTTCCTTATTCGACTCCAACACCATTCTTTGTTTCACTCAACCATTCCTTGTTTCATTCAACAATGTTTCATTGTTTTACTCAAACCATGTTTCCTTGTTTCACTCAACCATGTTTCCTTATTTCACTCAAACCCTTTTTACCTATAAAAACCCCATGGAGTTCATAAAAGATTATTTTTTTAGATAATTTCTTTAGAGAATTTTTTTAGTTGTAGTTTTTGGCTTTATATTTTTACTTGGTAGAGAAGTGCATGTACTACAGTTTAATTCCATTGAATAAGTAAGTTTTATCTTTGTTTTTCTTTCTTCAATAACTTTTAGTTTATTTTCACCATCCATTATTTTACTCTTCTCTTTATTATTTAAATTAAAATTCAATTGTCTTCTAATCTACATGAAGTAGTCGATAACCCCTACTTCCACCATGCATTGTTGAAGTCTATTTGCAGGTTGAAGGAGAAAAATAAATAAAAACACACTACAAGAAATCTATCTTTTACCAACAAAATTATTGCTACGAAAATTGATTTCCTTGTTAATATTGTAGCATTGTCAACGAATAAAAAAATTCCTTGAAAAATCCATAAACTTGTTACTGTTTTTCAACAAAATATATTTAGTAGGAAACATTCCTTGTTAAATAGGTGGCGGGAAACATTCCCTCCAAACCCAATTTATTGCCAAATTGATTTAACAACAAAGTTATTTTTATGGCCACAAAATATTTGTTCATTGGTAATTATGGCATCATCTGGAATGAAATATTTTGTTGCTAAAGAAGACTAATTTTAACAATAAATCACTTTCCTTGTTAACGAATATTAAATCTTATTCATCTCTCTTAGTAAGGAAATATGTTTTCCTAGACAATAATCACATTATTAGTAATGATTCGGTTCGTTGATAATGATTGATAATTTTTTCCATTAGGTTTTTTCTTCTTAAAGCTCGTTTATTAATTTATAGCAACAAAGTAATATTTCGTTGAGAATTTTCACACTATTGGCAACGTTTTTTACTTTGTTGGAAACAATATCTTTTTTAATGAAATCTTTGTAGCTATGAAATATGATTTTGTTGGTAATTATAACTTTGTTCGTAACAAATTGTTTTCTAGGTTAAAACTGATAATTATTTTCATGAAAATTTGTTTCTCATTAAAGCTCACTAACTATTTTATAGCGACAAGTCATTATTTTGTTGAAAATTGTATACTCACTACAAAAAATGTTTTATTTACTAACAAATTTTATTTTCCTTGTTAATATGTTACTATTTATAACAAAAATAAATTTCATTGAAAAAACCATAGAGTTGTCACTTTTAGTAACAAAATCTATTTTGTTGGCAACTTTTCTTTGTAAAGAGGTGGCGAAAAATATTCATTCCAAACCAATTTCCCACCAACATTATTTAGCAACAAAATATTTATATTTCAACGAAATTTTTGTTTGTTAGTTATAATGACGTCATTTACAATAAATTATTTCATTGCTAATAAATATTAATATTATTTACAAACATTTTCTTAGTAAATGCACTATAACACTTGTTCGTGTCTTTTCAACAATGAAACTATATTTTCTCTAGTTAATTACCACGTTATTGCAACGAATTATTTGGTTACTTATAATGAAATTTATTTATATTTAAAGCTCCTAGCTTCTTTATAGTGGAAAAATATCAATTCGTTGAAATTTTTTATTTGTAGCATTGATATTTCATCTGAAAAATCAAATAAAATTTATTTAACAATACAACAATATTTTACTGTTAATTATAATATTAATGGTAACAATTTATTTCGTTGCTAAATATTGATAAAATTTCCATGAACTTTTTCCTTATTAAGGCTCATTATATTATTTACAACAATTAAATTTTATTTCAGCGGGGATATAACCAATTTCAATAACATATAGCATTGAAATGCTATTACTATTTTGTTGCTAATTATAATGGTGTTATTGTGAATTTTTTTTTCATTGCTAAAAGTGGTAGACATTTAACATAAATCTTATAATCGTGAAAATATTTAGTTATAATTTATAGTGACGAAATATTATATAATGGTCTCTATTATATACGTAGCAATGTTTTTTTTATTGCAAAAAATGAGTAATTTGATTTAATAAGCTGTAAAGTTGCTTCACACAACACAATTATTCAAATAGCTCAATTGGTAAATATTGCTACAGATTTTACTCTAGGTCAAGAGTTTGATTCTCGTTGAGCCTAAAAATAATTATATATATATTATATATGGAATTCCATGGTGGGGGGTCTTATCATCAAAAGTGGTGTCCTTAGAGTTTGGGAGGTAGTGGATGGTGTCCTTAGAGATTGGGACCTAAATTAGGTCGTCTAAGAGCAGAGAATGATCGTTTTAATATATAATTTTTTTATTGAAAATAATTTCCTTGGTAATTGTTAACAATACCTATGCCAACTTTCATTTATATACATTCATTTTACAATCGAAAAAGTTCTATGATAAAGGTAGTTACATTTTCCCACGACATCTTTCCTTGAAGATTCTAAGTTTTTTCGAGAAAAAAAATCATAGGTAAACATAAGTTTTCTTGCAACAAAACAATTTGTTGGTAAAACTATCTGATTTTTACCAACGAATTTCCTTGGTAGTTGTCAGTATTACCAACACCGTGTTTCCTTGACTTATCAATTGTTTTACCAACAAAAATTTAATTCCTTGGTAAAAACCTTTAGCTACGGGGATGCCTCCACGAACCCAATAACGAATTTTTTCCTTGTTAAAAGTTTTTTCCAACAAAATTTTGATTTTTGTCAAGGAAATTTTTTCTTGAAAAATGCCTTAATTGTTGTAGTGACAATAGATATTTCTTTTATTGATGTCTAAAATCATGCAACGACATTAATGTCGGTTTTTGGCATCAATCATGGGCTTCTCTCTCGAATTCATTATTCTTCTTGGTGGTTATCATCTCCTCGAGAATGATGTGCTTTTGAGCAGTCTTCAATAAAATTTCCATGTTTTTTGGGGTTATAGGTTCAGAGCATAAAAAGGGTCATCTTTTCAATATGGCGATGAAAGTAGCGATGGTTGTGTCATCGCTACATCCGTTGATCATTGTCAACTCGTTAGTAAAACGAGTGACGCCCTCCCTTATTGTCTCCTCGGGCTTCTGTTTGATATGAAGGAAGTAGTGTGCCCCCTTCCTCATGCGTTGATTGCCAATGAACTTCGTGATGAAGGCGGTAGCTAGCGCCTGTAATGAGTCTATTGACCTTGGTGGTAGGTTGTTGAACCAATTCGTCATTGTGGATGTGAGACTTGTTGGGAACGTTCTGCATCAAAATGGATTTTGTGTTATCCTTCATAGATGCTCTGTCGGATTGGTGGTGCCATCATATGCTTCAAACTTTGGTGGGATGAACTTCTTTGGCATAGAAATCACCATGAGTGTGTAAAAAAATGGTGGTTTGGCTAGTTCGTACAGTACATTAGGATCTGTGACTTCGATCCTGAATGAGATTTCAACAAGGGTCCCTTCACTTTGGGGGTCCAATCTTGAAGTGGTTCGCTGCTTTCGAGATTCACCTTTTGAGGTTTTGTAGAAACTTCGTTAGTAGAGTTTTGTTGGGGCGGTGCTTGGATGGGGTCGGCGGACTGAGCACGCTCTTGGGTGAATTTTTCCACAATTTTGATCATACGATCCATCTGGGTCATGAGTAGGTCTACACGAGGGTCTGTGGCAACATCGCCAGACATCTGTGATGTTTGGGCTATTGCGTGTTGTGGTTCTCCGTTGTCGGACATGATCGGTCCGACGTTTTTCACTGGGTTTGAAGTGTGCACTATCGGTAGCATAGCTTCGCCGATGGGAAGATTGCTTTGATTATTGTCGGGTTGAGGGTCTGTAGATTGTTCCATCTGTTCTGAGAGTTTCTCGATTGTCGATTGGCGTTGAGGGTCTGTAGAGGAAATATGCTACTATAGATTTGCTTATTGAAAGGAAAACTTGTCGTTTCCTACGACGACACCAAATTGATGCTTCCAAAATCCGTTCTCCTGTAAGCACAACATGTAAAACAAATGTTAGATTGCCAAAATCATATATAACGGGATCTCTTTTTCAAACACTTGGATCTCTTTATCAACATATCCCATGGATTCTTGATTCACCTAACTGATACATTTATGACTTAATGGGTAAAAAGTGTTTACCTATAAATTACATATATTACTTAAAATTTAGTCCCATTACATAAATTCTTAAAGTACATATATGAGAATGTTTAAGTAATAAACACTTGGATCTCTTTATCAACTACCCTCTCACGGACCAAGGATTGTGATTTCGCAAAACTTCGAGAAATATTTCTTTTTTTTAGTCTCAAAATTTAAAGTGTTGAAAATGAAAAATACGTTATAAGTTATTTCAAAATATTTTGTGTTTTATTTGTAAATTTTGCCATTTCTGTGTAAAACCCAAAAAATTAGAAGCAAATTACATTATTTTATATTTTCGTGTAAAACCAAAAAAATTATGAAGCAAATTACATTTATAGGGATACTTAAGTATTTAGGCTTCATTTTATGTATTTATATATATTATGTAACTTACTTGTATCCTACTTGTTTATATATATTTGACATACACTCAAAATTTTTACGTTTTTTTTTATATATATAACGAAATATTTCTTAAAATCAGGAGATCGAAATTACTTCGAAAAACAAAATCAAATCCTAGCTCCGGACAAATAATTTGACAACAAATTTCTATTAAATTCTACAGTAAACACTAAAATCAAAAATATTATTCTAATTGTATTCTTCATGAACTTAATGTAGTATTGAGCATTTATTTATACAACTATAAAAATAAAAAACAAATTGTATATATCAAACTGAATCGAGTATGATATCTTAAGCCAAATTGTGATTAAGTTTTTTGACAAAATTTAACAAACGCAAACAAGCCTAATAAATAGAATACATGATTATAATTGTAAAATAATTAAGATAAATATGTAAGTTTAATCTGAAAAAATGAAATGTGAGAACATAATAAGATGCTAATTACAAGTTTATAAAAAATAAAAAATTGGGAGGGGGGGAGGAGGCGATGAGGGTTTACGAGCCAATCCAACTCCCAAATTTTATATGAGTTGAATAATAATATATATTTTCATTAAATTCTATAGTTTGTTATCTTAGATTTTAATCAAAGGTTTTTTGTGGGTTTTATTTTATGACATTGTTTTTGTTAGGGTCTCATACTACTTGTGAACAAACAAGCCTTTATTAAACTCTAGTTTTTTTTTTCTTTTTAATATATTCATATAATTGCTTAAAAACGTCTTATAAAAAAAAAAAAAGTCAGGGATGGTATCATTTATAAAAAAAATAAAAAATAAAACTTACATACCAAGGGAATCAAATTTGGATAATTAGTAATGAAATTTTAAAGACCGACCACCGTCCAAAAGAGCTGATATGTACTATATGGAATAAACCATTAGAATATCATGTCTTTACATTTATAAAAATATTAAAAAACGCTACATATATACAATTTAAAAAAAAAAAAAAAATGGGGGAAGCTGCCTCCTCTGGTCCCATTCATATGTATGCTGTGAGATCATTTTCATATGTATGCAGTGAGATCATTCGACTTATTTGGTGAGATCATTCAACAACACCCTGTGGTTGAATCATGAGGACAGAAATCAATCAAACACCCTGTGCATATGAACGCCTGCCTTTTGCGATGGAGAGAGCTAAAAAACGTTGGCCCAGCAGATATTGAAGGGACTTCAAAGTCTTTGATATGATGTTGGCATAAGGAGGAAAAAAAAAAATCCTCCATCCTATCTAGTCAGCCGATTTCTTTCTTCATGGGGCAGAAATATTGCCTCATTACATATCAGGCGCCTACCATGATCAAATAATTGAGATTGTAGTAAACATGCAAGTCATTAATATCATCTGGAGGTGGGTGGGGATACACATACATTTGTACCACATATGATATATACCATGTTATAGATCACCCGACAAAACTCAACTCAAGATAATTTGTAGTATGGTGAATGCTATACAGTAAAAGAGTCATATTCAAACTTAAGACCATTAGAGTCGGGCAATTAAAATAAATTATGAATATTCGTATGTGGAAGTGATACCGAGGAAGGAGCTAGTGTTGGTGCATTGTGCACGTACATGCATCCGGGTCAACTATACATAGCAACGATATTGTTTCAACTTAAATATTTGTAGCACTAGGACTCCATGCATCTTGGTCCCTCGGGTCTGAGGGTTTTATCTCAAAAGGCCTCGTTATTATGTATAGTGGACCCAAAGTTGCGCATAGTGGACCCAAAGTTGCGCACATGCACAACGCACCAACATCTAACTCATCCCCATAAAAATCAAACTTATTTGGAATTTTCTATGTGTGTGAATGAAATCAGTCCAAATTTGTGTCCTCGAATGCTTATGAAATGCGAAAATCACACTTGTCAAATTATCCCTCTTGAAAGACACATGGCGACCCAAACTCAAAAAACTAGCTGATCATAGCCTTCTACTCAACCATAGCTAGAATTTTATTTTTTATTTTTTATTTTTTATTTTTATTTTTATTTTTATTTTTATTTTTTGAAAGGCAAGCGTGTCGCTGGTTGCATCAATCTATCTTTCCAACCATCAAATTTAGGATTTGGAAATGTACCGAAGCACGTTGTGGCAATTTTAAGTATGTCAAGAGGTAACTTACCATACATCAAAAATTGGTATTTTCCCAAAGAGGTAAGTATGAATTTGGTGGCCGGGAGTTGGAGTAACTTTGAACTAGGGAGTATAGTCTAAAGAAAATTGGTTTACTGTGATTTGGTGATTTGGATGTAAGGACAGCTCTAGCCGAAATTGATTATGTGGTTGTAGGATGTTGTCCACAGCACATCGAAAACAAATCTGAAAGCTTTTTTCAACAGTCCACGTTCATGAAATGCTATGAAATTAATTATAGTTTTTCAAATGTGGGACGTACGAGATCAACGTGGTTCATGTATTTTCTGTGTACATCACTAGCTAGCCATGTTAGTCTGTATATAACAGACACAATAGACCACATTTGTTTTTATTCCTAAGACACCATTTTTGTCTCTCTTCCCTCTCTACATATAGGTACCCAATATTCTTGTAGGTTACTCCAAATTACCCAAGTTAGTCTCACTCTTTCATCAAAATGTCTCTAGCCTCTGTTATCTCCCATCCTCGCCAACACACACACTTGCCACCAACGAGGACATTTGCCTCTTCAAGTGCCCTTTATGGCAATCGGCATGTTCAATTTGTTAGTAGCCATAAAAACTATAAACGAATGGTGCCTACACGATGTGCACACCATAAAAGAAACATTTGGGATTATGATTTTATTGAGTCCTTGCACAGTGATTACAAGGTGAGTGCATTGCATGGTTATGATATATATGTACACTCTATGTGAAACTGAAACTGATAGTTGCTTGATTTTTCATCAATTTACAGGCTAAGAGCTACATTGAAAGATTTGAGAAGCTCAAGGAGGAGGTGAAGGAAATGCAATTAGTTGATGATGCCAATGCCAATGACATGATTGGGTCTTCATTAGGTAAACTAGAAGTGATTGACTCCATGCAGAGGCTTGGGGTTGGATACCATTTTGAGAATGAAATTAAGAGTACCCTAGAAAAAATCTTTCGGTTCAAGGAATCATCTGGTACTCTTCCTGTTGATCACCATGATTTACACTCTGTCGCTCTCTCTTTTAGGCTCCTCGGGCAACATGGTTACCAAGTCTCACAAGGTATTTTAATTAACAAGAATTTCACAATTAAATGTTGTGTCCAACCAAACCTAGGAGATATATTTGGTTGTAGCAATATCTCAATTGTTAAGACAAAATGTTTTTGGGGTCTCCCGGCCCATTGGAGATGCTTTGGACTAGTCGTGGTTGAATATATACTTGAATCTAGTACGACCTCTTATTAACTGAAGATGGAGTAACTAAAGAGAATCAGTCATGCATGAATACACTTGCGAGCTAGAAAGCATATTAAATAAAATATTGATGTTGTTTGTGAGCGGGCATAGAAACCACTACACGACCACAGCAAGCGAACAAATTTGTTGGTCATATCTATTTATCTCTGTATTGATCATCATGTTTTATATATAACAGATGTGTTCAATGACTTCAAGGACAATAATGATAATTTCCAAGAAGGGATTAGTAATGATGTCAAGGGAATATTAAGTTTGTATGAAGCTTCTCACCTCTGTTTAGAAGGTGAAGACATCATGACTGAGGCCCGAGCCTTCACAACCAGACAGCTACAACTTGTCAAACTAAATGTATACGACTCGAATCTTGCTCTATATGTGACTCGTGCCTTGGAACTTCCCTTGCATTGGAGGATGCCAAGGTAGGAGGGTAGGTGGTCCATTGATGCTGCAGCAGCATCACTAGGAGATCAAGAGAAAATGTGCCTTTTGTTGTTTGAACTTGCAATCTTGGATTTTAACTTGGTTCAAGCCACACACCAAAAAGAACTGAGCAATATGATTAGGTAAATAAATATCTAATTATTTAGGTTGGAGGATATAAATGCATGTACTTTATGCTAATTATGTAGACCATCACTTGTTAATTTGTTGTATTTAATTTAGGTGGTGGAGGGATCTCGATCTTGCAAAGAACTTGAGCTTTGCGAGAGACCGGTTGGTGGAAAGCTTCCTATGGTCTGTGGGGGTTACCTATGAACCACAAAATGAACGTTGTAGGGAATGGCTAACGAAATTCACTTGTCTCGCATTAACAATCGATGACGTTTATGATATATATATGGTTCATTCGATGAACTGGATCTCTTTTCTAATGCAGTTGAAAGGTTAGTATTTACAGATCACAGTTATCGTTCAGCACGGCATGTATCTTTCCATGATTTTTTTTTTTTGAAATTCTTTTTTCCAGTGTTCTAAAAATCGCTAGGCACTGAGCGGGCGGCGAGCAGGTGCCTAGCGCCCAGGGGCCTAGGCGGTCTTAGGTTTTGTATTATAACTTTAATAATTTACAAAAGTTGAGCATAATACCTTATCAATTACATCCAATTTAATGCCAATATACATATGCAAAATTTAAAAACATGAAAAATTAACAATCGTGAACAAAATTTATTAAAACTCAAATGACTGAAGTTGGTCATGATGGGTACTTTATATAAATTTGAATTTGTGTACTCTTTTATTTTTCTTTAAATTGCATGAATAACCTCAGTTATGTTTGATAAAATCTACATTAATAAAATTGGTACCGGCAGATCATTTGAGAATTTCATTAAGTAATCATCCTTTGCTACATTTAGACATATACTGAATAAAAAATAATTAAATAGTTTATTTCTAAAAAAACAGGAAAGAAAAATAAAATAAGAACACAATCAGCCTTATTAAAAAATAAAAATAAAAATCGCCCAGATCGCCTAGACCCCGCCTAGATCGCGCCCAGACCCGCCCAGCCATTAATCTGAGCGGTTTTCCACCTTCTAGCGCCTAGGCGCCGCCTAGGCCGATTTTTAGAACACTACTTTTTTCAGGTGGGATGAAGAGGCAGCGGAACAACTACCAGACTACATGAAGTTATGCTATCTAGCTTTATACAACACAACAAATGACATGGCTTGTGCTATATACAAAGAACAAAGCTCAGACATCATACCATGCCATACTTGAAGAAAGGGGTACATATTATTGCATATAATCCTTAATTTTCAGGTTAACAATTTCTTGTTTTACTTTATCCTTAATTGTTGTTTTGTTTCTCTGTAAACCATACGTGAATAATCCCAGTGGATAGATTTCTGTCAAGCAATAATGTTGTTGGAGGCGAAATGGAGTAGGGATGGATACGTGCCATCGTTGATGGAGTACTTGAGTAATGCATGGATGTCATCTTCAGTACCTGTAGGTCTAGTCCATGCATTTTTTGCAAGCAAGTGCTGAAATGCTTGTATGAGAACAATGAGCTAATGCATGCTTCGTCCATGATTTTCCGACTGTGCAATGACCTAGCGACTTCGTCAGTAAGCACATATTGCTCCAATCCCATATATACATAAGAAAATTTCACCATAAAATTCCATTGGCAGGATTCACATTTTCATCTTCATTATATATATATATCAAACTCATTAGTCTAACGTTTCTGAGGAATTCAATTATGCTAGGCGGAGTCTGAAAGAAGATGTTCCATCAGCAATCCAGTGTTACATGAAAGAGACTAATACGTCGGAGCAAGTTGCTCGCCAGAAAATTAAAGGTCTAGTCACAGACATGTGGAAGACAGTGAACAAATCCATGTATGATTCACTTTTCAATCCCTCGTTTGTTGATTTAGTCATGAATAATGTCAGGACTACATGTAGCATTTATCTACGTGGAGATGGGGTTGGTGTCCAAGACCATGAAGCCAAACAACTTGTCAAGAAACTGTTGTTTATACCAGTTCTGCATTAGGAAAATCTGATGTTCCCTTGGTATTAACTATGTATTGTTACTGGATTATAATGCCATGAGAGATGTGTAGTAGTCCTAGCTGGCCAGCATAGATATACAGTCCGACGCTATGTATTTAATGGGAAATTTAAGAATGTTATTCCTATATTTTATCGAAAGCTTTGTTGTGAATAAATATCTCTTTGTGAGTCCTAGGTACTGTTGGTCAGCCGTTGATGACGTTAGTCAGTCTTTAGGTATGTTGGTCAACCGTAGAGCCCTTTGTAAGTCGCTCAGTTTGCGCAATTGCTAGGGTTAGGTGGTCCCATATCGGTGGTCCGAGTATAGTGTTCCAACCCTCAACCTCTCAGATTTTATGAAAATGTCTTTTATTTCAAAATTTACCCGAGCTTCTAGCTCTAGACAAAGCAATCCAGATTTACAAAATATGATGGAATGTAGAATTCCAGAAGTTGAACAGAATTTACAAAGATGGTCTATACCAAAAGTTCCTTACAAACAGATTTATCAAGTTTCACAATCAATCTTTACAAAAAAATCTGAAGATCTCATAGACATTGTCGAATAGACAGTGCCTCTTGATGGTTCTTTAGAATCAAAACAATTGATTTCTACAAATACCCTTGACTTTCTACAAAATCAAGATTACAAGTATATCCATATCAGTCTGATTCAAGTTGGAATCAAACATCTTACAAGAACTGGCCTTGACACCTGTGCCTTAATCGCCCTTCACGATTGTAGACACAACAGATTCCACGATTCTCTACTTGGAATTGCAGAATCAACCTTGGCCATGGGTCCTGTCTACTTTGACTGTTTCCCCAATTTCTAAGTGTCTCTTAAGGATCCAAATGTCCTTGAAACACTGACCCTCAATATTCAGACCTCTGGTTTCGACATGTTACCAGGATATGAGCTTCTTGCTCTTATTTACAAAATTACCTACAAAGCGATGAAGACTCAATTGAGTCTGAAAAATGATACACAATCTTATTTTAGGCTAACAAAGACAAAACCAGTGTTATTGTTCCAAAGACAATTTACTGGAATCAAGTTACTCTTCCAGTAACTTGGCAGGTTCAATCGACTCCTAGACGACCTCCTCCTAGTTTGCTTAGTCAAGTTTTGACTCTTGAAGATGGAACTGTTGAATTGCAATTCTCTGAATCTCAAAAAACTAGGTTACAGCCTCTAGATTTTCAATCAGGACGTAGGTCTGAATCATCTTTCAGAACTGTTCCTACCCAAATCCCTAGAACACCTCCTCCTGATGATCTTCCTCATCTTGATCTGGCTAATTTAAGGAATCATCCTTATCATCCCCAAATCCCGCAACCCATCTACAATCAACCATCAGAACAACCTTCTGATAGATCTCCAACTCAATGAGATGACACATCCTGCACAATGAAATACCTTAACCACTAAATTTGTTTTAAACAAACAAAAAGTTAAAGATGAATTTTCTATGGATTATAATTCTGACAAAAGAACAGCCTTTTATTCTCAAACTACTTCCGATCAAAGGATTAGTTTAGGTAAAATGTTTTATCAATTCTGTGAAGATATCAAGATCATATGCCATTTTTAGAATGGTATGAATCCATTTATCTCTCACAATTGAATGTTGTCACGAATGCTTCTAAACCTTGGCATCTGAAAAACAATTCTATTGTAGAATCGGTTTTGCCTCCTTTAGAAGAAATCCATATACAAACTCAAGGACAGACTATTACAGCCTCTCCTTTCAAAAATCCAACTTCTCTTTCTGAATCCACAGGAATCTCGAAGGTTATTGAGCAAAATAATTATACCAATACTTTGCTTAATGAAATTGGCCAACAATTAACTTCTCTTCCTGTTCCAGAAAAGAATATAGTTTTACAAATCAAAAAACAAACAAACAAATTACTTTTTTTTAGCCTTATACAATAGAACACGATGCCCTTTCTTCCCCTCCACACATCATGGAAGAAATTAATCGAAGACTTGCAGCTTTGAATATTCAATTTGCACCTGTCTTTGATAAGGTTTCATCTTCAAAGAGACAAATTAACACTCTGTCTCATATTGGTTCTGATTCTTCTGACAATGAACCAGACATTATGTCTGAATTAGATAAACTTCAAAGATTTGAAGCAAATCCAATGCGTTCATTTAGAACTCAAACCAATACAAATCCTATGCCTACAACAAAAAAATATTATCCTAGGCCTACTTACCCTGATATGTTGTATGAAGAAAAATATTTACAAACATACGGTTCATTTTCTACTGGCAACATCTATGAATGGAATATAGATGGTTTATCAGAAGAAAATATTATCGAACTAACACAAAATATGGTTATGATGGCTGTTGCTCATTGCAGTGAAGGCAAATCAGATCATAGTATTGCAGGGGTAATTATAGTTGGCTTTGCAGGTCAATTAAAAGGTTGGTGGGATAATTACATTACTCCCATTGAACAACAAAACATTTTTCAATCTATAAAAATTGATTTCAATGGACACCCTATCAAAGCTGAAAATGGTTAAAACATTCCTGATATAGTCAGTACTTTGATTTTCGCTATTCTTAAGCATTTTATAGGTGATCCCTCAAATTTCCAAGATAAATCTCGTGATCTCCTTATGATTATTAGATGCAAATCTCTTAGTCATTTCAAATTTTACAAGGATATATTCTTAAAGAAAGTTATGCATCAAAATGAAGCTAACAATATATCCTTTTTGGAAAAGGAAATTTCTTTCAAGATTACCTCTTGTTTTTGCAGATATCGTTAGAGATAAACTGCAATCTGAATACAATGACGATATTCCTTTTGAACGACTTACGTTTGGAGACTTGATTGCTAAAATCAATGAAGTTGCTTTGCAATTCTGCAATGATATCCGTCTCAAAGCCCAACTTAAAAGACAAAACATTTCTGGTTCTAATGAACTTGGATTTTTTTGTCAACAGTATGGCTATGAGCCTTTAGTAAGACATTTCCCTAAGAATTCCAAACAAAAGTATCGGTCTCATCCAGCCCGACACTTTAAGTCCAAAAGGCCCTATGGCCCAAAACAGACTAAACAATATAATAACTATTACAAAAAGCCCACTCGACACGGCACGCACAAACCCACCCATTTTTCAAAACACAAAGGCCCAATTGTTCAAAAACCCATTTATTTCAAATGTGAAAAACCGGGTCATTATGCAAAAAATTGTAGAACAACCCAAAGAATTCATGAGCTAGACGTCGATGAAAACATTAAGCAAATGTTCACTACAATTTTACTCAATTCTGAGTCCGAATCTAACCTATCTGATGATGACCTTCAGGTCTATCAAATGCGTTACGATTCCAATTCTTCTGACCATGAAGAATCAGATCAGGATCATTGTGCTAAAGCTTGTACATGCAATGCTTTAAACACTATCAATATGCTCTAAAAAACTAAAGAATCAAATATTCTTTTAGATTTTGTTGATCGAATTGATGATCCCAAACTCAAAATTGAGTATTTGACTCATATAAAAAACACAATAACTCACAAACCGGTTCCTAAAATCATGAACCCTTTTTACAATCACAAAGAAATTATCAATAGATTCAGAACTCCTTCTCAGTATTCTGTTTCTATTCCTGATTTACAATCTGAAGTAAATATCATGAAAAAAGAAATTGCACAGCTTAGCAAGGTCAAACTTGGCTTACACAACAACTGCTGAACCAATAGGTTCAAAATGCAATATCTATTCCTGATATTCCTTCTTTTTCAAATCAAGAGATTCAACCAACAAATGAACCAACTTTTCAGGTGTTGATTTAAACTGTATTGCAGAATGAGTAATTCCTTCTCAGTATTATGAGAAAACGACTCAACAACTATTTACTACTAATAGTAAATTAGATGTTCAGTACAAACTGGTTGGTGCACATATTTGCCAAGAAAATATTTGTATACAACAAGATTTTTTGTTAGTTAAGGATATGTCTCAAAAGATGATTTTGAGAACACCATTCCTAACTACTCTTTATCCATTTGATGTTACAAGTGAAGGTATTTCTACCAATATTCTTGGTAATAAGATTATCTTCAAATTCTTGTGCAAAACAAAAACTGCTGAGATTAATTATCTTAAAATTGACAAATGATTTATCAATTTTATTTCTCAAAAAATACAACATTTACATTTTCTCAAAAAATGAGATAGCTTATCGTTGGATCGATGATCAACTCAAAGACACACAGACACAATTCCGAATTGTTCATTTTAAAGAACAATTATCCTCAGAACTTTGTTTTGATCTTCCAAATGCATTTTGGAATCGCAATCGTCATGTGGTCCGATTACCATATGATACTTCTTTTAATGAATCCAAGATTCCTACAAAAGCTCGTCCTATACAAATGAATTCTGAATTAATGGAATTTTGCAAATCTGAAATCCAGAGTTTGTTTTCCAAAAACTTAATTCGACATTCCAAATCCCCTTGGAGTTGTGCAGCCTGCTATGTTAGAAAAGTTGTTGAACTCGAACGAGGATCCCCTTGTCTTGTTATCAATTACAAGCCCATAAACAAAGTTTTACAATGGATTAGGTATCCAATACCTAATAGGAGAGACCTCATTAAGAGATTACACTCAGCACGTGTCTTCTCTAAATTTGATCTCAAATCTGGATTTTGGCAAATCCAAATCCATCCCCATGATCGTTACAAGACAACATTCAATGTTCCTTTTGGCTATTACGAATGTAATATTATGCCTTTTGGCCTCAAGAATGCACCAAGTGAGTTTCAAAATATCATGAATGATATTTTTACTCCTTTTTCTCATTTTTGAATTGTGTATATCGATGATATACTGATATTCTCTTCTTCCTTAGAAGACCATAGGAAACACTTGTATCAATTTTTCAAAATTATCAAAGAAAATGGTTTGGTTCATTCTCCTACAAAAATTGACCTTTTTCAAACAAATGTCAGATTTTTAGGTCACAAAATCCATTTTGGGATGATCACTCCAATCTCTAGAGCTATAGAGTTTGCTGATAAATCCCCTGATGAAATTAAAGACAAAAATCAATTACAAAGATTTTTAGGTTCTTTGAATTATATTGCAGACTTTTACAAAAATCTTAGAGTTTTACTTAAGCCCTTGTATGCAAGACTTAAGTCTAACCCAAGCCCATGGACTGAAGCCCATTCCCAAATAGTCCGCCAAGTCAGAGCCCAAGTCAAGAGTCTTCCTTGTCTAGGGATCTCAAGTCCTGAAGCCTTCAAGACTGTAGAAACAGATGCGTCTAATCAAGGGTATGAGGGTATCCTTAAACAACGTCTTCCTGCATCTACACAAATACAATTAGTCCGATACCATTCTGGTATTTGGAATTCTGCCCAAATCAATTATTCAACTGTCAAAAAAGAAGTTTTATCAATTGTTTTGTGCATCATGAAATTTTAAGATGATTTGTTTAATCAAAAGTTTTTATTACGTGTTGATTGCAAATCTACAAAAGAAATTTTAACTAAAGATGTTTTAAATCTTGTTTCCAAACAGATTTTCGCCAGATGGCAAGGTCTTTTGTCTGCTTTCGATTTTGATATTGAGTATATAAAAGAAGCTGATAACTCTCTTGCAAATTTCTTGACAAGAGAATTCTTACAAAAATGAGTTCTCAATCCTCTTCCTCCTTCAGACCTCCTCCCCCTCCAAAACCTCAAAAAAAAGCCCAGTATGCTATGAAGCCTTCTGCTTCACAGCTAGAGACTCATCTTTCTTACGCTTTGTCCCATACAAATCCCTATCAACCTCTTACAAATGCAGAAGAATCAAGATCTGCAATGACAAGCTTCCCAAAACCTCAAGTTCTTCCTCCAAATTCCTACCTTACAAAGCCTTGCTTGGATCCGATCACAATGATCGAACCATGTTTTTACTCGCTTACAAAAGATACCCATGCAATTGCGAAAAATCTCTTCAATACAAAAGCCCTTTTTGAGGAATCAGACATCCTCAAAACTCAAGAATTCTATGAGTTCATACTGGTCGACACTGACTCATTTGTGATCACTCATCATCGAGATCGTTCTCATCCTGAGAAGATTTCTCATTCCAAATGTCAAATCATGAAGGTTTTATCTGAAGCCGATTGGAAGCAACATTCTCGCTTCCATAAGAAGTTTTCAGTTAATTACCTCCCAGCTGCCTACAATTATCTGAACTATAAGCAAGCTTGGTCCAGAGCCTTCTTTGTTTTTTTTTTCTCAAAATTGTTCCCATTCTTGGTTTTTTCTTATTTGCCACAAGTTCTTACAAAGATCTGTTCCTCTTTGGTTCCAACATTCCTGGTGGAATCATTTTGGTCCTCTTCAAGATATCTTGCCTTCGTCTGTTAATGAAGGATGACAAGTTTTCAAGAGTAAATTCAATCCTCCAATTCCAGTACCTCAACAGGTATTATCTTTTTGGTTTTTTGTCAAATTCAAACTCTCCTGGATCTGCTGTTGGGATTACAATGTGACAGCTCTTCCCGGCCCAAACCAATCGACTCAGCCTCCTCACTGGATCTGTCGTCGTTACAAAGTCAAATGGTGGTCATCCTTTGATCACTCCCATGCTACAAAAGAAGCTGTAACAAGATTCTTTTCAGGATAAGAACAGTCTCTTGCTCGACCTCTAGTCAATCCGATACAAGTTCCTTCAGAAGCAAAACTTCTTCCACGGTTCATCAAGATGCAACTTCAAGGCAAACCTACAAAGACTCAACTGTTAGAAACTATGTTAAAAATCTGTGCTGAAGATTCAGATGATGACGAAGCTCCTACAGTTCCTCTCAATGAAGATGATTGTTTTGGCACTTTTCGCCACATGCATGAATCTGACCCTACAAGCATCACTGTGATTTAAGTCATCATGAATTTTGCCACAATTTCTCAAAAGCATCCGCCACCTCCACTACAAGACAAGGTCTCTTTCGGCCAACAAACAACATCATTTCAAAACAACCACGTGAAGCCACTATTCACGCACTCAAGTCAAAAGTTGAAGCATCTTCAATTATTCCAACAACTACAATTGCTTCAAGACAAAGCTTCTTCATTCAGCTCTTCCATGATTACAAAGGACAAAATGTCTACATCTCATCCATTCTCCATTTAGTCACGAGAAGCTTATCTTCTCAATTATTGTAATTTTTAATGGCTATAAGAGCAAGTTTGCATCCTTAGTTTTAGACATCCGAATTTTCTCCCATGTAACCCTTTACTCTTATCCTGTAAGTTTCTATCTCCTAAGTCTTTCTCTGTACTTCTATTTTCAATATATATAAGCATGCATTTTGTTTATCTTCTTTGATTTTCTTTTCAAAACTTTTTAAGAACTATTCTTGTTAGAACATCTCGTTATACTAGTTGAAACCTAGTATCGACACCGTTCTCTTAAACAGTTCAAAGAAATGTCTTTCGAAATCTTAGTTTTATTTATATTAGTTTATAGTTTCTTAAGTATGCTTCTGATTTTGTATATTTTGTTCTCTCATGTCTTCTATTTTATATCTTCTTTGTAATTCTGTGTTCCTTAGTCTTCATGTTGATAGTCCTGGGTAGAAATTGTATAAATTTAATCACCAAAACTGACTGAATAAAAATGCTACATGCTTATGAAGGTAAAGTGACCTTGAAGCTATCATAACAACACACAACCAACTAGTTGGGAAATTGTGTTTGCGAAGTTAACAACCAATCCAGTAGTGTATGGTCGGTAGCTCCCCTTGAAGCAGCAGTTACGTAATCTACTAATCTGCATGTATTTTTTAAGCCCAGTCTAACACCATCATTTATACTAGGGATACCCATTAGTTAAAACATTTGAAAAAGAGAGATTATGCTTCAGACACTAATAAATTTACACTTGGATTCCCATAAACATTCTCATATATGTACTTTAAGTAATAAATGTGATGAATCCTAAACTATATTAATTTGGATTCCCATAAACACTTGGATCTCTTTTTCAAACACTTGGATCTCTTTATCTGCTGAACTTTAAAACTCAAATAGGCGATCTATCCTACATAATCATTATAGTACGTAATTGCTTAAAGTTTTCATCATCTCTTTCACTACACCAAATTGACATTTTTGTAACAACCCCCAAAACAGTATCACTTTTGAAGTGTAACAATTCACCTAACAATTTTACACATTTTCACAAATAAAATGATACAATAATTGTATCACCATGAAGAGTATGGTTATAAAAGTGATACTATTCATGGTGATCCAACTTATTGTATCATTTTTTTTGTGTTACTGTTTTTCATTTTTTTGGCTAAATTTAGTTTTGACTTGAAATTGTTTGGTGAATTGCAACATCTCAAAAGTGATACTGTTTTGAGAGTTGTTACAAAAGTTCCAATTTGGTGTAGTGTTTTGGAATCATTTCTAATAGGTTTGGATGTTGCTAAATAACACCATCATTTCAAAAGCCAGTATATTACATCAGCAAAACACTTGTAGATGCGAAGATCAACTACCCGGCTTTAGAGAAACTAGCGCTCGCTTTAATCATATCTTCAAGAAAGCTACAACCATACTTCCAAACTCATCCAATCATTGTCATGACCGAACAATCACTTCGGTCAGTATTACACAAACCAGAGCTATCCAGAAGAATGGTGAAATGAGCAATAGAACTCGAACAGTTCGACATCAACTATGCCCCTAGAACCACAATAAAAACTCAAGCATTGGCGGATTTCATCGTTGAATTCGCAGGCAGCAACGACCGCCAGCCAAATAGTAATTAACAACGAAGAGGAACAAACCAAACAAACTGTCCACGAATGGATCCTCCATTGTGACGGAACATCCAACGAGGCGAGAAGCGAAGTTGAAATAATCATGTACAACTCAAAAGACAAAGTTAGAGAAGGCACCAATGGTGTTATGGTCGAGTGGTTAGGGCTGTGAGGGTTTATCCCCCACGTCCTAGGTTCGAGACTCGCCGGTGGCATGGTTACTTTCTTATGGTGTTGACCTGTAGGTCGCACCTTGTTGATAGGTTATGGGATCCTATAAAAATCTAGCTCACTTTTCAAAAAAAAAAAAAAAGTTAGAGAAGGCGATAAAATTATAGTGCACTTTTTCATACTTGGTAGAGAAGTGCATGTACTACATTTTAATTCCATTGAAGAAGTAGGTTTTATCTTTGTTTCTCTTTCTTCTTTAACTTTTAGTTTATTTTCACCATCCATTATTTTACTCTTCTATTTATTCTTTAAATTAAAATTCAGTTTTGTCTTCTAATCTACGTGTAGTTGATAACCCCTACTTCCACTATGCATTGTTGAAGTGTATTGCAGGTTGAAGGAAAAAATAAAAATAAAAACAATAGATATTTCTTTGATTGAGGTCGAAAATCATACAACATTATTAATGTCGGTTTTTGGCATCAATCAAATGGCGCCGTTGCACATCACTTGGTGAAGGAATACATTCTCGAAAATACAACTTTAGAGACAATAGAGAAGATTTTTATTTTCTTTAATTCTTTTTCCCTTTTCTTTAATTTTTTTGTCATCTTTATGCATTTTTAGGTAATTTTCAGCATATAACAGAAACAACACAGCAGCAGACGGCTCAAACAACGTCCATTTAACGTGAAATTTTTACAGCAAATTTCGTGACACTCCCCTGAACAAATTCGTTTGGAAAAGTGAAAGATAAAGCTGCGAAATTGCCTAAGACTTGCTTGAAGACCTTTTATTTTTATTTTTTGTTTGTAGTTTTTAGTGGGGAAGAGAGTTTATTCTTTACTAACTTCTTTTTAATATGCCTCAAATTGTCAAGTGTAACTTGTAATAGTTAGGCATTACTTTAGCATTATGTTAATTGTTAGATTTAGGTTAGAATTAATTCACTTTCAAAAAAATAAATAAATAAACAAACAAAAAAATTAAAATTCTGACTTCTTGACCAAGACCATTAAACATCTTTGCATGTGTAATTGTTTGATTGTGTGCTTATTTATTTAGATAGCAATCAAAGTCAGAAATAAAATTAAAAAAATTGTTTTTTGAAAAATGGCTAATTTTTTGTAGTGGACAACCGGTGGTGTTGTGGGGGAGAGAACAGTTGCTTGAACCTAGGAGGAGTAGCTCTCAAATAACACTTTTCTCTACTCCCACGGTGGAGACCTTGTGTCCGAGCTCACAGGTTAGTAAGTATCTCTTTCAGACACATTGTTTTAGTGGCTTGGGTGCTGAGTGAAAATCGATTGGACATTGCTTGGTGTTTGTTTATGTTTCTGCATCTTAACGAACTGCGTGGTTACTTACGTTAATAAACTACCTTAAACAGAGAGAGCAAACCTAGCCCTGTTTTTGAAACTGGTGGGACTTCATCACCAATATGTGAAACCAAGGCACATAATAAAATCAACTAAGATTAGAGCCAACTAGAACGGTGTTCATAGGACAACGAAGACCTAGGTTATTCTGCTGAATTTTGTGTTGACTAAAGCAAAACGTGACGTTGGGTTTAATCATTCAATGAACTCTGAGAGGCCACTGCCACATGGGTAACCTACCCGGTACGCCAAGTCACTAGTAAGCTGCAGACCGCAGAAGAACATGGTGTAACTAACAGTTTTGGCTAGGAACACACACCCTAAGTACGTATTTGACACGCATCGTTCTCATATCAATCGATCTACAGAGCGGTAGCATAGGTACAATTCTTAATTAGACCACGTGATCTCCTGTCACTTGTGTAATAATCCGGCTTCTTGCAAGCGTAACTCTGACCTTCTAATTTTGGACTTTGTACTATTGGATACAAGCTTTTAGGATCATCTGTTAGCACCTTATCTAATCAGGCAATAATAGATAACAACGTAACGCCCACTGGTTTCAATCAGTTTTGTCCCTCACAGATTAACAAGATAAAATCCCATTAAAACGTTGTTTGCTTAGATTTGGCATTTGTGTGGTTCAAAAGTGATTTTTGCTTGTGTATGTATTCTTAGCAATTGTCTAGGGATACTTGATTTTGTGATTTATCACTGTCATCTTTCCAATCCATTTTTTTTTTCCTTTTATGAAAGTTTGGGAACAACCCAACAATTGTTTGGTTCGTACCCAAAATTTTTCTAGCCACCCTAATCCACTCTTTGCTTCTTCACCACACTCATCTCCACCACCTCCCCTCACTCTCTAATAACACTGAAATGGAAGAACGTTCAAATTAGGCAAAAAATGGTGTGGTATCCAAGCAATGATGAGATTGGATTACTCGATTCATTACATTTAGGCAAAGAGATGTTGGAAGTTTATTACTAGAGTAAATATTTAATTTGAGCATTTAGGAACAAATAAATTTTTGCACAATGACCACAGATGTAGTTTGGAATACAGAAGTAAGTTACTTCCTGAGAATCTTGAGGAATAATAGTGGAGACTTGAACCTTGTGAGCTATCAGACCTTTCATTTTATTCAGAGTGTTTTTACACAACTCTGAGTTATATGATGACTTAAAATTTTTATTGGACATTAACTTGTTGTGAAGTCTCATTATTCATCTTTTTGGTTGGTCACTAAGGATGACATCTTTTTTCGAGTTAAGAGAAACATAGGTCTTGTAGTTTATTCGAGACTTATAACCATTACCAAACCTTAGAAGGTAAATTAGGCATCTCTTGTCCATCTGAACATTCTCAAAACCATCCTGCTAAACATTTCATCCAATACCAATGTGCGCCTTTGTCTTGGTTTATTAGATATATATATATATATAAAAACTCATTTTCCCCTTTATGTTTCTGAAAAATGTTAGGAAGAAAAAAGGGATTGCAAAGTGAAAATCCATGGTACTTAAAAAAAAAAGGTTCTCAAGAAGGGAAAAAAAAGTTGTGAAGAAAGGAAAATAAAAGGAAGTGATTGATGAGTTCCCTATTAAGCTATTTGAATACCCTACATTTTCATAAACATCTCTTTACTTACCATCTATCCCACTCTTCCTCATATATATATATATATATATATATATATATATATATCAGATTCATTTTTATTTTAGAGAAGTCCTAATTAACCCTATGGTAAGGTATGGTAAGAAGTGAAGAGTAGATGAGAAGACACTATGGTGGGTAATTAGACATTCTTGCAAGTGATCAACATTCCTTCCATGAGACTATTATTCTCTTTCATGTCCGTTTATTCTTATGATCATGTGAGAAGTTTGAATTTTCGCATTTCCTATTTTCCTCATATGCAAGGGATACAATATTTTACCCAAACTCTGAGTGATCATTTCATGGAGATTAACTAGTGAGTTTTGAAGTCAAAACGGCTATTCCAAAGGTGGATTAGGATGTACGTTACTTTGACACGAAAAGTTGCATTTGTTGGTTATTCACACACACACACACACACCTTGTTCCAAAGTTGTTCACTTGTAATGTGCATTTTAGTAAGAAGTTACATATGTTTCTTGTCTTCTATGTGGTTGAATAACAGGGACATTCTCTGAGAAAAATAGGTCACACATCAATTTTGATTCATATAAAATGTTTGTGGGTGTCATCCTGGATAACCCTCAGGAGGCTAAAACTCCTCATTTAGTGTCATGCTAGGGGTTCAAGGCGTTGTTGCATATTGTAAATGCAATCAAGTCATACTAGCGAAAGTGGCATTGATTTCTTTGAGAAGTTTAGGTCGAATAAAAATATTTTGTTTTGTGTTCTTTTCGTTGTTATTTGCTAGAGGACTAGCAAAATGTTGTTTGGGGTGGTGTGATAAGCACCCAAAACATCGATTTTTACACCCCTAAATATAAAATTGTTAAGTCCAATTATCAAATAAAAATATCTCATTACGTGTTTTTTGTGCATTTTGTAGGAATTCAAGCACAAATCTCTAATCATGCATAAAGTGGCACAATAAAGCTAAATTCAACGACTAGAATGCTCAATGGGAGTCAAGCCTACAAAGCAACAACAACTACGGATCTCGAAAAAATCAATATGAAGATTTGGTCGTCCACATGGCCAACTTTATCATAAAAAAAAAATCTCTACAAGACAATGTTTCCTTATTAAACTCTAACGCCATTCTTTGTTTCACTCAACCATTCCTTGTTTCATTTAACAATGTTTCATTCTTTAACTCAAACCATGTTTCCTTGTTTCACTCAACTATGTTTCCTTATTTCTTTCAAACCTTTTTTACCTATAAAAACCCCATACATGGAGTTCATAAAAGATTATTTTTTTAGATAATTTCTTTAGAGAGTTTTTTTATTGTAGTTTTTGGCTTTATATTTTTACCTGGTAGAGAAGTGCATGTACTACAGTTTAATTCCATTGAATAAGTAAGTTTTATCTTTGTTTTTCTTTCTTCTATAACTTTTAGTTTATTTTCACCATCCATTATTTTACTCTTCTCTTTATTATTTAAATTAAAATTCAGATTTGTCTTCTAATCTACGTGAAGTAGTCGATAACCCCTACTTCCACCATGCATTGTTGAAGTCTATTTGCAGGTTGAAGAAGAAAAATAAATAAAAACAATAGACATTTATTTTATTGATGTCCAAAATCATGCAACGACATTAATGTCGATTTTTGGCATCAATCATGGGCTTCTATCTCGAATTCATTATTCTTCTTGGTGGTTATCATCTCCTCGAGAATGATGTGTTTTTTACCTGTCTTCAATAAAATTTCCATGTTTTTTGCGGTTATAGGTTCAGAACATAAAAAAGGGTCATCTTTTCAATCTGGCGATGAAAGTAGCGATGGTCGTGTCGTCGCTGCATCCGTTGATCATTGTCAACTCGTTAGTAAAACGAGTGACACTTTCCCTTATTGTCTCCCCGGGCTTCTGTCTGATATGAAGCAAGTAGTGTGGCCCCTTCCTCATGCGTTGATTGCCGATGAACCTCGTGATGAAGGCGGTAGCTAGCGTCTGTTGAACCAATTCATCATTGTGGATGTGAGACTTGTTTGGAACGTTCTGCATAAGATGGATTTTGTGTTATCCTTCAATGCCATCATGTGATGGAAGTTTCACAGATGGTCTGTCGGATTGGTGGTGCCATCATATGCTTCAAACTTTGGTGTGATGAACTTCTTTGGCATAGAAATCACCATGAGTGTGTAAAAAAAATGGTGGTTTGGCTAGTTCGTACAGTACATTAGGATCTATGACTTCGATCCTGAATGAGATTTCAACAGGGGTCCCTTCACTTTGGGGGTCCAATCTTGAAGTGGTTCACTGCTTTCGAGATTCACCTTTTGAGGTTCTGTAGAAACTTCGTTAGTAGAGTTTTGTTGGGGCGGTGCTTGGATGGGGTCGGCAGACTGAGCACGCTCTTGGGTGAATTTTTCCACAATTTTGATCATACGATCCATTTGGGTCATGAGTAGGTCTACACGAGGGTCCGTGGCAGCATCGCCAGACGTCTGTGATGTTTGGGCTATTGCGTGTTGTGGCTCTCCGTTGTCGGACATGATCAGTCCGTCGTTTTTCACTGGGTTTGAAGTGTGCACTATCGGCAGCGCAGCTTCACCGATGGGAAGATTGCTTTGATTATTATCGGGTTGAGGGTCTGTAGATTGTTCCATCTGTTCTGAGAGTTTCTCGATCGTCGATTGGCGTTGAGGGTCTGTAGAGGAAATCTGCTACTATAGATTTGCTTATTGAAAGGAAAACTTGTCGTTCCCCATGACGACACCAAATTGATGCTTCCAAAATCCGTTATCCTGTAAGCATAACATGTAAAACAAATGTTAGATTGCCAAATACCACCTTTTTGGTGGCCGAAAACACTCCGATGCTTAAGTCAGTAACTCAGTTGAAAATGAAGATAAATCTGGACAAAACTCAGTTAAAGTTGCATACATTTGTCGACTGTTCATTTTTTTTATATAATGGTCGTTGTTAATTTGCTTTGTAACTTAAGCATGTGAGGCGCAACGAGAGGATACGTTCTTCATAACGATCTTATTTTTTATGAAGATACGTCCTCGGAGGCGTAACTCCCTCAACAACTCTTTTTCTCTATAACGTTCATCATCTTTAAGGGAGAACTTTATCGGGCCTGAATTTTGGCTTTTAACTATGATTTATTCTGTAGGGTCTGTTTGGGCTTTTATGACTAGATTGCCCTTTTTGAACTTTACGAATTGGCCTGGTTTTGGGATACTCGATCCTCGTGATGGATGATTCATGCCACGTGTACGGCTGCAATAGTAGTCTTATTATGGAACGTTCCATGGAACAGTCTATGGAATGGTGCATGGACTAATGGAACATTCATTGGAATGACATATAATGATCCAATAAACGTTCCATGGAAGGATTCGAAGCTAGGACGTGGGGGACAAACCCATACAATCCTAACCACTAGGCCATAACACCATTGGCGGTTGATGGAAAAGTTGTCTTATAGTCTCTTGTGAAATTAACTATTTTATTATTTTCTAATAAATCAGATTTCGAGAAGCTGATGACTCATGGGCAGATCTATGATCGTTTGAACAGAAAGATCACAAAGCCCCGCAATCTATTTCATAGGCTTATATCTTTTAAGATTTTTAAATGTTCTAAGAGTTTATTAAAATTATTAAAATGATGTGTGTTAAACCCATCGAAAAATTATTTTTCAAAAAAATATTCACATTCGACTATTCAATTTGGAGATGTACATGGAAAACCGTAAGATGATTTCTATAAGTCAACAAACCCTGTGATTGGTAAGAAATTGCAATTAGATGCACGTGACTGATTTGAAGTTATTGTTATGTAGCTAATGGGGGGATTACTTACAGAAATAAGCTACAAAAACTTATGGTATGTGAAAACATTAGGCATGTTTTATCGTGAATCGAGCAAACAAACCGAACTGAACCAAATTGATAAGTTCAACTCTATTATTTGTATCGGTTTGTTTTATTTCGATTTTGAAATGAGAGAAACTAATAAAGTCGGTTTGAGTTTTCAGTTTGTTATATTTATAAACCAATTAAAATCGATCGACCCGATTATCTCATATAAGAAATGTAACTATGTTCCATAATTTAAATATATTAGAGTTGCTGCAAAGTTTGAAATTACAACTTGTAATGTTTGTTTCCCTAGAAAAAAAAAAATATTGTATGACTTGAATGATGAGTAGATTTGATAGATAAACATTATGAAAAAATATAAACTAATAAAAACCACGAAAGAAAAAGGTGTTGTTCGGTTAACTAGTTAATATCCACAAAAATTCTAAGTGTTGAGGAAACTAGCGAGGAAAATAGCGAGGGAGGGAGGACCATCCATCCCCTTCGCAATGCATGTCTCTCATCCCTGCACGCATCACGAGGGGAATGGAGGGTCCTCCCTCCTCCCTCGCTGTTTTCCTCGCCAGTTAGCCAAGCTCTAATATCCAAGAGTATTTGAAATAGTCAATGCTACTTATAGTATTTTACAACTCATGACAACCTTTCTGAATTTTCAATTTTTTTTTCTAAAAAAGTGGATTAAAATGCATCAGCAAATGAATTTAAACTCTTCTAACTCCACAAATCTTGAAGAAAATCCTCATTTTTTCTCTCTCTAGATGTTGAAGAAAAAAATAAACCATGGCTATTGAAGAAAACAAAACATGGCAAATAATGATCTGTTTCTTTTATTTAGCTAAGAAAAAAAAAAGTGAAGGTATGTACTTAATTTATCCCTTGTTTTTCCATTTTATCCACCAAAAAACTCATGTTTTCCTCTATTTTTTCAACAAACTCTCTTCTAATTCTCTTTTTATTTTTTATTTTTCATAAATCTTTAACCAACAAAACTAATCCGAAATTGGCCGCTTCGGTTTGGCTTAGTTAATTAGAGTTTAGGATCTGTTTTGGTCTGGAGAAAGTGAAAACCAAAATTTTTAGTTCGATTTTTCGGCAAATCTACCGGTTTCAGCTCTAGGTCTTGATTAGAACCATAGAGACAAACTTAATTTAAAAGAATATAATAATAATAATACAGCAAAGCATCCAAATACTATCATTCATTTGGATGATTCAATATTTTCAAAATGTTTATAATACTCTCTTAATTTGGGTTCTAGTTTTAGATTTGTGAAATATATAAGTTTTGATGATATGTATATTTGGCATTTTGAATGAGAAATCTTCTCAGGATGAGAAGGATCTCGGTGATGAGTAATCATGACTGAGTCAGTGTCGACCAATATGAACTCATAGAACTCTTGAGTTTTGAGGATGTCAGATTCTTCAAAAAGAGCATTTCTATTGAAGAGATTCTTTGCAATTGAATGGGTATCTTTTGTAAGCGAATAAAAACATGGTTTGATCATTGTGATCGGATCCAAACAGGGCTTTGTAAGATAGGGATTTGGAGGAGGAACTTGAGGTTTTGGAAAACTTGTCATTGCAGAGCTTGATTCTTCTACATTTGAAAGAGGTTGGTAGGGATTTGTAAGAGATAGGGCATAAGAAAGAGGGGTTTTGAGTTGTGAAGCAGAAGGCTTCATAGCATACTGGGCTTTTGATTGAGGTCTTGGAAGGGGAGGAGGTCTGAAGGACGAAGAAGATTGAGAACTCATTTTTGTAAGAATTCTCTTGTCAGGAAATCTGCAAGAGAGTTATCGGCTCCTTTTATATAATCAATATCAAAAATCGAAAGCAGACAAAATACCTTGCAATCTAGCGAAAATCTATATGGAAACAAGATTTAAAACATCTTTGGTTAGAATCTCTTTGGCAGATTTGCAATCAACACGTAATAAAAACTTTTGATTAAACAAATCATCTTGAAATTTCATGATGCACAAAACAATTGATAAAACTTCTTTTTTAACAGTTGAATAATTGATTTGGGCAGAATTCCAAATACCAGAATGGTATCGGACCAATTGTATTTGTGTAGATTCAAGAAGACGCTGTTTAAGGATACCCCCATATCCTAGGTTAGACGCATCTGTTTCTACAATCTTGAAGGCTTCAGGACTTGAGATCCCTAGACAAGGAAGACTTTTGACTTGGGCTCTGACTTGACTAACTATTTGAGAATGGGTTTTAGTCCATGGGCTTGGGTTAGACTTAAGTCTTGCATTCAAGGGCTTAAGTAAAACTCTAAGGTTTTTGTAAAAGTCTGCAACATAATTCAAGGAACCTAAAAATCTTTGTAATTGATTTTTGTCTTTAATTTCATCAGGGAATTTATCAGCAAACTCTATAGCTTTAGAGATTGGGGTGATCATCCCAAAATGGATTTTGTGACCTAAAAATAGGACATTTGTTTGAAAGAGGTCAAATTTTGTAGGAGAAAGAACCAAACCATTATTTTTGATAATTTTGGAAAATTGATACAAGTGTTTCCAATGGTCTTCTAAGGAGGAAGAGAAGACAAATATATCATCGATATATACAATTGTGAAATGAGAAAAAAAAAAGTAAAAATATCATTCATGATATTTTGAAACTCACTTGGTGCATTCTTGAGGCCAAAAGGCATAACATTCCATTCATAATGACCGAAAGGAACATTAAATGCAGTCTTGTAACGATTATGAGGATGGATTTGGATTTGCCAAAATCCAGATTTGAGATCAAATTTAGAGAAGACACGTGCTGAGTGTAGTCTCTTAATAAGGTCTCTTCTGTTAGGTATTGGATACCTAATCCATTGTAAAAATTTGTTCAATGACTTGTAATTGATGACAAGACGAGAAGATCCTCGTTCAATTTCAGCAACTTTTCTGACATAGAAGGCTGCACAACTTCAAGGGGATTTGGAATGTCGAATTAAATGTTTGGAAAATAAACTCTGAATTTCAGATTTGCAAATTCCATTAATTCGGAATTTATTTGTATAAGACGAGCTTTGGTAGGAATTTTGGACTCATTGAAGGAAGGATCATATGGTAAACGAACCACATGTCGATGGCGATTCCAAAAAGCATTTGAAATTTCAGAACAAAGTTCTGAGGTTAATTGTTCCTTAAAATGAACAATTCTGGTTTGTGTTGTGTGTCTTTGAGCTGATCATCGACTCTGCGATAAGCAATCTCATTTTTGAGAAAATGTAAATGTTGTCTTTTTTGAGAAATAAAATGGATAAAACATTTGTCTATTTTTAAAGAATTAGTTTCAGTAGTTTTTGTTTTGCACAAGAATTTGAAGATAATCTTATTACCAAGGATACTGGTAGAAATACCTTCGCTTGTAACATCAAAAGGATAAAGAGTAGTTAGGAATGGTGTACCCAAAATCATCTTTTGAGACATATCCTTAAATAGCAGAAAATCCTGTTGAATAGAAATTTTTTCTTGGCAAATGTGAGCACCAACCAATTTGTACTTAACATCTAACTTACTATTAGTAGTAAATAGTTGTTGAGTCGTTTTCTCGTAATACTGAGAAGGAATAACTCCTTCTGTAATATAGTTTAAATCAACACCTGAATCAACCAAAACAAAGGTATTAATCATGAAATTCTTGTTGATAACAAGAGTCACATTGATATACCATTTATGATATGTGATCGTATTTAATTCATTGAGAAAAGTTGGTTCAATTGTTGGTTGAATCTCTTGATTTGAAGAAGAAGGAATATTAGGAACAGATATTGCATTTTGAACCTGTTGGTTCAACAACTGTTGAGTAAGCCAAGTTTGACCTTGCTTAAGCTGGGCAAAATTTTTTTTCATGATATTAACTTCAGATTGTAAATCAGGAATAGAAACAGAATTCTGGGTAGGGATGGCAGTGGGGCGGATTTTCACGGATATCCGCCCCACCCAATCCGTTTGGGGCGGTTTTGGGTATGGCTGAATGGGTTTTCGGGTGGTTTCGGATATCCAAAAAATATCCGTTCACTATTCGGGGCGGATACGGATTTGGCCATATCCGCCCCGCGGATATCCGTTTAACTAACAAATTTACAAAAAAACCCTTCGCCTATATAAAGGATTAACTTTTACTGTTTTTCAGAAATCACTCGCAAATCACACCTCACACCCTCACCAAACGCTCCCCTCGCCCTCACCCTCATCATTTTGACATTTTCATTTCATTCGTTCCCCTCACCCTCACCAAACGCTCCTCCCCTCCCTCACCTCACCCTCACCAACTCCTCTCCCTCTCACAGACACAGAGACAGAGAGCACAAGCTCTCGTCTCACTCTCAGTCTCAGAAGCGTCGCACTCGCCCTCCCTCACAGAGACAAAGAGCACAAGCGCGGCCGCGACTCGCGAGATCTGCCTCCATCGCTATCTGCCTGCCTCCCTCACACTACTGCGTCGACCTCGAGAGGTCCCTCACACAACGTCGACCGCGAGATCTGCCTCCATCGCAGAGAGATCTCCCTCTCACAGAGATCGCCCCTTCTCCTTCTTCAGATCTCCTTCTCCTTCTCCTTCTGATCTCCTTCTCCTTCTGATCTCCTTCTCCTTCTCCTTCTCCTTCTGATCTGATCTTAGCAATAAGATCTTAGATCATCTGATCAAATTTGATCCGAGATCAGATCTCTGATCCGATCAGATCCGAGATCAGATCATCAGATCCGAGATCAGATCATCACATCATCAGATCAGATCAGATCAGAGATCTGATTTCAGATATCATCAGATCTGATGAGATCTCGATCTCAGATCTGATGAGATCTCGACCTCAGATCTCGATCTCTCGACCTCAGATCTGAGATCAGATCTGATCTGATCTCGATCTCATCAGATCTGATCTCGATCAGATCAGATCAGATCTGATTTTTTTTGGTAATTTGTAATTTTAGATCGAATTTGTAAATTTTAGATTTTTTTTTTTTTTTGTAATTAGAGATTCAGAATCAGATATCTGATTTTTTTTTTTAAATTTGTTGTAATCTGTTTATATTAGAGATTCAGAATCAGATATCTGATTTTTTTTTTAAATTTGTTGTATGTTTTTTTTTTTTTTAAATTTGTTGTATGTTTTTTTTTCTAAATTTGTTGTATGTTTTTTTTTTTAATATTTGTTGTATGTTTTTTTTAATGCATAAATGATCGTAATACTGTAGAAAGAAATTTTCATGCGGATATCGGGGCGGGGCGGATATCCGCAAATCCGTCTGGGGCGGGGGCGGTTTTGAAAAATAATACCAAACGGATATGCGGGGCGGATTTTAATCCCCGCAATTTTCAGCGGGGCGGGGATGGATTTGCTTAAATCCGCCCCAATCCGCCCCATTGCCATCCCTAATTCTGGGAAGGAGTTCAGAATCTATTGATGATATCTTTATGATTGTAAAAAGGTTTCATTATTTTAGGAACCGGTTTGTGAGTATTCTTGATATGAGTCAAATACTCAGTTTTGAGTTTGGGATCATCAATACAATCAGCAAAATCTAAAAGAATACTTGATTCTTTAGTTTTTGAGAGCATATTGATAGTGTTTAAAGCATTGCATGTACGTGCTTTAGCACAATGATCCTGATCAGATTCTTCATTGTCAGAAGAATTAGATTCATAACTCATTTGATAGACCTGAAGGTCATCATCAGATGGGTTAAATTCAGACTCAAAATTGAGCAAAATTGTAGTGAACATTTGCTTAATGTTTTCATCAGCGTCAAGCTCATGAATTCTTTGGGTTGTTCTACAATTTTTTGCATAATGACCCGGTTTTCCACATTTGAAACAAATGGGTTTTTGGACAATAGGGCCTTTGTGTTTTGAAAAATGGGTAGTCTTGTGCGTGCCATGCCGAGTGGGCTTTTTGTAATAGTTGTTGTATTGTTTGATTTGTTTTGGGCCATAATTCCTTTTGGACTTAAAGTGTCGGGTAGGATGAGACCAATACTTTTGTTTGGAAGTCTTAGGGATGAGACCGATACCTAGGACTCACAACACTATTCCCCTCGGAAAAGATGAACATGGATTTGAATCTTTAGGACTTGAGATCCCTAGACAAGGAAGACTTTTGACTTGGGCTCTGATACCAATTTCTACCCAGGACAACTAACAGAGAGATAAAGCAAAGAACAAGTTTACAAAGAAGATAGAAAATAGAAAACAGGAGAGAATAAAAGATACAAAATCAGAAGCATACATAAGTAACTATAAACTAATGTAAATAAAACTAAAATTTCAAAAGACATTTCTTTGAACTGTTCAAGTAAACGGTGCCGATACTAGGTTTCAGCTAGTATAACGAGATGTTCTAACAAGAATAGTTCTTAGAAAGTTTTGATAAGAAGAAGAAGATAGACATAATGCATGCTTATATTAATTGAAAATAAGAATACAAATAAAAGACTTACGAGATAGAAACTTACAAGGAAATAGCTAATGGGTTACATGGGAAAAAAAAACTCGGATGCCTAACTAAGAGAAATGAACTGGCTCTTATAGCCTTCAGTGAATTACAATAAATGAGAAAATAAGCTTCTCGTGACAAAGTGGAGAGTGGGTGAGATGTGGACATTTTGTCCTTTGTAATCATGGTAAAGCTGAATGGAGAAGCTTTGTCTTGAAGCGATTGTAGTGGTTGGAATAATTGAAGATGCTTCAACTTTTGACATGAGTGCGTGAATAGTGGATTCACGTGGTTGGTTTGTAATGATGTTGTTTGTTGGTCGAAAGTGACCTTGTCTTGTAGTGGAAGGTGCCTTTGTAGAAATTGTGGCAAAACTCATGATGAGTTAAAACACAATGATGCTTGTAGGGTCAGATTCATGCATGTGGCGAGAAGATGCCAAAACAATCATCTTCATTGAGGGGAACTATTGGAGCTTCGTCTTCATCTGAGTCTTCTGCATAGATATTGAACATGGTTTCCATCAGTTGCGTCTTTCTAGGCTTTCCTTGAAGCTGTTTATTGATGAACTGTCGAAGAAGTTTTGCATCTGAAGGAACTTGTATTGGATTTACAAGAGGTTGAGCAGGAGATTGTTCTTTTCCTGAAAATAATCTTGTAACCGCTTCTTTAGTAGCATTGGAGTGATCAAAAGATGACCACCATTTGACTTTGTGACGATGACAGATCCAAAGAGGAGGCTGAGTCGATTGACTTGGACCAGGAAGTGTTGTGACAGTGTAATCCCAGCAGCAGATCCAGGAGAGTTTGAACTTGACAAAAAGCCAAAAAGATAGTACCTGTTGTGGTACCAGGATTGGAGGATTGAATTTGCTTTTGAAAACTTGTCATCCTTCATTAACAGACGAAGGCAAGATATCTTGTAGAGGACCAAAATGATTCCACCATGAGTGTTGGAACCAGAGAGGAACAGATCTTTGTATAAACTTGTGGCAGATGAGAAAGAACAAAGAATGGGAACAATTTTGAGAAAAAATGAAGAAGGCTCTGGACCAAGTTTGCTTGTAATCCAGATAATTGTAGGAAGTTGGGAGGTAATTAACTGAAAACTTCTTATTGAAGCGAGGATGTTGCTTCCAATCGGCTTCAGACAAAACCTTCATGATTTGGCATTTTGAATGAGAAATCTTCTCAGGATGAGAAGGATCTCGATGATGAGTAATCATGACTGAGTCAGTGTCGACCAGTATGAACTCATAGAACTCTTGAGTTTTGAGGATGTTAGATTCCTCAAAAAGAGCATTTGTATTGAAGAGATTCTTTGCAATTGCATGGGTATCTTTTGTAAGCGAATAAAAACATGGTTCGATCATTGTGATCGGATCCAAACAGGGCTTTGTAAGATAGGGATTTGGAGGAGGAACTTGAGGTTTTGGAAAACTTGTCATTGCAGAGCTTGATTCTTCTGCCTTTGAAAGTGGTTGGTAGGGATTTGTAAGAGATAGGGCATACGAAAGAGGGTGAAGCAAAAGACTTCATAGCATACTGGGCTTTTGATTGAGGTCTTGGAGGGGGAGGAGGTCTGAAGGACGAAGAAGATTGAGAACTAATTTTTGTAAGAATTTTTTTGTCAGGAAATCTGCAAGAGAGTTATCTGCTCCTTTTATATATTCAATATCAAAATCGAAAGTAGACAAAAAACCTTGCCATCTGGCGAAAATCTGTTTGGAGACAAGATTTAAAACATCTTTGGTTAAAATCTCTTTGGCTGATTTGCAATCAACACGTAATAAAAACTTTTGATTAAACAAATCATCTTGAAATTTCATGATGCACAAAATAATTGATAAAACTTCTTTTTTGACAGTTGAATAATTGATTTGGGCAGAATTCCAAATACCAGAATGGTATCAGACCAATTGTATTTGTGTAGATTCAGGAAGACGTTGTTTAAGGATACCCCCATATCCTAGGTTAGACACATATGTTTCTACAATCTTAAAGGCGATCCCTAGACAATGAAGACTTTTTACTTGGGCTCTGACTTGACAAACTATTTGAGAATGGGTTTCAGTCCATGGGCTTGGGTTAGACTTATGTCTTGCATACAAGGGCTTAAGTAAAACTCTAAGGTTTTTGTAAAAGTCTGCAACATAATTCAAGGAACCTAAAAATCTTTGTAATTGATTTTTGTCTTTAATTTCATCAGGGAATTTATCAGCAAACTCTATAGCTCTAGAGATTGGGGTGATCTCCCAAAATGGATTTTGTGACCTAAAAATCGGACATTTGTTTGAAAGAGGTCAATTTTTGTAGGAGAAAGAACCAAACCATTTTCTTTGATAATTTTGGAAAATTGATACAAGTGTTTCCAATGGTCTTCTAAGGAGGAAGAGAAGACAAGTATATCATCGATATACAAAATTGTGAAATGAGAAAAAGGAGTAAAAATATTTTGAAACTCACTTGGTGCATTCTTGAGGCCAAAAGGCATAACATTCCATTCATAATGGCCGAAAGGAACATTAAATGCAGTCTTGTAACGATCATGGGGATGGATTTGGATTTGCCAAAATCCAGATTTGAGATCAAATTTAGAGAAGACACATGCTGAGTGTAGTATCTTAATAAGGTTTCTTCTGTTATGTATTGGATACCTAATCCATTGTAAAACTTTGTTCAATGGCTTGTAATTGATGACAAGACGAGGAGATCCTCGTTCAATTTTGGCAGCTCTTCTGTTGGAGATCTATCAGAGGATGTTCTGATGGTTGATTGTAAATTGGTTGCGGGATCTGGGGATGATAAGGATGATTCCTTAAATTAGCCAGATCAAGATGAGGGATATCCTCAGGAGGTGGAGTTCTGGGGATTTGAGTAGGAGCAGTTCTGAATGATGATTCAGATCTACGTCCTGATTGGAAATCTAGAGGTTGTAATCTAGTTTTTCTTGATTCAGAGAACTGTAATTCAACAGTCCCATCTTCAAGAGTCAGAACTTGACTAAGCAAACTAGGAGGAGGCCTTTTAGGAATTGATTGAACCTGCCAAGTTACCGGAATAGTAACTTGATTCCAGTGAATTGTCTTTGGAACAATAACACTAGTTTTGTTTTTGTTTGCCTGAAATAAGATTGTATAACTTTTTTCAGACACCATCAAAGCTTTTGGACTTAATTGAGTCTTCATGGCTTTGTAGGTTATTTTTTAAATAAGAGCAAGAGGCTCAGATCCTGGTAACATGTCGAAACCAGAGGTCTGAATATTGAGGGTCAGTGTTTCAAGGACATTTGGATCCTTAAGAGACACTGAGAAATTGGGGTAACAGTCGAAGTAGACTGGACCCATGGCCAAGGTAGATTCTGCAATTCCAAGCAGAGAATCATGGAACCTATTGTGTCACTTCTGATATGATATTTGTAATGATATCCGTCTCAAAGCCCAACTTGAACGACAAAACATTTTGTGTTCTAATGAAATTATATCTTTTTGTCAACAGTATGGCCATGAGCCCTTAGCAAGGCATTTCCCTAAGACTTCCAAACAAAAGTATCGGTCTCATCCTGCCCGACATTTTAAGTCCAAAAGGAATTATGGCCCAAAACAAATCAAACAATACAACATATATTACAAAAAGCCCACTAGGCATGGCACGCACAAGACTACCCATTTTTCAAAACACAAAGGCCCTATTGTCCAAAAACCCATTTGTTTCAAATGTGGAAAACCGGGTCATTATGCAAAAAATTGTAGAACAACCCAAAGAATTCATGAGCTTGACGCTGATAAAAACATTAAGCAAATGTTCACTACAATTTTGCTCAATTCTGAGTCTGAATCTAACCCATCTGATGACGACCTTCAGGTCTATCAAATGCATTATGAATCTAATTCTTCTAACAATGAAGAATCTGATCAGGATCATTGTGCTAAAGCATGTACATGCAATGCTTTAAACACTATCAATATGCTCTCAAAAACTAAAGAATCAAGTATTCTTTTAGAATTTGTTGATCGTATTGGTGATCCCAAACTCAAAATAGAGTATTTGACTCATATCAAGAATACAATTACTCTCAAACCGAATCCTAAGAAATGAACCCTTTTTACAATCATAAAGATATCATCAATTGATTCTGAACTCCTTCCCAGAATTCTGTTTCTATTCATGATTTACAATCTGAAGTTAATATCATGAAAAAAGAAATTGCCCAGCTTAAGCAAGGTCAAACTTGGCTTACTCAACAGCTGTTGAACCAATAGGTTCAAAATACAATCTCTGTTCCTGATATTCCTTCTTCAAATCAAGAGATTCAACCAACAATTGAACCAGCTTTTCTCAATGAATTAAATACGGTCACCTATCATAAATGGTATATCAATGTGACTCTTGTTATCAACAAGAATTTCACGATTAATACATTTTCTTTGGTTGATTCAGGTGCTGATTTAAACTGTATTGCAGAAGGAGTTATTCCTTCTCAGTATTACGAGAAAACGATTCAACAACTATTTACTACTAATAGTAAGTTAGATGTTAAGTACAAATTGGTTGGTGCTCACATTTGCCAAGAAAAAATTTGTATTCAACAAGATTTTCTGTTAGTTAAGGATATGTCTCAAAAAATGATTTTGGGTACACCATTCCTAACTACTCTTTATCCTTTTGATGTTATAAGCGAAGGTATTTTTACCAGTATCCTTGGTAATAAGATTATTTTCAAATTCTTGTGCAAAACAAAAACTGCTGAAATTAATTCTTTAAAAATAGACAAATGTTTTATCAATTTTATTTCTCAAAAAGACAACATTTACATTTTCTCAAAAATGAGATTGCTTATCGCAGAGTCGATGATCAGCTCAAAGACACACAAACACAAACCAGAATTGTTCATTTTAAGGAACAATTAAATTCTGAACTTTGTTCTGAACTTCCAAATGCTTTTTGGAATCGCCATCGACATGTGGTTCGTTTACCATATGATCCTTCTTTCAATGAGTCCAAAATTCCTACCAGAGCTCGTCCTATACAAATGAATTCTGAATTAATGGAATTTTGCAAATCTGAAATTCAGAGTTTGCTTTCCAAACATTTAATTCGACATTCCAAATCCCCTTGGAGTTGTGCAGCTTTCTATGTCAGAAGAGCTGCTGAAATTGAACGAGGATCTCCTCGTCTTGTCATCAATTACAAGCCATTGAACAAAGTTTTACAATGGATTAGGTATCCAATACCTAACAAAAGAGACCTTATTAAGAGACTACACTCAACACGTGTCTTCTCTAAATTTAATCTCAAATCTGGATTTTGGCAAATCCAAATCCATCCCTATGATCGTTACAAGACTGCATTTAATGTTCCTTTCGGCCATTATGAATGGAATGTTATGCCTTTTGGCCTCAAGAATGCACCAAGTGAGTTTCAAAATATTTTTACTCATTTTTCTCATTTCACAATTGTGTATATCGATGATATACTTGTCTTCTCTTCCTCTTTAGAAGACCATTGGAAACACTTGTATCAATTTTCCAAAATTAGCAAAGAAAATGGTTTGGTTCTTTCTCCTACAAAAATTGACCTCTTTCAAACAAATGTCCTATTTTTTGGTCACAAAATCCATTTTGGGATGATCACCCCAATCTCTAGAGCTATAGAGTTTGCTGATAAATTCCCTGATGAAATTAAAGACAAAAATCAATTACAAAGATTTTTAGGTTCCTTGAATTATGTTGCAAACTTTTACAAAAACCTTAGAGTTTTACTTAACCCTTGTATGCAAGACTTAAGTCTAACTCAAGCCCATGGACTGAAACCCATTCTCAAATAGTTCGTCAAGTCAGAGCCCAAGTCAAAAGTCTTCTTTGTCTAGGGATCTCAAGTCCTGAAGCCTTCAAGATTGTAGAAACAGATGTGTCTAACTTAGGATTTGGGGGTATCCTTAAACATTGTCTTCCTGAATCTACACAAATACAATTGGTTCGATACCATTCTGGTGTTTGGAATTCTACCCAAATCAATTATTCAACTGCCAAAAAAGAAGTTTTATCAATTGTTTTGTGCATCATGAAATTTCAAGATTATTTGTTTAATCAAAAGTTTTTATTACGTGTTGATTGCAAATCTGCCAAAGAGATTTTGACCAAAGATGTTTTAAACCTTGTTTCCAAACAGATTTTCGCAAGATGGCAGGGTCGTTTGTCTGCTTTCGATTTTGATATTGAATATATAAAAGGAGCAGATAAATCTCTTGCAGATTTCCTGACAAGGGAATTCTTACAAAAATGAGTTCTCAATCTTCTTCGTCCTTCAGACCTCCTCCCCCTCCAAGACCTCAATCAAAAGCCCAGTATGCTATGAAGCCTTCCGCTTCACCCTCTTTCTTATGCCCTATCTCTTACAAATCCCTACCAACCTCTTTCAAATGCAGAAGAATTCAGCTCTACAATGACAAGTTTTCCAAAACCTCAAGTTCCTCTTCCAAATCCCTATCTTACAAAGCCCTGTTTGGATCCGATCACAATGATCGAACCATGTTTTTATTCGCTTACAAAAGATACCCATGCAATTGAAAAGAATCTCTTCAATACAAATGCCCTTTTTGAGGAATCTGACATCCTCAAAACTCAAGAGTTCTATGAGTTCATACTGGTCGACACTGACTCAGTCATGATTACTCATCACCGAGATCCTTCTCATCCTGAGAAGATTTCTCATTCAAAATGCCAAATCATGAAGGTTTTATCTGAAGCCGATTGGAAGCAACATCCTCGCTTCCATAAGAAGTTTTCAGTTAATTACCTCCCAGCTTCCTACAATTATCTGGATTACAAGCAAGCTTGGTCCAGAGCCTTTTTTGTTTTTTCTCAAAATTGTTCCCATTCTTGGTTCTTTCTCATCTGCCACAAGTTTATACAAAGATCTGTTCCTCTCGGGTTCCAACACTCATGGTGGAATCATTTTAGTCCTCTACAAGATATCTTGCCTTCGTCTGTTAATGAAAGATGGCAAGTTTTCAAAAGCAAATTCAATCCTCCAATCCCGGTACCACAACAGGTACTATCTTTTTAGTTTTTTGTCAAGTTCAAACTCTCCTGGATTTGCTGTTGGGATTACACTGTCACAACACTTCTTGGTCCAAGTCAATCGACTCAGCCTCCTCTTTGGATCTGTCGTCATTACACAGTCAAATGGTGGTCATCTTTTGATCACTCCAATGCTACAAAAGAAGCGGTTACAAGATTATTTTCAGGAAAAGAACAATCTCCTGCTCAACCTCTTGTCAATCCAATACAAGTTCCTTCAGAAGCAAAACTTCTTCGACAGTTCATCAAGAAGCAGCTTCAAGGAAAGCCTAGAAAGACGCAACTGATGGAAACCATGTTCAAGATCTATGCAGAAGACTCAGATGAACACGAAGCTCCAACAGTTTCCCTCAATGAAGATGATTGTTTTGGCGTCTTCTCGCCACATGCATGAATCTGACCCTACAAGCATCATTGTGTTTTAAGTCATCATGAGTTTTGCCACAATTTCTACAAAGGCACCTTCTACTACAAGACAATGTCACTTTTGACCAATAAACAGCATCATTACAAATCAATCACGTGAAGCCACTATTCACACACTCAAGTCAAAAGTTGAAGCATCTTCAACTATTCCAACCACTACAATCGCTTCAAGACAAAGCTTCTCCATTCAGCTCTTCCATGATTACAAAAGACAAAATATCCACATCTCACCCACTCTCTACTTTGTCACGAGAAGCTTATCTTCTCAATTATTGTAATTCCCTGAAGGCTATAAGAGCCAGTTCATTTCTCTTAGTTAGGCATCCGAGTTTTTTTTCCATGTAACCCATTAGCTTTTTCCTTGTAAGTTTTTATCTCCTAAGTCTTTTATTTGTATTCTTATTTTCAATTAATATAAGCATGCATTATGTCTATCTTTTTCTTCTTATCAAAACTTTCTAAGAACTATTCTTGTTAGAACATCTCGTTATACTAGCTGAAACCTAGTATCGGCACCTTTCTCTTGAACAGTTCAAAGAAATGTCTTTTGAAATTTTAGTTTTATTTACATTAGTTTATAGTTACTAATGTATGCTTATGATTTTGTATATTTTATTCTCTCCTGTTTTCTATTTTCTATCTTCTTTGTAAACATGTTCTTTATTTTATCTCTCTGTTTGTTGTCCTGGGTAGAAATTGGTATCAGAGCCATGTTCATCTTCACCGGGGGGAATAGTGTTGTCTTAGGTACTGTTGGTCAGCCGTTGATGACATTGGTCAGCCTTTAGGTATGTTGGTCAGCCGTAGAGCCCTTTGTAAGTCGCAAAGATTGCGCAACTGCCAGGGTTAGGTGGTCCCATATCGGTGGTCCAGTCGGAGGTGGTCCGAGTACAGTGTTCCAACCTTCAACCTCTCTGAATTTATGAAAATGTCTTTTATTTCAAAATTTAGCTGAGCCTCTAGCTCTAGAAAAAACAACCCCGATTTACAAAATATGATGGAATGCAGAATTCCAGAAGTTGAACATAATTTACAAAAATGGTCCATACCAAAAGTTCCTTACAAACAAATTTACCAAGTTTCACAATCGATCTTTTCTAAAAAATCTGAAGACCTCATAGACATTGTTGAACAAACAGTGCCTCTTGATGGTTCTTTAGAATCAAAACAATTGATTTCTACAAATACCCTTAAATTTCTCAGAAATCAAGATTACAAGTATATCCATATCAGTCTAATTCAAGTTGGAATCAAACATCTTACAAGAACTGGCCTTGACAACTGTGCCTTAATCGCTCTTTGCGACTGTAGACACACAAACACAAACCAAAATTGTTCATTTTAAGGAACAATTAACCTCAGAACTTTGTTCTGAACTTCCAAATGCTTTTTGGAATCGCCATCGACATGTGGTTTGTTTACCATATGATCCTTCCTTCAATGAGTCCAAAATTCCTACCAAAGCTCGTCCTATACAAGTGAATTCCGAATTAATGGAATTTTGCAAATCTGAAATTCAGAGTTTGCTTTCCAAACATTTAATTCGACATTCCAAATCCCCTTGGAGTTGTGCAGCTTTTACTGCGATGAGCAGCAGCCATCATAACCATTTCTTGTGGTAATTCGATAATATTTTCTTCAGTACATCCATCTATATTTCAAGTATAGATATTGCCTGTAGAAAAGGAACCGAAGGTTTGCAAATGTTTTTCTTCATATTGCATATCAGGGTAAGTTGGCCTAGGATAATAATTCCTAGTTGTTGGCAAAGGATTTGAATTGGTATGAGTTCTTGAAGAACGCATTGGATTTGCTTCAAATCTTTGAAGTCGATCCAATTCAGACATAATGTCTAGTTCATTATCAGAAGAATCAAAACCAATATGAGACAGAGTGTTAATTTGTCTCTTTGAAGATAAAGCCTTATCGAAGACAGGTAAAGTTTGAATATTCAAAGCTGCAAGTCGTCGATTAATCTCTTCCATGATATGTGGAGCAGAAGAAAGGGCATTTTGTTCAATTGTATAAGGTTGAAAAAATGTAATTGGTTTGTTTATTTTTTGGTTTGTAGAACTTTTCATTTCTGGAACAGGAAGAGAAGTCAATTGTTGACCAATTTCATTAAGCAAAATATTGGTATAATTATTTTGTTCAATAATCTTTGAAATTCCTGTGGAGTCAGAAAGAGAAGTTGGATTTTTTAAAGGAGAGGCTGTGATAGTCTGTCCTTGAGTTTGTATATGGATTTCTTCTAAAGGAGGTAAGACTGATTCAACAATGGTATTGTTTTTCAGGTACCATGGTTTAGAAGCATTTTCGACAACATTCAATTGTGAAAGATAAATGGATTCATACCATTCTAAGAACAACATGATCTTTGATATCTTTACAGAATTGATAAAACATTTTTCCTAAGCTAATTCTTTGGTTGGAAGTAGTTTGAGAATAAAATGTTGTTCTTTTATCAGAATTGTAAACCATAGATTCACTTCTGATAAGATATTTGTAAATAGGTATAGATTCACTCAGGCATAATAACAAGAAGGCTACAGTATGAAGAATCAGGTTTTGGTACCTTTCTTTTATCTCGTGCAACACATAGACACTCTCTTTGCAAGTTGAGTTTCCTACATATATCTCTCTAATATCTATTTTCAAAGTCAAACAAATGTATGTATTACTAAGGACAAATGGTACAAGACAAGACTAGTGAAAGTTTTTCACACTCGAAGTATGGAAACTTTGAAACGCTTTGAATTTAAATTACTTGAATTTGTTGAAGTTTCTTAATTATGGTGTTGGCTAAGTAGATTTTACTGAAATTAGTTTTAAGGGATTCAGTTTGACGATTTAGATCAATATTGTTTAAGTTGTATTTGTTGTCTTTTCTTTCATTTTGTTGTTGTTCATTGTGTTGTTAATCATCATTGAGAAATTAAATTTAAGACCAAGTAGGTGCATGATAGTGAGATTTAGCAAACACAATTGTTATACCATTGTCATATCTATTTATTATTATTATTGTTGTCATTGTATTATTAATATTTTAACTATCTTTTGATTATTGGTGTTTGTTTATTTTAATAATGAATTGGTAATAATTAGAATACATGATATTATTGGTATATATTTGAGAATAAATCTACTCCCTCTCAATTGTGTTTCTGAAGGACTTATTCCTACTAAATACTTTGAGAAAACTAAAGAGAAACTGTACGCAACCAACAACTAAGCTTTACAAATTCTGTACAAACTTTCAAATGCTTATATTTGTCACAACAAATTATGCATCAAACAAGATTTTCTGTTAGTTAAACATATGGGAAAACAATTAATTCTTGGAACCCCATTTTTAACTACAATTTACCCTTTTCGGGTAACTGAAAATGGTATCTAAACTAAAATCCTTGGTGAAGATCTAATCTTCCCCTTTCTTCTCAAGCCCAATGTTACAGATTTAAATTTTATCAAAAAGAAAAAAATTATCTCTTAACTTTCTTGATAGGAAAATCCAACATTTACATTTCCTAAAAGAAGAAATACAATATCATCGTATTGATGATCAACTCAAAGATTCCAAAATTCAAACCCAATCAGTTAGTTTAAAGAAAAATTAATTACAGAACTTTGTTCTGATTTGCCCAATGCCTTTTGGCATCGCAAGCAGCATATGGTTAGATTACCAGATGAATCAAAATTTCAAGAATCCAAAATTCCCACCAAAGCTCGGCCAATTCAGATGAATTCTGAGTTAATGGAGTATTGTAAAACTGCCATGGAGTTGTTCAACATTCTATGTTTGCAAAGCTACTGAGCTAGAAAGAAAAATTCCCCGTTTGGTCATTAATTACAAACCTCTTAATGAAGCTTTACAATGGGTTAGGTATCCAATACCTAACAAACGTGATCTTATTAACATATTATACCAAGCTAAGGTATTCTCTAAATTTGATCTCAAATCTAGATTTTGGCAAATTCAGATTCAGCCCCAAGATCGTTACAAAACCGCCTTCAATGTCCCTTTTGGCCATTACGAACCCAGGAGACCAACTCGATACTAGGATACAGAGATCTAGCAAAATATTTTGAAATAATAAAATTCTGAAATAAATTACAGAATAAATAGGATGGAAAATCACAAGAGATAAAAACAAATAATTTTATCTTAGTTAGACTGAGGGCCGATGCTGCATCTAAGGACATCGCCAGAGATGTTATACAGGTAGGTACACATTCAGTTAACTTAAATAAATTTATTAGAAGAAGTATACATAATAAAGCTTATTATTGAAGAAATAAAACTTACAGAGGAAACCAGGAGAGTACAAAAACTAAACAAAGATTACATTTTTTTTTCCTGATCCCTCTCTAAAGGAGAGAAGAGCTTCTTAAATAAGGAATAGAAAAAACTATTACAATTATTGATAAGATGCGAATACTATTCACTTTTTGGAAGAGCTTGTACTGTTGACTTTGATTGAGTGCGCGAACTATTAATTCACGCGGTTGATTTTGAAAAGAAGAGTTTGTCGGTAGGAACTGAAAGTTACTTTGTCTTTTTGAAGAGGTGGAAGATGCTTGATTGATGGCTTGGACATTTGTAATGATGGCTTCTAGAATTATGATGACTCATAGACGCTTGTGACTGATTGTAGGGATAGGAATCATGCATGTGGTGAAAAGATGCCAAAATAGTCATCCTCATTGTCGAGTTTTGTTGGTTCATCGTCTTCGTCTGATCCTTCCATATAATAGATTTGAGACAAAGTTTCCAACAGTTGAGCCTTTGTAGGTTTGCCTTGTAATTTTTTTTGATGTGTTGCTTGAGTAGCTTTGCTGGAGAAGAAGATTGAATAGGATTCACCCTTGGAGAAAAAGAAGAATCGTTTTTTTAAAAGAACTTTGTAACGGCCTCTTTTGTAACACTGGAGTGATCAAATTGTGACCACCATTTGACTTTGAATCGACAACAGAACCAGAAAGGAGCTTGAATCGATTGACATGGAATTGAGAGGGTTGTGGAGACATAATCTCAGCAGCAAATCCATGCGAGATTGAACTTGATGCAAAACTAGAGCGAAAAAACTTGCTCTGAGTGCGGATTTGGAGGGTGAAATTTGGATTTGAAGATCTGTCATCCTTAAAAAACTTGAGCAGGAAGAATATCTTGTACTAGACCATAATGATTCCACCAAGAATGCTAAAACCATAATGGAACTGATTTTGATGAGGACTTCTTGCAGAACAAGAAAAACAAAAAATGAGAACAGTTTTGTGTTGCGAGCAGGAAGGCTCGAGACCAAGCTAATTGTAAGATTGGGGATTGTAATGGACTGAAAAATTCTTATGGAAACAAAGATTTTGCTTCCAATCAGATTCAGACAGAATTTGAAGAATTTGGCATTTGGAATGGGTGATTTTGGCGGGATTTGTAGGGTCTTTGTGATGAGTGATCAATACTGATTCATAATCGACCAGTATGAACTCATAAAATTCTCGGGTTTTGAGGATATCATCTTCCTCAAAATGAGTTTTTTTTATCAAAAAGTTGTTTAGCGATATGATGGGGTTCTTTGGAAATAGAATACATAACTGGTTTTATCAAAGTGATTGGATCAAAGTTTGATTTTTTAACATAACGATTTGGAGTTTTAATTGAGGTTTTTTGTTTTGTAAAAGAGGTCATTGCAGAGGTTATTTCTTCTGCGTTTGCTAATGGAGTGTATGGATTTGTAATAGAAAAAGGCATAAGAAATAGGAGATTTGAGCTTTGGAGCAGAAGGCTTCATAGCATATTGGGCTTTAGATTGTGGTTGAGGTGAAGCAGAAGGATTTGAAGAGGACTGAGAGCTCATGGTGACTTTTGAAGGAATTCTCTTGTCAAGAATTCTGCCAGAGAATTTGATTCTCCTTTTATATATTTGATTTGAAAATCAAAAGCGGACAGTAAACCCTGCCAACCAGCAAAAATCTGTTTAGAAACAAGATTTTGAACATCTTTTTGCAAAATTTCTTTTGCAGATTTGCAATCAGTGCGTAATAAAAAATTTTGATTTATTAAATCATCTTGAAATTTCATCATACATAAAACAAGGTCAGCCGTTACAAGCCCTTGCGTAAGTTGCAAAGGATAGCGCAACCTTAGAGGGTTAAGTGGTCCAGGTCTAGTGGTTTAGTTGTAGGTGGTCCAGTTACAATGTTCCTGTCTCACAATTATCTCTGTCAAAACATCAACCACCATGTCTTTGTTTTCAAAGTTTACTCGAGCTTCTAGCTCTAGGCAAAGAACCTCAGATTTACAAAACAGCTTGGAATGTAGAATTCTAGAAGTATAACAAAATTTACAAAAATGGTCAATCCCTAAAGTTCCTTACAAAAACATTTATGAAATTTCAAAATCCATTTTTTCTCAAAAATCTGAAGATCTTATTGATATTGTCGAACAGACAGTACCACTTGATGGATCTTTAGAATCCAAACAATTGTTTTCCACCAAAACTCTTAATTTTTTACAAAATCAGCGATACAAATATATCCATATCGGCTTAATCCAAATAGGAATCAAGCCCCTTAGAAGATCAAGTCTCGACACGTGTGTGCTTATCGCATTACGTGACTGTAGACACAACAAATTCGAGGATTCTCTGTTAGGAATAGCAGAGTCTACCCTTGCGATGGGTCTAGTCTATTTTTATTGTTACCCCAATTTTTTTGTGTCCCTCAAGGATCCTAATGTCCTTGAAACACTCACACTGAATATATAAACCTCTGGTTTCAATATGTTACCAGGATCTAAACCTTTAGCTTTAATCTGCAAAATCACTTTTAAGACCATGAAGTCTCAACTGAGTCCTGGAGCCTTACAAGAATCTGAAAAGGGATATACTATCCTTTTTCGGGCTAACAAAGAGAAAACCAGTGTTATTGTTCCTAGAACTATTCACTGAAATCAAGTTACTCTTCCAGTAACTTGGCAAGTTCAATCTCAGCCTAGACGACCTCTCCTTAGTCGCCTTAGCCAAATCATGACTCTTGAAGATGGAACTGTAGAATTACAGTTTTCTAAATCAAGATCCACCATTACAACCATTAGATTTCCAATCATGATGAAAATTTGAATCATCATTCAGAACTGCTCCTACTCAAATCCCTAGAATTCCTACTCCAATAGTTCTTCCTCAAATACCTCAGCCTGTTTATGATTTTCAAGCTGAAGCTCAATCTGAGAAATCTCCTACTCAATCTGAGATGGGTGATCCTTCTCAATTGAATATGATTTCTTCATCCAATTTTATTTTAAATAAAACTTGGATTCAGAATGAATTCATGCTTGACAAAAATACAATTAAAAGACAACAATTTTACAAAAAATATTCTCCTTATCAATGACAAATACTATGAGATATGTTTTACAAATTTTGTGAAGAAACACAAGTTAATATACCTTTTCAAAAATGCTATGAACATACGTTTCTTCCCAGTATCAATGTTTTACAAAATACTTCCAAAACAGTTTGGAAATTGAAAAATGATTCTTTTACAGAATCTGTTTTACCTCCTTTTGAATCAATTAAATTTCAAACTCAAGGACATACTGTTTCCGCCTCTCCTTTGAAAGATCCTTCATCTCAAAATGATTCTCATGGCATTTCAAAAATCATTGAACAAAATAACTATACAAATATTTTGATACATGAATTAGGAGATAAATTGACACACAATTCAATTGAATATCAGTCTCATTTATCCTCAAATCACCAGATTTCAAAACCAGTTACATATTTTACTCCCACAACAATTGAGCCCGACATTTTGTCATCACCTACACATCTCATAGATGTGATAGAACGCAAACTTGCAGCCTTAGGATTGCAAAATACTCCTTCAAATTGGGTTAATACCCTGTCCAATCAACCCAGATCTGATGAGTCAGAACAGCTTGACACATCTTCTCCTGCTGAAATAGCCAGACTTCGTGTTGCACGAATATCTAAGCATTCGCAGCCTCCCTTACCAACTACTAGGAATTATTATCCTAGACCCTTCTTTCCTGATATGCAATATGAGGAAAAATCTCTTCAAACATGGGTTAGTTATGCCACAGGTGCTATATATGATTGGAACATAGATGATCTCTCTGAACAAAACATAATTGATCTCACCCAAGAAATGGTCATGTTAGCATCTGCTCATTGCAGTGATAACAAAAGTGATCATCACATTGCCCAGATTATTATCGTTGGCTTTTCTGGTCAACTCAAAGGATGGTGGGATAATTATCTCACTTCCGAAGAACAACAACAGATATTTTTATCTGTTAAGGTTGATTTCAATGGTCAACCTATCAAAACATAACAAGGTCAACCTATTCCTGATGTTGTGTCAACCTTAGTGTTTGCCATTCTTAAACATTTTATAGGCAACCCTTCCAAGTTCCAGGAGAAGTCTAAAGATCTTCTCAACTCAGTGATTTTCGCCTATATAAGGATATCTTTCTCAAACTTGTTATGCATCAATCTAAAGCTAACAATCCTTTCTGGAAAAGGAAATTCCTTTCTGGTCTTCCCACTACATTTGTTGAAAATGTTTGTACCCAACTGCAAGCCGAGCATAATGGAGACATTCCATTTGACAAACTTACATTTGGTGATCTTATTGCTAAGATCAATGAAGTTGCATTAAATTTATGCAATGACCTTAAACTCAAAGTCCAACTGAAAAAACAGAGTATATCCAGTCATAAAGAACTTGGATCATTAGATCAGCAGTATGGTTTTGAGCCCATTAAGGCCCATTCCAGCAAATCTAGACTAAAATATAGGTCACATCCCGCTCGTGTCTATAAAACCAAACACCCATATGGCCCAAAGCCATATAAGCATCATACAAACTATTATGATAAGCCCAAACGCCATCGTACCCACAAACCTTATAAAAAATCCCATAATACAGGTTCATCTACTAAGAAGCTCATTTGCTTCAAATGTGGAAAGCCCGGTCATTATGCTAAAAACTGTAGATTACCTCAAAAAATCCAAGAGCCAAAAGGCCCAGATAACGTAAAGAATATGTTAGCTAAATTGTTTATAAATTCTCAATCATCTGATATTTCTAATTCTGAATTGGATTAATCATCTGATGATCTACAGGTTTATCAGATCAAACCATCCTCTGATTCTTCTCATGAAGAAGAACGAAATCAAGAAATTGATGCTTGCTTATGCAATTCTATCAATCAATATTCTATATTACAATTCAGAGTGGTGTTTTACTATTCATTGCTGACTGGGACAAAGTCAAATCAAAAGGATTAGAGATAAAATATGGTTAGGATTGAAAGTTGGGAAATGTATTGAATTTTGAGAGTTGAGATTCATTTCCTATAATGGCATATTTGTAAATTTAAAATATGTAGAAGAGCAAAGATAATGAAAAACTTTTGAAAAAAGTTGGTGGAATGTAGTAATGTACATGTGGCAGAGAGAGAAAATATTGTGTTTTCCTTTTAGCAAAAGGAAAATTTATCATAACTATCTATATCGTTGTCGGATTTTGGTAAACTTAGTATCATTGAAATGCATTTTTGAAGATCTTTCCAACAAAATCATTATTCAATACAAGTGCTAAAAATTTCAAAATATATATTTTATAATGAAAAAAAGCATATAACGTACTTCACGTCTTTAATATTTTTCAAAGCAATGAGATGGGTCGATCATACTAGAAAAAATGAGTCGGACATCTTAATGCACATTTAAACAAAAATGCTAAACTTCATGTTTTGGCGAATTCAAAGATTGGGGGAGAACTTATTCTCGACGTTTAAATTTTTACCCCAACTGGCTCAATTTTGACTAAGTCTAACCCTAAAATTTATAATATATATTTTTACCTTAGAATAGGCTTACACTCAATACTTACTCAGAGCGAAAACGGTATAGTGATGGTGCTTAATACAAAATATTTAGCAAAAATAAAATTATGTGAAGTGCCAACGGCACGGGGCATACTCTAGTATGTTAACAAAACATAAAAAAGTCAGTCTTCTTCTAGATTTTGTCAATCATATTGATGATCCAAAACTTAAACATGAGTATCTCGCTCATATCAAACACTCAATCTCTACAAAAGATCAAACTGATATTCTTAAACCGTTTTATAATCATAAAGATATTATGAATAGGTTCAAGAATACTCATCAACAACTAGTCACTATCCAAGACTTACAAGCTGAAATTAATATCATGAAGAAAGATATTATTCATCTCAAGCATAATCATTCTCGCCTTGAGCATGAATTTGCGACCCTTCAAAATCACAATAATCAAATATCTTCTTCCCCTGATATTCCTTCATCTTCAAATCATGTATCTGAAGAAATTAGACCACAATTTCTTAATTTGATACAACAAATTACATATCATAAATTGTATATTAATATTTTTCTAGTTATAAATAAAGAATATACATTAATACTATTGCATTAGTTGACTCTAGAGCAGATCTCAATTGTGTTTCTGAAGGACTTATTCCTGCTAAACACTTTGAGAAAAGTAAAGAGAAACTATACGCAGCCAATAAGGAAGCTTTACAAATTCAGTACAGACTTTCAAATGCTCATATTTGTCACAACAAATTATGCATCAAACAAGATTTTCTATTAGTTAAAGATATGGGACAACAATTAATTCTTGGAACCCCATTTTTAACTACAATTTACCCTTTTCGGGTAACTGAAAATGGTATCCAAACTAAAATCCTTGGTGAAGATCTAATCTTCTCCTTTTTCCTCAAGCCCAATGTTTTATCAGAAATAAAAATTTATCTCTTAACTTTCTTGATAGGAAAATCCAACACTTACATTTCCTAAAAGAAGAAATACAATACCATCGTATTGATGATCAACTCAAAGATTCCAAATTTCAAACCCAAATCAGTCAGATTAAAGAAAAATTAATTACAGAACTTTGTTATGATTTGCCCAATGCCTTTTGGCATTGCAAACAGTATGTGGTTAGATTACCATATGAATCAAATTTTTAAGAATGCAAAATCCCCATTAAAGCCTCTACCAATTCGGATGAATTCTGAGTTAATGGAGTATTGTAAAACTATAATTCAAGGATTAATTTCTAAGAAATTAATCTCTTTTTCCAAATCCCCATGGAGTTGTTCAGCCTTTTATGTTTGGAAAGCTGCTGAGCTATAAAGAGGAACTCCCCGTTTGGTCATTAATTACAAACCTCTTAATGAAGCTTTACAATGGATTAGGTATCCAATACCTAACAAACGTGATCTTATTAACAGATTATACCAAGCTAAGGTATTCTCTAAATTTGATCTCAAATCTGGATTTTGGCAAATTCAGATTCATCCCCAAGATCGTTACAAAACCGCTTTCAATGTCCCTTTTGGCCATTATGAATGGACTATAATGCCTTTTGGACTCAAGAATGCGCCAAGTGAATTCTAAAATATCATGAATGATATTTTCACTCCATTCACTCATTTTACAATCGTGTATATTGATGATATACTCATCTTCTCATAATCCCTAGCCGATCATTGGAAACATTTGTATCAATTTTTCAAAATTATCAAAACTAATGGATTAGTTCTTTCTCCAACCAAAATTGATTTATTTCAAACCAATGTCTGTTTTCTCGGTCACAAAATTTATCATGGTACAATCACACCTATCACTAGATCAATCAAATTTGCAGACAAATTTCCTGATGAAATCAAAGACAAAAACCAATTACAACGGTTTTTAGGATCTCTAAATTATGTTGCCGAGTTTTACAAAAATCTTAAAGTTTTACTCAAGCCTCTTTTTGATAGGCTTAAAACCAATCCAACCCCATGGACGTCAGTTCATACTCAAATTGTCTATCAGGTCAAAGCCTAAGTCATAAGTCCTCATTGTCTAGGTATTTCAAATCCCAAAGCCTTCAAGATAGTATAAACAGATGCATCCAATTTAGGATATGGTGGTATTCTAAAACAGTGTCTCCCTGATTCTACATCTATAAAATTAATCCGATACCATTCTGGTGTTTGGAATCCTACCCAAGTCAATTACTCGACAGTAAAAAAAGAATTACTTTCAATCGTTTGAAATTTCAAGATGATTTGATCACTCCAGTGTTACAAAAGAAGTCGTTACAAAGTTCTTTTCAAAAAAGGATTTTTCTTCTTCTCCACAAGTGAATCCTATTCAATTTTCTTCTCCAGCAAAGCTACTCAAGCAGCACATCAAAAAGCAATTACAAGGCAAACTTACAAAGACTCAACTGTTGGAAACTCTGTCTCAAATCTATTCTATGGAAGGATTAGACGAAAACGATGAACCAACAGAACCCGACAATGAGGATGACTGCTTTGGAATCTTTTCGCCACATGCATGATTCCCGTCCCTACAATTAGTTACAAGCATCTATGAGTCATCATAATTCTAGAAGCCATCAATCAAGCATCTTCCACCTCTTTAAAAAGACAATAACTTTCGGTTCCTACCGACAAGCTCTTCTTTTCAAAAGCAACCGTGTGAATCAACAGTTCCCACAAAATACAAACCTTGATCAAATTCTAGTGGTTTACTGGTGACATACATTTCAACTTTGTATTTTGAATTTCTCATGGATCCAATAATGGTCAAAGCAAGTTGTCTTCCTAGGCTGGTTGTTTGAGAAGGTTCAGAAATATTAACTTGACCAAGGTGGCCATAATCTAACAATTTTAAGACAGTCAGCACAATGGTTTCAGTTTTGAATTGGAGAATAGGGGGGCTAAAGATATCCATAAGAAGATTGGCTTTGGGTATAGAGTAGACAAGTTGACAGTGACATTCAAGTTTAGAAATTGCAATAGCATTACAATACTGGACAAGATGTTGACACTGACATGGATGTTGGTAGTCTAGGCTATCCCATGTAAAAAATTAGCCGGGATGATTATCACGCTTTTGGTCATAGAGAGAGAGCCAATTAAAAATAAAGACTTGAATATCTTTTTCTTTTGGACTGACCATATTGAGAATATATGACTGGAGTGCTGGAGGTAAAGGAGATAGGAATGTATGAGTAAAAATTTTTACTCGAGCTTGTACGTCTTGTATAGGGGTATTATTATCAGGTGTATAGATAGAAGTTTCTTTGCTTTTAGGGGAAGAGTGACCATCTGTAATTTTTAGCAAATTACCAGTTGTCAACGGTTTTGAGATGTCTTTACCGTGAGCCGTTTGCTGCGGACTAGTCTTAACATTTTGCCAGTTAAGATAGGCTTTTTCCGTCAACTCTTTTTGTTGTAACTTTAAGTTAGAACTGGTGAATTCTCTTTCGAGAAATTCCACCCTTGACTGTAGTCTTTGAATTTCAGTGATGCTAGACATACATTTATTGCAGGTAGCATCCTTAGTATCATATTTTATAATTTCCTTGCCTTTTATGCGGGTATTATGTAAATCTTTTTGATAGTCAAGTGCCCTTGAAGATATATAATACCTTAAGCCTAATTTTTGTCGGCAATAGTTCAGGGCTAATTGCATTTCATAAAAACCTTTATACTCTGAATTTGGAAATCCATTAATTTCTTCAAATACCTCAGCCCAGTGAGTATAAACTCCTGGAGTTCTTCCTTTAACCACGGCATAAAAAGAAAATCCTTTTGAAAGAGGTTTTGATTGTATTTTTTGAAAATAATGGGATAGTGCTTGTAAGACCATTTTAAATTGTTCAGCATGAGATTTTGAATGTTGAAGGTTTTGAAGGAGACAAACCTGTAGAATATCCAAATTATTGGTTTGGATGTCACATGGTTTTGAAGAGTGTATGACTGGTAAGCGTATTTGTCCAAATTGACATTCCATGTTGTTGTTATTCTGCATATTGCTGCTAGCCTGCATAAGACAAATATGTTCTTCTTCACAGATATAAATGGATCTTGATAAAGCATCGACAATACTATTATTTTCTTTTTTTATGTGTTCAAATTTTACTTTATAACCATTTCCAATGACACTGTTTAAAAAGTTTGTCCAGCGTTTAGAATTTATTCGTTTATCATTGCTTTTATTATAAAATTTTACTATGGCTTCGCAATCAGTACGAATAGTAAAAGGTTTATCTAGGTATAATTTAAAGTGTTCTAATGCATTGATAACACCCAGAATTTCATAGTCTAAAGACGTTAGTCCCTTTTCTTTATATTTGCCAGAAGTATATCCACATATTCGTTCTTCATTTTTAGAACTGTATTCATTAGGTTTGGCTAGTAGTACAGCTCCCCAGCCTTCTTCACAAGCATCGGTTTCTATGATTTTATAATCAGACTGTAATGGTAATGTTAATGCAGGTAAGTTTTTGCAAATTTCTTTGATAGCTTGGACAATTTTTATATCTTCCTTATTAAAACTTTTTTCACCATTAGGAGTTGTTGTACTATATAAAGGACCTATTAATTTACTAAGATCTTTAATATAATGACGACAATAATTTAGGGTTCCTAAAAATGATTGAAGTTGTTTAGTACTTTCAATATTATCAGGATATTCTAATATTTTCTTTACTATATGTTCCTGTAGCTGAATTTTTCCTTTTCCTATTTTCATTCCTAAAAAATCGATATAGGTTTTGCAAAGTTCTATCTTTTTCTTTGATATGATAAGTCTGTTGCTAACAAATTCATTAAAAACAAGTATAAGATGATCATAATGAGAGTCAAGGTCTTTAGAAAAGACTAAAATATCATCAATATAGACGAGAACAAAGTGTTTGTACTTACCAAAAATGAGATCCATTTTTCTCTGAAAGATAGAAGAGACATTTTTAAGACCGAAAGGCATAACAAGCCATTCAAAATGTCCTTCAGGACATGTGAATGCAGTCCAGGGGATAGCTTGTTCGTCCATCATAACTTGCCAGAAACCGCTTTTACAATCAAATTTACTAAAGACAGTATTGTCTTGAATGCAATTTAGTAATTGGTCTTTGTTTGGTATAAGATATTGGTCGTCATGTGTATTATCATTTAGTCTTTAATAATTAATTACCATTCGAGCATTTCCTCGTTTTAATTCAGCATGATTTCGTACTAAAAAGGCAGTGCTTCTATGTCTACTGTTGCTATGTCTTGTTACTCCGAGCTTTAAAAGTTCATTTATTTGTATCGAGAATTCCTCAATGTCTACCGGAGTATGAGTCATAGTTCCAGTTTTAATGGACATATCAGGATTTTTTAATTTCTAATTTTGCTAAATATTTATTACGAGACTAATATTTTATCGGATCTTCTCCCAAGACTTGTGTTTCTTCAGCAATTCGTATTATATTATCTAGGATATCTTCTTTATTATATGCTAATTTTCTTTTTGGTTTATTGAAGAAAAAGTAATCCGTGGTTATGGCATTGAAATCGTGGATAGGCTCTTTATATAGTGATTGATTGAATATGTATATATTGTTGTGAATTTCAGGAGTGCTATCAAGTTCATTTTCATTTTTATGTTGTATCCCACCACGCTTTTGATCACACTCAGGAGGTGGAAGAAGGGTAGGATAGTCTTTATAGGTGAGTAGATTGTGTCTAGAAAGTAAATAATCAGTAGGGGTTGTCGTAGTGCGGCGACAAAATTGTATATAGTCGCTATTAATTATAACATTTGTTCTAAAAAGCGCTAGGCGGTGGGCTGGCGGCGAGCAGGTGCCTAACGCCTAGGGGCCTAGGCGGACGCTTAGGCGATTTTAGGTTTTGTATTATAACTTTAAAAATTTATAAAATTTAAGCATAATACATTATCAATTACATCCAATTTAATGCCAAGATACATATGCAAAATTTAAAAACATGAAAAATTAACAATCATGAACAAAATTTATTAAAACTCAAATGACTGAAGTTAGTCATGATGGTTACTTTATACAAAGTTGAATTTGTAGACAAATATCCAAACCTATTCTTTATTTTTCTACAAATTGCATAAATGACCTCAGTCATGTTTGATAAAATCTACATTACTAAAATTGGTACCGGCAGATCCTTTGAGAAATCCATTAAGTAATCATCATTTGCTACATTCAGACATATACTAAATAAAAAACAATTAAATTGTTTATTTCCAAAAAAGGGGAATGAAAAATAAAATAAGAACACAATCAGCCTTATTCAAAAAAAAAAAAAAACTCGCTCAGACAGCTTAGATCCCGCCCAGACCCTGCCTAGACCTCGCCCAGCCATTAATCCTGGTGTTTCTCTAACGCCTAGCGCCTAAGCGGCTGCCTAGGCCGTTTTTAGAACACTGTATAAAACATATAACTTGTTAGTAATTTTTTTTTTTACTTGTATGCATATTAATTATTGAAGGTTTGAATTTTGATATGCAACTATTAAACAATGACTATATACATGATCAATATTGTCGATACACATACTACATCAAAAGTCCAACAAAAGTTTTATTAATCTTTTAAGTCACTAGTGATAAGATACTAGTAAATAGTAAAAATTCACTTCAGAATAAAACAATAAGAGGACAATATGAAGAGTAAGGACTAAACATCATCAACAAAAAAGCATAAAAATTTCACTGTTATTCTTAGATGCAACATAGTCAATTGTCATACACCTATTTTTCTATTTCTTTCTGTATAGATGAAAAAACTCAACAACTAGGACTATTACATCACTACGTGAATCCCTCTACTTCTCTTAAACCATCCACAATTAATAAGGAAATGTTGTGGTAAACACCATGAAGTGTGGAATTGGAAGATTTGATTTTATTATATGAGAATTTCCATGAAATCCCATCTTACCCTTCGATTGGTCACAAATCAATCCATATAGTAGAAGTGAAAAGATACTGAAATGAAAAACAACAACAAAAAAAGAACAAAAACAAAGGAGAAGAGGAAAAAATAAGCGATGGTGAGGCCGACAGTGGACAGGGGTAGTGATGCGGCCGACGGTGGACAGGAGCAGTGGCATGGAGTGGTGGTGCGACCGAAAGTGGCAGGGGGTGGTGGTGGTGGGGCGGGCAGGATGGTGTTGCTCCTTTGAAGGTATAAGAGAAGGTGGAGAAGGGACGATGATGGGTGGTGGTGTCCTTCAACACATCCAAAAAAATGGGGATGACAGTGTCCTTCAGTAGAATTGGTGGTGTCATTTAGTCACTCCCTTTACTATTATGTCTTACATTGCACGCACTTGTGCCTGTGCATGGGATGCGTTCCTAAATGTGATTGTTAGTAGTACCCGCTACTTAGATGAAAGCCACCGCTATTTTACCAAATGTTAGACCCATTGCACTAACCCCACAAAGTCAAGATTTGGCAAACTCACTCAACTAGACTCACCTTTCTTCCTCTCACTATCTCTTTCTTCTTCACCATCTCCTTCCACCATTCCTCATCGAAACCAAGTTCAACATCTTATCTTCCTATCATCTCAATCACACTATTTTCTCCAAAAGTTTTATTAAACAACCAAACTAAGGGGGTGTTCATTTGTCCTTCCAGTTGGAAATTGGAATTCTTAATAAGAAGTAAACATTGTTAAATGAGTGTTTTTTTAGTTTCAATTAAAATTCAAACTTCTGAATGAAAACAAACACCAAGGGGGAGGGGTGCTAATCATTGATCGCCAATCGCTTACCGAATTTCTGTTCCAACAATAACCTTCACCTCTTCATTGCCTCCCCTCTATCACGCAAGCAGTGTCGTCATTTTGCGATCAATCACCTAATATTGGGTGTTGGGGTCTTGAACTGATATTTTATGTATATCTTGGTCACTTGTTACCAAATGTTCATCATCCCACAAAAAAGTATGCCAAAATACACATACGGCCAAATATAGAGTATGTTGATTCATACATGCACCCAGCTAAAAAGTATATTGAGTTGTCAATACAGCTTGCATAGCCGTATGTGTGTACTAGCCACTAAATTACCAACATAGTTTCATCCATCCATCCAAAAAAGACACATACAACCATAGAAAAGGTGTGTCAATATACACATACGACCATAGAAAAGGTATGTCAATAGACACATACGACCAATGGAAAAGTATGTTGTTTGACACGTACAACCAGCCAAAAAGTTTGTTGATCACCCAAGCGAAAAAAGGAATTAGGGTTTTTTCGATCTACTTTAAAACCCCTTTTCTGTTTTGTTGAAACCCTCTTCGAAATTCTCCTTCGTTGTTTTTTTTTCTTTCTCCTTTTTACCTTATTCTTTGTGATGATAACACCTAATGAATGAGAAATAAAGGAAAGAGATGAAGAAAATAAAAAGAAAGTGAAGAAGATGAATGAGGAATAAGGAAAGGAAAAAAATGAGGAAGTTGAAGGAAAAATAATAAAGAGATGGTGGTGTAGTGGTGGTGGTGGTGATGAAAGAGGTAAATAGAGAAAATTCAGTAAATGTGAAGATGATGGGTTCGTGAGGATGGCTCTTATAATATAAGGGAGAGTAGTCAAATGCATAGTTGTTGATTCCCCAACTTACTGTGGGTGCTCTTAGAGTAGGCATCATTTTAATGTGGGTGCTCTAATCGGTTGTGGCTTTAATCCAAATAGTGGGTGCTACTAACAATCACCATTCGTAAATGACTTAATTGAAAATATCTCCTCATGTGCTATGTATGATGTTGTCCAGCCCATACCAGGACGGAATGGCATCCACAACCACAAGATATGTTATTCATTATTGACTCGTACTTGCCAACACTTTGTGTTTATGTTTCAGGTCAAATATGGGTTAAGCAATGCACTTGTCTAGGTTTATCCTTTAGTACCAACTTAACTCACTTAGACCATTTCCAATTGTAGAGGATATATAGGGATAAAACTTATCTATCCCTATTTATAATCATGCAAAATGGCCAACGCCATTTTGCGAAAATTGGACAGTTTTCAGGTCGGATGGCTAGTTGCTCCTTTTGCCTAGATATTTTCGACCAAATCATGCAATTTTCTCTCTCAATTCATTTATTCACTCTTGAAATTTGCTTTCACTCATTTTCTTGCAAATTTCTTTCAATGCCAGCATCTCAACCAATCTCGCAAGGTAAATTTGGGGCGCCTCATAACCCCAACTTCACTCAACTTGAAAAGAAGTGCTATGTAGAGCTTAGATAGCTATCTGAGAAGATTTGATTATTGGCACAAATCAACGAGACCAAACAATGTGAGAGTGCATACTTGGTTCGATTATTGAATTTTTTGGGCGAAAATCCATTCAATCATCCACCTAGTGCACTCCAACATTGATGGAAAATGATTCAATTGGTTGTAAATAAATTCCAAGGGAATTTTGACTATACAAATCACCAAAATCAGAGTGGAGAGACACATGAAGATTGTGTAAATTATTTTATATTTCAAATTCATATAGCTATTTATTATTGTTTTTAAAATGATGTTTGATTTAGTTTTTCATATTGTTCGATTTGGTTGATATAGCTTAATGATGCAAAAATGCTCTATAGTCAATTGAACAACAAAACATTCCACTTTTAAACTTGTTGGACTATAGTCAAGGACACGCCTAAGTGGCACTAATGGAATAGTGATTTAGGCAATGTATTCAAGAAAAACAGCAAGACAAATGTTGGAGGAGATTTCGATGAAAGCCCATCGGATGCTACTTATCCTCTTGCAGGAGGTTCAACATCGACAGAGGTGTCTTTGAATGAAGAAGAAGATCCGTTTGTACTGAAAAATGATCATTTGGCTCTACCAATTGGAAGGAACCAAGCAAGCTCGGGTTGGCAAAGTGGTTCTACTTATTTTAATCCTGTCATGGAAGACTTTCTCGTTCATGCAGGGAAAAGATTGGACATGACAATCGCAATTGCTAAAAAAGAATGTGAGCTGAAGTTACAGAATGTGAAGATGAATAAATACATTAGAGAAGACAACAACATTATAATGATGGATCTTACCACCTTCAATCCAATTAAGCAACAATATTGAATGGACAAGCAAAATGAGATATTCGAACAACGTAGTGCAAGGACAAGCCGTTACTCCTTCCGCAGGTGACCCTATGAATGGGGATGCGGCATCCAAATATGGTTTTCCTTGTTGTTTTTAGATTTATTTTTCGTATTAGGTTTATTTATCAAGAAAGACATGTAGTCTATTAAGCATTTAGAACATTTGCCTTAGAGGAAGAAACACAACAAAAAACAAAAAAATCTTAAAAGAAAGGAAAAGGTAAAGCAATAAAATAAAATAAAATGTGTAAAACACAAATATATTTAAGTTGACGCTAAAATTGTATTAGGGAAATAGTAATTTCAAACAAACCTTTAAAATAGTGGAAACCTTTTCTCGGCTTCAACTTGACACGAAAACGACTTTTTTTAGTTTGAATCATAGAAATGAATATATTTTGTATTGTCTCCGTGTATTCTTTCGAAATAGAAACGAGTTTAGAAGAGATATAATGAAATTCTTTACAACCATCTCTTTGTCTTTTAAGGAAATTAGATTATAAAAAACTAATTTCAAACTTAATTGCTTTGCTTTTTTTTCCTCTTATTTTATCTTCTTCTTCTATCCTCTGTTATGTTTTCTTGTCTTGTCTTACTTTTTTTTCTTCTCAAGTATTTATTATTATTATAATTATTATTATTTTATTTCTCCTTTTTTTTTCTTTTCCTCCTCTATCTTCTTATTCTCTCCTTTTTTTCTCTTTCGCCCTCGCAGATGCTCATGCTAGTGGAGAACCCCCACACACATAGGTTTGTGCAAGTGTGGGTCCCCACTTATATGAACCTCCACGAGGACAAAGGAGAAAAATAGGGGAAGAGAAAAAGAAAAAGATGGAAAAGAAGGAAAAAAGAAAAGAAAAAAGAAACAGAGAAGAAGAAGAAAACAAAGAAGAGAAAAAGTAGGTGGGGGCTGGGAGGGACGTCCAACGGCAACCCGATAAGAACAGCTGTGGAGGGGAGAGTTGGTGCAACCGACGATGGCAGTGGCGGGGTGGTGGTACTTGATAGAGAATAGAGGGAGAGAGGAGAAAAAAGGTGGTAATGTTTTTTTTTTAATTTTATATTAGTGGTGGTCTTTAACAGATTGTGATATCTTCATAAAGTAGGGTAATGATGGTGTCTTTCATCATAATTGGTGATGTCATTTAGTCGCTGCCTTCAGTAAATAACGCTCGAGGCCACCCTGCGAATGAAAGAAAGATTTTCAAAGGCGATGAATGTTCGATCCCATGTGACAGCAATAGCACTATTCGATCTCGATAAAGGAAAATGACGACTGATGTTCACCTTCTCCTCCTCCTCCTCCTCTTCTTCTTCTCAACTCTCGCATCAGCTTCTTCTGACCTCACTCTTCCATCTCCCACCAATACTTTTTCTTCTCAACACCATCTTTTGAAGGTACGAACCCACTTTTAAAAAACCAATCTTGATTCATTTTCAGTCATAAAGTTTTGATTTTTATTATTGTGTTTGTGAATCCAGGACGTATTGAAGGCGATCTCAATAAAGCAAGATTGGGAATTGGCGCGAATTAGGATTATTTCTGATGTGGATTTGAGCAGTGCTAGGTTTGGGACTTCTCAGAGATACGAGTTTCGGATTCGGGTCGGGAAAAATAGTAGTCTTGTGGTGAAGTTTTCAGATGAGTTGGATTCTTGGAGGAAATTCAACAACAGGGGCGATGGTGAATTCAAGTTAGGTCCATCACTGCTTAATCAAATGAGTTCTAACGCGTTTTTGAGTAAGTTTCAGTTGGAAGGACCTTTTGAACTGTTAAGCATTGATGCTCATCATCACTTCGCTCTCGATTTGCCGGTATGTTTTATTTTGCTTTGCTCTTATTTTGTATTTTGATTTGTGTAATAGAGAATTATTTAGTGGTTTTGATTTTATGTTATTCAGTTATGTTATAGTCAAGGATCCTGATTTCGTTTTTCGAGTTAATTTCAATCTCTTGATTTTAAGAAATATTTCGTGAGATATTATAATGTGTAGAAAAAACATAAAAATTTCGGTTATGATTTCGAATTTAAAGGTATGCATTTTAAAATCTAAAATATTACATAAAAATCTTACACGATTCGTAGTGTCATACATACTATATATTACATAGTAATCACTCACATAACAAACTTTTGATACTAAAATAACATTATAGCATGTTAAAATATACGGAGATTAAAATTTTTATTTCTTTTCTCTAGAAAATTTTGACATATTTCGGATTTCGAAAGAAATTTCGGTAACTTCAAAATAGGAAATATTTCTGAAATTTCGACATATTTCGAGAAATCACATTCTTTGGTTATAGTTTGAGTTTATGGTTCACTGAAAAATGGGTTTATAACAATGAGAGCTATAGGAACAGCTTTGGTGGTTTGGGAACTCGTAAAGATAAGATATATGGCTTGTGATTAAAAGCTTGGAATTTGGAAGACGGAAGGAAAAAGAGTATCAGAGCACAAGGGGAAGAGATATACAAGAGTGACAAGTCATCTGTCAAATCTTTTTCACTAATGCTTTCCTACTCCCATTCCTTGTGTCCTTTTATATCTTCCGCTTTTATTTTACAAAGGCTAAAACTTTTATTAAGAAAGCATTAAGAGGTGATTACACTGGCCAATTTACATACATCACTTCAAAGAACACCCCATTGAAAGAAGGAATATGAGAAACACTCCCTCATGGTAACCAAAACTTGCATTACCACAACGGCAAAATCCTCGTGCTTGTTTTGAAAATTTTTGTTGTTGCTCTTTCTATAGCGTCTAACATAAAGAAGGCTTTCCAGTCCTTCCCTACTTAGAAAAAAGTTTCCAACATCTTAGCAAATTGGCTATCAAAGCCGGCATATTCCGATGTAATTTGAACATAGCCAAGAAGATCTTTCCTACCTTCCCACCCACAATTATTGTTCCATGCAACAATTACCTTATTCTACAACTTTCACTTTTCTTCCAAAACCAAATCTCTGCAATCATTTGCCTAACACAGGAAATTTTCCATGTTCAATTTCCGTTCAAGACAATCGCTTGTCAGGTGCGAGCTATACTAATTCCGACAAGCAAGCTAGTCCCGTACTATGTAGATAGATGAGATACAATTTTGTGCTTTAAGGAGTGGAGTGACCATATGGCCTTGGTGGATACTCTTGCCTAGTGTAGTGTTCAATCACGCTCTAGTTCTCTTGATTGGATTGTGGTCAAGCTCCCATGTGGAAATCTCTCTTTAGTTTGAAAGGGCGTGATTGGACAAAGGACTCATTAATAATATTGATGGATGGTGGAAATACTCATAGAGCAGGGCTAGACAAGTTACAAACTTTGGCTCAAACTCATAGAAGAGGGCTAGACAGGTGCGAAGTAGCTTGTTTACAATACCTCAAAGTAAAATCAAAACAAAACAAGTCATGAACACGAGAATCAAAACAAGTACAAATGACACAGTGTACACATTTCACAATTTCCAATCCATACCCTGTAGGAATGTCATATCTTCTCTGCACAACATTATTCTTCCCCTCCACCTTCTACCTCTCCCTCACCCTTGTAATGTCCTATAAAATTTCCTATTCAGTTCCCTCATGATTCTTGAAGAAGTGAACATGATGGGAGTGCCATTTCTAGCAGAGGAGAAATGGGAGAATGAAGGATGAGAAAAGAAGAAGAAGAGACGATGAGCGTTCAAACTCTATTGAGAAGAAGTGGAGGACTGAAGGAAGAAAAATAAGAAAACAGAAACCTTTTTGACAAGGAAATAAGAAACAAAGAGAAGAAGTGGGGGAAAGAAGAAAATGAGAAGAAATGGAGAAGGGAAAAGAAGTATCTAGTAGCAACCGAAAAAACGTCCCCCCCCCCCCCCCCCCCCCCCCGTACTTAGGTTTTGGGGTTAGGACACTTTAGTTTCTCCTGAAAATTGATCGAGCACAAAATGGGAGAGTGACGTAAGTGAATGGTTAAGTTATTTTGATGTCTTTATTCTATATGTGGTGAATATAAACGTTGGTTGCATCCGGGTCAAAGAGTCTAATGCGATATATGTTGCATAGTTCGTCATGGTCACAAAAGGATGCTTTTGATAATATAGTTTGTATTGCTGGATTACTGGAAGGAAGAGGACTTCGCAACGAAACTAAAATGTCATTTTTGTTAATGCACATAGTTTTGTCCAAGGATTGTGATTTCGTTTTTTGAGTTCATTTCGATATCCTGATTTTTAAGAAATATTTTGAGAAATATTTCGGTGTGTAAAGAAAAAGTTAAAATTTTGAGGATACACAAAAAAATATAATGAATTTCGAGGGTATATGAAATGTAAAAAAAACAATAGACAAGTAAATAAATTTATTAAACATATTAAATGAAGCCTAAGTACCAAGAAATGAAAAAAATATATGAAATCAATATATAATTAGAAAATCAGGGGTGGTTTCTAAAATTAATATTTAAGTAGAAGAAATGATAATTAGAAAATCAGGGGGGTTTAAAAATCAATAAATAATTAGAAGAATTGATAATACGAAAAAACCCCGAAAATTTTCAAAAAATCCCTCGAAAAAATGTAATTTTTGGTAGCTGGGTTTTGTATTTTTACGGAAAAAACAAAATTTATGAAAAAAATCAGAAATTTACAAAAAAAATTCAAAACGAAAAAAATCTCAAAAATTTTCAAAAAAACCCTCGAAAAAACTGTTAACTTTTATTTTCGCCTTTTTTCTTTTCGTAATTTCAAAAAAAACCAAATTTTCGTTGAAATTTCGCGAAATCATATTCGTTGGTTTTGTCTTAGTTCCTATCCTAAGTGATGGAAATGATTGTGAAACTGGCAATGCTTCTTGGACCTAATTCTGATGTTTCACTTTTATGCTACCCTTTTTCTGATCATCATTTTATTATATTACTTCTCTTACCTCTAGTTGATGATTTTCCACCAGTAACAAAGAGAATATCCTGTCTGTAATGCCTAGAAAGTACAAATAACATTAGTTCTTTATTGGGAATTTGCATTTTTCATCATGATGATTAATGATGCGAAATCTTATTCTTTATTTCCATCATTTTTTCATGATTATGAAGTGAAAAAAGAGAGACACTGTTCAGTTAACGATGTATGAGTATGAACTATTGTAATCCGATAGATTGTTGACTTCTTCGGCTTGGTTTTGTTAGGGATATTCAGTTAAAACTAGATTTCAACAGTAGTATTGGTTTTTCCAATTAAATTCATGAATTCATAAAAATGAGCTGATTTGGATAAGTTCCTAACCACGTCATTGCCACCATATGTGCTTCCTGCATTTTTCTTATTTCCTCTAGGGAATGTGTTTTTTTTTAAAGTATGGATTCTTTCCTTCTACTTTATGTAATTATTTATTGTGGTCAGGGATTGTGATTTCATTTTCCGAGTTAATTTCAGTCTCCTCATTTTAAGACATTTCGTTTTGTATAGAAAATTGTAAAAATTTCGATTGTAATTTCAATTTTAACATAATAAGTTATACATACTACATAAAATTTCTCACACGACTCATAAAGTCATACAAGCTACATATTACATAAGAATCATTCACATAACAAATTTTTTATACCAAAATAACATTATAGTAGGGAGATTGAAATATTATTTTTTCATATTCCCTTGAAAAAAATTAAATATTTTGGATTTCAAAAGATATTTCATTAACTCCAAAGTAGGATATATTTCGTGAAATTTCGACATATTTCGAAAAATCACATTCCTTGATTGTGGTGTTGTTCTTTAGTATTTTATTTCCTTACAGTGCTTGAGCAATGAACATGTATCTAACTGGGTACTCGCTTGTTTTTCCAACTGTGTGATGCTTTGACATTGATATGCAGATGAATGTCACACATACTGGTTTAAAGCGGGTGCTTGTTGGTGAAGGTATTATGGTAGAAGTAGAGGGTGCTCGAGAAGTCTCCTTGTTTCATGCCTCCAATTATGGTTTACCTATTAACAGCAGCTTAAATCTTAGTGGAGGCAGAAACCACTTTTGGCCCTTCAGGCCCTCCTCGTGCATGCTGTTATCTCCTATCCATATTTTTGGCTCAGCATCTCTTGTTGCATACAGAACCCGTAACCGCGATGCCAATATTGGAACTGCATTCCTGTCACAGGGTGTGGTTGAGTTGTTGCCAGAGAAGTGCTACAGTAAACATTTTTATAAGAAACCAGCATGCCCCTTCAATGCATTAAATCCGAGGCTGGTTCTTCTGGAAAAGCTCTTGAAAAGGTATCTAGGTGACAGAATCACTCAAAATGGGACATCAGGTTTTCTCAAAACCAAAATTATGTCATCAACCATGGTGAAGTTCCAATTAGAAGTGGAAAGAGATATTGGCAATGATGATTCATACTGGAGTACCTTGGAGGAATGGAGAACAAAACCCATTGTTGAAAGGGTTCAATTTGAAATCATGGCAAGGGTGGAAGCAGAGAGGTTGAAGCCTCTGGTGGTCAAGAAGGTGAGGCCTTTCATCTTGATGGATACCACCGCATGGAGTACTCTGATGTCTAATATTTCCTTCACAAAGTTTCCGGCTGCCCTGGTACCTCCTGAGGCTCTTACATTGGATGTGAAGTGGTAAAAGTGCAATTGCTTTTATCAGAATTTGGTGGAGCATTCCTAGGTTGCTGGGGATAGTAGATTTTTTGTTGTTTGTATCATAGTCCTCTGCCAACGGATAGGAATCAGCGAGGTTTATACCAAAAAGAAAAGAAAAAAAAAGTTGAATGTATGCCACTTGTAAAATTAGGTTCATTGTAGAGATATTCAGTTGTAAATAAAACATGTGTAATTTTTAAGATGAATTACACATCGCTTTGTAGAACGAGGGTATTTGTTGCAAACACTGCTGTTTGTTTTAATTGTTGTTGTGATTCTTGTCGAGGTCCAGCCTGATGGTGCAGATGTAACTCTTTGTTTTGCTGGTAATAGACTATTGATCTTTCTGACACTTCAAAACAAAGCAAATAACCACTCAAGAGTATTAAATCAGTTCTTTTTGCCTGTACAATTGTGATGCTGGGTCTAACTTATAATAATTTCTCTAAGTTTATCCACCTTGTCTTAATCTTTTGGCTTGGTATTGTAAAACTAAGTTCCTGAGCAGTTTGGTTTTTCTTCTCTTGGCAGTGTACTCCTGGCTGTTAAAAGCAGTCAAGCAGTAAGAAGGGGGGATACTTTCTTTTGCAGTCGTCTCCACTTCTACTCTCTGGTTTCCTCTTTTTGTTTGTGTACATATTCTCTCGTGGCTTGTGGGCACATCCCATATTCTCCTCGAAAACTTTGTTTGGCTTAAATGTTTTGAAAGGCATATGCTAAGATCAGGTGCAGCTTGAGGCAAGGCCTAGTATCTGGGCACATACATCTGAAAGCGATATGCATTCTGATCTGAGCTATTCAGGAAGCATATTTAAGCCTCAAGGTTGAGATTGAACAGTTTTAGACTCTATTCAGGAAGCATACACCCTGAAGCCTCAAGGTTGAGACTGAACAGTTATAGACTCTAGTGTTCAAGTCTTGAGTTTACTTCTTTTAAATGAAAATAAAATAAAACAAGAAGTTCGGACAGTGGATAAAATAAATTATTTTGTCAAAAATCTCCCAAGTCAATTTTAAGGTTCTTCTTAATGAACGAAGATGACAGTTAAAAAAACCTGACAATAACAATTTATTGTTTGCAGAGATTGATTCTTAATTTAATTCAATGCTTGAAGGGCATCTCGAATGCAAGTTGTTAACCTCGTTTTTTGAGGTTTAGGTTTCAATATCCTTTCCAACACACTCCTCCAACCTCAATTTATTGAGCTCGGCACTGGAAAACGCTCATGTTTGACATTGCGCAAATGCACAATGTTTGGAGGGATCTTGCTCGCATTAAAGAGCCGCACAAAACACTCGTCTAGAGTGACACAGTTATACTTTTTCACAAGGCAAGTAGTTGTTAGTGAAATCCCACAAAATTAAAAAAGATTGTAACTGGTGCATATACCCATCACCAAAGTCCTCAGGTGAAAACAAACAAGCTCAAGGACAAGTAACACACTTTCGCATATGGAGACACTTCATTTTTCAACCTTCTGCTTTTGAGGGGCAATTTAGGATAACAACCTCAGATCGATAGCATCATATCTGTTATTTGGGGGAACACTTGCGGATGATCAGCTAAAAGCCTCCTGCTTAGTGAACGACAGCACATAAATTTAATGCTACAGGTAGAGCAGTGTGCATATTCGCATGTTATGCCCTAATTGACAGAATAACACTGCATGATTCTTCTCACCCAACTGATTTTCTGACAAAGGAAATTAATGCTTGGATTTCACTCACTGAGAATATAATTACGTTGCAATGTGCTTCCAAATTCGTATTAGCAAAGATTCAATTACATCTGTATGAATTTTCTCCCACGTGCTTACTAATATTTACAAAGTGCGGGATAATCCTAACTAAAACAGATGAGTGGAATTGGGGGATTAAACAAGAAGGTTAACACTTTATAGAGAACGTGTTGAACACAGTAGCTTTTTTCCTGCACAAGGGTTACTAGTCTTTCAAGGTCTGCTGCTCAGCTGAGCATGGTTGGGTGACCAGTTTGAAGCATCTTCTTGAACATGTCCATTCCGAATGAAGAATCCGACGAACTGTGCAAAGCAGAAAACTGAAGTCAGCTATCAATCTCAAGATACACTCAAGTCATATGTTCCAGAGATTCACAAACCTCTACTTCCGATCCTTCAAATTACTTTAGTTACTACCCACATATTATCACCACATAAAGCAACTCTGCGACAAGATAAGAAGAAAAACACAAACCTTGGTATTGTGATTTCATAGGGGAATGATACACCATCATGGTTCGGAACAGGTGGGATATGGTCTTTTTTCTCATTGACAAATTTAATAATTTGAAATAAAACTTCACGTAATGATGCTTCCAGAGCTGCCCGGCGAACACTTCTTTCCTCCAACGCACTCTCTGGGAACAATTTGCAAACGTGTAAACTTAAAGAATAGCATATATTTAAAATATATGTAACTGAATTGAGATCTAAAACTGAACATACCCCCTGAATCCACTAGAACCTTTGAATGATGGGATTTGCTAGAATGTGTTTTTGGGTGCTGAGTTATGTTCAGATTGACGTGCCACTGCTCCCAATACAGGCGTTCACTTCTGTTACTGAACCATGTTGCCTGCTTGTTTTTCACCTCATAAAATGACAAACACATCTGCATCATGTCTGCTTAAGTTATTAAAACTGGACTGTATCACGGAGAATCCAATCATGCTCGAGAATTAAATAAACATCATTTTAAAAAGTGCATTCCCTAAACTTAAAAAACCAGTATACAGGAATATCACATTTTGAAAGGAAGGGGCATCACTGAGTTTCAAAATGTGTTCCAAGTCCAATATTCAGAAATGGAAAAAAGGATAACCAGTAGTAAATAACTAGCAATTGAATGAACAATTTGAATGTGTTCAATACCTATTATCAAGTTCACCAAACATATAGGCCCAAAGCAAACTTGTAAATATGTGGCCCCACATATAATTAGCATATTTAGAAAAGAACAAGAAAATGGAAAGTGCCAAATTTTTCATTGAGTTAGGAACTCAGGATAAAAACCAATACAATAACTGGGTTACTGGAAACAAAAAAAAATTGTATTATGAAGTGTTGCACTCTAGTGCCTAGTCCCCTTAGGGCTGCTTATATCTGAGGGACCTGACACCAATAAATTCTAGCAGTGTATTTCCTATTTTCGATCCACCGCGTACTTACCTTCATCTTTCATTTATTTCTTCATGTACAAACCACTAGTTGCAGAAGAATTGTATGCAAGTAATAATACTAAAAGAATTATAATTCATTGACATTGCTATATGTACCATAAAGAGGAGCTCATCTAAACTAAAAATACTGCGTTGGTTATCTTGTAAATTGTAATTGGAACCAGTGGCAGAGCCACATACACGCCAGAGGGGGCAGTTCTCCCCCCTCCTCAATTATGCATTTCCTGTACGCAGTTGCATGTCTTATGTGTTGTAGTCTAAGCCTTGGCCAAAAGTTTACCGTGTGCCATAGCCCATATGTTGTCGGATTACTGTAAATTAATTTTGGTAAAATAATTTTCTTTCTTATAATTGTTTAATCTTAATAATATTCAAGTAATAAATTGTTTTAAGATCGAACTATTAGAACATTTGATTGTTGTGATGTGGTTATAGTATATAATCACTACATGTACAGTGTTATGAAATATATTACATGAATGAAAGATTAAAAAAAAAAGTGGGATTAGATTAGATAATGGATTGATGCATTAAAAATTCAAATATGGTTGAAAAGTATGCATTATTGATACAGATTTTAAATTGCATCTCGATGTCTTATCATTTCTAGTTTTTTTTTTTTTTTTTGAGCAAGTTGTGGCTTTGCCCCCCATCAATCAAACTCCTGGCTCCGCCACTGATTGGAACACCTTATCTTTCATCCCATAACAAATCCATTCCATCCCATAACAAATCCATTCCTTATGGCCATGGGTGGGGCTAAAACGCACTGGCTAACATTAAGAAATCCCATCTAAAATAGTGGTCCAAATTTATGTAGTTTAACTTTTCTGAGCAGGTTCATGAAATTTACATGAACTTTTTTGTTCACCCAAACAAAAAGTTAATTCTTTTTATCAGTTTTCTAAAAAAAGGTCTAGGCGGGGCCTAGGTGGGTTTTTCATTATTATTATTCTTTTATACTTCCAGTTCGGGAAAAAAATAAAAAAATAAAGACTATTTTTCTTATACATTTTGCATATGTATCTTGGCATTGAAATAGAAGTAATTTATATGCTATTATGTTGAACTTTCATAAATTATATTAAATAAATAAATAACCGCCTAGGCTCCCGCCTAGTCCTCTAGATGCTAGTCGCCGCTCGCCGCCTAGCGTTTTTTAGAACACTTTTTTTAATCACGCAAAACAAAGATTGTCATTCAATAGAAAAGCCATTAGTGAGAGAGAAACACATTGAAGGCGAAGATACAACCAAACATGCACCCTTACACAAAAATAAGGTGGTCCCAACTGAAACATAAAATCATCCAGCCTCAAGTTCCCTTTTACCCTAGCTATTCTCGCCCAACACCGTAGGATTGATGTACCTTGGAGGATGAGATATTCAACCAGTTTCACAACTTCCTTGAAAATTCTGGAATTGCGCTCTTTCAATATTAACCACAAGATGGCGCGAGAAATTCTACCCAATGCCAAGACCCATTCTGATTTACTTGTGTAGCATCCCATGAATTAACCCACAACATAATGCTTCATTGAACTAGTTTCATCAACCTAAATTCACCTAACAAGTCTCGCCAAACCCTTTTTGCATACCTACAATTAAAAAATAAGTGGTCCACACTTTCATCAATCTCAATGCACATCACAAATATCAAATCCACTTGCATCCCTCTTGGTATCAAGTTGTCCCTGATTACATCTTACCCAACATCGCTAGCCACACTAAGAAGCTGATCCGAGGAGGAGACTTGTCATTCCACACCCTTCCTTTACTTCTCTGCCTATTCCCATTTGGGTTTCCACATATGGAGTTGTAGGATTGCTTCACAGTAAACCCTTGACTGTGCTGCTGCCAATTCCATTTGTAATCATAATCAGTCATCTTGAATCAGCTGACAAGTTGCACAGCTCCTAATTTCTCTTTCAAATACCCCTCTCCTTAACTGAAGGTTACACCCAAATTGGGAGCCCCATTGCACCATGAATTCCCGGATCTTCCTTGTTTGTTATTTGAGATGTTATAGATTTGTGAGAATGTTTCATCAAAGCTCTGTTCCCCATCCATTATGACCAACGAATATGAGATATCTCTCTCAAAAATTCATTCACATGGTTTCTCCATGATGAGCAACCATATGAATTACTCACCTGGTCCTCCTTAGTGAACTAGCTTAATTGATGATCTCCATATTTCGCCATTATAATTTTATGCCCCAAAGCATTAGTTTCTTTGCCAAACCTCCACAACTACTTGGTAAATAGCTTGATTCCCCTCCTTAATTTTCCTAATTCCCAAACCTCCTTGATCCTTGGGTTGATATACTTTCTCCCAAGCCACCAAGGGCATTTTCTTATGTTCAGCAGTCGAACCCCACAAAAATTCTCTCATCATCCTTTCGATCTTATTCACAATGGAGTGTGGGGTGCCCATTGTGCTCATCCTATATGTTGGTAAACCTAAAAGTGTTGATTTAATAAGCACGGGCCTCCCTGCCTTTGAGAGAAATTTTGTACCACAAGAAGTGCTCATAAAAAAAGTTTATGTACCAAAAGAAACTTTCAGATTACCCAGGAACCCACAAAGAGAAACTTTCTAAGGAAAGTTGGTAGGCATTGTTCAGAGAGTTGAGAGAAAGTGTGAAATTAATCTCGACCATTAAGTAACCAATTAACGTTTTTTTTATTAACTCATTTATAGAAATTAACTTAACTAACATTACTAATCAAGTTCAAGCTTAATACATCTTTATGTTCAGTAAAAGCCCCAATGTGACACATATCTATCTTTCAAGTTGCTTGAATATCACATCTTATTGCAACAGACGCTTGTTCTCCGTGACTTGCATCTAGTGTATAATCAAGTATAGCTGAAAAACATTTCTTTTGGATTCTCTTAATCATACTTACAATTTCACTTGCTAACATTCTATTTGATTTCATTTTTTCTCAAAAATGTTGAGGTCTTCTATCTAATTACTACATTAAAATAGGGAATCACTTCAATTAGGTTCAAAAGGTTTCTGTTGTTTGCATATGAAATTTCAAATTATTTTTAGCAAAATAAATTTCCCAAAAAATGTCAAAATAGAACTTGCATTTTTTCTCTCTCATCTTTAGTAATTGTCTCATTGTTTTCAGAGTCAACCCTAAGATCTTAGACCCTCAAGCCCCAAAGTGAAATCAAACTACTATGGCCCCTTATATTTTAAAACATTTAATTGTATTTGAGCTTTGAGGAGACCCTAATATAAAAGAAAAGAAAAAAATTTACATGTTTGGTGCAGTTAAATGCATTTGGTAGGTTTCAACCATGGACTTGTGACACCATTCACCACAAGTCTTACCAACTAAGCTAGCACCCATTTGCGAAAAAAAACTAAAATAAAGCCAACAAAACGTCGGTTTGGTCCCACGAAATGTCTATTTTGGGGGCCCCAAACTTTAAGTTACCTATATGTAATTTGGGACCCTTATTTTTGCATTTTATTTTTCACTTTTTGCAAACGAGTGCTAGCTTAGTGGGCAAGACTAGTGGCAACTTGCATCACAAGTCCAAGTTTCAAGTCCTACCAAAAGCTTTTATTTTTTAATTTCTTTTCTTTGATACTAAGGTCTCTCCAAGCCCAAAAACTTTGGGCCGCTCCTAGTCAAAGCATTCTAACGAATTTGATTGGAATGTTCGTAAGCAAGATAAATGCATCATTGTTAAGATAATCCATGAAGCAATATATTTCCTATTCTAAATAATTGATTGTATTCCAGACTGCATAACAAATGTCTCTTGTGGATACATCGAGCCCAAGGACCTTTGACTGACTTACTAGTTATAAGTTCATTAGAACAAGCTCAAACTCTGTTATGGGTTGATGTAAAGGACAAAGATATGACAATGGATCCAATATGAAAGGAATGCACAAGTGTCAAAAAGACTACTTGAAATAAATCTGTGAAGCTACAGTAACAAATAGATAAAACTGAAAGCTCACATATCAAGCAAGTAAAATGATAATGCTAACTTCAATTTAATGGCTAATCCTGCACCTGACTTTTCTTGTTTGGGTGTTTCTCCACCCAACCAATGAACTGGTCAATCTTCTCCTCTATTTTCTTTTCAAGCTCTGCATCTCCACATTGCACCTGTTGAATAAGAAAGGCTTGTCAAAAATAAAAAAATAGTAATATATTCAATGATTCAGATTAATTATATATCAGCAGAAGACATGAACATATGCATAATGGATTCAGCTCAAAGTTAGAGTCTAGTGAACCTATGGGCTTTCACCATCTTTAGATTTATAAAACTGGCACACATACAGCTCTGATTAACAGATGGAAAGACTCTAAAACTAGACAATGATGCTACTGGCTCCCATATTCAAGTTTTGTACTAGTATTCGTTTGATGAACAAAGATTTGCTAGAGAACTGCTGTTGATATTTGGGAAGGATGTAAAAAGCTTCAGAAGAAACTCATCATTCCTTGATGCAAGTTAAATATGATGGGAGCTCAGGAAGGTATCTACTCCATACAAATGTGGAAGAACATCATTACTAGCTTCTCACAATGTTACTCCTACCCTTTCACCATCAAAGACTTTTTTTTAGTTATCTTGAGCACAAGCTCTTTCAACTCAGCCAGTAACTAGTATGTGAGGAGGCATAGAGCCTACGTGCGTTGTGGGTCCCCCCCCTCTTTCTATTGTTATTGTTATTTTTAGTTCATCAAAAGTTTATTTCATTCAAGTTGTAGGATTACTTGCACCTCGAGTTATTGTTTGGTTATAAATACGGTCTACAGCCATGTCGATGTTTTGTTAGAAGAATTAAGAAGTGAAAGTTGTTTTTAATTGTTGGGATGGTTCATCTCTAGTTTCACAACTTCAGCTGCCACCTAGAGTTCACATCAATACTATACTCTCCTAGCTACCATATTGCCTTCCATCACATGGTAGTCTAGCAAGGTGTACACTCAGGCCTTCAACTATTTTTATGACATTTGCTTAGATGAGAGGTGATGGTGCTGACATTCTCAAAAGGCAGATTCGGGGCACGAAAAAGAGGTTCTCGGTTTCTTTTTAAAAAAGACAATAGGATCACCACAAGAAAGGAGAAACTGAAAGACAATCTTGGAAACAAAGTCTTTGGCTTAAAGGCAAACAAATTTAAAGATGCGACACGAAGCTAATAAGCTTTGACTAATAAATGGAATTGATTTTACAAACATTAACAGGAAAACCAACACATGCATTAAAAACAAAAAAAACATGTACAACTACTTCGGAAAAAAAAAAAAAAAAAAAAAAAAAACATTAACAATCACTTAAAGGGATTGAAAAATACTCACATAAGTAATTTCAAAAAGTTCAGAATCGATATCTTTGGGTCGCACAAGACCCAAAGCCCTATGAAACACGATTGTGTGTAATATGCCTGCATTACACCCAATTTGAGATTAGTCCATATGAAAATAGGCAATATGCTCAATGAAAAGGCGAATCCAAAAGCCAAAAGAAGCTACAACACCAAATCAGATTTGATAATCCTCATGTGCATTTTTATTGTACTTGTTTCTTATTAAGGACATCAATCTTTATTAACTTTCTGATATATATACAAGGGATTTCATTAAGCAAGGAAAAGCAAGTGCTAAAAAATACATCAAGTGTTTCTCTTATGCACAATGTCACCCCAATCAAACATACAGGGGGAGAAGCTAGAGTCCTTAAATATACCTGAAGTAACACCTCAAGTTCTTAAAGTCTTTTTTATGTCTATCCGCAAGGTTTCTACAAGTTCATAAAATCCTTGAAAATTCTATTCTATTGTATCTTCATGTTTAATTTTCTTGTATAGTTGTCAGATTAAACAGACAAGGTGGTAAATGATATACCTAATAAATATAACTCTAGGAAAATAATAGCCAGATCCCTTTTGTAAACATATTTGTATTTTATTTATATTTATACATTATTTTCTAAAATTCTTGAACATAGAGACCCAATATATTACCTGACCAACAATCCACCCTAACCTTCTATTTTAACTCCTCCCAACAACCACTCCTCGAGAAACTCTTGAGAGCTTGGTGCCTTAAATAGATAGACTCCATCTTCTCATATTCATGTGATGAAATGATTAACCAGTCAACAAATCAAACTGCAGCGAGCTGAAGTAACCAATTTCATCTTCTTCCGATAATCAAATGACTCGGGATCCTAAAAATAGATTAGTCCCCCAAACTGAGAAGCCTAGCAATTCTCTCGTGTCACTCAAGGCTAGGTGTCCTTTAAGGATCATGGTGAAAGGAAGTATGATATTTGGCTTCAACACACAGTTCACCCTTAAGGAATTGTCTCAAATGGGAGACTCAACTTCTTCTCTAAGGAGGTATGTACATGACATGTTTGGTGCAAGACTTTTAACCAGAGGTTAACTAGATAATGAACACAATTCAAAGACTAAAGATGTAGAGTTCTTTAACAAAGACAAACGAGAGGTTAAATAATATGTAAATTTACAATAAAACTAAAAATGAATTGTGGTGAGTCTTGTAGTTTCAAAATTGTGCATCTCCATGATTTGAAAACATGTTTGGCTATGGATCTTCTCTCTGTTGGCTCCTGCACCGAAATGTATGAAATCTCAGTGTCGTGATCCATCAACCAACATTTTCCCGACACAAGTGTATGATAGTTTGATTTTTCGAAAAAGTCAACCAAAAATCACAAAATATAGCTGCTATTTATCATAAAAATTAATAAATGTCTACTTATAAAGTCTCCTTATATATTGGGATATATCTCCAATATTACGATATTTTCAACACTGCAGGCTGGAGGTAAGTTTCCAAAACAAAAATCAATTCAATGAAAGACTGGAGAGATCCCATGAAAAATGCGGATAACAGAAAAAGAACATATAACAAAAGCATCACTACCAAAACTTTGATATGCAACAACTTAAAGAGTATATGTGAAAAAACGTAAGAGTTGAACATTTACACAACAAAACCATACTAGGAGCTTCTGCCTCATACTAACACTTGAAATACAATTAATAGAGATGGGCATCCCATCCCGTCCCAATTTTTCTCGGGTCTTATTGGGATTGATCAACCCCATCCCGATCCCGTCCCGTCCCGATCTAGAGTGAAATGGGATCGGGATGGAGATTTTTCACCATTTTGATATCCAAAATTTTCATAAATAGAAGATTTCGTATAACATCTTTTGTTTATTACTAACAAGGTGGAATAGTAATGCAAACTGATCATCATCTTAAAATAACCACAAATAACCACCCTGGATGTCTCATGTAAGAGTCAAGGAATTTCACTCTCTATGAAGATTTGGAGATTCGAGATTCCTTCAAATTGGGTTTCCCACTTAAGACTTTATAAGCAGAAGACGTTGTACACATACAATTTAGTTAGCAATCAATTAGAAAGGTAAAAATGGTTGTGTCAACTTTGTAAAAATTGCTCATATTAGCTGGGCAGGGAAAAACCACCTTTGATGTCTCAATGCCTGCTGATCCCGTCTCGTCCCATCCCGAACCCGTTTGGGATGGGACAAGGTCGGGATAGGTCTATCTCATCCCAATCCCGAACGAACGGAATGAGATAGGGATGAAGCTCATCCCGTCCCGTGCCCACCCCTAATAATTAATATAACAAATATTACAACTCTGACAAGAATGATCTCTCGGATGAAATTGCATAACAAGCTGTCTTTACAACACTCTAATAGGACTATTTATAAAGTTCCAGATATTTTAGACCTTTGGGGCCCCGCCAAGGGCATTGCCTCGGAACACATTAAGTGATCACAACACTCCTAAGAGGAAGCTACTCCCGTGTAAGAATAGGGCCATGTGGGTTACCTACAAAATGCAATGTCGAGTACAAGGATTGTGTTTTTGCGAAATCCCAAAAAAAATTTGTTTTCTTGAAATTGCAAAAAGATAAAGGGCAAAAGAAAAAATTACATTTTTTCGAGGGTTTTTTTTTTAATTTCGAGGTCTTCTCATAAATTTCATAGTTTTTTCAGAAAATTTGAAATTTTTTCGTAAATTTTGGTGTTTTTTCTAATTATCATTTCTTTTAATTATTTATTGAATTTTGAAAACACCCCCTAATTTTCTTATTATCATTCTATTTATATATTAATTTTTGAAACCACCATTTGATTTTCTAATTATAGATATTCAGGCTTCATTTAATGTGTTTAATAGATTTATTTATTTGCATTTTTTTTTACATATTTCATATATTCTCGAAATTCGTTATATATATTTTACGTATCCTAAAAAATTTTCACTCTTTTTCTTTACACACCGAAATATTTCTTAAAATCAGGAATTGAAATTAACTCGAAAAAATGAAATCACAATCCTTGGCCGAGTATGAAATGGATCATGATGACAGTCAAGTGTCATGAAATAGAAGCTAAACAGCCACCAAGTTGGGGAGCTCCACGGGAACAATGAGATTAAAGAGAGACCAGCGCAGTCGAAAACACTCGTGTGGAGCACCACAGGTACAACACCGAGATGTGGAATGTGATACAAAACTAAATATACCATGAGGATCCAACTGGTGGTATAATTTGCGCCAAAGGTGGTGTCAATAAGCACATATGGTATTGTAATCATCGCCTACAAACAAGTTTGGGCAAGCTAGGGGTTCACAACTCAATGAAACAAGTCTATAAAAGCTATCTTGAGAAGAGATTAAGGGTAGGGGTGGGCACGGGACGGGATGGGACGAGATATACCCATCCCTATCCCATCCCGTTCATACGGGATCGGGACGGGACGGGATCAGCGGCATCCAAAAAATTTGAAGCAACATCCAAAAAATTTGAAGCAACATTTGCCAAAAAATTTGAAGAAAGTTCTAACATCATCCAATATCTGTTTACCAAGGGCCAGTCAGCGTCCTCCTCAAACATTGTTTCTTAGAATCTCTTTGCTCACTCATCATCTCCAAGATCTCCATGATCTGAAGAAACAAATCAGGTTAACTCATTTGAGATGGCTTTGCTTCATGGAGCATATAAGTTGGATATAAAAACATGTACCAAAGAAAGAAAAGCTAAAGCTATGATGGTAAAGTTAAGCATGCAAAGTTGTCGAGGAAGGTCATTGCCTCAACTGGGAAAGTACAGTGCCACACCTAAGAGAAACTTTACATTTCAAAGATCTAGTTTACTTGAACATTAATGGGCATATCTACATGACGGAATGAATTTGCTATGTTCAAGATGACTTCTGGACTACAGCCAGAATTTAACTATCATTTCTTAGTAATCTTTATGAACATTGTAACAAAGAAAAAGATGCTTTCAGTTATTCAATCAACTAGGAATTTATGTCATCCTTCAGTATCTGTTCAGCTACACAGCAAGCACATCAAGTTGTCAACTATTGAATGGAACCTACTAAGGGAAGCTCTCAGCCCAAAGTCTCTATCTAACTGAACAATCCTAAACCTTGACCACATTCAACTCTAAAGGAGTTTTAAAAGTTACGCTACTTAAATTACCAACGTTGTGTATAAAAATCAGTTTTAGCCATCTTTTGAGTTAGCTTAATTACTTTCCCAATTTGGACATTTATCTATATAATTTGAAACATTGCAGGGAAGTGATTGTTGGATATGGAGCCCAAAATGATTAATGGTATTCAAAACAGTCAATATCATAATGTAAAAACATATTTGTGTTAGATCATCAAGATGGCGCAAGAATGCATTTATTTGTATTCAAAACATATTTGTATGGGCATCCACAATTTTAAAATAAATAATTAAATAAAAATATTAATAATTAATATTAATAAATTAGTTCGGGACGGGACGGGATTGGCGGGATTGAAAATCTCCATCCCATCCCATCCCATTCTAGATCGGGACAGGACGGGATCGGGATGAAATTATTCAATCCCATTAAGACCCGGAAAAATCGGGACGGGACGGGATCGGGACGGGAACGGGATCGCGGGATGGGATGCCCACCCCTAATTAAGGGTGCGCTCTTTGGACTGTAAGTTAAGGCTTGGTAGAGGCAAGCAAGTCCTCAAAGAGAGTCATTTTGGGTGGCAAAGGCACCCCCCCTCCTTCCAACAAAAGATTTAATGGATTCAATCATCCTGAGGTTGTTTGGAAAAATTTCACCAACAAAAAAAATTAAAAGAAAACTAGATAATGCATATATCCCTCTGAATAGATTCTCAATTAACCACAAAAACACGAACAACAACCCTTGAACATTGGATAAGAAAAATTGATCTCAATAATACGATCATCAAAGTGCCTCATATTAAAGTGTGAGCGGAGTATTTATTGGATCCCAAAAACCATTAAATGCCTTTGGAAGGGTTCGAAGCGAGGACTTGGATACCATCTCCCACAAGTCTGCTAGCTGAGCTGGCAGAAGTGGCATGATCATGTTTTAAGATGTTGGTAGACCCAACCAAAAGCTATATTACGTTCCAAAGTCTCCTCCCCGTAAAAAAAATTGTTGTTGAGTACCTTGAAATCAAATGTTACATTTATAAGCACCAATGAAGAAATACCCAACTCGGACAGCAACGATATCCACACAGAACAGATAAAGGTCAATGAATAAGAATGATATTCATTTTGCCTCATTGCAATACAAAGAGAGATAATTCGTGGTACTTTCTCTTTTTTTCCTAACTGCACAATTCCCCTGCCTTAGACTTCCTCTATATAAATAATGCAAACACCACTGGACTGAAGACCCCCATAACTTCAACTAATCCACTCTTAATTCTTGCATATTGAATTACACAACTAAGCACGGACTTACAATGGGTATTTGATTTCAATCAAAACTATATACACAGCAAGCACATGCACCTAAAAGATCCAACTTTACTGACTAGAAACAGAAATTTTAGGTTGATTGCACTCACAACGAAGTACTTCTCGTATCTCGAAGTGTTCCACTTCCTAAGAGATCATGAATAGCACACACAGTTAGTGGATCATGTCATGAACTAGGGTTTTTATCATATTTTACAAAAAAAAAATTGTTTAAAGCAATTGAGAATCTCACCAGTTCTTTGAGATGGCAAACCTCGCGGTTCATGGTTTCGTCGATTGAAATAAGCAATAAAAACCCAAACTTGGAGATAAACTGAGGAGATTTGATTCAACCACCGAAAGGGGGAAGGAATTGCAGTGAGAGGAACCCAAAGGTCCGAGTGAGTAACGAGGAAGAAGACTTCACTCAATGTTTAACTTCTCAATTGATCGTCGATAGATTAAATATTGTTGGTGGTGGATGTTAAAAGCACCCTCTACTTTCTAAGATGGTCGGTTGAGCTCGGGCACCCAATTTCACTTCTCAGATGTTGAAATTTCTATATCTATATTACAATTCATAACGATGTTTTACTATTCATTGCTAACCGAGACAAAGTTAAATTGAAATGATTAGAGATAGAAGATTATTAGGATTTAAAGTTATGAAATGTATTGAAATTTGAGGGTTGAGATTCATTTCCAATAATGACATATTTGTAATAAAAAATGTTAAAGGGAAAAAAATAATGATTTTAAAAAAAAAAGTTGATGAAATGTACATGTGGCGGAAAGAGAAAATATTGTGTTTTCCTTTTAGCAAAAGAAAATTATCATAACTATCTACATCGTTGTCAGATTTTGATAAACTTAGTATTGTTAAAATGCATTTTTGAATATCTTTCGAACAAAATCAATGATCAATACAATGGGCCAAAATATTAAAAAATATATATTTCATAATTAAAAAGCGTATAATGTATTACACGTTTTTAATATTTTTAAAAGCAATGAGATAGGTCGATCATACAAAAAAAAATGAGTCGGGCATCTTAATGCACATTTAAACAAAAACCCTAAATTTCATGTTTTGGCGAATTTAAAGATTGGGGGAGAACTCATTCTCAGCGTTTAAAATTTATCCCCAAGCTGATTCAAATTTGACTGAATAGGTTACACTTAGAATCGGTTTACACTTCAATACTAATTGAGAGCGAAAATGGGGATAGTGACGGAGGTGTTCAATATAAAATAATTAGCAAAAAAAATTATGTGAAGTGCCAACGGCACATGGCATACTCTAGTATTTCCACAAATAGAGGTGGCATTTGGGGATGGATTTGATAAAGAAAGTCATGCACTCATGAGGTGTTGTACATACTATTGTTACATAAGTTTAAAAAAAAGTTGATCAATCAATTTCTCCTTATACTTACTGGGATTAATTAAAAAAAATTTGTCTTCGAGGCTTTCCATCAAAAGGGTTGTAGCGAGTTCAAAAGCCTCAAAGACAAATTTTATTCGATGGACGAACACTTCGAATAGTCTCCATCAAGTGCTAGAAAGACTAATCACAATTTGAAGCAAATACTTTTATGTATGGGTATTTGGGTGAAAATATTATTTATCCACTAGGTAAAAATAAATACAATTGAGATTTTACATCCTAACCTGATATCCGCTGGTAATTTACTAGACAACGTGTTGTTTAAGAAGATAGATGATTAATGTAATCGATTCTTGCTCTTATTCTTTGTTGTTACTTAGACATGCACAAGTAGCACACGTGAGCCAAAGACCACCGTGTGGCGGCCGATGACACTCCGATGCTTAAGTTAGATAAGGTTTAGGAGATACTTAAAACTGTAAATTGAGATTATGTAGCGTACCTCAAATTCATCGACCTTATCTCCCTTGTATAGTGTGAAAGTCCTTATTCGGCTAGGCTTTGGTGGCGTAGTTTAGGGAAAGAGATATTGTTGGAGATCTTTTCATGTTTGGGAGTTGTCTATATAGAGAAGTTTCCCTACACGACTTGTGCTCCTAGATCTGCGGGAGAGGTTTCTCATTCTAAGTGTTGTACATGCAAGGAAGTTTTTTTCCCCGACTTATACTCTAGTATTTGTTTCCTAGTCGGATCCGATGTATTGCTGGTCTTCCTGTCTTAGGTCGATCCCCCATATACTTGCCTTATCAGGGATTACTCTTGCCTTATCAGGGCTTACGAGGATTGGGCTTGACCGCGTGATGTATGGACTTATTAAGGCGTTGTAATTCAAGTCTGACGTTCTGGAATCTGCCAATAATGGGCTTAATATTTTATGGGCCTCGCTGGATTGAGCATGCAATCGGGCCTACTTTGTTCTGTTGATGAGATTATCATGACACGTGTACGCTGCTGACCAGATGGCGATTTAGTGTATCATTAGCTACTCTTCTCAAGTTGGTGGGTCATCTCATCGATCCACTAAGTCATTTCATGAAGCAACTGTGCGGTCATGATGGTTGAGTATGAGTTGTTTCCTCGAGCAGTGAGTTTCATTAATTGGCTGCCTGCTCGAAATGAAGAAAGGCGGGAGTTCTGTTTTTTATATAGATCTCCTTTTCTGTAGAGTTTGGCTTCTTTACTCTCTCAATCTTAGAGTCTCTGCTTTGTCGTACCGCATTCCGTGCCTTTGACTTTGCTCAGCTTCTATATTCGAAAGCTTGTGATATCTTTCATGGCGGGCCATAATTAGCTTTCTCATGAACTTTTCGCTAAGGGCTGCAAATTCTTTGAGGAGAGGTTGCTCTCTGAGTCTGATCTGGAAGTCCTTCGCAAACATACATAATTTTTGATGATCTGGTGCTCTGCACTATGGACATCGATCTGACGCTGTTGTCCCCTCCTGAGGGGTTTATCAGTCTTCACTGAGGTATACTTCAGTCGGGCGTCCACTTCCTGTTATTACTGAGATTTGGGAGTTCCTGGAGTACCTCAGCATTGTTCCCGCTCAACTAGTGTCGAACGCGTATAGGACTGTGGTTGCCACTCTAATTAGAGCTAAGGACGTCGGTGTCCGAGTATCTTTGAGGGCGATGCAATTGCTTACTTCCCCTCGGATAAATGAACACGTTGTGCGTGTGCTGACGTTGCCAGACTGCTTTGGCAATCTGCTTGATGATTTTAAACCCTGGCAGAAGTGTATGGTCCTCATCAGTTACTACTAGGGGTGGGCATCCCATCCCGTGATCCCGTTCCCGTCCCGTCCCGATTTTTCCGGGTCTTAATGGGATTGAATAATTTCATCCCGATCCCGTCCCGTCCCGATCTAGAATGGGATGGGATGGGATGAAGATTTTCAATCCCGCCAATCCCGTCCCGTCCCGAACTAATTTATTAATATTTTTATTTAATTATTTAGATCATATCTTTAGTTTCTGCCATAGATTTCTGAGGGAATTGCTTCCAAATCTGCAGAGTTCTAACAAAACAAATTGATCTGGAAATAAATCTGCAGAGTTAGAGTTTTAACATAACAGTTAAAGTTTAATTTACATGATATAAATGTATTAGAGTACTTGAAAGAGCGTACCAAATTGATCTGGCGTTTGATAAAGTTGCAATGCAGCATGGTAATAATCAGCATAAATGATTGTTGCAGGAGGATGCAGCAGTTGCAACCTTACAGGCTCAGTATTCAGAAGAAAATCATGATACTCCGCATAGGCATTTATTGGTGTTACTTTGATTAAATGGACTTGTTCTTATAGTGGTTAGTTTAGGTGAATACAACTTTCAACTTTAAAAAAAAAAGTAACTTTTACTTGAGAGCAAAGAAATACCTTATTTGCAAAAGAGAGTTTGAAGAGTTCTCTCTGTTCAGGTGAGTCTTAATGAGACCAAGCCCCATCTTAAAGCAAAGAACATCATTTTGGGCAAATGGGAATTCACATTTATGAGAAATGGATCAAAAATAGGAAGCAAATAGAGAGAATTAGAGGAGTTTGGAAAAAACTCTTTTGCATTAAGTTGCAACAAGAATTTGCCATTTTAGTAGAAGACAGGTTCATAAAGAATCTTACAAGTGTTGTGGATTGGTATGGCTGTATTGGGGATTAAAGTTTGGTTAGGTCATTTTATTGTGAATCTTAAAGTTTGGCTGAATTAGAGAATTTATTGTGTGTAGGTGCAACCTTACAGGGCCAGTTTGCTCATCATAGAGAAAGTTACTTTGATTTTTCCCAATTGTGAGAATCGCTGAAAGGCAACCAAATGCAGCGCTTCCGGGTAGTTCCACATTTACTGCCCATACTTCACAGTTCAAAATCATTAGTGGCAAAATCACCAAAAGTGCTTCTATTTTCACAGTTGCCAAGCAAATTATAAAATGCAATGTAACGTGCTCCACATTTCAATGTAAGTTGTTAATATGTTCAAAATGTATTCTCCAGATTAGCACGCTGATCTCGTCCCGTCCCGAACCCGTTTGGGATGGGACGAGGTCGGGATGGGGTTTTTCCCATCCAGTCCCGTCCCGATCCCGTATGAACGGGATGGGATAGGGATGGGTATATCTCGTCCCATCCCGTCCCGTGCCCACCCCTAGTTACTACTATCTTGGAATGGTCCTCGCAGCTAGTGTATGGTTGATGGGAGCATTGGAGGTCGTGACTTTCATTCCTGGGTGGTATATCTGCGTCACCCTAGGGATTACACATTTGAGAAGCATCCCCATTTGGCAACATTGTGAGACCTCGACGATCCCGTTGTTCAAGAATATTTTCGTCAGCTTCATGTTGCTTCCTTCCGTTCCTCTTCACGAGGCAGATTGGTGGAGCAAAGAATCGAGGGAGTACTCACAGCCTTCTTCAAGTACTTTGTTTACCACTTTCAAATCATCATTGTGAGGTGATTCAATGGAGCAATGAATTGAATGCGTTCCTTCGTCTTCTTTTTCAAACATTCTAATTTCACTGTCTTCTCTTCTGGAGGCAGATTGACAGATCAAGATCTCTACGCTTGTTTCAGCGGATAGCTACTTGCATTGAACTTAGATACTTGTAGTGTATAAACTTCTGTACTAGTTGGTCGGCAAACTTTGTAACAACTTTCATTGCAATCAATAAAATTTGTTTTATTTCTGGAATGTGTCTGGTACGAATAATTCTTCTAAACTGAAATGAGAAACATAAAACAAAAAAAAACGAAATCAAAACAACAAAATAAATGAACTCCGAGCGGGGATCAAGCTAATTTGGCCCTGAAAAAGGCACATATTGTGAGACCCTGAGTGGGCGGACCTGAGGTGAAGGTGAGGGTTGGAGCCCAACAGGCCCAATAGGCAGAGAGGGGTTGGACGAGCTACAAGGGGAATCATAGTCCCATATTGCCTGGGTAGGGGAGGAGGATGATCCTTATATGTGCGGGGTCAGCTCTTCATTGTATAGACGCGTTTTAAAGCCGTGAGGGCTAGATGGTAGCCCAAAGTGGACAGTATCAGTACAGTGCGGGAGGGGGTCGTCACACATATGGTCCTGGATTGGATTGCATAGTCCCTCGAGTGGAGTGTCTCGTTTTGTCATAGCTAGCAAAGTTACTGAATAGTGGACTTCGTGCTAATGAGCATTTCCTTGTTGAGTATTAGCTTTTGGAGTTGGTGCATGTTTGTTGAAGTATCGTTACTTAGCTCTTTGTTGGTCTGGATAGCGCTGCAAGCTCCGAATTCTAGCTCTCTGTAAAGCTGCACTTTGGTTGTCGGGGCTCCTCCGCCCTTGCCGAATGATTATATTTTTCTGTCTAGGCCCAGTGCCTAACATTTTAGTTTCGTGGGCCCTAGTTGCAGCTGGCAACAATTCAGCTGTTTCAGGGCTGCATAATGACAGTTTCTTGCTGCAGGTTGATCTCCTCGGATAGTTCTTTGGGCCTGGTTGGCTGTATATTTTATGCATTGGTGCATAGTGGAAACTACTGCCTCCATATAATGAAGCCACAACCATCCCAGAATAATGTTGTAGGTGGACGGAGCGTCAACCACCATAAATTCTTGGCGACAATGTACTTTCGCAATTGTGGCTCTCCCGCCACCATCATTAGATTGATCTTCCTAATGGGGAAGCACTTCTCTCCACTTAATTTGATCATGGGGTGGGTGGTGCGGGTTAAGCCTTTCTCCTTTAGCTGCATGTTGCGGAATGCGCTAGGAAACAGGACATTGAGTGAGCTTCATGTATCCACCAAGGCTCTCTTTACCTCCCACTTAGCGATGAAGACGAAGATGACCATGGCTTCATTGTGAACTCGTGCATGCTGCACCTGTCAGTCCTCACACTAGGATGGTATTCGCATCTCGACCAGTGTCCTCTTACGGGACCTGTTAGATTGCTCCCCTTCGGGACCAACCCTGTGGAGGAAATAAATGACGTCATGAGTTTCTTTTTTAATTTCCTAGTCAATGTATGTTTTTTCCTTTGCTTATCCACGTCTCCTGTCCAAGCCTAGGAACTCCTTGAGTTTGCCTTTCCTAATACAGTACTCGACCTCTCCTCGAGGTTTATGCAATCCTCAGTATCATGTCTGCCTTCCTTGTGGTATGTGATGTTCACATAATATATCTCATAATTTATATTTGTTAGTGTTTCGAATAGTGTATTTTAGTTTAATTATTTTATTTTTGTATTTTTGTAGGATTTGGAGTTTAAATGACAAAAGTGCGTTAGCGTGGCGAATTTGGAAATTCATAGACAAATTGACGAAGTGGAGCGGGAGACACTCAAGCCAAAGATTAAGAGAACCAAAGAAAAAAATAAAGAAAATTAGTTTTGAATTTTTGTGGAACAAATGAGTAATATGGATGAACATAGCTAAACCCACCTTTCCTGTTATATTTGGTTTCCAATTATATTTTGGTTTCCAATTATATTTGGTTTCCTTTTGTATTTGGTTTCCAATTGTATTTGGTTTCCAATTTATATTTGGTTTCCAATTTGTTTTTGGTTTCCAATTATATTTGGTTTCCAATTTGTATTTGGTTTCCAATTGGGTTTTCAATAAGGAGTTGTTTCTTTCTACCATAAATACAACAACACAGGGAAGAGAGCACATGCACAACGCATCAACAGCCGAGTACGCATCGCTAATCCACCACGCGCTGCCATGAAGCTCCACATCGCTATTGTTGTCATCACCTTCACCACGTGTCACTAAACTTCACGCAAGGCGAAGACATGAACTCCTAGATGTAACGCACTTAATTGGTATTTGATTCGTTTTATGCTTTCACGATGAAGAGTTTGGGTATTTGATTGGTATTTGATTGGTATTTAATTGGTATTTGATTGGTATTTGATTGGTATTTAATTGGTATTTGATTCGTTTTATGCTTTCACGATGAACTCCTAGACATGAACTTCATCGCTATTTATTGAGTTTGGGTTTAAGGGTTTCAATTTTAAGGAGATTTTGAGAGTTTTCGATGGAGAGGGAGGAAATTTGCAAGAGATTTGAGTGTGAGGAGAGATTTGGAAGAAGAAATTTTGAATTGGGGAGGGAAAAACAGTTGCCTTGTCAATTTGAATGGTGAGAAAAAAATGGATGATTTTTGTTTATATAATTGGTGTGAGAAAGTAAAAAAAAAAAAAAAATCAACGGTGATGTGAGGTAGTCGTTGCCGTGATCCCACCATGGATTCCATGGAATTGAATTCTTTCTTACCAAACTCAATTTCATCAACTAAACAAACCCCTATGCTTTTCCCATCTCCCCTTATTCTCAGCTTTGGTTGAGCGCCGCGCGATCAAGTTGCAGTCCAACTCCTCCTCCACTACCGAGACGGAAAAAAATGGCTTGTCCTCCCAAATACGCGCAGCTCTGTCATCTCATCAACAACTCTCTCCATTCCTACACCGTCAGTATTCCATTCCCTCCCAAGGTTCTCTAATATCACCCCTTTCCACCCACCTTTCTTCGTATAACTATTTTGCTGTGTTTTTTTTTTTTCAAGGAACCACCACTGTTAGTATCACCAGTACCCAAAGAAACAGAGAAACAACTTCTCATTACCCTCTCTCAGGTACCCAATCTCTTAAACCCAACTTTGTTTTCTTTGAACAAGGAACAATGGGTTCGCTTTGATTGCATCAAATTTGCAGGTTTCAAGAGTTATTGCAAGTTGGGATGGATATAATGATCAGAAATGCGAACCCCATCATGTAATTTTTTATTCGGCGTTGTGTTTTTAATTATAGGATTGATATTGTTGGACTAAACTAGTTGCTAATGATTGGAATGGTTTCAGGATGTGGAGCAAGATTCTGGAGATTGTCATAATTGTTTATCCAGCATTGTGTTATTGCTGGTAATTTTCTAACCCATTTCGTATGCTGAAAAAGGATATATATATGAGTTATACATTTTTCCAACGTCTTTAGATTAAATACTAGTCCCTGAATCAATATCACACAAAACACGAGCTTTTGGAAGTATTGTGGTACTCTATTCTTTCATGGTAATACACAAAGCTGTGGACTATACTGGGATTCTTCTTGTTAAGCTTAAGCTACTAAATCAATGTATGTAACATCCTTTTAGTATAGGTCGGATCATGAATGAGGAATTTAGGCCCGCAACATTTCTATGGACCCAGTGACCTTTACGCGTTATTTTTCTATGTTTCAATGATTCTTTGTCGTCGTGTTCTCTCTCAGTGTTTTCTCTGTTCTTTTTTGTTACTGACAGAATATTTCATTTACTGTTTTTTAGTTTACTTATTTAAAGAGTAGCTCACTGTCTCACTGTTCTATATCCACTGTGGGTTGCGCTATTTACATAAAGCTCGTACACCATTTGTCATGGCTTGACATGCTTATCTAGATGCTTTTATAATTTTGTGTGTGGAAATAGGACATCAGAATGTGGGTAGAAATCAGGCACCACTTATATATATAACAGTGGTTTGTGCTAAGATGGGTTTTTGAACTTTTGGGGATTTATTAGTACCTTTTTTTTTGCATGTTTTGGAATATTCAAAGCTACCAAGTTTCTGGAGCTTTTTGTTGAAGTATGTTTTACATGTTTTATATCTGACTTCTCTTTTGCCTTTTCTGGCAGGTAACTTTCCTGACTGTTGAAAGTCAGTATGTACAACACTCAACGGGCAATGTTCTTGTGCTCATCTCCGACTTCCATACTAAATCTAGATGTTATGATACTCAGCATAAAAATTCTTGGGTATTTTTTGTGAATTTTTTTCCTGTACTTTTTTGGTAAGAAAGAGGAAAATCGTAAGTTTTATTGGTTAACAGTTCTTGTCTACAGGGGGAAAAAACAAATGGATTTGTTCGTTTGTTTTGTATTTGCCTGGAAATGGCCATGTCCAACATTCTCTTTTCATCATCTGAATTTTTGGGAACTATTGATTCTGGTAGCGCAACCTCAAGTTTCACTCGATGTGCACAAGAAAGGCTTGCAAATGCAAACTGGTTTACTGTAGCAGGTCTTATTCGAGTTTTACGCACTATACTGAAACATCTAAAGCAAGATCCTGATGATGAACTTTTAAAGATATACATGCATTCTGTATCTTGCTGTCTTACAAATGTTCCATGGGAATTGTTGAATGAGACCCATATGTCTCGGACCAGAGAAGCTCATATAAGCTCTAGCACGAGCGTCTCACATGGAAAAATTGGTACTTATGTGTCAAGGTTTATGTTTCTAGGGGCGCTGCTTCAACTTCTTTGTTCCCTGGTTCAGCCAAGTAGTTCTACTGAAGTTGGGCATGGTACTTGTCACGAGCATCATGTGCTTTACAAATTCACCGACATTACTTCGAAGGTCATATATTGGTGCTTTTGCAAGTTGGAAAATCAGAACGGGCTTTTCAATTCTCAGTATATGAGGCATAAGATGCTGGTATGTAGTAACTTCCATAAAAAATTTTATGTAATCACAAAACATGAACTTAGTTTTGCTTATGTGCAATCATTTTTGTATTTCTACCCACATTTTGCACCCAACATGCAACAATTCTTAGGATAGATTGGTTGGTTACAATTTTGTATTCTATTTCCAGGGAAGCAAGAAGATGTAGATACCAAATTGATTTACTAATTGGGGATTTTACAAACCCTAAGATTGCCAAGGAGAAATTCTTTCTATATTTGTAAAACTTACTAAAACATCTACCAATAATAAGCAAAGATTTTTCCATTTTGCAAGTAAAGAAGGGAAACTAGTCAGTAATAAAAATATAAAACCCTATGAAAACCTATATGTCAATGTGTATCTCTGTTGGGCTTTTTGGGGTCAAAAGATGACATTGTTGAGATATGCTGAGCAAAATAATATGACGCTTGGTATCCAAAAGTTGCAACGTGATAGGGGATATATAGGAATTGTACTCATGTGACCAATCAAATCATTTAACAAAGTAGCGAGTGGATCAGTGGAGCCATGGACTGTGGCATGGCATACATTGTGTCAACAATGCCTTCGATATGAGGTGGTGGAGTATCAACGGAAGGTGGGGTATCTAATGGAAAAGGAGTAGGTGAAGTATTAATATCCCAAACTTGTGTCAAGTCAAGTCTGATACGTTTGAGATCTTGAGGATACGAAACACGGGCGGTAACCAATCTCATAAGCATTATCACAAATGTGCTGAAGAATTGGAAAAGGTCCAAGGCGCAGTGTAGTCAAGGCGACCGCCTAGGAGCGCCTCAAGGCGTTTTTACATAATTCCGCCTCAAAATGAGGCGATGCGGCGCGGTGAAGTAAGGCATCCGCCTTGGACCGGCTCAGCCTAAAATTAATTGCAACCAATCCAATTGCAGTCCATTTACAAGGCATTTGCAGCCCAATTACAGCAAAAAGAGGTTGCAACCACTCTATAATCGGGTTTTGTTTCTTGGTGTGATATTTGATAAAAACAAAATAAAACAGTTTTAAGTTCTGATAAATTTGTCACACTTTTTAATTATTTTTTGGAAAATATACCATGTTTTGATAGTCTAACATCAAATTTTTCATAGCATAGTTCAATGATTTTTTCGCTTTTGAAATACCAATAGTGATCATACTTGTGGATTTTTACAAATCATTCCAACAATTTCTTCTAACAAATGCTCAATATTCTAAAGTTTATGTTCAAGATTATTTTTAATAATTTAGTGGATGTTTGCAAGTTACTTGACACTTATGTAGTGCATCTTTTCACTATGCTATACAACTTTATTATATTTTCATTTCGATTCTAGGTAGTTGTGTCACTTTTTTTACATATTTGCTTATGATATTTATCAAAATGATATGATATGTTTCATTTTATTATAAAAAAATGGTAAGATCGCCTCACTTCACTGATGTGTTTGCCTCGCCTCACGCCTCAGGCGTTTTTAGGCCCGTCTGCCTTGCTACCGCCTCAACGCCTTAACTACAATTCAAAGGCTGTGCATCTGGAGTTTGTGGTCATGGTGTTCACACCAACGATAATGAGATCGTCAAGCCTAAAGGTAACATTGTCACTCTGGGCATCAAGTCATCAACATCTACACTTAGCATAACTGACAACCAAATTTTGTTGACCTCGTCATGTAAAGAAATAGTGTGCGTGAGCAGCAAAGTCGTAAGCAAATTGCTGGGAATACGTGGTATAGGAAGAAGAGCCAAATCAGTGGACATAGTGGGAGGCATGCCATAGACAATATGAAGAGTAGATTGGCCGAAAGATCGGTTGACTGGATTCTTAAGGGCGAACTTGGGTTGGATGATGGATATGTCCCAAGTCTTTCAGTCCGTTACCCAGTAAACAATGTAAATAGGTCACAGTTACACTCCGGTTAACAACCTCAGTTGGAGCATTTTTCCGGTAGTCGCCTCATTATTAGTTCCATTGGAACTTCATTCATGTCTTTCATATTCAAATCTTGTAAACATTCTTTCCTCCAAACCTCCACCCTTCCCATCCACCAAAGTTTTGATAACAAAAGTCCTTCCACCTTCAAGATTCACCCCAGGCTATCCTAATCAGCCCTACTACCATTCTTAACCGTCATTGCTTCCCTATATTGCCCTAGAAACCTATCAAACAAATTGCTTTTTTGACAATGTCACTATTTTTTAGCCTATTCAATTTCTCTGAGACATAAATGATGACCTACATAAATCATATAACCATTGTCAAGGACTACATCAGGAATTAATGATATTTGATGTGAATGGAGTTTTGGGAACATTGCAACTCAATGCAACAAGTCAATCATGACCTCTGGATGAGGTATGAGAAACTTGTACTTGACAAAATTTCCAACTGCCATCTTGTTTAGGCATCAAGAGTGTGGGTACAACTCATGGGAACATACTTTCCAGCAAGAGCCTTTCTGTATTTCATTGTCGTTGTAACTTATTGTGTTCCTTAGAGCCCATCTTGTAGCAAGGACAGTTAGGCAAAGGAGCTCTAGGAATCATATTTATGCATGCATATCATATTTATTAATATGGTATGTAGGATGTGTATAAACAGTGGAATAGGTGCAGGGTCAGTCACCAAAGCAAAACACAGTAATGTCATGAGGCTCTAAAGTGAAAAGGAAAGGTCTGTTTTTTTTTACTGCACGGAAGAGGCTTGCTCAGATAGCATGGGCAATGGGTGTGCACATGGTAGAAGTACTACTCATCCACCCTTGTGCTCAACGAACTAAGTATTCTCCTTTCCATTATGTGTTAGTGTGTTAAATCGCCATGACCACCTCCACAGTAAGTGCATAGTCAATGACAACACCAGTGAAAATGTGGATTTGCATAATGGATTTCTTCCTTATAGTAAGAAGGAATACGTGCCCGATTGAAGTGATTCTCCTTAATAGACGAGGGAACGAGAGTGGTAATATGTTGTTAGCTCTTAGCTGTTAGTCTTTCTGGCTCCTTTTGTATCCCTTCTGACATTCTTCTAAGGCTTTTGAATTCATGAACAGACCCCGTGGTTATCTATCATAAAAAATATTTTAAAATAAAACCACCTTAGTTGACTTCCCAATTCTAGCAGCGCTCGAGGTACCTCGGGCAGCTAGCCCCTTGATTGAGATGGAGCATGCGGTGCTTCGAGGCGGTAAAGGTTCTATATAAAGGAAGCAACATGAATTCGTTGGCACCCCTGACAACATAGTTATCAGAGGGTGTGAGAAGAGTACTGAGTCATTAATTGATGTGTGGAAAAGTAACCAACCCCAAAATTTTTGTAACAGTAGAGCAACTGGGGGAGTGCCTGAGACTCTTATCTCCACTAAAATGAGTTTTTAGAGGTGGAGAGAATGTCTGAGGAATTGTGTAAGTTGGTATGAGCGTGCTGCTCCCTCACCATCATCTTCGTCGTCAAACTGGCTGACGGTGTGTAAGCAGCGTGAAGAATGCTGCAAGGTCCACAACACACTTTGTAGGGTCAATTGACCCCGATTATTGCATAGGGTCTGATTGACCTGTTCACATTTAGTTCAAAAGTTTGTAGGATAGTTCCAAGGGGCTGTTGCTCATCATGAATGGTTGTAGCAAGGCTGTTCCTGCTCCTTGAGTGGGTTTCCTATTTTTTGGTTGAAAAACTCAAGTCCCCAGCCACATGTATTGCACAAAGTGATTTGGTTCTAATGATATTGTCGTGGACTTCACTAAAGAGAATTTTTCTTTTAACTGCGTTTTTTTTGGCAAACATAAATCGGGTTTATTGATAAGAAGAGGTTTATTAATAAGAAGAGTACATAGTGCGTGTGAAACCTACAACATGAAAGAGTAAACAAAAGATAGATTACACCTTAATTAGATTAGCTCAATTAAACATAAAGTGTATATCATTATGATTAAAAATCGTTTATAGTCTCCAAGGTAGATCTCCAGCTCTTGATTGTCTCTCTTATCTCTCACATGGATCCCATCCAAGGTTGCACGGACATACGCGTCATATCAAACATGCCGAGTCAACAATTTTCCAAAAACTAGGTATTGGCAACACGGCGACACGTCATACCTTATTTTTTAGTCACATTTTTCATAAACAATAATTCAATAAAGAAATAATTTAGATTAAAAAAAAACAATAAGTAGTATAATGAAAATGAAATACAAACAATGCCTTCATCTCTGTTGTAAGTAGGAAAAAAAAAACATGAAGAAAAAAAAAGTATTAGTATAAAAGTGGAGAAGAAGAGGCACTATGTCGCAAGAAAATACCAAAATAGAGGAAAGAAACAATGGAAAGACGAAAAGATTGAGAAGAATAAGCATAGACTACCTCTATGCTTCAGTGGCTTTTCATCGCCTTCTTTGTCTTGAATCGCAATTGAAAGCTTGTCACTTTAGATGGACTAATAATCTTTGTTTGTGACCACCTAAAAGTAAAAAAAAAGTTCGTTGTCGAGTCTTGACTATGCCCTGACCGAGTTCTGGATGTGTCGTGTCCAACACGTTGACTACATTGGCTAGGCCATGTGTCTAACACCTGCTGATACCTTGATCACGTGTCCAGTGCGCGTTGGAGGCATGTCAAATGGTTGTCGTTGTCGAAAAAGTAAGACATGGGGGCGACAAGTTGTTCGAAGAATTTGTGCTTTCTTCATCCCATCTAAATAAAAAAACTCAGTCAATGGCACATCAACCAAATGTCCCAGTTTTTACTTGAACTTCAATTCGGAATGGAACTATAACTAAGTCATGGATTTCCACTCGGTACACGGTACCTTGGTGTGGTATGTTACACATGACCAATAAAACTTAATTAGATTCCTTTCAGAAAAGAAGAGAAAAAAACAAAAACATAATTAGGTTAACTACATTCAGCTAACCTGATGGCGTCAGAACAACGATCTGATGGGTTTGAGTGGATCCTATTCTTTATTATTTGATTCCCTGAGCATACAATGTAGTACACAATGACTACTTGTTCAACTTGAGAATAAACCAACACCAATTACCCATAGAGGGATTGTTGGACGAGGGAATCTATGAAAAATGTTGAAGTCCGATACTAGTTCATGTGAATCGATTGCGCGCGGAAGCGAAAACTTAAAAGAACTGTATTCAATTTCAACATAAACCTTTGTTTCACATTCAAATTCCTAATTCCCAATCAGAGTGAAGATGCAATCTTAAAAGTAAAGAGAGCGCCTGTTTTACGTGCCCCATTTCCTTTTGAATAACTAAAAAGGGAAAAAAAGGATAACTACATTATATAATTAAGCAACTAAGATATGGACTTGGGTCTCTGTATTTTCATCACACAATATTTTTCTTAAATGTGAAGGACAGTTCGTGTAGTATTTGTTTTCTTAGCAAACTTATATGCTTGTATTTACTACCACTTGTTCTTACTCATCCTTAAATGTACTTCAATAAATACTTGCTTTAAAAGTAAGGTGAAGTTTCCATGTCACAAGCAAGGAATGAATTTTTGTGAAATTTCGTTTTTGGAAATTACAAAAAGAAAAGGGGCGAAAGCCAAATTTCCATTTTTTCTTATTTTTTTGTCTTTTTCGTTAATTTTGTTCAAAACCAAAAAACTCAGACCAAATTTGACGCAGCGCGTCTTCCTCCTCCCAGCTCAATTGATCTCTGCATAATCGACAATGTGTCTTCCTCCTTTGCTCAATCGATTTCTACTAACTCCGTTTCCTTGCTCTTCTTCTTGGAGCAAACAATATGATGGTGTCTGGAGGTCTGCTCACAAAAAAGGAGAAAAAAGAGCTACAACTGCACTTCTTAACACCCCCAAATCTCTCTTTCTCTTTTTACTCATGAGCTCGTTCTTGTGCGTGGGTTTGTGTCTTTGTTTCACATTTTATTCTCTTTGTGTGGAATTGTATTGTGGGGGTTGGGTAGGGATTGAGGGTTTCTTTCTAACTTATTTCACACAAAAACGAGGAAGATCGACTGTTTGCAAAGTCTATTTGCAAACATGTGCATTTACAAAGTGCTTTCTTTCTAATTGCTTTGGTAATATATGTAGTTGCAAAGTGCCAAGGCTTGGGTTGGGTTTGGTATTTAGGCTTCATTTAATGTGTTCAATAGGTTTATTACTTTATTTTTTGGCATATATTCATATACCCTCGAAATTTATTATATATGTATCACGTATCTCAAATTTTTTACGTTTTTTCTTTAAATACCGAAATATTTCTTAAAAAATAGGATACCAAAATTAACTCGAAAAATGTAATCACAATCCTTGGTCACAAGGACATTGCAGTTAAAATTTTACATGCATTGACTCACCATGAATTGAATGCATCTTTATTGCACACAATTGCTTTTATCTCTATAATATTGCATGGAGAACTTGGACAATTATTTGTTTCTTATAATGTCACATTTTTTTTGGAAGTGAGCGAGGTTGTAAAGGATCCTCAAACCTTTATATTAAGAGAATATTTAAAAAAATAATTGATGGCTCATAAGCATTTTGGTTTGAATCTTTAGAAAATTTTTTCTGTTGCATAACTTAATTCTTACTAGTTTATGTTAATTTATGCTGCAGATGCTAATGATCAGGCTTAGTGTCCAAGTTCATCAGGATTTCTCTACTTTAGTGATGTTATTTCAGTTACTTTGGAAATATTTTGAAGATCTTCTTCACCTACCGGTTTCTGGAAAGTGTATTGATCTTGATGAATGTCTAGAAGAGTCTCCATTTTTTTCATGTTTTATTGACCAGGAAGACACTCATAAAATCTCTATCCGTCACTTACAAAGGCAGGCTATTTTTCTTTTTCTAAAATGTTCCTTCAGTTTGATCAGTGTTAGCGAAGGAACCAATAAGGAATGTTCACGTGCCACTTCAGATCCTTGCTTGTGTTTTGAGTTGCAATCTGGTTCTTATTGCTGTACTAAGAAGAAAGTTATGTTGAAACTTTCTGAATGGCTTCAGAGACATGTGCCGCGGGAAAAGTTCACCAACTATGAAGTTTACTTGGAAAAATGTGGCAACTTTGCCAAATCCTTTCTGCAGTTGTTTATGGATGAGGTATACTTCCTGTCTCCCAAGCAGCAAGTTATATCTGAACAAAATTTCATAAGTTTTTGGAAGATGTGACAAATCCTTTACGTAGTAAAGGGTTCACGTAGTTTTCATTCAACACTGTACAATTAGCTTAGTTACATGAAGTTCAAGTCAAATTTACAGAAATGTGTTTCTCTTTCCTCAAATTGATTGTAGGATGACCTCTTATTTGAAGTGCTGTTGCACCTATCAACCGTATCTCTCCCTTCAGAACAAATGTAAGTAGAACGGTCTTTTGATTTCTTTTATAGTTATCAGCCATATATGCGTGTCCAAAATATGCTTAGTGTTATTAGATGCATGCAGGGAGTACAAAGAGAAAGATACGGCCTTTGAGGAAGTGAAAAAAGACGCTATCTTTCTTCTTTCAAATATATTACACCCTGTACATCTTTTCCATATATTTCTTGCCGAGGTAAATCTCAATCCAAATGGTTAAGAAAGTTATTTATTTTCCTTGGATATATTTAAATATTCTGTTTCATTTTTCATGCATGCTTGTACCTTGTTTTTGAATCAGCAAAATAGGGGTGTTCATTAGTTATTAAAAAGGGAAACATTGAGGGGGGTTCTCACTATGGACTGTTAGAAACTCAGGTGTTTAAGATTGGTGTTTGTCCTGAATAAAGAAATAGTTTTTTTAATTAATAAAACACAGGCTAGCATATATTAAAGATCAAAAGAAATAGTTCATAAATTCTGAATCTTCTTTTCTATAGTCCAAGCCCTTCATTATGGTTCTTGTAAGTGTTATATGCACAGCACTGTAGTACTGTTCTTGATAATGTAACCATGGGTCTTTAATTAAGTTACTGTTAACGCCATGGTTGAAATTCATATCAGTTAATCACTTCTTGGCATCAAAGCCTTTACCTCACAATCCTAACCTCTAATATTCCATGGCATATTGCTAAGAGTTAAGTTATCACATATATAGCTGATAAATGCAGACTCCGGTGGAATTGCAAAAAGATAATCGTAGTTCCATGTATGGAATATGGGTGAAAGGTTTCACCCAACCCAGCGAACTAGATTGTTGTTGAGAGTCATTAGATGTCTACACTTGAGCGGGGTGGATGTCCAAGTCTGCGAAATAGCTTGGGTCTGATTTTTGTTTGGATCTGCAAAATGCCCAAGCAAAACAGGAAAGAGCACACTTATGATAGAATAAAATTATTAATTCAACCAGGAAATCCATTACAATATCAAAATTAATCCAAATTAAAGACTTCATCCCATATATTTGTCATAAGCCTACTTTTATAGGCACCATACCAGGGCTTAGAATACTCCTAAATACTTCATATAGGACTTAGAACACTTAACCCTAATAAAGCTTCCTAAAACATCTGACTCCTAAAAACAGAAAATTGCTAAAATATTTTATTTTAGCAACAAAACATATCCCGGAGCCTGAAACTGTCACTGTGGTTCAAACTTTTTGAAATGTTATACTATACATATGCACATCAGCTTCAGTACACACTGAAAGCACCCTTCCAGCACAATATAATTATAAGCATAGGGCGCTATCCTAAAAAAAGGGTGATTGTAGTAAAATCATGGGACAACCATTTCATTAAAATTGAAAGGGTGTTGAGTAACTCACAGGAGATTTAAGTACAAAGAGTAGGCTAATTAAACAAAACTTCCAAGAGAAAATCCATTTACCGAAAGGGGTGTCTTTCGGTATACCTCAAGTGGCAGTTGATAACCAATGCACCCCATATATGCCCATACTAATTTGGTTTACATATTTTTTTGTTCTAGAATACTCTCTCATTTCACTCCTGCCATAGCAATCAACATACTATCCCATAGCCAGTTCCTTTTAGTGGTGAAACCTCTGTTATTCCATTGTGCATAATGTGGTTAGAAAGCTGTGGATAGGAAATGGCCTGCACATGCTATCGCCACCCTCACCCATACTTCAATGGAGAATGGACACACAATGATAGATGCTCTATCTATTAAAGATTACGACATTTGCTTACAATAATAAGAGTTCGACAACGAAATTATCAATGGGTAGCATTTCCTGTGGGCTATAGACCATACTAAGAAGTAAGCCCTTGGTGGGTTCTCTTTTCTCAATAGCAATGGTGTTTGAAGTCAAAAGCAACAGAGTTTTTGGGGTGAATGTGGCTAGGCAGACAGGAAGTCACAGAAGGTAGTTAGCATAAACTTATTTGAAAAAAAGTTGCTAAAAACTAATCAGTGTCATTATTCTGTAGGATATAGACTACCACATACAAAATTTGCTAAAAACTAATCACTTCACAAAACTATCCATGTAATAAACAGTGTCAAGTCGTAAATTGTAAGAAGCCATCCCCATAATCTCCATCGTCAACATCATCTCAGATTTAAAAAAAACTATCTCAATTTGAGAGTTTTTCCGGTTTTTCTTTAAGGGTCTGTTTGGTTGCACAGGAAATAGACATGGAAATTGAAACCAATTCCGTGAATTCGATTCCGGCCCCCCTCGGACTTGGAGTCCTGTGAGTAGTGGGAAAACAGTCTCATGAAGAATCAATTTCCTGTCTGTAAATAGACAACAAAACAACGGAAATCTGCATAACAAAGGAAAAAGGGAAAAGGGAAAAAATATTTATTTTTAAGTGGATAAGGTTGTTATATCTCAAGAAATGCCCAACACGTGTTATAAAGTTCTTTTTTTTTGGAAAGTATGTTATAAAGTTCTTATGATACATTGATACACATTTATAACCAATACAGGGTAACACGTCTCTTAATCCTATCGACACGGTACATATCACTCAATACAAGTAACTATGCCCATATCCACTTTGAGAAAAAGCTTGATTGAATTGTTTTACCCTCTGATCCAGAAACCTCCCCTGTTCCTTCTGCTTAGAGCCAAGGCCCAATTCAGATGATATTTCCTAGATGATGTTGTGGCGCTATAGAAAATCTTTGAAATTATTCTCGATCATTTGCTATAATACATGCATAGTGGTGGTAGACATCAAGAACATCGCAATGCTAGATAATGTGCTTTTCAGTAATGTTATCCTCCCTGCCTTGGAGATGCATCTTTTTTTTTTTATACAGCCAATCTACTTCTTGTGCATTCTTCTACTTGGTCCTATCCTCTCAGTTCTTGTACCTATATCCCTGTGGAAGACCCAAAATTTAAAGGTATTAAAGCTTGTTTAAGTAAGGAATATCACCAAACATCACCAATTAGACCATGTATCCTCACCTGAAAAAGTAACCGGGCAAATACTGGTCTTCTTCCATTCTGCTTTGTTGCTCCAGGGAATAATGAAGAAGATTCTGCCAGCAATGATTACAGGTTCAAACCCAAAGTACTTTGGCTGTTTTCTTTGTATGAGAAGTTGAAATCGAAGAGAGATCCATTTGAGGTAGTCTCAGTATTACTTTTTATCTACCTTGGTTCAATGTACTAGAAAGTTTGAACCAATAGGGGTTTTCTTCCTTCAAGCCTCCCAAGGGCCTATCTCGTTTACCTCAGTAGGAAGGAGTTGAAGGTGTGGTCAGATGGGAATCAGAGTGATGCCAACTTGGATTTGATGATTTGGGGGAGGATGGCTTCAGTTAGCTGGTTGGGGATTCTGAGGAGGAAGAGAAGGTGATGATGAGGTGAATTTAAGGAGGGAGGGCCCTCCCTCCAGCTCCGTGCCAGAGGAAAAAGGGCTATGATCTTAGCTGTTTTTGCAATAAAAGGAAGGAGTTTTTGGTTGGTTAGCGGGGAAGCAAAAGTTAGAAGTTGATTACCTAAAGTAGTTAAAAGAGGGGAAAATGTAAGAAATGATAATGCCAGGATGTTGAAGTTCTCTCTAGCTCAGAAAGTGATCTTAGAAAAATCTTATAAGAATGAGACTATATATTTCTGGAAAGGAAACTACATTGTTAAGAAGATGAAAGAAAAACCATAATAATTGTTTAACATTAATATGAAAAACTCTAAATGCTGAAGTTATTTTGCAAGAGTTTGTATTGTGTTGGACACATGTTCTGCAGCTTTATTGGAAGAGTCCACGCAACACAGTTATTTATAAATAAATAACTGCAAGTAATAGTTGAATAGTTGTCAGCAGCTGACAAGTGGACACTAATCATATTTACTGCAATTCTTTGCAAATGAAGCTTAAATGTTGCATATTGGGCCCCTCCTGTTGAGGAAACCCCTTGAACTGAATAGGTTAAGTTTGATGACAATGATTACATGATGTTATTCCACTGCTCGATTCTTTTGTTAAAGCAATCACTAAAAACAGTAATGCAGTGCATTTTTTGTTCTTTTGCAGTTACACTATGATCATGTTGTACTTCTTGATTACTTAATATCTAAAGATGCAGGAATTCCGTGTTTGCAATATCTTTTGAGGTCAGTATTCACCCTTTCTTTGTTTTTATGTTACAAGTTTTGTTCATCTTGTAAATTTGGAGGTTGCCAAATCTGATTTTAGTAGACTGTTCTTGATGTACATTGGTTTAATGTTGATGAGGTTGCCGTAAGTTTGATTACCTAATAAAATTGTATTTAATATAGTACACAATTTTGGAAATCCAATATTGAATGTCGAACACATACACTGACAACTAATCAGCTTGTGCATGATGGAAAGCCCCCTCCCCCCTGCTAATCTAGTTGAGATACTTAGGTTCTTTTAGTTTTTATTTATTATAATCATTTTTTTTTACTTAACTTAGGCGCTCTTCTCGCTTCAACCTCTCGCTTTTTCTCTTCAGGCATTTGGAGGGTCGTCGTGTTGTTCCAGCCTTTGACATCTTGACTTCCTTTGAGAATGCAATACTTTGCTCGACGACGATGTCGTGGTTAGTGCTAGGGCCTAGGGGAATGTGGTCAAATCCCTTCAGTCAAAATCCCGCACCTCGATAGGAGTGGTTAAGTTGGGCACTGGGAAGCTTGCATATTAACACTGGTGTGCGTTGAATACAATGCCTGCAAACAGATGGTTGAATCTCATTCCTTATTGCTATTAGGGTAGAAATTAATGTGGGTGTATGTGCAATTTCTGAAAGAACCAACCACAATCAATCGATCCATTGCAGCAACTAAGATTGATCTATATACTAATCTGTTTAGTTTCAGAAAGAACAAACCAAAATTGATCTTGGATCTAGTTAGGTTCTCAAGCAGTATTGATGCAGTCATTTGTCTTCATTATGAACACTTGCATTCCGTGTTATGCCTTCCAAAACATTCTACAAACTACTGAATCTTCAAACCAAGTCTTCTTCTTGTCTTCATACCTTTCACATACCTACAAGTTTTCAATATGCTCAAAGCTCGCTGAACTTGGACAATTTTCCTAATACCACCGATTCCCTTGGCAAACACATGCTTACGCCATATGGATTAGCATTTGCAAATCGTGTCTTTGGCATACTGCAGGCATGAGGCGTCACTTTGTTTCTGCGATGTAGTTTGTTAGGAAACCGAGCATGGGATATTTTATCCTTATTTATTTATTTATTATTTTTTGGGGGAGGGGGAGTGATGCTGAGAGTCTTACATGACTTTTCTTACTTTCAGGAGCTTAAGAGCAGTGTGCAACTCGTGGAATCTGTTTATGGAATTTCAGTTGTGTGAGGAGGGAAGTAGTTTGCATTTGTGCAAGAAAAGAAAGATCACTTGGGACAGATGGACAGATTCAGAGGAGAAGGTAGAGCTGTCATTGTTGCTAAGGAATTCTGGGGTACTTGACGAGGGAAGTAAGAGGCACAATAAACACGGCAGAGCAGATAATGATGCTTTTACAAATGCACAAACATGCTTGCTTTCTCTGAAGAAATCCGTCGAAAATCTTCATCAGAAGAATTTGTTCCCATATAATCCAGCAGCTCTTCTGAGAAGGTATTTTTCTCTTCTAAATTTGTTTCCACTGGTTGTTTATGAAAGGTCCTGTTTTTCATGTTTTGAAGTGTCGTGTTTTTTGTACTTCGATAAAATTGACTGGTATTGATGTGGATTTTAACACTTTGAAATTGAAGTATGCTAATTTATTCAGTTGCAAGTTTACTATGGAGAAAATGACGGTAATTTTTAACATATCATGATCCTTACACTGCTTCTCCTTTAACTAGGAGATAAAGTATTATGAAATCTTGTTACATCTAGTAATATGCAAAGGCTAAAGATCTGTCTTCTCACATTCCCTTGTAGTTTCACAAGGTTTGAAGAGCTGTGTTTTCAACAACAGAAGTTGAACCTATCAAAGACTGGAAGCATGATCTAACAGGTTCCTCACCATCCTGATCCATACATCATATTTAATACATATGCACTTCTAATGTCACTACCCAGATCTGTCTGGCAAGTCAAGTTGATCATTTGGGAATCACAAATGAGAAGATAAAGGTAATAATTTGGTTTTATTCTATGCAATCTTGTCTGCTTCTAGAGTGTAGTTGTTTTGCATTTCTTAGCTAGTGCAGAACCAGCCACCTTGCTGAAGTCTCTTTCCATATTGATGCAATCCGTTTGGTCATACTGATATAGCAGGTTTGGAGTATCTCACCAACAAAATAACAACGAGATGTGAAGAACAATGCAAGGGAGAGCCAACAAGAACAAGGACCTACTAAGAGTTGGATGCGGTTGCATTCAACTTAGTTGTGGCGGTGTTAAGAAAGTTTTGGTGGTAGCAATGGGGAAATGGGTAATGAGTGCAGTGGCATTCAAATATGGTGGTGCAAGGTAAAAGTTGTGGATGCACATAGCAGCTGCCTTTAATAGGAGTTGGATAAGATGTCCAAATTCAATGTACTTTTTTTAAACATTTTTTACTTGACACCTTACCTAACAAGGTGGCATTGGCTGGGACAAACTGATAAGGTGACAGAGAGCACAGAAAGGTTCATTGGTGGCAACTCTTGGCCACTGTGTTTAGAACAACCAACTGCAGAGAGTAGAAGAGGAGAACAGAGAAACATGGGGGAAGTAATTGTTGATTCATCTTTCATCCAAGCCACAGAGCACAGACCCCATCTCAAGGTAGTAGAAGCAGATGAGATCCCACTCATTGATCTCTCCCCATTGAATCTTCATCAAGATCATCCAAATGATCAGCAGGACCTCAATCACCTTGTTGCCCAGATAGGGGAGGCATGCAGGGACTGGGGATTCTTTGGGGTGATTAACCATGGAGTTCCATCTCATCTCCAGCAAAGAGTGGAGGCAGCTGCGAAGAAGTTCTTTGATTGCTCGTTGGAGGAGAAGCTGAAAGTGAGGAGAGATGAGTTGAATAACCCATTGGGGTTTTATGAGTCTGAGCATACTAAGAATGTGAGGGATTGGAAAGAGGTTTTTGATTTTACGGTCGAGGATCCGACATTTCTCCCAGCTTCCCACCTTGAGGGGGATGAGGAATTGCAAGAGCTCAGGAACCAGTGGCCTCATAATCCTTCTGAATTTAGGTATTTTTTAAATTCTCTTTTTTAGCTAAATGTATGAAAATGAATTGAAGACTGTATGCAGATTGAGATTTTTCATTTGCTATAGCAAGCATTATGAAACCAAAAAATTAACCAAATTAAGATTGGAATACCAAAATCAAGATTGCAAGTTATAATTCGCATAGCAAATATGTATATGGGAATCAAAGCAAATACACTAATACAATGCAATTCCGAGTCTGTTGAAAGTCTCAAATGCATTATGGTTAGGGCCTGAAAGTTACGGGAAGAAAACCAACTACAAACATAAGAGATTTGATGTGGGTAATCCAACAAGGACATTACCCTACATCAATACAATGGGATCTTTTATTCCCCTCTTTAATAGAGACATTAATGGAGAATTGCTCTCACACATTCACCCTAGAATGAGAACTTCAAAAAAGCCCTGTTTAAAGTTCATTTTTTCTATATCGCCAGACTTGATTCCCTTTCTTAGACAGAGGGGTCGTGCTTGGAGAAATAGAACACAAGTCCTAATCAAGGTAGAAACTTTCGCTTTCCAAAAAAAAAAGTTAGAAACTTTCCTATCTTTACTAACCTACACGCAAAATAGCAAAACTGGCCCCAAAATGTGCAATTTTCAATTTGGAGTCCGCAACTGAAATCTCATTAGTTCAAACTGGTAATAGCCAACAGAAGTTGGATTTCACTAGTTCAAACCAGTGACCAGAAAATTTGCTACTTTTCTTGTTTTTATGAGTTTGTTGTATATATTGACTGAAAACTGACGCCAGACTCATTGAAAGACAGCTCTATGAATGTGTTCTACACATGGAGACTCCTAAGAGTTCATATTCATCATTGTTCCAACTAAACATTTTTTAACTAGATCTGAGACTATGAGAGGATGCCAGTAGTGGCAGTGGAAACCGATTATGGCCAAGAACGGCGGTGAAGGTAGAGACCATATAAGGAAGCAGGTGAGAAAGAGGCGTGGAATGAGGATAGGCTCTCTTTTTCAAGAAATTCATCAGGAATAAATTATTTGTGGGGATGCGTGCCATCAGCACAGCATAATCTAACTGTTGAAGAATGTTATGTGCCCAAGTACCCCGTCTTGTCATGTACAAATACACAAAACTCCATTTGTTCTGTTCATGTAGGTTGTGATTGTCTTGCCAGCACCATAGTCTGTTTCATAGCAGACTTTCTTTCCAATTATACAACTTTTCAAGCTCATATAATAACTTTCCAATGTTCATGTAGAGTCAATTTTTTACAATTATAGGGGAGGATGTAGGTGTCTTTCCATGTTTGGAAGTTTATCTTTGATGATATTAAGTGATTTGTGGTGGAAGAAAGCGCAAAACCAATAAAATGGAATAACTCAAGTAACTTGGGAAACCAGTAACCTAATTCTAGATAACAAATTACCAAATAAAACAAAATAACAAATATAAATGTGGTGTTTCCCATACTAGCTCTCAATGTGTGTAAGGGAAGTGTTGAACAATATATATCGCCAACCTGTGCATGTATTGTCTTACGGTTCTTATTGAAGGATTAAAAATGGCTGTGTCTGATAATTTTACAGGCAGGTGTGTGAAGAATATACAAAAGCTGTGGAGAAACTAGCATTTGAGTTGCTGCAACTTATCTCATTGAGTTTGGGATTGCCAGCAAAGAGTTTGAATTCCTTCTTCAAAGACCAAACTAGCTTCGTCAGGGTAAACCACTATCCTCCATGCCCTACACCGCAGCTGGCTCTCGGGGTTGGTCGCCACAAGGATGCTGGTGCACTCACAGTACTTGCTCAGGATGATGTTGGTGGTCTTGAAGTGAAGCGGAAGACAGATGGGGAGTGGGTGAGGGTTAAGCCCATACCAGATTGTTTCATCATCAATGTTGGAGATGTGATCCAGGTATGGAGCAATGACAAGTATGAGAGTGTTGAGCACAGAGTTATGACAAACCGGATCAGAGAGAGGTTCTCCATCCCGTTCTTCTTCAACCCTGGACACCATGTCAATGTCAAGCCCTTGGAGGATGTATTACACGAAGATAACCACCCACCTAAATACAGGGAATATAACTGGGGGAAGTTCTTCAAGACGAGGAAGCTCAGTGATTTTAAGAAGCTTGACGTCGAAAACATTCAGATATATCACTTTAGGATCTCTGGACATTGATTGTTTCATTAGTTTCGACTCTGTACTAAATAAGATGTTTTTAGTCAGTGAGCAGCAATTGCCTCTTCAATGTGATAAAAATAAGTGTTTTTTCTATCTGCACGTGCAAAAGCAGCATTCATGGCTTGGTTCGAAGTTCGCAAATGAAGGTTATTTCATTGAATTGGGGCGGAGTGACTTTAATGTTAATTTTTTCTTTTTTTTTGGGGCGGGGTGGTTATATGTTTGTTCGTTTCCTGTCTGTCCAAATTTTTCAGCACGCAGCAGCAATGATAGGGTGGTATGCTTGTAGGGAAGCTGGTGGAGCCTTGTGCAATCTGCCTGACTAAAGTTTGCAGATTTAGCATTGGGATGACATTCAATGAGAAGAAACCAGACCCAGGATACATTCAAACAAATCCAGAGGTAAGACATTGATTGAGAAGAGACCAGACCCTAATTGCTAAGGATTCTGCATAGAATCCAAATGTGACAAGCAAGAAGGCTGTCGAGGGTGCACTATAATGTAGCTCTAGTGGGAACACAATTTAAAAGACATTGCCGCATAAAACTTGGGTTGATAGGGATCTTGGTGTTGAGAAAGGCTAGTATGAGTGGATTTGTGGAGAATGGTTTAAAGGAAAAGTGTTCAGCTCTTTGGGCTTCTACCCTTGGCGCATACTGAAACAAGCTTACAGTTATCTTGTAGGTGGACATGAAAAAGTCATTTGTTGCAAATTGGTAACCAGCTCAGTGGTATGCTTGTGGCGAACGAAATCACAGGTTCAGAGTTCAAACCCTGCCAACGGCATTTTGGGTGGGAGGGGGTTGGATTCAAATACTATTGAGTTTGATTGATTAACTTGTGTGACTTGGATATGCTTTGATCTCATGTGTTTGATCGTGCGTGAGGAGAACGATGTTGAAGATGGCAGTGAAATTAGTTGTCAGGGAGCAAATTGAATTAGTTTAGTTAGGGAGTCGGATATATTCAACCCAACCTAGTATTTTCTCTAATGCTTTTTTTTAATGCATTTTAAACCAAACACAACCTAAGAAGTAAGAACCTAGGGTACATTTAACTCTTGAATGGCTAATGATTATAGGCATTAAATCCATTTCAGCATACAAACAATGGAAGGTAATTTCTATTCTAATTACTATTGATGATTGCATTTTGTGCATTTGATTTATTTTTGTAAATTATAAACTCCAATGGAAAACAACTTCTGATTTAAGCTAAGCAAATGAAAGAAAGAAATTTGGTGGCAACTGAGGTGCAGCAGATTTGTTTGTCTCAGCACATTTTACTGTTTATGAATACAATTCTGCAATATTTACAGATGCATGTCTAGATCGAAAGTAAAAAAATTCAAGCTTGTTCCAGTTAAAAAAGGGGGGGAGAGATTGTTTAGAAAACTACAAAAATAAACCAAAACCCTAAAATACATAAACCCCTGAAACAATCCTTGTAGGGCATCCTCCAACTATGATGATTTTTTTCAGCTCTTGCAAGAAACAGCTCTACAAGCCTTTCTTTTTTGTTGGGTTAACAGCATTTGCTCAGAACTAAGTGACCCGTAGATAAAACCTCTCCTCTCGAGTACTTTGATCAAACTATTACACTGGATCCCCTGGATTTACAATCATAACAAGTGCCACAAAATGTAAGAAGCAAACAATATGGTCAAAGGTGCTTTGCAGCAAAGAAGCTGGAAGCCAGACATTCCCGGTGGGTGGCATGGGCCTTGTATGCAGAGTGGAGACCAAATACGAAATTGAGAGACCCTTAAAGTTAGGAGCATTATATAAGGGTCAGAAGCTTTAATACAAATATTTGACTTAATCATTTCTAACTACTCCCAACCTGCACAAAGGAACTGAAACATGAGATGATTACTTTATTTGCAACCTCTACAATCATGAGGTTCTTCAATATTCCTCTTAACCAAACTGTACTTTGACCTTCCACACATCAACTGCCTTCTGTTGATAACACCTTTTCAACTGTACAATACCACCTCAATAAGGGTATTTAATCAAAATAGGCGTCAAATTTGATTACAAAGGCCAATGAAGAATCCTCCTTATTTTAATATTTTTTTTTTCCTTTTTCCCTTTGTCATTTTTTTTGGCCTACAATGGACCATATCAAACACACAGTAACTTAAATACAGTAGAATTAAGGCAAATGTAGCACCTTAAATTACGATCCAGAAATGTGTGGAAAGGAGAAGCGAAATGCAGAATCAGGGTTGAAAATTCACAATTCAGAGAGAAAGGGAGAATGGTAAATCATCAGAGACCAAGCTTGTCCTTGGCAGACAGTGGATTTTCTAGTAAACACTAGAACTGAATGGCTGGCTGCAGGTCAAGAAACAGCTGGAAGATGCAAGCTTTCCTGTGCTTCATGAATTATGTTGGATATTTTATTAGGAGGCCAGTATCTAAGCACTGATCTGCCAACAATATTTTCTACTGGAAGAGGACCCCTGAAAAACAAAGTTTATCACATACAGTCAGATTATATCTTATGAAAAACTGCATACACAACATAACTGCATAAACTGATGCATGTTCTTCCTTGAAAAGACTATTAAAAGAACATGTTGCAGGAGATGCATCTATTAAATAACATAGAATGGGGTGTATGCATATTTGACGATCACTCTCTTTGGACAATGACAAAAGATAACCTATCCTAGTGGTTAATCTTCTCAAAAGGAAACATCAGTTCAATGAGGATGCAGTATATTACCAATTATGGGAGTCAAAGCTGTTGTTACGGTTATCACCCAGCACAAACACATAACCCTCAGGGACCAGCTGCACAAACAGCAAAACGTAATAAGATGACAAATGCTGAATGATAATATTAACTGAATCTCTTTGCGTTTTGCTTGAGAACGTGACAATAAATAGAATGCAGGATATTATTAACCAATAAATGAAAAGAAGAGGTACAATACCACTGGATCCATTGCATAAGCAAGCGGCTCTAAAATGAAATCTTCGTCTTGCATAATTCCATTCACCAACAATTTTCCACCACGAACCTGTTACGGAGAACCAAGTCAATGCAAGTAACTGGGCTTTGAAAATTGTATTAAAGAGAAAAAGAAAGACCTTAGAAAGCTTAAAAAGAGACAACAAGTAGCACATAATTGGAGAGGAACACTCACTTCTACATAATCTCCTTCCCTCGCTACAACTCTTTTGATAAATTCATCATTTTCACTGAAACCATTTTCCTTGTCATAGAAATTGAAAGTGAGTCGAGTGTACCATGAAGAAGAGACATTAAAAATAATTTTGGATTATGAATAATGCTTACCTGAAGAATTGGAGGAGCCTTGAAGATAACTATATCGGCGATCTCAGGCTTTCTGAAAACATAAGACACCTGAGACATAATATCAAATGCAAAAAGGGATCAGCTTTGGTAAGAAAAGATTTAAGCCACATTCGAATCTCAAATTGAGTCTCGATTCTTAGCACTTAGAACACCCATTTTTTAATCTACGAACCGTGATGAACAAATAAAGATAACATCGCGTAAACATGTGCGAATCCAAACATAATATTGTGTCTATGACAATGATCAGTAAACAATCTAATCCTAATCAATTGATATTTTGGTTGGCTTGCTATTGTAATCACAGGCAACCCTGTGAGTTGTGTACTAGTCTGTTGCTAGTTGCCTCCTATGACTTGTGACAATATGAAGTCAAATCGATTCTTTTCTTCTGCTATTTTTAACTATGAAAGAATAATGTACTACACTACAATCATTCTACTCTCTATATCCTTTCAAACTTTTTTGTGTTTAAACTTTACTTCGATCAGGCACGCATTGCCTTTAGGATAGGAGGGTGCACACACGTATTAATAAAGCAATGTCAAACATGTCAATGCAATTTTGCATTAATAAAACTACTTTCAAGTATTAAAGATTAACGTTATACAAGTATAAGCATCAAATTCATGCATATTCAAAATAAAGATATAATGTAGAACGTAAATTACCTTCTCAGCCAAAATCCGGTCGCCCACATCAAGAGTTGGATACATAGAAAGCGAAGGGATCGACCTCGGTACAGCCACGCAAGAATGGAACAACAAATTAACAGTCACGGCCGTAAACAAAGCCTTGGCATCCTCGGCAGACAAACAAAACTTGGAAAGAAACCTACTGCCATTATTAACATTAATCTTCTTCTCAACAGATTTTACATTCAAAACACTCTCATCCCTTTGAGTAGTACAAGCCCTCGTTCCGCCTCGATCAACCTCATCCTCCCTTAAAGATGGAAGCCACTTCAATCTTCTAGTAAACGAAGGAATTATTGAAGACGGCTTGAACCCTTCAAGCATTGAAGAAGGACAAACCCCCAGAGCCCCTGTACAAGAGGAGCTTCCGGAGGCCGAAGAAGAACCCCCAGACGACGAAATCATCGATATCAGACTGACAATTAGAGGCGGAGACGATGATTGTGAGGCCAAATTCGCCGCCATGGAGGCGTAACTCGCAACTGGGGTCTTGGACCAGGAGGAGAAGGGTTCATTACGATTCGAATCGAGTTCAGAAGAGGGATGACAAGTGAAGAAAGCTCGAGACTTTCCACAGAAATCGTGAATCAATCGGAAATTAGAAACCCTACTACTAGCTGTGGAGGCCAAGTTCTGGGCGACGTAGCTGGAGTAGGTGACGGTGACTCGGAGTGCCATAGCAGCAATCTTGGTTAAGCTGCGAGCGATACGATACAGAGTGGGTTTTGGGGAAGAAAGTTTTGAGGTAACAAACCCTAGATTCAGAGAAACCGTGACATTATAACGTCTTCGGATCGAATCGGGGGTTCGGAGAGGTTGAATTGGGGGTTTGGTCGGTGAGGGCGAAAGGTGCCAACTTTAGGGTTCAATCAAAGCTAATCGAATCGATTTCTCGGGTTTTGGTGAGTAATTGAGAGAGAGAGAAGAGCGAGAACTCTCCAGTGTTGGAGAGCTCGTGAATGGGGGAAAAGGTGAGGGTTGTGGAATGAGAGAGAGAGGAAATGTTGGGAGTCTTTGGAGTGAGGTTGAATATAGGCTGCGAGGAGGGTAGAAGTTGCTGAGAACGTGAGAAGTGAGCTCATGAAGACTTTTTTGTGGGGTGGACTTCTGCTAGTTACATCCAGTGGTATTGCACTTTCATCCACCAAAGTTTGCGATAAACCCTTGATAGGTTTGATGTCCTTAGACCATCTCCAAAATGCCACAAGATGGATAGGAATGGATTAGGCACTAATCCCTATCCATTCGAAATGGCCCAATGTCATTTTGCAAAAATTGGATAGGTTTTAGGTTAGACGACCTGCAACGGCTAGTTGCTCTGTTTACCTATAAAATTTTGACCATTCAAAATCCATTTAACCGTCCACCTAATGCACTCCAACATCGACAAAAAATGATTCAATCAACTGTGAACAAATTTCAAGAGAATTTTGACCATATAGAGCATCCAAATCATAGTGGAAAGACACACATTAATAAGGTAAATTACTTTTGTATTTCAAATTCATTTAGTTGTTTATTTTTATTGTTTTGAAAATGATGTTTGATTTAGTTTTTCATTTTATTTGTTTTGGTTTATGTAGCTTAATAAGGCAAAAATGCTCTATAGTTAACTAAACGGTGGGGTGTTCAAGTTTGAGACTTGTTGGGGTATTAGGGGTGGGCATCCCATCCCGTGATCCTAATCTCGTCACGATTTTTTCGGGGCCTATTGAGATTGATCAATCCTATCTCGATTTTGTCCCGTCCCGATCTAGAGTGGGATGAGATCGGGATGAAGATTTTTCAATCACACCCATCCCATCCCGAACCGATTTTTTTTAATATTTAGTATGAAACTATTTGTTGGCATAACTATTTTATTTGTTGTTTTATTTATTGACATAGTTATTTTATTCTCAGAAGCTTCCATGTGACTTACCTTGATAATGAATCTAACTCAAACTCTCTTCCTTATTTTTGTTAATTTTACTAACTCTTGACAACAACAATGTGTGCTCCTCGTAGTTTTTAAATGACAAACACATTGATCATTTTCGTTAGCAATGTACAAAAAAATGACTATCTTCAATAATTGTTCTAAAAAAAAAGAGTAAAAGCTAACGAAACGGGAAAATAATAATCAATGGCTTAAAGTTACTTAATTGTTACTAGAGTAGTATGCTTGGTAAATCCAAAATTTTCAAACTTGCATGTTACAGTTTCAATCCAAAATTTAGTACATGTTCATCCCATCCTGTCCCATCCCATCCCGAATCTGTTTGGGATGGGATGAGGTTTGGATGAGGTCTATCCCATCCCGTCCCATCCCGATCTGGAACAAACGGGATGGAATAAGGATGAGGTCCATCCCTTCCCATCCCGTCCCGTGCCCACCCCTATGGGGTATACTAAAAAACACGCCAAAGTGGCACCAATAGAATAGTGACGCGGCAAATGTAGTAAAAAGAACCAGCAAAAGAAATGTTGAAAGAGATTTTAATAGAAGCCCATTGGATGGTATGTATCATCATGCTACGAGAGGCTCAACATCAACAGATGTGTCTTTGAATGATGACGAAGATTCATTCGCACTGAAAAACTGATCATTTGATTAGCTCAATTGGAAGAAACCAAGCATTGGCGCAATGGTTCTTCTTTTTCTAATCCTGTCATGGAAGATTTTCTCCTTAATGCACGAAAAAGATTGGACATGACTATTGCAATTGCAGAGAAGGAGTTAGAAATGAAGTTACAGACTACGAAAACGAATAAAGAGATCAGATAAGACAATGTTATAATGATGGATCTTACTGGCTTCAATCCAATGCAGCAACAATACTGGATGGACAAGCTAAACAAGATATTCGAACAACGCCGTGCAAGGATGAGGATCACTCATTCTACAAATGACCGTATGAATGGGGAGGAGGCGTTTGGATCTTGTTCTGCAGATGGTTTTTAGGTTTATTTATTGTATTAGGTTTATTCATCAAGAAAAAAGACATGTAGTCTTTTTACGTATGTAATAAAATTTATTTATTAATTAAATGTTTTTTATTTCAAACAAATTGTTCTTTGCTCCATTTAAAGCAAATACAACAATAAAAACAAGTACAACAACACAACAAAAGCAAATACAACAATATCTAATCAAATTAAACTACTAAGTGTTTTCAGAAGTTGTCCGTAAATGTTCAATCAAATGATGCTTCAGTTGTCGATTAGTTTTCTTTGAATGCATCCTATGCAAATTCGACATCGATTGCTACACAGACAATTGTGTGCACGTCATTGGTACAGATTCTGATTCATAGGCAAACAGTTGAAGGTTTTCAGGATCCAAGTCAACTTCATCTTCAATGTTGACATTATGCAACAAAATACAAGTTGTCATGATGGCAGATACATCAGCTCTATTCCAAAGTAGGGCAAGGCCTTTGATGATTTCCCACCTAAGTTGTATCACTCCAAATACGTGTTCAACATCTTTTCAAACACTTTCTTGATATTGAGTGAATAATCATTGTTTGTTAGAGATTGGTTGACTGATGGTCTGAATAAGAGTGTCCCATTTAGGGTATATCATATCTGAGATAATACCCTATGTTGTAATGATGACCATTCAATTCAAAATGAGCCCGTGGTGTAGTATTGTTGGCTATGTCATTGGATAAAGGTGAACGATTTAAATGTTGATATCGTTGTGGGACCCATCCACACTGAAGAATTGGTACCAAATGCACAATGACCCATCTGCAACGGCTTCAAGGATAATGATATGTTTATTCACATGGATTGTATGAGTTCCATGCCAAGCCACTGTTTGTACAATTTTTCCATTGCTAGTGCATGCAATCCAAACTTCACAACATGCTTGGAAATCCTCGAGTTTATGCTTGATGCAACAACCGTTGACGTCATGTTGAGTTGGCTTTCATCGGTATTAACCACCAAAAATGACGATTACAAACCTACAAAAGTTGTTCAACATTGCTAATGCAACTTTCTCTTATTATACACCAGTCGTTGAGTTGATCGGCTGGACAACCATATGCAAGTATATAGATTCTTTTTCTCCCAACTGCATCGGTGCCTTGTTGAAAGTAGGGATCGTTTTCCTCCAATGTGTTCAAGATGAGGACAAGCAGACGTCTCATTCGATTGCAACATCGAAAATAAGAGTCAAGATAAGTTGGCTTTACTACAAAGTAGTCATTCCAGAGTTGTACGTGATCTTCTTATCTGTTACGCTCAATGACTTGCCTTTCTTTACGGTAACCTTTGTGAGAAGAGCATTGATCTCCTCATCTTGTTGATATTGGTTGCAGCAATAAACGACGTGATGATATCCTCAATGTGTTGAACGTGTCTTAGACAAGGTTCATCCTCGTCTTCTATTAGTTGAAATAAATTATTCTTCCCGGTATGTGATATTTGTAATTAGCAAAAGGGTGTGTAGAAGAGAAGATGAGAGATGAATGAACAAATGTTTGCAAAGATAAAATGAAATCATTGATTGAGTCATTTTATAAACTTATTGAATAATTGCACACTGAATACTTGACAAAAGTCATCTATTATTGTAGTACACTGTAAAAATAAGCTCAACCACATAAAACGTATTGCACGCATATCGTGAATGTCAGAAGGGACAATAATTCGTTTATATTATTATCAAGTAATAGTTCATCTCTATTATTTTTGTACTCTTCTACAAATGGGTCTCAACCACAAAAAAATTATTGCACGTATTCAATGAACAAATGAAATAATAAATTTTAATATTTTAAAAATTATAAATTAAAAATAAAAAATCGTAAGGCTTGTAGTGGTAGCAAAGCGGGTATGGGGTAAATAACTAGATTAAAAAAAAACAGTTGTCCGCTTTTTGTTATCCATAGATAGCGAGATGGATAAAGTTATCCATCTATAGGAGTTATCCATCCCTTTGCATGACCAAGATGGATATCTTTATCTATCTTGACCTCTTATCCATCCCCAATGAAGATGGTCATAGGACCTTAATTATAGAACTGTCAACGAATTAGATTTGATGGGATTTGTTGAAGTTCAAATTTGAATTCAACAAGGACACATGAAACTCAAATATGATCCGATCACATTGTGATCTACTAATACAAGTCTAAATAGTGTTCGTCTGCTAATATGAATTCGATTCGAAATCACTTATTTAAAAATTGCAATGTGAAAGATTTTTTTTATCGAAAAAACAAGGTATTTTATTGATATACTAAAAAGAATGTTAGGAAAGCCACTAACCAATAAAAAAAACTATACATTGTCATGTGTATCAAGAGTCAAAGCAACACTATACAATCCCAATTAAACATACAACAAGAAAATGAAATGTCCTTAACTTTGTCCCAATTAGAAGCCCACAACCAATAGTGACTATGACATTTATCCAAAGAGTGGGACTTCTTTTCAGATCTCTTTAAAGATTCAGTTGTTTCTTTCCCTCCAAACCACCCAGTTGAAAGCATGAAATAACTTATCCCATGCCCATTTCCTGAACATAGATAGATTTTAAGGAGTTTGAGTATTCAAATGCCACAACTTTGCCCATTCAAGGAAAGAATTAGATAAAGGAGCTTGAACATGAAAATCAGATAAGGCCACGCCCTAAAAGTTGCCTTAAGACTGGGCAAGAAAGAAACAAGTGATAAATAGATTCCTCATGATTCTCACATATCACATGGTGATTAGGGAGATGTGAGCCCCTTGTATTAATATTGTCAACAATGAGAGTCCTCCCTTGAATAATTGTCCACATAAGAAAGGTTCCTCTTGGAGGGACTTCCTTCAGATGAAAGAGTTGAGCTAGTTGATTCTTTTTGAAGGTTAAAGTTAGGAAGAGAATGAGCCGAGTATGTGTACCAATCCTTAATGGAGTAACATTGGCCTTGCATTTCCATAGTCATTTGTCGTCCTCCAAATCAAGTAAGATGCCATCGGTGAGGGTCCTTAAGGTTCCTTCTGAGTAGGAAATTCCAGCCATTGGATGTGCTATCCCAGTAACCATAAACTTTCCTTGCTTTGTTAGAGGCTACATTCTAAATAGTAGGGCAAATAAAATTTCTAGCCCATGTCTCCAATCCAATTATGATCCCGAAAGTTATCCTAGTTCTCCTGTGAACTTCAAGGGAAATGTGAACATGAACCAACTGTTTCAACCTCATGATCCCTTTCCACAATGAGCACCAAAAAGAAGAAGTTGGTCTTTAGTGAACCAGTTAAGCTGAAAAGCATCATACTTCTTTGTAATTCCACAAAGCATTTGTCTTATTGCCAAATCTCCAAACCCACTTCAAAGAAGAGCATTGTTGAATTATCTGATCGTCTTGAGGCCCAACCCACCTTTAGATTTAAGGTGGCAAACCTTCTTCCAATTCAATAGTTGGGTCTTCTTTACAGTAGGAGAAAAACCCCAAAGAAAGTTTTTCATGCATTTTGTAATGTCATTGGCAACTTAAGCAGGGATGACACATAGAGACATCGTAAAACAAAAACATAATCAATTGTAATTTGAATGAAAGTAGCCCTACCGACCTTAGATATGCATTTTTTCTTCCAATTGCTTAGCCTGTTTTCAATTTTCTCTACAACCTCATCCCAAACCTTAATACACCTAAAATTGGCACCTAGGAGAATACCCAAATAGAGCAAGGGAGAGACCCAATTCTACAACCCCAAAAAAGAAGCCCAAACATTGATGCCTGAGACAATGCCAACATGATAGAGAAAAGATTTAGAAAAATTCACCTTCAACCCCTAAAATCATCTCAAACCACGCCAACAAGTCCCTGATAACCAACATATTGCAACAGTGTCATCAACATATTGCAACAGGGCAATGGATGAAGATGTGCTAGAGACCCGAAAGTCAGGAATGGGGCCCACATTTTGGGCAGAGAGTCCTTTAGCAACAAGAGAAAAGGTAAGGGAGAAAGATGATCCCTTTGTCGAATTCCTCTGCTAGATTTGAAATAACCAACTGGAGAACCATTGATTGTAATGGAGAAAGATGTTGTGGATACAATAGTGTGGATCCAGGACCATTTGCAAGTCTATGTGAGATGCATGAAATTAAAGGACCAAGACATTAAATCACTCGTTGTTGATATGGAAGGTTGCGGAGTTGTATTTTCTTTTCTTTGCTCAATTACAGTTTCTATTTTTTATGGCTTTAAGAATGATTCGGGTGTGAGAGGTTGCAAGTTCAATTCCCGCAACCTCCCGAGATGAGTAGAAATACACAATGTCTTCATTTGCAATTTTAATGTTGTACCTCATTTCTTTTGAATTTTTCATGATTTATAAGGTTGTACCTCTTAATGAAATAAAATTTTGGTCAGAATCTAGGCCACATTTTCACGATTTACAATGTTGTATGCTTGTACCTCTTAACGAAATACGATTCTAATGAATTAAAGTTTCAGTCGAAGTATAGGCCATAAATTTGTTTCATGAATAGTGCCCAAAAGTATTTCTACTTTTACTTAGGTGAAGAGTAATAATAAGTCCTTAATAGAAGGACTAGAACTAAAATAGGAAACCAAATTTATAGAAATAAGCTTCACACCAACACAACACCAAAATGGTGAATTTGCAATATAACTTTTTTTAACTTTGTAATAGTTGGATGTGTTACATGGTCTGTAACTTAGTGACACGTTACAAATGTGGATTACTAAATTAATTGGGAGTTGGCGATCGGGAGGGGTTAGTTCGAATCCCTTAGGTTAATTGAAATTGTGAGTTATGCTCTGATACTCACCAAGAGTGCACTGACACTAGGCTAATGTCGACTTGAGAGGGTTAATAGTCAGTGTTCGAAATCAATTCGTTTTGAAGAAACAAGCGAAAATATTTGACTTCGAAGTTCTTCGCCTAAACTTATCGAAGGCTTATGATGTGGCTTAAGCTAAGCCAACACCACAATGTTCACAAGCTTAGTTGATTCACTTGAAGGTTAACACCAATTATGCTAGTTGAATATTAAGCAATTTAATTTATGGAAAGTAAAGACAACTAAACAAAGCATGCAACAAAAAGTAAATAGAGTTATGGGGAGAATAAAACAAAAATAGAGTTATGGGGAGAATAAAACAAACAGACAAAGAACACCAATATAACAAGGTTCACTAAGCCAGAGTTTGAATGCTCCGACTAGTTACTTCCTCTTAGAAAAGGCTCGCAAACCTCAAGTCTTTATTAATTGATCAAATGAGAACTTCACTCTCAATCAACGTTCCACAACCTCACAAGGTCTAATCACCTCACTCCTATGAAACTTACCGATACGAACCAAGTGCTCACTCCATGAGTCTTACAAACACCTTGGCGATCACTAATAGGATGCACCACAACCAAGTTTTATGGAGGTGTGCCTAGGATCCCGAAGATTTAACTTGGACTTATGTTTTTGCTCCACGAGACTTATCAAATAGCCAACTTGAGTCCTATTTATTAGCTCAGTTGGAGAAGGTGAAGCCGACTTCACTGTCTTCACCAACTACTTTTCAGAACAATTTTTTTTTCTAGAACAACTCTCAATTGAAGTGGCCTATCAAGAGGTGAAGTCGAGTTTGTTATGTGCGGACAACTTTTTTAAAACAAAAGCTTTTCTTATGTTACATGCTTTGTACTTGACATGGATATCCCCTTTATGCATATGGGTACATGAGGGAATGTTCATCCTCAAGTGAATATCCATTCTCATGTGAGAGAATAACCCAAATTCAAAATTTAGAATTTTAGCTCACATATTTTCACTCCAAATAACTTTTGGCATTTTAGTGAATTTTGGTCATTCATAAGATATTTTGGCCAGTCTTGGCCTTCATAGCTTTGACTTGTCTTCTTAAGTTGATTTCAATTTTTTTCCTTCGACAATGGTCCTCATGAGTTAGGATAACCTCGAATTGATCATTGCAAAACATAAACCTAATCTCAATCACTTGATATACGATTTATAATTCCATCATATATTTTTACATTGTTTTGACATAATTAGAAAATACTTTTCAATAATTGTTCAAAATCGAGCAAATAATACTCTCTATCCCTAAATTTGTTCATTTTGTCTTTTCCCTTTTAGTCTTCTCAGAACTCTGAAAACTCTGCCCCAAAGCGATCAAATCTCTTTCTAAGAGGTAGGATCGAGTCTCGTCGACTAGGGCATTTGATTGATCTAGTTAACCATATTGGGTGCATAAGAAGATCTTGATGCCAAATTCTACTTCCAGCTCTGATTCAAATGACAAAAACGGTGTTCTTAATTTACTATTGAAGAACAAGAGATTTGTTGTTACTCCAATTGAACACGTTGTCAATGAAGGCGATTGAATCACTTTAATGTCATTGGCGGAAAAAAGGTTGGAGACATTGTCTTGCGACTGCTAAAGGGTTGTACAATGACTAATTTAGTAAGAACTTTGTTTACGAGAAGGTTTCCAAAGCACTTGTCATTGTTTTATCGCATTCGTGATGCATTTGATAAGAACAATGTGTATTTCACTCAAAAGGGTTCGATGCAGTGGCGAATATGAGGCTATCTTCCGATGCGAAGATCATTTGTGCGTTGCGGATGCTAGCAAATGGAAATGGAACTTCTGGTGATGAGGTTGATGAGTATTGTGGTGAAAGTGAGAGAAGGGGAGGGGTTTTTGTAGATAAAAACCATAATTTAGGAACCCTTTTCCTTGAATTTCACAACCTATTAAGTGACTTTTGGGTTGCTAAAATTTTTAGCAACTTGCTAAATCCCCAATGTATGCCTATTGGGAATGCTCACGCTTGCACATTTTCAGTCCATGAAGGTTAGGCAAATTGCCTTTTCCAATATAAGTTCAGTAGAGACCTATAAAGAGAACACAAGTTTCAGAATTGATTACCATGTTTTGTTGCTTCCAAGAGCTTCACCAGAGACTTGATAAATATTTTGCTCAAAGTGTTTATTGTCAGTAGTGTCATCAATACAAGATATCTTTAACAACAATGTCTTAAGGAATTTGTTTCTTCTCTTCTATCCTCATTTTCGCTATTTCTCTTATTAACTTTTCTTTTGGCCTGTCATGACATCAATGTTTCTAACGGGCTCTGCCACATCGGAGAGCATTCTGAGGGATGTCATACTCGGTAAATAGACTTCTTTCATTGTTCCATACTCTCATATATAACTGTTGCCCAAGATACTGTCTTGGCCAAATTGCAGACCTTAAGTTCCACATGCCCTTGTTGTCCAACGATGCCAAAACAGCAGTCCAAGAATTTGGGTACACCTGCAAGTTGATGACATACGTAAATTCATTTAATTACACTTGGGTAAATCAACTGCAAGAAAAAATAACTAATTAATCTTGCAGTAACCATTATCAAGATAAAGTAAGCTCTGAAGTCAATACCATGTAGGACTTGTGAGATTGTGTAAAGTTAGTACCTGAACAGTGTATCTGGTAGGAGCATCAAATAGATTGTAGCGTTGTCTCATGGCCGGTATCCACTGCTTATTACCATACCTATAAAGGTCAATTGGTTATAAGTCACAGTTAAGTATTTTTTGCAGAATGTTTGAATCTGGAAGAAAGGAGATTCGATGATAATAATAATGATGAGAGGGTAATAACATGTAGAGGGACTTACGCAACAACCCAAAAGGCATGACCATCAAGATGCCAAGATTGGATGGTATTCTCATTATTTTGGAAGATGATTTCAACAAAGTCATGGAGGGCAGTTCCTATGACTGAGGTGCCATAGAATATAGGACCTGGGTTAGGCTTGTCCTTGATAGTTTTCAAGTCAAAGACCCCAGGGATGTTAAAATAGTCCGCGAGCTTCAGTGGAGTGGTGGGGTTCACGTTGGAGACCCTGTTAACAGCATATCTCAGCTTACCCTTTATTGAAGCTGCAGAGTTAGCTAGCACAAGTGTCCGTACTGGTTTTATTGCTCCGTAATGGAATGTCCCTTGTGGATTAGGCCTGGCTGCACTAGCTGTCAAATTCCATCTTCAAAAGAGAACATATATAGTTAGCGAGTTAGCATCCAGAATAAAGCACTAGTTGCACTACACATGCTGCAGATCTTCTCACCGGAAAGTTCTTGCTTGTTTCATAGACCAAGGAACATGGTTAGTTGGACCTATAGGCATTGGGCCAGATGCTGGTGTGTGAGATTTAGAGTAGCGGAGTATTCCAGTTGCAGTGAGAATACGTTTGGTAAATCGTGTTGAAGCAACGATGTAGTAGTCTTTAGGTGCTTGGTTTAAAGTGACAAGAACAGCGAGTGATTGACCAACATGCACATCAAGAGAATCATAAAATTGTTGAACAGTATGAGATCCTTCAATTTCGACTAGCTTCAATTTATGGCCTTGAATCCTGAAGTTGAAAGAGGTTGATAATCCCACATTTGAGACCCTGATCATGTAGGTTTTGCCTGATTGAGGCCATGCACAGAAGGTGGATTAATACTAATAAAAATTTGATATTAGTAAAAGTAATAGCTAAACCACGATCAAATTGTGGAATGAAAATCACCTTTGTCTCCAGTGAATGAAGAATAACGTGTACGACCATTGATAAGAATTCCATCAGGCAAGCCAAGAGCTTTCCCTGAGTCCAATGTTTTCTGTAATGCCTGCAAAATTGAATATCCGATGAAAATCACCTTTGTCTCCACAAATATCCGATTCACTTCATAGTATAAACAGTTTATTGTATCATTCATGCTATTATATTTTTTACATACAATCTAGAATAAAAGCTCTGTGGCAAGCAAATGAGGCTCTTTCTTAGCATCTATTAATGGATGAAGCAAATATGGATTGTACCTTATGACCGGCCTTGTACCAGTCGCCAACTAGTAGAGTAAAATCTCCAGCAGGAGGAGGGTAAGGGAGCGGTATCTTGGGCCTTGTAAAGACATTTAAACCTCCAAAAGCTCCAGCAGCTTTGTGCATTAAAGTTGAGGGGAAGTAAGTGAAGGTTCCTATCTGATCCTTCAATTGAAGTCTGTAAGTGTAGCTTGATCCTGGAGGGATGGGGCAATTGGTTCCCAACACTCCGTCTTGCCATGAATTCTTCCTCTGGTTAATCCCATTCCTAAAAAAAAAGCATTATTATCAGTTTCCTAATATATATATATATATATATCAGCAACCAAAAGCTCACCTATCCTCCCACCCCACCCTCTCCATATTACCATTGAACAACTTGCATGGGCAAAGGGAGGAAGGAGAAACAGAGTGGTAGTAGCAGTAAAAGAACCACGGGAACTAACCATGTAATGAGAAAAGGCTGATCCAACTTGTTGATGACATTAACTATAATGTTGTCATTCGTGACGGCGTCTATTTGAGGTCCGGGAAACTGTCCATTGATGAGTATTCCCTACAGGGATAAACAAGATCTAAATTAAGCCATAAGCATATTTGGAAGCAATCAAGTGCCAAACAAAAACTAACCAACCTGTTGAGCGACACCCAGAGGAGATATGGTCCCATAGGTAATAGTCCATGTGAAGTATCTATATGGGTCCTCTGCTTTCACTGCTAACAACAAAACACTCAGACAAACCAGCTGCAAAGCCACCCTAAACAAGTTGAGATTTACTGCCATTCTTCCTCCTGTTTCTGATCGAAATTGAAGATTAACCCACTATCTTTTGTATAGAAGTTCCCCAGCTAAGAAGGAATTTCATAGAAACTAGAATACCCACAAAAAGCTGTCCATGGTGGTTGGACTTTATGGGATTGGGCACGAATATTGATGTCATACAGCAAAGCCAAATGATCCTTTGCGGCGTACTTCATGTCCTCATGGGGTCATGCATGTATGTGTTCAGACTTGAAATAACTAACTAAAGGGATTGTACATGTGATATTTTTCATCATTTTCTAATCATGATCAGATGAGAAGAGGAAGAAGAAGCTCAAACTTGTCGGTTGAAGTGCTCCTTAAGCCTTTCCTCCATTGCTGTAATTTTATATTTCCAACTGGAGTGGAGTGGAGAGCGGATGAAGACATGATAAAGTGAGATTCGTTGCTAAGAGAGTAAGGAACCTCCATTTTGTCCATCTGAGCTGGAACTTAGGAGGTGAAAATGGATCCAAAATAGTAAGTTTCTTGTAATGCAGACAGAAGGAGAGAGGAGGGATTAAAAATTACAGGATGTACTAGCTGTACCAACAAAACTTGAAGTTTACCCATAGCTTTGAACTCTTTAGATCCTTTGAGTTGGGCTTTAGGAGGTTAGGGAGGCCAAACCCAAACCCATCATTTCAACCTGTCAGTCTACAAGCTTTGGTTTACTTCTTGGGATATGGATTCATTTGCATGGCAGGCTTCATCACGTTTCACAGTAATTTTTTGTTCCAACGCGACAGTTAAAAGACATCACCAATTGCCCGTTATTCATTGTACACATCACCATTTGCTCGTTATTCATTGTACATATTGTCGCAAACATTAATCTCAGGATTACAGGTTTGAAGTTAGACGAACAGTTTATTTAGGACTAACCTGCTCTAGTTCAATACTGAGTTTGAGTACTGGTAACCAAATAAAGTATAGCAAAATAAGACTTTTGGTCTACAGTAACTGCATTTGTATAGCCTTTTTAATTGATTTACAAGGACAAATTTTATGAAATAAGTATTGTCAGAATTCACTTATCATTGAGAGCTTTAATGGTTCAGTGAAATGTAATCTCAAAATCAAACACAGTCAGTGGTCGATAGTTCAATAATTGCATAGATACCCGCAAATATTGCATTCTAGCACTCAAAATTTTACACAAGTTTTTACAGCTTTTAAAGGCATTTTAGCAGCAAAAACTAAAATGGTAAGGTTGAATGAAGCATAAAACAACAAACAAATATTGCTATTTGACTACTGAAAAAAACTCAAACTTGAATAGTTTTCAGGTGGAGAGCTCCAAGAAAAGTGTGGAGCATTCTGTTTCAGGATGTTAAAAGTGGTTTCTGATTGCATCGCCATGGCAGAAAATGGTTACACTCTCCTTGTGATTTTAATCTGAATCAGATGATTCTGTCGGAGGATCCAATGCCATGACTATTTTTGACAAACCTTCTGCCATGTCCTCCAATTCAGCCTTGCCGAAACCCCAGCTTTGGAGTAACTGACTACCCATGGCTCCTCTGTCAATTCCGAATCTCTTTAGGTTCCTCAACCTTTTCTCAACAAAGGGTAAGATGGCACTGGTAGAACGAAGTCTTGTTGCCACAGGGATGGACTGAACTTCAAGAGATCCCCTTGATTCCAACCCAGGAACTGGATGGTCCAACAACTCTCCTTGTTGGCCTACAACATTCCTTATAATTGAAGGGAACGGAAGGGGTAGAGGAAGAGGACACAAGGCCGCTGAAAGATGACTGAACATTGGCCTAGTATTCACACTTTCATACTCACAACAAACTGAATTCTTTACTTCAGAAACTGAGGCTCGAGAACCACCTATACAACATATCCAAAATTTTAGTAAATACATAATGGGGCCTCTACTTATTACAAAACAACATTACAAACTAAGCAAATGCAAAAATTATAACCTCGAAATCGACATTTTCAAGAGGTGATAATACAGAAATGGGTAAAGTTGTAAAACTAGATAAGTGAAAATCACATTGTTTACTCATGTTTGATTTTCTACTTTATTTTGTATTGTCATTTCATAGAAACCTGTCTCTAGCCCTCATTGCATAGCGTCTCGAATGTCAAACTTGAAAGAAGTTCGAGGCATGGAGCAAAGGGGCTCTAACCCAGTCAAGAGCTGATATTAGTATTGAAAGAGTAATCAAGTTTGATTGCAAGTTCACAACACAACATAAAAACAGATAAAGACATACAACTATGTATAGAAATGTTGAGGCAGTCATATATGAGCTACAAAATATGCGAGCTGCATTGCTGATATTGTATCCCCTTGTAAGAGTGGTGGAAAATTTCTTTCACAATCTAATGTTCAAAAGAGGAATACCAAACATCTGAAACTACATGGGATTCGGATGAGGACTGGGTAGTGGAAATTTGGTGTTGAAGATAAATGAAGTAATATTTTTCAGGAATGAAAAGGACACGGACTTGAGGAGGATGGGCGAGATGGTGGGAAAGGCTAGGGTGGGCTGAATGATGTTAGCATTGATGGATGTGGGAGGGGAGTCCGTCCACCTTCTCCACTCCACTCTCATTTATCATTTACTTCTCCTTCCTCACTTTCATCTTCACAAATATACCCATTACCATTCTCACTGCTGCTCTCACTGCCAGTCACTGTTTAAAGTGACAGTATGAGTTCCTCTTTCTGATCAGCCGTCTCACCAATCCCTGCTAATCTTTCATACATTTAAACAGGGTTCTTGAGATGCATGAAATTTTAGGATTAATTTAGTACTTTCTCCTTGAGGTTTTTTTTTTTTTTTTTTTTTTCTCTTATTCATTTTTTATGATTCAAAGTCAATTCATTCTAAAGCACAAGCCACCTGATGAAAGTAACAAGGAATTCTTACACCACAACTATATTGGGCCAATTTACAATAAAACAGCCTTTAAAGGAATAACTTTGTTTGGGGGTTGGTAAACCTTGAAACACCTATGAGAGGAGCACATGTGACATGTAAGGCCATAGCATCCAATTACCGACACAATCACATAGCTTATGATAATCAAAGACTCACTTGTTCCTCTTTTACCAATTACCGACACAAACCACATAGTTTATGAGGGACCACAATACCCTTCTTCCACCTTCAGAGAAAGCTTGACAGCCATGCAATACTTCCTCAAAAGACCTCGGCATCACCCAAAAGACCCCACAAGCTCGTAATAAATGAAGCCGAGTATAGTTAGCAAGATTATAAAGAATGAGAAGATGGTGCTCGGACACCCCCTGTGCACACACACCATCGTAGTGGTGGAAATTCCATCCCGCAATCCCGATCCCGTCCCAATTTTTTCGGGTCGTTGTGGGATTAATCAAACCCATCCCGATCCCATCTCCTATCGTCCCGATCTAGAGTGGGATGGAGATTTTCAGTCCCGACCATCTCGTCCCATCCCGAACTTATTTAGTTAATATGCAAGAAGTATAACAAAAAAGTATCATAACAAATGATCTCCAAGGCTGATCATTTATGCATTTCCTTTTAATGATCTAAGGCTTTTTTTTTTTTTTGTTAATTTATGCATCTCGTTGTCTTACTATGTTTTTTTAACCATCTTTATCTCATTGTTTCAAGTCTTCAGTAATTTTATGTTTGGATCACAACTACGGCTGTGTTATAATTCCTATATTTTAATCTTCAGTTTTATTTAGATACTAAGAAATAAGTGTCGGAAGCTGGTAGGTAGCTCAATTATAGTTGAGAGACACCATATTGATGATCCAATGCTTTGCCATGGTTGGGATGCATGGCAATAAAAGAGTCTGGGTTTACTATTTTGTATAGTTTGAATAAACCATAATTCCAACATGGTGACACAAATGAAAAACCCGGAACCCAACCTGTTGCTATGAGATGATGGAGACAACCCGCAACCTCATAGTTTAACTATTTTGATATAACAAACACATACATACTTGCAATGTCACTTGAGAAGTCAGAAGGGCATTGTAACTGCGACGAGGTTGATCATTATCTGCACCTTGTATTAGAATGCATTAAAACTAGGTTCTATTGAGCATTGTAACCATATTGTGACATTGAATTTATATTCGCCTTCTTGATGATGAAGAAATACTTAAAATTGTCTGGATTGGCTTTCATCGTGACAAGTCCGGTCACCGGTTTCTGGTATCGGCCCAGGACTTCGATGACTAGTTGGGGAAACAAAACTTCTTTGATTTTAATCTACTCTTATCTTGGGGGCAAGGAGCATAACATGAGGGTCAAAGCAACCCTTGCATGTTGCTTCACCTCGCCATCCAACACTTGACTTGCATTTCTAGTTGCAAATAGTTTGTGCCTCCTACACTCATAAAATCCAGCTTGCGTGTAGATAACTTAGGATGGGTGTTCAAATAATCCAGAAAATTTGTTGAACAAATAATCTTTTATAGAATTACTCTAAGCTACATGTTATAATGCATAAAACCAATAATCTACGGAGTACATTTATTTGATGCTGGCACACAACAAAAAGTATAAATTAAAGAAACAAGTAGTATTACTCGGTCTTGCTTCGCTACCTTGAGAGTGGTTCATTCAAAGACAGAAATCGGGCCTGGAACAAACCTGACAACCCAACCAATAGGCCAAGATATAACTGAAATAGCGATGCATGCACCACATATGCCCAATTCAACCTCTGTATCTGCAAACTTTTTCAGAAATTCCACCATAACCACCTGAAGAATAATTATAACACCCACAATCCCCAGAAACAACCTGTTTTGTGTATTCCCTTGAAAATATTCATCTTCTCCAGGTCCCTTCATTGAACACTTGACACAAAACGAAAGTATTGAAGGCTTGAGTGTCCTTAACCTTCTGGTTCACATTGAAGAGCCTCACCTCTGAACTGTAGGGTTCATAGAACCTCCTCCACATTATATTTGATATTAAGGGTTCATTTTGTTCGACCGGGGGCTTCTCCATGTGCTCTTCAGTGGGCAGCTCAGCGGCCAGAGTCGGAGCCCCCAATATGTCCATAATAAGGTTCACCCACAGCAATTAAATAGCTGTTAATGGGACTTCACCTGCAATGTTGTTGTACACACATCTTCCCCACATTATAACTGTTGCAACTGAAGCATAGTTCTCATCCAAGATTAAGATATTTGAACTCTCATTTATATTATGCTCATCTATGCTCATTTTGTCCCGTCCCGAACCCATTTGGGATGAGATGAGGTTTATCTCGTCTCGAAGATAAAGCAACATGATGAGATCGGGATGAGGTCCATCCCGTCCCATCCGACATACGAATACGATTCCGAAAAGTTCTTACAAAAAAAAAAAGAAGTCTCCCAGAGGAACATATTTGCTCCAAACAAGGGCAATTGGGAAATTGTTTCCAACACCCGGAGGAATCAGAAAATGGTTGGGAAGAGACCAATAAGGACCCACTCTTTGACCAAGCCCACTTCCACCCATCCTCGCCTCCAATTGGCATCATCAAACAAAGACACTATGTCAATTTTTCCTTTTTTTAAGGAGTGTTGGAGTGTATTGGGTGATGCCTATTTCCATGGATGAAATTTTGAGATGTTGGAAGTCCCTTTCACATTTATCAACAAAATGGAAGGTTTTGTGGAAGACGCTTCATTTTGCGCTTAGTTGGACGTTATGGAAAAAGAGGAATAGCAGGATTTTTAATAACAAAGTGGTGGGATGGGAAACAATGCTAGTGGAGGTTTTGATTACTCTTTTGAGGTTGGGTATCTCCTCTTCCTCTTTTCAAGGGAATGTAATTTGAATCTTTGCAAGTTGGGATAGTATTGTTTCGGAGCCTTGATACATGTAAGGTTGCCAATTTGTACTACGCAGATATTATTAATAAAAGTTTTACCTTAACAAAAAAAAAAATCCAAAGCCAAAGGTTACTGTATTTAATAGAAAGGAAGTAAAAAGGGTGTGAGAGAAGAAGAAAAACAAAAATACTAAAGCTATGCACAAGAGTAATCCAATCACACATGAAAGAAGCAAATAAAAGCTTCCATAAGCTGCTGCCACATTTCCCCCCATCACCAAAGAACCTTTCTTAAAATTTGATACAGCCAGAGTTTGGATGGTTGTCTTGAACTTCTGCTAAAAATGTGAGAGTTCCTTTCCAACCATAGACACCACTCTAAGAGTAAGACCATCACGATTTAGTTGAGAAGCTAATCACAAAAAGTACAACAATTCAAATTTCGGCTTCTACCACCCTTCCATTTATTAGGATCTCTTCTACCACTCTTGCCACCAACACATCTTCACTTGCTTAAGGTTATAATCTTGATTCTAAGGAAGTCCTAGTACTTTGGACTGATAGTGCCTTTAGAATCAATCCACTTTACTTCATCATCATCATCATCAAAGCCCATTCCCGAGATTTTCGGGGTCGGCTACATGGATTTTGGTTCTCCAAGCAATGCGATCTTCCCACATTTCCTCGTCTAAACCAAGCTCAATGATATCTTCATTCACCGTCTTCATCCAAGTTTTCAACTGTCGTCCCCTCCGTCTACACCCTCCATTAACTTGCCAATCTAAACATTTTCTAATTGGCGCCGTGCTTGGTCTCCTCCGCACATGACCAAACCAAGTTAAACGTCTTTATCTAATTTTGTCCTCTATGGGCGCTACACCTAAGTATCTCCTAATTCTTTCATTTCTAATTTTATCCTTACGAGTTTTACCACACATCCACCTTAACATACGCATTTCTGTTACTGCCATCCTATGCGTATGTTGTCCCATAGTAGCCCAACATTCTGAACCGTATAGCATGGCTGGTCGAACAATTGTCTTATAGCATTTCCCTTTTAGCCTTGCAGGCATCCTTCTATCGCATAGTACTCCTGACGTCATTCTCCATTTCAACCACCCAACTTTAATCCTATGGTCTACATCTTCTCCAATAGCCCCATTCTTTTGAATTATAGATCCTAGATATCGAAAAGCCTCACACTCTGGGACCTCGACACCTTCGATCTCAATTGCATTACTTCTCCCTCTTGGTTCACACCCAAAGTTGCACACTAGATACTCTGTCTTCGAACGGCTAATTCTAAAACCTTTACTCTCTAAAGCCTCCCGCCACTTAACTAATTTCTGACCTAAACCTGCACTAGTCTCATCCATTAAGACAATAGGTACATCTTCTTGCAGATGTCTCGTCAACTCATCCATGACCGCCACTTTACTTATGGTAAAAAAATTCCTTCTTGTCGTCTCTGATCTCGACGATGAGATTCTTCAACCCAGAGAGTGACATGTTGTTTTGGGTGCTTTACAAGTGTGTGAGGCCCGCATGAACTTCTGTTTCATTTAAATAGTTCTTCCTAGTTTCAGATAATTTTGCTTAATTGATTCCTGTAATAATTTCATATAAATAAGGTAGGCTAAAAGAACACAAGCTTTTCATTTTGATATGAAAAAGTTAGAATTATATTTCCAGGTCTCTGAGTTCAAGCTCTGTATCCTTGATTTTTGTCATCAGTGTTCATCTCTAGTTTGCTTCTACCTAGAGTTTGCGTCAGGTGATCCATTTATGAACAAATGCTATATGCTAAAATCAACCCTTAATTCATTCACTATCAACCCCACTAAAGTAACTGTGATACCTATCAGTGTAAAGGTTGTCAAATGAGCCCAAATATAAACGTGATCACAATTTTACACATGAGAAAGAGGGAGAGCATATAACAGCCACATATATTTTTAATAAATTTTTCTATCATTTATTACATAAAGAAGACTGGGTCTTGCATCAAAGCAATAAATACGGAGGGAGAGCATGTGGCAGCCACGTAACCATTGTTTCAGAGAATCTATAACGTAGAGCAGACTAATTCTAGAATCAAATTAATATGGAGGGAATATAATGAAAACATACACTACACCAAATTGGCATATTTGTAACAACTTAAAAACTGTAACACTTTTGAGCTATTACAATCCACCAAACAATTTCAAGTCAAAACTAAATTTAGTCAACAAAATGAAAAATAGCTACACAAAAAAAATGATACAATAAATTAGATCACCATGAATAGCATCACTTGTAAGCCCATACTATTTGTGGTGATACAATTATTGAATCACTTTGTTTGTGAAAATGTGTAAAATTGCTTTGTGAATTGTTATAGCTCAAAAGTGTTACTATTTTTTTGATTGTTACAAAAATGTCAATTTGGTGTAGTGATATACAGAGTTTGAGAGGAAAATATTACAGAGTATACCTGCGCAAAGGGCTCCAAGAACAGTCATGGCCTCTACTGCTTGCAAATCTTCTACATTCTCTTTAATGTCCGGTGTCAAGGAATGTAAGCTTTTTAGTATAGATTGATGGGCTGGTGTGCCTGGATTCAAGGAACTTCAAAACTCTATCCATCTCATTACAGGAGTAGGTCATCACAAGTGCAATAATAAAACATCAAAATACCTGACAAAGGAGGAGCTGGCATCGCTAGATCAAGAGTGGCTACCATATTTTGCCTACCTTGGCCTGCTAAAATTGCTGTAAGCCCATTAATATCCACTGAACCAGTAACATCCTGTTGTGAATCTACAATAGGAGCAAGGGGAGCGATCCTGAATGGGATACTTATGGCGTGCAGTGCAGCTGCATAAACTGCACTGCAGTGGAAAGGCTTTGCATCATCAACGCAAAGAAAAGTCGATGCCTTACCTATAGGGAGAAAAGAACCATTATCAGATACCTAAGACTATACTTTGATCAATCTCAGAACTGATTTTCTTAGCTAAAACGTACAAAGGTAGCCTTTGAAACGTATGCTACCAGCCTCCACAAATTTAAGTATGCATTCAAATAGCAAACATGGCAGATAAGAAAAGGTATAATTATATTCAAGTAAAGGCCATCAAACCATCCAAATTAAGTGCTAAAGTGCTATATACGTCCAGAAACCAAAGATGGCTTTAAATGAAAATAAAGGCAATGAAAAAGAGAAATGAGAGATTACAAGAACAATTTCGTATTTGCTATACATAAGGACTGAAGGAAAAGCACAGTACTTCTTGGAAAAACCTTCTTATGAAAATAACACTCACTTCTACTCAAAGATGATAAGCCAACTGGCACAATCAATCTACAGAGTGACGATAATCTTGAAAATGAGACTGCATCATGAAGAGCTCCCGAGATGGAAGACTTCCGGCTTTTTGGATTCAAGCAATTGTCCGGAGCACGTGTAGAATAAAGTAGAACTGGAGTGTTTGTGTATTCATCAGCTATATCCTCTAAGAAATCAGCAGCTATAGCGGAGAAGCCACCAGAATCATCAACAATGAATTGGATACCCTGTTGACCAAGCAAGGAAGTCAATATGAAGATAGAAGGAAGCATGTGGCAATATAACACCTATCGTTTAGATACTTTTTGAAAATCATACTATCAGAATGTCTGGGATTTGTAGAAATAGTGCACATTAAGAATCAATTGGTTCATCCACAAATTCTAGGCAAAATTCATCTGACAATATAGCAATTCTTGTAAAAGTGACGCATAAGGCATGAAGCGCAAGGTACACACCAAGCCTTATGGTTAGAGATAAAATGAAGACAGAGAGGGTAATCCTGATCTCAAAATTGTTTTTGGCTATTTCAATTTTTAAAGTTTAGGATCTATGCTTAAGAGAAGAGTCAAACTTTACCTTCATATTCCAACAATATATTATAACAAGAACATCAAAATATAATTTGTAAATAAATCAGTTAGGAACAATGAAATAGTGTAAGCAACTAAGGTGCACGCCTTAACCATAAAGCATACAAAAGGTCTAAAAGTCATATTGCTTTTGTATGCCTTTAGTCCATTGGAATAAGCATTTGATATATATAATGCACGCTTTTAAACTTTGCATGCAGGCTAGGCTTAAGGCTTGATTAAAAAAAAAGTGGGCATCATATGATTTTAGAACATTAATACATATATATGACTACATATCACTTTTCTCTACTGTTCATCATTTTATTGTTAGTACAAAATGCTTCATTCTCCCTCCTTGAAGATGGGTGAATGCCACAGAACCTCTAGTAAAAACTCTATTTCAGCATAGACACATCATCAGGAAAAGAAAAGGAAAAATAGATGAGCTTAGGTTTCACGTTCACAGCATAAAAAATATATGTTATACCTGAATATGGTCACACTCTTCTACAAAGAAACGAAGCCTCTCATTCATTTCTTCACCACGCAAACCTTCAGAGAAGACATCTTTTCCAGCTCCATAATTATCATATTCCTGGATGTCTGTGAATAGCCCCTTTAGTTCATACAGACTTTGTGGATGATAGTGCACTTTTGAATAGTCTGTCCAAAAGTTGACCTCATTTTGTAGACATTCCACTAGGTCCTTGTCGTTAATTTCATCAGTAGAATTCGTTGAAGTAGGTTCGTTCGATAAACTCTGCAAGAACAAGTTCTTCTCATGGGTTTCAGATACATGTCTGGAAACATTACCACGCCTATGTTCACGCAAATCCATGAGAAACATTAAATTACAAATGACATGTGATATTGTCAGAATCTATAAAATAGATGACACAAACTAAGCCAAGGCTCACCATGTGGTACATAGTGAAGGATCAGACAATGAAGTGTCATTGTACAAGTAACCATGTGAACTCAGAGAACCCAGGGAACCTGCAAAACAATAGGAAATAAACAGGAAGAAGAATGAAGGAGTCTGACTGATGCAAGTATAGGTGCAAGCAATTTAATGAATAGTGCAATGAATCCTCTGTACAAGTCTCCAGTAAAAATCAATAGCTATGATGAAAAAAGGGTAGGCATGGGCAATAGCGATTTTTCCATCTGCCATTAACTAGCTCCAAATTTTGTTTATTCATCGTATCCAATATAAGCCAAAAGATTTAGGGGAGAAACATAAGGTTATGATTATTGTTTAACTGCATATTTTAGCATCTCGAGTATAGTTGAGAAAGAGGAAGGTTGAGGGAGATGAGAGTTGAGAGATAATAGGAACTTTCGGAAAAATCTGAAAGTAAATCAACTCACGTCCTAATGTTTTAACAGTTTTTGGGGTTACTCCCTTTTATGTCATGGTTGCAATACGGTTTGGGCTTAAGCTTAGGCTCGGTTAATCGTCCTTGCTCAATCCCAACTAACTGAAAATCTATACCATTGAATTTAACGGATATGAATGGCATCCGTCATGTGTAACAAATTGTGTGATCCCAACCATATGTATAAAACACACCCAGATCAGCAGACAACAAGTTTCTAGACAATGTCGATTATAACTCAAGTCTTGGGGATTAACAAATGAGTTATGAGCTGTCTCTGTTTTTGGTAGAAGGTCTCTTCATACTATAGTTCATATGTGAGATCATGCCCATAAAAAATCAGCAAGTTCCAAAGATTGCTGAGTGAGATATAAGGAAATGAATTTCAGCCATGAGTTTTCATCTGTTTTCACCATTATTTACAAGACACATCCATGGAGTTGGACACATCATAATTGGTTCATTTTTGGAGGGCGTAATATCACTTACGAAGATATTACATCTACCAAAAATCAGCCATTAAGTCTTTGTTAAGATCCCGAAAAATCGAGTTGTAACTGAAGTCGTCGACAAATTAACTGTCATTAGATTCAAGTAGTATCTAATACCAACTAAAATTTTACTTTTTTATTTGTTGTAAGCAAGACAAAGAGATCACATTAGAATTTGAAGAATTGAACTGAGAAAAAATTTCATCCTAACCATAAAATCAACCAAAAATCACAACAATCATAGCATATCTTCGTAGGCACGCCTTGCTAGGTATGTCAAAGTAACAGTATATTAGCATTAATAGTTACCATAAGTAGAGAGCAGATCTAAATTGGTTAAACTTATATTAGAAAACTTGGGAGTTGAGATCACGAATGTTCAAATCTTCCTTGAGTACAACGACTTGAGATGGCTCGTTATAAAGAACTAAAGCATACTAGAAGGTCCAGAACCATAATGAATTCCATGATTAGAGAAATAGAACGTAACATCACTTTCTACCATGCTCACAACCCAAGATGTGCTGAACATCAACTTCATGACCCATGAAAATGCTGACAGATCAAAACCTAGTAGGAACTAATTAAGGTCGCATCCGATATTTTGTAGAATGAATAATTGAGTACATACATATCATTTGAACAGGAGTTCCAAGAATGCATCAAGTAAAAGCCAATGAAAAATATCTACCATATGTGATAAGTTCCTCTAGCATGATGTTGATATGCAAAAGAAAGCTAATGAAACATTTTGGAAAAAGTTGCAGACTTGAACAAGGATGGAGATCTTGGTATTTTGAATCAGAAAGTAGCAAATTCTACATGGGTGTCATGGGTTGAGAAACATCAGTTGAAGAATAAAAGACAATGGATCATGGATGTCCCCAAAGATTGCTAATGGGTGTGGAGATCTACTCTCTAGAGTAAAACTCAGTGCTCTGCTCTCATGAGGTACAGAATTGGAGGGGGGAGGTATCCTACAACCTACATGCTATAGTTCCCTATGATAGAAGACAAAGATCAGGTATTCCTGAAAATGCAAATCAAGGTGAAAAGGAGTTCTGGATGGAACTTCCCAAGAACCTCTGATAGTGTTATAAAGCAATTTAAATACCTTGCAAAGATAGAAATAAGAAGTCACAACCATGATGACAAATTAGTTTGGTCATCAACACCCAATGGAGAGTTCTCTATTAAACAAGCACATAGGGAATTTGAAGGAGGATTTTGCTCAAATAGAGGGAGTGATAAGTAAGGTTGAAAACTAAACCGACGGTTCAGTTTTTTTTGAAGAAACCGCAAACCAAACCGAAATTTTCGGTTTCAAAATTTTCAAACCTAAACTGAACCGAAGCTTTCAGAAATCGACCGAACCGCATGATTCGATTTCGGATCAGTTTAGTCGGTTTGTTATATCTTTGCTATGTAACTGAATAAGAAAAAAATTATAGCATCTAGAAAGAGGGAGAGAATGACACAATTGGGTGGTTCAGGCAACTCATCACTCTTTCTTTCTTCACATTAAAACAAACTCTGTTTTCATTTCATTTATGCTCAAAAAATTTCAAAATCTCCGGCGTTTCGTTTCGTCTTCTTCTCTTTGGGTCTTCTTATACACTATTTCCCTCCTCTTTCATATTCGTCTCTCTGAAGAAATTATCTCAACACAGAAGAAGAGATGATGAAACCAAAGATATCAATAGATAGTTTGGATAAGGGGAAAGTGATTTGACTTGAGAGAATAAGATAAAAAGAGAGCGAGTCATCAAAGAGAGGAACTTTAATTTGATTTGGGGAAGGGGAAAGGGAAGGTAATTTGATTTGAGAGAAGAGAAGAGAATAAGATAAAGAGATAGAGTCATTAAAGAGAGGAACTTTAATTTGATTTGGTGAAAGGGAAGGTGATTTGATAAGGTTTGATTTGAGAGAATAAGATAGAGAAGAGAGTCCTTAAATCCAAAGTAAAAACTATGACTTCCTCGAGACAACCACCCACCAACCTCACTTTAAAAAAGTAAAGCCTTTTTTTAAGGTAAAGTAAGTTTATTTTATTCTTTGTGAAAGTGAAATATTTTTCTTTTGAAAGTCAAATTAATAATATATCTTTTATAATATTCGGTTGGTTCGGTTTTTTTGGTATTTTTTACTTTTAAATTGAAAATCGAACCGACCTTAACGGTTTTGCAATTTTCTAAACCAAACCGAAACCGTAAAAAAATTAAACCGAATTTGTCGGTTTGGTTTGGTTTGATCGGTTGATCGATTATTTGTTCAACCCTAGTGATAAGAAGCAAAAAAGGTAGAGTTCTCAGGGGATTCATTCGAAGAATATCAAAAGGATCTATACAAAAAATTGAAACACATGCATTGCTAGTTAATCTCAGACTAGCTAAAACCTTGGGATTTCATAATGTTCATTAAGTGGTGGATAACAAAAGGGTGATGGAAATGGTTAGAGGTCAAGGCTCGGTTCCTTGGCAGGATCAATATCTAGTAGATGAGTTAGTTGAGTTGAAGGCCCAGTTGGAAATCTTCAAGATTGATCATGTTTTGAGAACTTGTAACAAGGTAGTCAATGCTCTTGCTAACTCAATTGGTTTTATCCCCCTTTAGATAGGAATATAGATAATCTTGTAAACCTTGACATGAGCAATGCTATGTACTTTAGATTATTCGGAGGGAGCACATGATTGAGTAACCCTTAGGTGCCTACCTAGTAGGGATGTTTGGGTTTGATTGTGATGCTAGTAGGTCCTCTTTGTCTGGCGTGTGTTTCATTGCTCCTCCCTAGTTCCCTTTGATTCTTGTAGCTTCTATTTGTTTCTAATAAATTGGGTGGGGTATACCAACCCTAGCTTGCTTGCGAAAAAAAAATAAAATAAATAACAATAAAAAAAATGCCAATGAAAATTGCAGCAACATGGTTTAACACAAGTCGAAGCAGTGCAACTCAACTAATCAGGAAATAGTATCAAATAAGCTATGATTCATGTGGGCAGAATTAATTTACAAAATCTAACTCAATACCTTAAGAGATAAGAAAACAAAGGTGTACCTTGAAAGTCAATTGATACCAAGCGTGGAGTGTACGTGGGAGTACCCTGCATATGGATTAGAGTATGAGTACAGCAAATTCTAAAAAAAAATAATTCAGTTAGGAGTCCTTTGCTAAATGAATACATTTCAACAATTTGAAAGACTTGCCTAAAAAATTTGGGAAAACCTATAGAAGAACTCGATGATCATTTTTTTAGACCTTCAATTAATGAGAGAATTAACAAACAGAAAATATTATCTAATTTGCAGAAACCAAATTTTTTACAGTCAGCAAATTCAATTTCAAAACAATCCAGGTCATTCTTTTAATTTGACAACTTTATTGGGGTAAGTAGGTCATCCTCACACAATTCCAATAAAATAACATGCAATTATTCGATTGTACTTGCAGCATACATATAGGCACAACCTGTTGTGTTTCACCAGCACGATAGAATACATCCATGTCCAAGGACTGGTTCTTGTAGACTTGATCCCCATGTGATTCCTCTGCCAATCCAAGCATCTCATCCTTGAACATTAAGCCCAACAGGTCAGTAAATTATATGAAACCATTGCAACCCAATGGAACAATTCTTGCAGGATAGATGCACATATGAAAAAACGATACACAGCAGACATTTTATTGGAGTTGAATCAGGACGTAAGCTTCACCACCAGTACCACGGAAGATAAACTTCTAGCACATCATCTCCAGCATAAATGGTCTTTTTTTTTTTGTGGGTAGGAGCAATATATCTGCAGTTCTGTCTACAAACCCTTTGAGTTCTTTGTATTTAAATGAGAGGGTATCACATTATAGAGTAATTAAGAGACTACCTGAAAGTTCCAAAAGTGAGAACCAATATAGTTGGCAAAGCCTCCCACTTGAATTGTCACAATTTCTTTCATCGCTAATTGCTGGAAGAAAATGTAGATGCAAGCCCAAAATTAATTTTGATTTTTCTGGAGGAAGAAAACCGGAAACTACTTTCTACAAAGACTTCCTTATTTAAAAAAAAAATTTAATTAAATAAAAATTTTAAAAATAAATAACAAAATTAAAGGTGTATTTGAGTATCACAAGATCATTTCATAGAAAGATACCATTTAGGGAAGAAAATAAGTTCTCCGTGAAACTATATTGGTTACCAGGAAGTTTTGTTAAAAAAATAGACCTACACACAAACAAATGTGAGACAACAAGTCAATAGGGAGTTCTGCATTTTCGTTGCCAGTATCTTTGCAAAACCACTATATAGATAAATATTTGGCCCACTGGCACTTGTAATTGCAAGGTTTTTTTGGTTTATGTTTTCCCTGTTGTAGCAATGTACCATATTGATTTCCCCATGGGTATTCCTTTCAATGTCTGGTGCTTGGAATTGGCTGTTTTCCATTGCAGCACAAAGGGAGACCCGATTTCAAGCAAGGAATAGCCAGGTAATGAGGATCATAGATGGAGATGGCATACGCATCTATGCCCTGCACCACCCGGTTCTATGCCTGTGCCCTATAGCGTATAATTTGCGTGGAAAAGTCTGATATATAGTAGCAAAACCTCTTCTTTTTTTTATGGATGGATTTTAGGTCTATTATGGGAAATGGTCAAACCAAAGGCCAGCTTCTTCCCCAACTAATTCCTAATTTCCCCTTCCAACATCGTTGCCACCCCCATCACTACATTCGATGATACCACACCACCACTATAAAATGACCAGCTAAATCTTTAAGGATTAAAATTACTCAATTAGCATAATTATTTTTTTAATCAGTTGAACCCAAGCATAATATCCAGTGTACAAGCTTTTGTTGAATCACTTGACAAGAAATTAAAGAAACCCCATTTGAAGCTGACCTCTAATGTTTCAACAAATAGATTATGGCTTCACGATGTTCGCTAGAAAACAATTTCTAAGACCAAATGGACTAAAACAACAATTTAACAGCTAGAGATAACGACTAAAGAAATTACCTGAAAATGAATCCGTCAGAAAGTCTGAAACGAAGAAAAAGGTTATCAGCTTTTCACTCACTTTGATCAAACCTTAATAGCGCAGAGAGAGAGAGAATTGGATTGATTGCTTCACTATTGAGGAGGAGGAAGGGTTTATGGATGTTTGGGTTTTTGGGGGTTTTTATTTGGGGTTTTTGTTGCCGCTCTCTTAGAATATTCCACGAATGCCTTAACTTTTTCAAATTTCCTTATGTTTTCTTCGCTTCTCATTTCTCTTCCTTCTTTCATTTTCCGTTGAGTAATCACTTCCCATCTCCGTTTTCTTTTGCTTTGAACCAATTTATTTTTAATAAATAAACGTGCAGATTACCCCAGTTATATATATATATATATATATATATATATATATATATATATAATTGCTGTAATTTTTTTTGTAGTCAGGAGGAATTTAGAGTTTGTCTAATCAAGGGAACATATTGTTTTTTCAACATCATCTTTCTTCACTGCAGGCACAATCGGCTGCGGTGCTATAGGTACTTGAGTGTCCTCATCCTTCATCGAAATTATAATAACTTCGCTTATCAGTATGATGTAAACCACTCAAGTTATCATGTAAATTTGTGAACCCAACAACACTTTCAAGTGACTTAGAAACTTTATGAGACGAGAAGATAAGTTCATTTTCATAAATGCTCGTATACCATAAAATCAATGACTATTGATCTTACCTTCTACCTTTGGATTGAAGTGCATATGGTGTAAAAGGGGGTCAAACCTCTATTGTTGTGTCAGAACCACCCAACAGAACATAGTTCCATTAATAGATGATCCTAATAAGGGAATGTTGGTTGAGATGGTTTGGGAAGCTTCTCTGGGTATCAATAGACCACCATTACAGACTATATATGTGTACTCAATAACTTATTTGTATGATCCTTGAATTAATTAGTGATGATATTTCATTTATTTGCATATGAAGTGAAAGAACTAACATAGCATACCTTCTTAACCTTAGCAATATCTCTTCAAATTCCAAAACCAATGATTGAACCAGATAATTTATAAGTTTAACCATGAAAGCTATTAGGGAATAAATTATGTATACTTTGAAGACCTATCCAAATAACAATGTAAATGGCAAACCTAGACCTTCTACCCCTTTCATGCTTTGAATAAATGTGTGAAAACCATACATGTAGATGTAGTTGAGAGCTGCTACTGCATGCAGACAATGGAGGTTGTAGCATTATGTTGCAGCGATGCATACAATGCATTCAATAGAAATGACTGTAAGTGTGAATCCATACGTATATTAGCCGAAATCTATACCCATCAAATGATAGTACTACATACTATGTGGTCCATTGGTTATCTCAATATGAGACCTTGAAACCCCAAGTGAACTACATGAATGCTGGATTTTCATCATGTTATAATTGTGATTCATGATAAATGGCTTTATCCATTGTGAAGAACTTTTACTCAATTGAATATTCTATGGTTGTTGGATGGTAGTGAGTCACCACCTACTAAATTATTATCACAAACAATTTTTTGAAAGATTCAACCTCTCTTGAAATTATTGTCATCGCCTGCTGAATTATTGTCACAAACAATTTTTATGATCAATTTTTCCCTCCTTTTCAATCTTTCAGCAGTTCATGAGTCAAGAAAAGGAGGAAATTGAAAAGCAAAATTCAAGGAGTGAAAGAAAAGGTGAGATCATGGCTACCCAATCGAGTTTTGAAGGATATTTCACACCGTTAATGGTAACAGTAAGGTTTTGGTCATTATAAAGTGTGGAAGAATTGGAGATAATGTTTATTTGGAGGGATGGGTTGAGGATGAGACAATTGCGTAGTGATCTTCGGTTAAGTAATCGAAAATAAGAGATCGCAGTATAGCCATGGAAATGTGTAAATACAACAAGAGGGAAATCATGGTTGAAAAATGAGTGGAAGTTGTGGAAAAGATGGATAATTGCTTATGTTCCAAAATTAGGTTTTTACTATCTCATTATTATTGGCTCTTTCAACTGTCAACCCACTTGCATATTTTAGAGTGGAAGTTGTGGAAAATATGAGTGGAAGTTGCGAAAAAATGGATAATTGTTTAGAGTCATCATTATTTTAGAGTCGTTTATTTATTTATTTATTTTGGGTTTCATATTTATTTATTTGATGTTTTGTTTAGAGTCGTTTAGATAAGTATTTTTTTTCCTTATCTATTTATTTATTTTGGATTTTTCTCCCTTTAGATAAGTATTTATCTATTTATTTATTTTGGGTTTTTTTCCTTTTCATACCGAAATTATAATAGTATTTCATTTTCCTTTGTGTTGTCTTAGAACAATAGCTATGGAATGCTCAACAAGGAGAACCCCGTACTCTGAAATGATGATGTTTGCTCAATTTGATTCCAATATCGAACGAACAGTAAGAGGATAACATTTTTGTTTGTGTCTGCTCAAGTTTATTCAAATATATAATTTTTAAGTTTATGATTAGTTTTTTTTTTCAAAAAGTGACGGAGTTCAAATGATTTTACTGCAAAAATATAGGTTCAATTTCTCAAAGACCAAGGCGTTAAGGTTACCATTCGAGATGAACAAGTTGATTCAAACCGGGCAAGAACCGTAATAAAAATTTTATAGTTCAACTTTTTTTTTTTCATAAGTATTTAGCTTTTATGTTATTAAAAGTGTGATTCTCATTATAACAAACTTGTGTTTGTAGGACCAATTTCTTTTAGACAATGGTCTAAGGCTTAAACGCGATGAACAAGTTAATTTCATTATTATTCATTTATTATTATTACTAGGGATTCTCTGTTCGCATATATGATAAGTTTCTTATATAACTTTTAGCATTAGTTTATTGACTATTACTTATACTTTGCTCCTATTTTAAAGTCAAACAAGGGAAAAGAAAATGTCTCTGCTATTACTTCTAATTCAACCCACGAGTTGGCCCAACATTTGCATGTGAAACCAAAAAATACTCAAAGAGAGACGACAACTCAAAAGGGAAAAGGAAAGGTTCAATACTCTAAGGTATTACCACCAGATGTTCTGTGAATGGAAAAAAATTGTATTGACTCCGTATTTTAGGATGATTATATGTTTAGTTTTTGTTGAAGGAGGGAATCGCAACTAGACGCCATGTTGATCCGTTAGCTCCATTGAAAGGGATTGTAATAGGTGATTCCACGGCTTTTAAATCTAATGATCTTGAAAAGGGAAATGAAGAGCTTTCATCCTTTAAGGTATTTGTGACACTAACATGTCTTCATATGTTTTTGCCTTTCATATTTTTCGATACTAATTTTTTTTTTTTACATTTTATGAAGGGGGTGGAAAAATCAAGTATTGCTGATAACGGAAAATGAAAACTTCCTAACATTCAGGTATGTATGATGACATGCTTCATAATGCTATATTGACGTCTAAATTGTTTGTTTTGTTTTATTTGTTTAAAAAAAATTCAACTATGTTGACTGTTATTTTTTAAGGCATTATCATTATTTATGATTAATCTTATTTGTTATTCTTTCCTTTAGATGTTAAATGCATTACTGTTGTAATAACTTTAATTTTTTTAAATCTGTTAGGATAACAACGTTGATAAGGAGAATTTTATTTCTAAGTGCATGTTAGCACAACGCTTACGTCATGAAAGGGAGAATATTCAATGTGCCACACCACCTGTTCCAAAAAACATATATTCTTTCACACCCAATTCGAACAATGTTTCGAATAAGCGTCCAAGAAAATCAAAAAAAAAATTCCAATACTATCCCTCCACAAAACATGGGTGAAGAACTTATCAATATGGAATTACATCAAGTGGTTCAGGAACAACAACAAAAAACTGTGGATGAACCAGCAAATGCCTCAAAAAACATGTAAATTCTAATTTATTCTCAACTTTATATTTACGATCCCAATTCTGCGTTACATGCTCGCAGTCGTCAAAATCCACACTTGAGGTCAGACGTTCTTAAAATCATTCAAGATACTTTGTTGCAGTATAATGTGTTTTCGAAAAAAATATCGTTAGACATATGAAATCTTGAATTCATCAAATTCAACTGTAAAAATGCACCTGCTTATTTACATTATAGCGCGGTAAAAGACAGATGACTTTATAATTTGCCTTCTGCAGATGAGATAATTGTTATTTTACCAGGGGATGGGTTGAAAATAAATGGAATGAGAGATATTGTTATACACCTGCGAGGGAATAAAGAGTTGATGCAAATTAGTGAATGTCACTCGGCTTACTTACCACTTCATTATGTGTTGTTATTTCCCTATGGTGAGCTTGGTTGGGAGCCTAAATTAACTCAATGGGATGTTGTAAGTGATATTCCATCAGTCAATCGACTTACTCAAATGGAATTTTATAGTTATCTTTTGTTCGAATGACCTACAGAGTATTCAACAATTTTAAAAGTCGAAAAACTATTTTAAGAGTTTTTGGTGGATGCTTAGGCCGCAACTGAGTAAAATCGTTTGACGTATGTAAGGAATAATTAGATAAAACTTAGGGTCGAGCTTTATGGAGATCTTACCGATACTGGACCAGCAGGGTTACTTCCAGATTAAGTTGGAAAACAATTTATTTTGCCTTCGTCCTATTCTGGTAGTCCAAGACATATGTTTGAGATATTTCAGGATTCAATGGCAATCACGCGTTATAATGATCATCCTGATATTTTTCTCACCGTGACAGCTAATCTGAATTTGCCAGAGATTACAGATGCTCTCTTATCGAATTAGAAGGCTACTAATCGTTCTGATTTAGTAGCTCGCGTATTTGAATTGAAAAGAAGATGTCTGCTGAATGAGATTAAGAAAAAACACATCGCTAGTGTTGTGTTTGCTCATGTTTTTACAATTGAATTTCATAAACGCAGCCTTCCACATATGCACGCACTTATATTCCTTCAACAATCAGACAAGATTCGCACTGTTGCTCATATTGATAGAATTGTGTGTGTTGAATTTTCCGACCTAAATGAAGACCCAATGCTTTTTCAAACCATAAAAAGTTGTATGATACATGGACCGTGTGGTAATAGAAATTTTCAATCACTGTGTATGTAAAATGGAAGACGCACAAAGAGATACCCACGAGATTTTGTAAAAACAACGACAATGGACCAAGACGGATATCCTGTTTATCAACGTCGTAATACTGGTAAAGTGTATATCAATGTCAAGGGGCAAGAAGTTAATAATAGGGATGTTGTGTCATACAATCCATATCTTTCAAGAATGTTTGATTATCATATTAATGTCGAAGTATGTGAAGGAATATGTTGTGTTAAATACATACACAAGTACATTTTCAAAGGCCATGACAGAACAACAATGGTATTGGGCGGAATAGATGAGATAAAACAATATCTTGATGTTCAATATATTGGACCACCTGAAGCTGCTTGGCGAATATTTGGGCATCTTTTACATGAAGAAAATCTGATAGTTGTTCAATTGGTTCTTCATTCACCCGAAATGCATCACGTTGTATATAATCCAACAGAATCCACAGAAAACATTCTTCGTAGAGGTGAGCAACAAATGTCAACTCTGACGGCCTTCTTTCTATGTTGTGTTTTAGATCCAACTGCACGTGCATTTACATACTAGGAATTTCCGCATCACTTTGTTTGTCAAAAAAGACAAAAAGTATGGACAAGAAGGAAGAGGGGTTATGCAATAGGTAGAATGTACTTTGCTAGCCCTAATGAAGGTGAAAGATTTTATTTGTGATTATTATTAATTGTTGTGAAGGGCCCACGTTCATTTGAAGATTTGCGCACGTTTAACAATGTGACACATGATACTTTTAAATCAGCATGTGCAGCACGAGGGCTTTTAGAAGATGACGAAGAATAGGTACAGTGTCTTGAAGAGGCAGCGATTATGAAAACTGGGCATCAGTTGAGGAGGTTGTTTAGTATTATCCTTATGGAATTCGTCCACGACAGCCACATGTGTTGTGGAACAAATTTTCAATGAATATATGTGATGATCTTGCGCATAAATTGCGCACATTATTTGGTATTTCAAATCCACAAGAGAGTCAAATTACAGATTATGGGTTGTATCTTATAAATCAGTTCCTTCAAGAAGCAGGCAAAAATTTAACTAATTTTCCACCTATGCCTCAAGCAATTAAAAACTGGAATATGATAGTTGGTAATAGATTGATATGGGAGCACCGACAACTTCAATATGATGGTCAAGAAACTGATGTGCAATTGTCTGTTGATCGTCTTAATGAGACACAATGTGTTGCTTACACCGAAATAATAGCTTTCGTACTTGAAAATAAAGGAACTAATTTTTTTTGAATGGAGGTGCTGGAACAAGAAAAACATTTTTGTACAATGCCATCGCATCAAAATGCCGTAGCCTTGGGCACATTGTCATAACTGTTGCTTCATCTGGTATTGCGGCTGTGCTATTAGTTGGTGGTCGAACCGCTCATTCAACATTTCGCATTCCATTAAATGTCATGGAAAACACAGTGTGTGGGTTTACTAAACAATCATTGCAAGCTGAGTTGTTCAAAGAAACCAAGTTAATTATTCGGGATGAGGTTCCAATGCAACACCGATTTATTGTGGAAGCTGTTGATCGCGCATTACAAGACATTCGCGGAATCAATAAGTCATTCAGTGGTATTACCGTTGTTCTTGGTGGTGATTTTCGGCAAATCTTGCCAGTTATACCCAAAGGTGTTCATGAACAAATTGTGGTCGCGTCACTAAGGCAATCCCACCTTTGGTTACACATACAAGTTTTAACTTTGAATATGAATATGCAGCTCAATAGGGAAGACGATGACGATTTAAATTTTTTTTTATCTGAGGTAATATTTGTTTGAAGATAAATACTTAATGAATTTTGCAGTGTATTGTTTATTTTAATTATATTTAATTCTTAACTTTTATAGATTGGAAGCACTATGCAAGATGTCATTTGCTTTCCACCAATAATGCACAAATGCAAAGATTTGACAGAGTTAATTTCTTTAGTTTATCCTAATCTAAATGTTGTGGGCACAACTTCTTCGAGTTATTTGAATGAGCGAACAATTCTCTCGACAAGAAATGATGATGTATATGATATCAACAAAGCTGTATTAAATTGTTTTCCAGGAGAACCCATTGTTTATTTCGCAGCAGGTAAAATGGTTAAGGGTATTGAAAACAATCATTCTGTGTTGAATTGTTATCCAACTGAATACTTAAATTCACTTAATCCTTCTGGGTTGCCCCCATTTAAGCTAGAATTAAAAGTTGGATGTCCAATTATGTTGTTGAGGAACCTGGCACCAAAGGATGGACTTTGTAATGGAACACGTTTGATGGTTGTGCGTTGTGCATCGCGTATAATTGAAGCTCAAATTTTAACGGGGGACAAGGCTGACAATTTTGTAGTCATTCCAATGATCTTTTTGGCACCGTCATCTTCAAAATTTCCTTTTCAAATGTCAAGACGTCAATTTCCATTAAGGTTAGCATATGTAATGATAATAAACAAGTCACAGGGTCAGTCCGTGAAGTATGTTGGAGTTGATTTATGAACACCAGTGTTCAGTCATGGACAACTTTATGTTGCATTCATGGCTTCTAAAAGATTAAATATCCTTTTACCACAAGATGGATCAGATTCTACAACCAACATTGTTTATCCAAAAGTTTTGTTGTAGGATTTTCTGATGGTATTGGTTTTGACAAACATTATTTCACCAATTTTTTTTTATTATAATTGCATTTATGTTTTGCAATAATAAATTCAATTTTATGGTTTTGACAAATATTTATATTGATCGTCTTATTCATGGTGTAGAGCTGGGATCTTCAAGTTAATGAGTTAAAAAAAATGATGAAAAAACAAAAGTATAATGGTGGCCATCACTGGAAATGACAAATAAGATAATCGTTTAAGTCTACAACATTATTGTAACCAAAGCTTATTTATATTGCTGATATTGTATCTGATAAAATGTTGTAGATATTCGTGATATTTACTCCTTGCTCAGAGTTGGTGCATATAGACACGGCGTCCTTTGAAAATGTGATGCTGAAGATGTTCGGACATACACCTTTTGGAAGTTGGTGATGTATAGAATGTAGTTTAAGTCGGTGGTTAAAATACGTTAACCCATTGTGATACGGTTATGTTTTTTGACACCATCCACTTATAATTGTGACAAGTGTAGTTTTGTATAGAAAAAATAGGGAGTGGTTTACTTTAATTGGGCATCGTTCACTTCTGTTGATGTATAGGATAATGTTATATTTAACCGTTTATGCATATAAAAACAACCCTTTGGATTATATTGATTAGGTTTTTATGTTATATTTTTTCTTATCTAACGTCCAACTCATAACGAGATGTTATGTGAAGCAGGATTCAGAGAGCTCATGGGGTCGATAAGATATGTGTGTAAGTTTGAAGTTACAAGATATGTATGTAAGTTTGAAGTTAATGTGATGCATAGTTCCAGTGTTTGATTTTTAACACATTTTTCATTATATTTTGATAATTTAATTCAAGTGTTGTAACCAATCTCATATGCATTGAGTATGCAAATAAAAGATGTGATGAAAAATATATATAGTACTTGGCGACATCAAACATGTGCTACTCTGGAGGTATTGTATTTATTGCTCATTAGTAGAATTTGTCAAAATTTTGTAATTTTTTTAATATTTTATTGTCTACTAAAATATTTAGCATGTGAAAGAATGTTATAGTGGATCATTTTATATATTTGAATTTTGAATAATTTGTTTTATTTGTATAGAGTGTTTAATTACACATTGAATGGATAGGTAATTTTTTAATTTTATTATTATTATTATTATTATTATTATTATTATTATTATTATTATTATTATTATTATTATTATTATTATTATGGTTTAGTTTAAGCCCACGTACCAGTAGCTAATAACATATTGAGCTTAAATCCCCAAAGGCACGTCGAGTGATTTTTCAACACATTTAAAGCCCTGATAAGCAAGCTAGAAACATAAGCCACGATGAAAATAGTTAACACCGTACGGTAGTGTCAACGGTACAGGGAATACCCTAGTATATATACAAAACATGATGGTGTTTGGGGTGGGAGATAAAAGAAGGCTGAGATTTAACCAAATATATGAATCTAACAGATCACATAGAACTTAAAGCACCAAGAGTGCATGGGGGTTCGATTCCCATACCCAACGTGTTGATATGCATTTATTTTTCTTCAATTGTTGATGGTGGCGATTAGGCATATAAATATGAAAGATGAAAACTTTAGGGTGATCATGTTTTAACAAGTTTAAATTTTTTATCATGCCAACGACACGGGGAATACCTTAATTATTTATAAATTATAAAAAGACTATTAAAACTAACTTTTTAATTTCTCATTTTATCATTCACATTTCTTATTGTTACAATCAAAATCAACCCCTCTCGATCATCAATTAATTATACTTCAACTCCTAACATCATAATTTATTTGAAGTCTTCTAATTATTCATCAACTATACATAGGCCCTTAAAATTATAAATAATTATTTTGTTTAAAACTTCAATAATAATTTTTACTCATTATTAAAATATTGTAATAAAATAAAATAAAATAAAATATTGAATATTTGCGCGCGCGTAGAGCGCGTACACACCCTAGTCTATATTACAGAACATGAGATTTATCCAAATAGAAGAATTTAACGGATCACATAGAACTTAAAGCACCAAGAGTGCATGGGTTCGATTCTCATACCTAACATTTGTATATTTATTTATTTATCTTCAATTGTTGATGTTGGTGATTAGGCATGTAAGAATGAAGGATGAAAACTCAAGGGTGATCATATTTTGACAAGTTTTCTAAACTTTTATCGTGCCAACGGCACGAGGAATTATTTTATATTATATATTATATATACAAAACATGATGGTGTTTGGGGTGGGAGATAGAAGATGGCTGGGATTTAATTAGATATATGAATCTAACGGATCACATAACACTTAAAGCACCGAGATGTATGAGTTCGATTTTTGTACCCAACATGTTTTTTACATTTATTTATTTTTCTTCAATTGTTGATGATAGTGGTGTTGAAAACTCAAGGGTGATCATATTTTGACAAGTTTTAAACTTTTATCGTGCCAACGGCACGAGAAATACTCTAGTATTTATATTACAATTCAGAATGGTGTTTCACTATTCATGAGATAAAAGATGGCTAGGATTGAGAGTTGGAAAGACCTTGAGGGCTGAGATTTGTTCTCTATAATGACATATGTTGTAATTATAAAATATGTAGAAGGACAAATAAAATGGTGTAAAAAAATTGGTGAAATTTACATATGGCGGAAAGTTAATTTTTTTTTTCTCAAAATTAAAATTGTCACAACTATCTACTTAATTGTTGTATTTTAATAAACTTAATATTTTTAGGATGCATTATTGAAGATCTTTCTAATGAAATCAATTATCAATATAAAAACTTAAGTTTTCAAAATATGTTTAACGTTTCATGCATTTCAAAGTATAAGACGATCATCTAAAGATGCACTCAAATAAAGGCCTTGAACTTCATATTTTGAAAAACAATTGTATGTGGAGTGCCAATGGCACGAAAAATACCCTAGTATATTACAGAACAAGATAGTGTTTGAGGTTGGAGATAAAAGACGGCCGAGATTTATCCAAATAAGAGAATCTAACGGACCACTTAGAACTTAAAGCACCAAGAATGCATGGGTTCGATTCTCATACCCAACATTTTTATATTTATTTATTTTTCTTCAATTGTTGATGTTGGTGATTAGACATGTAAGTGTAAATGATGAAAATTCAAGGGTGATCATATTTTGACAAGTTTTAAACTTTTATTTACAAAACAGGATGGTATTTGAGGTGAGAGATAAAAAACGACTGAGATTTACCTAAATATAAGAATCTAACAGATCACATATAACTTAAAGCATCAAGAGTGCATGGGTTCGATTCTCATACCCAACATTTTTATATTTATTTATTTATCTTTAATTATTGATGCAGCACAGAAACGAGAAAAAGAAGGATGAGAAAAAATTAAATGATAGGCTGAATCCGTTGATTGGCTCACCAATAATTCGGAAACAAGGGTTCTACAATTCGTTGATTGGCGCACCAATAATCCGAAAAGTAAGACAAAAAGAACACAATAATCTCCTCAGAGAAAATATACCAAGTTTATTAATTATCAAAAGTCTACCTACAATATTGAGGAAAAACTCTATTTATAGTGCTAAAATAACTTGAATAACAAGCAACCTATTCCTAAAAGAAAAAGTAGAATCAATGACTAAAATAACAAACAATCTATTCCTAAAAGAAAAAGTAAGCCTAATCCTAAAAGGAAACTAAAAAGACTCTTAATTAAATTGAAAGACTACGAATAAGTTTTTTAGTAAATAACTTTGAGAGCAAATTAGGAACCCTAGAAACTCTTATTTAGTAAATAATTTTGAAAGCAAATTAGGAACCCTAGAAACCCTCTCTACATCAATTATTGATGGTGGTCATTAGACATGTAAGTATGAAGGATGAAAACTTAAGGGTAATCATGTTTTGACAAGTTTTAAACTTTTATCGTTCCAACGGCACGGGGATTGCCCTAGTCTATATTACAAATCATGATGATGTTTGAGGTATGAGATAAAAGACGGCTGAGATTTACCCCGTATAGAACTAAAAGCACCAAGAGTTCATGGGTTCGATTCCCATACCCAACATTTTGATATTTATTTTTTTCCTTTAATTGTTGATGGTGGTTTTAGGCATGTAAGTATGAATGATGAAAATTTAAGGGTAATCATGTTTTGACAAGTTTTAAATTTTTATTGTGCCAACGACACGGGGAATACCCTAGTATATATTACAAATTAGGATGGTGTTTGGGGTTGGAGATAAAAGATGGTTGATATTTACCCAAATATAAGAATCTAACGGATCGTATAGAACTTAAAGCATCAAGAATGCATGGATTCGATTCTCATACCCAACATTTTGATATTTATTTATTTTTCTTCAATTGTTGATGATGGTGATTAGGCATGTAAGTATGAATGATGAAAACAAAAGGGTGATCATGTTTTGACAAGTTTTAAACTTTTATCATGGCAACGTCAGGGGAAATACCCTAGCCTATATTACAAATCAAGATGGTGTTCGAGGTTGGAGATAAAAGATGGCTAAGATTTACCCAGATATAAGAATCTAACGGATCGTATAGAACTTAAAGTACCAAGAGTGCATAGGTTCGATTCTCATACCCAATATTTTGATATTTATTTATTTTTCTTCAATTGTTGATGGTGTTGATTAGGCATGTAAGTATGAAGGATGAAAACTTAAGGGGTGACATGTTTTGACAAGTTTTAAACTTTTATCGTGCCAACGACACGGGGAATACCCTAGTCTGTATTACAAATCAAGATGGTGTTTGAGGTTGGAGATAAAAGACGACTCAGATTTATCCAAATATATCAATCTAACGGATCGTATAAAACTTAAAGCACCAAGAGTACATGGTTCGATTCTCATGCCCAACACATTTTGATATTTATTTATTTTTCTTCAATTGTTGATGGTGGAGACTAGGCATGTAAGTACGAAGGATGAAAACCTAAGGGTGATCATGTTTTGACAAGTTTTAAAATTTTATCGTACCAATGGCACGGGGAATACCCTAGTCTATATTGATAATACATCAAAATAGATCGAGCATCACAGCCGTACACGTGGCATTAAACCTCATCACGAGAATACAATGTTTGATCCATTAGGCAAGCTCATAAGGCCTTGAAGGATTGAGGCCGATTATAGAAGCCCAAACTAGGTGTATGTCACGCCCCGATTTTCGAGAAAAACGAAAATCCCAAAAATCCGCGTAGGATTATCCGTTTTTCCAAAAGTCGGGACATGAATTTTCATTCACGAAAATAACAGTTGACATCCACGAGAAATAATAACTTTTGCACAATTTACCAAATAGAGGGAAAAACACAACTGATCTAAAAGTCTACCAAAGAGATAAAATTTTAAAACTCGCAGAGCCAACGCTAACAAGTTCAACACTTTACGAATGTATCCCTCAGCAAAAATACTGAATAACTCCGAATTCAAATTACAAGAAATTAAACTAACACCTACAAATAGAAATATCTAATCTTTCGAACACGCGCAACTCCCAGCAATGCTCGCCACGTATGGTACGATATGCCCTAAGCCCGCCCGAGAGTTCTGTATCCTGAAAATGAGCTAGTCGGCTACATTCCCGAAGGAATGTACCCAAGAAGCCAAAGCCCACTTGGGTCAGCAATAAAGCTGGTGTGAAATCTCTTTATTTCCCCCAAAAATCAATAAAATCGCACATGATAACCATCGGGCTAAATACAAACAACAAACCATCACACCAATAGGTAGTTCCTCAACGAGGCAATCATATCTAAGATGTAAATATACATTTACCTGTACTTACCCTATAGGAGTCGACTATGGCAAGTCTAACCTGCAGAAATATTAGTGGACTTGCCATCCTGCATAAAAAGGATTAGAAACAATGCAACGTCATTCATTCTTTTTATTAGGTTCATCTTTTTAACGGATTGATCACTTAGACGATACCACATTCGCACCACCTCCGTGCCGAACATACATGCCCGTATGCCTCTCTCATATAAAGGAGGACTACTCCGTCATCCATGCCTAAGTGGGGACATCACATACAGGCATGCATCGCGGATACCCCTAACTATATGAGTACCAAAAGCCACCCTTGGGCTATCAATGCGCATAAACTCACGTCACATTTTTGACGGATAAATATCAAAGCCTATTTTAGGCATACAAACTCACCACATTTCCGCAAGACTAACCCGAAGGTTATTTTAGTTTCTCTAGTAAGAAATGGGTGCCCCAACTCCGCAAGACGACCCACTGGTCATTTAGTTTCTCTAGTAGGAGAGGGGAAAATAATAAACAACAGAGATGTGGTAGTTCTAAGTGATACAAGCCCAAGTGTTTTATATTTTCAGAAATTCAGGTGTACCAATATCATTTATTTTCCAAAATTCCGAATTCTTCCACAATGACGTTTTGTCATACATAAATGGATTCACCATCTATCCACCCACATTTTTGGGGAAAACATAACATATACATCAATTATGCTTTATACCAACATGGCAATCACGTGACATTCTTATATATAAATATTAAGTGTCAGGTTCATCATAAATCAGCTTATTCTTAAAAGAGAAATAAAGCTTAATCTTATACACAGTTCTATACTTCTGATAAAGCTTTCACTATATAAATCAAGTAAGCACAAAGTTCATATAACCCAGTAAAAATTCTCTATTAGCAACAAGCGCGTACTGTTAGAAAAGTTGTATTCTTCTAATGGCATTTCTAGATTTTATCTCAAGTACCACTCACTACTGGCTAGCTAATAGCTAAAACAGTGAGTCAAGATTGCTAGATATAGTTGTAATATCGAAATTAATGTATGGCAGAGATTCATCATATAACAAATAAATATCGAAATTACCGAAACAATTAATGCATGACAGAGGTCATCATATACAAATAGATATACAAATAAACAATTTCCAAAAGATACATCTCCTGACCCTTTTTGAAGAAAACAATGAAAATCCCAATTTGTTTGTGTCACATCAATCATACATTCTCATTCCCTTTATACAAATAAAATCAACAAGTCAAAAGAAAATCTCCCTTTCCTATCATTCCCATCATTCAGGTACACCCATCCCGTCATAAAGAAAACCCATCATTTGCTACACTATTCCTTGCATGACACAAAAGAAAAACAAAACACGAAAAACGAGGGAATAAAAAGTAGAGACTCACAAACTCCCCCCTTTCTCCCATCATTCACACATCACACCCATACAGTAAAACCCATTTCATGCCACAAAATATCTACATGCTTAATCACATCATGGCACCAAAAACAAAACAAAAAAAACGAGGAAAGAAAGTATGACTCACCTTTTCTTTTCTTTTTTTTTTTCGTTTCCTCCTTCTTTCTTCTTCTCCTTTCTCCCTTCTGTCTTTTTTTTTTTTTTTTTGTCTTGTTAGCGGCGAAGGAACAATTAGAATAACCTACCCTATTTATTCCTACCAATTAGGGCTTTGCCCGAGGTTAAGGACACCCCACTCTCTACTTGATAACACCGCATATTAAATAAAATTAAAATTAAATAATTAATTAATTAAAAAGTATTATATATTAAATTAGGGTCGTTACATTATACACACCTTAAAAGGAATCTCGTCCCGAGATTCACTGGATGAAAAGCTCCGGATGCAACTGCTTCACTCTGTCCTCTAGCTCCCAAGTTACATCATTCTCTTTTTCACTCCATTGGACTTTCACCAGATTCACTATCCTTCTACGGAGCTGTTTCACATCACGATCCACAATCTTGATTGGTCGTACTACTTGGGTGAAGTCGTCATTAATCTCAATTTCTGTGGGTTGGACGATGTTAGCAGGATCCTTCACACACTTCCTCAGCATGGATATGTGAAACACATCATGAACAGCTGATATGCTCGGGGGCAGAGCGAGTCTATAGGCCAAATTCCCTACCCGAGCAATGATCTCGAATGGTCCCACAAATCTAGGACTTAGCTTCCCTTTCTTACCGAACCTCAATACACCGCGCATAGGTGAAACCTTAAGAAAAACAAGGTCCCCAACCTGAAATTCTATCGCCTTACGCTTCCGATCGGCATAACTCTTCTGTCGGCTTTGAGCAGTTTTGATCCGCTCTCTAATAATCTGCACCTTCTCTGATGTCTCCCTGACCATCTCTGGTCCCAACAAGACTGTGTCGCCTACCTCCGCCCAGCAGGATGGTGATCGACAAGGCCTCCCATATAAAGCCTCAAATGGGGCCATGCCAATGCTAGAATGGTAACTGTTGTTATAAGAAAACTCTATGATAGGTAAATAATCCTCCCAACTACCTCCAAAATCGAGCACACATGCCCGAAGCATATCCTCTAAAATCTGATTCACCCGCTCCGTCTGACCATCAGTCTGAGGATGATAAGCTGTACTCAAATCTAATCTCGTCCCCATGACTCGCTGGAAACTCTTCCAAAACTCGGCTACAAACAAGGGATCTCTGTCAGACACAATGGACACTGGTACTCCGTGAAGCCTAACTACCTCACGGATGTATCGTCTGGCTAGTTGTTCGGTAGTACGGTGCACCCCAACCGGAACAAAGTGCGCAGACTTAGTCAAACGGTCAACTATAACCCAAATTGACTCGTTACCTCGTCGGGTCTTCGGTAAACCATCTATAAAGTCCATAGATATATTTTCCCATTTCCAGACAGGAATCTCTAGTGGTTGCATTAAACCTGAGGGCCGCTGATGCTCGGCCTTCACTTGTTGACAAGTGAAACACCGTGATACATAATCTCCTACATCTTTCTTCATGCCGTCCCACCAGAAAGTTCGCTTCAGGTCATGGTACATTTTTGTGCCTCCGGGGTGAATGGTAAAACGTGACTTATGAGCCTCATCCATAATTTCTTTCTTCAATCCCGCAATCTCAGGCACACAAAGTCTCCCATGAAATCTCAAACCACCATCAGACTCAACTGACCACATAGAGGGACAATCATCTAGGTTATCGAGCACCAAATCTTCCAATTTACTCATCAACCGAGGATCCTTACGTTGCTCGTCTAAAACCCTGCTAATCAAAGAAGGTCGAACAGATAAACTCCCAACATAAGCCGTGTTTGCTCCCTGGACAAACTGAACACCACAAGAAGAAATAGTCTCAAGAGACTTCCACTCCTCTACCATGAGTGAAGCCATAACAGTGTGTCGCCGACTGAGAGCATCGGCTACTACGTTTCCCTTACCTGGGTGGTAAAGGATCTCAAAATCATAACTGCTAATGAACTCCACCCACCTTTGTTGTCTCATATTCAACTCCTTCTGCGAAAACAAATACTTAAGACTTTTGTGATCTGTGAACAACTCAAAATGCTCCCCATAAAGGTAGTGTCTCCACATCTTTAAAGCAAACACAACTGCCGCTAATTCCAAGTCATGGGTAGGATATCGCCTCTCATGAGGCTTCAATTGTCGTGAGGCGTACGACACAACCTTCTGATTCTGCATCAGTACACAACCTAGACCTGTGCCACTAGCATCAGTGAAGACCACCAACTTCCCACCTTGAACTGGGATAGTCAGGATAGGCGCAGTAGTTAATCGGTGTTTCAACTCCTGAAAAGCCTTTTCACACTCATTAGTCCAAATAAACTGGACATTATTGCGGGTCAACTTAGTCAACGGTGCAGCGATAAGAGAAAACTTCTCTATAAATCGTCTATAGTACCCAGCCAACCCCAAGAAGCTTCTCACCTCCGTTGCATTAGTAGGTTGTTTCCAATCTTTCACTGCTTTCACCTTATCAGGATCAACTGCTATCCCCTGACTAGAAACAACATGCCCTAAGAATTTTACTTCTTTTTCCCAAAAATGGCACTTGCTAAATTTCGCATATAATTTCTGATCTCTCAAGGTCTGCAACACTGTTCTGAGATGTTCCCTATGCTCTGCTTCATTACGAGAGTAAACCAAAATGTCATCGATAAAGATAATGACGAATTTGTCCAAGTATGGTCGAAAGATCCGGTTCATCAGATCCATGAAAAAGGCGGGGGCATTTGTCAAACCAAAAGGCATGACTGGAAACTCATACAACCCATATCTCGTACGAAAAGCCGTGAGGGGAATACTATCTTCTTCTATACCCATCTGATGATATCCAGTTCTTAAGTCAAACTGAGAAAACACTACTGCTCCCCTCAACTGATCAAGAAGATCGTCAATTCGAGGCAATGGGTACTTGTTTTTGATAGTCTTTTTGTTCAGCTCCCTATAGTCAATACACATCCTCAAGGTACCATCCTTCTTCGAAACGAAAATGGCGGGTGCTCCCCACGGAGAATTACTCGGGCGTATGAACCTGGTTCATACACACCTTAAAAGGATTACACATATATACATTAACATGAACAACATGTCAATAAGTATGGCCAAATCAAACAAAACACCAAAAAAAATTACCCTTTTTGCAACATCTCGTCCAACTGGACTTTCATCTCGTTCAACTCCTTTGGTGCCATCCGGTACGCTGCCTTAGAGATAGGAGCGGTTCCAGGTATTAAATCGATTCGAAACTCAACTTCTCGCCTAGGCGGCAAGCCGGGGATTTCCTGAAATACATCTTCATAATCTCTTACCACGTCTACATCTCGAATCTCTCTCTCTGACGTCCCCACCAAGTACAGAAAACTAGACATTACTGACTCTTCACAATGTCCACAAGTGTGAGAAACAGGGGGCATGCCTGGTGCATGAATGGAAACTATCTTCTTTGCACAATCTAGGGTGACTAAGTTCTTACGCAACCAATCCATTCCCAAAATCACATCAAAGCCCTCAAAGTCAAGCACAATCAAGTCGACAAGGAATACTTTGTCGAGGAAGGAAATCTTAAAATTTCTACATATTTCATTTAGTGTCACTGAGCCTCCTAAAGGGGTGGTAACACATAATGGTATAGCAAGTGGCAAAACTTTAAACATTATTCGATTAACCAAACGTCGAGATATGAAAGAGTATGATGCACCAGTATCAAATAACACCTTCATATTAGAGATAGGAAAATCAAAAGTACCTTGAACGTTTTCCTGATCTGGTAAGGTAGCAAAAACACGCCCTTGGGTGGGTTGACCTTGCCTATTCTGAGGCGCGTTCCTACCTTTACGACAGTCTCGCATTCGATGACCTGGTTTCCCACAAGTGTAGCAGATCAGTGTGCGCTCCCCTGATGCTGTTTGGGCAGTCTGATTCTGCTGATCCTGATAACCTTGTCTCTGGTTACCCGGTCGATGGAATTGGTTTCCATTCTGTCTTTGATACTGATTACCATCCTGTTTCTGGGAATGGTCATACCCCTGCCTCTGAGACTGATTTCCACCCTGACGGTGAAACTGGTTTCCTCCCTGCTGTTGGTTCTGAAACTGTCGACCCCTTTGCCCTTGATCATAAGGACGGAAACGGCTACGGTCACCACGAAAATCACGCGACGCACCCTGATGACGAGTGTTTCCTGACACCTCACCCAACTTCTGCTTGCCTTTCTCTCTACCCTCATGATACATCTTGTTCTGTTCCTCGTATTTCAATGCTAAATCCAAAACTCTATCAAAACTCTCTCTGTCAGCAGTGAGAAGAGCTCTCGACAAGTAGTGATGCAAACCCCCAATAAACTTGGCATTTTTCTTTTCTGGGGTGTCTACCAAATACGGAGCATAACGGGACAACTCGTTAAACTTCGTGACATACTGTTCCACCGACATATTCCCAGTCTGCTTCAACATATTAAACTCCGCAGCCCATTGTGCCTTAACTGCATTAGGCACAAACCTATTCTCAAATCTATCCTTAAAGTCCTCCCATGTCATAACCGCAACATCAACGGAGGGCAGTAAAGCCTCCCACCAGTATCTAGCAGCACCATCCAAGTGATGTGCAGCTAACTCTTGTTTTTGGACTTCAGTGAGTTGCATCCTCCTGAAAACGGTCTCACAGCTCTGAACCCAGACATCTGCATCTCTCGGATTTTCTCCGGTGAACCTCTTTCCACCCAAAGTCCCGAACTCCTTAACCCTTCTAGCAAAAGGATCACCCTGACTGTTATTCTGTTGCAATCCCTGTAGCAACTGCATCATCATGGCCTGACTCAGCTGAATAGTATTATCACCATGGCCATTTCCATTTTCATTGCCACCCTCATTTGGAATGACGTTCCCACTACTTCCGCTTCCGTTCCCATTTGGGTTCTGACGAGTATGTCTTCCGGCCATATCCTTCAATAAAAATGGAAAGGATTAGACACTCCATAAGATCCATAAAAACCTCTACAGCTTACCCATAACCACATTCCGAGGATCCCCTAGACTCTCCCTAGCCTAGGGTAAACTGTGCTTTGATACCAAACTGTCACGCCCCGATTTTCGAGAAAAACGAAAATCCCAAAAATCCACGTAGGATTATCCGTTTTTCCAAAAGTCGGGACATGAATTTTCATTCACGAAAATAACAGTTGACATCCACGAGAAATAATAACTTTTGCACAATTTACCAAATAGAGGGAAAAACACAACTGATCTAAAAGTCTACCAAAGAGATAAAATTTTAAAACTCGCAGAGCCAACGCTAACAAGTTCAACACTTTACGAATGTATCCCTCAGCAAAAATACTGAATAACTCCGAATTCAAATTACAAGAAATTAAACTAACACCTACAAATAGAAATATCTAATCTTTCGAACACGCGCAACTCCCAGCAATGCTCGCCACGTATGGTACGATATGCCCTAAGCCCGCCCGAGAGTTCTGTATCCTGAAAATGAGCTAGTCGGCTACATTCCCGAAGGAATGTACCCAAGAAGCCAAAGCCCACTTGGGTCAGCAATAAAGCTGGTGTGAAATCTCTTTATTTCCCCCAAAAATCAATAAAATCGCACATGATAACCATCGGGCTAAATACAAACAACAAACCATCACACCAATAGGTAGTTCCTCAACGAGGCAATCATATCTAAGATGTAAATATACATTTACCTGTACTTACCCTATAGGAGTCGACTATGGCAAGTCTAACCTGCAGAAATATTAGTGGACTTGCCATCCTGCATAAAAAGGATTAGAAACAATGCAACGTCATTCATTCTTTTTATTAGGTTCATCTTTTTAACGGATTGATCACTTAGACGATACCACATTCGCACCACCTCCGTGCCGAACATACATGCCCGTATGCCTCTCTCATATAAAGGAGGACTACTCCGTCATCCATGCCTAAGTGGGGACATCACATACAGGCATGCATCGCGGATACCCCTAACTATATGAGTACCAAAAGCCACCCTTGGGCTATCAATGCGCATAAACTCACGTCACATTTTTGACGGATAAATATCAAAGCCTATTTTAGGCATACAAACTCACCACATTTCCGCAAGACTAACCCGAAGGTTATTTTAGTTTCTCTAGTAAGAAATGGGTGCCCCAACTCCGCAAGACGACCCACTGGTCATTTAGTTTCTCTAGTAGGAGAGGGGAAAATAATAAACAACAGAGATGTGGTAGTTCTAAGTGATACAAGCCCAAGTGTTTTATATTTTCAGAAATTCAGGTGTACCAATATCATTTATTTTCCAAAATTCCGAATTCTTCCACAATGACGTTTTGTCATACATAAATGGATTCACCATCTATCCACCCACATTTTTGGGGAAAACATAACATATACATCAATTATGCTTTATACCAACATGGCAATCACGTGACATTCTTATATATAAATATTAAGTGTCAGGTTCATCATAAATCAGCTTATTCTTAAAAGAGAAATAAAGCTTAATCTTATACACAGTTCTATACTTCTGATAAAGCTTTCACTATATAAATCAAGTAAGCACAAAGTTCATATAACCCAGTAAAAATTCTCTATTAGCAACAAGCGCGTACTGTTAGAAAAGTTGTATTCTTCTAATGGCATTTCTAGATTTTATCTCAAGTACCACTCACTACTGGCTAGCTAATAGCTAAAACAGTGAGTCAAGATTGCTAGATATAGTTGTAATATCGAAATTAATGTATGGCAGAGATTCATCATATAACAAATAAATATCGAAATTACCGAAACAATTAATGCATGACAGAGGTCATCATATACAAATAGATATACAAATAAACAATTTCCAAAAGATACATCTCCTGACCCTTTTTGAAGAAAACAATGAAAATCCCAATTTGTTTGTGTCACATCAATCATACATTCTCATTCCCTTTATACAAATAAAATCAACAAGTCAAAAGAAAATCTCCCTTTCCTATCATTCCCATCATTCAGGTACACCCATCCCGTCATAAAGAAAACCCATCATTTGCTACACTATTCCTTGCATGACACAAAAGAAAAACAAAACACGAAAAACGAGGGAATAAAAAGTAGAGACTCACAAACTCCCCCCTTTCTCCCATCATTCACACATCACACCCATACAGTAAAACCCATTTCATGCCACAAAATATCTACATGCTTAATCACATCATGGCACCAAAAACAAAACAAAAAAAACGAGGAAAGAAAGTATGACTCACCTTTTCTTTTCTTTTTTTTTTTCGTTTCCTCCTTCTTTCTTCTTCTCCTTTCTCCCTTCTGTCTTTTTTTTTTTTTTTTTTGTCTTGTTAGCGGCGAAGGAACAATTAGAATAACCTACCCTATTTATTCCTACCAATTAGGGCTTTGCCCGAGGTTAAGGACACCCCACTCTCTACTTGATGCCACCGCATATTAAATAAAATTAAAATTAAATAATTAATTAATTAATTAATTAAAAAGTATTATATATTAAATTAGGGTCGTTACAGTGTACCTCTAGGAAGGCGTAAGCATGATCCGAATCTAGGCCCAGACGAATCAAAGCTCAAATCCAAGCCGGTCACACGTTTTTCATTAAAAAGAAGAACGTTGCACTAAGAAAGAGTCATGGAGGGACCTACGCCCCCAAGAACGCATCTCCATTAAAGAGGAGACTGTTACATAAACATCTCTTTCCGTTGTGTCTCAAATGCTTAAGTCACGTAGATTGTTAACTACGATCATTATAAAAGGTAAATGTAAATTTCGACAAAGGTATGCAATTTTAACTGAGTTTTGTCCAGATTTACTTCCTTCTTTTAACAGAGTTACTGAATTAAGCATCGGAGTGCCTTCGGCCACCAAAAAGGTGGTCTTTGACAGTCTAACAGTGGTTTTGCAGGTCAAACTAATAGGAGGACGATTTTTGGACGCATAAGTTTAACATCGTCTGTGGGGAACGACTGGTTTCTTTTTTCCCTAAAAATAATATTCAGTGACAAAGCTCACACAAACTGACAGAAGATTAATAGAGTACTCCACAAATCTTCGGTCTAACAGTGACAGATATGACATGCTGCCCAATACTGACCCAAAGACAACCATCGAGACAATTATACCTACCAGTAGAAAACTCCAGCAGGTAACCATTCAAACGTCTCTGATGTCATAGGGAATCCCCTCGAATCCCCGAATAGAGATATTTATGGCTCAGATGGACAGCGTGATCGAAATGATAGATAGGATCATCCAAAACTTACAAGGCAATAACTTTCAAGAAGAAATCGCCTAGCTTAAAAAACATCATGCTAACAACAGCTCCAAATGCAATCAGAGAACGCCCAAATATGAAAGAACATTCTCAGCTTTGACAGCAAGTCGAAGTGATATCCTCGAGGTGATGGGAAGAGAAGATGTCAAATGGCCGCCAAAAATGAGAGGAAATTCGGAGAAGTAGAACAAGGGCAGACATTGTCTCTTCCACAATGACTACGACCACGATACCAAAGATTGTCACAGCCTAAGAGATGAAATTGAATGCCATATCAGACAGGGACGACTCAAAGAGTTCGCCAAACTCAAGAATGAAGCAGTCATTTCAAATGAGCAAGCGAAAGAAACAATCTACGTCTTGCATGTCACAAGGAGAAAATGAGCAATCCAATAGATCCAGAAAGCGCATAGTCAGGGACTTACGCACAAATATCAAATTTCAAGAACCATCCGCATAGCGCGAAAAGACAATGCAAAGGACTCTAACCTTCTCAAATGAGGATGTCGATGGAGTTAATTTCTCACACAACGATGCTTTAGTGATTCCGGTCATGATAGCAAAATGGATAGTCAAAAGAGTATTGATTGATACTGACAACTCCACAAGCCTATTATATCTAACAACTTTCAGAAGGATGCAGTTCACTACTGAGATACTCTCACCAAGTGATCAGTCTACGGTAGGATTCAGTGGGGAACAATATAACCCACTAGGAATGATCTGATTACCAGTCGAAGCGGGAGAACTAGAGAAGCGGCGAACGCTAATGACAGATTTTCTCGTCGTCGACACTCTCGCTGCATACAACATGCTACTCGAGAGACCATGGATACACAAAATGGGTGCAGTATCCTTCACAATGCACCAATGCGTGAAGTACCATACCGATAACGACACTGAAAGAATAAAAGGGAACACCAGCAGCCCAGGAGTGTCATTTTGCTACTATAAAGACTCTTCATAAATAGCAATTATTGCAACGACTGAAAGAGTTGATGTTCACATAATTATTACATAATATACCTCCTAATTTATATTTGTTAGTATTTTGAATAGTGTATTTTAGTTTAATTATTTTATTTTTGTATTTTTGTAGGATTTGGAGTTTAAATGAAAAAAGTGCGTTAGCGTGGCAAATTCGAAAATCCATAGACACCCGAGCCAAAGATTAGGAGAACCAAGAAAACGAAATATGGATCAGAACTTCACGTGTAGAGAGGCACTTGGTAAACATAAGCAATCTCCAAATCAAACACTGGTACATGTGGCATAGACACAGAAAAGGAGCAAGCATGATCTACGCCATAAACCAACTCAGCAGATTGTCCTATTTTTTTACAAATCAGATCTATCCGGGCCAATTACAAACATATAATTACAAGATGAATTTGAACAGAAAGAACAGCCAGACATGACTTTTGTTTACAATTTGATTTCCAATTGGTTTTCAAAAGGGAGTTTTAGTTTCTTTTTTTTTAACACAAAAACAACAAGATAATAGGAACAACAAGAAAGGAGGGCCTTTGGTTTAGGGTTTGTTTTGTTTTCTAATTGGGGAACCAATAGGAGGAGTTGTTGTTTTCTTTATAACACAAAGATTGACAAAAGAAACATAGGGGAGTTTTTGGCAGGGCAAAAGACGCAGGACAGCAGGAGGAAAAAAAAAGCAACACAACAGAGGAGAAGGCGTTGTCCAGGACAGCAGGGAGTGCGCAGAACGAACAGAAACGCAGCAGCAGCGGGAACGCAACAGCAGCAATGCGCGCATCACTGATCCACCACGTGCTACCTTGTCAATGAAACTCCACACTGTTGTTGCTGTCATCACCTCCACCATGCGTCACTAAACTCCACTTAAGGCGAAGAGGTGAATTCCTAGATGTAACACACTTAATTAGTATTTGATTCGTTTTATGCTTTCACGATGAATAATGGTGTTTATGATTCTCACTTTTATTTAATATAGGAATTTATGTTATTTTAGTGACAAAGATTTCATCAATTTCTTCGTTTATTATTTTATTTCTCCATATAAGTTTAGTCACGCTTTTCTTATGTATGGAATTTTTAAGGATCAATTGATTCTGGTAGGTTAGTTATATGTGATCGTCTTTTATTATGTTATTATCTCCGGATATATCGTAAATTTAAGATATCACATATGACCAACTTTTGTACTTTCTAGAAAAAAGTAAAATTTAAAATCCATTTACATTAGGATATATTAATGTATTAAAGACTATTCTTCCGATTATGTTGTTTGGGATGTGAAACACGTAATCGAGTCATCATAGCGAATCAATACTAGTTGGCGCGTGAAATCTAGGAGGGATTCTTGGAACCTTGTGACTTTTCTAAACTTGATTTTTATTAAACTAAATTCAATTTCACATTTTAAAATTGCTAGAAGTTCTTACATTTAGTTTCGCGTAGTTTTTCTTCCTAGACCTTGTTTTGTAGATCGTTTTTCCTCGTGGGATCGACACCCCAATCTTTACTGCAATTGACCGCGTGTACTGTTTGGGCGTAATAAAATTTTGGCGCCGTTGCCGGGGAACAAGCGTCATTCTACAAGGGAGGTTTCGGGTATTATCTTTCTTGCTCATTGTTTTATTTTATTTTGTTTTATTTTTATTTTAAGGTTTTAGGTCCATTTTATTTATTTATTTTATTTTATTTCTTAAAAATATTTGGAAAAAACAAAAAAGGGCATTGGGGGAGTGTGAGTTGGAATAGAGACCACTTAGGGAGACTAATTAGGGTCCCACAAATTCACATTGAGACCAGATTAAGTCCTATTTCTAATTCTAACACCATGAGTAATCACGAAGATGACCATGTTCAGTCGCTAAAGGACCATCTCCACCCTACGCGCACTGCTACTCCATCATGTATCATGTTTACACCAAGTACACCAAAGCTAGATTTTAAGCCGGGTATGATACAATTATTACCCACTTTTCATGGCCTAGAGAGTGAGAATCCTTATGTTCGCATTAGGGAATTCGAGGAAGTTGTGGCCATTTTCCACAACAAAGTTGAGGCTGTAGACTCGGTTAGACTAAGGTTTTTTCCTTTTTCCATTAAGGAAAAAACGAAGAGTTGGCTATACTCTTTGCGACCAAGGTCTATAGGTTCGTGGGAGGAGATGACCCAAACATTTTTTAATAAATACTTTCCTCACCACAAAACCAATGGTCTAAAGAGATAGATTTTTACCTTCACCCAAAAGAATAGCGGGACACTATATCAAGCATGGGAGAGGTTCAAGGATCTCTTGAATACATGTCCACACCATGGGTATGAGAGTTGGCGCTTAGTCAGTTATTTTTATGAGGGGCTCACTAGTAGAGAGCGTTAGTTTGTTGAGATGATGTGTAATGGGGAGTTTTTGCATAAGGACCCTGACGAGGCCATTGAGTACCTGAATGACCTGGCTGAAAAGGCTCATACTTGGACTGGTCCAAGTGCTACTGAGAGCACGGATAGAACACGCCCAACTGGAGTCTACCAACTTAGAGAAGATGACAACCTTAGAGCCCAATTGGATAGAGTAACTAGGGAGTTAGAGGCACTTAAGACCAAGGATGGTAGACCCACACATACTGTTGCCAGAGTTGAGCTACATGACTCCTGTTTTATATGCGGGGGAGTTGAACACTTCGCATAGGATTGCCCAACCTTGACTGAGATGAGAGGGGTTTATGAGGAAAAATGTAATGCCTTAGGGATGTACAAGAAGCCTTACTCACCATTCTCTAACACTTACAATTCTAGCTGGAGAGATCACCCTAACTTAGGCTGGAGGTCCGAAGCAGATCAACCTACACACTCACAGGCACAACCACCTAGGTCATACCCTACACAATTCAGACACATTACATGCATTGACACAGTTGGCAGAAGAGAACAAGGAAATCAAAAGCCAGATAACCAAGCTGACAAGTTCATTAACAATACAAAAGCGGGACCAATTTCCGTCACAACCTCAAGCAAATCCGAAGGGCCAACTTATGGCACAAACCTCTACTTCAGACTCTCAGAATGTCAAAGAGGTTAATGCCATCACTACTCGGAGTGGTAAGATTGTAGATGGATCAAACTCGACTATAGGCACCTCCCTAAGTGCAACAGAGAGCATCCCTGAGGATGAGCCCAACAAGAACATTCCAGATCCAGTTCCTTTTCCTCAAGCACTACGACCTACTGGAAAGAAATCGAAAATGCATGGTGAGATTCTAGAACACTTGAAACAAGTTAAAATTAACTTACCTTTGCTGCATGTGATTAAACAGATACCAACTTATGTGAGGGTCATCAAGGATCTATGCACTATCAAGAGGAAACATCATGTCAAGAAGACTGCCTTCATGACAGAACAGGTAAGTGCGATGATTGAGCAGAGGACACCACCCAAGTACAAAGATCCAGGGTGTCCTACAGTCACCTGCTAGATTGGGACTCATGAGTTCGGCCAAGCCTTGTTGGATTTAGGGGCAAGTGTAAATCTGATGCCATATTCTATTTACTTGCAACTGGGTCTAGGAGAGATTAAACCCACATCCGTGGTACGACAATTGGCCGATAGATCGGTTAAGAAGCCAAGAGGAATAGTCGAGGATGTCTTGCTGCAGATTGATAAGTTTTACTATCCCGTCGACTTTCTTATTTTAGATACTCATTCTGCGGTTAATATGGAGTCCACAGTTTTGATTATTTTAGGTAGACCTTTTCTTGCCACAGCTAACGCTCTTATCAATTGCAGGAACGGTCTAATGAAGCTATCTTTTGAAAACATGACTCTGGAGGTCAACATATTCAATATTAGCAAGCAACCACGTGATGATGATGAGTGTCATCATACCTACATGATAGACACGTTGATATCAGAGGAGGCGCTCCTGAGCGCAGATTCTGAAACCTTAGAGTACCTCCTTTCTATTTCTGATTCTGAGAATTCACTTTATCCTGACAATGCTTTTGATATTTCTGTTGTTTCAGGGTTAAAGGATAAAGGAGGACGACAATGGCAACCATGCTCTGAGGAGTTTCCAAAGGAAAGACAAAAACCACAACCATCCACCGTGGAAACTCCGAAAGTTGACCTAGCTCCACTGCCTAAGGGACTTAAACATGCATTCCTCGGACCAGGTGATACCTTTCTTGTTATTATTTCTTCCGTGCTTGATAGCTCACAAGAAGAAGAATTGATTAATATGCTACGTGAGCACAAATCTGCATTAGGTTGGACTATAGCTGACATCAAAGGTATTAGCCCCTTAATATCTTCCCATAGGATTCACTTAGAAGAAGGAGCTAACCCTCGTAGAGACCCTCAAAGACGACTTAACCCTACTATGAAAGAGGTGGTGAAAAAGGAAGTCTTAAAATTGTTAGATGCATGCATCATTTATCCCATCTCTGATAACAAGTAGGTTAGTCCAATTCAAGTAGTTCCCAAGAAATCTGGAAGAACAGTGGTGACTAATGATGAGGGGGTGCTTGTTCCTACTAAGGTAGTGACAGGGTGGCGTATGTGCATTGATTATAGGAAACTTAATTATGCAACCCGCAAGGATCACTTCCTACTTCCATTCATAGACCAAATCTTAGAGCAAGTAGCTGGTCATTCTTTCTATTGCTTTCTAGATGGGTATTCGGGATATTATCAGATTGAGATTGCATTAGAGGATCAAGATAAGACTACTTTCACATGTCCTTTTGGTACTTATGCTTTTCGGCGTATGCCATTTGGTTTGTGTAATGCACCGGCTACTTTTCAGAGATGCATGGTGAGTATTTTTAGTGACATGGTTGAAAAATATATGGAAGTATTCATGGATGATTTGACTGTTTTTGGTGATTCATTTGATTTATGTTTACTTCACTTGAATGTTGTTTTAAGTAGATGTGAAGAGAAGGGTCTGGTGCTTAATTGGGAAAAATGTCATTTCATGGTTTCCTATGGAATAGTTCTGGGACACATAGTTTCTAATAAAGGAATCGAGGTTGATAAAGCTAAAATTGAATTGATTTCTAAATTACCTACACCTAAAAATGTCAAGGATGTGAGATCATTTCTAGGGCACGCGGGTTTTTATAGAAGGTTCATACATAATTTTTTTTGCCATTTCTAGACCATTAAGTAGCCTCCTGGAAAAAGACGTCGTGTTTCAATGGACACAAGAGTGTGAGGACGCCTTCCGAACACTCATTGATAGGCTCACCTCTGCCCCCATCATGTAGCCACCGGATTGGAATTTACCATTTGAGATAATGTGTGATGCAAGTAACTATGCTGTGGGGGCTGTCTTGGGACAACGAAGGGAAGGGAAACCTTTTGTTGTTTACTATGCTAGTCGAACAATTAATGATGCTCAAAAGAATTATTCGACTACTGAAATAGAGTTGCTAGCTGTAGTTTTTGCTTTAGATAAATTTCGTGCTTATTTGATTGGTACACCTATCACTGTTTTTACTGACCATGCAGATCTTAAGTTCCTTCTTTCTAAAAAGGATGCTAAGGCAAGATTGATTAGGTGGATTTTACTGCTGCAGGAATTTGATCTAACTATAAAGGATAAGAAGAGGTTCGAGAATGTTGTGGCGGATCACTTGTCTCGTCTGGAGTTCAATGACTCTACCAATGGCCCACCCATCCATGATGACTTCCCTGATGAACACCTATTCGCCATCACTCAAATACCATGGTATGCGCACATTGTTAATTACTTGGTTTCCGGCGAAGTTCCATCATCATGGAGTGCTCAAGATAAGCACAAATTTTTGGTCGAGGCAAGAAATTTTTATTGGGATGATCCTTAGCTATATAAGTATTGCCCCGACCAAATCATGAGGCGCTGTATCCCTGAAGGTGAGATTGAAAATGTCTTACATTTTTGTCATAGTGCAGCTTGTGGGGGCCATTTTTCTATGAAAAAGACTGCTGCAAAAATTTTACAGTCAGGATTATATTGGCCTACATTGTTTAAGGACACTAACAATTATTGTCGTTTTTGTGATAGATGCCAGAAGTTAGGTGCACTGTCCCGAAGACACATGATGCCCCTTAACCCCATCTTAGTCATTGAGATATTTGATTGTTGGGGGATTGATTTTATGGGACATTTTCCACCTTCCTTTGGATATTTGTATATTTTGCTTGCAGTGGACTATGTGTCCAAATCTGTAGAGGCTGTGGCATGTCGGAACAATGACAACAACACTGTTGTCAAGTTTATCAAAGTACACATTTTATCTCGTTTCGGTACACCACGAGCCATTATTAGTGCGCAGGTATGGAGTTCATCACAAGGTCGCCAATGCCTACCATCCGCAGACAAATGGCCAAGCCGAGCTGGCATACCGAGAAGTGAAACAAATCTTGGAGAAGATGGTGAATCCTGATAGGAAGGATTGGTCCTTGCGCCTTCCTGATGCACTTTGGTCTTACCGTACCGCTTATAATACAATTCTCGGGATGTCTCCGTATCGGCTTATATATGGAAAAGCCTGTCATTTACCTGTTGAGTTAGAACATCGCGCTTATTGGGCCGTAAAAAACACTAACTTTGATCTCAATGATGCAGGTATTCAGCGAAAACTTCAGTTAGCTGAAATTGAAGAGTTGCGGAATGATGCCTATGACAATTCCCAAATATACAAGGCAAAGATGAAAGCAGCTCATGATAAGCAAATTCTGAGGAAACATTTCGAGCCCAATCAACGAGTCTATCTCTATGACTCACGACTTAATCTTCATCCTGGCAAGTTGAGGTCGAGATGGACGGGCCCATTCATGGTAAAACAAGTCTTTCCCAATGGTTCCATAGAAATTGAAGATCCAAAAGATGGGAGAGTATTTAGAGTAAATGGGCAACGTTTGAAGCACTATGTGGAGCGGGTAAAGGTGCCAGAGGAGATCTCTCTGGTTGCCCCTGTCTACTTGATTTGATGTTCTTCACCCTATCTTTAGTTTAGGTTTTTTTATTTTTTATTTTTTATTTTTTATTTTTTATTTTTTATTTTTTATTTTTTATTTTTTATTTTTTATTTTTAGTTTAGTTTAGGTTTTTGCTTTTATGTTTTTCTTTTAGTGTTTTATTTTAGGTGTTGCTAGTGGAGTCACTCGGAGACCCTCATCCCATGTGTTCCTTTCTCCCGTCGGTATGATTTTATTATATTTTGGTGACTGTGAGGACATTGTCTATTTGAAATTTGTAAAGCTTCACCATGGTAATATCACTCTAACCCTTTACTTTTCTTTTTCCTTCATTTGTCATGATTATTATACATTGAGGACAATGTTTGGTTTAGGTTTGGGGGTGATAGTGGTTTATTAGATTTTTTATGCAATTTTCAAAAATCTTTGAGCTTAAAACATATTTTACAATTAAATCGAGTCATTTTTTTGTGTTCTACTCAATCTCCAGTGAATGCTTAGATGATTACGGTAATTGTGCAAAATCTTTATGAAAATGCATTCGAAATCTGATTTCTTGGTGAATGTAAAAAAAAATAAAAATAAAAAAGTGGTTTTGAGTCCTTTTAATTTTAGAGAATATTTTTGTTGCCTTTAATTTTGAGAAAACACATACTAACTCGTGTCACATAGTTATATTAGCAGAAAACATGATATTTGATATTATCCTTATGTTAGATGAATTTCGTGAGACTTTTCAACTCGACTATTCGTACGCTATAAGCCGAGTCAACATGATTTGAAGTTGATTAGTGCGATATTGAACTAGAAAACCTTAGAATAATAGTGGAGACTTAACCTTTGTGAGTTTTGAGTCATTATTTATTTCTTGAGAGTTATTAAATACACTCTGATTTTTCTTGAGTTCGCATTATTTCAATGATGAGCTCATTATTCTTGATTTTCTTATTGATTGCTTTAAGAATGACATAAAAATTGAATTTTTACACTATAACTTCTTGCTTTATTTAGTTGAGATGTCCTAGTACTAACTACAACTTATGAAGTGATATAGGCATTTCTTTCTTTAAACCATTTTTTTAGCGTTTTAGCCTACCCAATAATAATTATCCATTTGAAGCCCTTTGAGCCTTTAAATAGCTTTCTCTTTGTTATCCCCATTCCCATTACCTACTCAAATCAAGGAGTAATACCTCTATTATTTTATCCTTACCCAATTTTCTGAGAAGGTATACAGTGAGATATATTTATAGAATGGGCAAATAGAAAGAGTTGAAAATAGATATTTTATGCGCCCTCGAAGTAAAAGTGTTGGATTGTATCACTGGGGAAAAGCATACAAAAAAAAGTTAAAAAAAATTTAAAAAAAAAGGTTGAACAAAAAAAAAAGTTGAAAAAGAAAATAATGAAGAAAAAGCTAATGGTGTACAATATTGATTTGTTCTTCAATGCCCTATGTGTTTATTCAAGGGTGTAGCCATTCTCAAGAAATTTTTGTATCCTTTTTGTCCATTATTGTTTGCCATAATCCAAGCCCCATTACAACCGAGTAAAAACCTAATTGATCTTAAGTGAAAGTTGGTTTAATAGATGTGGAGATTGAATAGGCAAGAACTATGGCGTTTGATTAAACATTCTCAAAAGTAATCAGTAATCCTGTCCATGAGATCATATTCATTTCACTCTTTGAAAATTCCGTTTTTCATGATGATTATATGTGAGACGTTTGCATTTTCCATAATTTATATCCTTTTCCTCACATATAAACTGAGTGCCCAATCTCTGAGTGTTTTTATTTCTGGGTGACATAAGAGATTTGTAGTCGAAGCGTACTTTCTAAAGGTCATCTCGTCACATCTTTACTATGAGATGAAGAGTTATGTTGATAAGGCTTCTCGCACAAACACTTTGAGTTGAGAATGATTATGAAATTTATTTAACCTTTAGATACTATTAAATTATTGTACTCTATTGATATACTATTGTGACATTTTTAGTTTTTAGTTTTTCTTGAATTTTAAGCAATTAGAAAATCACTCTGAGGAAAATAAAGGAGAAAGCTCATGTTTTTGGGAAATAGATTTTGTTTTATTGGGTCAGTAATGTTTGGGGGTAACATTTCTGGAAACCCTCACAAGACTATAACTCGTCCTCTAGAGGTAATCTAGAGGTTTAAAGCCTTGTTGCACGTTAAGGTAAGTGCAATCGTGATTCCTACGAAAGCGAGTTAGGATTTTATTCTTAATTTTGTTTTGCTCGAGGACTAGCAAAATGTAAGTTTGGGGGTATTTGATGTTCACATAATTATTACATAATATACCTACTAATTTATATTTGTTAGTATTTCGAATAGTGTATTTTAGTTTAATTATTTTATTTTTGTATTTTTGTAGGATTTGAAGTTTAAATGACAAAAGTGCGTTAGCGTGGTGAATTCAAAAATCCATAGACACTCGAGCCATAGATTAGGAGAACCTTAAGAAAACGAAATATGGATCAGAACTTCACGTGTAGAGAGGCACTTGGTAAACATAAGCAATCTCCAAATCATACACTGGTACATGTGGCTTAGACACATAAAAGGAGCAAGCATGATCTAAGCCATAAACCAACTCAGCAAACTGTCCTATTTTTTTGCAAATCAGATCTATCCGGGCCAATTACAAACATATAATTACAAGATGAATTTGAATAGAAAGAACAACCAGACATGACTTTTGTTTACAATTTGATTTCCAATTGGTTTTCAAAAGGGAGTTTTAGTTTCTTTTTTTAACACAAAAACAACAAGAGAATAGGAACAGCAATAAAGGATGGCCTTTGGTTTAGGGTTTGTTTTGTTTTCTAATTGGGGAACCAATAGGAGGAGTTGTTGTTTTCTTTTTAACACAAAAATAGACAAAAGAAACAGAGGGGAGTTTTTGGCGGGGCAAGCAGGAAAAAAATGCAACACAATAGAGGAGAGGGCGCTGTCCAGGACAGCAAGGAGTGCGCAGAACGAGCAGAAACGCAGCAGCAGTAGTGTGCGCATCGCTGATCAACCACGTGCTACCTTGTCAATGAAGCTCCACACCGTTGTTGCTGTCATCACCTCCACCACGCGTCACTAAACTCCACGCAATGCGAAGAGGTGAACTCCTAGATGTAACGCACTTAATTAGTATTTGATTCGTTTTATGCTTTCATGATGAATAATGGTGTTTATGATTCTCACTTTTATTTAATATAGGAATTTATGTTATTTTAGTGACAAAGATTTCATCAATATCTTCGTAGATTATTATTCCGGTGGTTGTCTTTTCTTCTCCATATAAGTTTAGTCACGTTTTTCTTATGTATGGAATTTTTAAGGATCAATTGATTCTGATAGGTTAGTTATATGTGATCGTCTTTTATTATGTTATCCGGATATATCGTAAATTTAGGATATCACATATGACCAACCTTTGTACTTTCTAGAAAAAAGTAAAATCTAAAATCCATTTACATTAGGATATATTAATGTATTAAAGACTATTCTTCCGATTATGTTGTTTGGGATGTGAAACACGTAATCGAGTCATCATAGTGAATCAATACTAGTTGGCACGTGAAATCTAGGAGGGATTCTTGGAACCTTGTGACTTTTCTAAACCAGTCTGCAAGATCAACCCAACACCTCTATTTAGACAATGAAGCTAAAATCGTAGTCCGAATCAGCACAAAAATCCAACCCGAACTCACCATGAAGCTGATCCAACTGCTAAAAGATAACCAAGATGTTTTCATGTAAACAATGAAAGATAGGGTGGGAATAGATCCATCCATAATTTTCCACAAATTACTGGTTAATCCAAACAAGAAATCGGTTAGACAAAAAAAAGACCGATGTCCCCGGAGCGCAATCAGGCATAAACGAAGAAGTACATCGACTTCTCAGCGCATGAACGATAAGGGAAGCTCAATATCTGGATTGGCTGTCAAACACAGTGCTAGTAAAGAAGAAGAACGAGAAATGGAGGGTGTGTGTGGATTACACCGACTTAAATAAAGTTTGTCCCAAAGACAACTTCTCACTCCCACGAATAGACAAAATAGAAGACGCAACTGTCGGGCACAAGATGTTGAGTTTCATGGATGCGTACTTCGGGTATAACCAAATAAAAATGTACCCCCTGACCAAGAAAAAAAATCTTTCATAACGGAAAATGGGACATACTGTTATCGAGTAATGCCGTTCGGGTTGAAGAACGCAGGAGCAACGTATCAACGGCTAGTAAACAGAATGTTCAGATATCAAATCGGCAAAACAATAGAGGTTTACATTGACGATATGCTTGTCAAAAGATCACAAAGAACACACCATGTTGCAGACCTCGAACAGGCTTTCGCACAGCTTCGAAAATACAAGATGAAGCTAAACCCAAAGAAATACACATTTGAAGTGGAATCAGGGAAGTTCCTCGGGTATATGGTCAACCAGCGAGGAATTGAAGCCGATCCAAAGTAAATACAAACGCTTCTCAACATGCACTCGCCGACAAACATCAAAGGTGTTCAAAGTCTTAACGGGAGGATAAAAGTTCTTAACAGATTTATTTCCAGGTCATCAGACAAGTGCCTGCATTTCTTCAAGATCTTGAAGGAGGACAAGACATTCGAATGGAATGACGAATGCGAAATATCCTTTCAAAACCTTAAGACATACATGGAAAGTACGAAGCTGCTAACAAAATAAAACACAAGAAAAACATTGTATTTGTACCTGTCTGTGTCTAATCACGCAGTGAGTTCAACACTAATACAAGAAGAAAATGGGTACAGAAACCAATGTACTACATCAGAAAAACACTTGCAGATGCAGAAATCAACTATCCGTTTCTAGAAAAACTGGCGCTCGCTCTGATCGTGTCATCAAGGAAATTGTGACCATATTTCCAGGCACACCCGATCACGGTCATGACCGAATAGTCGCTTCTGTCAGTATTACACAAGCTGAACTTATCAGGAAGAATGGTAAAATGGGCAATAGAACTCGGACAGTTTGACATTACTTATGCCCCTAGAACTGCTATCAAAGCTCAAGCATTAGCAGATTTCATTGCCGAGTTCTCAGGAAGCAACAACCAACCCGAGGACAAGGAAAACAAAGCAGAACAACCTGAACCGATCCCTAAAGGATGTATCCACCGTTGTGTCAGGGCATCTAACGAATCAGGAAGTGGAGCCGTAATAGTCTTATACAACTTAGAAGACATTGCGTTGGAAAATGCAATAAAATTCAGTTTTGAAGCCTCCAATATGAAGCCGAGTACGAAACTGTGATAGCAAAGCTACAGTTAGCAAAACACCTGGGAATAAGATATATTAACGTCTTTACGGATTTCAGGCTGGTGGTCAATCAACGAAGTGGCGAGTTCGTAGTAAAAGACGCTATAATAAAGGCCTACTACAAGAGAACCATAAAACTAATAGAAGGCTTTCGAAACGCCACCATCCGACAATGTGTACGAGCATAAAAAAAGAGCAAACGAGCTAGCTAAAGAAGCCTCAACGACAAACGATAATGGCAATCCACTCATCATGACGCAAGGTAGCTCCATACTGGAAAATCAGCTAGAAGAAGCATGCGTCGTAAACCAAGGTGTTAATTGGATGACTCCAATCCTGGCATACACTTTAAACATAGAAATCCCAACAGACAAGATGGAAGCAAGGAGATTACGGAATTGGGCAGCCAGATATACAATGATAAATGACAAATTATACATGAAGTTTGCCACGAACCCGTTGTTGAGATGCCTTACACCAGGAGATGTCGAATATATTCTAGAGGAAATACACCACGGCACATGTGAAAATCACCCGGAGGGAAAAACATTGGTCCATAAAGCTCTAACATTAGAGTATTACTGGCAAACTATGCAGACGGACGTTTAGAAGCTAGTTCGTAGATGCAACAAGTGCCAAATATTCGCCCCACACACTCACATGCCGGGACAAAACCTGACTCCAATGAGCAGCCCATGGTCGTTCGCACAATGGGGAATGGACATTGTAGGACCACTCCCAGCGTCCGACAAAAATAAATTTCTCCTCATAGTAATAGATTACTTCACCAAATGTGTTGAAGTATAACCCCTTACAAAAATAAGGGAAGTGCAAGTCGAGAAATTTCTCTAGAGAGACATCATTTGCAAATTCGGAATCCCAAGAGTAATCGTTACGAACAACGAAAAGCAATTTGAAGGCAAAAGGGTCAGGGAGTTATGCAAGAGCATGAATATCCAGCAGCACTTCTCTGCACCAGTTCACCCACAAGCCGAAGTCACTAACAGAACAATTTTGGAGGCAATCAAAAGAAGACTCGAGGCAGCGAAAGGACTATGGACGTCTGAATTACATGGTGTCCTTTAGGCATACATGACAACAAATCGAACTCCAACAGGAGAAACACCTTTCGCACTTGCTTACGGGCCAGAAGCAATGATACCCATGGAGGTTGGGATGCCAACATTCCGAACCAAAGAATTCCGCGTCGAGGACAATGTCAAAGCATTAAGAGTCGGGCTAGATCTCCTCGAAGAAAAATGAAAAGCAGTCTCGATTAAAACAACAGCTTACCAACAACGCATGGCAGGGTACTATAACAAGAAGATACTGATCCGAAACTTCAACATCGGAGACTGGGTGTTACAAAATTTTTAACTAAACACAAAAGAGCTCGGCGCTGGCAAGCTTAACCCAAACTAGAAAGGACCCTATCGAGTGACAAAAATCAACATACCAGGAACATACTGGTTGGAAGACAAAAATGGCGCAACGATACCTCGACCATGGAATGTAGAACACTTGAAAAGATATTATCAATAAAGTATTTCGCTCTTAATTTCGAAACAAACAAATAAGATCAGGACAAAAAGTCAAATAAAAAATAGACTCGAGAGAACACTCAGCATGGCTAGAGTATCGAGCAAACAAATATGTTGGACGAACGAGTCAAACATAAAAACTTTTGGCTTGATCCACCACGAAGTAATAAAGTATCATGACATAAGAGCCGAACTTTTACGTCGATTGTAATGTACGACTTCGTAATCCGAATGAGAAACACATGATTTCATAAACCAAAGCTTCCGTATGACTAGAATGTCGAGTATCGAAGCCACCAAAATCCGGACAACATAAGTCGAAGATCTCCCATAAATGTCATAAGTAAAAGCTAAACAACCTAGACATATGAGACACAAAAATGCGAAATAACAAATTTCCATTTATCTTCTAAAAAAGGAGATTACAAAAAAAATGACAACTAAGAATAATCACTATCATGAACAACGTCTTCAGGAAGCATAGGGTCAGCAAGCTCCTCGACATCCTGATCACCCATCGAATCTGGAACAACTTCCTCTACATCATCAAACTTCTGTTCAGCAAGATTGCGATAGAGAAACATATGCAAACCCTGTGTTTCAAGAAAGTTTAGAAAATCATGGCGACCCTCGACCACTCTTTTAAAATCCACGTCCTTCGTTGTCTTAAACTTCTCCCTAACAGTCGACAGCTCAGCTTGAGTAAACGCTAACTCTTTGTTGACATCGGCAAGTTTAGAAGCGGCTACCGACTTGGTATCAACAAACTCGGAATTCAGCTCAATAATACGAGTGGTAGCAGCCTTCAGCTTGTCAGAACACTCATTGGCGAAGCGAACAACCTCGTCGCGTTCGGCCTTTCGGTCTGACAACTCTTTCTCAGCAACAACCAAACGGGAACGCAACTGGCCCAATTCCACCTCGGATGTCTCGAGTTCCCTCCATAAGATCCACAGCCCTCTCATGAGAATCCACAGCCTCGAGTTCCCTTAGAAATTCTCACGTAGAATCCACAGCCCTCTCATGAGAGAAAACCAAAATGTATCCCAAAACCTTCCGCCGATATGAGTAGCTTGATCACGAGACGCCTTACTGTCTGACCCCATAATGGCAGCATAAGTAAGATGCGTCATCCCCTCCATAAGATCCTGGAGGTCATCGTCAATATGACAACGTGGTTGACGAACTGGAATAGGAGCTTTATTAACCAACCGTTCGTGACAATCGCTAATAAGGTTGCGAGCACTCTCTTGAACATCAACCTCGAAGGGCCAGAATGTCTCGCCAAGAATAGGAGGAGCAGGATGAGAACCAGAAAGAACAGGGTGAGAATAGGAAGGAGAAAGGCGAGAAGCAGAATGAGCAACACGAGCTCCAGAAGCACCAGCAACAATAGAAGAAATGACAAGCTTGTGATCTCGAGAAGAAGAAGCAACTTGATCCTCTACTGATGGATCATAATCAAAATCATCCAAAGTTCTAGTACCCTTCGGATTAGTCGACAGCCAAATGTCCATCTGAAGAATTTTATTTTTGATGTTGCGCGAATCATCAATCGAAAGGCCGACAGAATTCGGCAAGCCATAAGAACCAAAAAGTTTTTTCTCATGATCATCTAGAGAGCGGGAAACTTGTTTCTTACTTACCTCGAGGACTCGGTTTACCTCTTCGTCCTCATGAGCAGAAGAATCATCACCAAAATCACGCCCCTTTCTGAAGATAGGCAAGATGAGAAGGGGTCCTGGCGGAGTCAAGAACAGTAGAAGCAAGCTTTTTCATCTTCGAGACATGACTAGAACAAACGTCGATATCTTGGAGAGGTTAGGAGGCCTAGGAACTTTCCTTTTCTTGACAATGGGACCAGTGTTCCAAAGACCTCGAGCAGAAGCATAAGCATAAGCAGTGACTTCTATGTCGCCAACGCGAGCAATGGTAACCTCAAAAGCAATGCCTGTCCTACCCGGCGAAAGCAGACCACCACGGACAACGGCGTCCGAAGAAAGGAAATCTTCTACCTATACTCGGGAAATATCACAAAATCGACGACGGAAATCCCGTTCTTCCAAAGATAGTGACAACTCAACCTTCTTAGGCTCTCAGAATGATCGCAAAATCTGATCCCTGCGGAACCTAAAATGGTTAGAAGAAATAGAGGCATAAAACCAAGACCTCGACCAACCCACGTACTTCTCTCGCAAGTCATCAAAACAAGGAGGAGAACGCAAGCGACAAGTGTAACTAGGGTCCACAATAAACCCTACCAAGGAATGCAAAATCTAACATTCATAGGGATGCGAGCAGCAACAACCCTCGCTAAGGTTGAAGTCAATATCTTCCAACCATTAGGAACAAGTTGAGCCAAAGCAATTCCAACCAAATCCAAATACTCCCAGATCATAGGAGGATCTAGAAGCCTAAAACCAGCATGAAACATACATGAATACAAAACAATGTATCCAGACCGAGGACGACAAAGACTGTCATCATCCCCGGGGAGAACAATCTCCAAATCATCAGACAACGAGTAGTCGTGATGGATGTTGTCCAGAGTCACGCATTTCGCCCTATTGGGCGCAAAGAAAGCTTCGTAAACGGCAAGAGTGTCACTACTCAAAACTCTGAAGTTAGACATAACTACGAGATGGATTCAAAAAATTAAAAGGTTAACAGGCAGAAAACGAGAAGATGCAGAAGGAAGAAAAACATACACAAAGCCCCTCCCTTTTATAGGAATGGGCAACGAAAGGACCGCTCTGGGAGAACGTGCATAGTGTGACAATCACATGAAATCCAAGAAATCACGCCAAATTGAACAGGCAGATGGAACAATGGTGAGAAAGCAACAGTGATAGCTAGCAAAGGCACTAACCAAGCCGTAATGTTGTGATCAAAAGCGAAACCGCCATACAGTTAGTGGATACTTTAACATACCCACTAACTAAGGGGGGAGTAGCTGATGATACATCAAAATAGACCGAGCATCATGGCTGTACATGTGGCATAAAACATCATCATGAGAATACAACGCCCGATCCATTGTGCCAGCTCATAAAGACCAAAAGGATTGAAACCGATTATAGAGGCCCAAACTAGGCCCACCTCTAGAAAGGCGTAAACAAGATCTGAATCAAGGCCGAGACGAATCCAAACTCGTCACACGTTCTCTCATTAAGAAGAATAATGTTGCACTAAGAAAGAGTCGTGGAGGGACCTACGCCTCCACGAACGCATCTCCATTAAGGAGGAGACTGTTACATAAACATCTCCTTCCATTGCGCCTCACATGCGTAAGTCTCGCAGAGAATTAACTACGACCATTATAAAAGGTAATGTAACTTTCGACAAAGGTATGCAACTTTAACTGAGTTTTGTCAAGATTTACTTCATTCTTCCAATAGAGTTACTGACTTAAGCATCGAAGTGCCTTCGACTACCAAAAAGGTAGTATTTGGCAGTCTAACAGTGGTTTTGTAGGTCAAACTCACAAGAGGACGATTTTTGGATGCATCATATATTACAAATCAGGCTGTGTTTGAGGTTGGAGATAAAAGACGACTGAGATTTACCCAAATATAAGAATCAACGGATCATATAGAACTTAAAATACCAAGAGTGCATGAGTTCGATTCCCATACCCAACATTTTGATATTTATTTATTTTTCTTCAATTGTTGATGGTGGTGATTATGCATGTGAGTAAAAAATATGAAAACTTAAGGGTGATAATGTTTTGAAAAATTTTAAACTTTTATCATGTCAATGGCACGGGAAATACCCTAGTCTATCTTACAAAACAAGATGGTGTTTGGGGTGAGAGATACAAGACGGCTGAGATTTACCCAAATATCATAATCTAACGGATCACATAGAACTTAAAGCACCAATAGTGCATGGGTACGATCCCATACCCAACATTTTTTATATTTATTTATCTTGACATTTAAAGTAGAATAAACTCTATTTATCATGTTAAACTTTTATCTTGCCAACGGCACGAGGAATAACCTAGTCTATATTACAAATCAGGATGGTATTTGAGGTTCGAGATAAAATACGACTGAAATTTACCTAAATATAAGAATCTAACGGATCATATAGAACTTAAAGCACCAAGAGTAGATGAGTTCAATTCTCATACCCAATATTTGGATATTTATTTATTTTTCTTCAATTGTTGATGGTGGTGATTAGGCATGTAAGTATGAAGGATGAAAACTTAAGAATGATTATGTTTTGACAAGTTTTAAACTTTTATTGTGCCAACGACACGAGGAATACCTTAGTCTATATTACAAATCAGAATGATGTTTGAGGTTGGAGATAAAAGATGGCTGAGATTTACCCAATTATAAGAATCTAACGGATCACATAGAACTCAAAGTACCAAGAGTGCATGGGTTCGATTCTCATACCCAACATTTTGATATTTATTTATCTTGATATTTATCATGTTAAACTTTAATCGTGCCAACGACGCGGGGAATACCCTAGTCTATCTTACAATCACATAGATGTTTTACTATTCATTGCTGACCGGAACACACATCAAATGAGAATTGGAGATAAAAGAGGGCTAGGATTGAAAGTTGGAAAGATGTTGAGAATTGAGATTCATTATCCTCAACAATGACATGTTTGTAAATATAAAACATGTAGAAGGGCAAAAAAAATGAAAAAAACTGTGAAAAAGTTAGTAGAATGTACATGTGGCGCAGAGAAAAAGTATTGTGTTTTCTTTTTTTATAAAAATGAAAATTATCATAACTATTTAAGTAGTTGGCGGGTTTTGATAAACTTGGTATCATTGAAATGCAATTTTGAAGATCTTTCAAAGAAAACCAATAATCAATACAAACACTTAAAATTTCAAAATATGTATTTTATTTTTAAAACATGCTAAGTATTTTAAAGATTTTCCTGCCTAAGTATATATTTTTCAAAGAAATTGACAAACATTTTATTGAACATTCAAACAAAGACTCCGAACATTCAATCGATTCTAATTTTAACCGAGTTTGACTCTAAAAAATTATTATTCTAAAATATGATAGTTTTATGAAATTGATTGAGAACAATGGTGGGGGGTGGTGATGTGGGTGTCCAGCATATGATAATTAACAGTAAAAATAAATAAACATATGTGGAGTGCTAATAACACGGGTAATATGCTAGTTTCATACAAACCATCACTAGAAGCCACCAACATTAAAGAGAGACAATTTATTTATAGGTGATTTGCCCTTTCCCTATAATAAATAGCTAATTCAGGGTTACCCCTAAAATAAATTGGTATTGCACTTTGCTCCCAAGACTAGTAGTCAATGTGCCTTGACCGTCTGTTTTCAAAATGTAAATATTTAGGTTACCAAAATACCCTCAAGAAATCTAAGGTTGAGATTTAATGTTGTGTATCTCAAATAGTTATTTTCGAAAAAAAGTCAAAGGGTTCAATTAAAATGATAACCGTAATTCGAGAAAATTCGTCCCAATCCCCATCGTTCCCATTCCTCTTATTCTCTCTGTTCACACCACCATCACACCATTTCTTCATCTTTCAGTTCTTTACCACCACCACCAGACCCCCTCCCATGCGACACCACCTACTGATTCGCATGATTGTGTTCCCGGTGGGCCTACAAGCTTCACTGAAGAAACCTGTTGCGCCATACAAATTGAGGTTGGGATGATGGTTGTTGAGGTTGGGATGATGAGTATGTTCCTGGTGGGCATTATCATCAAGTCCTTCTCTTATAATTTGCAAATCAGGTTCGGTTTCCATACAAATTTTGCATCCAAATTTTCTAAATAAACACATACAACAAGGTGTGGTGCTGGAACATCTATCTTACAATTCAAAGAGTAGTTTTACTGTTCACGAAACATTGTTCACAGTCTGTATGTCCTACGTGGCGTTTTTGCTCTCTTTATGTTTATGGCAACAACTTAAAACTAAAAACTCTCCCCCGCATACAAACTCAACTCAGCGTGTTTTTCCTTCTCTCACGCATGTGAGCTCTCAAACCCTCTCTCAGATTTCTCTCATCTTGCAAATCCCTCTCTCAAGTCTCTTTTTCATCTTGCAAATCCCTCTTACAAAACCCTTCTCCATCATCTTGAAAATCTCTGTAAGTAACTCTCTTTCTCTCTCACGTACCTCTTTTTTTCTCTCTCACGCACAATGGGTTGATTTGGTTGTTTTCTTCTCTCTTTCATCGCTAGGGCACAATGGATTGATTGGGTATGTTTTTCTTCTCTCTAACTATTATTCAATCTCTTGCTATTTAATCTTCTTTTCACCCCTAATTAATCTATAAATTTAGGGTATTTTATTTTTTGGATTTTTTCTCTTCGAATTATTTTGGTTGAAAATCTACTGTACATTGTCTCACGGTTCTATATCTCACGCAGCTCTCCACCGTTGTTGAAATTTTTGTTGGTGAGTTGAATTTATAGGGTTAGGGTTATGTTTATGTTATTATTTTGGTTACTGGGTGTTGAATTTCTATTAAAAGTGCCACCGTCACATTACTGCTGGAATGTTGAAAGAAAAATTTGATTTCTTTTGTTGCCTGGGTTTGATGTTTTAGCAGATAATGCCAAGTTCTTTCTGTTAAAAACTGATTTTTGTTTCTTATACTCATATTTTACATATATGTACTTGATCAACATTTTTTTTTCCTTTTTTTCTCCCGGAAGTCATTGATACATCTGGAGGGTAAGATCTTTGACATACACTATCTGGTTTCAATTCTAAAGGAATTTAGCCAAACATTTTATGCTTTTCTATTCTTTTAGTTGAAAGAAAACATTTTGGTTTCTCAGGTGCGGTGTGAGCTTTGAAATTGCTATAGTGTCTGAACAATTCGAAAGGAATTGGCTATTGGAGAGGCACATGATGGTGAACTATGCATTGGTAGAGGAGATGAAGGAGATCCATGGTCTCTCCATCCCAAAAGCTTTGACACCTGCCCAGTGGAAGCAACAATAGGAGTCCAACACCCAGACGACTTCGTGAATCATCTTATTTTATTACTTAAAACTATTGTCAGGAATATGTGACTTTGCAGTGATCCGTAACTAATAGTTCCTAACTTTATAGGAAAAATTACAGCTTCCCCTGCTTTGTGCTAATAGTTCCTAACTTATCATGCTCATAAGGGATAAATTAAGTTGCTATGGATAATATATTGGATCATGATCAAACCCATTTTTTTTTAAATTGTCAGACAATTTCTCTTGACTGTTTTATTTTGTTTTCATGATCTCTCCTGTTTATCTATTTTATCACTAACATGAAGAACCAGTTATAGAATTCCTGACTCCATTGGATATGGTTTAGAATGTGTCAGTTAAATTGAATTCTCAATGATCTTTTCAACTTATCTTATAGGGTGCATGTGTAGCAAATGCTTAATAATTTTCTTATGCACTGTCCAAAACATGGCAGGAAAGTAGTTTACAATTTTCATAAACTGAGTTGACGAATAGAGCTCGAGATGCACATTCAAAGTATTAGGTTTTGACCGGAACTTTTGCTCAACTGGAAGTCGAGCTCAAACTTTTTGGAAGGTCTTACATTGTGAAATTTATAGCTCAATCAAAAGACTGGGTTTCTAGTTATGGCCACTTATATCCCTGAGATATTCACTGGTAGTGGTTTGCTAGGCCTCACAAACCCTTAATCTGTGGCTTTACACTTTGATATTTACACCTTATTCTTAGAGTTCCGAATGAGGATCTGTAAGGTTGTGTGCTTCATGGGGATTACAGCGAGCGCAAAGGCATAACTGAACTAAATCAAATTCCTTTCATGGCAGTGCTTAATGGTGTCATTTATATTTGGGTGCAGGAATGAAAGTAATACTTTGAGTGAGGAAACATACATAATAATTCTTTGTTGTCTTTTACAAAATAGAATGTAAACAAGCATGTTTAAGAAATGTAACATTTGGTGTTCTGTCCTAATCTCTCTAATATGAAGATGTTCCCTTTATCATCTCTTCCAATCCTGATGGTCTCATCGACATATCTGACAAAGTTGAATCAAAGAACATACAACTCCCAAGTCCTTTCAATTGCAAGAATGTACAAGAGAAAAAAAAAATATATTCTTCTTTGAGATTGTTAAAATACTTCAATAAAAGATTGTTAAAGGATACGAGATTTCCAATTGTCATTGATCATGACTTCCTAATATTTGGTTTTAGAAATGGCTGTGAATGGGAGGGTGTTGCTTGCTAGCTTAATTTGTTGCTTGCTTAATTTGCTTTAATTTCATGTTATTGTCATTGATCATGACTTCCTAATATTTGGTTTTAGAAATGAGTGCTTTTGAAATGGCTGTGAATGGGAGGGTGTTGCTTGCAGGCAGCTTGCTTGCTTGCTAGCTTAATTTGTTGCTTGCTTAATTTGCTTTAATTTCAGCTTATTCTCATTGATCATGACTTCGTAATATTTGATTTTAGAAATGAGTGTTTTAGAAATGGCTCCCATTGTTTTTTTCTTTCTTCTGTATTATAGAATTATGTTATCTTGGTTGTAAATGTGAGCGTAGTAGGTTAAGATAGTGGAATGGATGGGAAGGTGAGATTAGTGGCGAACTGGGTAAAAGGTGAGATGGAGTTTGAGATATGAAATCGCCTTATATGGCGTTCTGCCACCATTGTTCACAATGGCTTTAGCAGCCGATGACATTAAGGTTGTGTTTGATTGTAAAGAGAAATCTCACGGTTATTTTTCCCTTGAAAATTTTCTTTGCACTGAGAAATATTATCTAGAGAATAAAAATGTCATTGTTTGCTTGCAAAGTGGCAAATGTTCTTTAGGAAATTGAGTTTGAGAGTGGAGTCTTACCTTTCTCGTGCCGTAGTTGGGCTTGAATAGCTCAAAGTGTCGAGAACACCATTATTTTGGGAGAAAGTTTCTCAGTTTTTCCCTTTTTGCTCATAGAGAGTATTTAGTCAGGGAGTATGAGTAATTATTTTCCTATCTCAACAGGAAAAATTGAAACTTGGGAAAATTTTCCCACTTCAAAATTTGCAAATCAAATATATGGCAAATCCTATTGCCATGGAAAATTTTCTTTTCCCATGGCAAATGGTGTAATCAAGCACAACCTAAATGATTGTTAGGATTACAATTATGTAATAAGTCATTGGGTTTCGACTTGCTGATGATGAAATACATCTACACTAAAATATGTCTATGATGACATTATATAAGCAAGATAAATCCGTAAAGCTTTACAATCATGATGGAGTTTGGTATATCTAAGCTCTTTTGATTTGTATTTGAGTCCTTTTCTGTTGACTAATTAAAATTTCATTTGCTTCAAGGGTAGAGTTATAACGTCCACTATTCCTCGAGTAACTCTTGAAATCTCATGTATTATTCCTTTGCAGGATAAGATTATGGTACTCGGTGTTGAGAGGCACAATCGTGATTGTGAAACGTCTTACTATCCTCGAGTACTATACAAGTAGATTCATATTGGTTTAATCATTTTATCATATTTAAATGCAACATGAGGGTTAGAAGAAACATGCAACCATCGTATAGCTTTATTTGTTATTCTCATTGGATTTTCATTGGTTTATTTAGAGCTTTGATGTACTTAAATGTTTTATATTGCAATATTTTGATAATTAAATGATAATATTGGTGTGTGGAGATATTATGTTGTGTTCATGACATTGATTGCCATTTAGACAGGTTTCAATATTGAAAAATACAAGGGAAACTCTGTCCAAATTTTGATTTTTTAATTGTTCATGACATTGATTGTCATTATAGTCACTTATGTGAAGTATAATTTCTTATGACATGTTCATATAAATTATTTTATTCAAAATGAAATTTTTTTTGGATATAATGATATTGTGTGCATGTCTCTTTGACTGTTTAAAACCATGTTCTACTACAAAACCTCTTTTAATACTGAAAACGGTGATTATATATTGCGCTGAGACAACAATTTTTTGTGAATGCCAAATTATGTGAGGTACAAATGCTTATGACAAGTTTAAATATTGAAAAAGGGGAAGCTCTGTCAAAATTTTAAATATTTTTTTAATTTTTGTAAAAAATTCATCTTGATATTCTTCTAACCGAATGTGCCATTTTGTTTGCCCTTATTAAATTATGTTTCTTCAACTGCTGCTTTACTAAACCGGGCATCAATTTTATCCAAAACTTACTTGGACAAACATGGGATATTTCTTAATATTGAATTCTTTCCTTCTTATTTTTAGTTAAGCTGACATTTGGTGGAGATTAAATTCCTTAGCACATTGGTTGCATTGATCAGTTTTATTAACGTTATTTTACTGTTCAAGAGTATTAACTTTTTACAAAATTAATTCATCATAACTATTGTAATAAACAATTATGCAAGTGTTTTTAGAAATTGAAATAAACCCCAAATGTGAGTATCGACATAGCTGTGAAGGTATGATGTAATCTGCGATAGTGCCAATGGCACGGGTATTACACTAGTGAACTACAAAATGAAGATCCTTTAAGGCCAAGTTTCCACACAAAAAAAAGTTGATGAAGAAAAACAAGACTCAAATCATAGAACAAGCAGCCTCAATCATGCATCCTCACTACTTTTCTCTGCACCCATTCTATTAGTAAGTCAAAATCTCAATAACCCACTGCAACTCCTAAAGCCTTCTGAACCTTTGTGTTAATAGATCAATGACAAAAACAATACAAAAATATGAAAGAAATCAGAGCAAAAGAGCTTTTGTTACCTCAATAAAAAGAAAGAGGTACTTTTTTCGTCACCTAGACCTTCACAAACACAATTACCTTCCATACAAAATTAATGAGTTTTCATAAAATAAGGCAGAGATAGCGAGTTTTGAAATCTCTGGAAACATAAAAGCTAAACTTGTTATCTAAGAGAGGGAGTTAGGGAGGGGGAGGGGGAAAGGCAATTTTGAAACGGAGAGAATGAGGGAGAAGGGTCATGGTGTTGTAAACGAAATAAATAGAGGAAGAGGAGGTGGGGATGTGTTGTCGGTAGGTGGTGGTGAGTCACAGGGTAGGGGATCTAGCAGTGGTGGTGAAGAATTGAAAGATGAAGAAGGGGCGATGGTGGTGTGAACAGAGAGAAAAATAAAAAGAATAATAAGAACAAGGAGAACACCTATTCTAGCCAGCCCGGCCTCTCGGCCTGGTGGGGCAATTTTACATTTTTGTCCCTCCTCCAAAAAGTGTTTTTGGTTGTGTTTTAAAGAGGAAGGACAAAAAGTGTAAAATTGCCCCACCAGGAGGGCAAACCAGGCCGAGAGGCCGGGTTGGCTAGAATTTCTCCAAGGAGAAAGGGGAGCATGGGGATTGGGAAGATTTTTGCAGCAACAATTAGAGTTTTGCACAGACATGATTATTATTTTAATTGGACACTGTGATCTTTTTCAAGATGAACTCTTTGAGATACAGAGAATAAATCTCAACATTAGATTTCTTGAGGGTATTTTGGTTATCTAAATATTTACATTTTGAAAACAGATGGTCAAAGCACGTTGACTGCTAGTATTAGGGGCAAAGTGCAATATCGATTCATTCCGGAGATAACCATGAATTAGCTATTTATTATAAAGGGAAATTGAAAATGACCCTTTATTTATTTACTTGATTTGAAAACATAGTTTTGAGAATAATTCTTTCCAACTCATTTTGACCAAATAAAGCCCAACATGCAAAACTTAATCTCTTAATGTTCCAAATGCATTTTTATTGCAGAAGTCAAAATTCAACCAAAAAGATTTCTCCATTTATGGTAAACACATAAATTCAACAAGTTACCAAATGAACATACCCTAATGTCCATTTCACATGAGTTTACCACAACTTTCTTACAAAAGTCTCCAAAATTACTATGCATATTATGCATTCATATGAAATTTCTTATCTTGGTCAAATTTTGAGGCTAAGTAGTCACATCTATTGCCACTCACCTTAATAGCATACCACTATTATATATATACACATTCATTCCATGCAAACATCACACAAGAATTATGAATCGAATTGTGAGAAAGTTGTAGAGATTTAAGAGTTTCATCTATAAGGTTTAGTACCATATTATTTATGTTTGCCATCATGAGAAATCTATGGATTACCATGAGTGGTTAAACACCCTCTTAAAGTGTGAGGGGCTGGTGTGAGTGAGCCTCATGGGAGGATGACTAGATTGGGCTTTCTCAACTCTTTATTTTCATGTTTATTATACCTATTTTGTGTTATGAGTAGGATAATCTATGCACTTGGGAGTTATTGTTTAATGAAATTAATTAAAGTTGTATTTTTATCATCATGGATACATTTATTTCTTTTATTTTCATCGTTATAAAAGACATAGATTAAAGATATCTTCACTATGAATGAGTAGGACAAACTCACCTCATATTGTTTTAGATATAGTCACAGCATAAGGTTTATACATGATTTTTAGATACTAGATGTTTCATTTAAGTCTGAATTCCTTTTATGCTTTTAGATGATACTTATAGTGCTTAACAATGATTATCCATTTTGTTTGAGTATGCAAACTTCATTGTCATATTTTTCATCATTAAGTGAGGTGAGAATTCTACCTATGGATGAGTTAAGCTTTGGAAAAATATAAACTTGAGATTAGTCTAAGAAAACCATCTAACCATGGTGGTGATCTCTAAAGCCTTGAGTATCTCAACACTTGTTTTTTTTTTTAATTGAGTTGCTTAGCATTTCACATTAGCTTTTAGTTCAAAACAATTTACCAGTCACTTCTTTTTACCAGTCACTTCTTTTGTAACTAGATTAAGTTTAAATATTAGTTTTCCGATTTTATATCTTTCCTTACGGGATTCGACCCGTACTTGTCATTATCTAACTCAATATATAATTGTGCGCTTGCATTATGTTTGAGATCGATCAACTATCAACATTTTTCTCGCACTCTTCCATCTTCGGCTTTCAAGTCATACATACTTCAAAATCCTAGCCAGCTCTCATCTTCAACCACATAAAGTAATAGCAAATATCTAGAAAGAAAATATTATTTCACCACGAATATGCCCAATTATATCTAGTATTTCTTAAATGATTGCAACATGCCTTTTTACACATTTGATGCACATATGTTTAAAATGCATACACTTAAGCAAGAAAAAAAACCCTTCATAATAGTATATATATCACTCATCTCTAATGTATGACCCCTCTATCATACACCAACTCACTCATGTCTGTTACATAACCTTTTATCATAGAAAAGTTCACTCAACTTTGTTACATGACCCATCTATCATAGAATGGTCTTTTACAATTAATATGCATAAACCAATTCATATAAGTGTATTAGTCCATGCCTTCCATATCAATCCTCTTAATTACCTTCGTAGATAACATTTGTTTGTCTACGAAACAAAAAATGCAAAATATAATCAATCATAGATACATATTTTTGTCGAGGAAAAGGAGCCATAATTTTTGTGGGTAATTTCATGGTTTTCATCTTTTATGGTTTAAAAGTAAATTGTGAACAATGCCCCATCTATAGAGATTCAACAGTGTTGCATTTTTGCTTCTGACCCATCGTCATCGCTTGACTATAGTATTACCAATAATCCAAAACATAGCTAATCACATACAAAATAAATAAATAAATAAATAAGACAAAATAACACAATCCAACCTCATAAGATTAAGAAATCATTGTTTGGTTTAGTGAAGAACAAGTACATAGCAAATATTTCATCGTAAAAAATGTAGGGTTAATTAACTTGTTCACCCCAGTTAGGAGTGGGCAAGGGACGGGATGTGATGGACCTCATCCCTATCTCATCCCATTCATTCTAGATTGGGACGGGGGAGACCTCATCCCGATCTCTTCCCATCCCAAACTGGTTCAGGACGGGATGAGATGAGATGAACATGTACTAAAAAGTCTTCCAATGAAAAATAACAAAATAATTTCATCTCACATTGCTCATGCACCAATAATGTCAAATTTATATGCATATAACTTTCATCAAGCAATATTAAATGTCATATAAAATTTGTGGATGGTTATAATGGAATTAAGTTTGTTAAGTGAATCAAGGGAGAAGGAAGGAGCTCCTCTATAGATCCATCTTTTATATTTCCGCAAGAGTTGAAATATTATTCATACAAGATATAATTAGAAGCAATGTTCTCCATCTACAATAACTCATAGTGCGCTTTACCAAAAAAAAAACTCATTGTGCAAAACTAATCCAAACCATCATTTGCCTTTTATTTTCTACAAGAATAATTGTCTTATAACCAATCTAAATTGTTAAAAGCATAAAATTTTTATGGGTTCTATTTGATCTAAAATATCCAAATTGAAGTTTATATCTAAACAAAGAGTACCAAATCAAGTAAGTAAAGTTTCAAACAATAGATGTTTTGATTTAATTTCAACACATCCTAAACTTTCCTTTAAAAGAGTAGTTTGATTAAAATTAATAATAATAAATATTAAATAAATAAATTCAGGACGGGACGAGATCAGGATGAGTTTGATCAATTCCAAAAGGACCCGAAAAAAATCAGGATGGAATGAGACCAGGATGATATCGGGATCGTGGGATGGGATGCTCATCCCTAACCCTAGTATTACGACCAGATTAGCATTTAGACCCCAAACTTATTTGATGCTTACAACTTTAATTTCATATAACGAAGAATAGCGTCAAAAGACCTAATTACCTATATCATATAATATTAATTAGACAAACCCATCACTATAATACTAATTAAAACTCATTTTAATTAGTGAATATTATAATACTATAGTAGTGATTTGATTTTAATGAAATTTTTGAAATTTCCCCATAATACTAATTAGACAGCCCCAATAAATCACATCTAGATACCATTACAATAGGTAGGTACTTATCTCGGTGAAAGATCAAATGGTCAATATTTGATTTTTTAATATACAGATATCGAGGAATACAAAGGTTTATTTAACATAAAAAAAAAACCTTACTTTTTGCGACTACCTTGTTTTTTCTCCAAGTCTCACGAACAAAACCCTCATTGCACCCTCCCGTTTTCATCGCATATCACTCTATTATCTCTCTATCTCATTTGTGAAAAACTCTACCCCTTTTTTTTCTTTATGTTCCTGAATTTTTTTCCCCTCAGTTGAATTTTCTGAAATCGTGGAAGAAAGTTGAATCGAATTGAGCAAAATGGGAGACAAAATCTCAATTTAGTGAGAGAGAAAAATTAAAACATAACCCACGCTCCACCTCTGTGGGATTTGCAACATAAAAAAAATTCAATTGTAAAACAAAATAACATCAATTCATACATTTTTTAGTTCATCACAAACATCTTAAAACAACTACAAAATTGGGCATCAATTGAGTTTGATATCAGTAAACACAAAACCAAAGAAGATACATGACAATCGAAAAAACTTTGAGAAGTCGAGCTAGAGAGATAAAGCAGAAGTGAAATAAAACACAATATTGTTGTAATAAAATAAATTGAACGACAAAGTAAATCAACGATAAATAAATGAAACGAAATAAATTTTATTTCATCAATTAACTAACTAACTAACTATGGGCAACCTATGTCTTATTTATAACTAACCTAAGTTCTAAAACATACCATAAACATAACAGGAAACAATATCTTAATAATACTATAATTCTTAATATGTCTAAAATACTATTATTGCTAATATTACTAATTATTCTAATCATATCATTTTCGTATTAAGAAGAAGTTTTCCTTGTTTGGTTTGGAAATAATAAAGTTTTCCTTACGAGACTAGGAAAGTGATAAAGGAATCAATTTTCTATCAGAAGTATGTTTTCCTTATTTGGTTTGGACTTGCTTGGCCTATATATAGTATATTTGTACGAACGTTTAAACATCCATGAAATCAAAGAATCCAAGAAGGTCATAGATGTAGATCTAGAACTTGTTACTCAATGCTCTCAAGAGAGTTGTTTTTGAGAAATGGCCACAAGAATTGTTATTGAGGAGAGCTTGTTAAGCTTTGTTAGTTATTAAGATGGCAAATGTTGGAGCATCATGAGAGTCTATTCTTGAGAGGTTGGAGAGCTTGTTAAGCAGTCGATGGGTTGGAGCCAAAAGAGATTTATTTTTGAGAAATTATAATCATTGTTCTAATAATATAGTAGAAGGATTGAAAAAATTATGATTATATCTTCGTTTTCTTTTATTATATTGTTTCCACATTAGCTTAGAATTGTTTTGCATATCAATTACAATATTCACATAGGAGGTAAGAATGAAACAATGAAAAAAAATAGTTATGCACGTATGAGGTGATCGAGAATAACATTTTCAATTAAGGCATGAAGAAGCATGCACGACAAATGTTTCTCCCACAAAATGTCAAATGTATCAATTACATTGTTTCTACTAGTTTATTGTATCCCCGGGATCAATGGCGCACGTCTGCAAGGCTTAGTCGTGTTGCATCATTTTAGTGATCATCGTGGCATTTGTAAGACTCAAGGAGTGGAACTCTTGGTCAACGTCAACAACTCTCATTGGAGCGTGTCGTTAGATCGACCTTGCAAGGTTGTGGAACGTTGATTGATAGTTGAGTTCTCATTCATACAAATAACAAAGCTTGCGGCTTGCAAGCCTTTTCCACGAAAAAATAACCAATCAAACTTTTGTGTAGGTAAAACTCGTTATATAAGGGTCTTGTTTGGTTTACTTTCTTCTATTTACTTTACCTTGCATGCTTAGATAAATAAATTTGTACTTTCCATTGCTTAGATAAGTATGTTTGTACTTTTCATTGCTTATATTGTTAACTTGCATGCTTGGGACTTTATTTTCAGGAACTTTTAACAAAAACATTTCACTTGAGTATTATGCTTCAAATAAATCAACTACACTTGTGAACACTGTCTTATTAGTTCTCGGGTGTCTGTGATAACATACCCATTTCACTCTAAACAGTTTTTCATGAGAAGCTAGTGACACGGGTTTTAAGGACTGGAGTTTCTGTTTGTGCTGATGACTGGATTCTATGGATGGATGTAGGGAAGGTGGCGATTACAAGGGAGAAAATAAAGAAGGTAAAATTTTACATTTATTCAGAGGCGGTGATGGAGAAGGGATGGAGATGAGAAGAAAAGCGAAACTACTCGGAGAGATGGCCAAGATAGTTGTTGAATAAGGGGTTTATCTTACACTAACGTCACAATGTTAATGTATGAACTTAATGCTTTGAAGTTAAAAGAAATGTAATGTAACGGCCAAAGCAAACCATGAGGATATGAAGTAAATCATGTCGGTAATTTGTGTGCTAGGGTAAACTATTATAATGAGTCAAATAAGTCTTGATAATGATATAATTAAAGCTATAACTAAACAAAGTATTGAAATACGAAGCATAAATTGAAATAAATCTATAATAATTGGGAAACAAGTAAACAAAATAAATATTCTTTTATTCAATCAATTGTCTAACAATGAACAACCTACGCCTTATTTATAATTGTCCTAACTTCTCTAATAAACAAACAAACCTAACCCTAATTGGAAACCAATGCCCTAACTATTATGCAATGTTGTTGAATAGGCCCGATTACAATATTACTAAATTAACCCGCTTACATCAACCTCCCCGCATTGAAGAAGCTCGTCCATAAGCATGAAGCCAAAGAATTTCGATGAACACAAGCAACCCGTGATGGAACACAAGGCAAAGTGCACGAGTAGAATGCGACCTCGAACATTTCCTTTGTAGTTGCTTGTACCCCAAAGAATCAAATTAAAAACATGGCACAAAAAACAATGTCCAATAGGAATTTTCGAGTATGAAATAGATCCATTGTGTGATGTGAATGTTGTGCGCAAACTTGGCCTAAAAATTGTCCTAAAATTGATCCAAATTGGATCATAAACACTGCTTTGGGTGTCGCATTTTCCATTTAGTGATGGTGGTTAACAGAAGCACCATAATACAAAATATTAGATTCCTGTTGTGGCACTAAATGTTTGTTGGGGAATAAATAACCTGATGGAACCAAGATCTTATGTAAAATAAAAGGACATGGATTGATGTGTAAATTTGGAGCAGCAACTTGTTAAAAAAAATGGCTATCTTCTTCCCCAACTCGATTGAAACAAGGGGTGGTGGGTTGTGAGAGCTGCCATGCAGGGGGTTGCAACAGACTGAATTAGGGGGTGGGTGGGTTCAGTGGAAGACACGAATATTCGGGGTGTGATCCACTAAGGGGATGGGATGTGGGGGTCGATCGAATAGGTGAGGGGTCTGTGGGGGGGCGATCAAATAAATAAGGGTGTTAATCGATCGATTGGGGAGGTTGGGGTGTTTGTTCGATCGATGAAGGTTGAAGAGGAGGTCGATCGACCTGCTGGCAAGGTCGATCGATGTGGTTTGTGGACTGGCAGGGTAGATCGATAGTTGCGGCAGGGAGGTGATCTGTCGGGTCAGAGGAGGGAGTAGGGAGGAAAGAAAGAGGAAGGAATACTTCCACTTGATTTTTAAATCAAATTCAATTTCCGAAAGTATACTATTCACCACCTCTAGTCGTATTAACCTTATGTACGTGCACTTTCAGTTGGTATCACAACCACAATAAATTTTGGATGAGGCTTGTAGGAGGATGACATGTGTCCCAAATACTTTTTTAACAACTGTATACTTTTTCCTTTAACAATCCGTATACTTTTTTCCTTTAAAAAGAAGTCAACTAGAATATCTCCTATATTTTTTTCCTAAATCCAAGAAATAAATTACTAATTTACATTAAAGCATCAAAATGTTTCAATTTTTCTTTTTGTACAATATGTGGTCCTTCTTTAACAATTTTACCTAGGCCCCAAATATCACAGGATTGGCCCTGAGCAACACACTGCGTCAAACACAAATTAAAAAGAAAATATCTGGACCTTAAAAACTTAGATCCCATTTGATAAATACTTATTTTATTACTTAATAATTTTCAAAAATGCAATGATTTCCCAATTAAGTGGAGCAACATTAAGTGTTTAAACAAAAGCAATTTTTTTTGCTTATCTAAACTAAGCACTAAAAGTTGTAAGTGTTCCATATCTTCAATCTCCGTCTTACATTTCTATCTTTAATATCATTACCATGTCAAAACTTTAATTAATGTTCATTTCTCTTTAAAATGAATCTAACAAACACTTTTTGTAGACATTGCTATTCAACTTTTAGGTTTTTTCAGTATAAGACTGCACTAAATTAACAACCGGCTCTTAATTACGAAACACTATCCACTATAAATTAAAAATTCTAACAAAAAACTGAAATTAAACAATTTCTTATTTTTAGTTTTTATTATTAACTATTAAGTATATAGTGAACCAATGGTATTGTAATTAAGGTGTTAAGGCAGAGGCGAGGCGGAAAGGCTTGAAAATGCCTTAGGTGTGAGGCGAGGCAGACGCCTCACTTCACTGAGGTGGTCTTAACATTTTTTAAGTTTTTTTTATAATAAAGTGAAACATATTAGCATAGTAATATACATCATCATTTTGATAATTATCATAAGCAAATATGTACAGAAAATGACACAACTACCTAGAATCAAAATATTTTTTAAAGATTTTTTATACTAAATTGAAACATATCAGTATAATAGTATACATCATCATTTTGATAAGTATCATAAACAAATATGTACAAAAAGTGACAATTACCTAGAATCGAAATGAAAATATAATAAAGTTGCATAGCATACCAAAAACATATACTATATAAGTGTCAAGTAACTTGCAAACATCTACTAAATCATTAAAAATCAATAATCTTGAAATAATAGAAACTTGAGAATATTGAATATTTGTTAGAAAAAATTGTTGGTAAAAATTCACAAGTATAATCACTATTGGTATTTCAAAAGCATAAAAATCATTGAACTAAGCTATGAAAAATCAAGATTGATGTTGATCATAAATTGATCAAAACATGATATGTTTTCTTCAAAAAATAATATAAAAATGTAACAAATTTATCAAAACTTAAAAACGTTTTTATCTTGTTTTTATCAAATTGATCAAATATTACACCAAGAAATATAAAACCATTATAGAGTGGGTTGCAACCTATTTTTCCTGCAATTAGGCTGCAAATGGGCTGAAAATGAGCTGCAATTGGGCTGACTACAACTAATTTTGGGGCTAAGGCGGTGCAAGGCAGTCTAAGGCAGACGCTTCATTTCACCGCACCACATTACCTCGCATTGGGGCGAAATTTTGTAAAAACGCCTTGAGGCACGCCTGACGGTCGCCTTGACTACACTATTAACCACATGAACACTAGTAAATATTAAATAATAAATGTATTGATTTAATTTCAACACATCCTAAACTTTCCTTGAGAAAAGTAGTTTGATTATAATTAATAATAATAAATATCAAATAAATAAATTCAGGACGGGACGGGATGGGGGGGATTGAAAATCTCCATCTAATCCCATCACACTCTAGATCGGGACGAGATGAGATTGGGATGAGCTTGATCAATCCCAAAAGGACTCGGAAAAAAAATTGGAATGGGACCAGGATGAGATCGGGATCGCGGGATGGGATGCTCATCCCTAACCCCCAGTATTATGACCATGTTAGCATTTAGACCCCAAATTATTTGACGCTTACAACTTTAATTTCATATAACGAAGAATAGTGTCAAAAGACTTCATTACCCATATCATATAATATTAATTAGACAAACCCATCACTATAATACTAATTAAAAGTGAATGTTATAATACTATAATAATGATTTGATTTTAATGAAAATTTTGAAATTTCCTCATAATACTAATTAGACAGGCCCTATAAATCACATCTAGATACCATTACAATAGGTAGGTACTTATCTCGGTGAAAGATCAAATGGTCAACATTTGATTTTTTAATATACAGATATCGAGGAATACAAAGGTTTATTTAACAAAAAAAACCTTACTTTCCGCAACTACCTTGCTTTTTCTTTTTCCAAGTTTCACGAACAAAACCCTCATTGCACCCTCCCATTTTCATCGCATGTCACTTTATTATCTCTATCTTGTTTGTGAAAAACCCTACCCCTTTTTTTCTTTATGTTGCTGAATTTTTTTTCTCCTCTCAGTTGAATTTTCTAAAGTCGTGGAAGAAAGTTGAATCGAATTGAGCGAAATGGGAGACGAAATCTCAATTTAGTGAGAGAGAAAAATTAAAACATAACCCACTTCACCTCTGTGGGATTTGCAACATAAAAAAAAATTTCAATTGTAAAACAAAATAACATCAATTCATACATTTTTTAGTTCATCACAAACATCTTAAAACAACTACAAAATTGGGCATCAATTGAGTTTGATATCAGTAAACACAAAACCAAAGAAGATACATGACAATCGAAAAAACTTTGAGAAGTCGAGCTAGAGAGATAAAGCAGAAGTGAAATAAAACACAATATTGTTGTAATAAAATAAATTGAACGACAAAGTAAATCAACGATAAATAAATGAAACGAAATAAATTTTATTTCATCAATTAACTAACTAACTAACTATGGGCAACCTATGTCTTATTTATAACTAACCTAAGTTCTAAAACATGCCATAAACATAACAGGAAACAATATCTTAATAATACTAGAATTCTTAATATGTCTAAAATACTATTATTGCTAATACTACTAATTATTCTAATCTTATCATTTTCGTATTAAGAAGAAGTTTTCCTTGTTTTGTTTGGAAATAAGAAAGTTTTCCTTATGAGACAAGGAAAGTGATAAAGGAAACAATTTTCTATCATGAGTATGTCTTCCTTATTTGGTTTGGACTTGCTTGGCCTATATATAGTATATTTGTACGAACGTTTAAACATCCATGAAATCAAAGAATCCAAGAAGGTCATAGATGTAGATCTAGAACTTGTTACTCAATGCTCTCAAGAGAGTTGTTTTTTAGAAATGGCCACAAGAATTGTTATTGAAGAGAGCTTGTTAAGCTTTGTTAGTTATTAAGATGGCAAATGTTGGAGCATCATGAGAGTTTGTTCTTGAGAGGTTGGAGAGCTTGTTAAGCAGTCGACAAGTTGGAGCCAAAAGAGATTTATTTTTGAGAAATTATAATCATTGTTCCAATAATATAGTAGAAGGATTGGAAAACTATGATTATATCTTCATTTTCTTTTATTATATTGTTTCTGCATTAGCTTAGAATTGTTTAGCGTATCAATTACAGTATTCACATAGGAGGTAAGAATGAAACAATGAAAAATATAGTTATGCACATCTGAGGTGATCGAGAATAACATTCTCAATTAAGGCATGAAGAAGCATGCATGACAAATGTTTCTCCCATAAAAATGTCAAATGTATCAATTACATTGTTTTTACTAGTTTATTGTATCCCTAGGATCGGGGGCGCATGTCCGCAAGGCTTAGTTGTGTTGCATCATATTAGTGATCATCGAGGCATTTGTAAGACCCAAGGAGCGAAGCTCTTAGTTAACGTCAGCAACTCTCGTTGGAGCGTGTCGTTAGACCTTGCAAGGTTGTGGAAGGTTGATTGATAGTTGAGTCAAATAAGTTTTGTGTGATAGGGTCAATTACTGTAATGAGTCAAATAAGTTTTGATAATGATAGAATAAAAACTATAACTAAGCAAAGTATTGAAATACGAAGCATAAATTGAAATAAATCTATAATAATTGAAAAACAAGTAAACAAAATAAATATTCTTTTATTCAATCAACTGTCTAACAATGGACAACCTACACCTTATTTATAATTGTCCTAACTTCTCTAGCAAACAAACAAACCTAACCCTAATTGAAAACCAATGTCCTAACTATTATGCAATGTTGCTGAATAGGCCCAATTACAATATTACTAAATTAACCCGGTTACATCATCCTCCCCACGTTGAAGAAGCTCGTCGTTAAGCATGAAGCCGAAGAATTCTGATGAACACAAGCAACCTGTGATGGAACACAAGGCAAAGTGCACGAGTAGAATGCGACCTCAAACTTTTCCTTTGTAGTTGCTTGTAACCCAAAGAATCAAATTAAAAACATGGCACCAAAAATAATGTCCAATAGGAATTTTGGGTCTGTATGTGAAAGTTGTGCGCAAACTTGGCCTAAAAATTAGATAACTGCAGCACCATAACACAAAAAATTGGATCCTTGTTGTAGGACTAAATGTTTGGTGGTGGGGGGTAAATAACCTGATGGAACCAAGATCTTAAGTAAAATAAAAGGACATGGATTGATGTGTAAATTTGGAGTAGCAACTTGTTAAAAAAAATGGCTCTCTTCTTCCCCAACTCGATTGAAACAAGGGGTGGTGGGTTGCAAGGGCTGCCATGCAAAGGGGGTTGCAATAGACTGAATTAGGGGGTATGTGGGTTCAGTGGAGGACACGGGTATTGGGGGTGTGATCCACTAAAGGGATGGGATGTGGGGGTCGATCGAATAGGTGAGGGGTCTGTTGGGGGGGGGGGGGGGGGGGGAGGCGATCATACAGGTAAGGATGTTAATCGATCAATTAGGGAGGTTGGGGTGTTCGCTCGATCGATGAAGGTTAAAGAGGAGGTCGATCGATGTGGTTTGTGGACTAGCAGGGTAGATTGATAGTTGCGGCAGGGAGGTGATCTATCGGGTCAAAGGAGGGAATAGGGAGGAGAGAAAGAGGAAGGAGGCCATCAACCTGGACAACAGTCTGTCCAGTGGGTAATACTTCCACTTGATTTTTAAATCAAATTCAATTTTCGAAAGTTGACTATTCACCCCCTCTAGTCGTATCAACCTTATGTACGTGCACTTTCAGTTGGTATCACAACCACAATAAATTTTGGATGAGGCTCGTAGGAGGATGACATGTGTTCCCTTTCACTCATCTGTCTAACCATAGCTAAGAGAAGATTCTCTTTCAATTTGACAACTGTATTTTTTAACAATCCACATTTTTTTCTTTAAAAAGAAGTCAACTAGAATATCTCCTATATTTTTTTCCTAAATACAAGAAATAAATTACTAACTTACATTAAAACATCAAAATGTTTCAATTTTTCTTTTTTTATAATATGAGGTCCTTGTTTTACAATTTTACCTAGGCCCCAAATATCACAGCCCTGAGCAACACGTTACAACATTGCGTCAAACACAAATTAAAAAGAAAATATCTAGATCTTAAAAACTTAGATCCCATTTGATAAATACTTATTTTATTACTTAATAATTTTCAAAAATGCAATGATTTTCCAATTAAGTGGTGTTTATCAATATGTCTGGAGTATGAATTGAACTTGTTTTTCAGTGCAACATTAAGTGTTTAAACAAAAGCAAAAAAAAAAAATCTTATCCAAACTAAGCACTAAAAGTTGCAAGTGTTCCATACCTTCAATCTCCATCTTACATTTCTATCTTTAATATCATTACCAAGTCAAAACTTTAATTAAAGTTCATTTCTCTTTAAAAATGAATGTAACAAACACTTTTTGTAGACATTGCTATTCAACGTTTAGGTCCTTTTAGTATGAGCACTACTATAGTGCCTGGTGGCCACCAAGCACAGGTCCAGGCACCCTAGAATTTTCCTTTCAGTATAAGACTACACTAAATTAACAACTGGCTCTTAATTACGAAACACTATCGACTATAAATTAAAAATTCTAACAAAAAAAAACTGAAATTCAACAATTTCTTATTTTTAACTTTTATTATTAAGTATGCAGTGAACCAATGGCAACAACTAGGGGTGGGCACGGGACGGGATGGGACGAGATATACCCATCCCGACCTCGTCCCATCCCGTTCATACGGGATCGGAACGGGACGGGATCAGCGGCATCCAAAAAATTTAAAGCAACATCCAAAAAATTTGAAGCAACATTTGCCAAAAAATTTTCTTTTTCCTGTTAGAACACATCCCTGGTCTTTGTGGATTTTTACGGTTGAATTGCATGTTATAACCAAAGTTCTTTGTATCATTGACATACAAGGAATTCAAAGCCAATCATCTCTCCAATAACCGGTGCAGGAAATGCATGTTCCTTTTATATGATGACTTTCAAATGAAGTTGTGGCTGACACATAACTTGTAACAACAGATGACTTGTACCCTGACAATAATGACATCCCAGTAATTAGCATTAGCAAAATCTAAGTGGTTTAGTTCTTTTGACTTGTTCCAAATATCAATAAGTTTCTTCAAATTATCAGCTCATCCAGTATTTCACTTCTCAAGTTTTCTTTTCCCATTTTGATTGATTAAATAGAGTTTCAGGGTGGTGATTACTGAATGAGTTGAAACATATACAATTTTAAAATAAATAATTAAATAAAAATATTAATAATTAATATTAATAAATTAGTTCGGGACGGGACTGGATTGGCGGGATTGAAAATCTCCATCCCATCCCATCCCATTCTAGATCGGGACGGGACGGGATCGGGATGAAATTATTCAATCCCATTAAGACCCGAAAAAATCAGGACGGGATCGGGACGGGAACGGGATCGCGGGATGGGATGCCCACCCCTAGCAACAACCACATGAACACTAGTAATATCCAAAACAATTTGAGTTAGTCGGTATCCTGGGTAGTTTCTAGTAAACTTCCCGAGTCTTGCATTCCAAGCAAACCTCTCTCTAAACCCCAACCCAAGAAAGACCCCAATGCACATTTGCTGCTCAAATTTTCATTTCGCCTCAACTCGCAACAGCGACTTCTAACAGACATCAACATCTCCGATTTTCATCCATTTTCCTTTAAGTCTCTCTCTCTCACTAGCATTTAATCAAACAATCACAAAATGTCCTTCTTCTCTCAAGAGAACATGCCATCAGCCAAGGCAATAATCTCCACAGCAGCCTCAATTGCCGCCACATCAATGATCATTCGAACCATCGCAAATGACCTCCTCCCGGACGAGCTGCACGACTACTTCATCACAAAACTCAAACACCTCTTTACTCGTCTCTCCTCAAGAGTCACCATTGTCATCGAAGAGTTCGAGGGGTTGTCTCCAAACCATGTATACGAAGCTGCAGACGCTTATTTGGGCACCAAGATCACCCCTTCTTCGACCCCAAGATTCAAAGTCAGCAAGCCTGAACAAGAAAAAACCATCATCATTTCCATTGACAAGAACCAAGAAATAGTTGATGTGTTCCAGGGAATGCAGCTCAACTGGAAGCTTTCCAGCACGAAGCTGGATACCGCGAATTCGGATCAGTTTGGTGGACATAATCATTGGAATAAGCTGAGTGTGAGTGTTCGGAAGGAGGTTCGGACATTTGAGCTGAGTTTTGACAAGAAATGTAAAGAAAGGGTGTTGGGGCAGTATATTCCTTATGTGTTGAATGAGTTCAAGAAAATCAGGGAGGAGGTGAAGGTGCTGAAGCTGCACATGATAGAGTTTGGTAGTGGGGATTATTGGAAATCGACCATGCTTAACCATCCCTCGACGTTTGATACAATGGCAATGGATAGCCAGTTGAAGAAGGCATTGATCGAGGATTTGACGACATTTGTTCAGAGGAAGGAGTTTTATAAGAGGGTTGGGAAGGCTTGGAAGCGTGGGTATTTGTTGTATGGTCCGCCTGGGACTGGGAAGTCGAGCTTGGTTGCAGCTATGGCCAATTTCTTGAAGTTTGATATATATGATTTGGAGCTCAGTGAAGTTGGGTCAAATGGGATTCTTAGGAAGTTGTTGCTTGGAACTGGAAATAGATCGATAATTGTGTTTGAGGATATTGACCGTACTATTGAATTGGAGGATCGAAGAAGGAAAGCAGACGATGATGATCCATATGAACCTCGGGTTTGCTTTCTTGCTTCTGTTGCTCTCGTTTTTCCTTTCACCCAGGATTTAAGTATGCCCATGGCTTTTCTTAGGCAATGATGAAAAGCCTAGCATTTTGTTCATGTAGAAACTTAAAGTACTCCGATTAGTTCTTGCATCGTTTTGACTTATTTATTCTGTTTTGTTTTGTGAACTGCAGGTGACATTGTCAGGGTTGCTCAACTTCATAGATGGGCTATGGTCGACTTGCGGAGAAGAGCGGATCATAGTGTTCACTACCAATTACAAGGATCGGTTGGATCCAGCATTGCTGAGACCAGGCCGGATGGACATGCACATACACATGTCCTACTGCACCACTTCTGGCTTTCATCTCCTGGCCTCCAATTACCTTGGGGGAATTACTGATCATCCACTTTTCCAGGAAATTGAAGGACTGATAGAGACGATACAAGTTACCCCTGCAGAGGTTGCAGGAGAGCTGATGAAGGGCAATGATGTCGAGATATCACTCCACAGTCTCCTTGATTTACTACGCAAGGAGAAGATTGAACATGAATAATCCATCAAACAGGACACAAAACTGGATTCAAGAAGAAATAACAATAGAGGATGATAGGAAGAACAAAAGCAAGGACAAAGGTATTCCTGAAAATTAGATCAATTTTTTTGGGGGTAAGTAATCTTCTGATGACTAATATGAGAATGCATAGACTAATGCTGAATATGAGGAAAGAGGAGAGGGTGGGCATTCATAACAGATAAATTGTTTGTTGGCAACATGTTAAATACATCTGAGAAATTTTGTAATTTCCATTACAGTTTACATGACAATTTATGGAAAAGTTTCTAGAGCAGTAAATGATTGTTGGACGACAGAAAGTGTCTCTTCAAGCATAATCAGTGCTGTGTTACAGTGAGCTTTCACTGACATCTCAAATTGCATCAACAGATCAGGCAATAGGGTTTTAACGGTAATCTTCTTTATTCAATCCCATAGACCAAATTAATGATTGATGAATTATCTCGTTCACGCCAAATTCACCACTGCATTGAGGAAGGTGCAAAGAGAAAACCCATGGAACCAAATGTATCCTGAACCATGCCTGGGCATGGAGTTTCAGAACCACGTTCCTTTAGGCAAAAACTCAAACACTACCATGTTGCTTCTGAATACATTAGAGATCCCTAACTTATAGAAAGCGGCAATTAAATATTTGGAAGTATTCAATGCAGAATACAATGCCCAGGTGAAACAGTCTCAATTCATGTCTCAAAAAGAGGTTGTTTAAGTATTGACTGTCAGGAGCTACGAGCCTACGAGACAAGCTATTGAATAGCAATTGAGCACTTATTTGCACTCTGTTAGAAGATCCATAAGTTAAAACCAGTAAAAAGTGACAAGAAAAAAAACTGATTCTTTTCAGAATTTTCTGTGGCTATTTCAGTGAACATTGACAGGGAAAACCTAAAAAACAAAACCGCCCTGAAGAGCAACTGTTGGAAATTGAAAATACACAAGCAAAATCGCCCCTTTGGGTTTTACACTGAAGCAAGGAGCAACTCACTGTTCCGACTTGATGAGATGAGCACTTAATAACTTTGTAACTGTAAAGCCAACAAAAGATTCGACCTCGAAGAGTGTTTTCAATTTATCATCACATAATACTCTCCTCTTGTCAGATGGATCCTTCATTTAAAAGCAGGACACAAATTAAGACAAAGAATTAGGAAAAGTAACTGCTATCATACAAATTAAGAAGCTCAAAAGAAAATGGTTCGCAAAGCATAAAAACCCAAATCAGTTTAAAAAACGATACTGATGCTTCCTTGGCTGTGTAACCATTGGCATATCTTGCCTTTTACCATTACATGCCAAGAACTCAGAACTTGAGTAGTGGGCAGCACGGCATAAATGAACATTACAATGTATAATAATTTGCTATATTACAAAGAAAAGACAATAATTATAATAATAAGGGTTCTTCCAAGCAGCACTTTATGGAAAAGGGAAAATGTGCCTCCAAAGACGGGAGTAACCATGGAAAGGATATATTATTAGATATCATTGGATGTCTTGGCCTGGCTAATGCACTCTTGGGAGCAAATCAACCAAACAACAATAGCTATCTAGATATTTTGCACCTTCATGAATTGATTATTGATGTTTCCATTACACCTTTTCAAAAACATAGAAATCACGATTATTAATGATGGCAGAAAGCACGAAAAGAAATGAAAATAGGTTCAAAGGCCAGCAATTACACAAGTGTAAAAAGCGTAAGACCTACCTTCAATTGATAAAGGGTGACTAAAGCCATATAAATCTATTCAGGGAACCTAGAACAGATTACAAATCGAAGTATATCATATACTAAAACAAATGGCAAATTAAATCATCCAAAATTTATGACCTGAATGTCTTCTTTTGTATTCGACTAGAAATAGGTCTGAACTCGAGAATTCATAGTATATCCAGATTTACCAAAACAAAAGCACAATTCAATCAATTGTATCGCAGCAAATGATGCACAATTTCAGGAACTGAACAAATAGAAAAACTCGGAACATGTGACATGCTTTGGAAGGGGTTCTAAGGTCACCGTCTAAGCCATAACAAATTTAACACAATAGTTCCAGTAGTAGTTTTACAATGCCCTATAAACGCAAAAACAAAAACAAAAAATAAGAAAATTCAGAAGAATCAGGCCAGATAAATGAAACTATTGCTCGGAGAAAACAGGGTCGTTACTCTTGATGTGTCCAAGAGATTTCCAGTTCATACTAATGCTGCTAATTTATTTAACAGGGTCTTTACACAGCTAGCCAGATATAATTTTCAGTGACAGATCATTAATAAAGACGAGTAACTACATATTGCAGGATCAACATATAACAATATAATCTATACCACAGTGTGAGGTAGGATAGTTCTGTTAAAAAAAAAAATTACCTGCAGTTTGTGTTCTTTTATATAATCCCACAATCTTTTTATCACATCAGAACGTGACAATTCGCTTTCTCCTGTGCCCAAAAAATTGGCAAGGGCATTTGAAAGAGTAAGGGGAGCAAGGAAACCTGACCCTGCTCCCTTCGGACGCTTTTCTTTAGGTTTTGGCTCATCAGCTCCTGAAAGAAACACAGATGTCGAAATATCCATCTATCATCTGTTCATCTTAATGAAAAAATATCGTTAACATAAAAAAAATTCCTAAACTCATCTCTTTCTGACCTGCTCTTTCTTGCTTCCGTTGCTTTTCCTTTTCCTTTTCCTTTTCCTTTGGAGTTGATTTAAGTGGAGCTGCTTTGAAGACAATAAAGTAATGGCAATGAAAACACAAAGAACAGAAGCACGTTGATTAAACAGTAAATTGATACCAGGAGATAAACACATTTGAAGATCTTAAAGGAGATTAGATCAGTTAATTCGAATAGATAGATACAAAAACAACTTGACACAGCTCAAAATATTATAGCAATATTTCTTCAATATTATAGCAATATTTCTTCAATTCTTTTGCTGCCTAAAGTAAAAATGGCTAGGCTAGACAGTAACAAGCAACTCCCTAGGGTGTTTTTTTTACAGTCCTTTAGTCCTGAATTCAGAATTAGTTCTGAACCTAGAATTCAGGTTCAGTTTCCATCGTTAGATCACCAAGAAGCTCATCTTCTTAAACTGAAAACATGAGTTCAGCTCTGAATTAAGACAAAAACAGTCTGAATTTCTTAATCCACTTAACTTAAATCTGCTTTAGATCTGAATAGTAAAAAAATAACACAAACCTTTAGCCTCTATACTTGAGCGTTAAGAGGAACTAATCATCTAAATGGACATTTAGAAGTATTGTAATATATTGACAAAATGAAAAAACACAATAGGCTAACCAGAAAATGGTTCGATAGAACTAACATCTTACACAGACCTTATCATCTGGTTTCATAGAGATTTTTTTTTTCATATAGCCACCATAAGTTTTTCAGTAATACAAAGGAAACTGTTTGAGGATAATACAGATGTCTAAAGGTGATACAGTTGGTTGAGGGGGTGCAATTGATATATAAAACAGTGCTATATTGTTGTTTGTGGGACCCACAGCAACAGTTATCTGAACAGCAGGGTGGTGCTAAAATCAAGCCTAATAGCAATGGTGGAGCTAAGCTGTTTGGGACGCAAAGTGCTAACAGCCGCTTCAGGAGTCTTGAGAGTGGCCGGCGGAACTATGATAAATATATCTATAGCATATATTGAGAAGAAAAGTATCGGAAACCCATTGTAATTCCAACAAACAAATATTAATAATAAACCATAATTCAAATAGTGAATCACATGTAAGTCTATAATGCAAAATTCGTCTTAAAACAAAAGGCCGAATCTATTAAACTACCCATTAGCCATAGTTCGTCATTCAGATATCCTCGTCATTCCTTGAGTCAATACCATCAATCTAATTTTCATCATCATCGAGCTAAAGAAGAGAGGGAAGTTCAGAGTCGAAACTCAATCAGAGTGGAGTTGAGAAAAAGGAAGGGAAAGGTAGAAGAAGAAAGGAGGAAGTTGTATTATCAATCGATTTATCGATCAAGAAGGGAGTTCACACTTGGGTTCCTATGATCGATTTAGGGTGGCTATTCTTCAATTAGGTTGCGGTAATAGTATTTATATTAAACACTAATTAGAAAAGAGAAATGCAAAGATAGAATGATAGAATGAAATGAAACATTAGGCAGCAATACAGCCACGGTTTCATCATTACATTTATTAAATTGGGTAGAACGGCAGAAATATCACTGGTGATTCAATACAAATGGACTAAAATTAAAACCAATACTGAATGTGCTTCAACAATGTTGGAACAAAAGGAAGACCCGAAAGATATGAAAACTGAGTATAAGCATGTTAAATTGCTAAAACTTAGCCAAGATTAAGTAAAATAATCCATAGTTGAGTTGGTATAATAGTAACAATTGTTAACACCCCCTCTTACACAGAACATGCAATGGCGTGTTTGTTTGCACCACTTATAACTATTAACCACTCGTAAGTGGTGGACCACCCTTATTTAGCGTGTTTGGTTGCACCCTCTTATAAGTGGTTAATGATCAAATAACACTTATAAGTGCATGATTTTTATAAGCTCCAAATTAGAGCTTATAGCCACTTATAGGTTTTTACGAGTTTTAGATAACTAAAATACTCAACTAAACAACAATTCCCAGTGTGTTATAAACTCATAAACCCTAATAAGGTAAATAACATCTCAACCTTTTCCTACTTGTTGTAAGTCATGCACAGGTTTTCATCCAAGTATGCCTTCCATTATAATTTCCTTTTACGTAATTCATTTGGGAATATTTTATTTATGGCCAACAAGGTGTTCCCTTTTGTGCATGGTTACTTTTGTAAGCCGTACAAGGGTTCTCACCAAAATGAGTTTAGCAAATATTCCTATTAGTTATAAAGTAGAAGATGGCTCAGAAGCTAAGAGAGTAGTGTCTAAATTTAACTTTGAAGGAGAAGGATGTCAATGAACATCCCTAAACCCATATGCTCAGGACACGGACCAATGATACTTTGAATGAAAAATACAACCTTACTTTAGACCAGAAGAATCCAAAAAAAATTGATGGGCAACCTTGACAATTTGTTGTTGGAGTACAATTGCTACGTAAATGTCATATATGTACCTCCACGTTTTCTTTTTCATTTACTACATAAGGGTACAATTGTAAACTACCTTCTTACAAGACTACATAAAGCAATTGCACTTGTCTCCCTCATAGTAGATCCTCCAAGGTACACACTAACTTCCTTAGTTTAAAAAAAAAAGTGGAAATTCTTAGGGGTTTGGTCAGAATAACAAGAAGTTGATCATCACTTCAGCAGCTTAGTACATCAAGTATGCCATCTTTCATGGCTTACATAAGAAACGGTAAGACCATTATTATGTTTACTTCTACCATGTATAAAAAGACTCTTTGAAAGTTTGATTACCAGACTACTATCACAATATATTCAAGTGGGACCATTTTGATGAAATATTTATACTTTTGAGTAAATTTTATAACCAAGTGGCTTGACAAGTAACCGAAACGACAGTCCAATTCAGCTTAAGAGATGGAAAATGCAACAAGTTTGTGACGACCATTAGATTGCTCCTAATGTCACTCATAAAAACAATATCCTGAATTTTTTTTCTATCATCAGGATTGTCAACCTAATTGATATTGGTGAAAATCAATAATTCCTAGTGTTGCCTATTTTCGCAAGGGATGCAAAGATAAGGTGTACCTTTCTCAAGTCATAAGATTCTCTCAGATGTGAGAGAGTGGTAGTAGTTCCACGTATCAAATAATCAAACTTCCTGCGCGAGGCAAGATTTTATCCATCTGGTAGCCGTTACATTCATAATTCATTAAACCACCATCTGCTTGTATAAAGTGTTATCAACCATCTTTCCATCTAGACCTTTTACTAGTTTTAGACCAAGTTCAATTGGTGCATTAGCTGAGTTGTAATCAGGCATTCAGAATCTGTCTAAGATCTCATGAACATACTCCATTACAAATATGAAGATACCATCAGTTGACCTTAATGCCGAGAAAGTAGTGCATCAAGAGATTAGGCACTAATTTTCAAAGAAAAAATCTAACTTAGCAACCTAATGAAACTAGGAACTTTTGAATATGCTATAAAATAAAGTATATAGCATTAAAAGCCTTTGACAACCATTCATTAAAGAATCCAAGTATTCAACAATTTAACAGTTTATTTTCAATTCTCTCTTTTGTTCTAACATGCACAATACTTGCTAAAGAACTTGCAGAAGACAATACCTTTCTTAGCCTTTGTCAATTTTACCTTTGCTATAATGCACACGAAGGCTCTATTAACAGTAGTTTTCTCACCATTACAAAAAAAATTCAATTGGAGTGGCATCCTATTCCTCCAAGAATAATGTGTCAATCTGGACCATTCATTTTCTGCCTTGATGGAACTATCAGTTCTTGGCATATTTCTTTTAGCTTATCTTTTCAACGGACATGCAAACTGACCATATAGCATACCATAATCGGAAAATGCAGAATACTTTTACTTGATAGAATAGACTTACGTACAAGGATGCACGGACTCGGACTCGAACACGGACTCGGACACGGATACGACACGGCGACTCAGCAATTTTCAAAAAAATAGGACTCCGCGACTCGGCGACACGGTCAAACTTAATTTTTTAATATATTTTTTTTATAACTCATAAGAACATAAAATCATAAATAATATTATTAAACAATCAACTTGCAAGTATACATATATCAAACAAAGTGAATCTTCACTATTAAAGTTAGCTTCTTTATTTTTACGTTGGTGGCCGTTTAGTATTCTCCATGTAGGCTTTTCATCACTGGGGTGCGTTTAGCAAATCTTTGGGGTCGTTTAGTATCCTCCAACAACCCATGTGTTTTTCATCATTTAGTTTGTTTTCATCACTCACATAACATCTCTCTCTCTCAGAAAGCCTCACACAAAGCCTCCAAAGAAGGAAGCCAGAGTGAAGACCAGCAAAAATCGATCAGGAAAACAGACCGATCACTTGTTCGAAAACAGATCCTTCTTCCTCCTCTCTCATATCGATCAGGAAAACAGATCGATCAGGAAAACAGACCGATCCTTCTTCCTCCTCTCTCATATCTCCCTCACTTGGATCTTGAAGATATCGAAATCGATCTCTGCCTTTCTCAAATCGATCTATCCCTCTCTCTCTTTCCCTCTTTGTCGATCGACAGATCGATCTCTACCTCTCTCTCTGTCGATCGAGTTCGATCTGTTCGATATGTTCAATCTGTCGATCTATTCAATCTGTCGATCTATCGATCGATTGAGTTCGATCTGTCCGATTGTTCGATGTCGATCGATCTCTCCCTATGTCTCTCCCTCTCTTTCTCGATCGATCTGTCGATCGATTTGTCCGTCTCTCCCTCTCTGGACCGAGTCTGGACCGAGTCCGGACCGAGTCCGGACCGAGTCTGGACCATGTCTGGACCGAGTCGATGTCTGTCAACGGATTTTGACCGTTGACCACGTGTCAAATACGTATCGAGCGCGTGTCGAACGCGTGTCCGTGTCCGACACGTATTTGACACGTGATACGGGGGTTACCTGACGAGTCGGTGCATCCTTGCTTACGTAAGAATGTAACAAGTGAAAAAATAAAGTCCCCTATAATTAAATAAGCATAAACTAGAGATTACATGTTTTAGTGTCATAAGATCTATAATATAGAGAACTAATCCCAACTAATAAACAAGAGGATATCTAAAAAAGGCCATAAGCATTTAATAACAAGAAAAAGAAATAAACAAATAAACAATTAGACAACACCACCCAAAACAGAGACAGTGAAAACAAACTTCATTTGATACCAAAAAGCTTTAGTTATATCACACGATAGAAGTTAAAGGTAGTACCATTTTCCATTTCCAATGGCCATATATGCTTCGACAGAGCCTTGTTCATCTGAAACATGTTGATTGTATCAACACGAAAGAGAGAACGCAATGCGTCATCACATAGTATGTTCCGCCTGTTGTTTGGATCTTGCAAATCATGCTCACGGATATAGGCCCAAATTTGCTTAACAACCTAGAACCAAAAATTGACACAGGTCAGGGTTCTAGTAGCAATTGAAATAATGAAATGGGAACCAAACTTTATGAAACTTCAGATATACCTCAGTCCTGGCCATTTCAGGCACTCCAACAAAATTTTGAAGTTCTGGAGAAAGGCTAGATATTTTGGTAAATCCACCACCACCCCCTCTTTTTTTCACCTCCTTGTTCTTCTTTGGCCTACATGATAAAATTAAAAGCAGTTATATATCTGGAAAAGTGTGGTCGACAAAAAATACGTTGTATGGTCAAGTGCCAATATAAACATATGGATGTACAAAATATATTATAGTCTCTATAGTATTAGATTATCATATAAAAGGACATATATAAAACTTATTCAAGCAAGGAAATCCTAAAATGTTTCCATTGATATGTGACTTGTGTAACATATATAAAACTTATTCAAGCCGTTCATTCATGGGACTTGTACCCAAAAGAACACCTATGCATAGGACTGTCTGCACCCAGAATAAAGTTCAATGCCTAGAGGGCTGAGACTGCCATGTACACAAAGTAGTTCAATAGTAATCACTTAAAAGTAAAAGTTCTCCATATACTACATGTGAAAAACTATCAAATTTAAGAAGCCATCCCCATCCACATCATCATATTCACTACCCCTTTATTTAGAAGGTTCCTTTTTTAACTTCTCGGAAACACTCTAAACCTTAAAACATTGATTTTCTTAAAGCCTTGCCCCAGCCGTATGATCGTTCTGGTAGAGTATCATACGATGCATAACAACTGAATGGTTGGATTGCTGGGTGATTCAAAGGCCCATCTCGCCAATCGGTACCTGGTTATGGAGATGCACTCCTCACGCCATCATGTAGCTTATCTAGAAGAGCGAAATACCTGTGTTTCAATGGTATAAGCAACACTGTAGAGTGTGAAGCACTTAATTTTTAATATAAAAGCAAATTTATTTCGATAACTTCATGCTTGGGTAGGAAGTATCGACAATTAATTGCATGGCTCATTATGTTGGCTTGAAGGACGGCAGTGAAACTCTTTTTCACCTTCACCCTAATTTTCAAGTAAATTTTTTTTTTATTATCAATGAAATAAAATAAATCATGCATTGTCACACCCCCATCAAATTGCATATGAACTCAACCACCACACCAATCTGCACAACCTACTAGCGAACGCTTCCAAGCCTAAAGCACTGGAGCACATTACAACCACAAAAATCACCCCAAAAAAATGAGTCCATACCTCATAGAACAAGGTACAACCAAGAAAAAAAGTAGTCTCGATTCTCCATACCTCCACTGCATAACACACAAGCGTCTTCCACATTTATTCATCTTCTCATGAGAATATCACTTGTGAGTATCTATTTCAAACGAGGCCTTGTGAAGAAGAAAATTTATGCAGAATTTATATTCTACCAACAAGATCAACCAGGAAATGCCTAAAAGTGCAATGGGAAAAAGAACATACTCAAAGAAGACACAAATAATAAAGAAAGCCAAAACTCCAAAACAGAACTAGGAATAAGAGAACCCCAAAACAAAAACTAACGATGATACATGAGCCTTATCAAGAACTCTGATGCAATGACAGAATAAACATAAGATCGTGTTTTGGTGCTATGTTATGACAAGGAGAAGCACAGAATGTCCAAAATGTTAGTGTATGGAGGGAAACCCACAACATTTCCAATCGATTATCTTCAAGAGATAGTTCAAGTGGAATAAACAAATGAATTGAAAAGATGCAGCCAGGGATCAATACAAGAATGTGACTCTTAGAGGTTTTCTGGGCTCGGCCGCACACCTAGAGTAATTTTAGGGTCTAGGGAAACTGTGGTAGGGAAGTTGAAGATGATGGTATTTTAGGTTCACAAAAGACATACAAAATTTTTTTAATTTTAAAAAGGAGCTAATTTGGAATTTTGAGGCATCTTGGTATTATTCCACAAAGAGGAGAAGCTCCACAAAAGTGCTCAGAAAATGGGTATGATGCAATTGTCATTCTAGATGCCATAATAATAAGAATAATATTAATAATAATAACGATAATAACAATAATAAAATAAATAAATCTGTGTCAGACACATATAGACACCTGGACACTCGTCTGATACTCCCATCGGATACTCCATGCTTAAATTGTCAACTTTTTCACATATTTCTAAAAAAAATTAATTTTTCACCAATGTTATAGGCACATTATGGCAAGTTGGTTGTACATGTGTAGCAATATTGACCTACAAGGGAAAGAATATGACTAAGAATACATAACAAGCATGAGTGTCCCGTATTATGTTATTTTCTCCAACACCTGTGTTACACAGGATGTATATAGAAGGCTAAGGAAGGATGTATATAGAAGGCTAAAGAAGAGAGATCAGAGAAGGTTGCAATAAAGGAAAATAAGCATTGGAGGATGGAATTGATTATGAAGATGAAAAGGATTCGAGTAATTTTAATGTGATTTCAAAGATTGTGATTTCATTTTACGAGTTAATTTCGGTTCCTAATTTTAAGAAATATTTTGGTGTAAAGGAAAAAACATTAAAAAATTCGAGGATACATGAAATATATATAATGCATTTCGAGGGTATATGAAATATGTGAATAAATACAAGTAAATAAATCTATTAAACACATTAAATAAAGCCTAAATACCAAGAAATGAAACAAACATGAAATCAATATATGATTAGAAAATCTTAGGGTTGTTTCAAAAATCAATAAAAATTAGAGGAAATGATAATTAGAAAAAACTAGAAATTTACGAAAAAAAACTCCGAAATTTATCGAAAAAGCATTCGAAATAATGAAAATTTGGTCACTGAGTTTTGTGTTTTTGGCAAAAAAAATCAAATTTTACGAAGAAAAAAAAAACTCGAAAAAAATTCAATAAAACCTCCAAAAAATGTAAATTTATATTTCACCTTTTTTTTTTGGTAATTTAAAAAAAACAAAATTTTCGTTGAGATTTCTCGAAAACTCATTCCATGAGCAATTCAAAACAGGGCTGAATTCTCGACAAGGATGAAAAAAGAAAACAAAATCTTGATGATGGGGTGGTGGTAGAGATGCTCTTAAGTCCTACGCAAAGTTTGAGTGTATTTATTGCAATATTAAATATATAAATTTTGTTATCTTCGTTTTGTCATTCACAATCCCTCCCATAACGCCCAAGTCTCCATGCCTCTATTGTCTGTAGTGGTCCTTCTCTCCATTATAATTCTTTTCTCTTTCAATGGAACCTCTATCTTATCTAAAAGAAAATGTATTGAATTAACACAAGTATAAGTTCTTAATACAGGACACAATAGGTTGTCCTAATAAGTTTTATTATCCACAATCCTAGACAACATGAAGCACACAACTAAGTTCTACAAGAACACAACAAATCCTCACCTCCTTGTCCTTCCTAACAATAATACCCTAGATAATGCTTAGGTTTGCACAGAAATTGAACAAAGATACACAGCTCCAAGCTCACTTAAAATCGAATGGGAAAAGAATTTTTCTCATTGGTGTTGATTTCCCATGGAAGGCCTTTTTGAGACCCATGGATGCACCTCAGCAGACTGTTTGTAATCAATGTGGCCACCCAAGGGTAAGGTCTGAAACTCCAATGAACCAGTTAACCAAAAGAAAGGTGTCTCACTGAAGACCCAACTTTGCCTACCACCCACCCTAAACAGATTGGACTTTTTGAGACTCTTTGTAGAATGAACAAAAAAATATATCCAACAAAATTGTAGTCTATCATTGCTAACAAAAACTAATGTGTTTGCTAGACCAAATTTCCCCATTGGAAATTTTAAACCTTTCAACATGTAACGATATTGAAATCTCTTGCAATAGACTTAAACATGATGATGCTAAAGTTCAAAACATATATATATATATATATATATATATATGATCAACCGCTTACATCGTCCACATTTACTAGTCTTTTTTCCTTACGTTATCTCTTCTGTTAGGAAGTGAGTGCTTCTTAGTTGGAGAGTGTGAACTTCTCTCTTTCCTTGCATATATATACTTACTTATATAGTAAGTAAATGCATGAATTCCTTGTGCATTGACAGTCCAACACAACTGACTATCGGAGTGAGACAAGAGATCTAAAGAAAAACAGAGGCTAGACTATATATTAGTAACAAGTAAATCCTTTGTATGTAAAACGACTTGAGATATTTATTTTGGGGATAACGCCAATAGCAAGGCATGAGATGACCCAAAAAGCACTTGATCATAATCAAATTTGTAAGCTTACTTGGGTATTGAGCATTTATTTGTAAGTGTCAAAATTGAAATCTTTTCTTAGATAGTCATGCATGTATTGATCTGGATTACTTATACATTTTCTATGGGTCTATTTGATTCCTTTGATTTTTGCTCGAGCCGGATGATGAAAAATTATCATGTCCGGTTCTCTCTCTATATATATATATATATCAAGAATGCATGGACACGGACACGACACGCTGACTCGACAATTTCCCAAAAACTAAGACTCGGAGACACGTTGACACGACATACTATTTTTTAGTCAAGTAATATAAACATAAATAATAATTTAATAAAGTATTTTCCTAGAGTGTCTTGAAGAAGATGCTCGGTTCCAAGAAAACAATAAAGTAGAGAAAAAGTATATTAGAGAGAAACAAATTAGAGAAGAAGAAGAATAATAAGAAAAAGAAAAGATTAAGAAGCATAGAGGTAAAAGTACAAAATAAAACAAAGATGATTTTCGAGTCTTTACTGTGTCTTGACCAGGTTCCCAGTGTATCGGAGGCGTGTCCGACATGTCGACCGCATTGACCATGTGTCCAACACGTTGACCAAATTGATCATATGTTTGACACCAGCCGACACGTTGATCAAGTGTCCAACGAGTGTCGGAGGCGTGTCTAACGAATGTCGGTGTCGAATATGCGTCGGACACAAATACGGCAAGTTTTCAAAGAGTCTGTGCTTATTTGATATATATATCAATAATGAAACGAATAAATAAATAAAAAATTCATAGAGAACGTTGACAAGAATGAAGAAGGGTGCATTGGAGATATTTCTTGATACATTACCTACAAAAAACACAAATCCAATGCAAAGTAGATGATGGGTGAGGAAACTCTAGTTTTTATAGTTACAACCTCTTTTTCAGGTGAACCTAGCAAACCATTCACTCTCACCTTTCATCTTTTTACATTAGCAGATGTCACAGTATGTGTTGTCTATACACAAAGGCTCAGATTGGAGAACACTGCCCTAATTCTTTTTGCCAACAACTTTGAAATGATTCTTATCCTATCCAAGATGCTAAGAAATTGATGATCCAAGATATCGTTACATTAATGAGGAATTCAGGTGAAATTTGCTAGTTCTAATCGTGTTCAACACGCATTGGGTAGCGCGACACTTTCCTATAAAAGTGTGATTGCAAGGGCATGTACATTCATAAAAGTCGTAGACGTGCTAGAGAGTACTTTTCGCTAGTAGAAGGGAAATATGATTCTCATGCTTAACTCAGTGACAAATTATTGAAGTTGTTTAGAAATCACTAAAGAACGTCTTAGTATAACCGTACAAATCACCAAGCTCTGCTTTACTCCAAATCGCCAAACTACCCTCCCCTGAGCTTCTCTGTATATTTTAGCCTAGCAACTGTAGTGCCCATATCACAATAAAAAGAAGAGAAAAGAAAAGAAAAAAAAATGCACATATAACTCTTCAGCTATTCTGAAGAGCAAGTGGTACTAGTTCTTTTGTCATTACTCGCCAATACTACTTGTCTCAGCTGTCTTCCCAGGGTTACTCATTCTGTTATTAGAAGTACCAGTCTACCAGATAAGTTCGATTCAACATTCTCCTCATCTCCCGGCTCCCGCCATAGTAACCCTTATATTATTTTTCATTCTTAGTCACTTTTTCTTTGATTGACCTTTTTATTGCTATTTGAGTATTTTCACTTATGATTTCCAAAATTTCCAGACACAACCTACTTTGTCGGTTATAATGGTAACAGGAAAGGTATAACCGTCCGACAGACCATTATAACACTCCCTTTGGCTGTTGCATGCTTCTCAATGTTATTCTCAGACCTCCTGCGGTAATTTACAGTATTCAACAAGCAACAGCTTGCTCCTTTCAAGTCTTTTTGGTAGATCTCCACAACGTGTAGTCAAATTAACACGAGATAATTGTATTTGGTTCTCTTTCCCATCTAATGCTAATAACTATGAACATTCTCTCCCTTTTTTACCTGTGTTTCATGAAAAAAATGGCAAATGTCATCTGTATCTCGCAGAAGTATCCTCTTAGTTGGACTTCGTACATTTCCATCTATGTCTCTGCTTAAATATAAAATGGTATCAGAGTTCAGTTCAATAATTAATGGCTTCTTTACTGAACTTCTTTTTGCAAAGTTGCATTTCAGCTGCTCCAATATGCATTATTTTCATGTCAATTTGGTCTATAATAAAAGAGCTGTGTTAAGAAGTTCACTTGCAGAATCACTAATATGTCGGAAATTTTAACCTTCAAACTTCATATGTCCAATGTTTGCATCCCAATTTCGTCACAACATGATACTAACAACGAAACAACTATTTCCCTTAATAACACATTACATTTTAAATTCCTCCATATCTTGGTTAATTTAAGTTTTGATTGGTGTCACATTATCAATTGTTTACTTAATTTGGACCTTTTCACACTAATAAGCATCACCGCCCACATTCTCATCCCTGTTCACAACCCTAAACTTCCATACCCTAAAATGCCAATTTTAGCTCACTTTCCCAAATTGACCATTCCAATCTTCTAAACCTCAGCACTAACACAGTCAACGAATCAAACCACTTCATCGTCAATAAATCTAATCCAATCCAATCAAAGGGATTAATCTATCTACTATTCGATACGAATTTTCCCCAAGCAACATTATCCACATTTGACATAATTTCAATAAAATTTGCTCCTGCATGTTAAAACCTCATCAAGATTCGACATTTACGCACATTCGACTTAGTTCCTGGCTCACACTCACCCTCACTCAATCATGAATTGCTAATGCAAGTGACACTACAATCTTCTGAGCAAACAAACAAGCACACATTCAATCAAACAACACCGCAAATATTAACAAACAAAATTACCGAAAACTTACAGTGCTTTCCTTCTTCGCTTTCGGCTACTCGTCTCCTCCTCCTCTTCCTCTTCCTCTTCCTCTTCTTCATCCTCTTCCTCTGAATTTAATTTCGGCTTTTCGCCGTCTTCTTCAGCCTCTTCTTCTGCTTCTTCTTCCCCACAACCATCTTCTTCCTCTTCATCATTCTTTTCGTGTTGAGTTTGAAGAAAAAGATCGACTTGCTCTCTGATGAAGGTCTTCTTGTCGGACAAATCGATTCCGAAATCTTCTTCGAGTTTCCGGCGCACGATAGCAGTGGTGGTCGTGTTCAGGTCTGAATTGCTCAGGAACTCGCGAAGCCGAGCGACGAGGTCTGAGTCCGACACCATGCCTTGTCTCTCTAATCTCTCTCTGCGTTTGTTGGAAACGAGGAAGAGAGAGTGAAGGGAAGCTGCTGTTCGTTTTTTATTTGGTTCGAAAAGGTAAGCATTTGGGGAAAAAAAATTTATTTCGGGTCCACCCACCAGGCACTAAACGGGAAATTGAAACCGAATTACATTAAGGGTGTGCTTGGTTGCATGGAATCATATGCCATGAAAATCAAGCACACTCCCTATATTTTAGGCTAATTTGAGGTATAACTCCATATGCACTATTTGATTTTATTATTAATGGTGAAAATGGAAGTCTCATGAACATGAGAATCACGTGCCTTCGGGAATCAAGGAGTGGAATTCCCATGTTCATGGGACTTTCATTCCCACAATTGATCACAAAATCAAATGGTGAATGTGGAATGATATATCAATTTAGCCTAAAATATAGGGGTCCCCTCATGTATTCTCATGACATAGGATTCCATGCAACCAAACACACCCTAAGAAGAGCCAACTGCTATGTGCATCCCAATGTTCCTCTCCCTGCATCCATCCGACATTTATCAATTTTTCTAGAGAGCCAGGCCAGCCCAATACCATCGATCATCCTAGAGATGTTGGAAATGGGTCAATCTCTAGGTTGTGTGTAAGTGTAAGCCACGATGCTCAAAATAGTTGCTTGGCCAGGATCATGACTCTACTCAGGATGAGTACTCGGACAGAATCCTGACCTTGCCCAGGATGGCCAATACAGACGAAATTCTCAGGATGGTTGCTCAGACAAAATCATGTCCCTACCCTGCTTGAAATTATTACCTCGAGTCCACTTATAAACTTGTACGAAAATCATAGCAAGCACATCTTGGGACGAGAGGGAGGTTGCTCGGAATGTGCCTTTGAGGCTTAACTCAGTTCCAACTCAGAATAAAATTTCAGCATAATAGATAACAGAAAAATCTTATGGGGGTACTTGTCTTGGATATTTTGTACCTGTGACCTTGCTCAATTTATATAGTCTTTGGTGCTATGGTTAACATGATATCTGGTGAGAATCTTGGTTTTTGGCTGTCACTTACGTCTAGTTAAATGAACCTAGTTTTCTCTATGGACCAGCCACCGTGGTATATAGCCAGAATGACATGCATCAAGGACGTGCTAGGAATTTTTATCGATGTACCAAAAAACCCCGTACGGTGTGTTTTCTGAAAAACTCTTAACACTTTTACATATCTTGCAATGGCTTATGATGGAGACATGGAGTGGATGATCATGGTTACATGCCTCACCTATGAAGAGTTTCAAACTATATAAACATCTAATTCTCATAATGAATATATTTAGTATTACCAACTTTGGGCATTTGTTTGTTAAACCTGACTAGCTTAATTTATGAGTTACATAAAAATTTAAAAAAGAAATAAGAAAATGGCTAGGTTCAGTCATATGTCCACAAATTCAACTTTCGTATCAAGTTCACAAGCATGACAGAAAATAACTAAGGTCAGTCATACGGTTCAAAAACAAATTCTTGAGGTTTAATCATTTGTCTACAAATTCAATTTAAATTAGGGTTAACTGCTCTTTCCCCCCATAATAAATAGCTAGTTGGGAAGTGCCCTCATAATCATTCTATATTGCACTATGCCCCTAAGACTAGCGGTCAACGTGCCTTGACCGTCTGTTTTCAAAATAGTTGACCAAAATACCCTTGATAAATCAAAGTTTGAGATTGAATATTTTGTATCTCGAACATCTCATTCAAAAAACTAAAGGGTCCATAAACATATTTAGAGGAAAATCCAACAGTTGTTAAAAAAAAACATTATTTTCTTCCCCATATGCCCCCTTCTTCCCCCCTCCCCTTTTCTGGTTCGCAGCCCCCACCTCCTTCTTCCTCATCTATCTGATTCACAGCCCATACCCCTTCTTTTTCCCTCCCCCCCCCCCTCTAGTTCGCAGCCCCCACCCATTCTTCATTTCTCCTCTCTGATTCACAACTTCCCACCCCTTCTTCCTCCCCCTTTCTTTGGTTGGCAACCCAACTCCTTCGTCCCTCCTCCTCCTCTGTGAAAATGGTGAGTGGGGCATTCGGTCACATGGATCTCTTCTCAGCGGAGATCATCGACTATAACAAACACACCATCGATATCCATTGTCCATTATTTAATGAATCTCCCACAAACATCAATATCTTGTTTCTCAATTTCTCCCACATCAAAGTCATATTCCACCTTTACAACAAAAATATGAAACACCATTTTCAATTGAATCAAATAAAAAACTAAAGTGGAGATGTGGTTGAAGAGAAATGGATGGAGGTTTGTACCTGGCTGATGCTTCTACTTGTGGAGTGGTGCATAAAGATGGAATCTAGTTATTTATGCTGGTGAATTTCATGAATGTTGCATTCGTTACATAGAATTGAAGCTATTATGAATACAAGGAAGAGGAAAACAATGAGGGGGTTGCGAACTAGAGAGGATGAAAATGGAGGACGAAGGGGTGGGGGCTACAAACCAGAGAGAGGGGGAAGGAGGAGGGGGCGGTGGTGATTTACCAAAAAAAGGGAAGAGAATGGGGGGATGGGAAGAAAATGTGTTTTTAACAATTGTTGGATTTTCATCGAGATATGTTTATCATTCCAGTTGGACCTTTCAATTTTTCTTTTTCGAGATTTAGATGTTCAAAATACAAACATTCAATCTCAGTCTGTTATATTGTCAAGGGTATTTTGGTCATCTATTTTGAAAACAGACGGTCAATGCACATTGACCGCTAGTTTTACGGGCATAGTGCATTACATAATGATTATGAGGGCACTTTCCAATTAGCTATTTATTATGGGGGGAAAAGCAATTATCCCTTAAAATTATACAAAAATGACCAACTTCAATTATCTTTGTTTCATTAGGTAGAGGGGATCATTTCATATAAAGGGGAGGGTGGTTGGTGGACCTGTGGGTGTGATGGTTCAATTTCGAGAAGGGAGTGGGAGTTGGAGAAGATTTATTTTCTTTAATCTCCACCACCAATATTGTATCAAGATCAAGTTCTCGAGGCACTTTTAAGAGGCTTTTTTTGTCACTATTTTTTCTCGAGATGTGTATTAACTATTAATACCTTTTTAGTAGCATCTTGATGCCCATGATGTGTATGTTTGATTCACAATATTTTGAGGTTTGTATCAAATTTCATTTAAAATCAGGGTGGGCATTGTGGTCTTTTCAATTTGTTGGTCAATTTTACCAATCATCCTTAATTGAAATTGGGATCTAAAAATAAAGTTGGGGTTTAAATGTTAAGATTTCATAATACCGGGGGGAGGGGGTGGGCAAAGTTAAATATCACAAAAATACATGCAAACTTGAGCATGTAATGTGTTCAGCGCATTCAGGCCCCGTAAAAAATTACAATTTTAGGCCTCTAAATTTTCAGCTATGGGGCCTCTAACTTTAAGAAGCAATATGTATGCATGTGTAAACTCCCACGACTATCCAATTGCTGAAGTGGTCCTAGTGAGATTTTAACTTAGTGATAACTTGTAAAAATGTTGATGTGGCTTCATCGGCTTATGTGGCACTTTTCGCTATAAAGTCAGTCACATAGGAGGGAGATGATTTGTTTATGATTTAATAGTATTTAACCTTATTTAATTTCTGCAACAATAACTACTTCACACCCTAAATACTACAACTAAAACAAAACAATTGTAGAATAAAAAAGAAGAGATACTTATGAATGACACACCATCGCATATCACATAGAGGACCACCACACTCTATGTGAGAAAGGTATGAGAGCTTAGGAGATTTTATAGCTGATTTAAAAAAAAAAAAAAAAGTAATGCATCCAAATCTCATCCTCCTATAATTTTGACCTGGAAAACAGATGTTAGACTGCCAAGGACCACCTTTTTGGTGGCTGAAGGCACTCCGATGCTTAAGTCAGCAACTCTATTGAAGATTGAATGAAATCTGGACAAAACTCAGTTAAAGTTGAATACCTTGATCGATTGTTCCATTTACCTTATATAATGGTCGTGGTTAATTTTCCACGTGACTTAAGCATGTGAGACGCAACAAAAGGAGATGTTCTTCGTAACCTCGGAGGCGTAATTTCTTCCATGACTCTTTTCTTATGCAACATTTTTTTATGAGAGAGTTCGCTCGGGCCTGGATTTGGGCTTTAGTTATGACTTTTTTATGGGCCCTGTTTGGGCTTTTATGATTGGTTTTGCCCTCTCGGGCTTTATGAGTTGGCCCAGTTTGGGGATACCTGATCCTTGTGATGGATGATTTCTGCCACGTGTATGGTTGTGATGACGCTTTACTTTAATGGATCATCAGCTACTCCCCCCTTAGTTAGTGGGTATGCTCATGTATCCACTAACTGTGTGGCGGTTGGATTTTCAATTTCAACATTACAACGCATTTAATGTTGTTACTAGCTGGCGCTGCTGTTGTCTCTCCGATGTTTCGTCTATCTGCTCGTTTCAACGTGATTTCGTGTGATTGTCACATTTCGTACGTTCTCCCAAGAGCGGACCTTTGTTGCTCGTCCTTATAGAATGAGGGGTCGAGTTTGGGGTTTTCCTTTTTACACCCCTTTTATTTCCAGTTGTTCATTCCTTTATCCAGTACTTCCTGAAAAATTAGTTTTTTATGATTATATCGGCAATAATACTAAGGGGGTTATTTAGAGCGGGCTCAATGGATAACGGGGACGAAATGTTCGTAATGGAACACGTAGGAACAGTAAGCCCTAGTGTTTTTTTTATTGATCTTCATAAGAGAAAGACATAAAAAAGACAATCAAGATAGATGAAAATATCTCACATTTTTCTATCCCCTCTTTGCTCTAATCCTTACTTCGCAACCATGTCTAACTTCAGGGTTTTGAGTGGCGATGTTCTTGATGCTTGCGAGACTTTGTTTTCGCCTAAGCGGGCGACACAAACGACTTTGGATAGCATTCGTCACGATTATTCGTTGCCGGCCGATCTCGAAATCATTCTCCTTGAAGAGGGCAACAGTCTCTGTCATCCAAAGCATGGCTATATTGCTTTGTACCCTGGTATGTTCCATTCCGGTTTTAGGCTTCCGATTCCTGAGATCGTATGGGAGTACTTAGATTTTGTGAACATTTCTCATGCCGAACTAGTTCCTAATGGTTGGAAGGTGATGATTGCAACTTTAGCAAGGGTCGTTGCATCCGGTATCCCTACGAACGTTAGGGTTTTGCATTCCTTGGTGGGGTTTGGTATAAACACTAACCACACTTGCTATATTTGTTCCCCATCTTGTTTCAAGAGTCTGCAAGAGGAGTATGGGGGCTGGTCGAGGCCCTGGTTTTATACGTCCATTGCCTCTGACTATTTTAGGTTGCGCAAAATCAGATTTTGTTGTCGTTCCGAGAGCCTAAGATGATCGAATTATCGTTGTTGTTAGAGGAGCAGGAGTTCTGTGATTGGTTTGACCAGCTTCCTTGAGTCTTAGTGGAATATTTCCTTACTACGGATGTTATTATTCGTAGTGGCTTGTATTCATCGAGTGAAGCGGGTCGCGTGGAGCCTATGGTAGTTCGTGGTTCGGAGGTGACTGTTGCGCGTGTTGGCGATGTGACTATTGGTCGCGGAGTGAGCTCTGTTAAGAAACCTGTAGGCCGAATTGCTTCTGTTGTTGTCAGAGACTCTAGGAGTGTTAGCTCGATCGTTAGAAAGAGGAAAGTTCCCAGGACTCCCAACCCGTCTAAGATGCTGGCAATTAGTCCTGGTCGTGTCTCGAAGAAGAAGAAGCTCGCCATATCGGTTCATGGTACCATTAAGGCTCCATCTCCTTCTATGTTTCACGAAAAGGGAGGTCATGGTGCGGGTAACTTTGTTGCCCGAGAAGACGAGGAGATAAATCAAGCTTTTGAGATGAGCAAAAATGAGGTTTTTCGTCCTTTAGACGATCGTGAGAAGAGTCTTGTTTCTTCTTACGGTTTGCCTATTTCTGCCGACCTGACGGTCAATGACTCTCACGTCATTGAAAACAAAATGCTTCAGCTTGGACTTGAGCAGTTTGAGAATTCGAACAACACCAAGACCTTGGATGACTTCGAGTACAATTCGTCATTGGAATATCGAGTCGTTACTCGAGCCCGGGGCTTCAAACCCTCATGTGTTTCCTGTTGTTGCTGGGACCTCGAGATTGCCTACTACTCCCTCTACTTCTTGTTTTGTCTCGGTTGCGCCCGAGAAGTTCTGATAGACTTCTAAGATTGAGTGTTCACAATCTCATTGGCGGTTGGCTAATACGATAATAGGACTCTTATGCATGTGCGCCTGCCACGTCATCATATCAATGAGGGCTTCTAGCACCTCACGGAAGGAATGACCCATCTTACTTACGCGACCGTGATGGGGTTGAATTATAAGGTTGCCCATGATCATGTGGCGCTCATCTAGCAGAAGCTAATGGGGCATGTCTTGGTTGTTTTTCACGTTTTCTACCAACTTGATTTGTTGGGAATGCAATGCATAGAGCATGCGAAGGCTGCTGACATTGCGCGAACTCATTGACGGAGGTCGAAGCTACTCGGGATTAGTTTGCTTTTGATCTTGAAACGTCTGAAGTCAAGCTGGATAGGTTGCAGTCCCATTTGAATGTTGCTAAGATTGTCTGACCGAGTGGCTGAGCATGACGAGGCCAATCATTCTGCTGAAGAGTATTCTGCCAGTCTCAAGGCTTCTGTGATGTGAATTGCTCAGCGTAATTCTGAGTTCATTGCAATCATCGAGAACGAATTGGTGTCGACTCAAGCCGAGCTTTCATCTGTTACTGAAAGGCTAAAGGTTGTGGAAGCAGCGGATTGGAAGAGAGTGGTTGATGGCAGTCACGCCTTTTTAGATTTCCTTGAGAAGCAAGGCTTGGATTTAATCGAACATCGTTGCTACGACGAGAAAGTATTTGAGTATGAGGAGGAAATCATTCTGGATTTGCTGAGTGATCCTGTTATCGAAGAACAGTCTCATCATCTGTCTGAGCTTGCACCCTCTAGCGGTGTTGCTGCTAATGTTGATGTTCCTTCTTAAATTTTCCTTTTGGCTCATTTGTAATCTTTTCTTTTTAGAAGATCAATGGAAATTTATAATTTGGATTGGTTGTGTCTAGTATCTCTAGCTAATTAGCTTTTTTACTTTCGACATTCCTAGTAGAATTCCGACTCGTTCGTTCAGATTTTTGTTAATGGCTTTAGTATTCGACATACTAGTCGTGCAAAAGCTCTTTTTACGAAATTTGATTCTATATCCGGATTACGATGTCGTACATCATAGTCGACGAGAAAAAGTATTGCTCATATGTCTTGGTACTTTATTACTTCGTGGTTGATCGGGTCAGAAGTTTCATGTTCGTGCCCGACTCGTTCGTCCTGGTACATATATATATTTGTTGCTCGATACTCTAGCCGTGCTGAGTATTTTCATAAGTGAGATTTTCAGTTTGACTTGTTCGTCCCGACCAAACTTTTGTCGCTTGAACTCAAAATGGAAGGTTGAGCGAAAAAGTTTATTGATAATTTCTTTTTAAGTGCTCTACATTCCACGATTATGGTAGCTTTCACCTTCCTTATTTTTCAACCAGTATTTTCCAGGTCTACTGATCTTTATTACTCTGTATGACCCTTCCCAATTCGGGTTTAGCTTGCCTGCGCCTGGTTCATTTGTGTTGAACTGGACTTTTTAGAGCACCCAATCACCGATGTCGAAAGTGAGGGCTTTTACCTTCTTATTGTAGTATCTGGCCACACGCTGTTGGTAGGCTGCTGTTTTGATAGCTGCCGCTTCTCGCTTTTCTTCGAGGAGGTCTAGCCCGACTCTCAATGCCTCAATGTTATCTTCAACACAGAATTCTTCAGTCCAGAATGTTGGCATACCAATCTCCATGGGTATCATTGCTTCGAACCTGTATGAGATGGCAAAAGGGGTTTTCCCTGTCGGAGTTATTTTCGTTGTTCTATATGCCCAAAGGACACAAAGTAATTCAGATGTCCACAATCGTTTTGTTGCCTCAAATTTCTTTTAATCGACTCCAAGATGATTCTGTTGGTGACCTCAGCTTGTCCATTCACCTGTGGATGGGTGGGTGCTGAGAAATGCTGCTGGATGTTCAAGTTTTCATACAACTCCTTGATCTTCCTGCCTTCGAATTGTTTCCTGTTGTTCGTGATAATTAACCTTGGGATCCCAAATCTACATATTATGTCTTTCCAAAGAAACTTCTCGACTTGAGTTTCTCCTATCTTTGCTAGAGGCTCTACTTCTACCCACTTAGTGAAGTAATCTATTGCCATGAGGAGAATTTTTTTTTTGTCCGATATGGGGAGTGGCTCTATGATGTCCATTCCCCATTGCGCGAATGACTAGGGGCTACTCATCGGGATCAGGCTCTGGCCTGGCATGTGAGTGTATGGGGCAAATCTTTAGCATTTGTCGCATGTGTGGACGAGTTTATGAGTGTCTGTTTGCATCGTTAGCCAGTAGTATCCTAGTGTAAGTGCTTTATTTGCTAGTTTTCTTCCTCCTGGGTGATTCCCGCATGTGTCATAGTGGATTTCTCGTAGGACATAGTCAACATCTTCAGGTGAAGAGCATCTTAGTAGTGGACTGGTGGCAGATCTTCTGTACAGTTTGTTATTGATCATCGTGTATCTTGCTGCCCGATTACGCAGTTTTCGAGCCTCCATCTTATCTACTGGGAGCTTTTCGTTGATATGTACGCCAGGATTAGAGTTGTTCAGTTGTTTTCTTGGTTTATGGAGCATGTCTTTTCTACCTGGTTCTCGAGTATGGAACTTCCCTGCATCATGACGAGTGGATTATCACACTTTTTGGCTTGTGATGCTTCATTTGCCAGTTCGTTGACCCTTTCATTCTCCGCCCTTAGGCACCGTTGAATGATTGCGGTCTGGAAGCCTTCTATCACTTTGGTAGTCTTTTGGTGGTAGGCTTTCATTCAGGCCTCTTTGACCTGAAATTCGCCATTCAATTGATTGACCACCAATTTAAACCAGTAAAGACACTGATATCTTTTATTCTCAAGTGTTTTGCTAATTGCAACCCGACTATCACTGCTTCGTACTCGGCTTCATTGTTTGAGGCTTTAAAATTGAATTTTATCGCATTCTCTAACGTGACGCCCTCTGAGTTGTATAGGACCAATCCAGCTCCACTTTTCAGCTCGTTGGATCCATCCGTGGGTGGTTTGTTTGACTTGCCCTTCTTCGTTTTTGCTCTATAGTTGTTGACCACTCTTGCCTATAAATTCAAAAATGAAATCTACCAACGCTTAGGCTTTGATCGCGGTTCTGGGGATGTAGCTAATATCGAATTGTCCGAGCTCTATTGCCCATTTCATCATTCTTCCGGATAGTTTTGATTTGTGCAATACCGACCGAAGTGGCTACTCGGTCACTATGATTGGATGAGCTTGGAAGTATGGACATAGCTTTATCGAAGACACAATCAAAACAAGTGTAAATTTCTCTAGAGCCGGATAATTGATTTCTACATCTGCAAGCATTTTGTTGATGTAATATACTGGTTTTTGTGCACCCTTTTCCTCCCGTACCAATGTTGAGCTTACCGCATGGTCAAATACAGATATATATATATAAATACAATGCTTCCCCCGTGCTCGGTTTTGTCAGCATTTCTGTGCTCCCCATATATGCTTTTAGGCTTTGAAATACTTTCTCGCATTATGTACTCCACTCGAATGTCTTGTTTCCTTTCAAAATTTTGAAGAAAGGTATACATTTGTTTGAGGATTTGGAAATAAATATATTTAAAATTCGTTATTCTTCCATCAAAACATTGTATTCTCTTTATGTTTGTTGGTGACCGCATGTTGAGAAGTGCCTGTATTTGTTTGGGTCGGCTTCAATTCCTCTTTGATTGACCATGTATCCGAGGATTTTTTCTGATTCTACTCCAAATGTGCACTTCTTCGTATTCAATTTAATTTTGTACTTCCGCAGTTGGGAAAAGGTCTGCTTAAGATCTTTGATGTGGTCTATTCGGCGTGAACCTTTGACAAGCATATCATCGATGTAAACTTCCATTAATCTTTGAACATTCTGTTCACCAGCCGTTGGTACGTGGCTCCCGCATTTTTTAATCCAAAGGGCATTACTCGATAGCAATATGTACCTCTTTCCGTTATAAAATATGTCTTTTGTTGGTTGGGAGGGTAAATCTGTATCTGATTATACCCAGAGTACGCATCCATAAAGCTCAGGAGTTCTTGTCTGGCGGTTGCATCCACTATCTGGTCCATTCGTGGGAGTGAAAAATTATATTTTGGGCAAACATTGTTTAGATCAGTGTAATCCACACCTACCCTCCACTTGCCATTCTTTTTCTTTACTAACACTGTATTGGCTAACCAGTCCGGGTAGTGAGCTTCTCCGATCATTGCTGCATTAAGTAGGTGGTGCACTTTCTCGTTTATTGTTTGATTACATTCTGGAGCCACTGGCCTTCTTTTTGTTGGACCGACTTCTTGTCCGAGTTCACTTGTAATTTGTGGGTAATGACAGATGGGTATATTCCCACCATGTCCATCGTCGATGCAAAAACATCCTGATTATCTTTCAACAGTTGGCTTAGTTTCCCGACAAGCTTTGGGTGAATCTTTGTGTCAATCCAAACTGTTTTCTCTTCTTCATCGTCCAGGCAGACCACAATGGTTTATTCTTTCGCTTGTCCGGTGTTTGGTCAATCATTGGACTGGTTGGGGTCGTATTATCATATGGGAGGTTGGGGCTTATCTGACGAGGTTGTTGTAGAAGCTCCTCTGGTCATTGCAGTAATTGCTATTTGTGGGGAGCTTTTATCGTGGCATAATGACATTCGCGAGCTGCTGATTGATCTCCTTTGATTCTCCCGACACCATTGTCAGTATGGTACTTCAAGCACCGGTGCATGGTTGAGGACACCGCATCCATTTTGTATATCCAAGGCCTTCTGAGTAGCATGTTGTACGCAGAAGGAGCATCGACAAAAAGGAAGTCCATCAATAATACTCATTGCTTTCCCGATTTTCCTGCTTCAACTGGCAATTGGATCATCCCCAATGGGCTACATTGTAATCCACTGAAACCCACAATTGGTTGATTGCTAGGTGACAACATTTCGTTAGTGAACCGAATCCTTTGGAATGCTGTCAGGTACAGAAGGTTGGCTGAGCTACCCATGTCGACTAACACTCTTTTAATTTCCCACCTGGTGATGCGCTATTTTAGTAGCACACAACTTAATACCCTGCTTTGTAATTTGTAGTATAGAATAAATAGGGATCGTTCTAGACCGGGGATTAGAGGGCTTGTTAATTACACTAATAATAATTAAAAAACAACTAACAACCTAATTAATTAAATAAAAGGGGATTAGATTTTCTAAATTAAATTATGAAAATAACTACGAAAATTAATGTAAAGATAATAAACTAAAGAGATGACAAGGATGAGAAATTAGCTAAGGGTTTTATCTCCACACACCAAACAAATGCTTATAAATCAATCTTCAATAATCACTTGCTAACTCGTGAGAGACAATGCTCAAGACTAACCGTGACCGCACTGCATTAATCTTATTATTTTCCCAAGTTCGTTGAATTAAACTAAGCGTCGCTTTCAAACTATTATTATCATGCTATCTAAACAGGAATCGCAAGTTAAATAGCAATCTAAGATCATTAAGTTTTTTGGAAAATGTGAACACTGACTAGGCAATCACAAGTATGATCAGCATCTTGTTCTTGCCTAGGTTTTTACTTAACCTTACCAACGTTCCTTGGTATTTACTACTTGTGAGTACAGAATCATAACAATTAGGTGAAACTCTCCTATACTCTAGCCCCAAATCCTAGCATGCTTACTAAGTTGGCCACCTTAACAAACATACAAAGAAAAGTTCTCTATAAAGCAGTTAAGCAAAACACAATCACTAATAGCAAGGAAGACTAAATTCAATTAATTTATAAAGCACATGTTCGGGGCTTCGAATCCACCCCTAACTAAGAGGAGTTTAGCTAGACATATTAATTATGTTCAAACAGTAATCCATAATCAATAATCAAACTAAAATTAAAAGAAATAGATGTTTAGAGATGAAAACAAAACACTGATCTGTGGTGGTACTAATAGAACTGGGGTGTGAATAGCGCGAAATCCCTTCACCCTCCTTGCTCACTTCGCGAGCTGCTCCTTCCTGCTTCCTCAGTTCCTTTCATTCTGTTTCAGCTCCTTTCTCCAGAAGAAGATGCGAGTGAGGGGATGACGGTGTCGGCGATGAGGGAGTCAAGCGAGAGAGAGATGCGGACGGTGAAGATGGCGTAGACAGGGGACAGCGAGAGAGACTGTGGCGAAAGAAGGGACTGTGGTTGTAAGGAGGAGGGGATGAACAGGGTCCTACGTGGTGGTCTGCGGCTGTAGATGAGGGCGGTGAAGATGGTTGATGATGGGTGAGGACGGTTGATGGCGGCTAGGGTTTTTGCGAGGATGATCAGGGAGGAAAAGGAGACGATGGAGGCGGTGGATCAATGCTGTTGCTCGATGGGTGGTTCCCTTCTCCAAGCCAGGTATGTCCCCTTTTTATTCTTGTTTTCTTCTTTCTGTGGTTTCCTTGTTGGTGTGGTTTCCTTGCTTGTGTGAAGTCCTTGTGCAATTAGTATTCCTAATTTGACAATTTGCTTCTATTTTAAAGTATTGTAATTGGAAACCTACACAAACATGAAAATAGCAATTAGTACCATAATTAACAAATAATAGCTAATAATACATATAGAAATATGGTACTAAAAATAGCATAATTATGCCCCTATCAAATTCCCCCACACTTATCTTTTGCTAGTCCTCGAGCAAATCCAAGAAACAAAAATAAAAGACTCAAATGACTCAATCTATACTTTCCAACATTTGTCTTAGAGATTTTCAACGGATCCTGACATGTTAAGATTTTTTGTAAACACGAGATTAAATCCACATCATTCAAAAATTAATACACGTTCATAGCAATGATATAAAAATTTACAATTAAATCAATCCAAGTGACTGTGAAACTCAAGCGCGTGCCAAGAAGAATTAACCCAAAAATCTCACTAGATGCACTCTTTTCTTTTTCACTGATTATTTGGTAAAATCACTCTTCCTATTCTAGCTATATGTGAGAGGATTGATGTGAAAGGGAAACAAGTAGCTCACATATGATATAACAAGAAAGAATGGTATTTTCTGACTTTTTTTTTTAGATATATGATCTCATGGAAGGAATGTTACTACTTGAATGCAAGAACCAGTGACACCATATGCTCATACCTCATTCGAATCTCCACATCGTGACATTGCAAGACACACTCAATCAAAAGGTCTTAATTCAGGTTGTAATGGGGCTAGGGGTCAAGGGAAGAGAAAGAACGAATATGAAGTTTTCAAAGGGCTTGAAGAAATTGTGAAAGCATGCAATAAGATTAGAGACATTAGCAAAGAATCATATGGTTCAAGACATAAGTGGAAAAATGACGAGGTGGCCCATTGATAATGAAGAGCTTCAGCAATTATTTTGTATCTACTTAAAAAGAATTGAACTATCTGTATGGTACTGTAATACTGAATGGATAAAGATAAGGACTTGTATCCCTTTTGTAACTTCTTTTTTTTTCTTTTTTTTTTCTTTTTTTTCCTTTTTTTTTTTTTTTTTTTTTTTTTTTTGGTACTCTTTCTTTTTGAACTGTCTACCACAAGGGTCTTCCCCCACACTTGCTTTTCAACATACCTTGAACCACAATAAAGTATCTGCAAATCAAATTATGCTCCACTCGTTTTATTAGGATAGAGAATGAGGGTAATGAAATAAAAGGCTTAATAACAGGCTCAATGGGGTTAACCTAAAGGAAAAATATTATGGATCGGGCTTATTTGGCAATGATGGAAACTAGGTGCCTTTATCATGTCAAGCATGTCATGCAATTCAATATGATGCTTTGAACGAAATTAATACAAGTTCTAGTGTTTAATTCTTAATTTTGAAAGCAATCCAAGTAGCAACCAAAGCAAACAAAATTGAGATCATGCAACGAATTATTATTGACAAAAGAAATAAAAGATGACCTAACTAAAAACTCTCAAAATCAAAGGAACAATAGGCTCAAAACTCACATATGGGTTAGAATGAGTTAAATTCAACTAAGCATGCTATGAGTACCAATTACTAAGTTGATTACATGTGAATTGGCATATGATAACCATAAATAAGCATTAACCAAAGAATAATATTAGATCTTGAATTATGTTTATAAATCATCTTAAAGTCATGCAATTAAAACCAAATCTCATCATTGTGTTGGAAAGTATCCTAAGACTCAAAACAAATATAAATTTTTATTTTTTATTATTTTTATTTTATGACACTAATACCAACAAAGAAAATAAAAACCAACAATTTTTTTTTTTTTTTTTTTTTTTGTTTTCAAAATAATTTTGCAAAATAATTCAAAATAAAACAATGTTTTGTTCCCCCACACTTAAACCTAACATTGCCCTCAATGTTAATAGATTATAGCACATGCAATGAAAGATTTAAACGCGGAAAAACAAACTACTAACAAACAAAAACAAAAACAACGAAAATAAAATAAAATGATAAAGAAAGCAAATCTGATTGGGTTGCCTCCCAAGAAGCGCTTGTCTTAACGTCGTGCAGCCTGACGGTATCTCCAATTAATCCTCAGAATAAGTGGGAACATGGAGTGATACGTCCTCCACGTCATGCTCCACAAATGACTCATAATAGGGCTTAAGTCGATGATGTTTCACTTTAAACTCCTTCCCAGTTGTGACACTCTTAATCTGTATAGCACCATGGGGAAAAACATTAGTAATAATAAAAGGACCAACCCATTCAGAACGTAACTTACCAGTTCTAAGACATGATTGGAAAAGCAAGACTTTCATTCCAATGACAAAAATATTTCCATGGATCATCTGATCATGAAAAACTATAGTGTTCTCCTTATAATTGCTTTTACTATCATAAGCCTCATCCTGAATCTTTTCAAGCTCATTCAACTGAAATTTCTTCCGCTTCTTTGTATCATAGGGAACTCCATTGCTCTCATATCCAACGGCAGTAGTGATGTGGGTCTCAAGTTCATCCTCGTTTTTGAGGTTTGACAATTTCTGGGACAAATTGTCATTCACATTAATAGAAAAACAAGAATGATTTTTATCAGGATATCTCGTGGCTTCAAAGATGTTGAAGCCAATCACATCACCATCAAATTCCATGGTCAGTTTCCCCGCATGTACATCAATATTTGTCTTCGCAGTTTTCATGAAGGGGCGCCCTAAAAGAAGAGGCAAAGGTGCTGATAATTCCGAATCTTCCATCTCAAGAACATAGAAATCTGCTGGGAATATCAAATGGTTAACCTGCACTAACACATCTTCCAACAAACCTCGAGGATATGCATTAGAACGGTCAGCCAATTGAATAATAACACCATCATTTTTTAACTTCCCAAGATTCATAGATCGATAAATAGAATACGGCATAACATTAATTGAAGCACCTAAGTCTAACATTGCATTTTCAATTTTAGTATTACCGATAACACAAGGGATAGTGAAACTACCTGGATCCTTACACTTCGGTGGCAATTTCCTTTGAAGAACTGCGGAGACATTCTCACTTACTTTAACTACCTCTCCGTCTCGAAGACGTCTCTTTGTTGTGCAAAGCTCCTTCAAAAATTTTGCATACTTAGGCACTTGCTTAATAGCATCAAGAAGAGGAATATTGACTTGGACTTTTCGGAAGGTTTCCAAAATTTCCTTATCCTGTTCATCTTTCCTAGATTTGGCAAACCTACCTGGAAAAGGCACAAAAGGTGGAACAAGATTAGTAGAAACTGAATTTGGAATGCTCACCTTCTTACATTGGAGTTCTGGTGTTTCAATGATGGATGGATCATCCTTCTGTAACTCAGCTTTCTTATTTCGACTCTGTTTAGGGACTATTGTCTCATTCTCAATCTGCCTACCACTCCTCAATGTAATTGCTTTTGCAGTTTCAAACCTGCCCTTCGGATTTGGAATGGTAGAACTAGGAAGTTTTCCTTGCTCGCGAATTTGTCCAATAAACTCAGCTATTTGTCCCATCTGTAGCTTCAAATCTGCTATATCTTTTGCTTGATTCTGCTGAGAAATAGTTAATGATTTCAGAATCTCATCATAATTAAGCGGCATACCTGAATTGTGCTGATGTGGTTCAGGTGGTCCTTGAAAGAAACCAGGGGGTGGCCGATTTGAAGTCTGTTGTTGAGGTTGTTCTGAATTTCTCCATCCAAAACTTGGGTGATTTCTCCAACCTTCATTGTAGGTGTTCGAATAAGGATTATTTCTATAGTGATTTTGCCCCTGAAAACCTATTGCATTGACATTCTCCCAACCGCCATTCTCAATTAGTTGAGGACATTGATCAGATGGATGTCCTGGCTTTGTACACACGCCACAAACCTGTGCAGCTCCTAGCATATTCGGCTTCCCTAGGGCCTGAGTCACAAGTGAGGTAAGATTAGTCATTTGAGCTTCCAAACTAGAATTAGTACTTACCTCATTGACTTGGCGTGAAGGCTCTCCAATTCCTTCATACTGCTGGGCATTTAAGGCTCGGTTTGCAATCAAAGTTTTTGCTGCTGCTGGAGTTTTATCAACCAAAGCTCCTCCTGTCGCTGCATCTAACATCTGTCGCTCAAGAGGAAGCAATCCCTCATAAAAGTATTGAATCAGGAGCTCCTCCTTCATCTGATGCTGCGGGCATGATGCTATGAGAGTTTTGAAGCGCTCATAGTAAGCCGGATATGATTCTCCTGGACCTTGCTGTATGCCACTGATTTTCTTCCTCAATAAGATAATTTTGGAAGTTGGGAAAAATTTCTCTAGAAACACCTTCTTCATGCTTTCCCAAGAATATACTGTTCCGGAAGGTAGTTCATAGAGCCAATCCTTAGCCCTATCAGTCAGAGAAAAAAGGAATGCTCTCAACTTTAGAATGTTTTCATCCACATTTATTGGCGTCATACTGGAGCATACAACTTCAAATTCCTTTAAATGTTTATTTGGATCCTCCATAGAAAGACCATGATACTTCGGAATATGATGAAGTAGGCTGGATTTCAGCTCGAATGACTCAGTCTTGCCCTGCGCGGCTAATGGGTACTGAATGCACAAGGGTGCGGCATTGTCCAAGGTGGATGCCGAAAGTTCTTTAATAGATCTATTATCTCCCATGTCAAACTCTTCAGATTCAGATTCAAAGCTAGATGTTTGTAGTTCTTTTGTTTCTCTTCTTCGTCTTCTAAATGTTTTCTCAGGCTCTGAATCGTATTCTACTAAGTTTTCGCTGGATCTCCTATTGTGCATGAATTGGTACCTGAGATAAAGAAAGAAAGAAAAAAATCAATAAAAATAAAAATAAATAAATAAATAAAAACTAATTAAGTAATCAACAACTTTTCTAATCCCCGGCAACGGCGCCAAAAATTGATGCGCTATTTTAGTAGCACACAACTTAATACCCTGCTTTGTAATTTGTAGTATAGAATAAATAGGGATCGTTCTAGACCGGGGATTAGAGGGCTTGTTAATTACACTAATAATAATTAAAAGACAACTAACAACCATATTAATTAAATAAAAGGGGATTAGATTTTCTAAATTAAATTATGAAAATAACTACGAAAATTAATGTAAAGATAATAAACTAAAGAGATGACAAGGATGAGAAATTAGCTAAGGGTTTTATCTCCACACACCAAACACATGCTTATAAATCAATCTTCAATAATCACTTGCTAACTCGTGAGAGACAATGCTCAAGACTAACCGTGACCGCACTGCATTAATCTTATTATTTTCCCAAGTTCGTTGAATTAAACTAAGCGTCGCTTTCAAACTATTATTATCATGCTATCTAAACAGGAATCGCAAGTTAAATAGCAATCTAAGATCATTAAGTTTTTTGGAAAATGTGAACACTGACTAGGCAATCACAAGTATGATCAGCATCTTGTTCTTGCCTAGGTTTTTACTTAACCTTACCAACGTTCCTTGGTATTTACTACTTGTGAGTACAGAATCATAACAATTAGGTGAAACTCTCCTATACTCTAGCCCCAAATCCTAGCATGCTTACTAAGTTGGCCACCTTAACAAACATACAAAGAAAAGTTCTCTATAAAGCAGTTAAGCAAAACACAATCACTAATAGCAAGGAAGACTAAATTCAATTAATTTATAAAGCACATGTTCGGGGCTTCGAATCCACCCCTAACTAAGAGGAGTTTAGCTAGACATATTAATTATGTTCAAACAGTAATCCATAATCAATAATCAAACTAAAATTAAAAGAAATAGATGTTTAGAGATGAAAACAAAACACTGATCCGTGGTGGTACTAATAGAACTGGGGTGTGAATAGCGCGAAATCCCTTCACCCTCCTTGCTCACTTCGCGAGCTGCTCCTTCCTGCTTCCTCAGTTCCTTTCGTTCTGCTTCAGCTCCTTTCTCCAGAAGAAGATGCGAGTGAGGGGATGACGGTGTCGGCGATGAGGGAGTCAAGCGAGAGAGAGATGCGGACGGTGAAGATGGCGTAGACAGGGGACAGCGAGAGAGACTGTGGCGAAAGAAGGGACTGTGGTTGTAAGGAGGAGGGGATGAACAGGGTCCTACGTGGTGGTCTGCGGCTGTAGATGAGGGCGGTGAAGATGGTTGATGATGGGTGAGGACGGTTGATGGCGGCTAGGGTTTTTGCGAGGATGATCGGGGAGGAAAAGGAGACGATGGAGGCGGTGGATCAATGCTGTTGCTCGATGGGTGGTTCCCTTCTCCAAGCCAGGTATGTCCCCTTTTTATTCTTGTTTTCTTCTTTCTGTGGTTTCCTTGTTGGTGTGGTTTCCTTGCTTGTGTGAAGTCCTTGTGCAATTAGTATTCCTAATTTGACAATTTGCTTCTATTTTAAAGTATTGTAATTGGAAACCTACACAAACATGAAAATAGCAATTAGTACCATAATTAACAAATAATAGCTAATAATACATATAGAAATATGGTACAAAAAATAGCATAATTATGCCCCTATCACCTGGCTATCAGCACTAAAATTACTGAGGCATTATTGTGCGGGAAGTTAACTTTGTCAGCGTCTTTGTTGGAGAAGATCAGAGTCATTTGGATCGTTCTTGCACGCCATGCGGATGGCTTATGGTATCTAATATTTGCTCGTAAATCTCTGACTACTCACTTTCGGGATCGATTGGATTGTTCATTTTCTCCAGCAGCGACATGCAAAACAAATATTAGCTCCCTTGATTGCCCTTCTAACGTGGTTATTCCATCTTCGGACTCTCTCAACTTAATGAATTTTCCAAGTCGTCCTTCACTGACATGGCATTCAATCTCGTCTCTTAAGATGTGACAATCTTTCAATATCGTGTCTGTGGTCATCGTGGAAGGAGTAGTATTTGCTTTTGTTTTGCCTGTCTGGATTTCCTCTCAATTTTGGCGACCACTTGACGTCTTCCCATTTTGCTATAGATTTAAGGACTTCGCCTCGACTTGTTATTAAAGTTTTGAACGATTTCCTGATGGTCGTTCACGGTTGGACCTCATCGGTTGTAGCCTTCCAGGCTTTCGTTGATCGAATTCAGGATTGTTATTGGTTCAATGTCTCTTACGCTGAGTGCTTCCTTCTCGAAGCTTGTTGTCCTCCCAGTCTTGGGTGAGTTTATCCACCATTTTGATCATGTGGTTCATCTGGGCCCTGGGCACCTCCACTTGAGGGTCCAAGGTGATTTCCCAAGATGTCTGAGTCGTTATATGTTGTGGTTCCCTTCTTTCTGATGCAGTTCGTCCGACGGTTGTCGCCAGATCGATATCATGAGATAGGTTGCATCGATTATTTCCAGATTGAGGGTCTGTAGAGTATTCCATTTGTTGTGATAGCTTCTTGATCGTTGATCAGATCTTAGTGAGTTTTGTTACTGTGGAACTTCTCTTCAGAAAGGAAACTTGTCGTTTCCCACAGACAACACCAAACTGATGCGTCCAAATCTTGTCCTCTCGTAATTTTGACCTGCAAAACAGATGTTAGACTGCCAAGGACCACCTTTTTGGTGGCCGAAGGCACTCCAATGCCTAAGTCAACAACTCTGTTGAAGAAGGAAGTAAATCTAGACAAAACTTAGTTAAAGTTGGATACTTTGGTCGATTGTTCCTTTTACCTTATATAATGGTCGCGGTTAAGTCTTTGCGTGACTTAAGCATGTGAGGCGCAACGGAAGAAGACGTTATTCGTAACAGTCTCCTCCTTTATGAAGACGCGTCCGTGGAGGCGTAACACCCTTCACGACTCTTTTCTTATGCAATGTTTCTCTTCTATATGAGAGAACTCGTTCGGGCCTGGATTAGGGCTTTAGTTATGACTTCTTCTAATGAGCCATGTTTGGGCTTTTATGATTGATTTTTCTCTCTTCGGGTTTTATGAGTTGGCCCAGTTTTGGAATACCTTATACTCGTGATGGATGATTTCTGCCACGTGTATGGCTATGATGATAGTCTATTTTGATGTATCATCAAGTATAAAAACCCAAATTTTGCTGCAACAAACACTACTTCACACCTAGATAATACTTGTCATAGGGCAGTAATTGAGCAAGTTCTACAACAAATTTTTGCTACATTGATTACACCCTGTGAGGCAACTAAGGTTCCTACTTAGTTTCAGCCGTACACTAGCAATTCTTTGCATACAATTAAACCAACAGGAAGAAATACAATTACACAAAATATTCGGGATGAATCCCTTTTAGTTTATTACCTTGATGTATGAGCACCAACTCAATTTGAACAGGTTACAAGATCTTCACAAATTGTTCCAGCAATCTATGTTTGACATAAGCTTGCTCCTACAAACTCACATCCATCTCCCATCCTCACAAATGCCTTATAAAATGGCTACATCTTTCAACCTCAACAATAACTATCTAATCCATGTGTCAACCAAGCATTTTCCACCAACACAAACCACTCTAACAAACACATATCATCACATGTCTAAATGCAAGTTATCTTGCATTCAAACAAGGCCCGCAAGCCTTGGTCCAACATCCGTACCGGGCCCAATGATGTGAGCATCCATGCTCTATTATGATGGAAAATAGTCTGTCATCAGTCCATCACCACGCACCACCATCCATGCGTGCATCAGTCATGCATGAGTCCGCCTACGCATAGTCCAGTATCCAAGTATCGTCTGCCATCCAAGCATACGCGCGAGCATGCATTGTGCAAGCAAGCACAATCCATGGTCTGTCAATCCATCACTAAGCCAAGGTGCTTCATGCTTGGCTCGTGTTCCATGCACGTCTAGTCAGTCCATCAATCATCTCATCCATCCTCAAGGCAATCCCAACTTTTTCTCAATCGTGCCTTGGCCATGCACTAGCTCTGCCTTGCCTAGCACTGAGTCGGCTTCCATCTTCTCCGAGACTCAGGAGACACCTTCCCCCTAATATAAATGCTAAGCATTTGGGCACTTTTCAAAAAGGAACATTAGGGATTGAGACCATCAGGAATGCCCACTAGATCACCCTTGACCTAGGCATTCCTTACTATACTAACCTCGACATATATTTTCATTCCAGCCACCCTTACAAGACCCATACAAACACTTGTTTAATAGGCAAAGCCCTTGTACAAAACCAATATATACAAAGCAGACAAGTAAAGACAACTTAAACATAAACATGAACATTGCTCCGACATTGTCCATGGCACAAAGTGATCCAACATCCGTACTTGATCACCCCTACTAGAGTCAGACTGTATTCCTCACTTTGATCCGTCCAACAAAGCATTCCAATCTTCGTCTAGCAACTTTGCACACACATGCCTTCATGTACATCCAACCCATGCACGCACATGTATGCATCAACACGCTGGTCGATCTATGCTGAGTTACCGAGGGTCTGACAATACTACAACACAAAACAAAATAAATAACCATAGAATATAAAGAAAAGGCATACTTACTAATTGACATACCATTGTGTTATCTAGTAGAGGACTACCACTCACCATACGTTTAACCTTTTCACTAAATACACCAACTCTATATCTCTCTCTAATTATCTCTATCTTTTTCGTAATATTTCGCCAGCACTTGAACCACAAACAATTGTTTGCGGCTATTTATTAATCCTAACAATTGGGCCTTTCAAGCTTGCCCATCTATCCACATTGAGATCGTAATATACCCTAATTGTTGGGGTTTTCATCTGGGTCACGGATTTACATGGAAATAGTGATATTCTTTTGACGATAATAATTTCACATAAATTGATAAGTGCGGTCAAAATGTCATAAATAGTATTAGACCAAGTGACAAATTTTAATTGGTGTGCCACTAATTTATATTTTTGAATATGAGAATGAGGAATTTTATTTAATTATACTGATAGTCTAGCACAACGAAGATAATCATGCATTTTTCATAAGCTAAAGACAAATTTAATAAAATAAATTTTTATTAAGAAAGGAAGTGATAAAATTGAAAAAATACAACTATAAGATTACTAAGTAATGTAGAACAAAAAATAGATACTTAGATTCAGGGGAAAACCAATAAAACAAAATAATAAATAAATAAAAGCAGAGGGAAAAAACAAAAAAAAATTCAATTATGTGTATGAAGAGAGTATGAAAACATTAAAAAATTACATATCTTACAAAATGATAAAGTAAATAAAACTTGCAAAAACAATTAAAAAAAAGTCGAGTGAGCAATTTATCATGCACGACAGAAGAAACAATTGTAGCCATCAGCTAAAAAATTATTATTTAAAGAACTATCATCATTAATTAAACAAAATAAACATAAGTTATTATAAATAAAAATGAAATATGAGAAAGAAATATAATCACCATATTATCGTCAAGCACATAAACGGACAACATTTACATGAATGAGAAGAAATGGCATAAAGCCCCATAAAGTCTAAACATCGAACAATCAATTCGTATAGATATACAAATTGAGAGATAACATATCCTGAAAAAGCAAATTGAGAGAAATAATACCATGTTCGGAAAGAGGAAGAGATTTAGGAGAAGTCATGAGAGTGTGTGGAGATTATATGAGTAGAGACATGTGACCTACTAATTCATTTGAGTTATTTAGTTTGGTTTATAATTACAATTGAAAATGGGTATGATTTTTTCTTTATTTAGTTAACTTGTGAATCAATTTGTTCCGATGTATTTCAAGTTTCAATTATGTTTGTCTCCTTGACTGTGAAGTATATCAATATTGTGTATTACATTCAATTTTTTATTATTATTTACATATACTAATGCCACCGCCACCTCTCATCCTCCTTCTCCTCCCTTCTTTTTCTTCTTCAATCACCACCGCCACCTCTCCTTCTCTCATTCACCACCACCACCACTACCTCGCCACCGTACCTCTCCTTCTCCCCCTTCATTTTTTTTTTCTTATTCTTCTTATTCTTCAATCACCACCACCACCACGCCACCGCTACCTCTCTTCCTCTTCTTCTTTTATTCTCCCTCTCCATCAATTACCACCGCCACCACCACCACCACCACCTCATCCCATCTTTTTTTCTCCTTCACCCTCGCAGAGGTTCCTGCAAGTGGAGGAGGAGAAAAAACGGGGAGAAAAAAAGAAGGAGAAGAAAAAGAAGATGGGAGGAGGTGGTAGTGGTGATTGATGGAGAAGAAGAATAAGAAGAGGGAGGATGAGGAGGAGAGGTGGCGTGGTGGTGGTGGTGATTGAAAAAGAATAAGAAGAAGAGGAAATGATGAAAAGAAGGAGGAAAGTTGGCGATGGCGAGGTGGCGGTGGTGATTGATGGAAAAGAAAGTGAGAGAGGAGAAGAGAAGTTAGGATTTTTGTTATTTATATTGGTGGTGTCCTTCAGCAGATACAAAAAAATGGAGCGGTATCCTTCAACGAAAATGGTGGTGTTATTTAGCAATAGCTTTTTACTATTCATTTGGGGATTTGGGGAAGATGAGTTAAGAAGTTCGCCAAAGGTGTGATGGCTTAGTGGTTGAGCAGTGGCGAATGATATCACTAGGTCACAGGGTCGAATCCAGCAGGCGACATCTCGGGTGGGAGGGGTTAAGGGTTAAAAAAATGGAAGTCAAGAAGTAGGCGACATCTCGGGTGGGAGGGGTTAAGGGTTAAAAGAATAGAAGTCAAGAAGTTCAAGTCTCCCCCCGACCTACGTTTGCTACTTCATATATTAAAGTAGCATTTCATTACCCTTGACGGAACCAAATTAAAAAAAGAAGTGACTATCAATTCATATATTAAAGTAGCATTTCATTACCCTTGACGGAACCAAATTAAAAAAAGAAGTGACTATCAAAGAGCTCGCTATACTGAAGTACCAAAGGTGAGCTTCGCCCGATGACTAAGAAAAAGGTTTGGGACTGAAGAAAGTAGGGCTCCTATTGACTAAAGGTTGGTTATTCCGTTTCCTTACTACAACTTCGATTAAAAAGGCGAACAACCCCCCAATAGTCGTATGGGGTGGGGTAGACGGATCTTTCTAGATCTACACTCATGTTCTACACTCATGTTCTATGCTGTATTAAAAAAAAAAGAAAAAAAGAGGGGGGGGGGGAGGGGAACTCTACCGACCAACAACCCAGACCACTAGCAAGTAGCAACACGCACTCCCCAACTCCCAACTCTAATTATTTCCGCCCAGCAAGTTGGTATGAGCCAGCGAATTTTGTTAATGTTAGTTAAGACTTTTAGCCTCCCATTGGGGTATCAGTCATTCTCATCAACTTGTCTCCGTCGCTCCCGGTCCCCCCAATGTATCATCCATCTCTCGCCTAGTTTTTTTTACCTCCAATTCATTCCTAATTCAGTGGAGCAGAGCATCTCATAGCAAAAGCAGAGTAAGTGGAGAAGAAGACCAGAGAAGAAGTTCTCTCTACAATACAATGGAGGCCTTCGCAATCCACTCTCCCTCTTCTTCTTCTTCCTCTATTTTCTCTCGAATCTCCTCCTCCTCTCTTCGAAGAAGACCTTCACCATTACTCTCCCCTTCTCAATTGTTTCCAATTTCGCCTCTTTTGGCTCAACTCTTGAAACCCAAGCCCTTGTTTCTTCATTCCCATGTCAAACTCTACAATTCCATCCAACCCATTCGAGCTTCTTCTTCTTCTTCTTCTTTATCCCTCCAAGGAGAACCAGATAAACAACAACAACCAATCATCTCTAAAGTTGCTGTTAGTGTTCCGAAGAATCAGCAGGGGACGAAGATCGTCCCGGTGGTGATCTCGGTTGCAGTTGGGTTAATTATAAGGTTTTTGGTGCCCAAACCAGCTCAAGTGACAACCCAAGCTTGGCAATTGCTCGCAATCTTCTTATCGACTAATATTGGATTGATTCTGAATCCTCTGCCCATTGGGGCTTGGGCATTTCTCAGTCTTACTACTACTGTTGCTACAAAAACACTAACTTTTGCCAATGCGTTTAAGGGGTTTACCAATGAAGTTATTTGGTTGATTGTGGTTTCCTTCTTTTTCGCTAGAGGGTTTGTCAAGACTGGTCTTGGGGATCGAATTGCCACTTACTTTGTGAAATGGTTGGGGAAGAGTACTTTGGGCTTGTCTTATGGGTTGACTATGGGGGAAACACTTGTTGCTCCGGCAATGCCGAGTACAATTGCTAGAGCTGGAGGTGTGTTCTTGCCTATTATTAAGTCGACCCTTGAGCTCACTGCTGGCAAGTCTCCGAACAAGAAGCTCGGTGCATTTCTTGTGCAATCCCAATTACAGGTATTATTCGATCTGCACTTCTTTAGCTTCTTTTTCTAGTTATTATTACTAGGTTTGAGTATATCATTTGGCTCTTTTAAAGTAAAACACCCATCCGTGGAGTTGGAAAATGTTCACTTGGAATTGTTATTCTTTACGATGTAGTTGTGTGTCAGCAAAATAGCAAAAATCATGTCAATCAGTCACTTGAATAGTCTGATGTAAAGACCAAGTAAAAGGTTATTCATAAAGATCATGTGAAGAAAAAGAAGGAATGTGACCTGGAGTACCCATCCAAAGGAGATATAGATGATAGATGGGAGGATGGAGGAGGCGAAGACTTGTTGATATAAAAGAAGGCAGATGGAGAGTGACTAATGGGTTGGAAAAGACAGTCATCCCCAAGCTTAGAGAAGATTTGTTCCATTGAAGTTATTGAAGCCTTTACTTGGAGTCACAATGTTGGTCAAAATTTGATCGCGCAACCTAAATACAGATCTCGCCATGATTTTTGTAGTGATTTATGTAATTAAGAAAGCCTATAGGCACATAGATTGCACGAGAAGAAAGAAATTCCTAGAAATCTAGGTTGAGTTAAATAGGAGCAATCTATAAGACACAATATTAGTGGAGTTAGGAAATATCCAAACACCTAGAAAATATGGTACATTGATGTGTATGCAGTGAGAAAGACAAGCCTCATTGACTCAAAACTAAGCATCATCTTCTTCTCCTTCTTGCTTCATTCACAACAAGACTTATTTTTCCCTGGAGAAAGTCTCTAGAGACTTGATCATGATCATCGAGCAAAACTCTTTTTTGTGTGTCTCAGTCTTGATCCTGCTCATGTGGGTTAATGAGTTGGGGATGGAGATAAAGTATGGGTGCTTGGGTGGACGGAAATTGAGGAATGAGAAGTGGAGACAGGGCTCGGTGGATGATGCTGGATGAGAGACAAAATGTTGGAGGTGTGATTGTGAGGATTTTGGTGGGTACTGGCAGTGACTTGAACCATTTGTGTGTCGAATAGGGTAGAAGGAGAGGCGTGGAGGCGTTTTGTAGATGGTATGAGATTGGTGTCGGGTGGGTCTGAAGTCTAAACCAACCAGAAAGTGTTTGTCGTTTATGTTTCTTGTTGTTGGGTCTATTAAACTTAGGTTGGAGTTTTGGTTTGTGGCGGCTATGTGTCTCATGAGTGTTTCTTTGTCGCAGTCCAGGCATATATCCATAATCCTCCACAAATATTTTCTCGTGGAAGACATCCCAACAGTCTGGAATTTTCGAATCATGTCTAGAAACTTAATAAAAACTTAGCAAATATACGTTAGATCTCAACATTGCTTGTAAGGAGAACTACTTGAAGAGGAAATGAGAACAATTGATAGATTAATGTACATCACGTGGGTTAGCTAGCATGAGGTGCTATGGCATTACAACAAGAATGGTGTGGAGGATCCCAAGCGCCCTCAGTGTTCGAGTGTGAAGCGGCAAGGACATGTGGCCTCGGATGTTTAGTGCTGGACACTAATGGGTTTCGCAAGATATCAGTGTACAAGAAATTAGCGCCTGGGGTGGGTGAGTGGAGGAGTGTGCAGGAGTTCCCATGACAACATGGAGGGGTACAACGGTGGTCAGACATTGATGGCAGCAACAATAGGAGTATCGGGCTCTCCTATGTGAGTGGCCTTGACGAGGCTTAGAATTTACATAGAAGGCTAGAAGGTGAAGAGAATACCCTCACTTGTAATGAGGACGTTCCAGAGAGAGAGGAAAACACCACCTAAACAATGTTTCAGGCTGTTAGGCTCGATTCTTTTGTTAGCAGTGAATGGTGATAAACTTGGCTCTTTTCGCTGTTAGAACGAAATAAATAATAAAGAACAGAGAAAGAACTCTAATGTTTCTTGTATTACTCAGGAAATAAAGGGGGGTTATTTATAGACAATTACATAACATGCATGAAAAGAAAGAAATACGTAGGAACTTAGCTTGCATGAAATATGAAAGTAACCTGTACGCTAGTAGAAGCACACAAAACAAACAAAATAATATATAGGAGACAAGAGAGGCACGACCCTCATCGTGGGAGCGGATAGCCTATGGTCAGGGTTGTTCTCAGCTTCAGTGTTCTACCTGTGAGGGCCTGCATATTCTAGAAATTCTAAAAATTGGAAATTCCACCAACAATACTATAATAGTATAATTATTATTATCTTTGCAATAGAATTAAAATTGCTTTCAACCAAACTGTGGAGTCTTGAATTGGGTGTTCTAGGTGAAAAGAATCAAACTGAAGAGAGAACGAAGGACAACAAAAACACATGGAAAAGGGTTGTTGAAAGATTAGAACAAATTTTTTAAACCTTTGAAACATACTAATACAGTTTATGTACCTATATAATGAACAGTTTACCACTCACTAGCATATGGTTTGTGCATCATAAAATGTATGGAGGCAACTGGGAAATGTACTTGTTAGGTTGATGTGAAAGTTATGGAGTAAATGAGGCAACTGAAACATTTGGAGCATCTTGAACATTTTCTGTATTTTAAACTGGAGAATGATCCATTAACATGTGGGTTTTAGCTGTATCCTCATCCCTGAAGGTATGGGTTGTTTATACGTTTAGAGACTTTCCTCTAACTAAGTTACTATATAAGGCATTCCTATAAAGAAAATGCCAGCTAGTTAGTTGGTAATACTTGTGGTGGATGGTATCTAGGTTTGGACATTGTCATGCCACAACATATTATTGTTATGAAACTCAATAAAACTTTTTTTGCTTTTTGAAAAAAGAAAAAAAAAATTCCTACGAAAAAACTCGGCTCATTTTAATATTTGTAGCTTATATAAAGTAGTTTGTAAGGTAAAGCGTCACAGATAGTCCATTTAACTGTTAGCTTTATGATCAAGTTTGGAGGGGAACATTTTCACAATCAGTGTTGTAATGTCCTGTCATCAAACATAGTGAGGAGATCATCCTCGCAAGATTTAGGGAATTCAGATACTTCAAATTACTGCATACATAAAAAGTCGAATGTAAAACTATACGTAAATCTGATCCCTCACTTTTTGAGATGATCAGTTCAATAACACCTCTGCATATGATATCATTTGATTTATTTTTGTTTTTGAGCAAAGATGAACCTAATCAACAATTTCTAGATCATTGTTGTCATATTTTACTTTGGCGTAAAAATAATTGTCATTTATCCTGTAGTAATTTTTTTTTTTTAGCTTTCGACCTTTTCCTATGAAAACCACCATCTCAATTTTCAGCAACCAATCCAGTGTAAATGCATGTTTAACTTATTTACAACTTTTAATGGACAACCAAATATGCATTTAAATTGGAGTATCATTGAAATTCTATATATTTTTGGAGAAAATCTTCATTATTCTTTGGTTCAAGGCTACAACTAAAAGAGAATGTATTGCAAGGAGTGATTTTGGGGTGGCATTGTGCAAAGGTCGAGAAAATTGTGAGATCTAGAGAATCTGAAAGCTTTTGAGGTTCTTAAAACCAAGGATTGTAATTTCGTTTGTCGAGTTCATTTCAGTTTTCTAATTTTAAGAAATATTTCAGTGTGTAAAGAAAAAACTAAAGATTTTGAGGATACATGAAACATATATAATAAATTTCGAGGGTATATGAAATATGTGAAAAAAATAAAATACAAGTAAATAAATCTATTAATTACATTAAATTAAGCCTAAATACTAAGAAATGAAATAAATCTATATATAATTAGAAAATCAGGGGTGGTTTAAAAAATTAATAAATAATTATAAGAAATGATAATACGAAAAAACCTCGAAAGTTTTGGAAAAAACCCTTGAAAAATGTACTTTTTGGTCGCTGGTTTTTGTATTTTTGCGAAAAACATGAAATTTACGAAAAACCCGAAATATTTTGAAAAAACCTTCGAAAAATTAATTTTTCCTTTCGCACTTTTTCTTTTCGTAATTTCAAAAAACTGAAAATTTCGATGACATTTTGCGAAAACATACACGTGCCTTATTTTTTATATTCTTTTCCCTTTTGATTTGTGTTTTTGAAACTTTTTGAATGAACAAACCCAGATGCTATTTTAAAATTTCGAAAAGAAAGTGAGCTTCGTCAGCTTCCCTGTTTTGGTGTAAAATTCTGTTGATAAAAGAAAAAATGGTGAACATTTCTCCAATTTTTTGAAATTAATATGTATGTTGCAGGTAAACATGTGATGAAGCTCCTATAAGTATTTCACAATAAGAGACTAATGGACTCATATAGAATTGATCCTCACAATTGGGCTAAGGTCGCGTGGTAATCAATGCCTCAGGTCTGTACATAAACTTCGCCACTTCCTTTTGTCTGTTTGATTTTTCGTCTTGGGTTTTTTTTTCCTTTTTCTTTTTTGTAAGACAATTTACACAAAATAATTTAGTTTAAAGAGGCCAAACTCCTACTAGGGCAACATAAATCGTTGGATATTACACAACGACAACATTATCTCCACAGTTAACAAGGTTTTCAAACTGAATCTTGTAGCTGGAAAGTTTGTCAACTCTAATATATCTTTTAACGAAAAGAAACATGTAATGTGAAAAGTTATCCACAGAAACGACCAACAAACAAACTTTTTATTTGAAACAGATGCAAGATAACAAGTGAGCCAAAGCACTACCCGCGTATGAATTAAATTACAACTTTTGAAGCTGTAACTCCCACTTTAATACCATCGGTACTATCAGTCACTTAATTACCCCATCAGAGGCGTGGGATTTATTTTTACCTCGAACCAATTAACTAATAAATTGGTCGATCCTCGTAGGCTCGACCTTGACCTATGATTCCATCCATCACAAAATTTTCCCATTGAGTTGTTTTGCATATTTGCTCTTAAGAATCTTCACTTGGACAACTGCTTATGGGACAACTGCTTATGGGAAACATCCTGGTGCAACCATCACCACATCTTGGTCTAGGTGCCTTTTGAATACACCACCCTCCTCTCATTCGAATTCAAGTTGTGTCTCCTTCGAATTCGAGTTGTGGCTGAAGTGCGGTAGTCAAGCCAAAAGCAGTCACATCAATGTCCTAATTCACATATGTAGGACTGTCCAACTTCACGGATGCAAAGATAATTGAATTCCGTTAAGCATCAGTTGAGGTTCCTTGCGTGTTTTAGCTGGCTTTCAAGCCTACTTGAAAATTTTAGATACTGCTCCCTGGTTTGAAGCTCAAAGAAGTTAAGATTCACAACGTGGTTGGCTTAGAATATGATGAACTTTCTTTTCTGCAAATGTTGTAATGTCTTCTAACTTTTTTTTTCAAATCTAGATTTTTTATATTGCATTGTTGCATCCGAAAGACAATTTTAACACATTAGTAGTTGTCGTGTACGATATGTAAACCATTAGAATGTATAAGAGAAGAATAGGGAGGAATAAAAGCTCATTTATTTGTCTTACTGTATTATTTATTTACTTATATGTTATTTATTATTTATATTTTTGTTTTATATTGGAAAATTACATCTTCTTAAAACTTGATATTTGAACTCTATTAGCTTCTTCACTTATACGAGTTTCTTGTGTGATGCATGACAGTCTGCTGGTAACTCAAGTGCTCTTTTCCTAACTGCAGCAGCTAATAACCTGCTGTGTCTCAAGTTAGCTGAAGAAGTTGGGGTCAAAATTGCGAGTCCGTGGATTTCATGGTTCAGAGCTGCAAGTTTACCTGCATTTGTTTCTCTTCTTGTTACTCCATTTATCCTTTATAAGATCTTTCCGCCTGAAAATGAGGACACACTGGATGCCCCTGCCATAGCAACAAGGAAGCTAGAGCAAATGGGTCCTGTCACGAAAAATGAATGGGTGATGATTGGCACAATGCTTCTTTCCGTTTCATTGTGGATCTTTGGGTAAGTTTGTCTTTCTTTAGTTTAAATAACATTTAGTCAATAAATAGTTATAAATATTAGAGTTATTATTTATCAAGATATTTGCATACCACCATTAAATTGAAAAAAAACCATAAATGCAAATAGATGAGATATTCATAAGAAATAAGTAGTCTACCACATTGAAATATGACAATGAGAAGTTGTGAAAATGTGTCCAAAATTGACAATAACATCCCCCAAAAAAGAAGAAAAATAAGGAAAGGAGGGGAAATAGGACAAATGTTGTTGCCGCAAGGAAAATATTATAAAGTGCACCTTGAGACTCGTGAGGAGGAAGAAGAGGTAAATTATAAAAAATGATAATAATAACAATAAATAAATAGTAGCTCTGCTTTTCTCTTCAAAATTGATGTATCCATCGGAACCATTGGGATTTGAAAATCATATTAATAAAATGGGGTTTTGCTTGATTATCTTATAAAGAAGAATGAAACATCTCTTTAAAACTGTTGTAAAGGAAAGACAATGAGCTCAAATCATTCATTGCCTTACAGTTTGAAGTTCCATCTTATCCTATCTCTATTGATTTTAATTTCAATTCTTCAATAATGAACAATTAGGGAGGAAGAAGATTTGGTTGAATTCCTCAATCTTGCTTCTTCTTTAATGCAAAAGAGAGGAAGATTAGGTTAAACATAGAGATAAAGAAGGAACATAGGAAGTTACCATTTTTTAGTAAAGTCTGCCAACAAAACAAAACAATTCCTATTTTTATGGTGTGAGATTAAAGATGTGATTCATCAATTGATCCAACAGTTGAGAACCTCACACTCACTGAGTATTGTGAGATTCATACTCACTGAGTATTGTGAGGTTAACCTTATTGAATCACCTTCTAGTTTCTACTGAACTAAAAGATCTTGTGCTCTGCATGAAATGCTGGTAAATTTTTGGGCCTAGACACCGAAGGTACTCACCCTTAACAATAGCCACATATAGTCGATAACCAAAAGGGAGGGTATGTTATCTCTATTGGTAGTTGAATAAGAGGAGTATGGTTGCCCGAAAAGGGTGTCAAACTTGCCACATTGATCGTGGAATGCATTGAGACTTGGGTTGTAAGTCAACGTCATAGGCATTTTTCCCTAGAGGCTATGATCATGTCGTTCACAACTTTGATATACCATATCAGGATTACCCAGATGAAAAGCAACACTCCAAGGATGAATGTTGTGGTCCTGTTTGTACTTGGACATTTTGTAGTTAGTTTAAGTCTTTCCACATCCTCATGAATAGAAACAATGTGTGAAACGAAGTCATAAGCATTAGCCAAATGTGTACCAGCTGAGTTGGTACAGGTGTGGCGGATGGTATCACACGTCACGGGTTCGAACCCGGCCAACGACATGGGGTAGGGAGGGTAAAAAAAGTCATAAGCATTAGGGCAGGTAGTTTGAGATGTCAAAAGAGTGGTTAGATCCACTTGTTGTGTTGTTAAATCGGTGATTAATCGATGATTTATCCCTGACTCTGAATAATCTCTTCTTGCTAGTAAAGCGTTACGGTTTTCGAATTAATCGTTTCGACAATTGTTAGTTCGAGTAATCGGCGAATTCTTACCGATTTGCTGATTAATCGCTTTCAAAATTCATCGATTAACCGGTCTACGGTAAATGTATAAATAAACAAGACAAAAATTAATGTTAATTTTTCTAATTTTTCCTTAACCTCATGAATACTCTAATCCATAGGCAACAACAAGTGTGTGAACATAGAAAGGCACCTTTATCTAACATTGAATTTTTTATTTTGTTGTAATTTGCCTTAAATTGGCGTATATGATGTCTATTACTTCAATATACATTAAATAAAAAAAAAGGTGTAGTAAACATATTATAGAAGAATATAGAAAATATGTGTATAAAATATAGACTGATTAATCTCGAAAAATCTCATATTGCTCTTGAACCGATTAATGTCCGTTCAATGATTTAACTACATAGTCCACTTGTAAAACTTGTAGTGGCTTGTAGAGCAACTAACAAATTTGTTGAAGGCATATTTTGGAGAAGAGCAAGATCCCAATTATCCTCCACAGGACGATATCACAAATCATCAACATCCCATTAACCACTTTGGTATTATATTATCGTATATTTGAGAATGGAAGGAAGTTGAGACTCTAGAGTAAATTGGACTTTCTTCCATAGGGTACACCAAAAGTGTCATATGAACTTAACATCTCTAAGTAAGTTTGCATGGACCGTCATGTCGGCAAATGATGTCAAAGAAGTACAAATGGGAAATGCAAAATCGATCACCCCTTTTTTGTGTGTTGAGCTTGGTCTAACAGAAAAGTCAAGAGACTCCATCCCTAGGGTTCATTATTCTCTATTAATAAAGGAAAGAGAGTGAAATAGAAGATTGCATCCTCCTTCGGCATCTATTGAGCTCATTCTATTTGTTTGTCCTATTTTCAAGTTTGACCAAACTAAATTAAACTTCTAAAGTTTAGGGAATCAGTTTAGGAATCTACATGGTTTTCTTGCTTATTCCTGTAGATTTGAGTGCTGAACCCAATCAACTCTATGGACAACTTTCCACAAGAAACACAATTGAAACTGTTTTCCCCTCAATCTTCTACTCAGAATCTCTTTTATAGTGGCTTTGAATCTTGGCTCAAGTGCTTATAAAACATTTGCCTTATCTCCCTCCCCTGGGTCACTATTGAGTGTTCCATTTTCATTATAGTTTCCACTCAAGTGCTTGCCTTCTTCATTCTTCAAACCTCTTCAGCTTTTCCCCTCTCTCTCTCTCTCTCTCTTTTTTTTTTTTTTTTTTTTTTTTTTCACTTTTACTTCTTGTTACTGGCCTTCAATTGTTTGATTTCTTGTATCATTGTTGTTGCCTTCTAGCTTTTACCAATTCTTCCATGAGAACTAGGTGGGGTGAGAGGAATTTATGCAGTCGCATCCAATCAAGGAATCCAATTTTAGAACTAGGGGCTTTAGTTTTATCCTCCAACTATGCTTCCCTCCTTTGACGATCACTCTTTATTTGCTTATTAGGGGTTGGGTGGGCATATACAAGAGACATGTAAAGGGATTCTAAGAAAGAAAGGCTGAATGAAAGGGAGCAAAATGACCAATTTAAAAAAAAAGCTCCTTATATTGGAGTCAAATCTTTGAGCGGGCTCGGGCATACTTATAACACAATAATATCATGGCAGGGATGTTCTAGAATAGGAGGTGAGGTGTAAAGGGACCTGCATAGTATGGTGATTCTTGGCAAGTGTGATACGCATACAACGTAGTACTATCTTTGCGCATAGTAGGTCAATAGAAGCAGTCCCCAAGTAGCAGCAAAGTACTGCTAATACCACTGTAGTGAACTAATATGGTTGCATTTAGTAACTACGTTTGTTAAGGGTGAGGCAAGGCGTCAGTCTCCAAGATCCGCGTTATCAAGGCACAACATTGGCCAAACCTTTTTTGAAGGGTCGATATTTTAGATATTTGATCATTTTGAAGTGTGAAAAAGGAATTAGGGTTAGATTTAAGTTGTTTGTATATGGATTTTCTCCATTTTATTAATCTCTCTGTTTAAGTTAGTTTTTATAGAAACTACTAGGGTGTCTAAGCTCTAAGGAGCCTTGGTCCCAATCACCTTGACTAAGGGTGAGGCTCTGTGTCGCTTTGAAGAAAAAAATAAAAATAAAAATAAAAATAAAAATAAAAATAAAAATAAAAATAAAAATAAAAATAAAAATAAAAATAAAAATAAAAATAAAAATAAAAATAAAAATAAAAATAAATAGAGCCTTGGCAGAGCTGTGGCTGAGCCCCAAACAAGATAATTTTGTATCGAGGGTTGTATGTTGGCTAATCATTTAGCATGAGTAAGGCCTTTAGGTTTCATCGTTTAGGTGGGTGTTATATGAGAATATTTTTTTGTGTATTCTCAGATTTTTATCAGTGAAAAGGTAGGGTTGTTACCTCCAATTGAGTGTTTATTTTATTTATTGCTTCTGTGACAATTCGCACCAGGTTGTTATTTGTTTAAGAAACACCGATCTTCCTTGTGAGTTTTTTCTAACTATACATGGCAAATTTAAGCTGACGGTAGTTTTTTATGAAAAACTTTAAACTGTCTTCAGGATTCTTGCTAGTGTGTTTTGCAGTGGATTGCTAGAATGCCTCCTCCAGAAAAACCTATTCGCAAGCGACTGCTTATTAATGCATGATACTGCTAATTGACAGGAGAAACGCATGTTACTGTAATTATAAATAAGAAGTGTCTTGTAGCTACTTTGTATGAATGAAAGTGACATTTCCTTCTGTCAATATTTATTGAGTTGTTTTTTGTTATTGTTCAAAGTATACTTCTTTGTTTAGAGTCTTTCTAACATTATTAAGCTTTGTATGCAGAGAGGCTGTGGGTATATCCAGTGTTGTTACTGCAATGCTTGGTCTTTCCATACTACTGCTATTAGGGGTGGTGGATTGGAATGATTGCCTAAGTGAAAAGTCTGCATGGGATACCTTCGCTTGGTTTTCAGTTCTAGTGGGTATGGCAGGCCAACTCACTAACCTGGGTATTGTCGCCTGGGTGTCTAATTGTGTGGCCACTGCTCTTCAGTCTTTCTCATTGAGCTGGCCTGCAGCATTTGCCGTGCTTCAGGCAACTTACTTCCTCATTCACTATATATTTGCTAGTCAGGCTGCTCATATAGGAGCTCTGTATTCTTCATTTCTTGCTATGCACTTGGCGGCTGGAGTTCCTGGTGTTTTGTCAGCACTGACTCTTGCATACAACACAAGCTTATTTGGTGGACTTAACCATTATAGTAGTGCTCAGGCTGCTGCATATTATGGAGGTACACAATTTACACATTTTTGTCTTCAATATTGAGCTTCTTATGCGTAACTTGGCTGCATTTGGCAATACATTAGAATGTTGTTTCTCCATATTACTGCAAAAAAGTAACTGGGCATTTTTGGGGACTCCAAAAATTTCCAGGCGTACACATGTAAAGAAAATGCCATGTTTTATAGAGCTTTAATTAGAATAGACTTCAATAGGGTGTGGATGATCTCCACTGTACTGAAATTCCTACCCTATTTTTGGTTATTTTTCTCACTTTGACTTAAAGTAGTTTAACAGCTTGTGAAATCTGACTACAGGAACAACCAACTAGCTCATCTTTTTTTTCACCAAAACTAACTACTTTTGTTGCATTGCCAATCCCACAATAATTTTTTAGGGAGTGTTCTAAGGAAAATTGTTGATGGGAAACTACAAAAAAATAAATAAGAGAAGAGGTGGGAGAGTAAGTGGGAAAACTTTTCCACCATGAGGTAGAAGATGACGATGTCTTTTGGGAAATATTCTTTGGGGTAAAAGAAATAATTTCCAAAATTTTTGAATAAACCAAGAAGGTGGAGATCATAATAAATTTCATGATGTCGATTCTCTCTCTTTTTTTTTTTTTTTTTTTTTTTTTTCTATATGGAGGAGCATAGAATGTTTTTCCAAAATACATGGTCATCTTCAAGCTTTAAGGTGGAAAACTTTTTTTCCTGCTTTCTCTCCCATCTCTTACCGTTTTTTCAAGTTTTCCAATGGCAAATTTTCTCCTTGAGTGAACACAGCCTTAGGTCCAAATGCTGCCATGTCATTTTTTCTATTAGGTCTCTTGGAAGCTCAAAATTGTACTTGTGACTACTCTGTTATCGAACAAATATTTCCTTCGTTCATTCCTTTCTTTTTCATAGTCAAGATCTGGCCTCTCTTTCTTCCATAGTTTTTCCAATTTTCGTTTACAGAAACTTATGGTTCTCTTGCCCTGTTTTTGACAGCTGGTTATGTGGAGGTCATAGACTGTTTTAGACTGGGCATCACAATGGCAGTGATCAATGTTGTGATCTGGGCAGGAGTAGGTAGCGTATGGTGGAAAATTTTAGGCCTCTATTGAGTTTTATTCATTTTATCATTAATATTATTATTATTTAATTGACAGAGACTGTTTTTAGGCATATATACAATTCCAATACTTGTATGAGTAGGATTTTGGAAACTGCTGTATGATGTTTAACATTGTTTAACTACCGGCTCAAAACATTCATTGTGATGGCGTCACTTGATCTTATCAATGGAATCAGTGCCCCAGTATTTGCAATACTGTCATTTGTGTTTCTGAACTTACATGGCAAGGAGGTTTACAGTCTTTCAAAGTGTTACTGTTGATATGACTCTAATCATTTTTATCTACCTCATGTCACACATGATTAGAAAGAAATGCTAAGGCATCCATACCTAAAATTTGATGCATAGTTGTGGAGTTACATGTGAAAATTTGATGTATGATCTACCACTAATGATATAGGTTTTGCAAGTCTTGTAACCAATCAAAACAGAAAGACCCACTTTGACTTTGACTATCCAACATAGATCAGATCAGATCAGAATGTGCTTTTGTTTTATTTTATTTTTTATGATGTTTTATTTTAATTTTTATATTTTTTCTTGGATGGTCAGTGTGCTTGCATTTTTTTATTTATTTGGAGTTGATCTTCTTGCAGAAATAAAATATAAAATAAGTCACCAAAGCCAGATGTCACATTGTAAAGCTTCTAAGCTGTCAAAGACCTACACATGGCAACAATTAAGCAGCATTGCCACAACATCTCTAAACTAACACGTACACGCAACCTTCTTATTCTCTCTCAACCTCACTTCAAATATCGATTGCATATCATCATTTCAAAGCTTTCATAAAAAAACTCAAACAAAGAGAAACAACAAACACACATTTCCTTCAAGAATCTCATCAAACAATTATTTCATGATGTCTATACCACCACCATCACCCACCACCACTACTACTACTACTACTACAACAACGGATCACTCCCCAGTTTTCTCCATAAAAACTGCAAGAGATATAATCTTATGGAGGAGGAAGAAGGCAAGTGCATCAATTCTAGCTGCAGCAACAGCAACAGCAGCATGGCTTCTTATAGAGATCTACGACTACAACTTCCTCACTATAGCTTCATATCTCACCATGTTCATGGTGGCTTCCATGTTCATCTGGGGAAACCTGCTCAGACTAGCTGGTAAACAACCTCCACCGGAGTCCCTCAACAACAGAGACATCGAGTTCATTTCAGAGAAAGCAGCATTTGAAACTGCATATGTAGTAAAAGCTACAATAGAGGAAGCGTTGCGGTGGATGCTCCGGGTAGGCGCCGAGAGCGACTGGTTTGTATTCGGCGGCACAGTGGGTTCTTTGTGGCTGATTTCACGTGTTGCCGGTTGTTTCGATCTACTTACACTTGTATACATTGGTTTGGTAATGGGGTTCACTGTGCCAGTTGTTTATGTGAAGAATGAGAATAAGATCAAGAGGTGTTGGGAGAATGTGAAGTTGCGTGCAAGAAGATTGTATGAGAGGGTGGATGAGAAGTTTTTGTCAAAGATTAAGCAGAAGGTTGGTGGAGTTGGACATAAGGGGGAGGAGGTGGGGAAGAAGACCAAGGAGGATCAGTATGAGAAAAAGGTTTGAGTAGACCAACAACCTTTTGTAATTAGTGGTTTACTTAATAAGGTTTGCCATGTTTTTATTAGATAACTAGTAATTAGATACACACATGAAAAAAGTTGAGAAATCTGAAAAAGTGTATCCTTGATCAAATTCTTTACATGACATTCTTTGCACTCCTATAGGTGAATTGCGCATTTTTATTTTAGAGATTGGATATGGAATGACAAATTCAAGAAGTCCCATATTCGATTCAATCAACTCCAACAACAGCTGTAAATATCCCCCCATCTTTTCCTCGTCAAAATCAAAAGCAACAATACATTTAACGATTCTGACCATCATATTCAGAGACCGCCCAATGTAAATGCCATTTCGTCAATGACCTTACTAAACTTGGTCCAAACTGGTGTACGTGACAAGGAAATAGGTAAGGTTGGTAATGATTCTTTTCGTAAAAATCTTGTATCAACTTGTCAAATCCAAACTCAATCAATTTAGTTATTATGTCATAGGTATCAAACCCAAACCTAGTACGTACTGAGCTATGGAGTGTCGAGTTGTTACTACCAACCTTTTAGTTTTAGATAACATTTTTTTATCATACCAAAGTCATTTTTTAAAAATTTTGGAGTTTTATATACTATCACGTGGTTCTGTTTTTACAACGATCCATAATTGTGCCAAAGTTAGTTGTGTCAACAAACTTATTATTGTGTCATATATTTTTTGAAAGCCAAAACCTACGGACGGTGTCTTGTCGTGTCATATTTCTACATCTCCGGAGGATGCCAAAGTTAGTTGTATTTTTCTTGTCATATTTATACATCATATTTAAGAAAAATGCAATGCATTATTATATACTTAGCCTTTTAAAAAATTAATTTTATAATGTATAATAAAATATGAAAATTGTTCGTTCAACTATTTCTACATCTTTCTATTGGTGTACTGGTGAAAAGTTTGTAATTTTTTTGTAAACAACCCAAGTTCAGTAATTGCAAACATTAAAAAAATTGTTTAGTTTAATAAAAATTTATTTTCGGTCATCTCGGAGCGTATGATTTCTTTATGTCTATACAATTTTGTCATTGTGACATTTCCCTACTTTTTTTGTATTCAACGCTAATTGTAAACATTAAATAAATGAATTGCTTATTCACAAGTGGTGTAAAATCTCCAACTAAAAAAATATTTGAAATTAATATATAAAATAATAACAATAGAATTTAATAAAAATATATGTCATTAGCCAACTCGTACAAAATTTGAGCCTCATATAAACCATTTTTCGATGAAATTGTATTAGGATCTTATTATGTTCGTAAATTTTCGATTTTTTTTTAGCATTAACTAGATATTTATCCTAATTATTTTGTGATTTTAGTTATATATTCTAATTATTACGTCCGTTTGCCTTTTACTAAGGTTATTGATATTGTGATCTTATTTTGACTTAAAATTGGATTACACTTGATTCAATTTGATATAATGCAATGTATTTTTATAGTTGTATTTTTCTTATTTTACTAGCTCAGGTAGAAATTTTTTTTTCTTGCCATTTCACTCCTCTTGAATAAAATCCTGGGTCTGCCACCAAATGGGGGCTAAAACTTTAATACTTACACCATGATCCTTAATACCCAAAACATGGACTGAATCTAAAATGTAAGTTGTTTATGCTTCTCATGCCATTCAATCTCTCATATCACGAAATATCTACATTGTTCACATACAAGCAGATGATATTCACGAAATCACATTTTTATTTCTTCTGCATTTCATAAAACACGTTATGAGCACCTTTAAAGGACCTACATTTTCGAAACAAGTTGATCAATAATGAATTCCCAGGAGCAATATATGAACTAAACCCAAACCGAACATCTTCATAAAACCAACGTCATTGTTCAGTTGTATCCTCAATACACTACCATCAAATAGATTGAAGGGTTGGAGGAAATGCTCTCCAATGGCATGGCTATTGTAGTAGTAGCTTTCACGATAAAGTATTATAACCACCGATGTCATGTTAAAAACATTAATAAGGTTATTTTGGTTATATTTCAGAAAACTTTAATTGATCAAAGAGTTGACTAGCTTGAAAAAACGACAGCTCCCACACGTTAAGGACCTTTGGTTATGGATCTTGTTATTTGACCAGTAACTATGTCGAATTTTGGATCATAATTTTCTATAAGAAAGAGAATTTCCATTTCAAAAAGGGCCAGAATGTTGTCACCGGGTGAAGTTAAGTGGTTTATCACCAATGTCAACAAGGTCTAAGTAACAATAACAAAAAGTTGGTACCTTGAGCAAAACAAGAGTTAACATCCTGGGAGGGTAAGTGAATAAAGCATTTTATAATTTTCCTAGATGGTATTATGGTTTCAAGTTTCAACTATGAGTGAGATCAAGTTACTTGCAGAGTATTGCTTTTGCCACTCCGGGAATTTCATAACAGACGCTACGCATCGCATTGTCTTTTAATAACTCGACTAAATACAACAGAGTACCTATTTAAGAAATCTGGTGGGCATGAACTCACTTATCCTCAATGGGTAACTGTAAAACTCATCATTTCTCATGTCTCCTTTTCTGTTTTGGAATGGAACCCACCACGGCAGCCCTCTTTCATTAGCCTTGTGTCTGGCATCAAGTGTGTTATCAAGCAGAGTAGCCACCAGCATTGCCACAGTTGGAGGCGACGAGAAGATTGTGTTGAATATGTCATTGAACTGAAAAAACCAAAGATTGAAATGTGAATTATTTTTGCTAATATTTCATGCTTCAGATGTATGCTTCAGATGTAAGTTCGGAATTGGTTAAAGTTTAGAAGAGTGGATTAGGATTTCCTAATGATGCCAATTTTGATAGTCGAATATCCAGATGAAGAAAATGTATGTCACTTGTTTAATATACCACACCATCGAAGAATACCTTAACAACTTGAAAAACTTCAATAAAGTTCATATGAATTAGAACAAATCAACACGTACCCATCCACCAGGTGTTTTTATTGGACCATGGCGAGCTGAATTCTGATACTCAACAAAGTACTGAGGAATAGAGATTCCTAAGAACAGTGACAGACCCAAGATGTAAAGGTTCCTCAAGGAGTTCTGGTTGGCGAACTGAACGAACGATATCCCAGTAGCAGCTGAAGGACAAATATTCCATTAAAAAGACATTGAATAAATATTTACATTGAATTTAGAATGACCAAACTTCTTGATAGTGAACTCACCAACAAGGCCAAAAAGAACGCAGTATATAGCTGCAAATATTGGAATTGGAATTGATGCGAATAATGCCCCAAATTTTCCTGAGAAGAAACAGTTATTTTAATTAACAATATTTAAGATGGAATATTGTCTTTGCTTTAGTTTGTTTAGTAGGAGTATGGAAAGAGTACCAAAGATGGAAAAGAAGATCATGAAACCAGTTGAGAACTGGACAACTCTACGACTCCCAACTTGTGTTATTCCAAGAAGACCAACATTTTCACTGCAAAGCACTCAGTTTTGTTAGCAAAAACACTTTTTTATCTACCAAGCACATCGTTGGGTCGAGTAAAGCAAGATAGCAGCTAAGGAGTGTAAATCTTTCTTACACAGAGGCAGTAGTACCAACAGCAGCCCCAAATATCCCATCAAGTAGCATGCTAATACCCTGCAATAATAAAGCCAACAATCATTTCAAAGGTGTCTTAACTCTGATCAATGATCTTCATCATCCAACAATGTTCTGTTGACGTTTAATGTGCATAATTAATCCTAAAAGTGTGAACTTAGATCTTGATTATTTGGCAATCAGATGAGACAAGCTTTAGCCATTTACATATCCCCTGAACACAAAAAATGGCCTCTCTCGCTTCACTCAGCCGGTCTTAATAAGATTATGTCCTAAGAAAGCATGTATAGCAGAGTAAATTGATTCATAGAATAATACTGTCTTTTTACTAATGGTGTACCATGAACACATTACACCTAGCAAAAAGAAATCCAAAGAGAATATGGTTTCTGTGTTTATTACAGACCTGCAGCCCAATGCTTCTACTAAGAACATGTGCTGGAGGAGGCGTCGCACCTGAAAGTCGTGCAGCTGCAAAATATGTTCCAGTTGACTGGTTTTGACAAAAATAGGAGTAAAATTTAGCTGAATGCAAGTTCTTTTAATAGTACTAAGTGAAGAGACAATTAATAGCTAATACCTCAGCTGATGAAACAAGTGCAGCTCCAATCATGCCAAAGACATGGCTCGCCCTAAAGATGGGTGCACCCCACTGGAAAGGATATGGGATTTTAATCCTGACGTTAAAGAAGACCCAATAAGATGTTATAATAAAGCTAATCACCTTGTGAAGAGATCAAAAGATAATATCAGGGGATAACTATAGTTGGGCTCTACCAAGGAGCTTTTGCTATAAGTTGAGCATGGTCAGTGCGGCAACTCAACTTAGTCTGCTCGGGAACACGGTTGTAAGCCCCACCTACAGTCAGAATAGCAGCGAAGGCCCAGACAATCGCAATGCAAAACAGCAAACCAAATCTCTCAAACAGCATATGTGACCTCTCGTGGAGACGTCTCAGATACTACAAGTGTCCAGCAAGAACATTATTTAGTATTAGTCCGCATTTATATGAGAAATTGAGGACTCGTAGCAATTGAAGTTCGGATTTATAAAAGAACTTGTAGCAAAAAAAAATTCAGCTGAACAAAGATACATTACTTGTTGGCATATAACCAATAAGATGAGCATAGGCAGGCCAATCTCCACACACTGAGCTAACTGAAACACACGAAAATTTTCACTATGTAGATATCCTATTAAGTTTAGTAGCTCTGCATAAAAGTGTTCAAGGAAATACATACCCTAGGGAAACCTCTCCCAAATAGACCAAGACCCAGTACACAAACGACTGGAACTATAACAACAGGACTAAAAAACCTGAAAAAAGGGTTAACAAATTATATCAAATAGGGCTCTAACAACTTGTCAGTATACTTTCAATCCGTTATAATTCAAGCTTGCTAGAGAAAACATCAAAGATGAATATAAGGTGGCTTCATTTACCGTAATGTACCTTGTATAATTTCCCCAGAGTTGACTATATCCAATGACAATATTGATGAACGAAGAGACTATGAGGGATCCTTGAATTGCTCTCATCGTGTGAAGGAATCTCTGTGAAAGTACTTGAGAAATGAAATTGCATACATATACATGTAGGACATTTGAATCTAGAGCACATGATGCTTGACATGACTTGAGGACTCGATGTGCACATATTCTGATATTCACTCTGTTTCTGTGTTCTTCCCCTTGAACTACCAACCCCACTGAAAGCACTACCACCACCACAGGATGATTCAAATGCATCAAAAGGATTATGAGAAGCACAACAACATCCCCCCACATCTTTTCACATTCCCTCTATAAGTGGATCTTCTCCACATTTGATCTTAATTTCTCGGTGTCACTTAGAACTGCATAAGCCTGAACTAGCTTCTTCTTGAACTTTAATTTGCATTTTGCGCACATAACATTCCTAGATAGAAAGAATCTTAAACGTTCCATCTTCTTAACGAATCGTTGAGGGGTGTGAAGGTATCGATAATTCAATGAAAACTAAGTCATCATATCTATCTCGAAAATACTAGGAAACCAAATAGCATCGTGCGCTCTATAGAACGAAATAGTCTAAAACTAGTAATTTGGCAACCATTGCCGAGGAAATAATTGGGTATTGCTTTCATAATTATATTGATTTTTTTTCTTTTCTGATAAAATCCTACACCCTCTACAATTGGGGTGGTTAAGTTAAATTGGGGATAACCTTGTTGCAAGATATTACCACCAAATAAGTATGTGTGTTAATGATGAAAATAGATTAATTACCTGATGCTCACTTGAGAAAACGCCGTCAGAGAAATCATTGATGACGGACATGACCGGAATGATAAATGCAAAGGACGAACCCATCACCGTAGGAAGCCGACTTCCAAACCATGTATGAAGAAGTGTATTTATCCCAGTCATAAAGGTCAGTGTTTGAATTACCCGGGCGGTATCACCCTATTAATAACAATAACAATATACATACATATATATCATTAGGATCTATTTTTAAATTTCCTATAGAAAATCAAAACAAACTCTAATCAACTTTGCCAAAAAAAAAATTACATGACTTCCACCCATTTGAGGAACAAGTAGAGTAGCAATCATGACTGAAGTTCCTAAACTGACTATGTAATGTTGAAAAGCCAACACAACAGCTTCAGCTGCAATAAAATCATCAGAAATTAAGCTCATCCACTAGAACACACATCCATAAATAGTAACAAGATAAGAACAAACTAAACACTATTAATAGTAAAAATAAACAAATAACAAGAGAAAGAAAGAGATGACTAACGCCATGGGGGGTTGGAGTGGATGCAAAAGTGGAGCTGATGGAGCTGCTCATTTGGAGGATGAATAGCCCCAGCACCAATACTAGTACCATAGGATGGCCCAGCTGAAAAAGCTGGTGGTGGTGCTACCATTTGTGGTGGTGGGTGCTGGTGGTTGTGGCCATGGTCATGGCCATGGTGGTGGTTGGTCTCAACCATTTTGAAGCTTAGGAGATCAAACAAAAGGATGGGTTGAGGTTGGAAAGTGAAGGAAGTAAAGTGAATGTTGATTGAGAAGTTTTTATTTTGGTATCTCTGCAGTACCCAGGAAGAAAAAAGAGAGAGAGAGAGAGAGGGGGGGCCACAAGTACTGAGAAATTGTGTATAGAAAATAGTGTGTATTATGGGCAAAGCGCGTCGGTGAGACCATCGTTGGCTATTCAATTCGAATACATCAATTTCGAGGAATCTTTAAGTATGTTTACTTCACTGACTTTATTAATAGATTCTATAAAAAGTAAAAACTTTTTATAGATTTGAGCTTTACTTTGGGTACAGTGATGAGTGATGATGAGTGATGAGTGATGAGTGATGAGTGAGTTATTTAATTTTTAGGGTTAATTTCACTTTTCCCTTGAATCATATAGTCAATTCAGCTTTGTTCCCAATTAATATTTATATTGCACTTTTCCCCTCAGACTAACATTCAACGTGCCTTAACTGTCAAACACCTCACGTGCCACCATTCCGCCTATTTTGGATGACGAAAATGTCTTTCACGCCTAATGTGATAGCATGTCAATCCCAACCGTCTGTTACTTGAACTAGGCACGTGGAAGGCTAGGGATTACTCACTGTCAGCTGGTACCATTGAAGAGACGGACAATGGAGGGAAAACTCCATCCGTTTTCATTCTATGTTCCCTTTATCTTCTCTCCCTGCATTTTCACTCGCTCCGATCCCAATCTCTCCTTCGAGCATCCTTATCCACCCACCAAGACCATCTTCATTCCTAACAAGGAGTCTAGCAAACCTGACCTTCTTGCCACTTTCAATGATTTCCTCCACATCTGGCAAATCGGTGGTCCTAATGGTGAAGGAGTCCACCTCAAGAGCGTCCTCAATGGAAACAAGAACAACAAGTTTTGTGGTCCTCTCACGTCCTTTGATTGGAACGAAGCCGAACCCAAGCATATTGAAACCTCTAGCATTGACACAACTTCCCTTCGACTTTGAAGCTACATTGACTGATACGTCTGCAGGGACTTCGTGTGCGATGGAGTGGCTGGGTTTGAGGTTCAAGAGGCGATCGGTGGATCGGATGAGCTTAGGGCAGATCGGGAAGGAGACGAAGGTGGTGTTGGTGGTGGTGGAGGTTGTCGTGGTGGTGGTGTGGTGGAGGAGTGTGGAGTGATTGAAGGTCGATGAAGAAATGCCTGAAACGGACGCCATGAGAGGAGCTTTGAATAAGACAGCGAAGTAAACTTTCCTCCTCTCATTCGCTATTTTCTCCCCCACAAAAAACTACCTCCTCAACTGCAGATCTACCACCACCACCACCATAGACAACTGCAAGTCCCTCCGTTTTCATTATTTATCAAACCCGATGCGAAGGTCTCGATCTATTAGTTGAAGTTGTTCTTCATGTTGTTGGATCTGTATTGGGTGTCCCATTCACTCAAAGAAGAGTGATCAGGAGAAGAAAAGAGCTTTTGAGTTCAGTAAGTTCATCTTCAATGAAATTGTGATCAATAAAGATGAACAAGAGAAGGGTAAGAAAAATGAATCAATTCAAGTGATTTCAACTAAGAAGAAGAAGATGAAAAGAGGGATGGCTTTTCCTTATAAGTATTAAGACTCCATTCTTCAGCCATGGAGGCGATCTTCAAATCATCGTCATCAGCGATCCGATGAGATCGATGGATCCTTGGGTTAGTTTTCGTATTTCCAGTAATGGGTTTTGATCATTGGGGAGTCATTACTTTGATCCAATTGAATATCTCAATTGGGTCTTCTCTTCTTCTTCTATAGTCTCTTTGTTCTTGTTTTTTCCGGTCTCTCTATCTGTTATTGTTTTTCTTATTTGTTCAAATGGAGAGTTTTGTATGGTCTCCCAATAGGTCACAAAGATATGATGTTTTCAGCGTCGCATCTTTCATACACTTCTGAATTTCATCTCATTCTTGGAACTAAGCCTAACAATAATTTCTCTAATTTAGATTAGAATATTGAAGAATCAGCATTGAAGAAACCCATAATCGAATATGAGGTTATGGTATAGATAGTTCACACTTTAACCTTAACTCAGTCTGCGATCACTTTTAGTAGAATGTAATATGTATGTAAATATTGAGTTTATGTTTGTTTGTTTTGAAATAGCTAATAAGCAGTGAAAGTATTGGTGTACACAAATCTTGAAAGGGCTTCTCTATCTTCACAGCCATGACCCTCCTGTGATCCACAGAGATTTGAAGTGTGATAACATCTTCATCAATGGGAACCAAGGGGAGGTGAAGATGGGTGATCTTGGCCTTGCTGTGATCCTCCGAAAATCCCATGTTGCTCATTATTGATCGTGTTGGCGATCGTACTCTACGGATGTTTATTTGCTTTTGCAATTGCCAATGAGGAGGCTAACAAGTTGGGGACTGTCATTGGTATTGATCTTTTTTTTTTGAAAGGCAAGCAGGGTTTTTATAGGATCCCAGAACCCACTAAAGATGTCGCAAGCTGGGTTTGAACCCATGACCTAGTGGTACCATCCGCCAAGCTCTAATCGTTGAGCTGTCATGTCATTGGTATTGATCTTGGTACCACTTATTCATGTCTTGGTGTTTACAAGAATGGACATGTTGAGATCATAGCCAACAACATGTTGAGCCATCCACTTTAAGTTGTTAGGTACTGAATGATATTAAATGCTTGTAAATCCATGTTGGTTTTGTGCAAGGATGCAAAGATGTCAGATTTTTTTATGCTTGTAACTTCAAGTTTTTGCAAGGATGCTGTGTCAGGTTGTAAATTCAACTTGCTTATTGATGCTTGAAAGTGCTATGTCAGGTTTTGAATTGCAATGATGTTATGTCATTTGAATTGCATTGTGTTATATTAGGTTTTTGCAATGTTGTTAAGGCATTTGATTACAATGTGCTATTAAAATTCAATGAACATCAAATGAATTTACATTGTTGCAAGAACATTCAATGAACATTAAATGAATTTACATTGTGCTTTAACATCTAATGTACATGTACTCCTTCAAAATCTTGCCTACTTCAAACATTCTATTCACTTATTTGATTGTGCTTGTGACACCATGGGATCTGCAAGAAAATCAATTAAATGATGTTAATTAGTAGTAACTTAACCTCTTAAAATATATACTGGCAGAAACTTAACCCCTTAAAATAAATTTGAATGTAACTTTGCCCTCAACAACAAAACTGGCCTAACAGATGATAAAGATGAGCTGCAACTCAAGCTTGCCATCAAACTTGGCAAGCTTTTTTCATTTATTGATGCTTGAATATTTAATCTACAGTGAAATAACATGTAGATGTAGTAATAGAAGCAGTGGTGAGAGTTATTGGTGGTGAAGTGAAGATTGTGGTGGTGAAGGAGGAGTTGGCGGATTATCCCAATGTCTTAGTGAAAGTTTGAATCTCAGCCTTTGATTTTAATTGCATCAACTTTGAAGTTCAACCTTCAGATCATTAAAGGGTATTTTGAGCAATAAAATATGACCTTTTTTTAATCTATCATGTGCCTTGACAGTCAAGGCACGTTGGCTGTTAGTCTAAGGAAAAAAAGTGCAATATGAATGTTAATTGGGGGCAAAGCTGAATTGACTATATGTTTTAGGGGGAAAGTACAATTATCCATAATTTTTAACCTAACTGTCCGGTGGGGGTTTAATATGTGGTTTTCAAATTTATACTATTTTTTTTATTATAACAAAAACTCTATTTTGAAACCACATTATAGTATAAATTGCAAAACTAGCATATGACTGTCATGCCTAAAGCTACGGGATTGGGTTTTAAGGTCAGAAGTCTTCGTAATCTCATGTTAAATCACCCATGAGTTAAAATTATTAAAGCAATGGGGCCAATTGACGACAAAAGTGGACTCTAAAAAGGATCATTATCAAACGTCATTATGGAATTTGTCATTTTCTTTTCGTTTGAAGATGAAAAGAGAAAATGACAAATAAGATAATAGCATGATAGATGTTTGTTATAATGCTAATCTAGACTGTTTCAAAGAGGAGAATACCTAATGATGATTGGAAGACTAATAGGTTTATTAGGAGATGCTGAATCCAGAATAGGGAAACAAAGATAAATGCATTTTGTTTCTTTCAATATCCAGGAAGGAAAACCGAATCACACTGAAAAAATACAAAAGAAAAACAGAGGATAAGATGGGGATGCTGAAACATAAAATCTTATTTTGAAAGGAGCATTACACTTTCTAATTTATTATTGTAATAACAATAAAAAAAATTCAAAAATCAAAAGTACACTTACCAATGATAAAGGAATGGCTGGTGTAGGGATAGAGTTTCTGATGAAGAGGTATAGTTCATATGCGCAGCATGTAGTTTTAATCAGATCTACACATTAAGAAGATTTAAATTGCACAAGACACTGTAACAGAGGGCTGTGACACAAGTAGTTTAAGATCGCAATCTTCCACTCCAACTTAAAAACATGTGCTTCTAACTGAAAGATATAGAAGGAAAAAAAAAACCTCGTTAACTTTACGAGCTCATCGGCTCACATCATGTATTCTGATACAGGCTTCTTCAAGGCTGGTGTCCATTTCCAATGGTCGAAATCACTAATATATAAATACCAGAATACCTGAAAAGATGGGAGTATCTATTCCACACACATTTTTTATTTACTATTACATGACATCAGTTTACAAACTCAAGCACCAAGTATACAGAGATGGCTACAAAAAGATTACACTCTTTAAGAAACCTGTTTTGGATTGAGAACATGCCCAATGAACACCACCACACCAGTTGCTTCTTCTCTGATCAGGTACATGAATGGATGATCAGCTACGAAGTTGATGGTAATAGGTATGCCCCTCAGCATGATCAGACCAGCAGAGGCTGATGCAGCTTCAGTACCTTCCTCATTGACTTCGATGAAAGATTTGCTGAAAATATTGGAAACATACAGGTTCTGACCCATGGGTGAGTCCACCATTTCAGTTAGACCACCAGAGAAGGGCAATGTCAGTCCTGATCCCTTAAGAGTTTGTGAAGCGTCAAACCCAAATGAAACTTTGAACTTGGGGATCCTGAATTCACCCACAGAATTCTTGGCTGGGCGGTGGCGATCTAAGAACCCAGGTTCAGAGCTCACCTTTTCAACCAAAGTGTGCAGTCCGTCCTTAGCATCAGGTAGATAGATATACATGGAGAAGTTCCTCTTATCTTCACCTTGTTTGTAAGGAAGACATAGCACTTTGAAACCCTCAAATTCACCAACAAATTGTTTTTCCTTGCTGGTCATATAGGGAACTTTTACTGAGCTTCCATCAAGAAGGTGGAAATCATGTTCTTTGGTTTTTGATCCATCAAACTTCTCGTTCCATGCTCCTTTAAAATAAAGTGCATTTGCAAAGATGAGCCTTGTCGTACTGTCAACTGAACCAGAGGGAAGAACTTCTTTAACAAGGCCTTCCGTTTCTTTTTCAGCCCATGCATTGACTTCATTGGTCACTTCGACAGCCTTTCATGGGCAACAAAAAGAACAAGAAGATCATCAAATCAGTAGTAAAACTAAAAGGAACAAGCAAACATACACTATCATGGGAAACTGTTGAGATTAACTGCATACAAGGCATTTTATCTACATTGAGGACATCATATTAAGCTATGAGACAAGTACAATAGCTTTAAAATGCTGAAAGACAGAGATCTGGATCAAGGTCATGTCCATGAGTTTACTCACATTCGAGAGTACTTAGACATGTCTAACACTGCTACACTTTTTCATGTTCTCATTACATAGATTTAAGCAAAAAATACTTTCTGGGTAAAAAAAAAAATTCTAATGTAAAAGACTGAACTAAATATAAGTGTTAGTACATAATAGTTTCAAGAAATTCAGAAAAGGAAATGAAAAATGTAGTACAGGTTATTACTATTGACCTCTCTGCTAGATAGTGGTAACTACTGAACCCCCAATAAGAAAAAAACCACTTAATTATTTTTCAGCAACAAAGAGATAATCTCTTTGTTTGTCGAAGAATATCAAGTTTCCTCATTGAAGAATCAATGTCCTCATATAAACCTTACTCTACCTCGTGCAGTCATGTCTTCTATGACTCGGCAATAGCACAACAATGGTCTCCAGAAAGAAGAATCCCAAATTCAGGAGTCATGCCATTAAAACAGCTTTATAACGCCAAAGACCATGAGTTGGGGTTGGGGCAAGCCAAGGAAGCACAGACTCTTCGAAAACTTGCCGTATCCGTGTCCAACACGTATTCGACACACGACACTCGCTCGACACGCCTCCAACACGAGTCAGACACTTGGTCAACGTGTCGGCAAGTGTCATACACATGGTCAATGTGTCGGATACGCCTTTGATACACCTGGAACTTGGTCAGGACACAGTCGAGATTCGAAAACCAACTTTATTTTATTTTTTACTTTTAGATGCTTGCAAATAACTAGTGTTTTAGAATTAGTCGTTTGAAAACGGAGTATCTAGTGTGCAACTTTGATTGCGAATCACGAGGGGGAAGTAATGCAATTGAGATCGAAGGTGTGGAGGTCCCAGAGTGTGAAAATTTTCGATATCTAGGATCTATAATTCAAAAGAATGGGGCTATTGGAGAAGATGTAGACCATGGGATTAAAGCTGGTTGGCTGAAATGGAGAATGACGTCAGAAGTATTATAAGATAGAAGGATGTCTGCAAGGCTAAAAGTAGGGGTGGGCAAACGGGTCGAGGATCCGCGGGTTTAAATCGAACCGGACCGTTTTGCTCTAAACGGTCCGAATTTTAATTTTGTATTTTTAGATACGGTTCGGATCGGTCCGGATCCGTTATAAAACGGTCTGGTCCCGGTTTCTATTTTTTAAAAAGAAACGGTCCGGGTTGGACCCGTCCGGACCGTTTCAAATCGCATTTACTATAAAAACCTAAACCAAAACCTAAACCTAAACCTAAACTCTCCTATCTCTGTCTCTCCTCTCTTTGTCTCTGTCTCGAGAAGGGGAAGGAGATCTCCCTCTCCTCTCTCTGTCTCTGTCTCGAGAAGGGGAAGGAGATCTCCCTCTCCTCTCTCTGTCTCTGTCTCGAGAAGGAGATCTCCCTGTCTTCTCCTCTCCTCTCCTCTCCTCTCTCTGTCGAAGAAGAGATCTGTCGAAGATCAGCCGCAGTAGATCTGTCGAAGATCAGCAGAGAAGAAGAGATTTGTCGAAGAAGAGAATAAGAGATCTGTCGAAGAACTCTGTCGAAGATCAGCAGAGAAGAAGAGATCCGTCGAAGAAGCCCTCTCCTCTCTGTGTCGAAGAAGCAGCAGTAGAGAAGAAGAGATCAACAGACTCCTTTCTCTGTCGAAGAAGCAGCAGAAGAGAAGAAATCAGCGAGAAGAGATCAGCGAGATCTCCCTCTCCTCTCTCTGTCTCTGTCGAAGAGAAGAACTCCCTCTCTCTATCGAAGAAAAGAACTCCCTCTCTCTGTCTCTGTCTCGAGAAGAAGCAGCACAGTAATTTATTCACTCTTGGTTGGTTGTTTTGGAAGATGAAGAACCAACCAACACAGTAATCATCTTGTAATCATTCTGTGTTTACAACACAATAAGCAGAGAAGAACCAGTAGATTTGGAAGATGAAGAAACCAACACAGTAATCATTCTGTGTTTGGTTGCTTTGATGTATCTGTGTGTAGCTTTTTCGACTATTGATGTATGTATCTGATTGGGTTATTCACTCTTGTTTGCATCTGTTTGTAGTTTTTTAACTATTGTAGATAGTTTGGTTGTTTTGATGTTCTTGTTTGGATTTAGTCTAAAAACAGTAATCATTCTAGCAACTTCTAACTAGAAATTGATGCATTTTTAGTAGGAACCGTTTGGAACCGTAGGGACCGGACCGTTTCAAACGGTTCGAGTTAGGTTCGGTTCCAATATTCAAAATGAGGGGATCCGGACCGGACCGAATCCGTTAATTTTAAACGGTTCGAGTTAGGTTCCTCCAAAATTGGAACCGATCCGGACCGTGCCCACCCCTAGCTAAAAGGGAAATGTTATAAGACAATTGTTCGACCAGCCATGCTATACGGTTCAGAATGTTGGGCTATTACGGGACAACATACGCATAGGATGGCAGTAGCAAAAATGCATATGTTAAGGTTGATGTGTGGTAAAACCCCCAAGGATAAAATTAGGAATAAAATAATTAGGAGATACTTAGGTGTAGTGCCCATAGAGGACAATTAGAGAAAGGCGTTTAACTCGGTTTGATCACGTGCGGAGGAGACCAAGCACGACACCAATTAGAAAATGTCTAGATTGGCAAGTTAATAGATGGTGTAGACGGAGGGACGACCGTTGAAAACTTGGATGAAGGCGGTGAATGAAGACATCATTGAACATGGATTAGACGAGGATATGTGGGAATATCGCATTGCTTGGAGAATCAAAATCTATGTAGCCACCCCGAAAATATCGGGAATGAGCTTTGATGATGATGATGAGATGTTTGCAAATAACTACGTAATATAATGGTTGTCGATCTATCTAAAGTGAATGATTATTTCAATTAAGATTTAAGATAAATAGGGCAAAAGGCCACTAAAGCATAGAGGTAGTCTATGTTTTTTTTTTAATCTTTGTTTCTTATTTTTCTCTCATTTGCTTCACCTCTTCTCTAATTTAATTTTTTCTTGCAACAGTGTCATCTTCTTCGAGACACTCTAAGAAGGCACTTTATTAGATTATTATTTATATTTATGACTTATTAAAAAATAGTATGATGTGTCCCCGAGTCATAGTTTTTGGAAAATTGTCGAGTCGGCGTGTTGTGTCCGTGTCCGACACGACGTGCGTGTCCGTGTCCGTATCCGTATCCGTGCATCCTTGGGGCAAGTTAAGACTGACCCCATGACTGGACTATAAATGCTAAACGAGATTTTTGGATTGAGACCAGATGGAAGGAAGAGTTGTTACATCGCTTAATGGGGGTTGAGCCGTTAGATTATGACATTCTAATGGTTTAGTATACCGGAGCTGCTAAAACGGGGGTTATTGAGATAACGGTTATTTCTATAAAGCCGTTTTAACGTTCGATTCTAAAAAATAAAAAAAATAAACCTCATTTCATCTTCTCGATTGAAACACAACCCTAGAAGAGGAAAGAGCTCGATTCACTGAACCAAATAAGGGAAGAAGAGAAGAAACACTGACCTGCGATCTCTTTGCTCGATCCACTGACCTGCGATCGACACAAAACGTATGTGTGATCTCTCTATGCTGCGAAAAGAAGAAGAGCTCGATCGACATAGAAGAAAGAAGAAGAGGAAAAAAGAGAAGAAGAGGAAAAAAGAAAATCAAAGTGAGAAACTGCCCTGCAATGTGATCTCTCCGTTGCATCAGTAAGCTCTTATTAGTTCTGTGTAAGGCTAAGCTCTGATATGTAGAACACTAGAACTTCCCCATTTCATGCTTCAATAAGAAAAACACATCACCAAGCTTTGCTTAAATCAACTAAGCATATCCTTGACCATCTCTTATTAGCCCACCACATTGTCTTATTAGCCCACCACATTGTCTGAGATTTTGTTCAACACTTCTGATACCAATATTGTACAGTCCTAAAATGATCATTTGTATCTAATTAAGATTTACAGTCCTAAAATGATCATTTGTATCTCCATTAAGATTTTGGTATGATAATTTTGGTACTATACATACATATATTTCTTTCTATAATAACCATATTTGAAGGAATTTCATATTTAGTTGAGTAATTTATTATACCAATTCCATTTCAATTTGTTTTATGAATCACAATCATGAAATCTCCACAGCTCAGCTAGGAAGCAGGGATACAAATAGTCTCGTGTTAGGCACTATATACACCATGATACTAAAAATAATAAAAAATTTATACAGTTAGCATTAGGATTTAGGAATATACTTATTAAGGATTCAATTTGTTACCCTAATTTATTTTATCTATGATAGGTACTCAATGGAATCATCATATCGAGTACAAGTACATCACTTCATGATGAATATGAGGATCAAGGAGAAAAAGATAATGATATTGACGTTTTTATAAGGATGTTTTTGAATTTAATGTTATAAACACTACGCGCACAACTATTCAGTACTTTTTTAATTTATTCTAAATAATTGAGGGCATTTTATAGTTTACAAATGCTTGAAGACTGCAAATAAATTATGTTAGGGGTTTAGGTATAATTAATTAATGTTTAGAAATGGTTGGTTTTGATTGTAAAATAGAATGTGGACGGCAAACTATGAGTAAAAGTTAGATATGAGGGCTTATTTATGGTTTACATATAATTAGGGGCTTAAAATAAATTATATTAGGACTTAATTATAATTAAGTAATATTTGGGAGGGGCTGATTTCAAATGTAAATAGAATTAAGAGAGGGAGATGATTTAGGATTTCTAGTTTTTAAGCGAGGGAAATTTCGAGAGAAAAAATTGTGCATGACAGATTTACAAAAGTATTGTTCCTCAAGCTCGTTTTCTTTACAAAGTCAGATGATTTACTTTTTTGACTCTATAATACATTAATACTTAGTGGGAGTAGGGGTGTTAGTTGGTTACTGAAAACCGACCGAACCAAACCGAAATATAACCGAAAAAGCCCAAACCGAGAAAAACTGAAATCGAACATTAGAAAACCGAACCGAACCCTTCCCCTTATCTTGTTTTTAATCCCCTAACGCTCTCTCTCTTATTTAATTCCCAACCAACCCACTCTTATTTAAATTCTCACCCCATTCCAATGCACTCCACGTCCCCACCCTCTCTCTTAACTCTCACTTTTTCCTTTTCTTAATGCCCCATTCAGATAAAGAGTTGAAAAAACCTACATTCTCTATCTTATTTAAGCTCCACCCACCCCTCCCCACCTACCCAACTTCTCTTTCTTTATTAATGTCATTTTTCTCCTTTTTAACTCTCCCTCTCTATCCAACCACTTGCAAGTTGAGGAGGAGAGACAGAGTTTGACTAAATCTTGTTGAAGAAAACCAAACTTTTCACTCGCTTGCTTGCAGCAAAGATGAGCAATGGCGATGACAACAACTTCGACACTTTTGATTTGATAAAAAAAAAAACCTTCTTGCAGAATGAAATTACGAGACTTGTGGAATCGTCATAGAATGTTTCGGTCTTGTTCAGATCATCACATGGGTGTGGTGGAGATAGATTAAGATGCAAATAATGTAGTTATGGTTATAGTTTTTTGTATGATGTTAAAGTATTGTGTAAATGAGAGACGGCAAAAATTTTGTAATCTTATTAAATTATCAAGAGAAATAGGCAAGAAAAAATTTAAAAAATTCTCTATAAATGAATAGTCGAAGCCTTGAAACTCTCTGTGTTCATCTAACATTTGTTTTCCCTTTACTGCTTCCCCTTCTCTCTCTTTTATTTTATTTGTACTCTCTCTGTATCTGAGTTTTCCTCCTTTGCAAACCAAGCTTCATTTCATTCTTTCCATTATTTGTAGCTTTGACTTATTCCTTTTGTGCTAGAGCCAACTCGGTTGTATGTAGCAACAGAAAATAAATAAAAGAAAAAAATAAAATGGGAAAAAACAAAAAATAACCAAACCGGAACCGAACTGTCGGTTCATGTTTGGTTATTTATTTGATAAATGTGAAAATCGAACCGAACCGAAAACCGAATTCTTGGTTTGGTTCGGTTTGGTTTTGGTCCAACTTTGAACCGACCAAACTGATTAACACCCCTAAGTGGGAGTATAAATAATATATTTAAAAGAATATTCCGTTTTAAATTATAACGCTCCTAGACCGTTATGAGTTCGTTATCCATTTTAACTGCATAGTTTTACTCCTTTTTTAGCGAAAAAAATCAGAAATACTCCACACTCATCCATTGGCAGTTGAGCATTTAAGTGGCTAGTTTGCTAAGACATTATCAATGTCTTATATAACTTGGTTAAGACTTAATAAAGATTCGCCCTGGCTCTAATTTTCTTTCAAGGAATAGAAGGCAATGATGGAGAAGGCAAACTGAGTCATGCCAGTTTTTTATATTGTCATGACAAGTGACTAGTAAAATATTCGGCACAAACATTCTAACCATGCACCCTCAAAATTTTGCAACAACTAGGCGCCGAGTTAATTATGAGAAAATGGAATTCACCATACTACTATGTCAAATGATCTCGATTAAAGGAAACATTGTGCCAATTAGGCACAACATAATTTCAAACTGGAATTATCATCACAGCTAATTGATAACCAAAGTTGTAACGACCCTACTTTAACACCTTATAATTTCAATTATTTATTTATTGATTTATTTATTTTAATTTTGACTTTATTCAATTCGACGTTACATCCAGTAATAAGGGGGTGTCACTAACCTTGAGCAAAACCCTAACAGGCAAGGGTTTTGTCTTTAGTGGGATTAAATAGGGGTTTGGGTTTCAATTCTCTCGCCGCTTAAAAAAAAAATGGAGAAGGAGCAAGAAGGGAGAAAGAAAGAGAGAGAAGCAAAAGGAAAAGACAAGGGAGAAGAAAGAAAAACTGTGAGTCTCTTTATTTCTTTCACCTTTTACTGTGAGTTGTTTTCTTTTTCCTTTTCTGATTTGTTTTTTTTGCATGAAGTTGAGAATACTGTGTTGAATGATTTGATACGAGGTTTGTGAGTTTATTTTCATCCCCTCCCTCACCCCTTTCTTTGATTTTGAGTTTTGGTTGATTTTGCTTGATTTCGTGTTTTGGGTAGATTGGTTTGGTTTAAATCTTTGAACGCCGATTGAGTTTTTGATTTGAGACTTAGAGGAGGCTAAGGACCAGATTTTATTCTCAGTCTCTATGATTATCACAAATGTATTGTATTACTGCATTGCTTTGGGTTCGGTGATGTTTGCTGGTCATCTGGGAGAGCTTGAGCTGGCTGGGTTTACTTTGGCTAACCCTTGTGATACCGTCACTGGTCTTGTTCTCATGTGAATCACTCCATCACCCCATTGAAGTTATCTCATGAATTGTTTGAAGTGTTCTAGATTCAGTTAAAGTTTTAGAAAATTTGATTCATTTGGGTAATCAACTCTTATATCCCCTTAATCAATGCACATAAATTCTTTATTAATGAACCTCTGATTTATAAACTTCAAATTTTAGGAGGAAATGGTTGAAATTTGGGTTGGATCATTGTCTCATTTGGGGGTACTCCATCTGATGACATTTGTGATCTCCATTGAGCTAAAAGCCTGTGAGCATCATCAAACTCTAGTATTTAACCATTTCATTGTGTACTTTTGTCAAACACAAAAATAATATTGAATATTGACCAGTAAAGCAATTTGAAACTCTTAATTGTGATTGACATTGGATGTATAAGAGGTATTTAATAGAGAAAAAAATACATGGTGGAAGAATTTAGTGATGGGAGGGTATTAGGTCGTTTCATGAGCACCGTAGTTATACTTGCAATTGGGTTTCAATTGTCAGGTGTGGGAAAATTATGTGGTTTTAATGCCATGTTGATTTTGCACAGTGGGTTGCTTTGGATTTTAAGTTTGACCTTTGTTTATGAATTTGAATGGGCCGAGATTGTGGTGAATCGATTTATAAATGACAAATATAAACCACCTGGAATTGTATCACTTAGAACTACCACACCTCTTTTGTTTATTATTTCCTCTCTCCTACTAGAGAAACTAAATGACCAGCGGGTCGTCTTGCGGAGATGGGGCGCCTATTTCCTACTAGAGAAACTGAAATAACCTTTAGGTTAGTCTTGTGGAAATGAGGTGAATTTGTATGCCTAAGATAAGCTTTGATATTTATCCGTAAAAAATGTGACGTGAGTTTATGCGCATTGATAGCCCAAGAGTGGCTTTTGGTACTTATATAGTTAGGTGTATCCGCGATGCATGCATGTATGTGATGTCCCCACTTGGGCATGGATGACGGAGAAGTCCTTTATATGGGAGAGGCATACGGGCATATATGTTCGGCACGGAGGTGGTGCGAATGTGGTATCGTCTAAGTGATCATTCCGTTAAAAGATGAATCAAATTCAGATAAAAATGAATAAACTATGTTTTTATTGTTTCTAATCATTTTCATGCAGAATGGCAAGGTCACTAATATTTCTACAGGTCAGACTTGCCATAGTCAACATCTACCGGGTAAGTACAAGTAGGTGCATATTTACTTATTAGGATGAAGATATGAATGCCTCGTGAAGGAACTACCTGTTTGTTTTGGTTACTTTGTCGTACTACATTTTTCGGTCATGCACTGCAAATTTCCTTTATTGATTTTTGGGAATAAAGAAACTTCACACCAGCTCTATTGCTGACCCAAGTGGGCTTTGGCTCCTTGGGTACATTCCTTCAGGAATGTAGCCGACTAGCTTATTTTCAGGATTTAGTAATCTCGGGCGGGCTTAGAGCATTTTGTTTCGTACGTGACGAGCATTGCGGGGAGTTGCGCGTTGTTCGAAAGATTAGGTCATTTTTATTTGTAGGTGACAGTTTAATTCTTGTAATTTGAACTCGGAGTTATTTATTATTTTCTGGGAGAGGTACATTCGTGAATTGTTGAACTTGTTAGCGTTGGCTTTACGAGTTTTAAAATTTTCTTCCTTTTGATGGACTTTTAGATCAGTTGTTTTATTTTCCTCTATTTGGTAAATTGTGCAATTGATTATTTCTCGTAGATGTCAACTGTTACTTTTCGTGAATGACAATTCATGTCCCGAATTTTGGGGAAAATGGATAATCCTACGTGAATTTTGGGATTTTCGTTATCTTCGAAAATTGGGGCGTGACAGTTTGGTATCAGAGCACAGTTTACCCTAGGCTAGGGAGAGTCTAGGGGATCCTCGGAATGTGGTTATGGGTAAGCTATAGAGTGTTTTGTGAATCTTATGGAGTGTCTAATCATTTCCATTTTTATTAAAGGATATGGCTGGAAGACGTATTCGTAAGAATCCAAATGGGAACGGTAGCGGAAGCAGTGAAAATGTTGTTCCAAATGAAAGTGGCAATGAAAATGGAAATGGCTATGGTGATAACACTATTCAATTGAGGCAGGCTATGATGATGCAGTTGCTACAAGGATTGCAACAGAATAGTAATCAGGGCGACTCTTTTGCTAGAAGGGTTAAGGAGTTTGGGACGTTGGGTGGTAAGAGGTTTACCGGAGAAAACCCGAGAGATGCAGATGTCTGGGTTCAAAGCTGTGAGACCGTTTCAGGAGGATGCGACTTACTGAAGTCCAAAAACAAGAGTTAGTTGCACATCACCTGAATGGTGCTGCTAGTTACTGGTGGGAGGCTTTACTACCCTCCGTTGATGTTGCGGTTATGACATGGGATGATTTTAAGGATAGGTTTGAGAATAGATTTGTGCCTAATGCAGTTAAGGCGCAATGGGCTGCGGAGTTTAACATGTGGAAGCAGACTGGGAATATGACTGTGAAGCAGTATGTCACGAAGTTTAACGAGTTGTCACGTTATGCTCCGTATTTGGTAGACACACCAGAAAAGAAAAATGCCAAATTTATTGGGGGTTTGCATCACTACCTGTCGAGGGTTCTTCTCACCGCTGACAGGGAGAGTTTTGACAGAGTTTTGGATTTAGCATTGAAGTACGAGGAACAGAACAAGATGTATCATGAGAGTAGAGAGAAAGGCAAGCAGAAGTTGGGCGAGGTGTCAGGAAACACTCGTCATCAGAGTGCGTTACGTGATTATCGTGGTGACCGTAGTCGTTTTCGTCCTTATGATCAAGGGCAAAGGGGTCAACAGTTTCAGAACCAGAAATCTCAAGGTGGATACCAGAACCAACAGCAGGGAGGAAACCAGTTTCACCGTCAGGGTGGAAATCAGTTCCAGAAACGGGTATGATCATTTCCAGAAACAGGATGGTAATCAGCATCAAAGGCAGAATAGAAATCAATTCCATCGTCAGGATAACCAGAGACAAGGTTATCAGGGTCAGTGGAATCAGACTACCCAAACAGCATCAAGGGGACGCACAGTGATCTGCTTCACTTGTGGGCAATCAGGTCATCGAATGCGAGATTGCCCTAATGGCAGGAACGCGCCCCAGAATAGGCAAGGTCAACCCACCCAAGGGCGTGTATTTGCCACCTTACCAGATCAGGAAAACTTTCAAGGTACTTTTGATTTTCCTATCTCTAATATGAAGGTGTTATTTGATACTGGTGCATCATACTCTTTCATATCTCGACGTTTGGTTAATCGAATAATGTTGAAAGTTTTGCCACTTGCTATACCCTTATGTGTTACCACCCCTTAGGAGGCTCAGCGACACTGAATGAACTATGTAGAAATTTTAAGATTTCCTTCCTCGACAAAGTATTCCTTGTCGACTTAATTGTGCTTGACTTTGAGGGCTTTGATGTGATTTTGGGAATGGATTGGCTGCGTAAGAACCTAGTCACGGCTGTCACGCTAGATTGTGCAAAGAAGATAGTTTTCATTCATGCACCAGGCATGCCCCCTGTTTCTCACACTTGTGGAAATTGTGAAGAGTCAGTGATGTCTAGTTTTATGTACTCGATGGGGACGTCAGAGAGAGAGATTCGAGATGTAGAAGTGGTAAGAGATTATGTGGATGTATTTCAGGAAATTCCCGACTTGCCGCCTAGGCGATAGTTGAATTCCGAATCGATTTAATACCTGAAACCGCTCCTATCTCTAAGGCAGTGTATTGGATGGCACCGAAGGAGTTGAACGAGATGAAAGTCCAGTTGGACGAGATGTTGCAAAAAGGGTAATTTTCTTGGTGTTTTGTTTTATTTGACTATACTTATTGACATGTTTATTCATGTTAATGTATATGTGTAATCCTTTTGAGGTGTGTATGAACCAGGTTCATACGTCCGAGTAATTCACCGTGGGGAGCACCCGCAATTTTCGTTTCGAAGAAGGATGGTACCTTGAGGATGTGTATTGACTATAGGGAACTGAACAAAAAGACTATTAAGAACAAGTACCCGTTGCCTCGAATTGATGATCTTCTTGATCAGTTGAGGGGAGCGGTGGTGTTTTCTCAGTTTGACTTGAGAACTGGATATCATCAGATGGGTGTAGAAGAAGATAGTATTCCTCTCACAGCTTTTCGTACGAGATATGGGTTGTATGAGTTTCCAGTTATGCCTTTTGGTTTGACAAATGCCCCCGCCTTTTTCATGGATCTGATAAACCGAATCTTACGACCATACTTGGACAAATTCGTTATTATCTTTATCGATGACTTTTTGTTTTACTCCCGTAGTGAAGCAGAGCATAGAAAACATCTCAGAATAGTGTTGTAGACCTTGAGAGATCAGAAATTATATGCGAAATTTAGCAAGTGCCATTTTTGGGAAAAAGAAGTAAAATTCTTAAGGCATGTTGTTTCTAGTCAGAGTATAGCAGTTGATCCTGATAAGGTGAAAGCAGTGAAAGATTGGAAACAACCTACTAATGCAACGGAGGTGAGAAGTTTCTTAGGGTTGGCTGGGTACTATAGACGATTTATAGAGAAGTTTTCTCTTATTGCTGCCCCTTTGACTAAGTTGACCCGCAAGAATGCCCAGTTTATTTGGACCAATGAGTGTGAAAAGGCTTTTCAGAAATTGAAACACCGATTAACCACTGCGCCCATCCTGACTATCTCAGTACAAGGTGGAAAGTTGGTGGTCTTCACAGATGCTAGTGGCACAGGTCTGGGTTGTGTACTGATGCAGAATCAGAAAGTTGTGTCGTACGCCTCACGACAATTGAAGCCTCATGAGAGGCGATATCCTACCCATGACTTGGAATTAGCGACAGTTGTGTTTGCTTTGAAGATGTGGCGACACTACCTTTATGGGGAGCATTTTGAGTTGTTCAAAGATCACAAGTCTCAAGTATTTGTTTTCGCATAAGGAGATGAATATGAGACAACAAAAGTGGGTGGAATTCATTAGTAGTTATGATTTTGAAATCCTTTACCACCCAGGTAAGGGAAATGTAGTAGTCGATGCTCTCAGTCGGCAACACACCATTATGGCATCACTCATGGTAGAGGCATGGAAGTTTCTTGAGGCTATTGCTTCTTGTGATGCTCAGTTTGTCCAGGGAGCAAACACGGCATATGTTGGTAGTTTAGTTGTTCGACCTTTTTTGATCAGCAGGGTTTTAGAGGAGCAACATAAGGATTCTCGTTTGATGAACAAATTGGAAGACTTGGTGCTTGATAATCTAGATGATTGTCCCTCCAAGTGGTCAGTTGAGTCCGATAGTGTTTGAGATTTCACGGGAGACTTTGTGTGCCTGAGATTGAGGGATTGAAGAAAGAAATTATGGATGAGGCTCATAGGTCACGTTTTACCATTCACCCGGGAGGCACAAAAATGTATCATGACCTGAAGCGAACTTTCTGGTGGGACGGCATGAAGAAGGATGTGGGAGATTATGTATCACGGTGTTTCACTTATCAACAAGTGAAGGCCGAGCATCAGCGGCCCTCAGGTTTAATGCAACCACTAGAGATTCCTGTCTGGAAATGGGAAAATATTTCTATGGACTTTATAGATGGTTTACCGAAGACCCGACGAGGTAACGAGTCAATTTGGGTTATAGTTGACCGTTTGACTAAGTCCGCGCATTTTGTTCCGGTTGGTGTGCACCGTACTACCGAACAGCTAGCCGGTAGTTAGGCTTCACGGAGTACCAGTGTCCATTGTGTCTGACAGAGATCCCTTGTTTGTAGCTGAGTTTTGGGAGAGTTTCCAGCGAGTCATGGGGACGAGTCTAGATTTGAGTACAACTTATCATCCTCAGACTGATGGTCAGACGGAGCGGGTGAATCAGGTTCTAGAGGATATGCTTCGGGCATGTGTGCTCGATTTTGGAGGTAATTGGGAGGATTATTTACCTCTCATAGAGTTCGCTTATAACAACAGTTACGATTCTAGTATTGGCATGGCCCTGTTTGAAGTTTTATATGGGAGGCCTTGTCGATCACCATCCTGTTGGGCGGAGGTAGGCGACAGTCTTGTTGGGGCCAGAGATGGTTAGGGAGACATCGGAGAAGGTGCAGATTATTAGAGAGCGGATCAAAACTGCTCAAAGCCGACAGAAGAGTTATGCCGATCGAAAGTGTAAGGCGATAGAATTTCAGGTTGGGGACCTTGTTTTTCTCAAGGTTTCACCTATGCACGGTGTATTGAGGTTCGGTAAGAAAGGGAAGCTAAGTCCTAGATTTGTGGGACCATTTGAGATCATTGCTCGGGTAGGGAGTTTAGCCTATAGACTCGCCCTGCCCCCGAGCTTATCAACTGTTCATGATGTGTTTCACATCTCCATGTTGAGGAAGTGTGTGAAGGATCCTGCTGACATCGTCCAACCCACAGAAATTGAGATTAATGACGACTTCACCCAAGTAGTACGACCGATCAAGATTGTGGATCGTGATGTGAAACAACTCCGTAGAAGGATAGTGAATCTGGTGAAAGCCCAGTGGAGTGAAAAAAAGAATGATGTAACTTGGGAGCTAGAGGACAGAGTGAAACAGTTGCACCTGGAGCTATTCATCCAGTGAATCTCGGGACGAGATTCCTTTTGAGGTGTGTATAATGTTACGACCCTACTTTAACACCTTATAATTTCAATTATTTATTTATTTTATTTTAGTTTTGACTTTATTAAATTCGATGTTACATCCAGTAATAAGGGGGTGTCACTAACCTTGAGCAAAACCCTAACAGGCAAGGGTTTTGTCTTTAGTGGGATTAAATAGGGGTTTGGGTTTCGTTTCTCTCGCCGCTTAAAAAAAAAAATAAAAGGAGAAGGAGCAAGAAGGGAGAAAGAAAGAGAGAGAAAAGCAAAAGGAAAAGACAAGGGAGAAGAAAGAAAAACTGAGTCTCTTTATTTCTTTCACCTTTTACTGTGAGTTATTTTCTTTTTCCTTTTCTGATTTTTTTTTTTTTGCATGAAGTTGAGAATACTGTGTTGAATGATTTGATACGAGGTTTGTGAGTTTATTTTCATCCCCTCCCTCACCCCTTTCTTTGATTTTGTGTTTTGGTTTACTTTGCTTGATTTCGTGTTTTGGGTAGATTGGTTTGGTTTAAATCTTTGAACGTCAATTGGGTTTTTGATTTGAGACTTAGAGGAGGCTAAGGACCAGATTTTATTCTCAGTCTCTATGATTATCACAAATGTATTGTATTACTACATTGCTTTGGGTTCGATGATGTTTCCTGGTCATCTGGGAGAGCTTGAGCTGGTTGGGTTTACTCTGGCTAACCCTTGTGATACTGTCACTGGTCTTGTTCTCATGTGAATCACTCCATCACCCCATTGAAGTTATCTTATGAATTGTTTGAAAGTGTTCTAGATTCAGTTAAAGTTTTAGAAAATTTGATTCATTTGGGTAATCATCTCTTATATCCCCTTGAATCAATGCACATAAATTCTTTATTAATGAACCTCTGATTTATAAACTTCAAATTTTAGACGGAGGAAATGGTTGAAATTTCTTTTACATAAGGTGTGCGTGGGTTGGATCATTGTCTCATTTGGGGGTAGACATTTGTGATCTCCATTGAGCTAAAAGCCAGTGAACATCATCAAACTCTAGTATTTTACCCTTTCATTGAGTATTTTTGTATTAATATTGAATATTGACCAGTAAAGCAATTTGAAACTCTTAATTGTGATTGACATTGGATGTATAAGAGGTATTTAATAGAGAAAAAATACATGTTGGAAGAATTTAGTGATGGGAGGGTATTAGGTCGTTTCAGGAAAGATGAAACATCGACCACGAATAAGGTCATACCAACTGTGTATGTTGCTATGCAGACAATTTGCTATTGAATTCAATGTTTGTAGGCTTGTAGTCTGTATTAACTTTCCCTATTTGGATTATCAGTGTGCTACGCAAATTGGAAGATACGTTGTGACGATCATGAGCACCGTAGTTATACTTGCAATTGGGTTTCAATTGTCAGGTGTGGGAAAATTATGTGGTTTTAATGCCATGTTGATTTTGCACAGTGGGTTGCCTTGGATTTTAAGTTTGACCTTTGTTTATGAATTTGAATGGGCCGAGATTGTGGTGAATCGATTTATAAATGACAAAGTGTCATTGTGAGAAAATTGAAATATCAAAAATAAATGATATTGGTAACCCTTGATTTCTGAAAATATAAACCACCTGAAATTGTATCACTTAGAACTACCACACCTCTTTTGTTTATTATTTCCTCTCTCCTACCAGAGAAACTAAATGACCAGCGGGTCATCTTGCGGAGATGGGGCGCCTATTTCCTACTAGAGAAACTAAAATAACATTTGGGTTAGTCTTGCGGAAATGAGGTGAATTTGTATGCCTAAGATAGGCTTTGATATTTATCCGTCAAAAATGTGACGTGGGTTTATGCGCATTGATAGCCCAAGATTGGCTTTTGGTACTCATATAGTTAGGTGTATCCGCGATGCATGCCTGTATGTGATGTCCCCACTTGGGCATGGATGACGGAGAAGTCCTCCTTTATATGGGAGAGGCATACGGGCATGTATGTTCGGCACGGAGGTGGTGCAAATGTTGTATCGTCTAAGTGATCATTCCGTTAAAAGATGAATCAAATTCAGATAACAATGAATAAACTATGTTTTCATTGTTTATAATCCTTTTCATGCAGAATGGCAACTCCACTAATATTTCTGCAGGTTAGACTTGCCATAATCAACTTCTACCGGGTAAGTACAAGTAGGTGCATATTTACTTATTAGGATGAAGATATGAATGCCTCGTGGAGGAACAACCTGTTTGTTTTGGTTACTTTGTCGTACTACATTTTTCGGTCATGCCCTGCAAATTTCCTTTATTGATTTTTGGGAATAAAGAAACTTCACACCAACTCTATTGCTAACCCAAGTAGGCTTTGGCTTCTTGGGTACATTCCTTCGGGAATGTAGCCGACTAGCTTATTTTTAGGATTTAGTAATCTCGGGCGGGCTTAGAGCATTTCGTTTCGTACGTGACGAGCATTGCGGGGAGTTGCGCGTTGTTCAAAAGATTAGGTCATTTTTATTTGTAGGTGACAGTTTAATTCTTGTAATTTGAACTCGTTGAAGTTATTTATTATTTTCTGGGAGAGGTACATTCGTGAATTGTTGAACTTGTTAGCGTTGGTTCTACGAGTTTTACAATTTTCTTCCTTTTGATGGACTTTTAGATCAGTTGTTTTATTTTCCTCTATTTGGTAAATTGTGCAATTGATTATTTCTCGTAGATGCCAACTGTTACTTTTCCTGAATGACAATTCATGTCCCGAATTTTGGGAAAAACGGATAATCCTACGTGAATTTTGGGATTTTCGTTTTCTTCGAAAATTGGGGCGTCACAAAAGTCCCAAGGAGCAGTGCACTCATGGGTGCCTAGCACAAGATTAGGTTGAGTACATGGTTGCGCCATATTTGTCCTAAATTTTTTAGAAAGTTATCCAAGTGATGATTCAATTTGTAGCACATTTCCAAGAGTTTATTCTTTCGATGAACCAATGAGGAGCTCAGAAACATGAGAAAAAGAGAAAGAAACAAATACACTCCCTAACAAGGAAGAAATACATTTCCGAGAAAGTACCAGGTATTTAAGTATGGACATGTGCTCTTTTATCATCAAGGCATGCTCAACGGGTATGGTAAGACTTGTGATTGATGACACCATGGGTCCAGGGTACGAACCTGCCTTCCCCTAGGGTAGGAGGATAGTGACGGCCCACCCAACGTATAAGAGGTGGTGGGCTGGAAAAGCCGAAAAGGGCAAGTTGTCGTTCCACATTTATTTTAATAGGAAGCCATCCAAGTGACGATTCTACTTGCACTCTCCTGTGACCTGCCATGATGTCATCAAGGCCTTTTTAGCTCAAATTGTAGGACTCGCAACTGAACCACTATGGCTTTTAAACCCAGACAGAACTAGTTCATCATATTGAGCTAAAACCGAACACTTCCGTAGAATGGTTAAGGGTGCCAAACATCATCGTGCTAGACTTAGTAGACTACTATAAATTGAATTAAGTATTGGCTACTATAGGGGAGTTGGATCATTACAGTATGCATCATGAAATAACTCTGGTGGTTTTTCCATCTTGCAAAGAATGTGTACCAAATGGCACATGTTTACAATCTAACCCATATAACAAAAAGTCACATGGAGCTTAGCAGTATGTGAGACAGTGCCGAAGAGAAACTAAGGTTAGCCCTAGTCTTCTAGTATAGCTGGCAAACCTTCCGTTAATAGAAAGTTGGGTTGAAGACAATTAATTCAAAATTGTTAGTAATTTCTTCTAAGAGCATAAAGGTAAAGACACTTTAGTATGTATAATCCAAACAAGAGTCTAGACACCCAAATGAGGAAAAACGAATAGATGCCCTCATATTCCAGTTTGAAGTTTCTTTTCCTTGTAAGAATGATAGAAAGAGGGAAAAAAAAAAAAAAAAAACTATAAATACTCTAATGTTCTTTTAAGAAATTGTAGGTTCAGCCTAGCTTAAGGATGGAAGCTCAGTTTTGATTCCCACTTGAGGTTAATTTGATTAAGTGACCAAAATCGCCTAATGCCCAAGATCCCCCAATTCCATCCAAATTTAGGGCATTCCAATTACTTCACTTAACTTCACCCCAGTGATAGAAGGCACAATGTATTCATTCATTGAGTATTTTCATCAAACACTTACACTAGTACAACAAGCTCATAAATAAAAGTTGTACATGTCAGTAAACTGATAGAATGAGACAGAGAAGCACAATTACCTTGGTTTGGAAATCGACTTCCTTGGCAAACGCCTTGTAAACCTTATCGACAGTCTCCTTGAACGAGGGCTTCAAGGGGAAAGATTTCTGAGCCCAGAGACCATTAGCAAAGGACAGGCGAGGCCCCCCACTCCGACTCCCGTCAGCCAGAACGAGCGAAACCACTTGAGAGGAGAAGGAGTTGAGATGGTCATTGGTCTTGGTTCGGAGATAAGAGAGCATTTGATCGAGTGTTGGGCCTTTGGAACCGGCAGCGATCAAGCTGAGGACTACATGGATGGACAGAGGACTGAATACGAAGTTGGAGTCCTTTGCTTCGTTGGACATTACGTGCTTTGCGAGTTGGAGAGAGAAGTCGGTTTGGTTCTGAATCGAGTCTCGGAGATCGTCCATTGTTGGTTGAAGAAGAAGAAGAAGAAGAAGAGTAGACGAGTGGAAATCGTAGAGATGGTAGAGGTGAAGAGTGTATTTATGTCTTCTCTGGGTGCAGTTACCGAGGGCGCTCTGCTTTGCTTTGCGCGTATGAAAAACGCTCAATATCGATACCAAGAAAGCATTACTTTTTAAAATGTACCGATGCTTAGCACGTGGTGTACACATGTAACTCATCCCCCTCGTGGGAGTCTGAGGCAACATGCCATGTGTAGCGTCCAAGGTTACGATCAAGGACTGTGAACCTGTAATTTCGTTTTTCAAGTTAATTTCGATTCCCTTCTCTCATGATTTTAAATATTTCATTTTGTATAAAAAAATTTAAAAATTTTGATTGTAATTTTAAATTTAACAATATAAATTATGCATTTTAAATCTTAAATACCACGTAAAAAGTCTTAGACGACTAGTAGTGATATACAGACTACATATTACATAAGAATCACTCACGTAACAAACTTTTAATACTAAAATAATATTATAGAATGTTAAAATATACAAAAATATGTTAAAATATACAAAAATTAAAATATTTATTTATTTTCTCAGAAAAATTTCGACATATTTCAAATTTCAAAAGAGATTTTGGTAACTTCAAAACAGGAAATGTTTCATGAAATTTCGACATATTTCAAGAAATCACATTCTTTGGTTATGATGAAGGAATCCAACAACAACACATTTATTAAGAAGTACTAGTGTACACTCTCCACGTAGTGTGTAGGCACGGGTACTGTGTCCCTGGTTGTTGGGTTGCGCCCTTGTTCACGCTTTCAGATTTGCTTATCTGCAATTTAACAATAATAAATTTAAAAAAGCAATATTTGAATGTTCAAATGACAATTTAAATAAGAGTGTGGTGAGTACCAGAGTGTGATTTGGTAAGGCAAAATCAAACATTCATACAAACACAAATAAGATAAATAGAGCGAAGTAACTTTACAAGGTCATCTAGCAAATAAATGTCATCCAACCCTTAATACATTAAGTTTTACTCGTTGAAATTGGTGTATGTATTTAGGGTGAAATGGCCGATGAAAGTTGTTTGAGTAAAAGCCTATATATACATTTGTATACTTGTTTATATATAGGCTTAATTATGTAAATACTCCAAGCATGCTATAAAGAGAAAGTTTAGATACGCTTTCATATTGGAATTTCAATAAGGACCTATATATAGCTTACAAATAATTAGAAGGCTTTTAATAAATTATTTTATTAAGGGCTTAAGTATAATTAATCAATATTTAAGAGGAACTGATTTTGATTGTAAAAAATATGAAATGTAAATGAAAAAATGAAAAATAAAAAAGTTAATTGTATGAGCATTTTAATAATTTATAGATAATTTGAGAACTTGAAGTAAATTATGCTCAAGGCTTATATATAATATATCTATGTTTAAGAGGGGTTAGTTTGGATTGTAAAAATTATGAAATGTGGAAGTCAAAATAGGAAAATAAAAATGTTAGATGTAAGAGCTTATTTTTAATTTATAGATAATTGGAGAACTTCAAATAATTATGTTAGGAACTTAGGTACAATTAATGAATATTGAGAGAGGCTGAGTTTGATTATAAATAATCTGAATTTGGGAGGGCAAAAGTGTAAAAAATGTAATAGTATTTTTTGTTTAAAGACACAAATAATCTTTGTCACTTTTACCACCTTTTGATTTTTCTTTGCAAATATTACAAAGTTGGGAGGACATTTTGGAATCTAAGAATTAGGTTGAAGACAAATGTATAATAATGTTTATATTAAACGACACAAATACACCTAACACTCTTCATTGGTATGTTGGTTTCATTTGTGATTAGTAAGAATAAAACAATACATTTTGGAAATTTCAAAATTTGGAGTTGAAGACACCAAATTCATTGTTCCTGATAAAAGCGGGCCTTATAGTAGTTTAGATGAATCTAAATTTTTTCTCAAGGACTTTTTGACACCAACACTTTTGTTGAATAACTCCATCACCCCTACTTTTCGAAGCACACCACCACCTTTTTGAAACAGACAACCACCTACTAAATTAAGGACACCACCAGTGTAAACAAAAAAATCCATCACTACATTTCTTCTTTCTCAGGGAACAACCATCACTACACTGCCTCGCCCCACCACCACTACCACCATTACCACACTGTCTCGCCCCGCTTGGCCACCCCTTTTATCCATCTTCTTCTCCTTTTTTGTTAATTTTTTTTTGTCTGACAAGATAGTGTCGTCGATAGTGGAGAAGAAAATTAGAGGAAGAGATGAGAATTAGAAAAAGAACAAAGAAAAAGAAATAACAACGGTAAAGAGGAAGAGAGGAAATGTAGTGGCAGGGTGGTGTGGCCGACAGTGGCGGCGCGGGTGATGTGGTGTTGCCCCGTTACTGCTATGAAGAGAGAAGAAAATGTGGAGAAGAAGAGGGAATAGTAGTGATAGAGGAATTTATATTGATGGTGTGCTTCAACATAGGGGTGGGCACGGGACGGGATGGACTCATCCCTATCCCATCCGTTTGTTCAAGATCGGGATGGGACGGGATAAACCTCATCCCGACCTCGTCCCATCCCAAACAGGTTTGGGACGGGATGAGCATGTATTAAATTTTGGATTGAAAATTAAATATGCAAGATTGAAAATTTTGAATTTACCAAACACATAACTCTAAGAACAATTATATAACTTTAAGCCAACTTTAAACCATCGCTTATTATTTTCCCATTCATTAGCTTTTACTTCGTTTTTTTAGAACCACTATTGAAGATAGTCATTTTTTTGAACATTGCTAATGAAAATGATCAATGAGTTTGTCATTTAAAAACTATGAGGAGCACACATTGTTGTTGTCAAGAGTTAGGAATAAGAAAAAAAGAAGGGAGATGGTTTGAGTTAAATTCATTATCTAGGTGAGTCGCATGAAAGCTTGTGAGAATAAAATAACCATGTCAATAAATAAAAGTCATGTCAACAAATAGTTTCATACTACATATTTCATATTAAATATTAAAAAAATCGGTTCGGAACGGGATGGGATGGGCGGGATTGAAAATCTTCATCCCGATCCCATTCCACTCTAGATTGGGACGGGACGAGATCGAGATGAGATTGATCAATCCCAATAAGACCCAAAAAAATCGAGACGGGATCGAAATCACGGGATGGGATCCCCACCCCTACTTCAACATATCCAAAAAAAAGGGAGATGATGGTGTCCTACACTGGTGGTGTCAAAAAGTCGATGTCTTTTCTCAATGTAGAAGACATGGCAGTTTTAGACCCAAATTATTTCACCCACTTGGAAGTATTGAAATAAATTCATCTTTCAGTGAGTGGACTTTAAATGGAAAGTATATAAAACTTAAATCATTTCAGTAATAATAATTGTGCCAATCGCCGGATAGCCCAAGGACATCCAAATGTCCTCTTGAAAAGTCTTTATTTCTCTTAATTTTTAGAGCTACGAATGTGGTTGAGAGCGGTGACAGAGTTAACCTTAGAAATATGTAACCCCATGGATTCCATGGCATCGCATCCCATCCCATGCAACCAAAACAAACCCGTATTGAGTTCAGCAAAAACAGAACTAATAAAAACAAAGATAAGTGCATTATGTTTTTTCACTAGCGAACAATGACAAAGGAATACCAAACTCAGAAAACAACATGCCAAAGCTCAAACATAAAATGTAATTTGAAAGGAGAATAATAGAAATGAAGAAATGGCAGGGTTAACATAGGTTTTTTTTTATTTTTTATTTATTTTAAAGCACTAAGTAGGGGTGGGCAAACGTGTCAACGATCCGCTGATTCAACTCGAACCGGACCGTTTTCCTCTAAACGGTCCGGATTTAAATTATAAGTTTTTAGATACGGTCCGGATCCGTTATAAAACGGTCCGGTCCCGGTTCCTAATTTTAAAAACGAAACGGTCCGGGTTGGACCCGTTTCAAATCAGTTTAGTTATAAAATCTTAAATATGGAACTAACTAGTAACTACTAAGTAAAGTAAGTAACTCCTTTACTCTTTAGAGAAGTGAACCTCTGTCTTTTACTCTTTCGATCCCAACCCTAGCAAAGTAGCAATAGCAAAGCAACTCCTTTACTCTTTAGAGAAGTGAGCAGTGAGCAGTGAGCAAAGCACCCGCCACCCGCAGGCCGCCTCCCCCTCTCGCATCCTCCGCTAGAGTTGAATGTGAGCATGGGTACACCTGCAAATACACCTTCTAGAGTTGAATTCCATCCACAATGCGTCCAAAACCCCCCTACAGAAGAATGACACAACACTTTGAGTTGATCACGCCATGGAACTACTAACCCTGTCACGCCGCAAGCTTCTTGTATGTGTGAAGAGTCCCCTCGTGCTACCCACAAGTACCTGACCCTGCTTCCACGTACCCCTGCTACAATCTCATTTATCCGCTCCCTTGACACAGATAAGAAACTACCAAATGATATGTACAATACAGATTTTGGAGGTTGAGAGTCTAGCCATTTCAAATAGTCAATATCCTCTTTGTGAGTTTTCAAATTGTCATGCGACAAGTAAGGTATCAAAGGACCAACTGAGTAGGCCGGAAAGGGAAGTGTTGATTTTAAGCTGTCTGTGACTTGTGGCTCAAGCTCGTAGAAGGAAGCAAGGATGAGACATTGTGCTTTCCTTGCCCAGGATATGTATTCGGTCAGATCAGGTAGAACTGCTTGACCTGTTTCAGAGAATATCATTGGGAGGTCTGCCAACCGAAGCGAAGGGATTCCAGGTATGTAATCTATGCGCTCAGCTCAGTTGTTGCAGTGGAAAAAACTCGCGTCGGTTTGTTGTCTTTGGTATGTGGTAGCTAGTAGTGTCCTTTTTGTGATTACTTTCTTCATAAACCAAACAATGCTCTCTGTTGCACAGCCAAAACTTGTTTTTCTTCTCTTTCTTTGTTCCAGACTTCAGTGAAGATAATGTAAAAAACTTCAGTGTCCAGTTTCTTTTTTCTTACTTTTACTTTTCTTATAAAATTTCTACATTGTTAATCTCATATTGCTATGCTTACTAGGTGTGATTCAGGTGCGTGTTTGGTTTTGGTTTATAATTACAAATTGAACTCAGTAGTCCTCTGCAAATTAATGGGAAGAGAAACGCAGTCAGTTTTTGTGATATTATGGTGGAGACTCTGCTATAATAAATTTTAAAAAAATGAATGAGAGGACTTAACTGGTGTTGCTATGAAGATTATGGTGGAGAAACGCAGTCAGTTTTTTGTACCAATCCTATTTGTAGAAACAGTTTCCTTGATTTTAGTTGTTTGTAAGATTTCTCTCATTTTGAACATTGGAACCGTAGGAACCGGACCGTTCCAAACGGTTCGAGTTAGGTTCGGTTCCAATGTTCAAAATGAGGGGATTCGGACCGGACCGGATCCGTTATTTTTAAACGGTTCGAGTTAGGTTCCTCCAAATTTGGAACCGATCCGGACCGTGCCCACCCCTAGCACTAAGTGCTAAACACCTCCTTGGTGCTTACTAAATTGTTTTGAATTCATAACCTATTAAGAACTTCTGAGTTCTTATTAGAAGTAAAAGCAAACATCCGATCAAAGTAAACCACTTCTTATTAAGAATCAAAGTTCTGGGAAGATGAGAGGTATTTATAGGTCGGTATGTAGTTCTAATTAGATCTAAAACAAATGTCTTTCAACGTTCAAAAAATCTCAATTTTCTTTTTAGTTTTTTTTTAATCCCTTACCCCTCCTACCCCATATGATGTCGGCTGGGTTCGAGCCTGTGACCTAGTAATACTATCTGCCACTGCTCAACCACTGAGCCATCACACATTTAGCTCAGAAAATCTCAATTGAACAAGACATTCTAAGTGAATAAAATATTTTGTTGTTCACCGAAGAAGGAAGGATACAAAATTTTGGTGTGAAAAGAAAAAAAAATCCAGTTGACACAAAATCAGGTGGAGGTTGTGAATCCACGTCCATGAAAAATGAGAATGGTAACAAACGGTTGCGACCAAGAAATGTGACATCTAAAAAAAAGTCGGAATTTCATGAAATATATTTTTTTAAATTCTTTCAAAATCTGGAATATTTATTTATTTTGTTATGCCAATCTCAATTTCAATATATTTTAACCCATTATAACTTTAGTTTAGTATTAAAACTTTGATATATAATTCTTATGCAATATGTAATTTGTAATAAATCATGAGTCTTATGAGACTTTTTATGTTGTATGTATAAAAAAAAAACTTAATTATAATGATAACTTCAAAATTATAATTTATATTTTTATATTTTTTCGATACACAACAAAATATGTCACGAAATATGTCTTAAAATTTACTTACAGAAATTACCTCAAAAAACGAATAAAAATCACAATCCTTGGTTGCGACCCAAGTAAGTTGACGAACACAATCTTCCACTCCAACTCTGGAACATGGGCTTCCTACTGAAAGAAATAGAAGAAAAAAATAGCCCCCGACCTTTTGATCCCACTCTGATCAGATGATATCTTCTAATAAAAAATCTTCGGGGTTGTAATCACTCAAAAGTAAGCGAAAATTGAGGAGAAATTCTAAATGGCGAGGAAATGAGCGAGGAAACCAGCGAGGGGAGTGAGGTGGAGGGAGGGGAACCATTCACCCCTTTCGGGATGCGTGCAAGAAAAGTCAACGCGCGCATCTCTAAAGGAGTGAATGGTTCCCCTCCCTCCACCTCACTCCCCTCGCTGGTTTTCTCGCTCATTTCCTCGCCATGTAGCCTTCCCTGCAAAGGTGGGACCTATCTATTCCAACACATTATTTATATATAGATACTATCACATGACATTTACAAACCCAAGCACCAGGATGCAGAGATGTCTATAAAAGGTTACACTTTAAGAAACTTGATTTGGGTTGAGAACATGCCCAATGAACACCACGACACCAGTTGCTTCTTCTCTGATTAGGTACATGAACGGGTGGTCAGCTACGAAGTCAATGGTACGAGGCAAACTCTTGAACATAACCACACCAGCAGAAGCTGCCGCAGCTTCAGTACCTTCCTCATTGACTTCGATAAAAGATTTGCTGAAAATATTCGAAACATACAGGTTCTCACCCATGGGTGAGTCCACCATCTCAGTTAAACCTCCGGAGAAAGGCAATGTCAGTCCAGATCCCTTTAGAGTTTCAGTAGCATCAAAGCCAAATGAAACTTTGAACTTGGGGATCCTAAATTCACCTACTGAAGACTTTTTGGCTGGGTGGTGGCGATCTACGAACCCAGGTTCAGAGCCCACTTTTTCTACCAAAGAATGCAGTCCATCCTTGGCATCAGGTAGATAGATATACATGGAGAAGTTCCTCTTATCTTCACCTTGTTTGTAAGGAAGTCCTAGCACTTTGAAACCCTCAAATTCACCAAAAAGTTGTTTTTTCTTGCTGGTCATAAAGGGAACTTTTGCCAAGCTTCCATCAAGAAGGTGGAAATCATGTTCTTTGGTTTCTGATGCATCAAACTTTTCATTCCACGCTCCTTTAAAATAGAGTGCATTTGCAAATACGAGCCTTGTCATATTGTTAACTGAACCAGAGGGCAAAACTTCTTTAACAAGGCCGTTTGTTTCTTTTTCAGCCCATGCATTAACTTCATTGGTCACTTCGACAGCCTTTAATGGGCAACACAAAGAACAAGGGATCATCAAATCAGTAGTAAAAATGACAAGCAAACATATACATCATGGTGGAAACTATTGAGAACAACAGCCGCACCCAACAATTATTTTTATATGAGGACATTGCATTAAGCTAAGAGACATTGACAATATATTTCTATAAAATGTTTGACGCCTTTGAGTGTTCTACATGTTTTATATAAATACCAGACGCTCACACACATTTGAGAATAATTAGCCATGTCCAGCACTGACACACTTGTTTGTGTTCTCATTGAATAGATCTTAAGCAATAAACATACTTTCTGGGGTAAAAAACAAATTGTAAATGCAAAAGACTGAACCAAATATAAGTCTTGGAACATAATAGTTTCAAGAAACGCAGTAAATTAGATATCAATAATTGGGTACTGGTTCAGAATAGGAACTGAAGATAATTATACAGGTTATGACTTGTGACGGTTGATCTATCTACTGGATTAAATGGTAAGTACTGAAAACATCAGAATGAATTCATTGCTTACATTATTTTTCAGCAACAAAGAGATTATATTGAAGAATATTCAGTTTCCTCATTTAAGAATGATTCTACCTCATGCGGTCATGTCTTCTATGACTTGGCAATAGCACAACAATGGTCTATAGAAAGAAGTGTCCCAAATTCAGTAGTGCTCCTTTTTTTACCCCAAAAAATCAGAAATACTCGACATTCGCACGTTCTCAGTTGGACATTAAGGTGGCTACCTTGCTGAAACATCAGCAATGCCTTATATAACATGGTTAAGAGAGTTTGGCCCCGACTCATTCTCTATACCATGGAATAGAAGGCAATGATGTAGATGGCAAAGTGATAGTGATGCCGATTTCTGGTATTGTCATGATGAGTGAATCACTGTAAAGCATAGAAACTTTCACGAATTCCGAAGTGTCCATGTCAGACACCAACACTCCCCGCGTCATACACTTGGTCAACATGTTTGAAATGTTTGACAAGGTCAAACACTAGCTGGACACTAACTGGACATAGTTTGACACTTTAAAAGTTTTACATTTAAAAGGGGGGGAGGGGGGTAAGCAAAATGCACCCCGAAGGCGTCCAACATTTTATGGATGAAGATGAGCTCTTTTAAGTTTGAGAACTTTGTTGGGCATGACTAGTATAGTAGCTATATAAATGAAAGTATGGAACTTTTGAAGGATGAAAAATTGAACATCAATGCCACTATATTAAGATTTTGACTTCTGACATAAGTTTGAGTTTGAATTATTTGAATGTTTTGGATTTAACCTTTATTTGAATATGGTTTGGAACAGTCTTCCATTCTACTTAAGGTCTTAGATGCATTTAAGCTTTAATATATCCCTGTCCCTATTCGTGTCTATGCTTCCTAGGTGAATAGTAAAATATTCTGCCCAAGCACCATAAACACTTTGCAACAACTAAGCAACAAGCAAATCATGAGAAAATGGAATTCAACATAATACTATGACAAAAGATCTCAATTAAAGATAATATCATAATTCCAAACTTTGTCTAATTTTTTTTACAGCTTATTGCTACCTGAAATTGCGATTAATGTGCTGGATAGGCATCTAGCCTAAGATTCCCAATTTTTTTGAGAAAGTTATCCGATTGATGATTTAGTTTGTTCCACATTTCCACGAAAGTAGTCCAAGTGTTTACCTTAAATATGGACACATACTCTTTTATCACCGAGGCATGCTCAAATAGTATGGCAAGACTTGTTGTGATTGATGACACCATGGGTCCAGTCTAGGGTTTGAATCCACTGTCCCCTACTGTAGGAAGATAGTGACTCCCCACCCAAGGAGTAAGAGGTGGTGGGCTGGAATGCACAACTTGTTCCAAATGAAGAGGAAGTCGTCCAAGTGAAGATTTTAGACTTGCATTCTTCTTTCACCGAGGTCTTTTTAGCTCAAATCGTATGACTTGTAATTGAATAGAGGGTATGGATTTTAAACCAGCCAGCACCAGCTCATTGAATTAAACTAAAACCCAACACCTTCTTACAGTGGTTAACTGTGTGCAACATCAGTCATGCTAGACTACTAGACGTTGATTCAGAGTGTTGCCTACTAGAGAAGAGTGAGGTAACTAGTCTACACCATGAAAGAACTATTGTAGCTTCTTCCTCTTGCATAGAATTTATACCAAGTGCCACATGCTTTACAATCTATCCCATATCACAAAAGGTCAAATGGAGCTTAGGAGTAGGTGGAACGGTGCCTAAGAGGAACTTAGATTAGCCCTAATCTTCTAGTAGTATTGGAGAACCTTTTGTTAATTGAAAGTCAAACCAAGTCAATCAAGCAAAAGTTTGTTTTTGTCTTTGGGGTGCTAAAGGAAATTGCTCAATCGAATGAAATCCTTTGGTTAGAATCCTTTTTTGACTCTACGCCATTGATTCCACTATTATTTGTGACATTGATTCCACTATTATTCGTGATATTGATTCCACTATTATTTGTGATCAAAACATTCCCTATATGAGCCTATGCAAACAGGGCTTATTGCTATTGATGACCCCTATAGGACGAGATCGTATTACTATGTCCAGAACGTTTGGTGTTTGAAAACATCTTATATTTCGTTCGATTTATTTGTGCAATCTGTCCGTCAATGAACTCAGTTGCCTTCAATCGATTGAAGTACTTGCTTAGTAATTTCTTCAGAGAGCATAAAGGTAAAGACACTTAGTATAATCCAAACAAAAGTCAAGACACCCAAATGATGAAAACAAATAATTGCCATATTCTAATTTGAAGTTGCTTTTTCTCGAACAAGAAAGGTAGAAAGCGAGAGAAAAATTTGTAAGTACTCTTCCTGTTCTTAATTGAGTTTGGGTCTTGTTGAACTAAATACTTCCAATCTACTTGTCAAGTTTAGATTTTTTGAGATCGAACTCCACATTTTAATCAAGATGTATTTCCACACTCTTTTAAGTATTGGGGAAGAATCTCTCTTGAAGTTAATTTCATTAAATTACCCAAAACACCTAATTACCTAAGATCCCCACTTCCATCCAAATTGGGTCATTCCAATTACTTCAAACTTCACTCTATAGTAATCACTGACTTGAGTAATTTCATCAAACACTTACACTACAACAAAGCTCATAAGTTGTATACTCTACAAGTAAGTAAACTGAAAGAGAAAAGAGAATGAGACACAGAGATACAATACCTTGGTTTGGAAATCGACTTCATTCGCAAACGCCTTGTAAACCTTATCGACAGTGTCATTGAAGGAGGGTTTCAAGGGGAGAGATTTTTGAACCCAGAGACCATTAGCGAAGGACAAACGAGGCCCCCCACTCTGACTCCCGTCTGCCAGAACGAGCGAAACCACTTGAGAGAAGGAGTTGAGATGGTCGGTGGTCTTGGCTTGGAGATAAGAGAGAATTTGATCGAGTGTTGGGCCTGTGGAACCCGCAGCGATCAGGCTGAGAACTACGTGGATCGATAAGGGACTGAATACGAAGTTGGAGTCCTTTGCTTGGGTTGACATTATATGTTTTGCGAGTTGGAGAGAGAAGTCGATTTGGTTCTGAATTGAGTCTCGGAGATCCTCCATGGTTGGATGGTTGAAGATTGAAGAAGAAGAAAAAGACCTCCAAGTAGTGGAAATGGTAGAAGAGGAGAGATGATGAGTTTTTTGTGTATATGCGTCCGTTGGTTCGTTTTGAAGACTGCAAGTGTGAATCAGCGAGGGTAGTCTCTGGGTTCGATTACAGATGGCGCGCATGGGAAACGCTCAATACGAAAGCATTGCCCTTTGAAAATCAGGGATCTTGGCACGTGGAGTACACATGTAACTCATCCCTTCCCACAGTGTAAATAAATCTAAACATGAGCATTTTTGTGAATCCAACCTGATTTTCGGGATGTTCAAGAGGCTCAACTAATTCTATCATATTTACGGAAAAAAAAATTAATCAGAAAATCTAGGGAGCGAGGGATGGGTGGCTCCTCGAGATAAGCGACGGAAAAGGGCTCAAAATTAATAGATATTCGAATAGTGGTCATAAGTATTTTTGTCATTTTAAATGATTTTACCTAATCAAATTCAGATTATTTACGACAAAAGTTCGCCCTTTTTAAATATTGTTAATTATACCTAAGCTCCTAACATAATTTATTCGAATTCTCTAATTATTTATAAGCTATACATAGGCCCTTAAAGAATTTCAATTTTTTTATTTCGCCCTCCCAAACTCATGCTATTTATATTTAAACTCACATCTTTAAACATTTAGTAATTACACCCAAGACCCTAATATAATTTATTTCAAACCCTCCAATTATGTATAAATTATAAAAAGACCCTAACATATATTTTTTTTATTTTTAATCAAAGTCAGCCCCTATAAACATCTCATTAGTTATACTTAAGCCACTGTAAACATATAATTTTTTATTTTTTTTATTTCAAGGTCTCCAATTATTTATAAATTATAAAAGACCGTTACATCTAAAATGTGATTCTTCATTTTTCCCTCCATTTCATATTTTTTACGATAAAAATCAACCCTCTCGAACATTGATTAATGAACAGTAAAATGTGTATATTTTCAACCTGATTTTCAGTTTTCAATTTTGCCCTCGTCCACATTAAATAATGCCCATCATATCCCAGTTCCTCCCTCTTCATTTTCATCATCTTCTCCACCGCCTTTGCCCTCTTCTTTCTCCTTCGGCCACCCTGTTTCTCTGTTTCACAACCATCCCGCCCCCTCCTTCCTCCCTCTATGTAATCTTCCCCTTTACTATTTACGCGCTCGTAGCGTGTTTCCACCACGAGTAAATAGTTAATTGCTCTTCCCCTTCAATAAATAGCTAATTTCAAATTACTACCATCATTATTACGTATTGCAAACTCCCCCAAGACTAGCAGTCAACGTGCCTTGACCATTTGTTTTAAAAATAAATGACCAAAATACTTTATGGCAAATGAATGGCTAAGATTTAATTTTTGTATCTCAAATATCTCATTTCTAAGAAAATTGAAGAGTCCAATTGAAATGATAAATGTATCTCGAGAAAAAAACTAACAATTGTTAAAAAAAAAACATCTTCCCCATGGCCCCTTCTCCTTCTCCCCCTCCTCATTTCTTCTTCTATAAATCACTACTGCCACCTTATTCCTCCTGATAATACACCGAAACGGTTTCAAATCTATGTCGTATACGTGTCTTGATGATCTCGTGGAAAAAATAGGCTCTAGTGTCAGCCCGACACTGATCCGGCCCAAGCAGTTCTAAACCCGCCCAATGCAGTCCGCCAAACAAATCCGAACTCTTACAGCCTGCTAGGCCCACGTGTCTCACAACTGTTCTCAATACTCGTAAGCTCTGTTAAAGGCAAGTATCTCGAGGATCGGCTTCGGAAGGGCAACTACAACAGCTGTTTGCTTCCAACTAGAAAGCAGATTTCGGAGTATATTTCACATAAGGAGACTTCTACATATAGACTATTTTCGAAATGGGAACAATCTCCCGCGTATCTAGAAGCACATGGCTAACAAGGAAACTTCCCTCCACAACATGCCTCCTAATTACAGAAGGATCTCCACAGAGATCTTATTCCCTAAACTACGCCATCGATGGCCTGGTCGAACCAGGACTCGTGCACAATAAATAAGACACGAGGTTGGTAAACTAAGGTACGTACAAATTCCTTGTTTACAACATTACGTCTTCCTTAGATCTCTGTCCGACTTTAGCATCAGAATGTCATTGGCCACCACAATGGTGGTCCGTAGTTCACGTGCGTTCCTTGTGCAAATCAGCAAGTTTGGTGGTCAAGGTCAAAGCAGGGAGTGGAAAACGAATGCATCAGTTTGGCACCGTCTGCGGGAACCGACAAAGTTCCTAACATTTTACTAGCATCATCTCTCCTCTGGCTACGAAGAGATGGTGGCCACTCGATCATACAACAATGGAGAACAAGGGGAAGCGTCGGACGCTCAGCCTGGCGCTACTTCACTGTTCTTATTGACACAAATAACACGCATGCATCAAGCTAACGCTCCCGAAATAGCAGCAGTGCTGATAGACCCCAGATCAGATCCAAGATCACCTTTTATACGTCAAGTTTTGTTGACAGTGAAAACGCTCAAGGCGTATCTAACTCGCTTTAGCAGTGATCTAACTGTTGTCAACGTGTGCAACGACACGACGACCGTCTCAGCTTTCATCAACAATCTGAGGAAATGTAAGTTATATAACTTCCTAACCCTGAACCCACCAGCCAATAAGGTAGACTTGGCAAGGGAGGCTCAGAGCTACATCGTCCTAGAAGAATAACAGACAACTAGGACCAAAGCCGGGCATAGAGATAAATCAATCGACTGGATATGCGTGTTTCACGAAACCCATTCCGAGTCCGAACTATCTAATAGGTCCAGAAAAAAGCCCTCCGAGGTATGAGGATCCAAGCAACACGTGGCGAACAACTAGCACCGCAAGCTAAGAAGCATGACCACTCCGTGCCTATAGCGTTCAAGAAAGAAGACCTCCATGGCATACAACTCCCACACAATGATGCCCTGGTAGAAACGATCACTCAGCAAGCTGGGAAGTAAGGAAATCCTTGGTGGACAATGGGAGCTCATTGAACGTCCTGTTTCTCCCTACGTTCCACAACATGCAACTAAAGGAGAAAGCATTGACCCTTGATAACCGTCCGATGATCGATTTCAGCGGCGAAAAACACTTCCTTGTGGGGAAGATACGATTGACAGTAGTAGCAGGGGAAAAGCCAACTAGAAAAATCTTGTTTCGAGAAATCAACGCACCTTCGACATATAACGTGGTCCTCAGGTGACCCTGGATACACCAAATGGGAGCGGTAGTCTCCATTCTACACCATTGCATCAAGTATCTGACAAACCAAGTGGTCGGGACACTAAGAGGCAACCAAGCAGTATCAAGGGAATGCCAGTACACGACGACACTGCCACCAAATGATTCTCAGTTGTCAGCTGGCCCCGTGACTAAGATAGCTCGCTATCCCACCCAAGCGGCAGGGGAAGAGCAAACTATCCCAGACGACGAAGCTTAAGTAAGCCCTAGAAGTAGGCCCAATGCCGGCCAACCGGAGGAAGAAACCGTCACAGTCTACCTCGATGGCCCTCTCAACAGCAGGGCTATCCAGATAGGTTCCCGCTTGAGCAAAGACTCGGCGGAGCGACTCACGATGTTGCTACAACAGAATTAGGACACTTTGCTTGGACCATGCGAGACATGACAGGAATTGACCCGTCAATAATCACCCATCGTCTGGTAGCAACACTCAACATGTTTATATCTAAATCGTATGACAAGTGCCTTCCTTTCTTAAAAATATCTAGGGAAAACAAAGGGTTCTCGTGAAACGAAGAGTGCAAACAAGCCTTTCAAAGCCTAAAAGCATACATGGGAAGTCCGAAACTACTCTCAAAACCGGCGACATGTGAAACACTCTACTTGTACTTGTCTGTTTCCAAGCACGCTGTTAGCTCAGCCCTCGTACGAGATGATCGGGGGACCCAAAGACTAGTATACTATGCAAACAAAACCTTTGTGGAAGCAGAAACATACTACCCATACCTAGAAAAGTTAGCCCTGGCACTAGGGGTGGGCACGGGACGGGATGGGACGAGATATGCCCATCCTTATCCCATCCCGTTCATACGGGATCGGGACGGGACGGGATGGGAAAAACCTCATCCCGACCTCGTCCCATCCCAAACGGGTTCGGGACGGGACGGGATCAGCGTGCTAATCTGGACATATCAAATAGAAGCCTGGACTGTTGGAAGCCTGCTGCTGGAAGCCTGTTGGAAGGCCTGCTGCTGCTGGAAGGCCTGGGCCTGCTGGAAGGCCTGCTAGGCTGAAAGCCTGCTGGAAGGCCTGGGCCTGCTACAGCTGGAAGCCTGAACATTTTATGCAAATGTTCATAAAATAAATAAATAAGTAAATAAAAATATTAATAATTAATATTAAAAAATTAGTTCGGGACGGGACGGGATTGGCGGGATTGAAAATCTTCATCCCATCCCATCCCATTCTAGATCGGGACGGGACGGGATCGGGATGAAATTATTCAATCCCATTAAGACCCGAAAAAATCGGGACGGGACGGGAACGGGATCGCGGGATGGGATGCCCACCCCTACCTGGCACTGGTCGTATCCTCTAGGAAACTAAGGCCCTACTTTCAGGCCCATTCTATAACGGTTCTGACCAAGCATCCGCTTCGCTCAGTACTGCATAAACCAGAGTTATCCGACAAAATGGTGAAATGGTCGGTAGAGCTCGGACAGTTTGACCTAAGCTATGCTCCAAGAGTCGCCATAAAAGCCCAGGTGCTGGCAGACTTTATCGCCGAGTTCACCACTAGAGAAGAACCGAATACAGATCACCAAACCTCGAACTCGAGCACCCAGGATTGGGTATTGCGCTGCGATGATCATCGACGGGGAAAACAAGCGGAGTCGGGATCACACTATGCTCCTTAACGGCTTCACCCTCGAAAAAACCGTTAGATTCGGCTTGCTCGCTTCAAACAACGAAGTCGAATACGAAGCCCTCCTGTCTGGCCTAAAGCTAGCCTTGGGGATCGAGATAGATAAATAATAGCATACAACGACTCAAGACTGGTAGTCAACTAGGTCAAAGGATATTTCAATAGCAAGGACCCCCGCATGATAGCTTACCGTGACAAGGTACTTGGCGTAATGGGAGGGTTCAAGAGGTGCGAGCTCATATAGTGCCCTCGAGACGACAACAAAAAAGTCGACACGCTAGCCAGAGAGGCCTCAACCTCTGACAAAGTCTCAAGCAACCTCATCGAATGCCAAAATCCATCAAGCCTCGACGAAGAGGAGCGTAGAGATGTTCGCGTTGTAGACGCGCAACCAAATTAGATGACTCTGATACTCGAATACATCACAATCAAAGCCCTACCGACTGAGAAGGTCGAAGTCAGGAGACTAAAAAATAGAGCAGCGAGGTACACTTTCCTAAATGACAAGTTATAAGAAGATCCGTGATAGGGCCTCTGCTCCAATGTCTGTCACCTTCTAAGGCAAATCAGGTCCTGGGAAGGATCCACAACGGTATATCCAAAAATTATCCGGGCGGGAGAACCCTCGCCACAAAGCTTTGACTCTGGGATACTATTGGTCGACCATGCAGTAAGATGCCAAAGATATTGTTCGCAAATGCGACAAGTGTTAGAGGTTCGTGCCATACACACATATGCCTGCCCAGCCGCAGACTAGTCCGTGGCCATTCGCACAATGGGGAATGAATATCCTCGGACCGCTCCCAGCATCAACCTGTAAAATATTCCTTATTTTGGCTGTTGACTACTTCGCCAAGTGGGTCGAAGCTGAGCCCCTATCCAAAATAGGGCAGGTCCAGAGAGAAAAATTCATATGGGCCACCATCGTCTGTAGATTTGGCATCCCTAGTGTATTAGTCAGCAACAACGAAACTCAGTTCAAAGGCATCAAGGTTAAGAAAATGTGCAAGATTTTGAATATTAATTACCATTTCTCCCCGCCAGGGCACCTCCAAGCCAATGGCCAAGCAGAGGTTACCAACCGAACAATCCTAGAGGCAATCAAAAGGAAGCTTGACGCGGCCAAAGGAAAATGGGTTCCAGAGCTACCAGGGATACTCTGAGCATATTGGACAACTAAAAGAATCCCTATCGAAAAGGCACATTTCGCCCTGGCACATGGGTGAGAAGCTATGGTTCTAGTAGAACTCGAGGTGCCAACCATCTGAACGGAAGAGTTTAGACCAGACAGTAACGACGAAGCCTTAAGCGCTGGGCTAGACCTCCTCAATGAAAAATGGGATCCAGCCTCCGATAAGATAGTCGCCTACCAGCAGCGAATGACACGATACTACAACAAGAAGGTCAAACAACACGAATTCAAGGTGGGAGACTGGTTACTCAAGAAGACCCAACAAAATACCAAAAAAGTTGGCACGGGAAAACTAAACCCAAACTGCGAAGGACCCTACAGAGTGACTAAGGTCAATAGGCCAGGGATGTACTAGCTGAAAGACGTAGACGACGACAGGCTTAAACGACCATGGAATGTAGAACATCTCAAAAAAATATTATCAATAAAAATATTTGCTTTTACTAGAACTTCTACTGCAGTCTGTTATGACCCCCGATCATCCCCAATGCGATCAGACTTGAATGTCAGCCCCAAAAACTAGTCAAGTGCATGCGGGCAACAACAATCGAGGAAGTGAGAGTCTAGTCAGCGCTCACACGCCTAATGACGATGACTCGCCAAGGGATCAGTGCTCTCCAACAGACAATGATCGTCGAACTTACTGGGTAAGCCTAGTCAGTTCGTGATTGATGACGACGGCTTCGGGTGCCCAAAGCCTAATCCGCTGCACATGGGCAATGACGACCAAGGAAGTGGGAGTCTAGTCAGCGCTCACATGTTTGATGACGACGACTAGCCAAGGGATCATTGCTCTCCAACAGACAATGATCAGCCGAACTTACCAGGTAAGCTTAGTCAGTTTGCGACTGATGACGACATCTTCTGGTGCCGAAAGCCTAGTCTGCTGCACGCGAACAACAACTGCCAAAGAAGTGGGAGTCTAGTCAGCGCTCACACGCCTAATGATGACGACTCGCCAAGGGATCATTGCTTTCCAATAGACAATGATCGCCGAACTTACCAGTTAAGCCTAGTTAGTGCGCGACTGATGACGACGACTTTTGGATCCCAACGCCTAGCCCTCTACGTAGGGACCACGATGACCGATGAAGTGGGAATATAGTCAATGCTCACCCGCTAAGCGATCAATTCGCAGACCAGAACGACTAACCAATAAACAATAACAGCCAAAAACGGTCAGTGACGATACAACTCGACTGAGAAAAACATGCATTCTGCCCAACAATACAGATTCTACAATCTACAAAGCGTCTACAGAAAATTCAACAGTAAAGGACAAAACAATACTTTCATAAAAAAGTGTTTTTCTGTCCTGTGAAGGACATTACAACTATTTTAAGGAGAAACAACCTCCTCAGCAGCTTGTCCTGCAGAGCCAGAACCTTCCCCTAGAGAGATGGGTCCGAAAGCAACCTTTTTATAACAGGCGAAGTCAAGGTCAACACGGGGGGGGGGGGGGGGGGGGGTGATCTTATCTGATAAGCTCCAAAAGCTGCAATCTGCCCCAAATAACCTCTGACGAGATTGTCGGCCTCCATCCCGACATGTCAAAATACATCGTATTTACCAAGGCAGAATATAACAAACGCTCATCTGACAGCAAGTGCTCCACCTCGTGAACATGGTGATGCCCCTCGTCGACTTCAGTTTCCAGCTGCCATTGTTCGACGATCCATTCTGACACCGCCCCGCCTCCTTTTATCATCTTGGGATCGCAGATCGGACAACCACTTGTCCACAACCGCATCTAAGCGCTCCAAAGATATTATTGAATCAAAAATAGATTTGACCTAATAATACTAGCATATTCAAAACTGGTCTATGTTGAGTTTGTCGATGCTCATAAAACGAATCAAATCTTGAAAAATCCATCTCACAAGGCAAACAATATAAGTTATATTGCAATATCTATCATATAAGCATAGGTATTTGAACATATGGTGAATCTTTAAAACTTAGATAGGATAGGGATTTTTATTTGAAGCTATAGGTTCCAAATGAGAAATAATGACCTTGGGAATTGGAGACTCGTTCTTATTAGGTTTTAATATCTAAACTATAAAATGCCCTCAACATTGTTTTCTTTTTTCCTATTTTAGTGATACACATGGTGTTTTGGCATTAAGTAAAAATAATCATCATCAAGAATTCATGAATTTTAATCACCATCAAGAATTCATGAATTTACTATATAATAGTTTAGACATACAAAAAGGCAACAAAATCCTTAAATGAAAATGACACAGTTCCATCAAATGAAACCAACACAAACAATAACTAAAAATAGCACACACAATCACCAACACCAACACCAACAAACACAAACACAAACACAAACACAAACACAAACACAAGCGAATGGAATGTGTAAATCTAGTAACAATCAACAATTACAAAAAATCAATATTGACCTATATAATTATCCATCAAATTCTTCTGCCATCTTACAAAAACATACATATAAAACAATCAAATTACTACCTTTGGATAAGTTGAATTTGTTTGAATATACGAATAAATTCAAACACCATCTCATAGCTTTGGACAAATACTTTCCAATATTGTTTACCTAACTCTCTTAGCTTTAGCATTCTAAAACATAAGCGACATGTTATAATTGATCGTATTGATAGTATAGACAATGGGTTTGTTACCTAGAGTATGATGGGTTCTCCTCAACCAATACTCAATTCAAACTTATCAGACAATGTCCACTAAAGGCATTTACTAACACATATAACAACTAAAAATTCACATCAAGTCAGGTACAAAAAGAAAATCGTAACTTTATAAGAGTGTCGAGGGATAAAATCAAAGAGGGGCCATATTTACCGAGAGTTGCATACATGTATCCATAAAGAATAGGTATGTATTTATACCTAAATAACCTTATCTCACTCTTCGCAATTTGTGCCATGATTCGGAGACTTAGATTGAATAGTCTTGATAGTTGCATTGAGATCCGAATTGTTGACGTAGTCTACAAAGCGGGCAGGCCTAGCCCTAGGGGCAGGCCAACTACACGACCGCCTAGGGCCTTCGAGTTTTTTATTTTTATTTTTCGAATTTTAGGTCCCAATTTTTGGGAATTTAGGACTCCATTTTTTTTTATATATCATTAATAATTTTATGTTTTTTTAATTACCATATTGTTATTGGCTAGGTGGTTTAATTGTTGATTTTGTTTTGATTCGACAGTCGTTCGGAACCCACCTCATTCATTTTGAATGCTTTAAAATTTTATTTTTCTTCTACTACAAATTTTTTTTATATAAATATGTTATTGGCTTGGTGGTTTAGTTGTTGATTTTGTTTTGATTTGACGGTTATTCGAAATCCACCTCATGTTTCTAAATATGACATGTTGTTTTAATTAAAAAGTCCTCATGTTTCTAAATACAACATTTTGTTTTAATTTAAAAAGTGGTAGAAATACAACTAAATTTTTTTTAGTACGTGATAGAACAAAACTTTTATATAATAACTAAATAAAAAAAAATACAAACTTTCACAATGAAAAACTTTAACTTAAATTTTTTTTGTTTAACAATAATATAATATGGGCAACATTTTGTTTTAATTTAAAAGTGGTAGAAATACTACTAATTGTTTTTTGTGCATGATAGAACACGACTTTTATATAATAACTAAATTAAAAAAAATACAAACTTTCACAATGAAAAACTTTAACTTAAATATTTTTTGTTCAACAATAATATAATATGTGACCTTTTGTAGAACTTGTATGAAGTAACTAAATACAAACTTAAAATAGGGTGGTCGATGTGAGCACATAAAATGTCTATAAAGTTTATGATGGTCACGAGCAAACCTTTCAACCAACCTAGCTTGCCTTTTTAGGGGCCACGGTAGACTGGAAGAGTGAGTGAGTATATTAATTGGTAGAGAAGGTGTTGTTTATCAAATCAAAGTTGAGCTTTTTTTTTCATTGTCTTGATTTTTAATTAGGCCTGTAGTTAGATGTTGGGCAATTTAGACCGAAAAATCGGACCGATCGAGCTGGTTTGGTTTCTTAAATATTAATTTAATTGTCGGTCCCAAAACCCGAACCGGACCGAATTTTCTGTTCGGGCCTCGGTTTCAAATCCCAGAACCCATCCCTTAACCGACCCGACTCGGTTTTAGATTGCAAAAGAGATCTAAAATCTCCAGTCATTGACTTATTCTTACCAAAACAAGCAGAGCGTGCATAGACTTTGTGATGAGTTCAAGATGATGTAGAAGTCACCGAATCAAGGCAGCGACTACTCATCTTAATGTCCATCGACAAATACACAGGTATGACTGGTGTCATTGGTCTATGATCTCTTTCCCCATTTAAATTTTACTGCGGTTGAACCAAGCTTGTTAACGTTATAGATAGGGATCTGATCTGTTTCCCCATTGAAGAGTTTTACTCCAAGGTCAGGCTTTGATTTCCAAAATTCTGAATTTTTTTAATCAATAAAGCAGACCATTAATAGTGGAAATGAAAACAAGTTAGAAACTCACAAGGATTACAAGGCAGCTAAAATTGTATCCCTGGAGCTAGAATGGTTTCAAAAGTGAGAAGAAAGCAAGACGTCGGCAATCCGATACTCTCACCTTCCCTCCACCGATTCTGAGTCACTCATCTTCGCTCCAGACCGATTCACCACCACCACCCACTGATCCAAACATGATGTCGCCGAGATTGAAGTGTGGCCTCTCCGCTCCTTCATCTCCTCCTCTGCCAGGGCCCCCACCTTCTCCACCTCGTTCAACATCTGCTTCTCCCCCGAATGAAACTTTAATTCCTCTTCCAGCTCCGCTTCCAGATCCACCACAAAGTAGAGCTTGCAAATCACCTTGTTTTTCTCTATCATCTGATCATATGATCTGAAGCTTCACTGAGAGAGGTTACAAATAAACTAAGGAAAATGGTCAATTAATGGGCTGAAAACTGGGATGTAAAAAGACCGAGGCCGACCCGGCTCGAGCATTCGGTTAACTGGGGTTCGATTTAGGGTTTAGAGTTCGGTTAACCGGCCTCATTCGGTTCGGGCTCGGGCCCAAAAATTTCAACTTTTGAATGATCGGTCCGGTCTTTGGTTTTGGCTTTTCGGGCTGGTTACCCGGACCTACCCAGCCCTAAAAGAAACCATAGAAGAATAGTTTATTTATGCAAGGCAAACCCAGATAATCCCATCACTACAATTGATCTTCCCCACCACACTAGAATCCAACCAACACAACACTTGTTCATTCGGGAATGATTGACTGAATGAGAGATATGCATGTGGCACATATTAAAATATATGATAAAATTCTCGTGCACCAATTATTGAATAGTTTTTATTGTATGGTCATTAGAGCATCTCCAAGGGATCCCTTAAAAAATAGTCAAAAAGTTATTTTGAAGGTTCATGTGAGAAAAAGTAGTATATATTTAATAATAGTATAATTGAAATTAATAATAGTATATTTATATTAAGTTGAAATTAATATGAGTATAATAATATAATTGAAATTAAATTGGTAAGAAAAGTGGAAGATATATTTAAATAATGTTGAAAAAGTTAAAATAGGGAATGTAATTGGAATGGTGAAAAATACAGGAAATCCCTAAATTTAGCTTTGGGTTAAAATGGGGAATGGTTGATCCCCATTTTAACTTTTACCCCCGGAGATGCTCTTACCTCTCCATTTTTTCATAAAAGACAATCCCACAATGAGAGCATCTACATGTCATGTACTACTCATTCTAAACTCAATTATACTAAAAACGTTTTGTCTATAGAGAATCCTTAAACTAGGTATAAAACTATAAATACAAATTAAAATATGAAAATTTCTACACGTATAGAGATCCTCTACACTTGTTTTGCTTTTTTTTTTTTTTTTTTTTTTTTTGGAATTTCCTTTAGCGTAGTGGAATCCGCCTTTGGTAATCACACTTGATGCCCGTGAAGTGTAATCTACTATTAAATAATGTTGATGCAGCTTCAATGGCTAAAAACGTCTCCCTAATGGTAGGCAACGACATGACACCCACTTCAAATTTATGTCATGGAACCATCATATTGTTCTGCATTTTTTCCCCTTGTATCTTTAATGAGCTGTGTTAGTAATTTCATCTCATGCTTATTTATGAATTTAGTTAGTAAAAATTGAATTGTTTGAATTACTATCTGGATCATCTCCTTAAAAAAGTTTAACCAATTGTGATTTTTTTTAACTGTACAAATTGGAGCATAAAATCTTCTATTTGAACATCTATCATACTTCAACTTCTGGCACATAAATTTCACATAGAAGCTAAGACATAATTTTACATGGACTAAAAAATTCAACCTTGATTTAGGGTGTTTGTCTGCACCACTTATAAATGCCTATAAGTGGTGGAACACCTCACGTTTATTTACTGGGCTTGTAAGTCTCAACAAACCACTTATGAGTGATGCAAACAAACACTCCTTTAGTGGAGTTTAGTCTTAATTGCTTGAACAACATTCTCAATTTGGATAGTTACAATTCAAGCAAGATTAAAAGTGATGTGATAACTCGCATCCAACAACTCTAAAAACCATGGGAGGACAGCCGAATTTCAAACCGACAAAAAGCAAATGCGCTCTCCCGTTCAAAATATATGTCATTTTCTAATAGTTAGGCCTATTTAGTTGATGTGTCAATTTTTCATCTATGATTCTTGCATAATGTTTCAGTCCCATTCCCAATGGAGTACTTGTTTATTGCCATGTCTGTTAGATAAAGAGTTTGATACGTATCATTAATTTGTCGAGAAAATACTTGAAGATGAATTAGAAAACTCACTCTTATTGTGGCATCATATATGCAATTAGAAAGTTGAATAAAACAACACTCATTGCCTAAAACTATTCTTGCATCGAAAAAATCTCTATAAAATCTATGCAATGTCTATAGAGGTTGCTTTTACATCTTGTTAAGAAACCTCAACCAGACCAAAACACCAAACACTTCATTTTCATGAATACTTTCACAACTGGACGAGCCGTATATCCATTCAACTACTCACTTTGATTGCATAATTGTGACATGTGTATGCTGTTGGAGAACAATCAGTATATTATATAAATTTATTTGAAATAAATAATGCAACAGTACAAATACTATTTGTATTATAAATTGATTACATCAAAATCAAATAAAATAAATAAATCTACTAACTTGTATTGCAGATAGAGGCTTGTGAAATCACTATCTTGAATTGGCGGAGTTGGTACGTTTTGATTTGTAGATAGAGGCTAGCGGATATGCTATGTCCTATAGACAGAATTCGCCCGTACTCGGTGTTGTAGTTCTTTAGGCGTCTGACTACCAGGATTCAATTATCTAATACCAACACCCTAACACAAGGGTGTTGGTTCTGGCGAAATTACCGAATGTGATCTCTCTCAGAAGTGGGGAAGAATGAATAACTCTAGAAAAAATTAATTGTTGAAGAACCCGTTTTCCTCTTCAATATATAGAGAACAAAACAGTTTATGTCTGTTGAATTGAAATGGTGTGTTGATCAGACACATCATTTCTTAATTCAAAACAAAGGCTTGGAGTGCAAAATGGAGTCCAAAAGACACATCCTTTCTTAATTCAGACACATCATTTCTCTTCAATACTTGTTATTTGCTATATAAACTCCAACAATACCACACATTTGTATAGTAAATACACAGAGTTGTCTTCTGAAGAAAAACTTAGACATGATATGCATTGGGAGATGTGTCTTTTGGACTTGAACCTTCCTTAGTGAATACTTATCGAATTTACCGGTGACGCAGTGTGTATAGGAGACATTGAACTGTTCACCATGTTTAGTAAATCAAGACAATGAACATCTCACATATTATATCTTCACATTTTTCAATTCATACGGTTGTGTTCATTTTGGTCTTGAACAAATCATGGATTCATGAGAGCTTTAGAGAATTCAGCCATATCAGTCTCATAAATGCGACCCCACATTTACTCTCATATAAGTGACACTTAGATTATTAATACCCTGTTGTATTCATCTTATCTCTCAAGAGATTAGTGTCATTAAGAATAAATAAATATTCATCCTAACCATCACAGATAGTATACATTTCTTATCATAGGAATGAGTAAGTGTGTACACTCTATTCTTTGAGTTTCACCTAACTAGTTTGCCTTTTTGAACCTAGGCCTTAGAATTCCATTTGGCTAGGTTAGTTTTTTGTCAGGTATACTCCTCATTGGTATACTCTTTGTATGTTGACGCAATATTCTCCTTTAACTTCACATAGTCAATGGAAATGATCCCCAGTTTTGAACAATTGTTTTATAGTGTTATGTCGTCGTCTTATGTGCTTAGACTTGCCATTGTAAATGTTATTTTTTTGCTCGTGCAATGGTTGTCATGCAGTCACAGTGAATACATATAGCAGTCACATGTTGAGGCCATAACGAAATATCTTCTAGAAAATTTCTAAGTCAATCTGCTTCTTCAACAGTCTGATCTAAGGCTATAAATTCATATTGCATTGTGGAATGTGCTATACACTTTTGTTTTTGTGATTTCCAAGAATGTTGCCCCACCAAGTGTAAATACATATCCACTTGTAGATTTCGCAGTTTTACCGGAGCATCAGTATATCCTTCCAAAACTAGAGGATATTTTATATAATGTAATCCATAGTTGATTGTGAACTTCAAGTATCACATACTCTGACCAAAGCTACCCAATGGTCCTTGGATGATTTGATAGTATATCTAGCCAATCTATTTACTGAGTAAGCAATATCCGGTCTAGTACAATATATAAGGTATTGTAGTATCCCAGTGACACATGAGTATTCCAATTGTGAGACACTTTCTCCCTTATTCTTCCTGAGATGTCAACTTGGATCATAAGGTGTTTTAGCCGGATTACTATCAAAATGACCAAATTTTGGCAAAATTGTTTCCACATAATGTGATTGAGTATGTAGCCATCATTATTTCTTAGAATTCTTATTCCCAAAATTACATCAGCTTTACCCATACATTTCATATCAAAACTCGAGTTCAATATTTTCTTAGTTGAGTTTATGATATCCAAGTTTGGTCCCATGATGGGCATGTCATCAACATACAAGCATACAATGACAACATAACCATTGTCAAATTGTTTGACGTAAGCACATTTATCACATTCATTGGTCCGAAATCCATGTGATATCATTGTATGATCAAACTTTTCATGTCATTGTTTAGGTGCTTGTTTAAGTCCATAAACAGACTTTACAAGCTTACAAACCTTTTTCTCTTGACCTTTTGCCACAAAACCTTCGGACTGTTCCATATAGATTTTTTCATCTAATTCAACATTTAAAAATGTTGTTTTTACATCCATTTGGTGTATCTCCAAATTGTAAACAGAAGCAATTGCAATTAGCATCATAATGGATGTAATTCTAGTCATTGGTGAGTAAGTGTAAAAAAAATTTAGCCCTTGTTTTTTACGGTATCATTTGGCTACTAGACGAGTCTTATATTTTTCTATTGTACCATCAAAATTTAACTTTCTTTTAAAAATCCATTTATAACCTATTGGCTTACAACTTGGAGGTAAATCTACTAATTTCCACGTATGGTTTTGTATGATGAAATTAATTTCACTATTTATTGCTTCTTTTTAATAAATAGAGTCAGGAGAAGTGATAGTTGCTTTGTAGGTTTGTGGTTCACCCTCAGTGAGAAACGTTAAAAAGTCAGGTCCAAAATCTTTAGCAATCTTGACTCTTTTCCCTCTCCTTGACTCTACTTGTTGTTCTTGAACAACTGGTGTAGACTCATTTGGTTCCAAGTCATTGTCTTGAACATCGGATGATGAAGTGCCATCAACATGATTAAAATCATGTGTTTTTTTTTTCTTTTTCCAGTAAGCCTATCATTGTAAGGAAAGATATTCTCAAAAAATTTAGCATCATTGGGCTCAATGATAATATTTTTATGAATATCTGAAATTCCTGATTTAATGACTAGAAATCGGTATGATGCACTATTATTGCCATATCCATAAACACACATTCAACCATTTTAGGCCCAAGTTTAACCCTTTTTAGAAGTGACACTTGAACCTTTGCTAGATAACTCCACACTTTCAGTACTTTATAGGTTGATTGTCTTTAGTTCCATTTTTCATATGGAATCACTTTTCTTTGGTGGAATTCTATTCAAGATGATGTTTGTAGTAAGCAAGGCTTCACCCCACAATTTTAATGACAATCCAGAACTATTCAACATGAAAATAATCATGTTTTTTCAAAGTTATGTTTTTACGCTCCACAACCCCATTCTGTTGGGGAGTGTAAGGTGCAGTTGTTTGATGAATAATTCCATGTGAAGCATAAAATTCTATAAAGGCGTTGGAGTCATATTCTCCCCCTCTGTCTGATCTTAGAATTTTGATTTTCTTGTTTAATTGATTTTTGACTTCAGCTTTATATGTCTTGAACATATTCAAAGTCTCATCCTTGGTATGTAGTAAATAAATATAACAATACTTACTGTAATCATCTATGAAAGTAATGTAATAATTCTTTCCTCCACGAGTTGGGTTTGATTTGAAATCACCCAAATCTGTATGAATTAACCCTAACAATTCATTTGATTTTTCAATTCCAGACTTATAAGATTTACTAGCAAATTTTGATTTTGCACAAGTTTCACACTTATGTAAATTTTCAATTGTACATTTAGGTAGTAAACCAAGATTAACTATTCTACGTAAAGATCTAAAACTAACATGTCCTAATCTATCATGCCATAATGTAGAAAACTCAAGCAAATAAGTAGAATTATTATTACTGACATCCAAAAATAATACATTGAGTTTAAAAAGCCGTTCAGTCAAGTAGCATTTCCCAACAAATGTTCCCCTTTTAGTGAGAATGAACTTGTCAGATTGAAATACAAGTTTAAAGCTTTTTTGACTTAGAACAGGACCCGATACAAGATTTTTAGTAATTTGAGGAACATGCAACACATCCATCAGGGTAAGGTCCTTGCCAGATGTAAATTTCAGGACCACTTTCTATTTTCTAGCAACACTTGCACTAGATGCGTTGGCCATGAACAACTTTTCTTCACCGTTGATAGGAGTGTAAGTGACAAACATATTTCGATTTTCACATATGTGCCTTGTTGCACCAGTGTCAACCCACTAATCCTTACTATCTGTCATCATATTGACTTCAGAAACAACACCAACAAAGTCTTCAGCAAAATTGGCTTGAGTTTTATTATTTGTAGTAGGATTCTCTTTCTTGTAGCGACAATCTTGTGCCTTGTGTCCAAACTTTCCACATACCCAACATACATCTTTAATTTGTTTGAAAATTTTCCCTTTTGGAGCAAGTGCATGTGAGTGTGGACGTTTTCCATCATACTTGTTGTTTTTCTTTTTTCTGAATGTTGTACTTAGGCTTGGACTTGTTTTCATCCTCAACAACATTGGCTTTGGCGTCGAACTCAGAAGTATTCATTCCCTCACTCTTACAGTATCTTCTCGAACCCTTAATTTGAGAACCAAATCCTCCATTTTCATATCATTCTTCTTATTTTTGAGATGAATCTTGAAATCATTCCAAGATGGAGGAAACTTCTCAATGACATCCCTGACTGCAAATTGGTGTGGCAATTCCATTTCCTCTGCAGCAGGTTCTAGGATCATAATTTGAAGTTCCTTCACTTGGTTCACAATAGTCTTTGAGTCTATCATTTGGTACTTTAAGAATTTCCCAATGATAAACTTCTTTGAACCATCATCTTCAATTTTATATTTATTCTCCAGGGATTCCAAGAGTTTTTTTGCTGTTTTGTATGATCTATACACATCATATAATGTATCATCGAGATTGTTTAGGATATAGTTCCTGCATAAAAACTCAATATGTTTCCATGTATCAATTGCATTAAACTGATCGTCGAAAATATCATCGCCTTCAGAAACAAGAACATCTTCCTTGACAATATGAACAAGGTTCAGGGTTGTTAGATAGAACAACATCTTCTGTTTCCAGCGTTTGAAATCCATACCCTTGAACTTGTCTGGTTTCTCAACATGGAGTTTTACGCCATTCACTGATTGTTCTATATTTCTATCTATAGATTGTTGGAGAACAATCATAACAATATATAAATTTATTTGAAATAAATAATGCAACAGTACAAATACTATTTGTATTATAAATTGATTACAACGAAATCAAATAAATAAATCTACTAACTTGTATTGCAGATAGAGGCTTGCAAAATCACTATCTTGAATTGGTGGAGTTAGTACGTCTTGATTTATAGATAGAGGCTAGCGGATACGCTATATCATATAGACAGAATTCGCCCCTACTCGGTGCTGTAGTCAGGGGCGGATCCAGGATTGCAGACAAAGGGGGGCAAAAAAATATGTAACATTTCCAAGAAATTTCCTCGGTGTACAACATAAAAAATGTCCTTTGTATAAGAAGTTTCCAAGAAATTAGTAAATGCATCAAAGTTTGTCTTCTTTTTCTGGGTTCTGTTTAACTGATGGAGATATACAGCATAAAAATTTCAATTTTTCTGTACATTGCAAACATGCTATGTATGTCACTATGTGTGTAGTGTGGAATATGTACATGTGGTGTGTATGGGGTGTGTGTTTGTCTTTGAGTGTGAGATTGATTGCTTAGTAACATTTTATGTAGAGCATTTTTTTTTGCTTTTATAGAAAGATCATTAAGGCTTATTGTGAGATCGTTTTCAAGAAGGATGAGATTGGCTTGGAGATATTTCATATTGCATTGTCTGCTGCAATGGCTTTAGCAGCTGATCCAATTGCTTTTTTGATTGACACAACATTCATCGGACATGTAGGTTTGTCATTGTTTCTAATTTTCTTGTTAGTTGTAATATTAGATGGAGAATCTCTGAATCGGTTGACATGAAAAACTATATTAAATTCAGGAATTTAGGTTTCAGAAATTCATCGGAATTTTTATTGCAAGACCAGGGCATAAAATCAACAAGTCGGAGATGGAGAAATAAGAACATCAAACAAACTCACCTCTTTCAGACGCAAGACGGAGATGAAGAAGAACTGAACAAAATATCGCAAGACGCAAGCGCAGACGCAGACACAATAGGCTCGGTTTCTCTTGCGATTTGGTATCTATGATGTTTTTTTATAAGAGGGAGCAATATGAAATTTCAAGGGGGGCAATATAAATTTTCAAAGGGGGGCAATAGTGAAATTTTAACTACTATAATGGATTTTTTACAAAACCTAAGGGGGTCAATTGACCCCCTTATCCAAGCAGTGGATCCGCCCATGGCTGTAGTTCTTTAGGCGTCTGACTACCAAGATTCAACTATCTAATACCAACATCTTAGGACAAGGGTGTTGGTTTTGGCGAATTTACCGAATGTGATCTCTCTCAGAAATGAGGAAGAATGAATAACTCTGGGAAAAATAATTGTTGAAGAACCAGTTTTTCTCTTCACTATATAGAGAACAAAACGGTTTATGTCTATTGAATTGAAAGGGTGTGTTGATAGACACATCCTTACTTAATTCAAAACAAAGGCTTGAAGTGCAAAATGGAGTCCAAAAGACACATCCTTTCTTAATTCAGACACATATAAACTCCAACATATGCAACATACACTGGGCAAGAATAACATGTGCATGCAAGCTCAAAATAGGATCCTTCAATCAATCGACCATTAATAACACCACTGTCCTAGGTTTGAGACCCACCTGCGGCACGGTTTCTTTCTTATGGTTGTTGACCTATAGGTCACACCTTGTTGATATGTTGTGGGATCCTTAAAAACCCAGCTCGCTTTCCCAAAAAATAAAACCACTGTCGATAACACTTATTCATGAAAGTGAAAACCTAACACCTATATCCATGAAGAATGATGGATCACCCCCTTGCATGATTGAGCCACTTTCATTTGTCTATCTTGGCAAAGTATTGTACTTGAACAAACTCATTAACTGCCACAAGGAACTCACCTAAGTGTACTGGATTCATGTCTTGGAAAAGTTAATTTATTGGCATTCATCATGTTGGATGAATGAAGCTTGATCTTGTATCTTATATCCATCAGCCATATAGTTGTTTGATGAGATGAATAATGAGGTTGTCCAGCTTGAATGAGTTTTCAAAAATGTACTAGCACACTAATAAATGTGATGGTACACTAAGCAAGTCTTCTATACAGGTCAGTTCATGGGGTTGTGGGCAGTTAACCATTAAGCCGTACGTATGCCACCATTAGTATTAGTGTGGCGTTTGGATGCTTAGATTCTCCAACATTAGTCTAGGTCCCAAGACCAAATTGACCTAAGTTCAACAAAAATGGATACGAGTTTGAGTGAAAAAAAAATCTTTTTTTAACTTTCTATTTTCCTAATGATCACTTGGAGATGCTCTTAAATCTATCTCCTATACTCCTAACTTGTCCCTTGGCACAATGGAAAATGATAGATATGTCAGCGCTGTAAGGCCATCCGCAGTAGCTGTTTAATGGGTAAACATTTGGAGTATTGAGATCAGATCAATCATCTTTTTGTTTTGACAACATTTCCCCCCACTAATAGTTATATCTCAGGAAAAAATTACCAATTTTCCCTTCAGTAAGCCTATAAGTGGGAGAGTAGGTTGGCTGCGCCTATTCAGTTGGCGTGTGACACCACTTTTTGTGCGGAAAATCAGAACGACTTTTTTTGTTTGTCTAAACATACACAACATAGTAAGGAAATTAACTACTGTGGATCTCCTTACACAAAAAGTTCATATGTTTGCTTCAAATGTTTTAATTCAGATAAAAAAGTTCTTCCTTCATTGAAAAGGAAACTTGAACAATGCCACTCTAAGCAAACTCTGCATTCTCTTCACACTTGCAGTGATATCATAGTACCATGATGAGTGTAGCTTGATAATATATTTTGTATGTCACAAAAGGGTGCCTTTTTGATCATTTTGGAGTGCATTCGAGCCAACATTGTGTGTACACAGAATCCACAAATGGCATATTTGCTTCAAATGGATGCACTTTTTTTATCATCACATATATATGACTTGGTTTTCACTCCACACTTAAGTCTCAACTAATCTTAGCTTCATGATTGTTAGAAGTTAAAATACATCATTCGCCTACAGATTGTTTGAACTTAAATAGAGATGTAGTGTCAGAAAGGATGGCTTTAGACAAGGTCTCACCAGAATTGAAGGAGGTCTTGCTCAAACTATATCGGTAACACTCTGCTACTCAAGGCCTAATTTAGTCTAGATTATATTTAGCTATATTTGATTTATGAATTCTAAGTTTGAGAAGATTGTAATCTGCTTGTGTGACAGTGCTGAAAAAGCAATGGAGATCGATCAATGCATATACAAGTTTGGATATACCCGACTCCATTTTATTAAAAGACGGGATAGACTCGATTCCATTTTAATATTGTAAACTTAGAAATCTTGGTTGACGATATTGAAAGCCCTTTTTCTTTAATGATATTTGGCTCGGGAGTGGGTTCGAGATAGATCTGAATCCATTGTATCAAAAGATGGGATAGACCCATAAGTGGGATCGGGATAGACCCGAATCCATTGTATTAAAAGACGTGATAGACCCGACTTCATTTTAATATTGTCAACCTTGAATTCTTGGTTGGTAATAATAAAAGTCATGTTCCATCAGTGAGTTACGATGTTCGGTGCATCCCGAACCCATTGTGTAAAAAGATGGGATAGACTCATAAGTTGGTTCGCGATAGACCAATAATGGGTTTGGGATAGACCAGAATCTATTGTACTAAAAGACGGGATATACCCGACTCCATTTCAATATTTTCAAACTTGAATTGTTGGTTGGTGTTATAAAAAGTCCAGTTCCATCAGTGAGTTTCGATGTCCGGTACAGAAGTGGGTTCGGGATAGACCCGAGTCTATTGTGTAAAAATATGGGATTGACCCATAAGTAAGTTCGCGATAGACCAATAATGGGTTCGGGATAAACCCGAATCTATTGTACTAATTGACAGGATAGACCCAACTCCATTTTAATATTGTGAACCTTGAATTATTTGTTGATAATATTAAAAGACCTTAAATCCATTGTATTAAAAGTCGGGATAGACCCGAATCCATAAGTGAGATCGGGATAGACCTGAATTCATTGTATTAAAAGTCGGGATAGACTCAACTTCATTTTAATATTGTCAACCTTGTATTCTTGGTTGGTAATATTAAAAGTCCTGTTCCATCTGTGAGTTTTGATGTTCGGTACAGAAGTGGGTTCGAGATAGACCCGAATCAATTGTGTAAAAAGATGGGATAAACCCATAAGTAGGTTCCCGATAGATGATGCACTATTTTAGTAGCACACAACTTAATACACTGCTTTGTGATTGTAGTATAGAATAAGTAGAGATCGGTCTAGACCGGGGATTAGAGAGCTTGTCAATTAACACTAATAATAACTAAAAGACAACTAACAACCTAATTAATTAAATAATGGGGGATTGGATTTTCCAAGGTTGATGCCGAAAGTTCTTTAATAGATCTATTGTCTTCCATGTCGAACTCTTCAGATTCAGATTCAGAGCTAGATGTTTGTGGCTCTTTTGTTTCTCTCCTTCGTCTTCTAAATGTTTTTTCAGGCTCTGAATCGTATTCTAATAAGTTTTTGCTGGATCTCCTATTGCGCATGAACTGGTACCTGAGATAAAGATAGAAAGAAGAAAAAAATCAATAAAAAGAAAACTAAATAAATAAATAAAAACTAATGAAGTAATTAACAATTTTTCTAATCCCCGGCAACGACGCCAAAAATTGATGCGCTATTTTAGTAGCATACAACTTAATACCCTACTTTGTGATTGTAGTATAGAATAAGTAGGGATCATTCTAGACCGGGGATTAGAGGGCTTGTCAATTAACACTAATAATAACTAAAAGACAACTAACAACCTAATTAATTAAATAATGGGGGATTGGATTTTCTAAATTAAACTATGAAAATAACTACGAAAATTATTATAAAGATAATAAAACTAAAGGGATGGCAAATATGAGAAATTAGCTAAGGGTTTATCTCCACACACCAAACATATGCTCATAAATCAATATTCAATAATCACTTGCTAACTCGTAAGAGACAATGCTCAAGATTAACCGTGACCGCACTGCATTAATCTTATTATTTTCCCAAGTTCGTTGAATTAAACTAAGCGTGGCTTTCAAACTATTCTTATCATGCTATCTAAACAGGAATCACAAGTTAGAAAACAATATAAGATCATTAAGTTTTGTGGAAAATATGAACACTGACTAGGCAATTACAAGTATGATCAGCATCTTGTTCTTACCTAGGTTTTTACTTAACCTTACCAACGTTCCTTGGCATTTACTACTTGTGAGTACAAGATTATAATAATTAGGTGAAACTCTCCTATACTCTAGCCCCAGATCCTAGCATGCTTAGTAAGTTGGCCACCTTAACAAACATACAAAGAAAAGTTATCTATAAAGCAGTTAAGCAAAACACAATCACTAATAGCAAGGAAGATTAAATTCAATTAATTTATAAAACACATATTCGGGACTTCGAATCCACCCCTAACTAAGAGAAGTTTAGCTAGACATATTAATTATGTTCGAACAGTAATCCATAATCAAATATCAAACTAAAATAAGTAAAAGATATTAGAAGGAACGTCGTCGCCTGTGCGTGGTGGTACTGAGTGGACTGATGGGCTGCAAATAGCGATAAAAAAGAGAATTAAAATTCTCTTCTTTTCCTGAACGCGATCAGCTTCTTCCTTACTTCTCAATCTCAGCTTCTGTGTCTGCTTCGTCTTCGTGTGCATGGCTGTGGCTGATGGAGGTGACGAAAGGAATGTGGAGAGATGACGACGGCGACGACAGAGGATAGCGAGAGAGATGGACTGAGTCGGGGGTTTTATCTGACTGGTGGAGGCGATCGGCTGAGAGATGATGACGGTGACGATGTCTGTGTGGCTGTGATGGGAGTGAAACAGGGAGACGTGTCTAGGGTTTGGCGAGGTTGTTTCAAGGAGAAGGGTGATGGCTGGATTTGATGATGGTGGTGGGTTCAGGACGACGACGGCTGTGGGAGGATGCTTGGCTTGCTGCGGCGGTGGATTAGGAGGCTATGGATGGGGATGCTATTACTGGATGCATCTCTTCAAAGCAAGGTATCATCCCTTTTATAATTGTTTTGTTTCCTTCTTTGCTTGGTTTCCTTGTTTGTGTGGTTTCCTTGTTTATGTGGTTTCCTTCTTTGCTTGGTTTCCTTGTTTGTGTGGTTTCCTTGTGCAATTAGTTGCCAATTTGCTTCACTTAGTTTCTATTTTTGAATCTTGTAATTTGAAACCTACACAAACACGAAAATAACAATTAGTACCATAATTAACAAGTAATAGCTAAAAATATATATAGAAATATGGTACAAAAAATAGCCTAATTATGCCCCTATCAAATTTCCCCACACTTATCTTTTGCTAGTCCTCGAGCAAATTCAAGAAGAACTCAAATGACTCAATATATACTTTCCAACATTTGTCTCAGGGATTTTTAATAGGTCATGACATGTTAAGATTATTTGTAAACACAAGATTAAATCCACATCATTCGAAAATTAATACATGTTCATAGCAATGATATAAAAATTCACAATTAAATCAATCCAAGTGACTGTAAAACTGAAGCGCGTGCCAAGAAGAATTAACCAAAAAATCTCACTGGGTGCACTCTTTTCTTTTTCACTGATTGTTTTGTAAACTCACTCTTCCTATTCTAGTTATATGTGAGAGGATTGATGTAAAAGGGAAACAAATAGCTCACTTATGATATAACAAGAAAGAAAGACATTTTCTGACCTTTTTTTTTTTTCCAGACATATGATCTCATGGAATGGATGCTACTACTTGAATGCAAGAACTAGTGACACCATATACTCATACCTCATTCGAATCTCCACATCGTGACATTGCAAAACACACTCAATCAAAATGTCTTAATTCATGTTGTAATGAGCCCAATGGGTCAAGGAAAGAGAAAGAACGGATAGAGAACTTTCAAAGGGTTTAAAGAAATGGTGAAAGCGTGCAATAAGATTATAGACATTGGTAATGAATCATATGGTTCAAGACATAAGTAAGAAACTAAAGAGGTGGCCCAGATATAATGAAGAGTTTCAACCATTATTTTGTATCTACTGAATGATAAGGACTAGACTATTTGTATGGTATTGAAATACTGAATGGATATAGATAATGACTTGTATCCCTTTTGTAACTTTTTGTAAAAAAAAATTTCATTTTGTTTTGTTTTATTTTTTTTTGTTTGTTTCTTCTTGAACTGTCTACCACAAGGGTCTTCCCCCACACTTGTTTTTCAACATACCTTGAACCACAATAAAGTTTCTGCAAATCAAATTATGCTCCACTCTTCTTATTAGGTTAGGGATAGAAAATGAGGGTAATGAAACAAAAAGCTTAATAACAGGCCCAACGGGGTTAACCTAAAGAAAATATATTATGGATCAGACTTATTTGGCAGTGGTGGAAACTAGGTGCATTTATCATGTCAAACATGTTATGCAATTCAATATGATGCTTTGAACGAAGTCAATACAAGTTCTAGTGTTTAATTCTTAATTATGAAAGCAATCCAAGTAGCAACCAAAATAAACAAAATTGAGATCATGCAATGAATTATTATTGACAAAAGAAATAAAAGATGGCCTAAGTAAAAACTCTCAAAATCAAAGGAATAACAGGCTCAAAACTCATATATGGGTTATAATGAGTTAAATTAAATTAAGCATGCTATGAGTACCAATTATTAAGTTGATTACATCTGAATTTGCAGATGATAACCATAAATAAGCATTAACTAAAGAATAATATTAGATCTTAAATCATGCTTATAAATCACCTTAAAGTCATGCAATTAAAATTCAAATTTCATCATTGTATTGGAAAGTATCCTAAGACTCAAAACAACTATAAATTTTTAATTAATTTTTTATTATTATTTGTTTATGACACTAATACCAACAAAGAAAATAAAAACCAACATTTATTTTTTAATGGACTGACACTTTTTATTATTTTAATTTTTAATCTTTTTTTTAAATAAAAACAACGTTTTGTTACCCACACTTAACCTAACATTGTCCTCAATGTTAATAGATTATAGCACATGTAATGAAAGATTTAAATGCGGAAAAACAAACTACTAACAAACAAAAGCAAAAATAACGAAAAGAAAATAAAGGGATAGAGAAAGCAAATCTGATTGGGTTGCCTCCCAAGAAGCGCTTGTTTTAGCGTCGTGCAGCCTGACGGTATCTACAATTAATCCTCAGAATAAGTGGGAACATGGAGTGATACGTCCTCCACGTCATGCTCCACAAATGACTCATAATAGGGCTTAAGTCGATGATGTTTCACTTTAAATTCCTTCCCGGTTGTGACACTCTTAATCTGTATAGCACCATGGGGAAAAACATTAGTAACAATAAAAGGACCAACCCATTCAGAACGTAAATTACCAGTTCTAAGACATGATTGGAAAAGCGAGACTTTCATTCCAACGACAAAAGTATTTCCATGGATCATCTGATCATGAAAAACTATTGAGTTCTCCTTATAATTGCTTTTACTATCATAAGCCTCATCCTGAATCTTTTCGAGCTCATTCAACTGAAATTTCTTTCGCTTCTTTGTATCATATGGAACTCTATTGCTCTCATATCCAACGGCAGTAGTGATGGTGGTCTTAAGTTCATTCTCATTTCTGACGTCTGACAATTTCTGGGCCAAATTGTCATTTACATTAATAAAAAAACAAGAATGATTTTTAGTAGGATATCTCGTGGCTTAAAAAATGTTGAAGCCAATCACATCACCATAAAATTCCATGGTCAGTTTCCCCGCATGCACATCAATATTTGTCTTCGCAGTTTTCATGAAGGGGCGTCCTAAAAGAAGAGGCAAAGGTGCTAAAAATTTCGAATCTTCCATCTGAAGCACATAGAAATCTGCTGGGAATATCAAATGGTTAACCTGCACCAACACATCTTCCAACAAACCTCGAGGATATGCATTAGAATGGTCAACCAATTGAATAATAACACCATCATTTTTTAGCTTCCCAAGATTCATAGAGCGATAAATAGAATACGGCATAACATTTATTGAAGCACCTAAGTCTAGCATTGCATTTTCAATTTTAGTATTACCAATAACACAAGGGATAGTGAAACTACTCAGATCCTTACACTTTGGTGGCAATTTCCTTTGAAGAACTGCGGAGACACTTTCACTCACCTTAACTACCTCTCCGTCTCGAAGTCATCTCTTTGTTGTGCGAAGCTCCTTCAGAAATTTTGCATACTTAGGCACTTGCTTAATAGCATCAAGAAGCGGAATATTGACTTGGAATTTTCGGAAGGTTTCCAAAATTTCCTTATCCTGTTCATCTTTCCTAGATTTGGCAAACCTACCTGGAAAAGGCACAAAAGGTGGAGCAAGATTAGCAGAAAATGAATTTAGAATGCTCACCTTCTTAACTGGGGGCTTTGGTGTATCAATGATGGCTGGATCATCATTCTGTAACACAGTTTCCCTATTTCGACTCTGTTTAGGGACTATTGGCTCATTCTCAATTTGCCTACCACTCCTCAATGTAATTGCTTTTGTAGTTTAAAATCTGCCATTCGGATTTGGAGTGGTAGAACTAGGAAGTTTTCCTTGCTCGCGAATTTGTCCAATAAACTCAGCTATTTGTCCCATTTGTAGCTTCAAATCTGCTATATCTTTTAATTGGTTCTGCTGAGAAATAGTTAATAATTTCATAATCTCATCATAATTAAGGGGCATACCTGAATTGTGCTGAGGTGGTTCTGGTTGCCTTTGGACGAAACCAGGGGGTGGCCGATTCGAAGTCTGTTGTTGAGGTTGTTATGAATTTCTCCATCCAAAACTGGGGTGATTTCTCCAACCTTCATTGTAAGTGTTCGAATAAGGGTTATTTCTATAGTGATTTTGCCCCTGAAAACCTACTGCATTGACATTCTCCCAATCGCCATTCTCAATCAGTTGAGGACATTGATTTGATGGATGTCCTGACTCAGTACACATGCCACAAACTTGTGCAACTCCTAGCACATTTGGCTTCCCTAGGGCCTGAGTCACAAGTGAGGTAAGATTAGCCATTTGAGCTTCCAAACTAGAATTAGTACTTACCTCATTGACTTGGTGTGACGGCTCTCCAATTCCCTCATACTGTTGGGCATTTAAAGCTCGGTTTGCAATCAAAGTCTTTGTTGCTGCTGGAGTTTTATCAACCAAAGCTCCTCCTGCCGCTGCATCTAACATCTGTCGCTCAAGAGGAAGCAATCCCTCATAAAAGTATTGAATCAGGAGCTCCTCCTTCATCTGATGCTGCGGACATGATGCTCTGAGAGTTTTGAAGCGCTCATAGTAAGCCGGATATGATTCTCTTGGACCTTGCTGTGTACCACTGATTTTCTTCCTCAACAAGATAATTTTGGAAGTTGGGAAAAATTTATCTAGAAACACCTTCTTCATGCTATCCCAAGAATATACTGTTCCGGAAGGTAATTCATAAAGCCAATCCTTAGCCCTATCAGCCAGAGAAAAGGGGAATGCTCTCAACTTTAGGATGTTCTCATCCACATTTATTGATACTGGAGCATACAACATCAAATTCCTATAAATGTTTATTTGGATCCTCCATAGAAAGACCATCATACTTCGAAATATGATGAAGTAGGCTGGATTTCAGCAAGAATGACTCAGTCTTGCCCTGCGCGGCTATTGGATATTGAATGCACAAGGGTGCGGCATTGTCCAAGGTTGATGCCGAAAGTTCTTTAATAGATCTATTGTCTCCCATGTCAAACTCTTCAAATTCAGATTCAGAGCTAGATGTTTGTGGCTCTTTTGTTTCTCTCCTTCGTCTTCTAAATATTTTTTCAGGCTCTGAATCATATTCTAATAAGTTTTCGCTGGATCTCCTATTGCGCATGAACTGGTACCTGAGATAAAGATAGAAAGAAGAAAAAAAATCAATAAAAAGAAAACTAAATAAATAAATAAAACTAATAAAGTAATTAACAATTTTTCTAATCCTCGGCAACGACGCCAAAAATTGAGGCGCTATTTTAGTAGCACACAGCTTAATACCCTGCTTTGTGATTGTAGTATAGAATGAATAAGTAGGGATCATTCTAGACCGGGGATTAGAGGGCTTGTCAATTAACACTAATAATAACTAAAAGACAACTAACAACCTAATTAATTAAATAATGGGGGATTGGATTTTCTAAATTAAACTATGGAAATAACTACGATAATTACTATAAAGATAATAAAACTAAAGGGATGGCAAATATGAGAAATTAGCTAAGGGTTTATCTCCACACACCAAACATATGCTCATAAATCAATATTCAATAATCACTTGCTAACTCGTGAGAGATAATGCTCAAGATTAACCGTGATCGCACTGCATTAATCTTATTATTTTCCCAAGTTCGTTGAATTAAACTAAGCGCCGCTCTCAAACTATTCTTATCATGCTATCTAAACAGGAATCGCAAGTTAGACATCAATCTAAGATCATTAAGTTTTGTGGAAAATATGAACACTGACTAGGCAATTACAAGTATGATCAACATCTTGTTCTTACCTAGGTTTTTACTTAACCTTACCAACGTTCCTTGGTATTTACTACTTGTGAGTACAAGATTATAATAATTAGGTGAAACTCTCCTATACTCTAGCCCTAGATCCTAGCATGCTTAGTAAGTTGGCCACCTTAACAAACATGCAAAGAAAAGTTATCTATAAAGCAGTTAAGCAAAACACAATCACTAATAGCAAGGAAGATTAAATTCAATTAATTTAAAAAACACATGTTCGGGGCTTCGAATCCACCCCTAACTAAGAGAAGTTTAGCTAGACATATTAATTATGTTCGAACAGTAATCCATAATCAAATATCAAACTAAAATAAGTAAAAGATATTAGAAGGAACGTCGTCACCTGTGCGTGGTGGTGCTGAGTGGACTGATGGGCTGCGAATAGCGATAAAAGAGAATTAAAATTCTCTTCTTTTCCTGAACGCGATCTGCTTCTTCCTTACTTCTCAATCTCTGCTTCTGTGTCTGCTTCGTCTTCGTGTGCATGGCTGTGGCTGATGGAGGTGATGAAAGGAATGGGGAGAGATGACGACGGCGACGACAGAGAATAGCGAGAGAGGGACTTAGTCGGGGGTTTTATCTGACTGGTGGAGGTGATCGGCTGAGAGATGAAGATGGTGACGATGTCTGTGTGGCTGTGATGAGAGTGAAACAGGGAGACGTGGCTAGGGTTTGGCGAGGTTGTTTCGAGGAGAAGGGTGATGGCTGGATTTGATGATGGTTGTGGGTTCAGGACGACGGCGGTTGTGGGAGGATGCTTGGCTTGCTGCGACGGTGGATTAGGAGGCTATGGATGGGGAGGCTATGGATGGGGATGCTATTGCTGGATGCATCTCTTCAAAGCAAGGTATCATCCATTTTATAATTGTTTTGTTTCCTTCTTTGCTTGGTTTCCTTGTTTGTGTGGTTTTTGTGTGGTTTCCTTGTGCAATTAGTTGCCAATTTGCTTCACTTAGTTTCTATTTTAGAATCTTGTAATTGAAAACCTACACAAACACGAAAATAGCAATTATTACCATAATTAACAAGTAATAGCTAAAATATATATATAGAAATATGGTACTAAAAATAGCCTAATTATGCCCTTATCAATAGACCAATAATTTGTTTGGGATAGACCTGAATCTATTGTACTAAAAGACGGGATAGTCCCGACTCCATTTTAGTATCGTCAGCCTAAAATTTTTTGTTGACAATATTAAACGACCTTTCTTCATCACTGAGTTCCAATATTCGGATCAGAATGGGGTCGGGATAGACCCGAATTGATTGTATAAAAAGATGGGATAGACCCATAAGTGGGTTCGGGATAGACCCGAATCCATTGTAGTAAAAGACAGGATAGACCCGAGTTTATTTTAATATTGTCAACTTTGAATTCTTGGTTGGCAATACTAAAAGACCTTATTGCATCCTCACGTCATTGTATTCGGCACAAAAATGAGCTCGGGATAGACCCAACTCAGTTTTATTAAAAGACGGGATAGACCCTATTCCAATTTTTATATGTCAATTTTGAATTCTTGGTAAACAATATTAAAAGATCCTGTTGCATCAGTGACTCCCAATATCCGGTTCAGCAATGGGTTCAAGATAGACACGAATCCATTGTCTAAAAAGATGGGATGGACCCATATATGGATCCGGGATAGACCCGAATCCATTGTATTAAGAGACGGGATTGACCTGACTCCATTTTAACATTGTCAACTTTGAATTCATGGTTGACAATATTAAAAGACTTTATTTCATCCTCACGCCATTGTATTCGGCACAAAAATGGGTTCGGGATAAACCCGACTCCATTTTATTAAAAGACGAGATAGACCCTATTCCATTTTAATACTGTCAACCTTGAATTCTTGGTTGATAATATTGAATGCCCTATTGCATAAGTGGTTTTTGATATTCGGCTCGGGAGTGGGTTCACGATAGACCCGAATCCATTGTATCAAAATATGGGGTAGTCCTATAAGTAGGATCGGGATAGACCCGAATCCATTATATTAAATGACGGGATAGACTTGACTTCATTTTAATATTGTCAACCTTGAATTCTTGGTTGGTAATATTAAAAGTCCTGTTCCATCATTGAGTTTCGATGTTCGGTAAAGAAGTGGGTTCGGAATGGACCCGAATCCATTGTGTAAAAAGACGGGATAGACCCATAAATAGGTTCACGATAGACCAATAATGTGTTCGGGATAGACCCGAATCTATAATACTAAATGACGGGATAGACCCGACTCCATGTTAATATTGTCTACCTTGAATTCGTTGTTGACAATATTAAATGACCGTGTTTCATCACTGAGTACCTATATTCAGTTCAGAATGGGTTCGGGATAGACCCGAATTCATTGTATAAAAAGATGGGATAGACCCATAGGTGGGTTCGGGATAGACTCGAATCCATTGTATTAAAAGACGGGAGATACCCGACTTTATTTTAAAATTGTCAACTTTGAATTCTTGGTTGGAAATATTAAAATACCTTATTGCTTCCTCACGTCATTGTATTCGGCCCAAGAATGAGCTCGGGATAGACCCAATTCAATTTTATTGAAAGACGGGATAGATCCGATTCCAATTTTTATATGCCAATTTTGAAATCTTGGTTAACAATATTAAAAGATCCTATTGCATCCGTGACTCCCGATATTCGATTATGAAATGCGTTCGGGATAGACCCAAATCCATTGTGTATAAAGATGTGATAGACCCATAAGTGCATTCGGGATAAACCCGAATCGATTGTATTAAAATACGGAATAGACCCGACTCCATTTTAATATTGTCAACTTTGAATTCATGTGACAATATTAAAAGATCTTATTGCATCCTCACGTCATTGTATTCGTCACAAGAATGGGTTCGGGATAGACCTAACTCCATTTTATTAAAAGGCGGGATAGACCCGATTCCATTTTAATATAGTCAACCTTGAATTCTTGGTTGACAATATTGAATGCCTAGTTGCATTAGTGATTTTTGATATTTGGCTCGGGAGTGGGTTCAGGATAGACCTGAATCCATTGTATCAAAAGATGGGATAGTCCTATAAGTGGGACCGGGATAGACCCGAATCTATTGTATTAAAAGACGGGATAGACCCGACTTCATTTTAATATTGTCATCCTCGAATTCTTGGTTGGTAATATTAAAAGTCATGTTCCATCATTGAGTTTTGATGTTTGGTACAGAAGTGGGTTCGGGATAGACGCGAATCCATTGTGTAAAAAGATGGGATAGACCCATAAGTAGGTTCACGATAGACGAATAATGGGTTCGGGATAGACCCGAATCTATTGTACCAAAAACGGGATAGACCCGACTCCATTTTAATATTGTCAACCTTGAATTCTTTGTTGGCAGTATTACCTGCTTTTTCACTGAGTTCCTATATTCGGTTCAAAATGGGTTCGGGATAGACTCGAATTCATTGTATAAAAAGAAGGGATAGACCCATAAGTGGGTTCGGGATAGACCCGAATCCATTGTATTAACAGATGGGATAGACCCGACTTTATTTTAATATTGTCAAATTGAATTCTTGGTTGAAAATATTAAAAAACCTTATCGCATTCTCATGTCAATGTATTCGGCACAAGAATGAGCTCGAGATAGACCCGACTCAATTTTATTAAAAGACGGGATAGACCCTATTCTAATTTTTATATGTCAATTTTGAATTCTTGGTTAACAATATTAAAATATCCAATTGCATCAGTGACTCCATAAGTGGATTCAGAATAGACCCGAATCCATTGTATCAAAAGACTGGATAGATCCGACTCCATTTTAATATTGGAAAATTTGAATTCATGGTTGACAATATTAAAAGACCTTATTGCATCCTCACGTCATTGTATTCGTCACAAGAATGGGTTCGGGATAGGCCTAACTCCATGTTATTAAAAAACGAGATTGATTCGATTCCATTTTAAAATTGTCGACCTTGAAGTCATGGTTGACAATAATAAATGCCAAGTTGCATTTGTGATTTTCGATATTCCGCTCGGGAGTGGGTTCGGGATAGACCCGAATCCATTGTATCAAAAGATGGGATAAACCCATAAGTGGGATCGGGATAGACTTGAATCCATTGTATTAAAAGACGGGATAGGTCCGACTTCATTTTAATGTTGTCAACCATGAATTAATGGTTGGTAATATTGAAAGTCCTATTCCATTAGTGAGTTTCGATGTTCGGTACAGAAGTGGGTTCGGGATAGAAACGAAACCATTCTGTAAAAAGATGGGATAGGCCCATAAGTAGGTTCGTGATAGATCAATAATGGGTTCGGAATAGACTCGAATCTATAATACTAAAAGACGGGATTGACCCGACTCCATTTTGATATTGTCTACCTTGAATTCTTTGTGACAATATTAAATGACCCTACTTCATTACTGAGTTTCTATATTCGGTTCAGAATGGGTTAGGGTATTGTTTTCATTGTATAAAAAGACGGGATATGCCCATAAGTGGATTCGGGATAGACTCGAATCCGTTGTATTAAAAAACGGGATAGACTTGACTTTGTTTTAATATTGTCAACTCTGAATTCCTTGTTGGCAATATTAAAAGACATTTTTGTATCCTCATGTCATTGTATTCGGCACAAGAATGGGTTCGGGATAGACCCGAATCTATTGTACCAAAAGACGGGATAGACCCGACTCCATTTTAATATTGTCAACCTTGAATTATTTGTTGACAATATTAAACGACCCTGCTTCATCACTGAGTTCATATATTCGGTTTAGAATGGGTTCGTGATAAAAAGATGGAATAGACCCATAAGTGCTTTCGGGATAGACCCGTAAGTGGGTTCGGGAAAGACCCGAATCCAATGTATTAAAAGACGGGATAGACCCGACTTTATTTTAATATTGTCAACTTTGAATTCTTGGTTGAAAATATTAAAATACCTTATTGTGTCCTCGCATCATTGTATTCGGCACAAGAATGAGCTCGAGATAGACCCGACTCAATTTTATTAAAAGATGGGATAGACCCGATACCAATTTTTATATGTCAATTTTGAATTCTTGGGTAACAATATTAAAAGATCTTGTTGCATCAGTGACTCCCGATATTCGGTTTAGAAATGGATTTGAGATAGACCCGAATCCATTGTGTAAAAAGATGGGATAGACCCGAATCCATTGTATTAAAAGACGGAATAGACCCGACTCCATTTTAATATTGTCAACTTTGAATTCGTGGTTGACAATATTAGAAGACCTTATTGCATCCTCACGTCATTGTATTCGGCACAAGAATGGGTTCGGGATAGACACGACTCCATTTTATTAGAAGACGGGATAGACCCAATTCCATTTTAATATTGTCAGCTTTGAATTCTTGGTTGACAATATTGAAAGCCCTGTTGCATTAGTGATTTTTGATATTCGGCTTTGGGAGTGGGTTCGAGATAGACCTGAATCCATTGTATCAAAAGATGGAATAGACCCATAAGTGGGATCGCGATAGACCCGAATCCATTGTATTAAAAGACAGGATAGTCCCTAGTTTATTTTAATATTGTCAACTTTGAATTCTTGGTCGGCAATATTAAAAGACCTTATTGCATCATAATCATTGTATTTGGCACAAGAATGAGATCGGGATAGACCCGACTCAATTTTATTAAAAGACGGGATAGACTCGATTCCAATTTTTATATGTAAATTTTGAATTCTTGGATAACAATATTAAAAGATCCAGTTGCATCAGTGACTCCCAATATTAGGTTCATAAATGGTTTTGGGATAGACTCGAATACATTGTGTAAAAAGATGGGATATACCCATAAGTGGATTCGGGATAGACCCGAATCCATTGTATTAAAAGACGGGATAGACCCGACTCCATTTTAATATTGTGAACATTTAATTCATGGTTGACAATATTAAAAGACCTTATTATATCATCATGTCATTGTATTCATCACAAGAATGGGTTCGGGATAGACCCGACTCCATTTTATTAAAAGACGAGATATACCCAATTCCATTTTAATATTGTGAACCTTGAATTCTTGGTTGACAATATTGAAAGCCCTGTTGCATTAATGATTTTTGACATTCGGCTATGGAGTGTTTTCGGGATAGACCCAAATCCATTGTATCAAAAGATGGGATAAGCCCATGAGTGGGATCGGGATAGACCCGACTTAATTTTGATAGTGTCAACCTTGAATTCCTGGTTGGTAATATTAAAAGTCCTGTTCCATCAGTGAGTTTCGATGTTCTGTACAGAAGTGGATTCGGGATAGACCCGATCCATTCTGTAAAAAGATGGGATAGACCCTTAAGTAGGTTCGTGATAGACCAATAATGGGTTCGGGATAGACCTGAATCTATAGTACTAAAAGACGAGATAGACCCGACTCCATTTTAATATCTTCAACCTTGAATTCTCTGTTGACACTATTAAACGATCCTGCTTCATCACTGAATTCCTATATTCCGTTCAGAATGGGTTTGGGATAGACCCGAATTCATTGTATAAAAAGATGGGATAGACCCATAAAAGCGTTCGGGATAGACACGAATCCATTGTAATAAAAGATGGGATAGTCCCGACTTTGTTTTAATATTGTCAACTTTGAGTTCCTAGTTGGGAATATCAAAACACCGTATTGTATCCTCACGTTATTGTATTATGCACTAGAACGAGCTCGGGATAGACTCGACTCAATTTTATTAAAAGACGGGATAGACCCGATTCTAATTTTTATATGTCAATTTTGAATTCTTGGTTAACAATATTAAAAGATCATGTTGCATCAGTGACTCCCGATATTCGATTCAGAAATGGGTTCGGGATAGACCCGAATCCATTGTGTAAAAAGATGGGATAGACCCATTTGTGGATTCGGGATAGACCCGAATCCATTGTATTAAAAGACAGGATAGACCCAATTCTCTTTTAATATTGTCAACTTTGAATTCATGGTTGACAATATTAAAAGACCTTATTGCATCCTGAAGTCATTGTATTCATCACAAGAATGGGTTCGGGATAGACCCGACTCCATTTTATTAAAAGACGGGATAGACCCAATTCCATTTTAATCCTGTCAACCTTGAATTCTTTGTTGACAATATTGAAAGCCCTGTGGCATTAGTGATTTTTTTAAATTCGTCTAGGGAGCGGGTTTGGGATACACCCGAATCCATTGTATCAAAAGATGGGATAGACCCATAAGTGGGATCGGGATATACCCTATTTCATTTTAATATTGCCAACCTTGAATTCTTGTTTGGTAATATTAAAAGACTTGTTCCATCAGTGAGTTTCGATGTTCGGTACAGAATTGGGTTCGGGATAGACCCGAATCCACTGTGTAAAAAGATGGGATAGACCCTTAAATAGTTTCGCGATAGACCAATAATGGGTTTGGGATAGACCCAAATCTATAGTACTAAAAACTGGATAGACCCGACTACATTTTAATATTGTCAACCTTGAATTCTTTGTTGACAACATTAAACGACCCTGCTTCATCACTAAGTTCCTATATTCGATTCAAAATGGGTTTGGCATAGACCCAAATTCATTGTATAAAAAGATGGGATAGACCCATTAGTGGGTTCGGGATAGACCCAAATCCATTGTATTAAAAGACGGGATAGACCCGAGTTTATTTTAATATTGTCAACTTCGAATTCGTGGTTGGAAATATTAAAAGACCTTATTGCATCCTCACGTCATTGTATTCGGCACAAGAATGAGCTCGGGATAGACCCGACTCAATATTATAAAAAGACGGGATAGATCCAATTCCAATTTTTATATGTCAATTTTGAATTCTTTGTTAACAATATTAAAAGATCCAGTTGCATCAGTGACTCCCGATATTAGGTTTAGAAATGGGTTCGGGATAGACCCGAGTCCATTGTGTAAAAAGATGGGATAAACCCATAAGTGGGATCGGGATAGACCCGACTTCATTTTAATATTGTCAACCTTGAATTCTTGGTAGGTAATATTAAAAGTCATGTTCCATCAGTGAGTTTCAATGTTCGGTATACAAGTGGGTTCGGGATAGACCCGAATCCATTGTGTAAAAAGATGGGATAGACCTATAAGTAGGTTTGCAATAGACCAATAATGGGTTCGGGATAGACCCGAATCTATAGTTCTAAAACACGGGATAGACCCGAATCTATAGTTCTAAAAGGCGGGATAGACCTGACTCCATTTTAATATTGTCTACCTTGAATTCTTTTTTGACAATATTAAACGACTCTGCTTCATCATTGAGTTCCTATATTCGGTTCAGAATTGGTTCGGGATAGACCCAAATTCATTGTATAAAAAGATGGGATAGACCCATAAGTGGGTACGGGATAGACCCGAGTTTATTTTAATATTGTCCACTTTGAATTCTTGGTTGGCAATATTAAAAGACCTTATTGCATCCTCAGGTCATTGTATTTGGCACAAGAATGAGCTCGGGATAGACTCGACTCAATTTTATTAAAAGACGGGATAGACCCGATTCCATTTTAATATTGTCAACCTTGAATTCATGGTTGAAAATATTAAAAGCCCTGTTGCATTAGCGATTTTTAATATTCGGCTCGGGAGTGGGTTCGGGATAGACCTGAATCTATTGTATCAAAAGATGGGATAAACCCATAAGTGGGATCGGGATAGACCCGAATCCATTGTATTAAAAGACGGGATAAACCCTACTTCACTTTAATATTGTCATCCTTGAATTCTTGGTGGTAATATTAAAAGTCTTGTTCCATCGGTGAGTTTTGATGTTCGGTACAGAAGTGGGTTCGGGATAGACCCGAATCCATTGTGTAAAAAGATGGGATAGACGCATAAGTAGGTTCGTGATAGACCAATAGTGGGTTCGGGATAGACCCGACTACATTTTAAAATTGTCAACCTTGAATTCTTTGTTGACAATATTAAACCGCCCTGTTAAATCACTGAGTTCCTATATTAAGTTCAGAATGGGTTCGAGATAGACCCAAATTCATTGTATAAAAAGACGGGATAGACCCATAAGTGGGTTCGGGATAGACCCAAATCCATTGTATTAAAAGACGGGGTAGACCCGAGTTTATTTTAATATTGTAAACTTTGAATTATTGGTTGGCAATATTAAAAGACCTTATTGCATCCTCACGTCATTATATCCGTCACAAAAATGAGCTCGGAATAGAACCGACTCAATTTTATTAAAAGACGAGATAGACTTGATTCCAATTTTTATATGTCAATTTTGAATTCTTGGTTAACAATATTAAAAGATCCTGTTGCATCAGTGACTGCCGATATTGGATTCAGAAATGGGTTTTGGATAGACCCGAATCCATTGTGTAAAAAGATGGGATAGACCCATAATTGGATTAGGGATAGACCCGAATCCATTGTATTAAAAGACGGGATAGACCCGAGTTTATTTTAATATTGTCAACTTTAAATTCTTGGTTGGCAATATTAAAATACCTTATTGCATCCTCACATCATTGTATTCGGAAAAAGAATGAGCTCGGGATAAACCCGACTAAATTTTATTAAAAGATGGGATAGACCCAATTCCAATTTTTATATGTCAATTTTGAATTCTTGGTTAACAATATTAAAAATCCAGTTGCATCAGTGACTCCGGATATTTGGTTCAGAAATGGGTTCGGGATAGACCCGAATCCATTGTGTAAAAAGATGGGATAAACCAATAAGTGGGATCGGGATAGACCCGACTTCATTTAAATATTGTCTAACTTGAATTCTTGGTTGGTAATATTATAAGTCATGTTCCATCAGCGAGTTTCAATGTTCGGTACAGAAGTGCGTTCGGGATAGACCCGAATACATTGTGTAAAATGATGGGATAGACCCATAAGTACGTTCGCGATAGACCAATAATGGGTTCGGGACCCGAATCGATAGTATACTAAAAGACGGGATAGACCTGACTACATTTTAATATTTTCACCGTTGAATTTTTTGTTGATAAGGGTTGGCAGTGGGGCGGATTTTCATGGATATCCGCCCCGCCCGCACCGTTTGGATCGGTTTTGGTTATGGCTAAATGGATGTTGGGGCGGATATGGATATACAAACAATATCCGTTAATTATTCGGGGCAGATACAGATTTGGCCATATCCGCCCCACGGATATTCGTTTAAGTGATGAAATTACCTAAATATCCTTAGCCTATAAAAAGGAAAAATAAAATCGTAACCCTACATGTTCGATCACTTATTCACCATCTCTCTCAGACTCTCACTTTGCCTCCTCTCCTCTCACAGTTCATGCTTCTCATTCCCATTTTCTTACATAATTCTCACTCCCATTCTCTTAAAGAAAGACGAAAGAGGCAAAGAAATCAGAAAGGGGGACGTGATGGCGGCCGATCTAGCTAGCCTTTCAACGATTGATTTCAGATCTGTGAAGGATCTGCTTCGGCACCAATCGATTTCAGACCGATCTGTGAAGGATCTGCTTCGGCACCGATCCATTTCAGATCTGTGAAGGATCTTTTCTTCTGCCACTCTTAAGAACCCACCCTTGATCGTCTCTATTTTCTCTTCTTCTCAAACCCTAACATGGATTCCCTTGAAAAGTCTTGATTTTTAGAGGAAGAGGTGAAGGGTTTGTTCAAGGTGAAGCCAAGGACATCGGTGGAGATCGTATCTTCTCCAGAAATCAACTCATCTGTCTGTGTCTTCTTATCTTCTCCTCAAATGCTCTTTCATGGGTTCTTGATGCAATTTCCAGTAAATCAATCAATGGGAAAACCAAAAAATTGCATCACAGAAAGAGAAGCCGAGTTCAAGGCATTCTCAAACAAACCATCTCCTTTTCATAATGAAAGAATAAAAGGTTTACAGGGATGGATTTGCTGATTTACAAGTTCAAGGCCAGTAAGAGACGTCTCTTTGTTATGTTGAGAAAAAATATTTTTTTTTTGTTAATCGGTTATCCGGGGTGTGGCGAATATCCGCCAATCCGTCCGGATGGGAGATGGATTTTAAAATTTTGTATAAATGGATATTCGGGGTGGATTCGGGGATCCATGATCCCTAGCGGGGCGGGGATGGATTTGCCTAAATCCGCCCCAATCCGCCCCGTTGCCATCCCTATTTGTTGACAATATTAAGCGACCCAGCTTCATCACTTAGTCCCTATATTCTGTTCAGAATGGGTTCGGGATAGACCCAAATTCATTGTATAAAAAGATGGGATAGACCCATAAGTAGGTACGGGATAGACCCAAATCCATTATATTAAAAGTCGGGATAGACCCTAGTTTATTTTAATATTGTCAACTTTGAATTCTTGGTTAGCAATATTAAAAGACCTTATTGCATCCTCATGTCATTGTATTCGGCACAAGAATGAGCTCGGGATAGACCCGACTCAATTTTATTAAAAGACGGGATAGACCCGATTCCATTTTAATATTGTCAACCTAGAATTCTTGGTTGACAATATTTAAAGCCCTGTTGCATTAGTGATTTTTGATATTCGGCTCGGGAGTGGGTTCGGGATAGACCCGAATCCATTGTATCAAAAGATGGGATAAACCCATAAGTGGGATCGAGATAGACACGAATCCATTGTATTAAAAGACGGGATAGACCCGACTTCACTTTAATATTGTCAACCTTGAATTCTTGGTTGGTAATATTAAAAGTCTTGTTCCATCAGTGAGTTTTGATGTTCGGTACAGAAGTGGGTTCAGGATAGACCCGAATCCATTGTGTAAAAAGATTGGATAGACCCATAAGTAGGTTCGCGATAGACCAATAATGGGTTCAGGATAAACCCGAATCTCTAGTACTAAATAACGAGATAGACCCGACTACATTTTAAAATTGTCAACCTTGAATTCTTTGTTGACAATATAAACCACCCTGTTTCATCACTGAGTTCTTATATTCGGTTCAAAATGGGTTCGGGATAGACCCAAATTCATTGTATAAAAAGTTGGGATAGACCCATAAGTGGGTTCAGGATAGACCCATAAGTGGGTTCAGGATAGACCCGAATTCATTGTATTAAAAGACGGGATAGACCCGAGTTTATTTTAATATTGTAAACTTTGAATTATTGGTGGGCAATATTAAAAAACCTTATTGCATCCACACGTAATTGTATTAGGCACAAGTCGGCCAGAGTCCATCCCAGTTCTGCACGGGTGGATGCCAAATCCGACTTGGCCAACTTCAGTTGGGACCTTATGCTAGCAAACTCCGCTTCAAATGCAGAAACAACAGCCTTCACGACCCCTAAGTTCGTGGCAATACCGACATTTTGCAATTGACCAGTTAGGGAGTCCACTCGGTAGAAAGCATCTGAATACGACCTCCGCAGGTCCGCGAAGGCTTTCTTTAGTGCAAGGATTCACCTGCGAGCTTCGGGTTGTAGAGTAACAGGATTGTGTGACTCTAAGGCACGAACATCTGCCTCGTACTCGTGATGTCGTGAAACGTCAATGCGAGGACCAATGTTCTCTCCCTCAAAGTCAACGGGGGAATAACAATATCAAGCAGAAGACGAGGACCCTCTGAAACTGCCGCCTGAACAGAACGAGACGACCCAAGGGCAGAGGCTGCAAGATCGGAAGACTGCCTCCTTCTCAGAATAACAGCAGGAGGCATACTTGCCTCCAATTCTGCTACCCTGGTCGGGCTAGGCATAGTCAGGCTTTTCTTCCTCGAACGATGACCGAAAACCCCTTCAGCTGGCAAACCAGGTGTAGCGATAACGTCATGAGAACACTGTAACAGCCCGCTACGCATAACATTGCCTTGCATTATGACCTCCTTGACGGACATCAACGGGAGGTTGATGATCTTCCTCTCTATCTGTCTCTCCTCCTCAGTGAGAGTCGGAACTGCGCACTTCCCTCAAAAAAGAAAATGACATCAAACTAGCATCACGTCTTGGATTGAAAAATAAGCCAGCGACTAAGAAACTTACGAAGGTCAAACTGGAAGGATCTTGTGATCCTACGACTCCCAAGCTTGAAATACGAAGAGTTCACCGAAGCCAGGAACCAATACCTCTCCCAATACTCAATGTAACTGATTACACCTAAACAGTACACGCGGTCAATTGCAGAAAAAATTGGGGTGTCGATCCCACGTAGTCAAAACAAGGTTCCAAGAATCCCTCCTAGATCAAGGAAGAAGAACTACGCGAAACTAAATTTAAGAAATTCTAGCAATTTTAAAATATGAAATTGAATTCAGTTTAATAAAAATCAAGTTTAGAAAAATTACAAGGTTCCAAGAATCCCTCCTTTATTTCACGCGCCAACTATTATTGATCCGCTATGATAACTCAATTACGTGTTTCACATCCCAAACAACATAATCGAAAAAATAGTCTTTAATGCACCAATATATTCTAATGTAAATGGATTTTAGATTTCACTTTTTCTAGAAAGCACAAAGATTGGTCATATATGATATCTTAAATTTACGATATATCCGGAGACAATAATGTAATAAAAGATAATCACATATAACTAACCTATTGGAATTAATTGATCTTTAAAATTCCACACATAAGAAAAGCATGACTAGACTTAAATGGAGAAGAAAAAGACAACCATCGGAATAATAATCTACGAAGAAGTTGATGAAATCTTTGTCACTAAAATATCATAAACTCCTATATTAAATAAAAGTGAAAATCATAAATACCATTTTGTGAAAGCATAAAACGAATCAAATACCAATTAAGTGTGTTACATCTAGGAGTTCATCTCTTCGCCTTGCGTGGAGTTTAGTGACACATGGTGAAGGTGATGACAACAATAGCGGTGTGGAGCTTCATGGCAGTGTGTGGTGGATTAGCGATGAGTACTCGGTTGTTGATGCGTTGTGTGTGTCCCTGCTTTCCTGTGTGTTGTTGTACTTATGGTAGAAATAAGCAACTCCTTATTGGAAGCCTAATTGGAAACCAAATACAATTGGAAACCAAATACAAATTGGAAACCAAATATAATTGGAAACCAAATAAAAAAACAAAAGGAAACAAAGGGGTCACCCCTTTGTTTAGATTCTGTTCTAATAACAGGAAAGGTGGGTTTGGCTATGTTCATCCATATTACTCATTTGTTCCACCAAAATTAAAAACTAGTTTCCTTTATTTTTTCTTTGGTTCTCTTTATTAATCCTTGGCTTGAGTGTCTCTCGCTCCACTTCGTCAATTTATCTATGAATTTTCAAATTTGCCACTCTAATGTACTTTTGTCATTTAAACTCCAAATCATACAAAAAATACAAAAAATAAAATAATTAAACTAAAATACACTATTTTAAACACTAACAAATATAAATTAGGAGGTATATTATGTAATAATTATGTGAATATCTGTCATCTGCCACTAAACGCAAACAAACAGGGCAAGTCAGCACGCAATGGCCCCTAGTATCCAACCGAGCGGTGGTCATATGATGGATTACAGCTAGAGTCAAATGAAGGCTGGCGTCATGTGCCGTCATGATAATCACAATCAGAACCTTGAACCTGCTCGGAACCATTTGAGCGGGAGGCATGCGAAGAGTGAGAATAAAGCGCCAAGCATCTGGGAATAGGAGCCTTAACTCTAACATGCCCCGATGCAAACTTATATACCCCCGAGGGGGTGCAGTCGGAGCCAAGTCTCCAAATGCAAGAATGATTTCCAGATCCCCAGGAATACGGTACAGACTTCGAAGCTAGATCAATTCAGTCTTATCGACCAGACTATCCTCGAAGAGCTTGAGGAAAGTGAAGGACAGCAGATCGAAGGAAGTTCAACGTTGTCTGCCATTGTTAAAAGGGACAAATCGAACTTCACAGCAAAACGATCGTTTGAAGAAATTACACAGATAAGATCTGAAGAAATCTTCCTTAAAGCAGTGAATATTTATAGATAAGACAAATCGTACATTCTCTCCTTGAGCAGTCGTGTACTCATAAATGTTGTGCATCGCTTGAGACAACGCTTCGGGCTCAATCATCACGGTGGTACAATTATTTTTTTAAAAAGTCAGTGAACCGACTAAACGCCCCACTCACTCGGAGGGGGGTGGGGGGAATAGCTGATGATACACCGAAACAATTACAAATCTATGTCGTACACGTGTCATGATGATCTTGAGGAAAAAATAGGCCCTAGCGTCACCCCGATACTGATCCGGCCCAAGCGGTTCTAAACCCGCCCAATGTAATCCACCAAACGGATCCGAACTCTTATAGCCTTCTAGAGTGTATTTAATTACCCTCAAGAAATAAAGAATGGCTCAAAATTCACAAGGGTTAAGTCTCTACTATTATTCTAAGGTTTTCTAGTTCAATATCTCACTAATCAACTTCAAATCATGTTGACTTGGCTTATAGTGCAAGAATAGTCGAGTTGAAAAAGTTTCACGAAATACATCTATCATAAGGATAATATCAAATATCATGTTTTCTACTAATATAACTATGTGACACATGTTAGTATGTGTTTTCTCAAAATTAAAGGCAACAAAAATATTCTCTAAAATTAAAAAGACTCAACCCCCCCCCCCCCCCCCCCTTTTTTAAATTCACCAAGAGTTCAGATTTCGAATGCATTTTCATAAAGATTTTGCACAATTACCGTAATCATCTAAGTATTCAATGGAGATTGAGTAGAACACAAAAAATGACTAGGCTTAATTGTAAAATACGATTTAAGCTCAAAGATTTTTGAAAATTGCACAAAAAATCTAATAAACCACATCACCCCCAAACCTAAACCAAACATTGTTCTCAATGTATAAAATAATACTCATGTCAAATGAAGGAAAAAGAAAAGAGGAGGGTTAGAGTGATATTACCATGGCGATGCTTTACCAATTTCAAAGAGACAATGTCCTCACAGTCACCAAAATATAAGAAAATCATACCGATGGGAGAAAGGAACACATGGGATGAGGGGCTCCGAGTGACTCCAGTAGCAACACCTAAAATAACCTGAAACACTAAAAGAAAAACATAAAAGCAAAAACCTAAACTAAAAAAAATAAAATAAAAAACATAAACTAAAGATAGGGTGGAGAACATCAAATCAAGTAGACAGAGGCAACCAGAGAGATCTCCTTTGGCACTTCTACTCGCTCCACATAGTGCTTCAAACATTGCCCATTTACTCTAAATACTCTCCCATCTTTTTTATTTTCAATTTCTATGGAACCATTGGGAAAAACTTGTTTTACCATGAATGGGCCCGTCCATCTCGATCTTAGCTTGCCAGGATGAAGATGAAGTCATGAGTCATAGAGATAGACTCGTTGATTGGGCTCGAAATGTTTCCTCATAATTTTTTTATCATGAGTTGCTTTCATCTTCGCCTTGTATATTCAGGAATTGTCATAGGCATCATTCCGCAACTCCTAAATTTCAGCTAATTGAAATTTTTGTTGAATACCTGCATCATTGAAATCAAAGTTAGTGCTTTTGACAGCCCAATAAGCGCGATGTTCTAACTCAACAGGTAAATGACAGGCTTTTCCATATATAAGCCGATACTGAGACATCCCGAGAATTGTCTTATAAGCGGTACGATAAGCCCAAAGTGAATCAAGAAAGCGCAAGGACCAATCCTTCCTATCAGGATTCACCATCTTCTCCAAGATTTGTTTCACTTCTCGGTTTGCCAGCTCGGCTTGGCCATTTGTCTGTGGATGATAGGCATTGGTGACTTTGTGATGAACTCCATACCTGTGCATCAAAGCATCAAAAGAACGATTACAGAAATGAGTCCCCTGATCACTAATAATGGCTCGTGGTATACCGAAACGGAATAAAATGTGTTCTTTGATAAACCTGACAACTGTGTTGTTGTCATTGTTCCGGCATGCCACAACCTCTACCCATTTGGACACATAGTCCACTGCAAGCAAAATATACAAATATCCAAAAGAAGGTGGAAAAGGTCCCATAAAATCAATCCCCCAACAATCAAATATCTCAATGACTAGGATGGGGTTAAGGGGCACCATGTGTCTTCGGGACAGTGCACCTAACTTCTGGAATCTATCACAAGAACGACAATAATTGTTAGTGTCCTTAAACAATGTAGGCCAATATAATCCCGGCTGTAAAATTTTTGTAGTGGTCTTTTTCATAGAAAAATGGCATCCACAAGCTGCACTATGACAAAAATGTAAGACACTTTCAATCTCACCTCCAGGGATACAATGCCTCATGATTTGGTCGGGGCAATACTTATATAGATAAGGATCATCCCAATAAAAATTGCTTGCCTCGAGCAAAAATTTGCGCTTATCTTGAGCACTCCATGATGATGGAACTTCGCCGGAAACCAAGTAATTAACAATGTGCGCATACCATGGTACTTGAGTGACGGTGAATCATCAGGGAAGTCATCACAGATGGGTGGGCCATTGGCAGTCATTGAACTCCAGACGAGACAAATGATCTGCCACAACATTGTTGACCCCCTTCTTATCATTTATAATTAGATCAAATTCCTGCAGGAGTAAAATCCATCTAATCAATCTTGCCTTAGCATCCTTTTTAGAAAGAAGAAACTTAAGAGTCGCATGGTCAGTAAAAACAGTGATAGGTGTACCAATCAAATAAGCACGAAATTTATCTAAAGCAAAAACTACGGCTAGCAACACTTTTTTAGTAGTCGAATAATTCATTTGAGCATCATTAAGTGTTCAACTAGAATAGTAAACAACAAAGGGCTTCCCTTCCCTTTGTTGTCCCAAGACTGCCCCCACAACATAGTTACTTGCATCACACATTATCTCAAATGGTAAACTCCAATCCGGTGGCTGCATGATGGGGGTAGAGGTAAGCCTATCAATGAGTGTTCGGAAGGCGTCCTCACACTCTTGTGTCCATTGGAACACAGCGTCTTTGACCAGGAGGCTACTTAATGGTCTAGAGATGGCAGAAAAATTCTGTATGAACCTCCTATAAAAACTCGCGTGCCCTAGAAATGATCTCACATCCTTGACACTTTTAGGTGTAGGTAATTTAGAAATCAATTTAATTTTTGCTTTATCAACCCCGATTCCTTTATCAGAAACTATGTGTACTAGAACTATTCCATAGGGAACCATGAAATGACATTTTTCCCAATTAAGCACTAAACAATTCTCTTCACATCTACTTAAAACAGCCTTCAAGTGAAGTAAACATGAATCAAAGGAATCACCAAAAACAGTCAAATCATCCATGAATACTTCCATATATTTTTCAACCATGTCACTAAAAATACTCATCATGCATCTCTGAAAAGTAGCCGGTGCATTACACAAACCAAATGGCATATGCTGAAAAGCATAAGTACCAAAAGGACATGTGAAAGTAGTCTTATCCTGATCCTCTAATGCAATCTCTATCTGATAGTATCCTGAATACCCATCTAGAAAGCAATAGAAAGAATGACCAACTACTCGCTCTAAGATTTGGTCTATGAATGGAAGTGGGAAGTGATCCTTGTAGGTGACAAAATTAAGTTTCCTATAATCAATGCACATGCGCCACCCTGTCACTACCTTGGTAGGAACAGACATCCCCTCATCATTAGTCACCACTGTTATTCTAGATTTCTTGGGAACTATTTGAGTTGGAGTAACCCACTTGCTATCAGAGATGGGATAAATGAAGCCTGCACCTAACAATTTTAAGACCTCCTTTTTCACCACCTCTTTCATAGTGGGGTTAAGTCGTCTTTGAGGATTTCTATGGGGGTTAGCTCCTTATTTTAAGTGAATCCTGTGGGAACATATTAAGGGGCTAATACCTTTGATGTCAGCTATAGTGCAACCTAATGCAGATTTGTGCTCACGTAACATATTAATCAATTCTACTTTTTGTGAGCCATCAAGCACAAAAGAAATAATAACATGAAAGATATCACCTGGTCCGAGGAGCTAGGTCAACTTTCGGAGTTTCCACGGTGGATGGTTGTGGTTTTTGTCTTTCCTTTGGCAACTCCTCAAAGCATGGTTGCCATTGTCGTCCTCTTTTATCCTTTAACCCTAAAACAATAGAAATATCAAAAACATTGTCAGGATAAAATGAACTCTCAGAATCATAAATAGAAAGGAGGTACTCTAAGGTTTCAGAATCTGAGCTCAGGAGCGCCTCCTCTGATATCAGTGTGTCTGTCATGTAGGTATGATGACACTAATCATCATCACGTGGTTGCTTACTAATATTGAATATGTTGACCTCTAGAGTCATGTTCCCCAAAGACAGCTTCATTAGACCATTCCTGCAATTGATAAGAGCGTTAGTTGTGGCAAGAAAAGGTCTACCTAAAATAATCGAAACTGTAGACTCCATATTAACCGCAGAATGAGTATCTAAAATAAGAAAGTCGACGGGATAGTAAAACTTATCAATCTGCAACAAGACATCCTCGACTATTCCTCTTGGCTCCTTAACCGATCTATCAGCCAATTGTAGTACCACGGATGTGGGTTTAATCTCTCATAGACCCAGTCGCAAGTAAATAGAATATGGCATCAGATTTACACTTGTTCCTAAATCCAACAAGGCTTGGTCTAACTCACGAGTCCCGATCTGGCAGGTGACTGTAGGACACCCTGGATCTTTGTACTTGGGTGGTGTCTTCTGCTCAATCACCGCACTTATTGGGCTCATCCTCAAGGATGCTCTCCTTTGCACTTGGGGAGGGGCCTATAGTTGTGAATGAGCTTGATCCATCTAAAATCTTACCACTCCGAGTAGTGATGACATTAACCTCTTTGACATTCTGAGAGTCTGAAGCAGAGGTTTGTGCCATAAGTTGGACCTTCGGATTTGCTTGAGGCTGTGACGGAAATTGGCCCCGCTCTTGTACTGTTAATGAACTTGTCATCTTGGTTATTTGGCTTTTGATCTCCTTGTTCTCTTCTGTCATTTGTGTCAATGCAACCTCAAAATTTTGATTAGTTTTACCTTGTGTCTCTATAAATGCATGTAATGTGTCTGATAAGGAACTTATGTTAGATTGTGCATTGTATGGAGGTGCAGGGTATGACCTAGGTGGTTGTGCCTGTGAGTGTGTAGGTTGGTTTGCTTCGGACCTCCAGCCTATGTTAGGGTGATCTCTCCAGCCAGGATTGTAAGTGTTATAGAATGGTGAGAAAGGCTTCTTGTACATCCCTAAGGCATTACATTGTTCCTCATAAGCCCCTCTCATCTCAGTCAAGGTCGGTCAATCCTGTGCTAAGTGTTCAACTCCCCCGCATATAAAACAGGTGTCTTGTAGCTCAACTCTGGCAACAATATGTGTGGGCCTACCATCCTTGGCCTTAAGTGCCTCTAACTCCCTAGTCACTCTATCCAATTGGGCTTTAAGGTTGTCTTCTTCCCTAAGTTGGTAGACTCTAGTTGGGCGTGTTCTATCCGTGCTCTCAGTAGCACTTGGACCAGTCCAAGTATGAGCCTTTTCAGCCAAGTCATTCATATACTCAATGGCCTCGTTAGGGTCCTTATCAAAAACTCTCCATTATACATCATCTCAACGAACTGATGCTCTCTACTGGTGAGCCCCTCATAAAAATAACTGACTAAGCGCCAACTTTCATACCCATAGTGTGGACATGTATTCAAGAAATCCTTGAACCTCTCCCATGCTTGATATAATGTCTCGGTATTCTTTTGGGTAAAGGTAGAAAACTGTCTCTTTAGACCGTTGGTTTTGTGCTGAGGAAAATATTTATTAAAAAATGCTTGGGTCATCTCCTCCCACGAACCTATAGACCTTGGTCGCAAAGAGTATAGCCAACTTTTGCTTTTTCCTTAAGGGAAAAGGGAAAAAACCTTAGTCTACCCGAGTCTACAGCCTCAACTTTGCTATGGAAAGTGGCCACAACTTCCCTAATGTGAACATAAGGATTCTCACTCTCTAGGCCATAAAAAGTGGGTAATAATTGTATCATACCCAACTTAAAATCTAGCTTTGGTGTATTTGGTGCAAACATGATACATAATGGGGTAGCAGTGTGCATGGGTGGAGATAGTCCTTTAGCGACCGAACATGGTCATCTTCGTGATTACTCATGGTGTTAGTGTGAGACCCTTGTGTGGGCGGACCTGAGGGTGAGGGTTGGAGCCCAATAGGCCCAGCAGGCCTGTGGATACCAAGAGGGGTTGGACTAGCTACCAAGGGGAGATCATAGTCCTACATCGCCTGGGTGCGGGATGGTGATGTGCTATATATGTGCGAGGTTGGATCCCCATAGTAAGAGGCCTTTTAAAGCCGTGCGGGTCGGTTGGGCCCAAAGCGGACAATATCTTACTGTGCGGATCGGGTCGTTAGAGAATGGTATCAGAGCTTGACCCAGCCGAAAGTGTGCCGACGTGGACGTTGGGCCCTAAGGGGGTGGACTGTGAGACCCTTGTGTGGGCGGACCTGAGGGGGAGGGTGAGGGTTGGAGCCCAATAGGCCTGTGGATCCCAAGAGGGGTTGGACTAGCTACCAAGGGGAGATCACAGTCCCACATCGCCTGGGTGTGGGATGGTGATGTGCTATATATGTGCGAGGTTGGATCCCCATAGTAAGAGGCATTTTAAAGCCGTGCGGGCCGGTTGGGCCCAAAGCAGACAATATCTTACTGTGCGGATCGGGTCGTTACAGTTAGAATTAGAAGTAGGACTTAATTTGGTCTCAATGTGAATTTGTGGTTGTTCTAAATTTGGGACCCTAATTAGTCTCCCTAAGTGGTCTCTATTCCAACTCACACTCCCCAATGTCATTTTTTTATTTTTTGCAAAAATTTTTTGAAAAATAAATAAAAATAAACTGGACCTAAAACCTAAAAATAAAATAAAACAATGAGCAAAAAAGATAATACCCGAAACCTCCCTTGTAGAATGACGCTTATCCCCAGCAACGACTTCAAAATTTGATTACCCCCAAACAGTACATGCGGTCAATTGCAGTAAAGATTGGGTGTCGATCCCACGAGGAAAAACGATCTACAAAACAAGGTCAAGGAAGAAGAACTACGCGAAACTAAATTTAAGAAATTCTAGCAATTTTAAAATATGAAATTGAATTTAGTTGAATAAAAATCAAGTTTAGAAAAATAACCATGTTCCAAGAATCCCTCCTACATTTCACACGCCAACTAGTATTGATTCGATATGATAACTCAATTACGTGTTTCATATCCCAAACAACATAATCGGAAAAATAGTCTTTAATGCACCAATATATTCTAATGTAAATGGATTTTAGATTTCACTTTTTCTAGAAAGCACAAAGATTGGTCATATATGATATCCTAAATTTATGATATATCCGGAGACTAACGTAATAAAATACAATCACATATAACTAACCTACCGAAATTAATTGATCTTTAAAATTCCACACATAAGAAAAACATGACTAGACTTACATGGAGAAGAAAAAGACAACCACCGGAATAATAATCTACGAAGAAGTTGATGAAATCTTTGTCACTAAAATAACATAAACTCATATATTAAATAAAAGTGAAAATCATAAATACCATTATGTGAAAGCATAAAACGAATCAAATACCAATTAAGTGTGTTACATCTAGGAGTTCATCTCTTCGCCTTGCGTGGAGTTTAGTGACACATGATGAAGGTGATGACAACAATAGCGGTGTGGAGCTTCATGGCAGCACGTGGTGGATTAGCGATGCGTACTCGGTTGTTGATGCGTTGTGTGTGTCCCTGATTTCCTGTGTGTTGCTGTATTTATGGTAGAAATAAACAACTCCTTATTGGAAACCCAATTGGAAACCAAATACAATTGAAAACCAAATACAAATTGGAAACCAAATAAAAAAAACAAAAGGAAAAAAAGGGGTCCCACCCCTTTGTTTAGATTCTGTTATAATAACAAGAAAGGTGGGTTTGGCTATGTTCATCCATATTACTCATTTGTTCCACCAAAATTAAAAACTAGTTTTCTTTATTTTTTTCTTTGGTTCTCTTTATTAATCCTTGGCTTGAGTGTCACCCGCTCCACTTCGTCAACTTGTCTATGAATTTCCAAATTTGCCACGCTAATGCACTTTTGTCATTTAAACTCCAAATCCTACAAAAAATACAAAAATAAAATAATTAAACTAAAATATACTATTTGAAACACTAACATATATAAATTAGGAGGTATATTATGTAATAATTATTTGAATATCAGTCATCCGCCACTAAACGCAAACAAACAGAGCAAGTCAGCACGCAATGGCCCCTAGCATCCGACCGAGCGGTGGTCATATGATGGATTACAGCCGGAGTCAAATGAAGGCTGGCGTCATGTGCCCTCAGGATAATCACAATCAATACCTTGAACCTGCTCGGAACCATTTGAGCGGGAGGCATGCGAAGAGTGAGAAAGAAGCGCCAGACGTCTGGGAATCGGAGCCCTGACTCTAACATGCCCTGGTGCAAACTTATATACCCCTGAGGGGTGTAGTCGGAGCCAAGTCTCCAAACGCGAGAATGATTTCCAGATTTTCAAGAATACGGTACAGACTTCGAAGCCAGATCAATTTAGTCTCATCGACCAGACTATCCTCGAAGAGCTTGAGGAAAGTGAAGGACAGCAGATCCTTAGAAGGAAGTTCAACGTTGTCTGCCATTGTTAAAAGGGACAAATCGAACTTCACAGCAAAACAATCGTTTGAAGAAATTACACAGAT